>JARQAB010000044.1:0-2400000 GCA_036172955.1 Meloidogyne arenaria | reverse complement strand
TATTGGTGATTTTTACGATTATGTATAGTTGTTCTGCCACCGCATGCTTAACATGTTCGTTTACCATGAAGAAGTCCAAGCTCTTCGAGCCACGCAAAAAAATCGTTGTCGCTTACCCGCAGTTTGTCGCCCAAATCAAGCATGTTAAAATTTTTTAGTTGCTCCATATTGATTATAGAATGATGTAAATGAGTTTTCCATAACTTTTCCCATTCATATATACATACATAATCCTTTTTAATACTTGCCTCGTGAAAAATAAATGGGAAGGGGAGGAAAAATGAAAAAATGGTCAGAAAAAAGAGGGGGGCCTGAACCGAAGAATTACCAAGAAGACGCCGTGAGAGACTACGGCGTCTTAAATAAAATGCATTGTTAATTTTTCTTGAACATTATTTATTTCCTAATAACTAAACTCTAAGTTATTATTCCCTTGTAAATGCAAAAAGCATTTTTACTGCTTTCTTCTCTTTACCGTTTCTTTTCTTTGATTGGTTGACATCTTGGCGCATCTAGTTTGTGGAGTAAGTTATGAAAAAAAGTTTAAGTACAAATAATTAAATAAAATTGTGAAAAATTGTTTTAAAAATTTCTGAAAAAGTAAAGAATAACGAATTGATTAATAAACAATTAATAGAAACAATTAAAAACTTTTTTTAATTAAAAAATGTCACTTTTCAACACCTACATTCAATGTAGGGTTTGAAAAGTGACATTTTTTTTAAATTTTATTAAAATTTAAAAAAAAAACAATTATTTTTAAAGGAATTGTTTAAAAAATTAGGGGTTTTAATTTTTTTTAAATAAAATTTTATAAAATAATTTTTATTTAATTATTTGTACTTAAACTTTTTTTCATAACTTACTCCACAAAATTGATGCGCCAAGATGTCAACCAATCAAAGAAAAGAAACATTAAGGAGAAGAAAGCAGTAAAAATGCTTTTTGCATAAATGCCTTTTGCGGACATATAGATAGCGAGCTGGACTTTTACTTCGAAATTAAATATACATAAACTTAGACGATTCTAATTTTCGTATCCGTAGCTGAAAACTTTCTATAGCCTTATTTCTATTACAGAAAAGTAGAGTCCGACATACTAGCTTAAGAGTGATTAAACCCCAGAATTGAATTTTAGTCAAAGTGAATTTGACTTCCAAAAATTAAACAACAAGCACTGCCGACGATATCTAACTAAGAATAAGCCGGATATAAATTAAATTTTTTAGAATTAATTTAATATTAAACAAACTTCTTACTGTCTCTATGATAGATCTACAAGGGAATAATAAATTAGATTTTAGTTATTAGGAAATAAATAATGTTCAAGAAAAATTAACAATGCATTTTATTTAAGACGCCGTAGTTCCCGAATGTAATGGCGTTACATTTATCAACCACTTGCAAAAAAGAATTTTAACAGATGTGTCTATCTAGAAATGGGTCTGATGCACAAATTACAAAAAAGTATTCCGAAATATTAGCTTAAGAGAGCTTAAAAGCTCAAAGTTGAATTTTGTCAAAAATAATTGACTTCCAAAAATAAAACAGTGTCTAAAACAGAACCAGTTAATCTAACTAAAAATAAGCCAGATAAATTAAATCATTTCTAGTATATCTAATATTAAACAAAATTCTTTCTGCCTCTATGATAGATATAGAAGTGAATAGGATTTTAGATTCTAGATATTAGGAGGAGTATACTAATGAATAGGGTTTCCTTCCATTTTTCAGCGGCGAAGGCGAAAATTTTGAAAATTTCTGAAAGCCGTAAGCAAAAAATTCACTTTCTATACGAAAAATTCACTTTTTTAAAATTCACTTTTTATCAACTTATAAAATAAGTTATTTATGGGAAGAAAATATGAAAAATTCGTGCCCTTTGACCAAGCATAGAACCCACCCTTAAATCATTAACGCTTTTGCTGAAGTACTAAAGTCTTGCCTTAAAGTAGTCCCTCAAAATTAATAATCCTAATTATTTCAGGCCATTATGAGAAAGAGGTTAACGCTTCAAATCCTCTTATCCCAAATCCAAAAATTTCTTAATTTTATTTGATATCGGAGCACAATAAAATATTTTAACTTGAGACCAGAGGTGGGTCGGAACAGTCAGAGGTGTCGGAAATCGGAACTGTCGGAAATCGGAAATGGCTCAAAAGTCGGAACTCGGAAATCGGAAATCAAGATTTTTTTTCGGAAATCGGAAATCGGAAGGAAAAAAACGCCGGAAATCGGAAGGCGGAAATCGGAAATAAAATTTTTATTTTCATAACTAAAATAATATTTAAAATTGTAAGGTGGTGAGTGTAATTCTTGAGTGTAATTTGAGGGAGTAAAAGTTCTTTTTGCAACTCAAAAGTCAAATTCGAAGGAATTAGAAGAGATATCGTGGGATTTGGTTGATTAGACGGGATATCAGAGAATTTATAGAATTAATAGGTATATTTGGAGATTAAAATTGGGGAGTGATAGAGGGATGAGATATAGAGAGATTTGATAAAGGAAATTTGAGTGCCCCACCCCTGTCTGGTGCCCACCCCTGCTCGAAATACTCAATCCCTCGATATCACACTCAGATCCCTCGATATTACCTATGACCCCTTAAATCACACGATATAACTCAAAGTCACCTTAATCCATCCTAATCCTCTCATATACCATTCAACTTCCTTTTACAGCGCCGCAGGCGAAAATTTTTGGGATTTTTGGGAGCCATAAGCCAAAACTCTTCTATTTTTTGCGCCGCAGGCGAAAATTTTGAGAATTTTGGAAGATCCTTAAGCCAAAAATCTTCCATTTTTGCGCCGCAGGCGAAAATTTTGAGAATTTTGGAAGGCTAGAAGCCAGATTTCTCCCTTTTTCAGCGCCACAAGCAAAAATTTTGAAAATATTGGAAAAATTTTTAGTCGGAAATTTGCTTCAAAAATTGTCGGAAATCGGAAATTTTTCCAAAATTTCGGAAATCGGAAATCGGAAATCGGAAGGAAAAAAACGTCGGAAATCGGAAATCGGAAGTCGGAAATCGGAATTCCGACCCACCTCTGGTGCGATTCATGAGAAAATTACTAGTCCTGTGGCCGGAATATCGGTGTAAATTTTTGGAAGCCAAGCAAGGCTTAGGCTAATATTCATAATTAATAAGTAAGGATGGGATTTATATGGACTATCAATCAAAAAATATGGACTGAAATATGGACTAGAATCCAAAATATGGATCAAATGTGGAGCGAAAACGAAAATTTTAAAAGAAATTTTCATTTTAAAGCAGAAAATGTTAAATAAGTTAATATATATAAGCCTATATCCTTATAAGCCTATATCCTTATAAATCCCATCCCTAGTAATAAATAAATTAATTAGCTAAGAGGTTGCACATTTTCTGGGAAAATACCAGAATTAAAATTAGCCATGAACATTGTTCAGGCTTCCAAAAATACTCTGCAGAGAACATGTGGCAAGAAATGCGTTAAAAGCTCTAAATTATCCAAATTTAATATAAAACTTAAACTAAGTATTCAATATTTAACAATTAAGTAGCTAGACTTTGAGTAAAAATATGGGCTTAGTTTTTTTATTTTTATACTTAGGATGTAAACAAAGTTTTGAGCCCGCCTTGAATTAAACGGATTAAATAATTATTAAAATTCAACAAAATGTTATCAGAATTAAAATTGTAATCCCTATAATATACGATGTTTTCATGCTGTGGAAGAATTCATTGGATGGGAGATGGAATTGAACCATCATGGAAAGGGCCCAGATCGAAGTACAACACAAGACTGTGCCAACATCATCCAACCCAATGCTGGGTTATTTATTTTCATTTATATTCTTTCTGCAAGTGCGGACACAACGATCCCGATTCCCGAAAATCGGGAATTTTGTTTTCATGTCGGCTCGTTAGCTGGACTATACATATAATTCAATCCGCTTGTTACATTTTCCTTTAACTTTCCACATATCCAACAACCAAATTTATTTAATTGGCATTTCCAACTTCCAAAAAATGGTAAAATTCAATTTCGTACCCCCCCCCCTTTTTCCTTCCTCAAAGTATTAAAAAATGGTCAGTCAGGCTTAGGTTATAGAACTCGTCGAGCTGTGTCGAATGACACCAAAATCGAAAAAATCCGACTTGATTTGACCAAAATACAGACCCCTGAAATTGAATACACATAAGAGCGAAAAACCATGGAGATCAAGATTCATACAAATGATACCTCATTCGAAAGAGCTCATCGAGCTGTGTAGAATGACACAAAAATCAATGCGATTGGACAAGATTTGACAGAGTTATGACATAAGTCGTCGACTCCGTTAGGTCTACATAATGTCATAACTTTGTCAAACCATATCTAATCACGTCGATTTAGGTGTCATTCGACACAGCTCGACGAGTTCTATAACCTAAGCCTGACTGACCATTTTTTAATACTTTGAGGAAGGAAAAAGGGGGGGGGGTACGAAATTGAATTTTATTTATTTGCCTGACCTTGAAGAGACATCTGAAAGAAAATTTTTTAGAAATTTAGCCAATTTAGGTTAATATAATATATATTTTGTAAAGATTTGTCTGGTAACACTTACGGTTAGGTATTGTCTTTTAGTATAAAAGTGATAGTTATGAATAGAGACAGGATTTTTAGGCACGATAAAGTTCGCAAATTTTAGTGAAAATATGCAAAATAGGCTAAAAAAGGCAAAATAGGGCATTATGCCAGAAAAAGTTAAAATATGCAATTATAGCCAACGATAAAAATTGTTTGAAAGCAGATTTCATAAAAATAACGCGTGATTTGGACGTTTCAGCATCAGGCCTATCTAGGAAAAAAACAGGCATTTGTCTAAAAATCCTGTCTCTAGTTATGAATTTTTAACTCATGGGGAAACTATAGTATTAAGGTTATTTGCAAAGTACCAATATTTACATTGCATTAACTAACAAACAACTTATTTCAGCGTTTGCCTTTAATATCATAGCAAATCACCAACAAAAGCTTTATATAGTTGGTATAACAAATCCAAATTATATAGATTATATATAGGGAAAAACCTTCAGTTAGAAAGTTTTCTATTATTTATATTTATTTAATTTATATACAAATATTTATATTTTGCAAACTATAAGTAGCCTTATGTTTTTTTTTTTGGTCATAATTTCTTCAAAGTCAACCAAGATTTGAGATCTTTATGAGAGATTTTAAGTCATAGACGTGGGTAGCACTCCTTTTCTAACTGATTCGACTGATATAAACATTTCCATATCAATTCATTGCCTTGAATCCGGGGCAACTCTAAAAATTTGCTCGAAACGTCAACGATTACGGACGAAATAATATAAATTAAATAAGATTTTAGTAAAATTTTTGCCAAGAAAGAAAGTGCTTCTAATATACCACACAAAATTATAATTATTATACCAATATTTAAACTTAGTAGTTGGGATTTCCAACTTGCAATTAAAATCACAAAGGGCAATTGGAAATTTGGCAAAAATTACTTTATTAAGTTATTTTAAACATAATTAAATAATATTTGTATATTGTGTAAAATAATCATAAATAACTGTATTTTTGTTGTAAATTTCTATGCTAAAGCTCGTTGCTATAATTTACTATCTCATTCTTACTCTTATACACTTAGACTTTTGAATTTAATTACTGGCTTTATTTAACTAACAACTTTATTTAGTTGGTATATCTAACTTCCAAAAAATTACAAGCCTTCGCACTGTCGTTGTCATCAATAATTTATTCCCGACTCTATCATTCCATTTTAATTAAAATATTATATGCGTTGTAAATATTTCTTTTTCTTTCCTTCCTACATAATTCTTTCCTTTTCATTGTTTCTCCTTTTCAACAATATAAAAATAAACAAAGGCAAGTAAAGCTAGGATTAAATTATCGTATTACACTACTAAAATTACCCCTTCCAATTTAAAGGCTCTTTGGATTCTGATTGAAAATAGAATGAGAGAGTATTTGAATTTATAGTCGGAATTTAATCCTAGCTATTTCTAATATTTTGAAAAAGAAAAAAAAAATGAGAAAAGAAAAATGTAGGCGTATAGACGCATAGTACCATTTACTGCGTTACTATCGCAAAATCCCTGATATCTCCTATTTCTATCAAAAAAATCAAGGTATTCGGGCAGTCAGTTAGTTCAGGATAAAATTGAGAATGTGATTGCTACTTATCCGTTATAAAATGAAGAGAATCCGATCTTACTTATATCTACTACATATAGCAACCTTTTTAGTCTTAATAAACAGCTTTTATGTCAATGCTTTCCAAATTTTTAATAATCACCACAATGATGAAATTCTTTGAGATATTTATACCACGAACTTTTAATTTGTTTAACACCACAAGGAACAATCTCGTTTCTTCTTTACATAATTACACCTACTAAATTAAAATGAAACGTTTTTTGCTAGAGATGTATTAGCTTTATATGGTAATGGCTATATCCTTATCCTGTCAAATAAAAAATTTTTATTTACTTATTTTATTTCCAATGTCAAATTGATTTAATTCTTCGGATATTCAACTTTTTGTTTTCTAACAATTCAATTTTATATCCAATTAAATCCAATTTCTTAATTTCCGTCAATTGATACTTTTTATTTTTGTTTTTATAAATTTTTTTATTCGTTTTAATTTTTTTTTTATAATTTTTTTTATGTATTTTCTCATCTGACATCTGATATAGAAGTTTCATAATATTATTTCTCTTTTTATAAATTCAGTAAATCTGAGCACCTTTAAGAATTATATTAAGGCTAGTCGCTTAAAAATCGGAACGGGCCACTAGAGAGCGCCACTAGAGAGGGCCAATAGAGAGCGGCACTAGAGAGCTGAGCCACTTGAAGCGAGCCACTAGGAGCTGAGCCTAGAGAGCGAGCCACTAGAGAGCAGTAGAGTGCAAATAGATTAAAGAATGATCAACATCCCCATGTTGTTGGAACAACGTCTTTGTTGATCTTTCCCGTTTGGAACAATTTCCCGTTGATCAAACATTTTCCATTGTTGGAACAACCTCCTCAATCCTAAACTCCCCATCATCTGAACAACCTTTATGTTTATTGAAACAAACCCCTTACCCCGGAACAATTTTTTCCAATGCTGGAACAACTTGCCCCGTTAGCATGCCCCGTTAGCAGGACAACCTCATCTCTTATTGGACACCTTCTCCCCATCATTTGAACAACCTCACCCGTCATTTGAACAATTTCCCTGTCATTATGAACAGCCCTCCTATGGAACAACCTCCCCGTCATTAAAATAACCTCCCAGTTGAACCAACTTCCTCTGTAGTTGGTACAATATTCCTTTTTTTTTTTTACAAACATTTTTAGGTTTATACTATTGGCACTCTAATGGCCCGCTCTATGGCTCGCTCTCTAGTGGCTTCCTCTCTAGTGCCCTTCTCTGTGGCAGCACGCACTCTAATGACGGCCCAACCCCAACCGCTTAAATATTGAGGGGGTCATACCGACTAATTTGAGTCGCAGTTATTCTGCTTTCCTTTCCATTTTGGACAACTTAGCCTTAAAAGGTTAGACTCTAATTAAGAAAAAGTACCATAATACCATTATTCTTCTTATGATTTTCAGACTTTATTTTCAATCAATCAAGCAAAAATACCTGTGTTTCATATCCAGGATGAATATTTTGAAGAATTTTATTTTTGCTAATATTAATTAAAACTTTTCTTTTTAATTCTTCAGCATAATCGGATCCATAATTTATTTTAACATTAAAAATATTTCTTCTTTGTTTACGTCAATTTGACTCAAATATCCCTCAATATATAAGTATATATAGTATCATAGTATTGATTAATTTTTGATTTTTAATTTTTTCATTACAAAACTTCTTCTAATTCAACATTCAACATTTTTTAATTAAATTCTCTTTTTGCTTTCCAATCGTCTTTGATTTTTACTACAATACTAACTTTTCTCCCATCACATTTAATTCAATAGGATAGATAAATATAATGAAGAAGAAATAATCAATTCATCATCTGAATAAAACTTACTCTAAAAATAAATTAAATCTTAAAATCTTTGCTGTCTTTTAACAATAACTCTAAATCTTAAAGGCAATAAACTACACAAAACCATTTTAAATCGAATTCTATAAAATGTCAAAAGTTAGTGAATATTCGAATAATTTGAATAAACTTGTTTAAAATCTATGAAAATATTATAATAATTTAATTTTGTTGAGACACTATAAATAAATAGTCCCATTTTGACATTTTCATCATATGCTAAGTTAATAAGAGCTGTTCGAAATTTCGAATTTTGACATTGGCAATCAAGATTTCGACCCGAGTATTTCGAAACAAGTCTTAGAGACAAAAGGGGGTACAAATCTAACCAAACTACAAAATTTTATTTACTAATTATATTAACCAAAGTGCAAATTTATAAATCAGTCGGTGAGAAAATAAATATAAAATAACATAAATACATTTCATAATTTACCGTCTTATTTTTATTTTAATTTATTAACCCATTTAGGGCATTTTTAAAATTTGCACTTTCTGTCAATTGCCGCGGTTAATATAATTAGTCAAGACAATTTTTTATTTGTTTATATTTTTACCTACTCTATGTTTTTCACGCTATTTGGAAATATTTGGGTTGAAATCTTAATTGTCCATGCCGCCATTCTAATTTCGAACAAGCTATGGGACCTTCTGATAGTAATTAACTCTTTAAAATTAGACTCCAGTAATTTAAATAATCTCAATCAATAATTAAACTATTCTAACTATTTGGCCTGATTAAAAAAATCTATATTATATTTATTTAAAATTTACCCAATTTTAGTACTATATGTATTTCTAAAGTTGTGTATAGCCCTTTAAATGATGGTTCTATTCCATCTCCCATCCAATGAATTTTTGCAAAGTATATATTTAAAATTGCACTTTTGTCAATTGCACTTTTAATAATAAAATTCGTCAATTAATTTTTGTAGTTTGTTTATATTTATTTTTACATTATGCTTTATGAGTGTTTTAAAATCGTTGATTAAATATAGAAAATCAAAATTTTGAAACAGCTTCTTTGCACTTAGAATTTAATAAAAATGCCAAAATTCATTAATTTAAATTTTTATAATAAATACCCCGAATTTTAAACACGGGTTATTCTAATTATTTTAATATTCATGGTTTATGAAATTTTGAGTCGAATTCTATTTAATTTTTTTAGATTTCTGACTTTTGTTTTTGAATTTTAGTGTTTTAAGATTTGTACTTTTTGACAAATACCGCGGTTAATATAATTAGTCAATCAAATTTTTTATTTGTTTAAATTTTTACATTGTCTCTCATTTTAAAAGCTGTTTTTTAATATTAAGTTCGAAATTTTGGTCTATACTACAAGTTGAAAATCGAAATTTCGAAAAAGCTTTAATGCCTTTAACATTTAATTAAATATTCAATATTTTGACCACTATTTTGAAAGCTATTTTATTTATTTATATTTTTTATTATATTTATTGAATAAGGTTGTCGGATAGTTGGAAATCATTTGATACCGGATCCGGTATCCGAACCGAAAATTTCGGTGTATAAGTTAAATTTTTATTTGTATATTATAAATTATTGATTCTACATGACTTTATGAGTCCAATAAAAAAATTAATTTTATTGGTGTCGCATTGTTGGGGAAAGTTCCAGAACATTTCTTCATGTTCGGGACAAACGCCCACTAGGTCTGGGCCGTTCCTTATCTTAATTATCGAAATTTCTGAAAGTCATAGCCAATTTTTAAAAATTTCAGATAAACTATCTGAACTTTTAGAAATTTCGAGCGATAAGATAAGGATCTACCCCTGTGGGCGTAAGTCCCGAACATGAAGAAATGTAGAAAAAGTTCAATTATATTTTTATTCGACTCATAAAGTCCGTCCGATTCATTAAGTCAGATAGAACCAAAAAATTTTTAAGATTAAAATTTAAGATGAAAAAATTTATTATTATTCTTCTCTTATATTTGGTTGTTTTGTTGAATATACAAATTAAAGGTAGAATGGTTGAGGTCGGATTAAAAATAAAAGAAGATTGGGAAGAAAAAAGAGAATTTATTTATTTAAAAAATATTCAAATAGAGGAACGTTTTGTATTGATAATGAATGTAAAACCTAAAAGTAGAATAGTTGATTATTTTTATAAGAATTCTGGATCGTTTAGTAAAATTGAAGTAAATCCTGTTAATAAAGTTTTTATTGTTAAACTAAATACGAAGTCTAAATATAGCTCTCAATTAAAAACGAGAATTTTGATTGAAATCGGCAATAATGAAATTGTTAAGAAATATTTGAAAAACATGGGAAAACAGGTATTTTATATCTAATTATTCGAAATTTATCCTTCAATAATACACAAATTTAATATATTTAAGATTCGCCTAAATAATGATTTTATCAAAAATAATAATTACTATGAAACTTCGATATTAGAAGAAGGTTTAGAAGATATAAATAAAAAAGAATTATTAAAATTGACTATTGAATCCTATAAAAACAAACTTCTGTCAAGTTATTGGACGGAAATTAATTTAATTGGATATAAATTTGAATTGTTAGGAAAACAAAAAATTGAATATCCGAAAAAATTAGATAGAAATATTACTAATATTGTCAATAAAATAAGTAATTATAATTTTATTTACGTTTATTCAGTCATTTATTAATTACTTAGAAATTAAAAAAAGACTCATTAAATACTTTAGGTGGAAATAATGAACAAAATAAACAAAATTGTTTCAATTGTAGAAATACACAAAATAAATTATGGCATAAGTACATAAAGGAAAATTATTTATGCGATGTTTGTGATTCATATAAACGATCTAATAATCAAAAATTGAGACCAAAAGAAATGTGGTTTAAAGCTAATAAGGTTCATCAGATCTTTTAAAAAACTTTATAAAATTTTTCAAAAATCAAGATAGAATGAGGTATTAGGAATTTCTGAAGTATGTTCAGTAAGGGATCAAATATTGTTTTAAAAATTGAGATCAAATTACCTAAGTCATTTTGTAAATTACTGAGAAATAAATATAAAAATTGAGTTTCAAAATTTATGGTCATTTGAGTTTGATATATTGAATTTCAATATTTTTCAATATAATTTTAGTGAATTTATATGTTAAAGTAATAAATAAATCTTTTTGTGATAGACAAAATTTATATGTTTTCATATTATTTTCTATAAATATTTAGAAAATCACGCAAGTTCGAAGTTGTTCTATTTGCGATGTTAGTGACACATAACAATGGCACCGTTATTCAAGACCAGGACACTATTTATGTGATTCTTGTTACAATAAACAGCAAAGAATAAAGAAATCAATTAGAAATACGAATGCAGATGGTTGATTTTGCTTTATAATTTATTTTACTTTGATATCATAGATCGAATTTGAAAGCGGCTATAATTTGGGGAAGTCGGAATACACCCAACGATGAATGGATAAAAATGAGTATAAAATAATATAAACATCGTTATAAAATTTCAATTATATTTTTTACTTCTAGACTTTTTTCTTTAACAAAATTCCCTTCTCTTTTCTGAATTATTTCATTTATTCGATTCATTTTCACTTAAACTTTTTAGTTTCCATCTTTCTATTTCTTTGCTGACCGTAACACGCTCGACATAAATATTGACCAGGTTCTGAATGATGCAACCATTTTTTTGCCCGAATATCCTCTGATTTCCTGCTATCCGCCAACCTTAGTTATTACTGTCCTGGCTCTATTAAATAGAAAACAAGAGGGCAAAATAAGTGGTAAAAAATTCTAGATAAAATAGCCTTTTAATATAAAAGCCAAAAAATTGAATACATATTTTAATTATTTATTTACCCTGTAAATAAATAAAATGCATTTTGAAATATTTAATTAAATGTTTAAGTAGTTAAAGCTGTTTCGAAATTTCGATTTTCGACTCGGATAAACCAGGATTCGAAACAAATATTTTAAACAGCTATGAAAGGCAGAGAGTAAATTCAAAGAAATAAAAAATTTTATTAGGTAATTAAAAAAGTTTTCGTCCATAATTTTTTTCGGATATCCGTCCATAACATAGAAAGTGAATTTTTTTCGAATAAGGTCTGATGATTTGGATGATGAAAAAAATGAATAAATTATTTTTACACGTATTTTTTGACATAAAATAAAAATTTTTGTTAGTCTCGGTCAGTATCGTTTCTCGGTATCGGTCTCGGCTCAAAATGTTGGTATCGGTCTCGGTATCGGATTCTTGAGTATCGGTCAATCTCGGTCTCGGGTTGGCCGATACCAGTATCGTTTTGATCAACTCTAGTGATAATGAGTAAAAGTATTGTTTTTGGTAAAATTATTTTAGAATACTGTTTTATAAAAATTACTCGACTACTTGAACTCGAACTCGACCTAAAAAGTTGAGCTCGAGCTCGAACTCGGGTTTTTCAAACTCGGATTACTCGAGCTCGGTTTTTTCCCAATTACTCGGTACTCGACTTACTCTAATTTTTAATTATAGTAATGCGGCTGGTTTTGTTCCCAACAGGGTTGCGTCGTAATTACGAATTACGGCGTGTGTCTTGTTTTCGGTGTTAACTTTTATGTCCTGCATCCCTATAAGCCTTCGATAAGGTCGAAAAACACAATAAGCTTTTCAACAGAAAATACAATAGACACAATCAACTGTTTTAATTGGTATTACCAACTTTGAAAAAATTAGAAGAGGACTCTGGAAACAAATAAGGCACTATTTACTTGTAGACTAATATTTATGTTTAATGGAAATATTTGCTATATTGTACAAGTAATATTAATGCAACTAGAGTCTTCTCAAAGACCGAGACGAAATCTCGTACCGATTAATTAATACTAAATAAACTTGGTTAAGAACTTATATGCCAAATGTAAACTTATTATTAGGGTAGCTCACTACCGGTTATTAACCGGTACCCCCGGTTTTCGGTTTTGACCGGTTTTCGACCCCCGGTTTTCGGTTTCGGTTTTTGACTGACTTCCGGTTTTCGGTTAACCGAAACCGGTTTATGGCAAAATTTGCATTTTATTTTTTTTTAATTTTAAATATAAATATAATTTTAACAAAATTTTTAACATATTCCCTATAATTCATCTATTTCTTCACACTCTAATTCTTCTTCATCTATTTCAACGCTAGGCACAAGCATTGTCTTCTTTAAACTAGCCTTAATAAGCATCAAATTCTCTGCCATTTTTGCTCCAAGTCTACAAATTTAAATTTTATTTAAAATTGAAAACTATCCAACCTATTCCTTAGAGTATTCCCGTATAAAAGCCCTGCCATAGAGAACGTTCTTTCACTTGAAACAGAGGTCTTCTTGAAACAGAGGTCTTCTTGTTGCTTCTTGTTTCGTCCAAACAGAAGTTAATTTTGGTATCTGTGAATATGTTAAATAAAATAATCTATAAAAAATTACCATTTCCATGTCATCATCCTTATAATTTTTAAGGAAATCCTCATGATTTTTTGTCTTAAGATGGTTTATCATGTTCGAAGTTGAACAGTCTTTAGGTGTTGGTAAATGGACACCGCATTTTAAACACTTTCTTTTTGTTTCACCTCCAATTTTTACTTCAACGAAGAATTTCCAAATTTTTGCCACCATTGTCAGCTAAAATAAAAAAATTAATTTTGGGAACATAAAAAACTAAAGAACAAGAATAAAATACTCTTATTGACAAAGAAAAAGAAGAACAATAATAAAATATTCTTATTGACAAAGAAAAAGAGAAAACTATTTTGGCAAAATGTATTGTGGAAACTCAAATGCCTAATTAATTTTCCCAAAAATTCCATCCTTAGGGGTGTATTTTATAAACCAAAAACCGGTCGGTTTAGGCCACCGGTTTTCGGTTTTCGCCGGTTTTTGACCCCCGGTTTTCGGTTTCGGTTTATTGGCCAAAAACACCGGTTTTCGGTTTCGGTTTATTGGCCAAAAACACCGGTTTTCGGTTTCGGTTTATTGGCCAAAAACACCGGTTTTCGGTTTCGGTTTATTGGCCAAAAACACCGGTTTTCGGTTTCGGTTTCGGTTCGGTTAACCGACCGTGACCAACCCTAGTTTATTCAGTCATTTATTAATTACTTAGAAATTAAAAAAAGACTCATTAAATACTTTAGGTTCTTAAACAAAAAATTGACTTCAACTCAATTGATTGAGTGAAAAAGAGTGAAAGAACAATGATGGAAAAGGAAAAAAGGGCGTGGCTAAAAAAAGCGTACCTAAACCATATAAGTTCCAACAAACTTCTGATAAAGTAATTCAAGGACGATCGTAAATGTTTTTTTTGCGGTGTTACACAAACAAAATGTTGGCGCCGTCATTCAGAAACAGCAAACTATTTATGTAATGCATGTGGCTGTAAACAAAGAAAAGAAGTTACAAAGAAGAGAAATACAAAAATTTAATAGAAAAGTTTTAAATGAATAGAAGTTTAATGAGAATTTTCATTTTTTATTTATAAATGTTAAATTGTAATTATTTCATTATTTAATAAAAATTATGCGAACTTTTGTAAAATTAAACAAAAATTAATATTGTTAAAACGCTTACAGATAACTTTCTGATAATTCTGTCATGTCTCAGTCCATCTCTTTTGATAAAAAATTTCTTTTAGCCAAATAGGAACCATATAAGTTTTCATTGGCAATTCGTCCATTACCATTTTCAATAAATTTTTTACAGTGAAAAATTTTTTTGAGTATTGATTTTCAATGCCGTGTCGATTTTTAAATGGCTATATAGAAGGTAGAAAGGTAGATGATAGAGATGATAGAGAAAAATAATTTTATTCAGTGTATAGAGGGAAAATTGCAGACAAAATTTAATAAAAAATATTGAAGGAAGGGCGTTTAATTTTTTTAAAAATCCCTAATAGACTCCTTTCAATTTCACTCATTTTTAATTTCTAAACAGTTAATTTAATTTAAATATTTAATTAATTAAAGTCGTCAATATCGAGGTTAGAATAATTTAATATATTGAATTATAAATCTATCTAAAATCAGTTTTAATAAATAAAACTTTTAGTGAAAACATTTCTAAAATTTTGTTTCAGAAGGATAATGCTTCTTCCCTCAATTACATTCCTTCTCGGAATTGTATCATTAGCATCTTGTATGATGCATGGAGAAAGCTCGCGTAATTCAAGGAAGGAACGCGGCAATATGTTTGAATCAGAGGCTGTGGAAGTTAAGAAACGCGCGTTGGTAATAACTACTAACCGTGATTCAATGTATTTTAAAATGAATAGTGCTTTTGCCTATGTCTTGAGTGACATCTTTAATGTGGTATGTTTAAGCGTGTAATAAAAGAGATTGGGGGCATTATTCTGTGAAATAATACGAACTACAAGTTTTTGCTGGTTTTCTATCCTTTTAAACTTCAGTTAAAAAATGTTAACTTCTTCATTCTATGCAAAAAATATTTTTCTAGTGAAATTTTAATTTACTCTGCGCAAGACATGTACAAGAGTGAAATAACGTGCTCAACTTAAACTTTCATTTTATTGCGTCGGCAAATATTAAAGGCAAAAGTACTTATTTTGACTAAAAATCGAGCTTAGATCAAGCACCATTTTACTATATTCCGATAAATTTATCTCAGCATGACGAGCGCAAGATGGGACTTTAAAAATTACCAAGAAAATAGAATAAAGATAAAGACATATTTTGCTTTATTGCCGGGATAATTTTAAATTTTTACTTTAAGCACTTTTTAATATTAAACACCACAAATGAGAATGAGGGAAAAATCAAAGAAGGAATAGATAAATCATTTATTCAATATGATGAAAAAATACCAATTAAAAACTCTACCAAATATATATAGAATTATTAAAATTTTGGGTAAATTTGATGAAAATTCTGCATTAAGTTTATCACAAAACAAATTTTCTCATAGGGAATACAAAAATAATTATAAAACAATTGAAAATGAGGCATTTACACCTTTTAAATGTAAATTTAAAATTTAATATATGTACATATAATTAGAAACATTTGCGGAGGTCTTGTTGGGATAGACTTTAAGGATTGAGCTAGAATTTGAGGACTTGTGGGGAGAGTCTTTTAAGGATTACCCGTATTCTTCTAAAGACTCAGAATCTTTCACCCAATAGGATTGCCTTATAACCCCAGAAACATTTGCGGACATACAATTAGGATTTGCGGGGAGAGACTTTTAAGGGATTGGGCTAGAAATTGCAGTTGTTTCACTTATGCCCATCACTGACCACAATACCTAAAAATATATTGTATAAAATTTTCTATCATTCTTTCACGTTGTTTTCTAGTTTTGTTACAAGATAAAGAATACTCTATTTTAATTGAAAGCTTGATTAATGCCGAATTCAACATTGCATTTTTTGATACTTGGGAAACTGGAGCTCTTTTTATTTTACTTGTTTTATCAATCGAAAATATTTTTGGCATTAACAACACACATCTCAATTCTTATCAATTTAAATATGCAGGGAAAAAATTTCCGGAAAATGTCCCAGGTCGTTAATATTTAAATGGAAGTAATCATGAATGAACACTTGAAGGGAATGTATTTCTCTAGTGACAAGAGCCTATTTATATTGAAAATATGGGGATTCTGAGGAATAAAATCTAAAGTGGGGACCATAAAGTTCTGTCACCAACTAAATATCAACAATATTTATGCGGCTTGAATTTTACATACATACAAAATTATTTTTATAACGGACAATTAAAGGCACTGGATATGGAACTAATCGCTTTAATTAAAAATTAATTAAATTCAAATTAAGAAATATTTTCTGCTACCCTTGATGACCATCATTTGGCAATGAGGAAAAAACATCAACAACTAAAAAATTATATGGACAGTGTAAAACTATTTGAAACAGTTCACAAGGAAATGGTTATATTTAAATTAAATATTGTTGTTATAACTTATTGTTATAACTTGGGGTGACAAAATATACAAACTACGTAGTTATTGTCCATTTCCTTTTCATTTCATTCATCTTGTTGTATCCTCAGGCATTCATTTTCCCCTTCGTTTATTTACTTAATTTGAAATGAGAAAAGGAAAGGGACTCTAATTACTAGTGACCGGCACCTGATCCGGTCGGATATTCCGGATCCCAAATCAGGGTTTTCCCCAAAGATGTTGAGCGAAATTATAATTTTTAAATTTCCTAATATTTTTATTAAAATGAATTCTTTGGAGCTAGAACATTAGATCTTTACACGAAAATTAAAGGAATATTTATTAATAGTCATGAATTGATTGATTTTCCTCTTGGTGAATACAAACCTGAAAATGTTTATTATGTTGGAGGAATACATTTAACTGAATTGAAGAATAAATTGGTTTGTCATTAAGTCGTAAAACTGGACACAAATATCCTTAACCTCTTTCCTATAATGGAAATTCAAAAAACTTATTTTCCTCCTTTCTTAGTAGGGGGATTCAAAATTGTTATATGTAGTGTACATACAAACAACGTTGTAACGCAGTTAATAAATCATACTCCAAAATTAACTCTATAATGTTTATGCTGTGGAATAATTCATTGGATGGGAGATGGAATAGAACCATCATGGAATGAGCCCAGACCGAAGCACAACACAAGATGATGGGTTATTTATAGAGAAACCTTATCACCTTCGCTTATAAGGTTTCCTTATCACGGGTTAACAATAAATTTCATATTTTTTAGCATCACTGTTCATTTTATTGATGATGATTTCCAAAGAAATGATTTTGTTTTGGCCGTAACACCAATTTACTCTTCTCATACAGGCTCAAATATGAAGTCTCTTATTGAACAGAAATTAGCAAATCATAAACTTTTATTTACTGATGTAATATGTGCTGTAAGAGATGGAGCAAAAAATATGATGTCTTTATTTAAAATTGCAAATGTTGATTCGTTCCAATGTTTAGCTCATTTTCTCCATCTTGTCGTAACACAATCAATTTTTGAAGATAATACAATTAAAAATTTAATACAAATACTTAGAGAAAATGTTGTAAATCTGAGGTAACGTGGATTTCTGTTTTTATTTATAATCGTTAATTTAAGCCGTTCTAATGTAACTCGATTAGAGTTTGAGAATGCTCAGAGAGGTCTAGGCCAAACTGCAAAAAAGATACCAATAGTATTTTCTGTTTTTAATATCTGTCATCTTTTTCTTTTAGGATATTTGTCAGCGCATATGATCTACAGCGCATATGATTGAAGTATCGCTTGAACAAAAAGATGCTTTACTTTCCTTGTCTGGACGAGAATTATTACCTAAGTCTATGAGCAAGGAAAATTTTGAATTAATTGAACGTATTTTACCAGTCCTTAAATTGTTTGATGATGAAACTAGAAGAGTAAAATTTTATTTTTACAATTAGCTATAGTTAATTTAGCTTTCACAGGAAAATTCAACCTGTTCGCTTTACATCCCAACTATTAAGCAACTAATGTCTGCAGTTGAAATTATCGGTTCAAAGTTTCCAGAAAATGACCCAATAAAAAATATCACAAATAAGTTGAAGTCCGAAATGATTAGAAGGTTTTATGAGGTTTGGATATGTTTTATTTTGTTTGTAATTTGTGATTTAGGTAAACAGTGATTTGCTTTTAAATTTAGCTATGTTGGTAGACCCAAGATTCAAATATGATTCAAGATTTAAATCCTTTGAGGAATGGAAGTTATTAGAAAAACAACTCATTGATTATTCTTACGAAAGTCTGACCCTTAATTTTTTCTAAACAATCTATTTTAGATCATAAGAAAAAATTCAATAAAGACATAGAAACATTGTCTTCTGATCAGGATATGGAAGAAATTGACAATATTTCTTTAAATTCATTTGATGGTGATTCTTCTAGAGAAATATCAGGTTTATAAGAATTGGTTTATTATCTGAAAACTTTATAGATATTTGGAATATCGGCCAAAATCAGCCCGATTTTAATACCCGATGCGAAATTGCAGATGATGTAAACAAAAATTTATTGACGAATTCAAGGCTTTTTTTATTTTATAATTTTTTAAAAACCATTTTTATAAGTCATATCTCATTTTTAGATCGAGTTGGCGCATTATGAACAGATACCTAGACTTCGGAGGTTTGACGACATATTTCAATGGTTTCAGAAATTGGAGGGCTTTCCTAAATTGTGCAGTGTTGCTAAAATTCTTCATAGCATTCCAGCCACTAGTGTGTCATCAGAGAGATTATTTTCAACAGCGACTCGTCTTTATGCAGATAAATGTCGTAGTAGGTTATCTGCTGAAAGGGCTGAACAAATTTTGCTAATAAAATCATCACTAAAGAATTTGAAATTAGCACCAGAGGTTGATATTTCGATTAGGCAACCCTAGTTATAATGAATATTGAAGATTGTCATAAATATTCTATAATGAAAATATTATTCTATAATGAAAATATTAAAATTTTGGATGCATTTATTCATGCTTTCAATGTAGTTTTAAAAAAATATAATCATTTTAGTTTTAAATATAATTGTAATTTAAATGGCGAGATAATAAACAATTACACAAAAGAAACGAAAGGTTCTTTCGATAAAATAGAGTTTATTCAAATTCATGATATGCAAATTGAATTGGGTTATATGTATATAAAGATAACGGGGGGGTCCAACTTTCAAAAATCAAGTTTGGTTTAAAGGCATTGAGATATCGGGATCCGGTTTGCGGTATAATATGTGTGATCGCATGTAGTTTTTGGGAAAATTCCGAAAAAAATACTTTTCGGGTCGGAAGGGGTCGAAATCCGGGTTCGAAAAATTCGACGTTTTGCCAATTTCGAAATAACTCGAAAACGCGAAGTCGGAGCAAAATGGGTTTGCTTATTTGTGTTTAAGTTGGACTAGGCCCGACCTGATGAAAAAAAAATTTTTCCGAAATGGTCGACTTTAGGGGTAGTTCGACCCCGTACAAAATTTTTTTTCGACATATCTCGGGATTGCGAATTCGGAGAGACTCGGGAGCAGACGTGCACGAAACCCCAAAATTTTTTCGGACGAAACGAAACGAAACAAAATTTTTTAAAAATCGTTTCGTTAACGAAACGAGACGAAACGACGAGAATTTAACGAAACGAAACGAAACAAAACGAAACATTTTAATTTTCTAAAAGCATGTTTATTTTCTCAGTTATTCGATATTAAATCCGTAAATTAATAAATTTTCATGCAAAAACAATTGTTTTTCGAGATTTTCCATAGTAAGGGTTTTTCTGCGATCATCCAGAATATATTTTACAACTGAAAAAACTCGTTCGCACTCTGAAGAAGACATTGGTGCTGAATGGTATTTGCGAACAAGCGGTAGGAGAAGAGGAAACTTTGCAACATTTATAGAATTTTTCCAGAAATCAGCAGAACGTCCTTCAAATCTAGGTGTGTTCAAATACTCGGTCACTTGCTTTAACAATATAAATTAAAAATATTTGATTATCAATTATATTAACTAACCCCAGCTGCCTGAGCCTTTGCATCAGCAATAGAAGGAGACGGTTGTGAAGATGGCAAAAAAATAGCTCTTTCTCGCAAAAATTCTTCAAAAGGATCATCATTGTGCATTTCTATATCAAATTGTGGACTTGGGAAGTTGAAGCCGAACCGGCAGAAACAGAAAATATCCTCTTCAAACTTGTTTGTTTAAGTTTTTCTGCTCGTTCATCCATCTCTTTTTCTGATTTTTCGGATTGGAGGAGCTCGGAAAACACTGATGGATGCCTACGCTCTAAATGTTTACGCAAAGAAGTTGTTGGAAACCCATATTGATTTTTTGGTGCATAAAAATAGTCACAGTGTTCTTGTTGGCAAGAAATTTTATTTTTTTCAAATTTAAAATAATTATTGTATTTGCTATTGCTAGCCATTTTTCTGAAAAAAAATCAAAAAATAATCGTCAAAGTTTCGTTAACGAAACACAGGTGTTTCGTTAACAAAACGAAACGAAACGAATTAAAAACTGTTTCGTCACGAAACGAGACGAAACAGGAAAAAACATAACGAAACTAACGAAACAACGAAACGAAACGAAACGTTTCGTGCACGTCTGCTCGGGAGTGGTCTCATTCGAAAGAGCGTACCCATATTGCTCTAGAAAAGTTTCGAAAAAAATTCGAAATTCTTTCGTTTAGGGGTCGAAAATCGAGGTCGAAAAAGTCAGAAATCGTGGATTTCGACTTTCCTTAGGTCTGATCGCTTCGGGCTTGCTGGAGGGTACCTCCGTCTCGGAATTACCTATCCAAAACCGTTGAGATCTCGAAAATCGGATCATTTCGAGTCGAGTTATGTTCGGCGTAACCCAAGTTAAATGGTGTCATTTTGTCGCGCCATAGGAGTGTACGCAAATGTCCGAAATGCTAACTTTTTAGTGGCTGGACCGATTTGGATGAAACTCTAGGGGAATAGGTAATCGTGGGAGGGGAATTTAATGAAAATATTTTTGAAGGGGTCACTTGAGTCTGGGGGTTTCAAATTGAGTCTGGGACTGTGGGAATGAATTTGAAGGGTGCGGGATGTCATAGGATAATCGAATAAATTGTATAAATGTCCAAGAATAGAAATAGAGAATTATTGATTACCATAGAATTTTCATTCATTTTAAAACTTATTCGGTCAAATTTATCGAATAAATTGTATAAATGTCCAAGAATAGAAATAGAGAATTATTGATTCCCATAAAATTTTCATTCATTTTAGAACTTATTCGGTCAAATTTATCGAATAAATTGTATAAATGTCCAAGAGTAGAAATAGAGAATTATTGATTACCATAGAATTTTCATTCATTTTAGAACTTATTCGGTCAAATTTATCGAATAAATTGTATAAATGTCCAAGAATAGAAATAGAGAATTATTGATTCCCATAAAATTTTCATTCATTTTAGAACTTATTCGGTCAAATTTATCGAATAAATTGTATAAATGTCCAAGAATAGAAATAGAGAATTATTGATTCCCATAAAATTTTCATTCAATTTAGAACTTTTTCGGTCAAATTTATCGAATAAATTTAGAAATAGAGAATTATTGATTACCATAAAATTTTCATTCATTTTAGAACTTATTTGGTCAAATTTATCGAATAAATTGTATAAATGTCCAAGAATAGAAATAGAGAATTATTGATTCCCATAAAATTTTCATTCATTTTAGAACTTATTCGGTCAAATTTATCGAATAAATTGTATAAATGTCCAAGAATAGAAATAGAGAATTATTGATTCCCATAAAATTTTCATTCATTTTAGAACTTATTCGGTCAAATTTATCGAATAAATTGTATAAATGTCCAAGAATAGAAATAGAGAATTATTGATTCCCATAAAATTTTCATTCATTTTAGAACTTATTCGGTCAAATTTATCGAATAAATTGTATAAATGTCCAAGAATAGAAATAGAGAATTATTGATTACCATAAAATTTTCATTCATTTTAGAACTTATTCGGTCAAATTTATCGAATAAATTGTATAAATGTCCAAGAATAGAAATAGAGAATTATTGATTCCCATAAAATTTTCATTCATTTTAGAACTTATTCGGTCAAATTTATCGAATAAATTGTATAAATGTCCAAGAGTAGAAATAGAGAATTATTGATTACCATAGAATTTTCATTCATTTTAGAACTTATTCGGTCAAATTTATCGAATAAATTGTATAAATGTCCAAGAATAGAAATAGAGAATTATTGATTCCCATAAAATTTTCATTCATTTTAGAACTTATTCGGTCAAATTTATCGAATAAATTGTATAAATGTCCAAGAATAGAAATAGAGAATTATTGATTCCCATAAAATTTTCATTCATTTTAGAACTTATTCGGTCAAATTTATCGAATAAATTGTATAAATGTCCAAGAATAGAAATAGAGAATTATTGATTACCATAGAATTTTCATTCATTTTAAAACTTATTCGGTCAAATTTATCGAATAAATTGTATAAATGTCCAAGAATAGAAATAGAGAATTATTGATTCCCATAAAATTTTCATTCATTTTAGAACTTATTCGGTCAAATTTATCGAATAAATTGTATAAATGTCCAAGAGTAGAAATAGAGAATTATTGATTCCCATAAAATTTTCATTCATTTTAGAACTTATTCGGTCAAATTTATCGAATAAATTGTATAAATGTCCAAGAGTAGAAATAGAGAATTATTGATTACCATAGAATTTTCATTCATTTTAGAACTTATTCGGTCAAATTTATCGAATAAATTGTATAAATGTCCAAGAATAGAAATAGAGAATTATTGATTCCCATAAAATTTTCATTCATTTTAGAACTTATTCGGTCAAATTTATCGAATAAATTGTATAAATGTCCAAGAATAGAAATAGAGAATTATTGATTCCCATAAAATTTTCATTCATTTTAGAACTTATTCGGTCAAATTTATCGAATAAATTGTATAAATGTCCAAGAATAGAAATAGAGAATTATTGATTACCATAAAATTTTCATTCATTTTAGAACTTATTCGGTCAAATTTATCGAATAAATTGTATAAATGTCCAAGAATAGAAATAGAGAATTATTGATTCCCATAAAATTTTCATTCATTTTAGAACTTATTCGGTCAAATTTATCGAATAAATTGTATAAATGTCCAAGAATAGAAATAGAGAATTATTGATTCCCATAAAATTTTCATTCATTTTAGAACTTATTCGGTCAAATTTATCGAATAAATTGTATAAATGTCCAAGAATAGAAATAGAGAATTATTGATTCCCATAAAATTTTCATTCATTTTAGAACTTATTCGGTCAAATTTATCGAATAAATTGTATAAATGTCCAAGAATAGAAATAGAGAATTATTGATTACCATAAAATTTTCATTCATTTTAGAACTTATTCGGTCAAATTTATCGAATAAATTGTATAAATGTCCAAGAATAGAAATAGAGAATTATTGATTCCCATAAAATTTTCATTCATTTTAGAACTTATTCGGTCAAATTTATCGAATAAATTGTATAAATGTCCAAGAGTAGAAATAGAGAATTATTGATTACCATAGAATTTTCATTCATTTTAGAACTTATTCGGTCAAATTTATCGAATAAATTGTATAAATGTCCAAGAATAGAAATAGAGAATTATTGATTCCCATAAAATTTTCATTCATTTTAGAACTTATTCGGTCAGATTTATCGAATAAATTGTATAAATGTCCAAGAATAGAAATAGAGAATTATTGATTCCCATAAAATTTTCATTCATTTTAGAACTTATTCGGTCAAATTTATCGAATAAATTGTATAAATGTCCAAGAATAGAAATAGAGAATTATTGATTCCCATAAAATTTTCATTCATTTTAGAACTTATTCGGTCAAATTTATCGAATAAATTGTATAAATGTCCAAGAATAGAAATAGAGAATTATTGATTACCATAGAATTTTCATTCATTTTAGAACTTATTCGGTCAAATTTATCGAATAAATTGTATAAATGTCCAAGAATAGAAATAGAGAATTATTGATTACCATAAAATTTTCATTCATTTTAGAACTTATTCGGTCAAATTTATCGAATAAATTGTATAAATGTCCAAGAATAGAAATAGAGAATTATTGATTCCCATAAAATTTTCATTCATTTTAGAACTTATTCGGTCAAATTTATCGAATAAATTGTATAAATGTCCAAGAATAGAAATAGAGAATTATTGATTCCCATAAAATTTTCATTCATTTTAGAACTTATTCGGTCAAATTTATCGAATAAATTGTATAAATGTCCAAGAATAGAAATAGAGAATTATTGATTACCATAAAATTTTCATTCATTTTAGAACTTATTCGGTCAAATTTATCGAATAAATTGTATAAATGTCCAAGAATAGAAATAGAGAATTATTGATTCCCATAAAATTTTCATTCATTTTAGAACTTATTCGGTCAAATTTATCGAATAAATTGTATAAATGTCCAAGAGTAGAAATAGAGAATTATTGATTACCATAGAATTTTCATTCATTTTAGAACTTATTCGGTCAAATTTATCGAATAAATTGTATAAATGTCCAAGAATAGAAATAGAGAATTATTGATTCCCATAAAATTTTCATTCATTTTAGAACTTATTCGGTCAAATTTATCGAATAAATTGTATAAATGTCCAAGAATAGAAATAGAGAATTATTGATTCCCATAAAATTTTCATTCATTTTAGAACTTATTCGGTCAAATTTATCGAATAAATTGTATAAATGTCCAAGAATAGAAATAGAGAATTATTGATTACCATAGAATTTTCATTCATTTTAAAACTTATTCGGTCAAATTTATCGAATAAATTGTATAAATGTCCAAGAATAGAAATAGAGAATTATTGATTCCCATAAAATTTTCATTCATTTTAGAACTTATTCGGTCAAATTTATCGAATAAATTGTATAAATGTCCAAGAGTAGAAATAGAGAATTATTGATTCCCATAAAATTTTCATTCATTTTAGAACTTATTCGGTCAAATTTATCGAATAAATTGTATAAATGTCCAAGAGTAGAAATAGAGAATTATTGATTACCATAGAATTTTCATTCATTTTAGAACTTATTCGGTCAAATTTATCGAATAAATTGTATAAATGTCCAAGAATAGAAATAGAGAATTATTGATTCCCATAAAATTTTCATTCATTTTAGAACTTATTCGGTCAAATTTATCGAATAAATTGTATAAATGTCCAAGAATAGAAATAGAGAATTATTGATTCCCATAAAATTTTCATTCATTTTAGAACTTATTCGGTCAAATTTATCGAATAAATTGTATAAATGTCCAAGAATAGAAATAGAGAATTATTGATTACCATAAAATTTTCATTCATTTTAGAACTTATTCGGTCAAATTTATCGAATAAATTGTATAAATGTCCAAGAATAGAAATAGAGAATTATTGATTCCCATAAAATTTTCATTCATTTTAGAACTTATTCGGTCAAATTTATCGAATAAATTGTATAAATGTCCAAGAATAGAAATAGAGAATTATTGATTCCCATAAAATTTTCATTCATTTTAGAACTTATTCGGTCAAATTTATCGAATAAATTGTATAAATGTCCAAGAATAGAAATAGAGAATTATTGATTCCCATAAAATTTTCATTCATTTTAGAACTTATTCGGTCAAATTTATCGAATAAATTGTATAAATGTCCAAGAATAGAAATAGAGAATTATTGATTACCATAAAATTTTCATTCATTTTAGAACTTATTCGGTCAAATTTATCGAATAAATTGTATAAATGTCCAAGAATAGAAATAGAGAATTATTGATTCCCATAAAATTTTCATTCATTTTAGAACTTATTCGGTCAAATTTATCGAATAAATTGTATAAATGTCCAAGAGTAGAAATAGAGAATTATTGATTACCATAGAATTTTCATTCATTTTAGAACTTATTCGGTCAAATTTATCGAATAAATTGTATAAATGTCCAAGAATAGAAATAGAGAATTATTGATTCCCATAAAATTTTCATTCATTTTAGAACTTATTCGGTCAGATTTATCGAATAAATTGTATAAATGTCCAAGAATAGAAATAGAGAATTATTGATTCCCATAAAATTTTCATTCATTTTAGAACTTATTCGGTCAAATTTATCGAATAAATTGTATAAATGTCCAAGAATAGAAATAGAGAATTATTGATTCCCATAAAATTTTCATTCATTTTAGAACTTATTCGGTCAAATTTATCGAATAAATTGTATAAATGTCCAAGAATAGAAATAGAGAATTATTGATTACCATAGAATTTTCATTCATTTTAGAACTTATTCGGTCAAATTTATCGAATAAATTGTATAAATGTCCAAGAATAGAAATAGAGAATTATTGATTACCATAAAATTTTCATTCATTTTAGAACTTATTCGGTCAAATTTATCGAATAAATTGTATAAATGTCCAAGAATAGAAATAGAGAATTATTGATTCCCATAAAATTTTCATTCATTTTAGAACTTATTCGGTCAAATTTATCGAATAAATTGTATAAATGTCCAAGAATAGAAATAGAGAATTATTGATTACCTTAGAATTTTCATTCATTTTAGAACTTATTCGGTCAAATTTATCGAATAAATTGTATAAATGTCCAAGAATAGAAATAGAGAATTATTGATTCCCATAAAATTTTCATTCATTTTAGAACTTATTCGGTCAAATTTATCGAATAAATTGTATAAATGTCCAAGAATAGAAATAGAGAATTATTGATTCCCATAAAATTTTCATTCATTTTAGAACTTATTCGGTCAAATTTATCGAATAAATTGTATAAATGTCCAAGAATAGAAATAGAGAATTATTGATTACCATAAAATTTTCATTCATTTTAGAACTTATTCGGTCAAATTTATCGAATAAATTGTATAAATGTCCAAGAATAGAAATAGAGAATTATTGATTCCCATAAAATTTTCATTCATTTTAGAACTTATTCGGTCAAATTTATCGAATAAATTGTATAAATGTCCAAGAGTAGAAATAGAGAATTATTGATTACCATAGAATTTTCATTCATTTTAGAACTTATTCGGTCAAATTTATCGAATAAATTGTATAAATGTCCAAGAATAGAAATAGAGAATTATTGATTCCCATAAAATTTTCATTCATTTTAGAACTTATTCGGTCAGATTTATCGAATAAATTGTATAAATGTCCAAGAATAGAAATAGAGAATTATTGATTCCCATAAAATTTTCATTCATTTTAGAACTTATTCGGTCAAATTTATCGAATAAATTGTATAAATGTCCAAGAATAGAAATAGAGAATTATTGATTCCCATAAAATTTTCATTCATTTTAGAACTTATTCGGTCAAATTTATCGAATAAATTGTATAAATGTCCAAGAATAGAAATAGAGAATTATTGATTACCATAGAATTTTCATTCATTTTAGAACTTATTCGGTCAAATTTATCGAATAAATTGTATAAATGTCCAAGAATAGAAATAGAGAATTATTGATTACCATAAAATTTTCATTCATTTTAGAACTTATTCGGTCAAATTTATCGAATAAATTGTATAAATGTCCAAGAATAGAAATAGAGAATTATTGATTCCCATAAAATTTTCATTCATTTTAGAACTTATTCGGTCAAATTTATCGAATAAATTGTATAAATGTCCAAGAATAGAAATAGAGAATTATTGATTCCCATAAAATTTTCATTCATTTTAGAACTTATTCGGTCAAATTTATCGAATAAATTGTATAAATGTCCAAGAATAGAAATAGAGAATTATTGATTCCCATAAAATTTTCATTCATTTTAGAACTTATTCGGTCAAATTTATTTTATTGATTATTATTATTATTATTATTATTATTATATTATTATTATTATTATTATTATTATTATTATTATTATTATATTATTATTATTATTATTATTATTGATTACCATAAAATTTTCATTCATTTTAGAACTTATTCGGTCAAATTTATCGAATAAATTGTATAAATGTCCAAGAATAGAAATAGAGAATTATTGATTCCCATAAAATTTTCATTCATTTTAGAACTTATTCGGTCAAATTTATCGAATAAATTGTATAAATGTCCAAGAGTAGAAATAGAGAATTATTGATTACCATAGAATTTTCATTCATTTTAGAACTTATTCGGTCAAATTTATCGAATAAATTGTATAAATGTCCAAGAATAGAAATAGAGAATTATTGATTCCCATAAAATTTTCATTCATTTTAGAACTTATTCGGTCAAATTTATCGAATAAATTGTATAAATGTCCAAGAATAGAAATAGAGAATTATTGATTCCCATAAAATTTTCATTCATTTTAGAACTTATTCGGTCAAATTTATCGAATAAATTGTATAAATGTCCAAGAATAGAAATAGAGAATTATTGATTCCCATAAAATTTTCATTCATTTTAGAACTTATTCGGTCAAATTTATCGAATAAATTGTATAAATGTCCAAGAATAGAAATAGAGAATTATTGATTCCCATAAAATTTTCATTCATTTTAGAACTTATTCGGTCAAATTTATCGAATAAATTGTATAAATGTCCAAGAATAGAAATAGAGAATTATTGATTCCCATAAAATTTTCATTCATTTTAGAACTTATTCGGTCAAATTTATCGAATAAATTGTATAAATGTCCAAGAATAGAAATAGAGAATTATTGATTCCCATAAAATTTTCATTCATTTTAGAACTTATTCGGTCAAATTTATCGAATAAATTGTATAAATGTCCAAGAATAGAAATAGAGAATTATTGATTCCCATAAATTTTTCATTCATTTTAGAACTTATTCGGTCAAATTTATCGAATAAATTGTATAAATGTCCAAGAATAGAAATAGAGAATTATTGATTCCCATAAAATTTTCATTCATTTTAGAACTTATTCGGTCAAATTTATCGAATAAATTGTATAAATGTCCAAGAATAGAAATAGAGAATTATTGATTCCCATAAAATTTTCATTCATTTTAGAACTTATTCGGTCAAATTTATCGAATAAATTGTATAAATGTCCAAGAATAGAAATAGAGAATTATTGATTCCCATAAAATTTTCATTCATTTTAGAACTTATTCGGTCAAATTTATCGAATAAATTGTATAAATGTCCAAGAATAGAAATAGAGAATTATTGATTCCCATAAAATTTTCATTCATTTTAGAACTTATTCGGTCAAATTTATCGAATAAATTGTATAAATGTCCAAGAATAGAAATAGAGAATTATTGATTCCCATAAAATTTTCATTCATTTTAGAACTTATTCGGTCAAATTTATCGAATAAATTGTATAAATGTCCAAGAATAGAAATAGAGAATTATTGATTCCCATAAAATTTTCATTCATTTTAGAACTTATTCGGTCAAATTTATCGAATAAATTGTATAAATGTCCAAGAATAGAAATAGAGAATTATTGATTCCCATAAAATTTTCATTCATTTTAGAACTTATTCGGTCAAATTTATCGAATAAATTGTATAAATGTCCAAGAATAGAAATAGAGAATTATTGATTCCCATAAAATTTTCATTCATTTTAGAACTTATTCGGTCAAATTTATCGAATAAATTGTATAAATGTCCAAGAATAGAAATAGAGAATTATTGATTCCCATAAAATTTTCATTCATTTTAGAACTTATTCGGTCAAATTTATCGAATAAATTGTATAAATGTCCAAGAATAGAAATAGAGAATTATTGATTCCCATAAAATTTTTATTCATTTTAGAACTTATTCGGTCAAATTTATCGAATAAATTGTATAAATGTCCAAGAATAGAAATAGAGAATTATTGATTCCCATAAAATTTTCATTCATTTTAGAACTTATTCGGTCAAATTTATCGAATAAATTGTATAAATGTCCAAGAATAGAAATAGAGAATTATTGATTCCCATAAAATTTTCATTCATTTTAGAACTTATTCGGTCAAATTTATCGAATAAATTGTATAAATGTCCAAGAATAGAAATAGAGAATTATTGATTCCCATAAAATTTTCATTCATTTTAGAACTTATTCGGTCAAATTTATCGAATAAATTGTATAAATGTCCAAGAATAGAAATAGAGAATTATTGATTCCCATAAAATTTTCATTCATTTTAGAACTTATTCGGTCAAATTTATCGAATAAATTGTATAAATGTCCAAGAATAGAAATAGAGAATTATTGATTCCCATAAAATTTTCATTCATTTTAGAACTTATTCGGTCAAATTTATCGAATAAATTGTATAAATGTCCAAGAATAGAAATAGAGAATTATTGATTCCCATAAAATTTTCATTCATTTTAGAACTTATTCGGTAAAATTTATCGAATAAATTGTATAAATGTCCAAGAATAGAAATAGAGAATTATTGATTCCCATAAAATTTTCATTCATTTTAGAACTTATTCGGTCAAATTTATCGAATAAATTGTATAAATGTCCAAGAATAGAAATAGAGAATTATTGATTCCCATAAAATTTTCATTCATTTTAGAACTTATTCGGTCAAATTTATCGAATAAATTGTATAAATGTCCAAGAATAGAAATAGAGAATTATTGATTCCCATAAAATTTTCATTCATTTTAGAACTTATTCGGTCAAATTTATCGAATAAATTGTATAAATGTCCAAGAATAGAAATAGAGAATTATTGATTCCCATAAAATTTTCATTCATTTTAGAACTTATTCGGTCAAATTTATCGAATAAATTGTATAAATGTCCAAGAATAGAAATAGAGAATTATTGATTCCCATAAAATTTTCATTCATTTTAGAACTTATTCGGTCAAATTTATCGAATAAATTGTATAAATGTCCAAGAATAGAAATAGAGAATTATTGATTCCCATAAAATTTTCATTCATTTTAGAACTTATTCGGTCAAATTTATCGAATAAATTGTATAAATGTCCAAGAATAGAAATAGAGAATTATTGATTCCCATAAAATTTTCATTCATTTTAGAACTTATTCGGTCAAATTTATCGAATAAATTGTATAAATGTCCAAGAATAGAAATAGAGAATTATTGATTCCCATAAAATTTTCATTCATTTTAGAACTTATTCGGTCAAATTTATCGAATAAATTGTATAAATGTCCAAGAATAGAAATAGAGAATTATTGATTCCCATAAAATTTTCATTCATTTTAGAACTTATTCGGTCAAATTTATCGAATAAATTGTATAAATGTCCAAGAATAGAAATAGAGAATTATTGATTCCCATAAAATTTTCATTCATTTTAGAACTTATTCGGTCAAATTTATCGAATAAATTGTATAAATGTCCAAGAATAGAAATAGAGAATTATTGATTCCCATAAAATTTTCATTCATTTTAGAACTTATTCGGTAAAATTTATCAAATAAATTGTATAAATGTCCAAGAATAGAAATAGAGATTATTGATTACCATAAAATTTTCATTCATTTTAGAACTTATTCGGTAAAATTTATCGAATAAATTGTATAAATGTCCAAGAATAGAAATAGAGATTATTGATTACCATAAAATTTTCATTCATTTTAGAACTTATTCGGTAAAATTTATCGAATAAATTGTATAAATGTCCAAGAATAGAAATAGAGATTATTGATTACCATAAAATTTTCATTCATTTTAGAACTTATTCGGTAAAATTTATCGAATAAATTGTATAAATGTCCAAGAATAGAAATAGAGATTATTGATTACCATAAAATTTTCATTCATTTTAGAACTTATTCGGTAAAATTTATCGAATAAATTGTATAAATGTCCAAGAATAGAAAAGAGATTATTGATTACCATAAAATTTTCATTCATTTTAGAACTTATTCGGTAAAATTTATCGAATAAATTGTATAAATGTCCAAGAATAGAAATAGAGATTATTGATTACCATAAAATTTTCATTCATTTTAGAACTTATTCGGTAAAATTTATCGAATAAATTGTATAAATGTCCAAGAATAGAAATAGAGATTATTGATTACCATAAAATTTTCATTCATTTTAGAACTTATTCGGTCAAATTTATCGAATAAATTGTATAAATGTCCAAGAATAGAAATAGAGAATTATTGATTCCCATAGAATTTTCATTCATTTTAGAACTTATTCGGTCAAATTTATCGAATAAATTGTATAAATGTCCAAGAATAGAAATAGAGATTATTGATTACCATAAAATTTTCATTCATTTTAGAACTTATTCGGTAAAATTTATCGAATAAATTGTATAAATGTCCAAGAATAGAAATAGAGATTATTGATTACCATAAAATTTTCATTCATTTTAGAACTTATTCGGTAAAATTTATCGAATAAATTGTATAAATGTCCAAGAATAGAAATAGAGATTATTGATTACCATAAAATTTTCATTCATTTTAGAACTTATTCGGTAAAATTTATCGAATAAATTGTATAAATGTCCAAGAATAGAAATAGAGATTATTGATTACCATAAAATTTTCATTCATTTTAGAACTTATTCGGTAAAATTTATCGAATAAATTGTATAAATGTCCAAGAATAGAAATAGAGATTATTGATTACCATAAAATTTTCATTCATTTTAGAACTTATTCGGTAAAATTTATCGAATAAATTGTATAAATGTCCAAGAATAGAAATAGAGATTATTGATTACCATAAAATTTTCATTCATTTTAGAACTTATTCGGTAAAATTTATCGAATAAATTGTATAAATGTCCAAGAATAGAAATAGAGATTATTGATTACCATAAAATTTTCATTCATTTTAGAACTTATTCGGTAAAATTTATCGAATAAATTGTATAAATGTCCAAGAATAGAAATAGAGATTATTGATTACCATAAAATTTTCATTCATTTTAGAACCTATTCGGTAAAATTTATCGAATAAATTGTATAAATGTCCAAGAATAGAAATAGAGATTATTGATTACCATAAAATTTTCATTCATTTTAGAACTTATTCGGTAAAATTTATCGAATAAATTGTATAAATGTCCAAGAATAGAAATAGAGATTATTGATTACCATAAAATTTTCATTCATTTTAGAACTTATTCGGTAAAATTTATCGAATAAATTGTATAAATGTCCAAGAATAGAAATAGAGATTATTGATTACCATAAAATTTTCATTCATTTTAGAACTTATTCGGTAAAATTTATCGAATAAATTGTATAAATGTCCAAGAATAGAAATAGAGATTATTGATTACCATAAAATTTTCATTCATTTTAGAACTTATTCGGTAAAATTTATCGAATAAATTGTATAAATGTCCAAGAATAGAAATAGAGATTATTGATTACCATAAAATTTTCATTCATTTTAGAACTTATTCGGTAAAATTTATCGAATAAATTGTATAAATGTCCAAGAATAGAAATAGAGATTATTGATTACCATAAAATTTTCATTCATTTTAGAACTTATTCGGTAAAATTTATCGAATAAATTGTATAAATGTCCAAGAATAGAAATAGAGATTATTGATTACCATAAAATTTTCATTCATTTTAGAACTTATTCGGTAAAATTTATCGAATAAATTGTATAAATGTCCAAGAATAGAAATAGAGATTATTGATTACCATAAAATTTTCATTCATTTTAGAACTTATTCGGTAAAATTTATCGAATAAATTGTATAAATGTCCAAGTATAGAAATAGAGATTATTGATTACCATAAAATTTTCATTCATTTTAGAACTTATTCGGTAAAATTTATCGAATAAATTGTATAAATGTCCAAGAATAGAAATAGAGAATTATTGATTCCCATAAAACATTTTAGAACTTATTCGGTAAAATTTATCGAATAAATTGTATAAATGTCCAAGAATAGAAATAGAGATTATTGATTACCATAAAATTTTCATTCATTTTAGAACTTATTCGGTAAAATTTATCGAATAAATTGTATAAATGTCCAAGAATAGAAATAGAGATTATTGATTACCATAAAATTTTCATTCATTTTAGAACTTATTCGGTAAAATTTATCGAATAAATTGTATAAATGTCCAAGAATAGAAATAGAGATTATTGATTACCATAAAATTTTCATTCATTTTAGAACTTATTCGGTAAAATTTATCGAATAAATTGTATAAATGTCCAAGAATAGAAATAGAGATTATTGATTACCATAAAATTTTCATTCATTTTAGAACTTATTCGGTAAAATTTATCGAATAAATTGTATAAATGTCCAAGAATAGAAATAGAGATTATTGATTACCATAAAATTTTCATTCATTTTAGAACTTATTCGGTAAAATTTATCGAATAAATTGTATAAATGTCCAAGAATAGAAATAGAGATTATTGATTACCATAAAATTTTCATTCATTTTAGAACTTATTCGGTAAAATTTATCGAATAAATTGTATAAATGTCCAAGAATAGAAATAGAGATTATTGATTACCATAAAATTTTCATTCATTTTAGAACTTATTCGGTAAAATTTATCGAATAAATTGTATAAATGTCCAAGTATAGAAATAGAGATTATTGATTACCATAAAATTTTCATTCATTTTAGAACTTATTCGGTAAAATTTATCGAATAAATTGTATAAATGTCCAAGAATAGAAATAGAGAATTATTGATTCCCATAAATCATTTTAGAACTTATTCGGTAAAATTTATCGAATAAATTGTATAAATGTCCAAGAATAGAAATAGAGATTATTGATTACCATAAAATTTTCATTCATTTTAGAACTTATTCGGTAAAATTTATCGAATAAATTGTATAAATGTCCAAGAATAGAAATAGAGATTATTGATTACCATAAAATTTTCATTCATTTTAGAACTTATTCGGTAAAATTTATCGAATAAATTGTATAAATGTCCAAGAATAGAAATAGAGATTATTGATTACCATAAAATTTTCATTCATTTTAGAACTTATTCGGTAAAATTTATCGAATAAATTGTATAAATGTCCAAGAATAGAAATAGAGATTATTGATTACCATAAAATTTTCATTCATTTTAGAACTTATTCGGTAAAATTTATCGAATAAATTGTATAAATGTCCAAGAATAGAAATAGAGATTATTGAATACCATAAAATTTTCATTCATTTTAGAACTTATTCGGTAAAATTTATCGAATAAATTGTATAAATGTCCAAGAATAGAAATAGAGATTATTGATTACCATAAAATTTTCATTCATTTTAGAACTTATTCGGTCAAATTTATCGAATAAATTGTATAAATGTCCAAGAATAGAAATAGAGAATTATTGATTCCCATAAAATTTTCATTCATTTTAGAACTTATTCGGTCAAATTTATCGAATAAATTGTATAAATGTCCAAGAATAGAAATAGAGAATTATTGATTCCCATAAAATTTTCATTCATTTTAGAACTTATTCGGTAAAATTTATCGAATAAATTGTATAAATGTCCAAGAATAGAAAAGAGATTATTGATTACCATAAAATTTTCATTCATTTTAGAACTTATTCGGTAAAATTTATCGAATAAATTGTATAAATGTCCAAGAATAGAAATAGAGATTATTGATTACCATAAAATTTTCATTCATTTTAGAACTTATTCGGTAAAATTTATCGAATAAATTGTATAAATGTCCAAGAATAGAAATAGAGATTATTGATTACCATAAAATTTTCATTCATTTTAGAACTTATTCGGTCAAATTTATCGAATAAATTGTATAAATGTCCAAGAATAGAAATAGAGAATTATTGATTCCCATAGAATTTTCATTCATTTTAGAACTTATTCGGTAAAATTTATCGAATAAATTGTATAAATGTCCAAGAATAGAAATAGAGATTATTGATTACCATAAAATTTTCATTCATTTTAGAACTTATTCGGTAAAATTTATCGAATAAATTGTATAAATGTCCAAGAATAGAAATAGAGATTATTGATTACCATAAAATTTTCATTCATTTTAGAACTTATTCGGTATATTTATCGAATAAATTGTATAAATGTCCAAGAATAGAAATAGAGATTATTGATTACCATAAAATTTTCATTCATTTTAGAACTTATTCGGTAAAATTTATCGAATAAATTGTATAAATGTCCAAGAATAGAAATAGAGATTATTGATTACCATAAAATTTTCATTCATTTTAGAACTTATTCGGTAAAATTTATCGAATAAATTGTATAAATGTCCAAGAATAGAAATAGAGATTATTGATTACCATAAAATTTTCATTCATTTTAGAACTTATTCGGTAAAATTTATCGAATAAATTGTATAAATGTCCAAGAATAGAAATAGAGATTATTGATTACCATAAAATTTTCATTCATTTTAGAACTTATTCGGTAAAATTTATCGAATAAATTGTATAAATGTCCAAGAATAGAAATAGAGATTATTGATTACCATAAAATTTTCATTCATTTTAGAACTTATTCGGTAAAATTTATCGAATAAATTGTATAAATGTCCAAGAATAGAAATAGAGATTATTGATTACCATAAAATTTTCATTCATTTTAGAACTTATTCGGTAAAATTTATCGAATAAATTGTATAAATGTCCAAGAATAGAAATAGAGAATTATTGATTCCCATAAATTTTCACATTTTAGAACTTATTCGGTAAAATTTATCGAATAAATTGTATAAATGTCCAAGAATAGAAATAGAGATTATTGATTACCATAAAATTTTCATTCATTTTAGAACTTATTCGGTATATTTATCGAATAAATTGTATAAATGTCCAAGAATAGAAATAGAGATTATTGATTACCATAAAATTTTCATTCATTTTAGAACTTATTCGGTCAAATTTATCGAATAAATTGTATAAATGTCCAAGAATAGAAATAGAGATTATTGATTACCATAAAATTTTCATTCATTTTAGAACTTATTCGGTAAAATTTATCGAATAAATTGTATAAATGTCCAAGAATAGAAATAGAGATTATTGATTACCATAAAATTTTCATTCATTTTAGAACTTATTCGGTAAAATTTATCGAATAAATTGTATAAATGTCCAAGAATAGAAATAGAGATTATTGATTACCATAAAATTTTCATTCATTTTAGAACTTATTCGGTAAAATTTATCGAATAAATTGTATAAATGTCCAAGAATAGAAATAGAGATTATTGATTACCATAAAATTTTCATTCATTTTAGAACTTATTCGGTAAAATTTATCGAATAAATTGTATAAATGTCCAAGAATAGAAATAGAGATTATTGATTACCATAAAATTTTCATTCATTTTAGAACTTATTCGGTCAAATTTATCGAATAAATTGTATAAATGTCCAAGAATAGAAATAGAGAATTATTGATTCCCATAAAATTTTCATTCATTTTAGAACTTATTCGGTCAAATTTATCGAATAAATTGTATAAATGTCCAAGAATAGAAATAGAGAATTATTGATTACCATAAAATTTTCATTCATTTTAGAACTTATTCGGTAAAATTTATCGAATAAATTGTATAAATGTCCAAGAATAGAAATAGAGATTATTGATTACCATAAAATTTTCATTCATTTTAGAACTTATTCGGTAAAATTTATCGAATAAATTGTATAAATGTCCAAGAATAGAAATAGAGATTATTGATTACCATAAAATTTTCATTCATTTTAGAACTTATTCGGTCAAATTTATCGAATAAATTGTATAAATGTCCAAGAATAGAAATAGAGAATTATTGATTCCCATAAAATTTTCATTCATTTTAGAACTTATTCGGTCAAATTTATCGAATAAATTGTATAAATGTCCAAGAATAGAAATAGAGAATTATTGATTCCCATAAAATTTTCATTCATTTTAGAACTTATTCGGTCAAATTTATCGAATAAATTGTATAAATGTCCAAGAATAGAAATAGAGAATTATTGATTCCCATAAAATTTTCATTCATTTTAGAACTTATTCGGTCAAATTTATCGAATAAATTGTATAAATGTCCAAGAATAGAAATAGAGAATTATTGATTCCCATAAAATTTTCATTCATTTTAGAACTTATTCGGTCAAATTTATCGAATAAATTGTATAAATGTCCAAGAATAGAAATAGAGAATTATTGATTACCATAAAATTTTCATTCATTTTAGAACTTATTCGGTCAAATTTATCGAATAAATTGTATAAATGTCCAAGAATAGAAATAGAGAATTATTGATTCCCATAAAATTTTCATTCATTTTAGAACTTATTCGGTCAAATTTATCGAATAAATTGTATAAATGTCCAAGAATAGAAATAGAGAATTATTGATTCCCATAAAATTTTCATTCATTTTAGAACTTATTCGGTCAAATTTATCGAATAAATTGTATAAATGTCCAAGAATAGAAATAGAGAATTATTGATTCCAATAAAATTTTCATTCATTTTAGAACTTATTCGGTCAAATTTATCGAATAAATTGTATAAATGTCCAAGAATAGAAATAGAGAATTATTGATTCCCATAAAATTTTCATTCATTTTAGAACTTATTCGGTCAAATTTATCGAATAAATTGTATAAATGTCCAAGAATAGAAATAGAGAATTATTGATTCCCATAAAATTTTCATTCATTTTAGAACTTATTCGGTCAAATTTATCGAATAAATTGTATAAATGTCCAAGAATAGAAATAGAGAATTATTGATTACCATAAAATTTTCATTCATTTTAGAACTTATTCGGTCAAATTTATCGAATAAATTGTATAAATGTCCAAGAATAGAAATAGAGAATTATTGATTACCATAAAATTTTCATTCATTTTAGAACTTATTCGGTCAAATTTATCGAATAAATTGTATAAATGTCCAAGAATAGAAATAGAGAATTATTGATTCCCATAAAATTTTCATTCATTTTAGAACTTATTCGGTAAAATTTATCGAATAAATTGTATAAATGTCCAAGAATAGAAATAGAGAATTATTGATTACCATAAAATTTTCATTCATTTTAGAACTTATTCGGTCAAATTTATCGAATAAATTGTATAAATGTCCAAGAATAGAAATAGAGAATTATTGATTCCCATAAAATTTTCATTCATTTTAGAACTTATTCGGTCAAATTTATCGAATAAATTGTATAAATGTCCAAGAATAGAAATAGAGAATTATTGATTCCCATAAAATTTTCATTCATTTTAGAACTTATTCGGTCAAATTTATCGAATAAATTGTATAAATGTCCAAGAATAGAAATAGAGAATTATTGATTCCCATAAAATTTTCATTCATTTTAGAACTTATTCGGTCAAATTTATCGAATAAATTGTATAAATGTCCAAGAATAGAAATAGAGAATTATTGATTACCATAAAATTTTCATTCATTTTAGAACTTATTCGGTCAAATTTATCGAATAAATTGTATAAATGTCCAAGAATAGAAATAGAGAATTATTGATTCCCATAAAATTTTCATTCATTTTAGAACTTATTCGGTCAAATTTATCGAATAAATTGTATAAATGTCCAAGAATAGAAATAGAGAATTATTGATTACCATAAAATTTTCATTCATTTTAGAACTTATTCGGTCAAATTTATCGAATAAATTGTATAAATGTCCAAGAATAGAAATAGAGAATTATTGATTCCCATAAAATTTTCATTCATTTTAGAACTTATTCGGTCAAATTTATCGAATAAATTGTATAAATGTCCAAGAATAGAAATAGAGAATTATTGATTACCATAAAATTTTCATTCATTTTAGAACTTATTCGGTCAAATTTATCGAATAAATTGTATAAATGTCCAAGAATAGAAATAGAGAATTATTGATTCCCATAAAATTTTCATTCATTTTAGAACTTATTCGGTCAAATTTATCGAATAAATTGTATAAATGTCCAAGAATAGAAATAGAGAATTATTGATTACCATAAAATTTTCATTCATTTTAGAACTTATTCGGTCAAATTTATCGAATAAATTGTATAAATGTCCAAGAATAGAAATAGAGAATTATTGATTACCATAAAATTTTCATTCATTTTAGAACTTATTCGGTCAAATTTATCGAATAAATTGTATAAATGTCCAAGAATAGAAATAGAGAATTATTGATTACCATAAAATTTTCATTCATTTTAGAAGCTATTCGGTCAAATTTATCGAATAAATTGTATAAATGTCCAAGAATAGAAATAGAGAATTATTGATTACCATAAAATTTTCATTCATTTTAGAACTTATTCGGTCAAATTTATCGAATAAATTGTATAAATGTCCAAGAATAGAAATAGAGAATTATTGATTACCATAAAATTTTCATTCATTTTAGAACTTATTCGGTCAAATTTATCGAATAAATTGTATAAATGTCCAAGAATAGAAATAGAGAATTATTGATTACCATAAAATTTTCATTCATTTTAGAAGCTATTCGGTCAAATTTATCGAATAAATTGTATAAATGTCCAAGAATAGAAATAGAGAATTATTGATTACCATAAAATTTTCATTCATTTTAGAACTTATTCGGTCAAATTTATCGAATAAATTGTATAAATGTCCAAGAATAGAAATAGAGAATTATTGATTACCATAAAATTTTCATTCATTTTAGAAGCTATTCGGTCAAATTTATCGAATAAATTGTATAAATGTCCAAGAATAGAAATAGAGAATTATTGATTACCATAAAATTTTCATTCATTTTAGAACTTATTCGGTCAAATTTATCGAATAAATTGTATAAATGTCCAAGAATAGAAATAGAGAATTATTGATTACCATAAAATTTTCATTCATTTTAGAACTTATTCGGTCAAATTTATCGAATAAATTGTATAAATGTCCAAGAATAGAAATAGAGATTATTGATTACCATAAAATTTTCATTCATTTTAGAACTTATTCGGTCAAATTTATCGAATAAATTGTATAAATGTCCAAGAATAGAAATAGAGATTAGTGATTACCCTAAAATTTTCATTCATTTTAGAACTTATTCGGTCAAATTTATCGAATAAATTGTATAAATGTCCAAGAATAGAAATAGAGAATTATTGATTACCATAAAATTTTCATTCATTTTAGAACTTATTCGGTCAAATTTATCGAATAAATTGTATAAATGTCCAAGAATAGAAATAGAGAATTATTGATTACCATAAAATTTTCATTCATTTTAGAAGCTATTCGGTCAAATTTATCGAATAAATTGTATAAATGTCCAAGAATAGAAATAGAGAATTATTGATTACCATAAAATTTTCATTCATTTTAGAAGCTATTCGGTCAAATTTATCGAATAAATTGTATAAATGTCCAAGAATAGAAATAGAGAATTATTGATTACCATAAAATTTTCATTCATTTTAGAACTTATTCGGTCAAATTTATCGAATAAATTGTATAAATGTCCAAGAATAGAAATAGAGAATTATTGATTACCATAAAATTTTCATTCATTTTAGAACTTATTCGGTCAAATTTATCGAATAAATTGTATAAATGTCCAAGAATAGAAATAGAGAATTATTGATTACCATAAAATTTTCATTCATTTTAGAACTTATTCGGTCAAATTTATCGAATAAATTGTATAAATGTCCAAGAATAGAAATAGAGAATTATTGATTACCATAAAATTTTCACTCATTTTAGAACTTATTCGGTCAAATTTATCGAATAAATTGTATAAATGTCCAAGAATAGAAATAGAGAATTATTGATTACCATAAAATTTTCATTCATTTTAGAACTTATTCGGTCAAATTTATCGAATAAATTGTATAAATGTCCAAGAATAGAAATAGAGAATTATTGATTACCATAAAATTTTCATTCATTTTAGAAGCTATTCGGTCAAATTTATCGAATAAATTGTATAAATGTCCAAGAATAGAAATAGAGAATTATTGATTACCATAAAATTTTCATTCATTTTAGAACTTATTCGGTCAAATTTATCGAATAAATTGTATAAATGTCCAAGAATAGAAATAGAGAATTATTGATTACCATAAAATTTTCATTCATTTTAGAACTTATTCGGTCAAATTTATCGAATAAATTGTATAAATGTCCAAGAATAGAAATAGAGAATTATTGATTACCATAAAATTTTCATTCATTTTAGAACTTATTCGGTCAAATTTATCGAATAAATTGTATAAATGTCCAAGAATAGAAATAGAGAATTATTGATTACCATAAAATTTTCATTCGTTTTAGAAGCTATTCGGTCAAATTTATCGAATAAATTGTATAAATGTCCAAGAATAGAAATAGAGAATTATTGATTACCATAAAATTTTCATTCATTTTAGAACTTATTCGGTCAAATTTATCGAATAAATTGTATAAATGTCCAAGAATAGAAATAGAGAATTATTGATTACCATAAAATTTTCATTCATTTTAGAACTTATTCGGTCAAATTTATCGAATAAATTGTATAAATGTCCAAGAATAGAAATAGAGAATTATTGATTACCATAGAATTTTCATTCATTTTAGAACTTATTCGGTCAAATTTATCGAATAAATTGTATAAATGTCCAAGAATAGAAATAGAGAATTATTGATTACCATAGAATTTTCATTCATTTTAGAACTTATTCGGTCAAATTTATCGAATAAATTGTATAAATGTCCAAGAATAGAAATAGAGATTATTGATTACCATAAAATTTTCATTCATTTTAGAACTTATTCGGTAAAATTTATCGAATAAATTGTATAAATGTCCAAGAATAGAAATAGAGATTATTGATTACCATAAAATTTTCATTCATTTTAGAACTTATTCGGTCAAATTTATCGAATAAATTGTATAAATGTCCAAGAATAGAAATAGAGATTATTGATTACCATAAAATTTTCATTCATTTTAGAACTTATTCGGTCAAATTTATCGAATAAATTGTATAAATGTCCAAGAATAGAAATAGAGATTATTGATTACCATAAAATTTTCATTCATTTTAGAACTTATTCGGTCAAATTTATCGAATAAATTGTATAAATGTCCAAGAATAGAAATAGAGAATTATTGATTCCCATAAAATTTTCATTCATTTTAGAACTTATTCGGTAAAATTTATCGAATAAATTGTATAAATGTCCAAGAATAGAAATAGAGATTATTGATTACCATAAAATTTTCATTCATTTTAGAACTTATTCGGTAAAATTTATCGAATAAATTGTATAAATGTCCAAGAATAGAAATAGAGATTATTGATTACCATAAAATTTTCATTCATTTTAGAACTTATTCGGTCAAATTTATCGAATAAATTGTATAAATGTCCAAGAATAGAAATAGAGAATTATTGATTACCATAGAATTTTCATTCATTTTAGAACTTATTCGGTAAAATTTATCGAATAAATTGTATAAATGTCCAAGAATAGAAATAGAGAATTATTGATTCCCATAAAATTTTCATTCATTTTAGAACTTATTCGGTCAAATTTATCGAATAAATTGTATAAATGTCCAAGAATAGAAATAGAGATTATTGATTACCATAAAATTTTCACTCGTTTGAGAAGCTATTCGGTAAAATTTATCGAATAAATTGTATAAATGTCCAAGAATAGAAATAGAGATTATTGATTACCATAAAATTTTCATTCATTTTAGAACTTATTCGGTAAAATTTATCGAATAAATTGTATAAATGTCCAAGAATAGAAATAGAGATTATTGATTACCATAAAATTTTCATTCATTTTAGAACTTATTCGGTAAAATTTATCGAATAAATTGTATAAATGTCCAAGAATAGAAATAGAGATTATTGATTACCATAAAATTTTCATTCATTTTAGAACTTATTCGGTCAAATTTATCGAATAAATTGTATAAATGTCCAAGAATAGAAATAGAGATTATTGATTACCATAAAATTTTCATTCATTTTAGAACTTATTCGGTCAAATTTATCGAATAAATTGTATAAATGTCCAAGAATAGAAATAGAGAATTATTGATTACCATAGAATTTTCATTCATTTTAGAACTTATTCGGTCAAATTTATCGAATAAATTGTATAAATGTCCAAGAATAGAAATAGATATTATTGATTACCATAAAATTTTCATTCATTTTAGAACTTATTCGGTAAAATTTATCGAATAAATTGTATAAATGTCCAAGAATAGAAATAGAGAATTATTGATTCCCATAAAATTTTCATTCATTTTAGAACTTATTCGGTAAAATTTATCGAATAAATTGTATAAATGTCCAAGAATAGAAATAGAGATTATTGATTACCATAAAATTTTCATTCATTTTAGAACTTATTCGGTCAAATTTATCGAATAAATTGTATAAATGTCCAAGAATAGAAATAGAGATTATTGATTACCATAAAATTTTCATTCATTTTAGAACTTATTCGGTCAAATTTATCGAATAAATTGTATAAATGTCCAAGAATAGAAATAGAGATTATTGATTACCATAAAATTTTCATTCATTTTAGAACTTATTCGGTAAAATTTATCGAATAAATTGTATAAATGTCCAAGAATAGAAATAGAGATTATTGATTACCATAAAATTTTCATTCATTTTAGAACTTATTCGGTAAAATTTATCGAATAAATTGTATAAATGTCCAAGAATAGAAATAGAGATTATTGATTACCATAAAATTTTCATTCATTTTAGAACTTATTCGGTAAAATTTATCGAATAAATTGTATAAATGTCCAAGAATAGAAATAGAGATTATTGATTACCATAAAATTTTCATTCATTTTAGAACTTATTCGGTAAAATTTATCGAATAAATTGTATAAATGTCCAAGAATAGAAATAGAGATTATTGATTACCATAAAATTTTCATTCATTTTAGAACTTATTCGGTAAAATTTATCGAATAAATTGTATAAATGTCCAAGAATAGAAATAGAGATTATTGATTACCATAAAATTTTCATTCATTTTAGAACTTATTCGGTAAAATTTATCGAATAAATTGTATAAATGTCCAAGAATAGAAATAGAGATTATTGATTACCATAAAATTTTCATTCATTTTAGAACTTATTCGGTCAAATTTATCGAATAAATTGTATAAATGTCCAAGAATAGAAATAGAGATTATTGATTACCATAAAATTTTCATTCATTTTAGAACTTATTCGGTAAAATTTATCGAATAAATTGTATAAATGTCCAAGAATAGAAATAGAGATTATTGATTACCATAAAATTTTCATTCATTTTAGAACTTATTCGGTAAAATTTATCGAATAAATTGTATAAATGTCCAAGAATAGAAATAGAGATTATTGATTACCATAAAATTTTCATTCATTTTAGAACTTATTCGGTAAAATTTATCGAATAAATTGTATAAATGTCCAAGAATAGAAATAGAGATTATTGATTACCATAAAATTTTCATTCATTTTAGAACTTATTCGGTCAAATTTATCGAATAAATTGTATAAATGTCCAAGAATAGAAATAGAGAATTATTGATTACCTTAGAATTTTCATTCATTTTAGAACTTATTCGGTCAAATTTATCGAATAAATTGTATAAATGTCCAAGAATAGAAATAGAGAATTATTGATTACCATAGAATTTTCATTCATTTTAGAACTTATTCGGTCAAATTTATCGAATAAATTGTATAAATGTCCAAGAATAGAAATAGAGATTATTGATTACCATAAAATTTTCATTCATTTTAGAACTTATTCGGTCAAATTTATCGAATAAATTGTATAAATGTCCAAGAATAGAAATAGAGAATTATTGATTACCATAAAATTTTCATTCATTTTAGAACTTATTCGGTCAAATTTATCGAATAAATTGTATAAATGTCCAAGAATAGAAATAGAGAATTATTGATTACCATAAAATTTTCATTCATTTTAGAACTTATTCGGTCAAATTTATCGAATAAATTGTATAAATGTCCAAGAATAGAAATAGAGATTATTGATTACCATAAAATTTTCATTCATTTTAGAACTTATTCGGTCAAATTTATCGAATAAATTGTATAAATGTCCAAGAATAGAAATAGAGAATTATTGATTACCATAAAATTTTCATTCATTTTAGAACTTATTCGGTCAAATTTATCGAATAAATTGTATAAATGTCCAAGAATAGAAATAGAGAATTATTGATTACCATAAAATTTTCATTCATTTTAGAACTTATTCGGTCAAATTTATCGAATAAATTGTATAAATGTCCAAGAATAGAAATAGAGCTTATTGATTACCATCACATTTTCATTCATTTTAGAACTTATTCGGTCAAATTTATCGAATAAATTGTATAAATGTCCAAGAATAGAAATAGAGATTATTGATTACCATAAAATTTTCATTCATTTTAGAACTTATTCGGTCAAATTTATCGAATAAATTGTATAAATGTCCAAGAATAGAAATAGAGAATTATTGATTACCATAAAATTTTCATTCATTTTAGAACTTATTCGGTCAAATTTATCGAATAAATTGTATAAATGTCCAAGAATCGAAAGAGAGATATATTGATTACCATAAAATTTTCATTCATTTTAGAACTTATTCGGTCAAATTTATCGAATAAATTGTATAAATGTCCAAGAATAGAAATAGAGAATTATTGATTACCATAAAATTTTCATTCATTTTAGAACTTATTCGGTCAAATTTATCGAATAAATTGTATAAATGTCCAAGAATAGAAATAGAGAATTATTGATTACCATAAAATTTTCATTCATTTTAGAACTTATTCGGTCAAATTTATCGAATAAATTGTATAAATGTCCAAGAATAGAAATAGAGAATTATTGATTACCATAAAATTTTCATTCATTTTAGAACTTATTCGGTCAAATTTATCGAATAAATTGTATAAATGTCCAAGAATAGAAATAGAGAATTATTGATTACCATAAAATTTTCATTCATTTTAGAACTTATTCGGTCAAATTTATCGAATAAATTGTATAAATGTCCAAGAATAGAAATAGAGATTATTGATTACCATAAAATTTTCATTCATTTTAGAACTTATTCGGTCAAATTTATCGAATAAATTGTATAAATGTCCAAGAATAGAAATAGAGAATTATTGATTACCATAAAATTTTCATTCATTTTAGAACTTATTCGGTCAAATTTATCGAATAAATTGTATAAATGTCCAAGAATAGAAATAGAGAATTATTGATTACCTTAGAATTTTCATTCATTTTAGAACTTATTCGGTCAAATTTATCGAATAAATTGTATAAATGTCCAAGAATAGAAATAGAGATTATTGATTACCATAAAATTTTCATTCATTTTAGAACTTATTCGGTAAAATTTATCGAATAAATTGTATAAATGTCCAAGAATAGAAATAGAGATTATTGATTACCATAAAATTTTCATTCATTTTAGAACTTATTCGGTAAAATTTATCGAATAAATTGTATAAATGTCCAAGAATAGAAATAGAGATTATTGATTACCATAAAATTTTCATTCATTTTAGAACTTATTCGGTCAAATTTATCGAATAAATTGTATAAATGTCCAAGAATAGAAATAGAGAATTATTGATTACCATAGAATTTTCATTCATTTTAGAACTTATTCGGTCAAATTTATCGAATAAATTGTATAAATGTCCAAGAATAGAAATAGAGAATTATTGATTACCATAAAATTTTCATTCATTTTAGAACTTATTCGGTCAAATTTATCGAATAAATTGTATAAATGTCCAAGAATAGAAATAGAGAATTATTGATTACCATAAAATTTTCATTCATTTTAGAACTTATTCGGTCAAATTTATCGAATAAATTGTATAAATGTCCAAGAATAGAAATAGAGATTATTGATTACCATAAAATTTTCATTCATTTTAGAACTTATTCGGTAAAATTTATCGAATAAATTGTATAAATGTCCAAGAATAGAAATAGAGATTATTGATTACCATAAAATTTTCATTCATTTTAGAACTTATTCGGTAAAATTTATCGAATAAATTGTATAAATGTCCAAGAATAGAAATAGAGATTATTGATTACCATAAAATTTTCATTCATTTTAGAACTTATTCGGTAAAATTTATCGAATAAATTGTATAAATGTCCAAGAATAGAAATAGAGATTATTGATTACCATAAAATTTTCATTCATTTTAGAACTTATTCGGTAAAATTTATCGAATAAATTGTATAAATGTCCAAGAATAGAAATAGAGATTATTGATTACCATAAAATTTTCATTCATTTTAGAACTTATTCGGTAAAATTTATCGAATAAATTGTATAAATGTCCAAGAATAGAAATAGAGATTATTGATTACCATAAAATTTTCATTCATTTTAGAACTTATTCGGTAAAATTTATCGAATAAATTGTATAAATGTCCAAGAATAGAAATAGAGATTATTGATTACCATAAAATTTTCATTCATTTTAGAACTTATTCGGTAAAATTTATCGAATAAATTGTATAAATGTCCAAGAATAGAAATAGAGATTATTGATTACCATAAAATTTTCATTCATTTTAGAACTTATTCGGTAAAATTTATCGAATAAATTGTATAAATGTCCAAGAATAGAAATAGAGATTATTGATTACCATAAAATTTTCATTCATTTTAGAACTTATTCGGTAAAATTTATCGAATAAATTGTATAAATGTCCAAGAATAGAAATAGAGAATTATTGATTCCCATAAAATTTTCATTCATTTTAGAACTTATTCGGTCAAATTTATCGAATAAATTGTATAAATGTCCAAGAATAGAAATAGAGATTATTGATTACCATAAAATTTTCATTCATTTTAGAACTTATTCGGTAAAATTTATCGAATAAATTGTATAAATGTCCAAGAATAGAAATAGAGATTATTGATTACCATAAAATTTTCATTCATTTTAGAACTTATTCGGTAAAATTTATCGAATAAATTGTATAAATGTCCAAGAATAGAAATAGAGATTATTGATTACCATAAAATTTTCATTCATTTTAGAACTTATTCGGTCAAATTTATCGAATAAATTGTATAAATGTCCAAGAATAGAAATAGAGATTATTGATTACCATAAAATTTTCATTCATTTTAGAACTTATTCGGTAAAATTTATCGAATAAATTGTATAAATGTCCAAGAATAGAAATAGAGAATTATTGATTCCCATAAAATTTTCATTCATTTTAGAACTTATTCGGTCAAATTTATCGAATAAATTGTATAAATGTCCAAGAATAGAAATAGAGAATTATTGATTCCCATAAAATTTTCATTCATTTTAGAACTTATTCGGTCAAATTTATCGAATAAATTGTATAAATGTCCAAGAATAGAAATAGAGAATTATTGATTACCATAAAATTTTCATTCATTTTAGAACTTATTCGGTAAAATTTATCGAATAAATTGTATAAATGTCCAAGAATAGAAATAGAGATTATTGATTACCATAAAATTTTCATTCATTTTAGAACTTATTCGGTAAAATTTATCGAATAAATTGTATAAATGTCCAAGAATAGAAATAGAGATTATTGATTACCATAAAATTTTCATTCATTTTAGAACTTATTCGGTAAAATTTATCGAATAAATTGTATAAATGTCCAAGAATAGAAATAGAGATTATTGATTACCATAAAATTTTCATTCATTTTAGAACTTATTCGGTAAAATTTATCGAATAAATTGTATAAATGTCCAAGAATAGAAATAGAGATTATTGATTACCATAAAATTTTCATTCATTTTAGAACTTATTCGGTAAAATTTATCGAATAAATTGTATAAATGTCCAAGAATAGAAATAGAGATTATTGATTACCATAAAATTTTCATTCATTTTAGAACTTATTCGGTAAAATTTATCGAATAAATTGTATAAATGTCCAAGAATAGAAATAGAGATTATTGATTACCATAAAATTTTCATTCATTTTAGAACTTATTCGGTAAAATTTATCGAATAAATTGTATAAATGTCCAAGAATAGAAATAGAGATTATTGATTACCATAAAATTTTCATTCATTTTAGAACTTATTCGGTAAAATTTATCGAATAAATTGTATAAATGTCCAAGAATAGAAATAGAGAATTATTGATTACCATAAAATTTTCATTCATTTTAGAACTTATTCGGTAAAATTTATCGAATAAATTGTATAAATGTCCAAGAATAGAAATAGAGATTATTGATTACCATAAAATTTTCATTCATTTTAGAACTTATTCGGTAAAATTTATCGAATAAATTGTATAAATGTCCAAGAATAGAAATAGAGATTATTGATTACCATAAAATTTTCATTCATTTTAGAACTTATTCGGTAAAATTTATCGAATAAATTGTATAAATGTCCAAGAATAGAAATAGAGATTATTGATTACCATAAAATTTTCATTCATTTTAGAACTTATTCGGTAAAATTTATCGAATAAATTGTATAAATGTCCAAGAATAGAAATAGAGATTATTGATTACCATAAAATTTTCATTCATTTTAGAACTTATTCGGTAAAATTTATCGAATAAATTGTATAAATGTCCAAGAATAGAAATAGAGATTATTGATTACCATAAAATTTTCATTCATTTTAGAACTTATTCGGTAAAATTTATCGAATAAATTGTATAAATGTCCAAGAATAGAAATAGAGATTATTGATTACCATAAAATTTTCATTCATTTTAGAACTTATTCGGTAAAATTTATCGAATAAATTGTATAAATGTCCAAGAATAGAAATAGAGATTATTGATTACCATAAAATTTTCATTCATTTTAGAACTTATTCGGTAAAATTTATCGAATAAATTGTATAAATGTCCAAGAATAGAAATAGAGATTATTGATTACCATAAAATTTTCATTCATTTTAGAACTTATTCGGTAAAATTTATCGAATAAATTGTATAAATGTCCAAGAATAGAAATAGAGATTATTGATTACCATAAAATTTTCATTCATTTTAGAACTTATTCGGTAAAATTTATCGAATAAATTGTATAAATGTCCAAGAATAGAAATAGAGATTATTGATTACCATAAAATTTTCATTCATTTTAGAACTTATTCGGTAAAATTTATCGAATAAATTGTATAAATGTCCAAGAATAGAAATAGAGATTATTGATTACCATAAAATTTTCATTCATTTTAGAACTTATTCGGTAAAATTTATCGAATAAATTGTATAAATGTCCAAGAATAGAAATAGAGATTATTGATTACCATAAAATTTTCATTCATTTTAGAACTTATTCGGTAAAATTTATCGAATAAATTGTATAAATGTCCAAGAATAGAAATAGAGATTATTGATTACCATAAAATTTTCATTCATTTTAGAACTTATTCGGTAAAATTTATCGAATAAATTGTATAAATGTCCAAGAATAGAAATAGAGATTATTGATTACCATAAAATTTTCATTCATTTTAGAACTTATTCGGTAAAATTTATCGAATAAATTGTATAAATGTCCAAGAATAGAAATAGAGATTATTGATTACCATAAAATTTTCATTCATTTTAGAACTTATTCGGTAAAATTTATCGAATAAATTGTATAAATGTCCAAGAATAGAAATAGAGATTATTGATTACCATAAAATTTTCATTCATTTTAGAACTTATTCGGTAAAATTTATCGAATAAATTGTATAAATGTCCAAGAATAGAAATAGAGATTATTGATTACCATAAAATTTTCATTCATTTTAGAACTTATTCGGTAAAATTTATCGAATAAATTGTATAAATGTCCAAGAATAGAAATAGAGATTATTGATTACCATAAAATTTTCATTCATTTTAGAACTTATTCGGTAAAATTTATCGAATAAATTGTATAAATGTCCAAGAATAGAAATAGAGATTATTGATTACCATAAAATTTTCATTCATTTTAGAACTTATTCGGTAAAATTTATCGAATAAATTGTATAAATGTCCAAGAATAGAAATAGAGATTATTGATTACCATAAAATTTTCATTCATTTTAGAACTTATTCGGTAAAATTTATCGAATAAATTGTATAAATGTCCAAGAATAGAAATAGAGATTATTGATTACCATAAAATTTTCATTCATTTTAGAACTTATTCGGTAAAATTTATCGAATAAATTGTATAAATGTCCAAGAATAGAAATAGAGATTATTGATTACCATAAAATTTTCATTCATTTTAGAACTTATTCGGTAAAATTTATCGAATAAATTGTATAAATGTCCAAGAATAGAAATAGAGATTATTGATTACCATAAAATTTTCATTCATTTTAGAACTTATTCGGTAAAATTTATCGAATAAATTGTATAAATGTCCAAGAATAGAAATAGAGATTATTGATTACCATAAAATTTTCATTCATTTTAGAACTTATTCGGTAAAATTTATCGAATAAATTGTATAAATGTCCAAGAATAGAAATAGAGATTATTGATTACCATAAAATTTTCATTCATTTTAGAACTTATTCGGTAAAATTTATCGAATAAATTGTATAAATGTCCAAGAATAGAAATAGAGATTATTGATTACCATAAAATTTTCATTCATTTTAGAACTTATTCGGTAAAATTTATCGAATAAATTGTATAAATGTCCAAGAATAGAAATAGAGATTATTGATTACCATAAAATTTTCATTCATTTTAGAACTTATTCGGTAAAATTTATCGAATAAATTGTATAAATGTCCAAGAATAGAAATAGAGATTATTGATTACCATAAAATTTTCATTCATTTTAGAACTTATTCGGTAAAATTTATCGAATAAATTGTATAAATGTCCAAGAATAGAAATAGAGATTATTGATTACCATAAAATTTTCATTCATTTTAGAACTTATTCGGTAAAATTTATCGAATAAATTGTATAAATGTCCAAGAATAGAAATAGAGATTATTGATTACCATAAAATTTTCATTCATTTTAGAACTTATTCGGTAAAATTTATCGAATAAATTGTATAAATGTCCAAGAATAGAAATAGAGATTATTGATTACCATAAAATTTTCATTCATTTTAGAACTTATTCGGTAAAATTTATCGAATAAATTGTATAAATGTCCAAGAATAGAAATAGAGATTATTGATTACCATAAAATTTTCATTCATTTTAGAACTTATTCGGTAAAATTTATCGAATAAATTGTATAAATGTCCAAGAATAGAAATAGAGATTATTGATTACCATAAAATTTTCATTCATTTTAGAACTTATTCGGTAAAATTTATCGAATAAATTGTATAAATGTCCAAGAATAGAAATAGAGATTATTGATTACCATAAAATTTTCATTCATTTTAGAACTTATTCGGTAAAATTTATCGAATAAATTGTATAAATGTCCAAGAATAGAAATAGAGATTATTGATTACCATAAAATTTTCATTCATTTTAGAACTTATTCGGTAAAATTTATCGAATAAATTGTATAAATGTCCAAGAATAGAAATAGAGATTATTGATTACCATAAAATTTTCATTCATTTTAGAACTTATTCGGTAAAATTTATCGAATAAATTGTATAAATGTCCAAGAATAGAAATAGAGATTATTGATTACCATAAAATTTTCATTCATTTTAGAACTTATTCGGTAAAATTTATCGAATAAATTGTATAAATGTCCAAGAATAGAAATAGAGATTATTGATTACCATAAAATTTTCATTCATTTTAGAACTTATTCGGTAAAATTTATCGAATAAATTGTATAAATGTCCAAGAATAGAAATAGAGATTATTGATTACCATAAAATTTTCATTCATTTTAGAACTTATTCGGTAAAATTTATCGAATAAATTGTATAAATGTCCAAGAATAGAAATAGAGATTATTGATTACCATAAAATTTTCATTCATTTTAGAACTTATTCGGTAAAATTTATCGAATAAATTGTATAAATGTCCAAGAATAGAAATAGAGATTATTGATTACCATAAAATTTTCATTCATTTTAGAACTTATTCGGTAAAATTTATCGAATAAATTGTATAAATGTCCAAGAATAGAAATAGAGATTATTGATTACCATAAAATTTTCATTCATTTTAGAACTTATTCGGTAAAATTTATCGAATAAATTGTATAAATGTCCAAGAATAGAAATAGAGATTATTGATTACCATAAAATTTTCATTCATTTTAGAACTTATTCGGTAAAATTTATCGAATAAATTGTATAAATGTCCAAGAATAGAAATAGAGATTATTGATTACCATAAAATTTTCATTCATTTTAGAACTTATTCGGTAAAATTTATCGAATAAATTGTATAAATGTCCAAGAATAGAAATAGAGATTATTGATTACCATAAAATTTTCATTCATTTTAGAACTTATTCGGTAAAATTTATCGAATAAATTGTATAAATGTCCAAGAATAGAAATAGAGATTATTGATTACCATAAAATTTTCATTCATTTTAGAACTTATTCGGTAAAATTTATCGAATAAATTGTATAAATGTCCAAGAATAGAAATAGAGATTATTGATTACCATAAAATTTTCATTCATTTTAGAACTTATTCGGTAAAATTTATCGAATAAATTGTATAAATGTCCAAGAATAGAAATAGAGATTATTGATTACCATAAAATTTTCATTCATTTTAGAACTTATTCGGTAAAATTTATCGAATAAATTGTATAAATGTCCAAGAATAGAAATAGAGATTATTGATTACCATAAAATTTTCATTCATTTTAGAACTTATTCGGTAAAATTTATCGAATAAATTGTATAAATGTCCAAGAATAGAAATAGAGATTATTGATTACCATAAAATTTTCATTCATTTTAGAACTTATTCGGTAAAATTTATCGAATAAATTGTATAAATGTCCAAGAATAGAAATAGAGATTATTGATTACCATAAAATTTTCATTCATTTTAGAACTTATTCGGTAAAATTTATCGAATAAATTGTATAAATGTCCAAGAATAGAAATAGAGATTATTGATTACCATAAAATTTTCATTCATTTTAGAACTTATTCGGTAAAATTTATCGAATAAATTGTATAAATGTCCAAGAATAGAAATAGAGATTATTGATTACCATAAAATTTTCATTCATTTTAGAACTTATTCGGTAAAATTTATCGAATAAATTGTATAAATGTCCAAGAATAGAAATAGAGATTATTGATTACCATAAAATTTTCATTCATTTTAGAACTTATTCGGTAAAATTTATCGAATAAATTGTATAAATGTCCAAGAATAGAAATAGAGATTATTGATTACCATAAAATTTTCATTCATTTTAGAACTTATTCGGTAAAATTTATCGAATAAATTGTATAAATGTCCAAGAATAGAAATAGAGATTATTGATTACCATAAAATTTTCATTCATTTTAGAACTTATTCGGTAAAATTTATCGAATAAATTGTATAAATGTCCAAGAATAGAAATAGAGATTATTGATTACCATAAAATTTTCATTCATTTTAGAACTTATTCGGTAAAATTTATCGAATAAATTGTATAAATGTCCAAGAATAGAAATAGAGATTATTGATTACCATAAAATTTTCATTCATTTTAGAACTTATTCGGTAAAATTTATCGAATAAATTGTATAAATGTCCAAGAATAGAAATAGAGATTATTGATTACCATAAAATTTTCATTCATTTTAGAACTTATTCGGTAAAATTTATCGAATAAATTGTATAAATGTCCAAGAATAGAAATAGAGATTATTGATTACCATAAAATTTTCATTCATTTTAGAACTTATTCGGTAAAATTTATCGAATAAATTGTATAAATGTCCAAGAATAGAAATAGAGATTATTGATTACCATAAAATTTTCATTCATTTTAGAACTTATTCGGTAAAATTTATCGAATAAATTGTATAAATGTCCAAGAATAGAAATAGAGATTATTGATTACCATAAAATTTTCATTCATTTTAGAACTTATTCGGTAAAATTTATCGAATAAATTGTATAAATGTCCAAGAATAGAAATAGAGATTATTGATTACCATAAAATTTTCATTCATTTTAGAACTTATTCGGTAAAATTTATCGAATAAATTGTATAAATGTCCAAGAATAGAAATAGAGATTATTGATTACCATAAAATTTTCATTCATTTTAGAACTTATTCGGTAAAATTTATCGAATAAATTGTATAAATGTCCAAGAATAGAAATAGAGATTATTGATTACCATAAAATTTTCATTCATTTTAGAACTTATTCGGTAAAATTTATCGAATAAATTGTATAAATGTCCAAGAATAGAAATAGAGATTATTGATTACCATAAAATTTTCATTCATTTTAGAACTTATTCGGTAAAATTTATCGAATAAATTGTATAAATGTCCAAGAATAGAAATAGAGATTATTGATTACCATAAAATTTTCATTCATTTTAGAACTTATTCGGTAAAATTTATCGAATAAATTGTATAAATGTCCAAGAATAGAAATAGAGATTATTGATTACCATAAAATTTTCATTCATTTTAGAACTTATTCGGTAAAATTTATCGAATAAATTGTATAAATGTCCAAGAATAGAAATAGAGATTATTGATTACCATAAAATTTTCATTCATTTTAGAACTTATTCGGTAAAATTTATCGAATAAATTGTATAAATGTCCAAGAATAGAAATAGAGATTATTGATTACCATAAAATTTTCATTCATTTTAGAACTTATTCGGTAAAATTTATCGAATAAATTGTATAAATGTCCAAGAATAGAAATAGAGATTATTGATTACCATAAAATTTTCATTCATTTTAGAACTTATTCGGTAAAATTTATCGAATAAATTGTATAAATGTCCAAGAATAGAAATAGAGATTATTGATTACCATAAAATTTTCATTCATTTTAGAACTTATTCGGTAAAATTTATCGAATAAATTGTATAAATGTCCAAGAATAGAAATAGAGATTATTGATTACCATAAAATTTTCATTCATTTTAGAACTTATTCGGTAAAATTTATCGAATAAATTGTATAAATGTCCAAGAATAGAAATAGAGATTATTGATTACCATAAAATTTTCATTCATTTTAGAACTTATTCGGTAAAATTTATCGAATAAATTGTATAAATGTCCAAGAATAGAAATAGAGATTATTGATTACCATAAAATTTTCATTCATTTTAGAACTTATTCGGTAAAATTTATCGAATAAATTGTATAAATGTCCAAGAATAGAAATAGAGATTATTGATTACCATAAAATTTTCATTCATTTTAGAACTTATTCGGTAAAATTTATCGAATAAATTGTATAAATGTCCAAGAATAGAAATAGAGATTATTGATTACCATAAAATTTTCATTCATTTTAGAACTTATTCGGTAAAATTTATCGAATAAATTGTATAAATGTCCAAGAATAGAAATAGAGATTATTGATTACCATAAAATTTTCATTCATTTTAGAACTTATTCGGTAAAATTTATCGAATAAATTGTATAAATGTCCAAGAATAGAAATAGAGATTATTGATTACCATAAAATTTTCATTCATTTTAGAACTTATTCGGTAAAATTTATCGAATAAATTGTATAAATGTCCAAGAATAGAAATAGAGATTATTGATTACCATAAAATTTTCATTCATTTTAGAACTTATTCGGTAAAATTTATCGAATAAATTGTATAAATGTCCAAGAATAGAAATAGAGATTATTGATTACCATAAAATTTTCATTCATTTTAGAACTTATTCGGTAAAATTTATCGAATAAATTGTATAAATGTCCAAGAATAGAAATAGAGATTATTGATTACCATAAAATTTTCATTCATTTTAGAACTTATTCGGTAAAATTTATCGAATAAATTGTATAAATGTCCAAGAATAGAAATAGAGATTATTGATTACCATAAAATTTTCATTCATTTTAGAACTTATTCGGTAAAATTTATCGAATAAATTGTATAAATGTCCAAGAATAGAAATAGAGATTATTGATTACCATAAAATTTTCATTCATTTTAGAACTTATTCGGTAAAATTTATCGAATAAATTGTATAAATGTCCAAGAATAGAAATAGAGATTATTGATTACCATAAAATTTTCATTCATTTTAGAACTTATTCGGTAAAATTTATCGAATAAATTGTATAAATGTCCAAGAATAGAAATAGAGATTATTGATTACCATAAAATTTTCATTCATTTTAGAACTTATTCGGTAAAATTTATCGAATAAATTGTATAAATGTCCAAGAATAGAAATAGAGATTATTGATTACCATAAAATTTTCATTCATTTTAGAACTTATTCGGTAAAATTTATCGAATAAATTGTATAAATGTCCAAGAATAGAAATAGAGATTATTGATTACCATAAAATTTTCATTCATTTTAGAACTTATTCGGTAAAATTTATCGAATAAATTGTATAAATGTCCAAGAATAGAAATAGAGATTATTGATTACCATAAAATTTTCATTCATTTTAGAACTTATTCGGTAAAATTTATCGAATAAATTGTATAAATGTCCAAGAATAGAAATAGAGATTATTGATTACCATAAAATTTTCATTCATTTTAGAACTTATTCGGTAAAATTTATCGAATAAATTGTATAAATGTCCAAGAATAGAAATAGAGATTATTGATTACCATAAAATTTTCATTCATTTTAGAACTTATTCGGTAAAATTTATCGAATAAATTGTATAAATGTCCAAGAATAGAAATAGAGATTATTGATTACCATAAAATTTTCATTCATTTTAGAACTTATTCGGTAAAATTTATCGAATAAATTGTATAAATGTCCAAGAATAGAAATAGAGATTATTGATTACCATAAAATTTTCATTCATTTTAGAACTTATTCGGTAAAATTTATCGAATAAATTGTATAAATGTCCAAGAATAGAAATAGAGATTATTGATTACCATAAAATTTTCATTCATTTTAGAACTTATTCGGTAAAATTTATCGAATAAATTGTATAAATGTCCAAGAATAGAAATAGAGATTATTGATTACCATAAAATTTTCATTCATTTTAGAACTTATTCGGTAAAATTTATCGAATAAATTGTATAAATGTCCAAGAATAGAAATAGAGATTATTGATTACCATAAAATTTTCATTCATTTTAGAACTTATTCGGTAAAATTTATCGAATAAATTGTATAAATGTCCAAGAATAGAAATAGAGATTATTGATTACCATAAAATTTTCATTCATTTTAGAACTTATTCGGTAAAATTTATCGAATAAATTGTATAAATGTCCAAGAATAGAAATAGAGATTATTGATTACCATAAAATTTTCATTCATTTTAGAACTTATTCGGTAAAATTTATCGAATAAATTGTATAAATGTCCAAGAATAGAAATAGAGATTATTGATTACCATAAAATTTTCATTCATTTTAGAACTTATTCGGTAAAATTTATCGAATAAATTGTATAAATGTCCAAGAATAGAAATAGAGATTATTGATTACCATAAAATTTTCATTCATTTTAGAACTTATTCGGTAAAATTTATCGAATAAATTGTATAAATGTCCAAGAATAGAAATAGAGATTATTGATTACCATAAAATTTTCATTCATTTTAGAACTTATTCGGTAAAATTTATCGAATAAATTGTATAAATGTCCAAGAATAGAAATAGAGATTATTGATTACCATAAAATTTTCATTCATTTTAGAACTTATTCGGTAAAATTTATCGAATAAATTGTATAAATGTCCAAGAATAGAAATAGAGATTATTGATTACCATAAAATTTTCATTCATTTTAGAACTTATTCGGTAAAATTTATCGAATAAATTGTATAAATGTCCAAGAATAGAAATAGAGATTATTGATTACCATAAAATTTTCATTCATTTTAGAACTTATTCGGTAAAATTTATCGAATAAATTGTATAAATGTCCAAGAATAGAAATAGAGATTATTGATTACCATAAAATTTTCATTCATTTTAGAACTTATTCGGTAAAATTTATCGAATAAATTGTATAAATGTCCAAGAATAGAAATAGAGATTATTGATTACCATAAAATTTTCATTCATTTTAGAACTTATTCGGTAAAATTTATCGAATAAATTGTATAAATGTCCAAGAATAGAAATAGAGATTATTGATTACCATAAAATTTTCATTCATTTTAGAACTTATTCGGTAAAATTTATCGAATAAATTGTATAAATGTCCAAGAATAGAAATAGAGATTATTGATTACCATAAAATTTTCATTCATTTTAGAACTTATTCGGTAAAATTTATCGAATAAATTGTATAAATGTCCAAGAATAGAAATAGAGATTATTGATTACCATAAAATTTTCATTCATTTTAGAACTTATTCGGTAAAATTTATCGAATAAATTGTATAAATGTCCAAGAATAGAAATAGAGATTATTGATTACCATAAAATTTTCATTCATTTTAGAACTTATTCGGTAAAATTTATCGAATAAATTGTATAAATGTCCAAGAATAGAAATAGAGATTATTGATTACCATAAAATTTTCATTCATTTTAGAACTTATTCGGTAAAATTTATCGAATAAATTGTATAAATGTCCAAGAATAGAAATAGAGATTATTGATTACCATAAAATTTTCATTCATTTTAGAACTTATTCGGTAAAATTTATCGAATAAATTGTATAAATGTCCAAGAATAGAAATAGAGATTATTGATTACCATAAAATTTTCATTCATTTTAGAACTTATTCGGTAAAATTTATCGAATAAATTGTATAAATGTCCAAGAATAGAAATAGAGATTATTGATTACCATAAAATTTTCATTCATTTTAGAACTTATTCGGTAAAATTTATCGAATAAATTGTATAAATGTCCAAGAATAGAAATAGAGATTATTGATTACCATAAAATTTTCATTCATTTTAGAACTTATTCGGTAAAATTTATCGAATAAATTGTATAAATGTCCAAGAATAGAAATAGAGATTATTGATTACCATAAAATTTTCATTCATTTTAGAACTTATTCGGTAAAATTTATCGAATAAATTGTATAAATGTCCAAGAATAGAAATAGAGATTATTGATTACCATAAAATTTTCATTCATTTTAGAACTTATTCGGTAAAATTTATCGAATAAATTGTATAAATGTCCAAGAATAGAAATAGAGATTATTGATTACCATAAAATTTTCATTCATTTTAGAACTTATTCGGTAAAATTTATCGAATAAATTGTATAAATGTCCAAGAATAGAAATAGAGATTATTGATTACCATAAAATTTTCATTCATTTTAGAACTTATTCGGTAAAATTTATCGAATAAATTGTATAAATGTCCAAGAATAGAAATAGAGATTATTGATTACCATAAAATTTTCATTCATTTTAGAACTTATTCGGTAAAATTTATCGAATAAATTGTATAAATGTCCAAGAATAGAAATAGAGATTATTGATTACCATAAAATTTTCATTCATTTTAGAACTTATTCGGTAAAATTTATCGAATAAATTGTATAAATGTCCAAGAATAGAAATAGAGATTATTGATTACCATAAAATTTTCATTCATTTTAGAACTTATTCGGTAAAATTTATCGAATAAATTGTATAAATGTCCAAGAATAGAAATAGAGATTATTGATTACCATAAAATTTTCATTCATTTTAGAACTTATTCGGTAAAATTTATCGAATAAATTGTATAAATGTCCAAGAATAGAAATAGAGATTATTGATTACCATAAAATTTTCATTCATTTTAGAACTTATTCGGTAAAATTTATCGAATAAATTGTATAAATGTCCAAGAATAGAAATAGAGATTATTGATTACCATAAAATTTTCATTCATTTTAGAACTTATTCGGTAAAATTTATCGAATAAATTGTATAAATGTCCAAGAATAGAAATAGAGATTATTGATTACCATAAAATTTTCATTCATTTTAGAACTTATTCGGTAAAATTTATCGAATAAATTGTATAAATGTCCAAGAATAGAAATAGAGATTATTGATTACCATAAAATTTTCATTCATTTTAGAACTTATTCGGTAAAATTTATCGAATAAATTGTATAAATGTCCAAGAATAGAAATAGAGATTATTGATTACCATAAAATTTTCATTCATTTTAGAACTTATTCGGTAAAATTTATCGAATAAATTGTATAAATGTCCAAGAATAGAAATAGAGATTATTGATTACCATAAAATTTTCATTCATTTTAGAACTTATTCGGTAAAATTTATCGAATAAATTGTATAAATGTCCAAGAATAGAAATAGAGATTATTGATTACCATAAAATTTTCATTCATTTTAGAACTTATTCGGTAAAATTTATCGAATAAATTGTATAAATGTCCAAGAATAGAAATAGAGATTATTGATTACCATAAAATTTTCATTCATTTTAGAACTTATTCGGTAAAATTTATCGAATAAATTGTATAAATGTCCAAGAATAGAAATAGAGATTATTGATTACCATAAAATTTTCATTCATTTTAGAACTTATTCGGTAAAATTTATCGAATAAATTGTATAAATGTCCAAGAATAGAAATAGAGATTATTGATTACCATAAAATTTTCATTCATTTTAGAACTTATTCGGTAAAATTTATCGAATAAATTGTATAAATGTCCAAGAATAGAAATAGAGATTATTGATTACCATAAAATTTTCATTCATTTTAGAACTTATTCGGTAAAATTTATCGAATAAATTGTATAAATGTCCAAGAATAGAAATAGAGATTATTGATTACCATAAAATTTTCATTCATTTTAGAACTTATTCGGTAAAATTTATCGAATAAATTGTATAAATGTCCAAGAATAGAAATAGAGATTATTGATTACCATAAAATTTTCATTCATTTTAGAACTTATTCGGTAAAATTTATCGAATAAATTGTATAAATGTCCAAGAATAGAAATAGAGATTATTGATTACCATAAAATTTTCATTCATTTTAGAACTTATTCGGTAAAATTTATCGAATAAATTGTATAAATGTCCAAGAATAGAAATAGAGATTATTGATTACCATAAAATTTTCATTCATTTTAGAACTTATTCGGTAAAATTTATCGAATAAATTGTATAAATGTCCAAGAATAGAAATAGAGATTATTGATTACCATAAAATTTTCATTCATTTTAGAACTTATTCGGTAAAATTTATCGAATAAATTGTATAAATGTCCAAGAATAGAAATAGAGATTATTGATTACCATAAAATTTTCATTCATTTTAGAACTTATTCGGTAAAATTTATCGAATAAATTGTATAAATGTCCAAGAATAGAAATAGAGATTATTGATTACCATAAAATTTTCATTCATTTTAGAACTTATTCGGTAAAATTTATCGAATAAATTGTATAAATGTCCAAGAATAGAAATAGAGATTATTGATTACCATAAAATTTTCATTCATTTTAGAACTTATTCGGTAAAATTTATCGAATAAATTGTATAAATGTCCAAGAATAGAAATAGAGATTATTGATTACCATAAAATTTTCATTCATTTTAGAACTTATTCGGTAAAATTTATCGAATAAATTGTATAAATGTCCAAGAATAGAAATAGAGATTATTGATTACCATAAAATTTTCATTCATTTTAGAACTTATTCGGTAAAATTTATCGAATAAATTGTATAAATGTCCAAGAATAGAAATAGAGATTATTGATTACCATAAAATTTTCATTCATTTTAGAACTTATTCGGTAAAATTTATCGAATAAATTGTATAAATGTCCAAGAATAGAAATAGAGATTATTGATTACCATAAAATTTTCATTCATTTTAGAACTTATTCGGTAAAATTTATCGAATAAATTGTATAAATGTCCAAGAATAGAAATAGAGATTATTGATTACCATAAAATTTTCATTCATTTTAGAACTTATTCGGTAAAATTTATCGAATAAATTGTATAAATGTCCAAGAATAGAAATAGAGATTATTGATTACCATAAAATTTTCATTCATTTTAGAACTTATTCGGTAAAATTTATCGAATAAATTGTATAAATGTCCAAGAATAGAAATAGAGATTATTGATTACCATAAAATTTTCATTCATTTTAGAACTTATTCGGTAAAATTTATCGAATAAATTGTATAAATGTCCAAGAATAGAAATAGAGATTATTGATTACCATAAAATTTTCATTCATTTTAGAACTTATTCGGTAAAATTTATCGAATAAATTGTATAAATGTCCAAGAATAGAAATAGAGATTATTGATTACCATAAAATTTTCATTCATTTTAGAACTTATTCGGTAAAATTTATCGAATAAATTGTATAAATGTCCAAGAATAGAAATAGAGATTATTGATTACCATAAAATTTTCATTCATTTTAGAACTTATTCGGTAAAATTTATCGAATAAATTGTATAAATGTCCAAGAATAGAAATAGAGATTATTGATTACCATAAAATTTTCATTCATTTTAGAACTTATTCGGTAAAATTTATCGAATAAATTGTATAAATGTCCAAGAATAGAAATAGAGATTATTGATTACCATAAAATTTTCATTCATTTTAGAACTTATTCGGTAAAATTTATCGAATAAATTGTATAAATGTCCAAGAATAGAAATAGAGATTATTGATTACCATAAAATTTTCATTCATTTTAGAACTTATTCGGTAAAATTTATCGAATAAATTGTATAAATGTCCAAGAATAGAAATAGAGATTATTGATTACCATAAAATTTTCATTCATTTTAGAACTTATTCGGTAAAATTTATCGAATAAATTGTATAAATGTCCAAGAATAGAAATAGAGATTATTGATTACCATAAAATTTTCATTCATTTTAGAACTTATTCGGTAAAATTTATCGAATAAATTGTATAAATGTCCAAGAATAGAAATAGAGATTATTGATTACCATAAAATTTTCATTCATTTTAGAACTTATTCGGTAAAATTTATCGAATAAATTGTATAAATGTCCAAGAATAGAAATAGAGATTATTGATTACCATAAAATTTTCATTCATTTTAGAACTTATTCGGTAAAATTTATCGAATAAATTGTATAAATGTCCAAGAATAGAAATAGAGATTATTGATTACCATAAAATTTTCATTCATTTTAGAACTTATTCGGTAAAATTTATCGAATAAATTGTATAAATGTCCAAGAATAGAAATAGAGATTATTGATTACCATAAAATTTTCATTCATTTTAGAACTTATTCGGTAAAATTTATCGAATAAATTGTATAAATGTCCAAGAATAGAAATAGAGATTATTGATTACCATAAAATTTTCATTCATTTTAGAACTTATTCGGTAAAATTTATCGAATAAATTGTATAAATGTCCAAGAATAGAAATAGAGATTATTGATTACCATAAAATTTTCATTCATTTTAGAACTTATTCGGTAAAATTTATCGAATAAATTGTATAAATGTCCAAGAATAGAAATAGAGATTATTGATTACCATAAAATTTTCATTCATTTTAGAACTTATTCGGTAAAATTTATCGAATAAATTGTATAAATGTCCAAGAATAGAAATAGAGATTATTGATTACCATAAAATTTTCATTCATTTTAGAACTTATTCGGTAAAATTTATCGAATAAATTGTATAAATGTCCAAGAATAGAAATAGAGATTATTGATTACCATAAAATTTTCATTCATTTTAGAACTTATTCGGTAAAATTTATCGAATAAATTGTATAAATGTCCAAGAATAGAAATAGAGATTATTGATTACCATAAAATTTTCATTCATTTTAGAACTTATTCGGTAAAATTTATCGAATAAATTGTATAAATGTCCAAGAATAGAAATAGAGATTATTGATTACCATAAAATTTTCATTCATTTTAGAACTTATTCGGTAAAATTTATCGAATAAATTGTATAAATGTCCAAGAATAGAAATAGAGATTATTGATTACCATAAAATTTTCATTCATTTTAGAACTTATTCGGTAAAATTTATCGAATAAATTGTATAAATGTCCAAGAATAGAAATAGAGATTATTGATTACCATAAAATTTTCATTCATTTTAGAACTTATTCGGTAAAATTTATCGAATAAATTGTATAAATGTCCAAGAATAGAAATAGAGATTATTGATTACCATAAAATTTTCATTCATTTTAGAACTTATTCGGTAAAATTTATCGAATAAATTGTATAAATGTCCAAGAATAGAAATAGAGATTATTGATTACCATAAAATTTTCATTCATTTTAGAACTTATTCGGTAAAATTTATCGAATAAATTGTATAAATGTCCAAGAATAGAAATAGAGATTATTGATTACCATAAAATTTTCATTCATTTTAGAACTTATTCGGTAAAATTTATCGAATAAATTGTATAAATGTCCAAGAATAGAAATAGAGATTATTGATTACCATAAAATTTTCATTCATTTTAGAACTTATTCGGTAAAATTTATCGAATAAATTGTATAAATGTCCAAGAATAGAAATAGAGATTATTGATTACCATAAAATTTTCATTCATTTTAGAACTTATTCGGTAAAATTTATCGAATAAATTGTATAAATGTCCAAGAATAGAAATAGAGATTATTGATTACCATAAAATTTTCATTCATTTTAGAACTTATTCGGTAAAATTTATCGAATAAATTGTATAAATGTCCAAGAATAGAAATAGAGATTATTGATTACCATAAAATTTTCATTCATTTTAGAACTTATTCGGTAAAATTTATCGAATAAATTGTATAAATGTCCAAGAATAGAAATAGAGATTATTGATTACCATAAAATTTTCATTCATTTTAGAACTTATTCGGTAAAATTTATCGAATAAATTGTATAAATGTCCAAGAATAGAAATAGAGATTATTGATTACCATAAAATTTTCATTCATTTTAGAACTTATTCGGTAAAATTTATCGAATAAATTGTATAAATGTCCAAGAATAGAAATAGAGATTATTGATTACCATAAAATTTTCATTCATTTTAGAACTTATTCGGTAAAATTTATCGAATAAATTGTATAAATGTCCAAGAATAGAAATAGAGATTATTGATTACCATAAAATTTTCATTCATTTTAGAACTTATTCGGTAAAATTTATCGAATAAATTGTATAAATGTCCAAGAATAGAAATAGAGATTATTGATTACCATAAAATTTTCATTCATTTTAGAACTTATTCGGTAAAATTTATCGAATAAATTGTATAAATGTCCAAGAATAGAAATAGAGATTATTGATTACCATAAAATTTTCATTCATTTTAGAACTTATTCGGTAAAATTTATCGAATAAATTGTATAAATGTCCAAGAATAGAAATAGAGATTATTGATTACCATAAAATTTTCATTCATTTTAGAACTTATTCGGTAAAATTTATCGAATAAATTGTATAAATGTCCAAGAATAGAAATAGAGATTATTGATTACCATAAAATTTTCATTCATTTTAGAACTTATTCGGTAAAATTTATCGAATAAATTGTATAAATGTCCAAGAATAGAAATAGAGATTATTGATTACCATAAAATTTTCATTCATTTTAGAACTTATTCGGTAAAATTTATCGAATAAATTGTATAAATGTCCAAGAATAGAAATAGAGATTATTGATTACCATAAAATTTTCATTCATTTTAGAACTTATTCGGTAAAATTTATCGAATAAATTGTATAAATGTCCAAGAATAGAAATAGAGATTATTGATTACCATAAAATTTTCATTCATTTTAGAACTTATTCGGTAAAATTTATCGAATAAATTGTATAAATGTCCAAGAATAGAAATAGAGATTATTGATTACCATAAAATTTTCATTCATTTTAGAACTTATTCGGTAAAATTTATCGAATAAATTGTATAAATGTCCAAGAATAGAAATAGAGATTATTGATTACCATAAAATTTTCATTCATTTTAGAACTTATTCGGTAAAATTTATCGAATAAATTGTATAAATGTCCAAGAATAGAAATAGAGATTATTGATTACCATAAAATTTTCATTCATTTTAGAACTTATTCGGTAAAATTTATCGAATAAATTGTATAAATGTCCAAGAATAGAAATAGAGATTATTGATTACCATAAAATTTTCATTCATTTTAGAACTTATTCGGTAAAATTTATCGAATAAATTGTATAAATGTCCAAGAATAGAAATAGAGATTATTGATTACCATAAAATTTTCATTCATTTTAGAACTTATTCGGTAAAATTTATCGAATAAATTGTATAAATGTCCAAGAATAGAAATAGAGATTATTGATTACCATAAAATTTTCATTCATTTTAGAACTTATTCGGTAAAATTTATCGAATAAATTGTATAAATGTCCAAGAATAGAAATAGAGATTATTGATTACCATAAAATTTTCATTCATTTTAGAACTTATTCGGTAAAATTTATCGAATAAATTGTATAAATGTCCAAGAATAGAAATAGAGATTATTGATTACCATAAAATTTTCATTCATTTTAGAACTTATTCGGTAAAATTTATCGAATAAATTGTATAAATGTCCAAGAATAGAAATAGAGATTATTGATTACCATAAAATTTTCATTCATTTTAGAACTTATTCGGTAAAATTTATCGAATAAATTGTATAAATGTCCAAGAATAGAAATAGAGATTATTGATTACCATAAAATTTTCATTCATTTTAGAACTTATTCGGTAAAATTTATCGAATAAATTGTATAAATGTCCAAGAATAGAAATAGAGATTATTGATTACCATAAAATTTTCATTCATTTTAGAACTTATTCGGTAAAATTTATCGAATAAATTGTATAAATGTCCAAGAATAGAAATAGAGATTATTGATTACCATAAAATTTTCATTCATTTTAGAACTTATTCGGTAAAATTTATCGAATAAATTGTATAAATGTCCAAGAATAGAAATAGAGATTATTGATTACCATAAAATTTTCATTCATTTTAGAACTTATTCGGTAAAATTTATCGAATAAATTGTATAAATGTCCAAGAATAGAAATAGAGATTATTGATTACCATAAAATTTTCATTCATTTTAGAACTTATTCGGTAAAATTTATCGAATAAATTGTATAAATGTCCAAGAATAGAAATAGAGATTATTGATTACCATAAAATTTTCATTCATTTTAGAACTTATTCGGTAAAATTTATCGAATAAATTGTATAAATGTCCAAGAATAGAAATAGAGATTATTGATTACCATAAAATTTTCATTCATTTTAGAACTTATTCGGTAAAATTTATCGAATAAATTGTATAAATGTCCAAGAATAGAAATAGAGATTATTGATTACCATAAAATTTTCATTCATTTTAGAACTTATTCGGTAAAATTTATCGAATAAATTGTATAAATGTCCAAGAATAGAAATAGAGATTATTGATTACCATAAAATTTTCATTCATTTTAGAACTTATTCGGTAAAATTTATCGAATAAATTGTATAAATGTCCAAGAATAGAAATAGAGATTATTGATTACCATAAAATTTTCATTCATTTTAGAACTTATTCGGTAAAATTTATCAAATAAATTGTATAAATGTCCAAGAATAGAAATAGAGATTATTGATTACCATAAAATTTTCATTCATTTTAGAACTTATTCGGTAAAATTTATCGAATAAATTGTATAAATGTCCAAGAATAGAAATAGAGATTATTGATTACCATAAAATTTTCATTCATTTTAGAACTTATTCGGTAAAATTTATCAAATAAATTGTATAAATGTCCAAGAATAGAAATAGAGATTATTGATTACCATAAAATTTTCATTCATTTTAGAACTTATTCGGTAAAATTTATCAAATAAATTGTATAAATGTCCAAGAATAGAAATAGAGATTATTGATTACCATAAAATTTTCATTCATTTTAGAACTTATTCGGTAAAATTTATCAAATAAATTGTATAAATGTCCAAGAATAGAAATAGAGATTATTGATTACCATAAAATTTTCATTCATTTTAGAACTTATTCGGTAAAATTTATCAAATAAATTGTATAAATGTCCAAGAATAGAAATAGAGATTATTGATTACCATAAAATTTTCATTCATTTTAGAACTTATTCGGTAAAATTTATCAAATAAATTGTATAAATGTCCAAGAATAGAAATAGAGATTATTGATTACCATAAAATTTTCATTCATTTTAGAACTTATTCGGTAAAATTTATCGAATAAATTGTATAAATGTCCAAGAATAGAAATAGAGATTATTGATTACCATAAAATTTTCATTCATTTTAGAACTTATTCGGTAAAATTTATCGAATAAATTGTATAAATGTCCAGGAATAGAAATAGAGATTATTGATTACCATAAAATTTTCATTCATTTTAGAACTTATTCGGTAAAATTTATCGAATAAATTGTATAAATGTCCAAGAATAGAAATAGAGATTATTGATTACCATAAAATTTTCATTCATTTTAGAACTTATTCGGTAAAATTTATCGAATAAATTGTATAAATGTCCAAGAATAGAAATAGAGATTATTGATTACCATAAAATTTTCAATCATTTTAGAACTTATTCGGTAAAATTTATCGAATAAATTGTATAAATGTCCAAGAATAGAAATAGAGATTATTGATTACCATAAAATTTTCATTCATTTTAGAACTTATTCGGTAAAATTTATCGAATAAAAGGTCCAACGAAGGACGCGTGGCTGGCCAGATGAATCTGTCTAGTTGTTTGCCCATGGTGTTCGTGGTTTTTCTCAACGTCTCGCTTGTTACGTTTCTCGTTACGTTGTTGTTTGCGTCCGTAGGGTCTCGCACATAAATCGGGTTGGTCCCATCTTCTGGAGTCCTACGTTCCAGCCCTTCTGCCGTGATGATCATGCCCTGGTATGGAAAGCGGGCAAAGTAATCAAAAAATCCGAGAAGTTTCCAAGCCGTGTCTTTTTTCAACTGCCGTGTTCTGTTGTGGAAGTGGGCCACCATAATGTTCCAGGCGTAGCTGTTCAAAAAGTGATGAGTTGCGTCGTTTAAACCCTTCCCTTTTGACCAGATTTTAAGGATGGTGCTCAACGTCCCTAGGCGCTGTTCCTTGATGTTTTCCTTCTGCCATCTTGCGCTTTCTATTACTTTGGTGCCAGAGTATGACACGTCGATTTCTAGTTCTTCTGTTTTGATGCGGATGATTTGAACGTTGCGGGAAAAAATTCGAAAACAATGATCGAACCACGCCTCCTGCCGGTGGGACGCCCATAAAGTGTTGAATTGCTGCCAGTTCTCTTCTTTTCGTTTCTGTTGTGACCTCTCCATGCATTGCTCTCTCCGGTAGTACTGTGACATCCAGGTCACTATCTTTCAGGTCCAATTCTGCTGCCGAACTTCCGTACATGTGAACTCTAGCTCTTCCCCATCGTTCGGATATGATTCTTTCCATTTTTCTTGCTAATTTCTTCTTTTCTTCTCTTTTTTCATCACTGAGGAGCCACGTGTTCGCAACGAGATCTAGGTCGGCAGAAAACCCGTTTTCGTCATATTTTTCCCAATATTTGGTGATGAGATTTCCATAATATTGCGGATATTCCTCTGTCGCCTCCGGCCCAAGAGGGCTTGGAGGGACTTCGGAAGAGGTCCCTGCTGACGTTGTTTGAATATGAAAGATGTTTTGCAACCTGCTTTCTAAGGTCGGCCTGTCAGAAGAGCCTGGTGTGTCGTCCACGGGAGGCTGCCAATTGTTGGGCATCATTTCCTCTACTAGTCGTGTCACCGCGGTTGCTCCACTTTCTGTTAAAAAGCCGTGGCAGTTGATCCAGTCTTGAACGTTTGGTACGATGATCATCCGGAACGTTGACTCGGTTTCGCGGGCGTCCTTCATTAACTTCTTGAATCCTTTCTCATAATCCTTTCGGACAGCCGTGACTTTGGTTGGTGGGAGAATCCAAACAACATTGCGCCAAAGAAGGCTCAAAATGTTGACTAACGGTGTGGTGTCGCGATTGAATACCTCCCAAGGTGTTTCTCTCAGAATATGAGACGTCCCTAACGAGATGATGACCCATTCCGTTATTGGCGAGTAGAAGAGGGTTGTTAGATGTTCAGCGCTCTTCGGAATGAGTGTGTAGGCTCCCAGATTTCGCCCAATTTCCGCACAGTATTCCTCGGTGATATGAACCTTCTTTGCCTCTACCATGTGTGCATCCCCGATGAAGAATTTCGCCTTCATTCGATTGGCTACTTTCATAACACTTCCCTCCATCATTTGAACAAGTTCATCTAATCCTTCGTCCTCGATCTGTTCTCGCACCGATTCTGGTCGAATTGCGACGTAGTTGTTCTTCTCTATCGTTGTTGCCGCGCCTTTACAGTAGATTCTCCAAACTTTCAAAGCTTCTTGCAACTCCGTTAGAGTCCACCATACGAGATCTTTCTGTCCTATTCCCTTCGTTCTCTTTCTCCATTTCTCGTGGTTGGCCGGGATATCCGATGTCTTGTACCCAATTTTCATTATGCCTCCTATCTCTTGCCTTGCCTGGCGAGCCATCCACAACAGTTCTTCCGATGGCGGCGCTTCACAAAATCTTTGAACCCAAAGTTTTATCTTCTCTTCGTATTTTCCATGCACCGTTGCCCATAGAACCAAGATTAAATGGAGAATTGATGGTATAACTCGTTCTCTTTCCTCTTCCATAAGCAGGAAGTTTGTTGTCGTCAGGGCTTCGCATCTCCGGTGTCCTGGTTGACCGGGGTTGCAGGTCGTGAATAAATTCCAAGTGTCCGTCTCCAAGGTGCCGTTCTCGAGATTCGCATCTTGATATTCGGCCATATTCTGCCATGATGATGGGTCCTCGGGGTCCTGGCCAAAGGAGGCTTGGTCCCCTCGGACCTCTTCTTCACCCGTCCACATGTCGTCGTCGCTGCCCGCCAAAGAAACGTCCTCCATTGCCTGCAATTTTGAAAGAATACTAAAATTATGATTTAGTTTATCATTAGTATTACTCCCTATAGTGTCTGTTTTAATAGTTTGATTTATGTTTTCATTTATTTCTAGATTGTAAAGTTTGTTGATTGGTCTTTTCAGAAATTTCCCTTGAACTTTTACTAAGGCGCTGCGGATTTTGTTGTCGGCTCCTGTGTATAGCTTCTCTATCTTTCCTAATTTCCACTGATTTCTTTTTCCCTCACTTTGTTCTATCAAAGTGAGCTCTCCCACTTTAGGGGGTTGGTTGTTTTCTATATTTCTTCTTTGTCTTTCTAGTAAAGATGGTAAGTATTCTTTCTTCCATAAATCCCAATAATGCTTTGCTAATCTTCTGTTTTGTGTGTATCTTTTTATCAATTCTGCTCTTGTGTCTCCTTTTGGAATATATTCTTCTTCTTCATCATCTATTTTCAAAATTGGTTCATTGTCTGGGTATGGTACTAGAATTTTCCAGGGTGTTATTACTTCATTCATTTCTTCTTCTGAAATGTATGTGAGTGGTCTTTCGTTCACATACTTTTCAATTTCTGTAAGTAATGTAATCATTTCGCTTAATTTTAATATTCTTCTTCCAATTGTTCTGCTTAACGGGTTTTTTACCATTTGTATTGTCCGTTCAAATAAACCTCCTTGCCAAGGTGCTGCTTCTGTATTGAAATACCATTCTATTCCTTTATTAATGAGTGTGTCGTTTGTTTCTTTTGGCCTTTGCCAAAGTTGGCTTATGGCTTTATTTGCTTTTTTAAATGTTTTTGCGTTGTCTGACACGATTAATTTCGGTACTCCCCTTCTTGAAATAAATCTGGTGAATGCCGCTAAAAATTCGTCTGCGGTTAAGTCAAACACAACTTCGATGTGTATTGCTCTAATTCTTGTGCATACAAAAATCAGACCCCATATTTTTGATTGTTGATTTTTATGTTTGACTATAAATGGTCCAAAGTTGTCCAACCCTATCGAACTGAATGGTTTTTCAAATTTATCTTCTATTCTATAAATAGGTAGATCTGGTGGATTGGGTAGTTGATATGCTTTTGTGTTTTTCCTTGAGCATGTTATACAATATAATTCATTCTTTTTATTAAATATTATTGCTCTGATTGTTCTTCTTGCTTGTGGTACCCAATATTTTTCTCTTAATTTTGCCAGTACTATGTTTGTACCTGAATGTTTCATGTCAATATGTGTTTGTTTAATAATCATTGCTGTTATTCTTGCCTTCTTTGGTAAAAATATTGGTTGATTTACTTTTTCATGTGCTGTTTCTGTTCCTAATCTTCCTTTACATCTTAGTATTTTTTCATTATCCTCGTATATATTTAAATTTTTTCTTTCTTCTTCATTCGGTGGATATATTTTTTGTATATTTTTTATTAATGCTTTTTCACTTCTTTCTAATTCTTTCGCTTCTATTCGTCTAATTTCATTATTTTTATCTTTTATACTTTTATTTTTCCACCTTAATGCTAAAGCTAGCACTCTTTTTATTTTTATCCATGATGAACTTCTTGTTGTGTTTATTTCTTCAACTTTTTCTTCTAATATTGTCATTAATGTTATTTCTGTTGATTACCATAAAATTTTCATTCATTTTAGAACTTATTCGGTAAAATTTATCGAATAAATTGTATAAATGTCCAAGAATAGAAATAGAGATTATTGATTACCATAAAATTTTCATTCATTTTAGAACTTATTCGGTAAAATTTATCGAATAAATTGTATAAATGTCCAAGAATAGAAATAGAGATTATTGATTACCATAAAATTTTCAATCATTTTAGAACTTATTCGGTAAAATTTATCGAATAAATTGTATAAATGTCCAAGAATAGAAATAGAGATTATTGATTACCATAAAATTTTCATTCATTTTAGAACTTATTCGGTAAAATTTATCGAATAAAAGGTCCAACGAAGGACGCGTGGCTGGCCAGATGAATCTGTCTAGTTGTTTGCCCATGGTGTTCGTGGTTTTTCTCAACGTCTCGCTTGTTACGTTTCTCGTTACGTTGTTGTTTGCGTCCGTAGGGTCTCGCACATAAATCGGGTTGGTCCCATCTTCTGGAGTCCTACGTTCCAGCCCTTCTGCCGTGATGATCATGCCCTGGTATGGAAAGCGGGCAAAGTAATCAAAAAATCCGAGAAGTTTCCAAGCCGTGTCTTTTTTCAACTGCCGTGTTCTGTTGTGGAAGTGGGCCACCATAATGTTCCAGGCGTAGCTGTTCAAAAAGTGATGAGTTGCGTCGTTTAAACCCTTCCCTTTTGACCAGATTTTAAGGATGGTGCTCAACGTCCCTAGGCGCTGTTCCTTGATGTTTTCCTTCTGCCATCTTGCGCTTTCTATTACTTTGGTGCCAGAGTATGACACGTCGATTTCTAGTTCTTCTGTTTTGATGCGGATGATTTGAACGTTGCGGGAAAAAATTCGAAAACAATGATCGAACCACGCCTCCTGCCGGTGGGACGCCCATAAAGTGTTGAATTGCTGCCAGTTCTCTTCTTTTCGTTTCTGTTGTGACCTCTCCATGCATTGCTCTCTCCGGTAGTACTGTGACATCCAGGTCACTATCTTTCAGGTCCAATTCTGCTGCCGAACTTCCGTACATGTGAACTCTAGCTCTTCCCCATCGTTCGGATATGATTCTTTCCATTTTTCTTGCTAATTTCTTCTTTTCTTCTCTTTTTTCATCACTGAGGAGCCACGTGTTCGCAACGAGATCTAGGTCGGCAGAAAACCCGTTTTCGTCATATTTTTCCCAATATTTGGTGATGAGATTTCCATAATATTGCGGATATTCCTCTGTCGCCTCCGGCCCAAGAGGGCTTGGAGGGACTTCGGAAGAGGTCCCTGCTGACGTTGTTTGAATATGAAAGATGTTTTGCAACCTGCTTTCTAAGGTCGGCCTGTCAGAAGAGCCTGGTGTGTCGTCCACGGGAGGCTGCCAATTGTTGGGCATCATTTCCTCTACTAGTCGTGTCACCGCGGTTGCTCCACTTTCTGTTAAAAAGCCGTGGCAGTTGATCCAGTCTTGAACGTTTGGTACGATGATCATCCGGAACGTTGACTCGGTTTCGCGGGCGTCCTTCATTAACTTCTTGAATCCTTTCTCATAATCCTTTCGGACAGCCGTGACTTTGGTTGGTGGGAGAATCCAAACAACATTGCGCCAAAGAAGGCTCAAAATGTTGACTAACGGTGTGGTGTCGCGATTGAATACCTCCCAAGGTGTTTCTCTCAGAATATGAGACGTCCCTAACGAGATGATGACCCATTCCGTTATTGGCGAGTAGAAGAGGGTTGTTAGATGTTCAGCGCTCTTCGGAATGAGTGTGTAGGCTCCCAGATTTCGCCCAATTTCCGCACAGTATTCCTCGGTGATATGAACCTTCTTTGCCTCTACCATGTGTGCATCCCCGATGAAGAATTTCGCCTTCATTCGATTGGCTACTTTCATAACACTTCCCTCCATCATTTGAACAAGTTCATCTAATCCTTCGTCCTCGATCTGTTCTCGCACCGATTCTGGTCGAATTGCGACGTAGTTGTTCTTCTCTATCGTTGTTGCCGCGCCTTTACAGTAGATTCTCCAAACTTTCAAAGCTTCTTGCAACTCCGTTAGAGTCCACCATACGAGATCTTTCTGTCCTATTCCCTTCGTTCTCTTTCTCCATTTCTCGTGGTTGGCCGGGATATCCGATGTCTTGTACCCAATTTTCATTATGCCTCCTATCTCTTGCCTTGCCTGGCGAGCCATCAGTAGTTTATAATCGTCTTTTAAGACAAAGACAAGTTTGTCTTAAAAGCCGCTTAAAATTACCATTTTTTAAATAAATAATTTTTAAAAAATATTTTTAAATATAAAACATTTAAGTTTTGAAAAATAAAAGTATTGAATAAAAATTTTAAACAACAAATTCTGAATAAAAAATATTTTAAACAAAAATAAGTAAAGAAAATAAATCTTTTAAATAATAAATTTTTGAAGGAAAAATTTTTTAAACTTTATTTAAATAAAAATTAAATGAAATTAATTTTTCTTTTCTTCAACTTCTACATAATCTAAGCATTCAAGAGGGTAAAAATATTGATGGTTTCTTCCGCCAAAAACGCATACCAAGGGTAGTTGGGGATAGATGAGATCTATGTGATGGCGAACATAGAAATATTGTCTGATGGTCACGCGTAGGTATCCACGTAATGCAAATACCCGATCAGCGCCCATCTTCGTTAATTTACTTGGATATACTTCAAACTGAATATGACGCAAATGATTTGTAATCAAATACTTCTTTCCAGGCTTTCCATCAGAAAATTCACGTTGTCCAATTCCCGCAGCGGCAATATCTTCATTAGTTATGCTTGTAAGTGTTTGTATGTATTGTAAATTTTCGTGGTATCTTTTTCTCATTTCGATGTGCAACGATTCAGGTGTACAACCTCCATTGAATTTACAAAGTAATAGAAGAAGAGAACCAGTTTTATATATTTTGGAAGATTCACTCCTTCCTGTCGAGTTGTCGCTTGTTCGCATCTTGTTCATCTTCCGTTTATATTATTAATGCCTTATATACTAAGGGGTCCTTTAGCAAACCTAATTCCAGGGAGTTCGCCATTTCCATTTCTTCTTAAATTTACATGTGCCTTAAACACTACAGCCAAAACAAAAATTAGTACCAAATCGAGGACATAAGCTATTAATAGAAAAGTATCTTTATTAGGATTTTCTGAAGGACCTATCGAAAGGGCATGAGCCCTATCAACGATAAAGCAGGCATTTACATTTGGAGGAATTGGTCCATGAAGAGGATAAAGAATATTACTATCGTTTTGCTTGTAAGCGTAAACCACACAAAGGCAAAAAATTAAAAAGAACGAGTGCAGCATAATTACTATGTAGAACTCTCAATTTTCTTATCTTATATACTGATTCTTAACGATAGTTTCTGGACAATATTTCTTAAAATAGCATCACGCCCCTCTGGAGGCATTGAATGTATTTTTTGCAACGTCGAAGAAAAAGTAAACTTCGACCGCAATATAAGGAAACATATGCAAAAATGTCCGCAGGTATCTGAAAGAGGTGATTGTAATGAAAATTTATTTTGCTTTACGTTGGAAAAACGATTAAGCATAGATTGACGCATGTCACAATTTGGTTCCTCGGCAAATGAGTCAAAATATTCCAATGTATCTGGAGTATCTGAATAGCAAGCAATCCAGTGTTCACCTACTGTCCCTTTACGCATTGTGTTTGCAACAAAACAAAAAGGTCTATTCTTTTTAATATTTGGTATATTATTCGAAGAGAAAACACCTAAAAATTTATTTTTAAGTGAAGGGTAGCGGTATAATATGTTTTCAATTTGAAGTGAATTCATTTTAAACTGATCCATCAGTACTTAAAACGCGATCAGCATTTATGGAAAGAATCGCATCGAACTCACCCATAATTATCATTTCATATCCATCATCCTTTACGGGGTGATTGAAAATACAACGTACAGTCGTTGTTCCTTGTCTGATTAATTCTAGTCCATTCGTATCTTCAAGAGTTGAAGTCATCGGTATAACAAAGAAACAGGATGATTTCGAAAATTCCCTCATACTGATATCGAGAGTTCTTTGATCTGAATTTGGCCAATTATCAAGATCCATACCCATATACATATCTGCATAAGCGCGAACAAAGTTGTTATCAGCGAAATCGAGATCATACGAAACAGAAGGAAATTGATATCCTCCAAATTCTGCTGAAACGGATCGGATATTTGCATGCTCAAAAGTAAATGGGGATAATGTAGTATTCCCAGTAAACGCTGGGGAGTTTACAAAACAGATTATTAGACGTCTCGGGCATGTACTAGTGAATGTGGCATGTGTAATCTCCTGACGCCCTTTTCCAAGATAAACACTTCGAATATCTATTTTTCTATAAGCATATTTTGCAGGCGCCTGTTCAAGATGTCGAGCAATAGCATTATTCAACGACATACTCAAATCAACCTGTTTAACAAAAACTCTCATGTCATGAAGACGAAGGCGGTATGTATGAGTGTTGTCTACTAAAGCGGCAGCGTTACGAAATTTTGGAGTATGGATTAGAAATTCATCTGAATTTTTGTATATTGTCCAGATCACGTCACTATGCGGAATTAAGAGCTGGTTTTGACGCGCCATATCATAATCTAAATGAGAAAACATCCTACATAATTTACCTTTAGCAAAACGAGAAGCACGAGATTTAAATCCTGATCCATCATAATCATCTTTATCCACAGCGTCCTTATAATAAAGAGCAGCTTCGTAAATGCCTTTACTTACTTCTCGATCTGCGCCAAGTTCATGAAGAATTATACATCTATATGCATAGTGTATACCCGAGTCATAACATTGAACACCATTTATTGAAAGAGTGAGACGGCGAATCCATGTAAGACCTAAATATTGAGCAACGCCTGTATATTTATCTCCTTTAAAATCGACCGCTTCACCGTCTGTAATTGGAACCCACTCCCCGCTCGTTGCATCTTTTCTTTCAATAGATAAAACCAGGCTTAAAAATGTTTTGCTCAAATCAAGATAGAGCGTGTCACCAAAGTAACGAAAAATAAACGGCCCCGCAGACTGATTAAGAGCATTAAGGGGTAGAAGTTCCTTGTATGCCGAACGCTGAATACCTACATTAGTAGAAGGAATCGAAAAGAAGGTCAGACGATTATCAACACCTTCAGAACTATCTTTGTCAATTTTCTTTATCGTCGTCATTTTTTATTTTAAAAAGTTAAAAATTACTTATATACTCAGAAATCTTCTAAACTTAGCTGATCCCTATATCTTCGACCTTTTTTTCCTAAGTTTTCTTTAATAAATTTTGGTTTATTCTTTCTTTTACCTTTTCCGCATTGCTGAAGTTTTTTCCCAACTTTTTGGAGACCTTCGCTACCATGCTGCTTCAATGAATCACTAACTGATCGACCCTGTGAAACATCTTCTAGGATATTTTCCCGACGTTAACTGCTTCTTGTCCCGCACTAGAAGCCAAATTTTTAACTATAGGCATAAGAAAACGTCCTACAGTACCAAGTACCCCAAAACCTCTTTGATATCTTGTTCCCTGAAAATAGCTATTTGATTCAGGCAGATCTGTTCGTGAGCCGCCATCTTGAGCCGCTAAAAACGGACCCCAGTCTATTTTATCTAAATCTACCGGCACATGCGTCATTTTCAAAATAGAGAGCGTTGAAAATGTAGTGTAAGTATACAGGTTCCCCAATGGAATTTTACTAGTTTTCCTGTTAAGGTTCGAATTTCAATAGTAATGTCTGGATGACGTTTACCTAATAGTCGATGATGATGTTCGGTCATATATACTTCGGAAATACTTTCACCAGGTTTACCTCCAACATTCACAACCCGTAATAACGGGGCTGTTACATTACCTATTATACTATTTTCAACAAGTCTTGGTGCATAAACCAGAAATTGACGCACACCTCCGGATATATCAGGCATATATTTTGCCACTTGTCCACTATGAACTTTCTCAGAATCAAAACCAAGAGTATATGCTAATTGTCGACTTAATTGAATATATTGTACGTTTCCTTGTAAGAAGACATGAAACCTCTTATGCAATTTATCAAAATGTACTGAAACCCATTGATATTTTGGATCGGCGAGTTGTATATTGGAAAAGTTAAGAAGCATTTTTAGATATTCGGGAGGATAGGCATATTTAGCAAAATGCATTTTCTTTACATTAGGATCCGAATCATCAACGTGTATTTTTAACTTTTCTTTGGGAAGTTCTTCTTTCTCCACCTTTTCTTGATTTGGAAGCTCTTGTTTCTTTTTGTCTTCGCTAGATACAACACCATGTCCAAAGAAGCTTTTCAAAAATGAAGGCCTTTCAGAAGGTTCTCCAATTAACATTTCAGGACGTGGAAGAGATGGCAGTGAGCTTGGATATTCACTTTGGATTTTTTGATCCTCTTCAGGATGATTATTGTTTTGTGATAAATTAGCCGTTGAAGGCAAAATACTTTCAGGATCTTCTTCTGTCAATGGAGGTGCCCATTGTTCCTCTTCCTTATCGTTAATTGTTTGAGATTGCTGCAGTGTCTTTTCTTGGTCATCATCCTCAGTGTCCGTTTCGTTAATCAGTGGTTCTTCAATATTTTCTTCATCTGGTAATGGAGCTTCCCATTGCTCTTCGTCGTCATCGGTTATTGTTTGTGATTCTTTCGGAGTCTCGTCTTTTTCATCAACTTCTTCAGTAATTGTTGGTAATTCCTGTTCCGTAATAATATTTTCTTCATCTGGTAAAGGGGATGTCCATTCATCCTCGTCAGTTATTGTTTGTGATTCTTTCGGAGTATCGTCTTCTTCATCAACTTCTTCAATAATTGTTGGTAATTCCTGTTCCTTAATAATATTTTCTTCATCTGGTAAAGGGGATGTCCATTTATCCTCGTCAGTTATTGTTTGTGATTCTTTCGGAGTCAAGTCTTCTACCTCTGTTTTTTCTTCTTGTGATTCATATTCTTTATGCTGCTCAATATTTTCCTCGGGTAATGGAGGTGTCCATTGCTCTTTGTTGGAGGGAACATCATTTTCTTTATACTCCTCAATATTTTCATCGATATTCTCTTCTAGTAATTCTTCATTTTTATCTTCAATAGTTGGAGATTCAGGACTTGTTTCTTTGTCCTGTTTTGCAAGTTCCGCGTCAACTCTACCAATAATTTCTTCTGATAGACGTTTTTGCCCCGCAACAGCTTCTTCAACTTGACTGGCTGCTTCCTTTACCTTGCGTTCTGCGGCCTTAGCACGATCTGCAGATTTTCGTGCATCGGTAACATTACCGCGCGTTTCCGCCGCTTTAGCTTCTAGTTGTGCTTCTGAGGCTCTTTTTCCGTACTCTAAAGATTCCTCTGTCCATTTTTCTATTGCAATTTTACGATTAGTTAACAAAGTCAATTGTGCTTTAACCCAACCAAGAATATTTTCTGGCGTTTTCCTTATATGCACCGTTTCCCCTGTCTCCTTTAATGTTATCACCCTATCTTTTAGCGCGTACTTGATACGAGCATTTTGCCAATACTTGTTACCAAGTTCCATATTTATTTGCGCTTGCTCTGCCAACTCTACACTATTCCTCCACGCCCTTGTAGCTGCACGAACAGCCATGTCCAATAAAGTTTTTTGGTCATTATTTAGGGAGGGCTTTTCAACAGTCTCTTCTACATGTGAAAGGGGTGTTATTTTTCCATCTAAAGGAGTTTTGTCATCATTAGATTCTTGTTGCGAATCATTTGTTTTCTCCAATTCGTTTGAAGTCTCAGGACTAAGAGGAGCTTCAGGTATAGCTACAGGAGTTTCCCCTTTTGGAATGTCATCAGTAGATGAAATAGAAGTAGAACTCTGTGTTTTTTCTTTGTTTCCAGCAGGCGTATCTTCTCCAATATTTTCTTGGTCATTTTCCCTTGTCGGTAAAGGATCAGGTTGTTGAATAGTAGAGGGTTCTATTGAGGAATTAAAACTTTTAATTGCATTTATTATTATACTTTTCTGATTTGTTTGCGGCTTTAATCGAACAACAAGGCCTCCTGATACCGGAGATATACCTGGAAGTTTTGCGTCCTTAATTTCTTTATTTAAATATTGTATAAATTTGTAAGCAAGGTCCTTTGGCATATCGAGGTAACCATCCTTTTCCAATTGTTGAGTTGCACCCTCTAAAGAGAAAATAATCTGAGCAGAAGGCAATTTTTCTTCCTCCTCTTTTATATCTGGAGTAGGTGCTTCTTCAATAAATGTAACAACCTTCTCTTCAGGCGGTTGCATAAATTTTTCATTATCTGGAGTAGATTCCAATTCAGCCGTCTCTTCAGTTTGATCAACTGAAGTAGGATTCTTAAACTTTAAAAGGGCTTGTTTGATTCGCTCTCTTTGATCGGAATTGGGATTGAATCTAACCATTTCTATACCATCTACTGCTAGAGGGCTTATAGGAGGTAATCGAATTCCTTCTTTACCTAAAAATTTCATAAAATTAAATGCAATCTGTTTTGTCATATCAAAATAGCTATTTTTGATCAGCTGTTCCTCAGGTTCTAATTGAGTCTGATGAGGAAGAATAAATTTATCAATAACTTTTAAGTAAAGGGTTTTTTGATTTGCTGGAGGCAAAAGACGAATATTTCTATCTCCATCACCTGAACTCAAATGCGTAAGTTTGGGACTAACTGCATCATCCTCTTCCGATAATAGCTTTATAAATTTATTTAATTCATTAGAGTTGAGATCGAAATAACCATGTTTATCATACTGTTCTTTTATAGATCCGACAGAACGCCTTTTGCGATATTCCCCATAAATTCTTTTTTTATTCTCTTCAAGCCTCGTTTCCTCACGCTCTCGATCCAATTCCTTTTTCCATACATCAAGCAAAACTGCATTAATGGACTCTTCTAATGCTTCTTCTGAGGCAAAGGACAAATCAGGTATCTCGATACGAATAGGATAAAGTTCATTTCCATATCTTCGAAAAACAGTTATAGATTCTTGTTCTTCAGACTCCCCAAATAATGAGAAGGAAAATGGATATATAATATTAGACAGTGCAACAGTCCAACTTGAATCCAACTCAAGCGTGTCAGGCATTCTAACAGTAAATTTGGAAGTTGTATTTCCTTCAACGCCTCCTGTATTTGAGGGCAATATTACATAAAATGAGTCCATATTTATCTTCTAACAATATCACTATCGTTAACCCAACTATTAAAATTATCGTTGTATCCAATCCAACGAACAAAATGTTGTTTATGGCCTGCCCGTGTACGTGTTTTTAAAATTTCTGCAATGCGGTGAGTAGTATCTTCCTGTGTGGGTACTAATTCTTCTCTATAAAATATTCCTTCAATTAAATTTCCTTCAAAATCTTTTAATTTATATGTAATGGGTGATCTATTGTCGTTTTTAATATGTACGCGAAACAATTCGTCAGTGTAGTTGGGTAAATATCCCTTTTCGAATTTACCTTTTTCTTTTGTGATGCGAACAATTTGTCCTGGATCCAGTATTGAGCCTGTTTTAGTAATTTGTATATTTTTAGGGTCCTTATATAGGCTATTAAATAATTTCCCAGCATTCTTAAATGTAACAGAATTTGGGGTTACCCCTGTAGTTCGATTAATACTTGCATTTATTCCTGCAATTATTTTTTGAATAACTTCCTTCCAACGAAGCGTATTTTGTTCGCTAAAATATCTATACAATCTCTCTTTAATTGTACGGTTGGCCCTTTCAGCCATAGAAGCATGAACATCGGGACTATAGACTACCCTCTTATCAATATCCTTCTTTTTAAAATATTCTTTCATTCGTTTTGCCTCAAATTCTAACCCTCGATCCGTATATAATTTATGAGGAAGTATCCCTTCTGAAAGCTTAAAAATATTTTCGAACGCGTCAATCATATCTTCGGATCTTTTAGATTTGGCAGGCACAGCAAAAATTTTTCTACTTAGTACATCAATACATACCAAAAGATACTTATACCCATCATTATGTTCAGTTAATTGATCAAATATGGCCAAATCCGCTTGCCAATCTGTGTGCAGGCCGCTTGGTCTAGTGGCTAATCTGGGAAACTTTTTTCTTAGAGGTCTATGCATTGTATACACCCTTTGCTTATGCATAAAATCATAAACATCCTGAAATTTTATTTTAGGATATTTTCGTCGCGCTTCTTCATAGACGCGATTTATTCCTGCATATGACGCGGGAGAATTAAGCGAATAATATATTTTTTCTAAAAAAGTATCTAAATCTTTTCCCATATTTTTGGCATAAATTTATTTTTCATTCGTACCGGTGAATTTATAGTCAATACTTTTACAAGGACTCTTTTCTTTCGTTTACCGCTACCTGATTGATTATCCGTTGAACTTTCTTCAGTACTACTTTCTCCCCGCGTCTCTTTAATCATCTCTTTCACTAATGGGTCTTTAGAAAGGCGATTATATAGAAAACTAAACCCCTTAGGAGGAGACGAAATTTCTCCTTGAACATACTCAAGCACTTCAGTAAAATTACTATTCTTTACAAGTCTTCCTGGGACATTAGATTCAAAACTTCCGTTCTTACGTATTCTAAATTTTTCTGCATTATCTTTAACATAATTTTCCAATTCTTTTGAATATCGTTTTGAAATAATTCCCATGAACGGCGTTGTGTTTCTTCGTTTCATTTGCTTTGACAACGTCTCTTCTGAATCCGTCTGATATTCGGAGTTTGAAGCTGATTTGAGCTTGTTGGGAATTAATTTTGGTTTTGGAGTAGAAGCGATATTTTCCTGCAAGTATGGTGCAACATCTGGAGCAGGTTTTCCTTCATCAATAATAACTTTTTGTGGCCGATTTTCCAACTCATGTTTGAGCTGACGCCTCTTCTTATATAATAAACTGTATTTCTTTGCTTTCAAATCTTCCGAAATTTTAGGGTCATCGAGGGTTTTCATAATATCGACATCCGTCTGTGTCTTCTCTGTTTGAAGATAATCTCCACTTTTAATCATGCCTAAAAGAGTGAGATATTCGCTCTCGGGCACCATGATCATTTTCTTTGTATGTTTCATTCCTGTGAGAATTTATGAATTATATGTTCCGCTAAAGCGCCTAAGACGGGTACAAGTATAGCGGCTAGAGCGGCACTACCTCCTTGTTGTATGCGATTTCTGGCACTATTTTCAGTACGAGTTCGTGCAATTGCCCTATAGAAATCCGCAAATTGAGATAATTTTCTGCGCTGCTTCCTGCTCAGTGTAAAATTATTCTTTAGAATATTTGCACAAATTTCAACGATAGCTAAAATTTGATTCGCGCTTGCTGAAAGGATGAGCGCGTTTTTCTTTTTATCGGAAGTAGTTTTTGCTAATTGTTGGAGAAACTCAAAGTTTTCCTTAACGTATGGGCTATAATTGAATGATGGCATTTTCATTATAAAATGTTTTGAGTACTTATATATTACAGAGGCAAATATATAGAAGTTTTTTCCCCGGGAAAAATTTTTGAAGATAATCGCATATTTTCATCTGTGTTAGGATGCATGTTTATTAATAGATAAGAAAAACGTTCTGATGTTGCATCTCGATATGCTTCAAGAAAATAATTAAGCATTTTAGGAAAAAGCTGTGAGCCTAGTGTACGTACTTGCAGAAGACCCTGAGGGTTTTTTGTTAGAAGGATATAATGGGCATTTGCACGTGCCGTCTTTATATTACGCCCGTATAAAGATTGTGTGACAAAAATCACACTTACCCCCCAATTGTGTGAACCTCGAGTAAATAGTAAATCTAAGAAATCATTTGGAATATTAAGCATTAAGTCATCTAAAACTAAAAGCTGATGCTGTTTAATTAGTTCAAATTCTGGAATCCCATTATAAGTAGTTATTCCCATTTCCTTAAGCTTAAAGACAGTTTCATTCATTTCTCCAAAACAATATAATATTTTTGAAGGAGGAGGATCTATGAGCTGGTCATTATGCATCAGAAATTTTAGCAGCCATTGGGTTTTGCCACTCCCCGTGGCACCCGAAATTATCATAGTGAAGGGTGCTATAAACATTTTTATTACAATATAAATTCTTGTAATTATTTATATACGACCGAAAATATGTATCAAAAAGCAGTTATTCAAAATGTGGTATCTACAGCCAGCCTGCTAGAAAATAACAACAAACTAGATCTTTCGCAACTTGCATCTAAGATTCCTAATGCTAGATATCGTCCTGAGCGCTTTTCTGCTCTAACAGTTAAGATTAAAGAACCAATAATTGCTACAGCACTACTTTTTGCGAATGGACGAATAGTTTGTGTCGGAACAAGATCAGTAAAGGACTCTGAAACCGCTATCATATATTTTGTCAAACTAGTTTCTGCGGCATCAACAATATTAATAAATATGCGAGATTTTAGTATTCAAAATATTGTCTCTTCGTTTACATTTTCAGGAACTCTAAATTTACCAGGTTTCTTGATTTTTGCTTAAAAATTAATTTTTAGTTTTGTATGATTCATTGAGGGTTTCTCCGCCCAAATGGCTTGCTAAGCACATCTCCTACAATCCAGAATTTTTTCCAGGGATGTGTCTAAGACTAATGGAATCACGAGCCGTTATTATACTATTCACAACTGGAAAATGCATTATTACAGGCGCAAGATCAGAAGAAGAAATTTACTTAACTCAAAATAAAATTTACAATTCCATTTCAATGTTTTTGAAGAATTAGAAAATACTTGTGTTTATTTCAGTTCGTAATTCCATCAATAGTTCACCAAGTTTGTTCTCTCCCTCCCAAATGCTTGGATCATTCAGACAATGACTTTTATGACTCAAGCCATTACTCCAATATAGATTTGAAGCTGATGCATGTGTAATAAGACCATCCCCCGTTGCACGTAATTGATTGAAAAGCTGTAGATTTTGTGTAAATTTTGCCCATAGCCCTGTATACATTATCTATAAAATATTATTTAATATTTTTAAAAATAAATAGTTGCCTTGTCTTTAACTGAGTTCCACTCGTTCTTATTGTAATTTTTCACACGTGTTCCAATTCGTTTTATTGCAAATGGATTATCGAGCATAAGCACATCTGCAGCAAGTTCCAAATCCCCAAAGAATCTAGCCTTTTGCCAGACGAAATACTGTTCAATTGAATTGAATGACCGGCCGAGCAATGTAAATGTTGTTTTAAAGCGGTTGTCAAATCCACATCTGGGAGAGTTGAATATAAATATATTTTGTTTTTGTGGCCCAATAATTTCTTCAGGGGGTAGAGAATTTTGTTCATGTTTTAAATGAAGTCGTTCCATCATAAGTGAAGCGGATTCTTAAATTATTTATAAAATAATTTTCTATATAAAAGTTTACCAATATTGACGTCGCTGATCATATTGATTCTGCAAGCTTAAATTAAGTATTAATAATCAATATAGATAGAATGCATAAAACAGTTATGTAAAAATTTTTCTGAAAAAATATTTATTCATGATAATAAGCTAAAATAAATTTCAGGTTTGTTCCTCTATTTCAACGAAGTCCAAACACTCAATAGGGTAATAGTATTCATGTGTTCCTCCTCCTTTAACACACACAAGAGGCAAATGAGGATAAAGAAGATTAACGTAGTGTCGAACAAAATAGAATTGTCTTGAAATATAATATGATTAAAGAAATAAAAAACCTTATTGTTATTGATAAAAATCCTCGAAGAGCTAGAGTTCGATCAGATCCCATATTCGTGAAATTTTTAGGATACACATCGATGAAACGCTTTTTAAGATGGTTTGTAACTAAAAATCTCTTTCCAGGAAATATGCTGTTTTTGTTAAATTCATTTTGTCCAATTTCTGAGATATTTTCGTTTGCAAGAGATTGTAAGAATTTTAGATTTTCGGTGTAATTATCTCTTATTCTACAATTAAGTAATTCAGGTACACATCCTCCATTGAATTGGCAGAGTAGTTTGATTATCGGTGTAGTCTTGATGCAAATATTCTTTGAAGCTATTGTTAAATTCTCTAACATTCCTGTAGTGATTTCTTAATTTTTAATATGAATTTAGTTAATAATTAAATTTACCTAAATTGTCGGTCATTTTTATCAAATATTTATTAAAGAATCAAATCTGAAATTATCTGTTAATTGATTAATAAAAGTATATTTGTATTAGAACATTTAATTTAAGAAAAATTTTTAATTAAAATTTATTCAGGAAATATCGGATCAATAAGTGGTTCGCCTCTGTATCCATAAGGATAACAATCAAAATTATCATCAACTATCCCCTTGTCGTAGATTGGCGCATATCGTCTGAATTTAGGAATTTATAATAATTACAAATATATTTAATACCTTTTTTGAGATCTGCTTGTAACTTCCCCTCTCTTCCAACTTGGCTGAAAATGTGTTCTTTCCAGAATGACTGGTTCCTGTTCCTCACCATACGCTTCAACCATTTTCTAAATATTATTTAAATTTAGAAAACGATTAATAGGTAACCTTGAATTGTTTAAAGTCTAGAGGGGAATCAACTTTATCCCAGCAACCGCGGCATTTTACAATAAATTTAATTTCTCCACTGTTTCTGTGCTTCATTTTCATTGCGTACTGAAAATTTACTATTGTTAAAAATTATTTTTATACCTGCTTGCATCCACCAGTATAGAATGCAATGATATTCCAATCTCCATACTCGCGATCCATCATACCAAGCATCTCACCCACACGAAAGGGAGGCGTTTGTCCACGTCGATGCAAATAAAAGCAGCTATCCGTGTCTGTGTAAAGTAACTTGCAATCCTTTTCTTTTACAATTCTTTCCATATAGTCATATAGCATTATTCTGGCTGTTGCGGTTGTAATCAACGCAATTACAATATTATATTTGTCATGTGGGCGTACAAATTCTCTACGTTGCTTATATGGAACGGAAAAAAGATTTGGCGCCAACATCTCTACTGCCCCGAGCTCAAGTTTTGGATCATTGAGAACGGTATGTAATTCAACAGATGAACTAGTTATACAATCCTAAAAAATTTCAACGACAAATTGCTATTAAAAATACCTGAGATAAATTACAGCGCAGTGCCCATCGCCCCCACCTAATTTAAAATATTAAAACAAATTTGAAATTTTCTCACATTGAATTGTTGCATGTTTTTGCAAGGTAACGCATCCCTTCGTTTCTTTCTATCCGTGTTGGGTCTAAATGAATTCCATATTCTCTCTGGTTTCTTTCAATAAATTCTCTTTTCCGCTGATCCTCAAGTTCAGAATTTCCAGGGACTAGTACACTACTCGGCCAACCGCTTGCCTAATAAAAGTTTATAAATATGTGAAAATATTTAGAACCTCAATTTTTAGCCGCATCATATCCTGAACATAGGGCCGTAATAGTGTGTCTGACCACTGTTCCCAATGATAAATGCTATATACTTTAGTCACGCGGTATCCTTTCCTCAAAGCAAGTTCAAGTTCTACTGAACAAGTTGTACTAACAAATCCTCGTTCATCATCTGTGTGTGGACACCATTCATGACCAATTTCCTTGCTATATTTACGGTTTGCACGTATCGCTAAACCAGGCGATGCTTCCACGGCACAACTACGGCATAGATGAAAGATCTGTTTATTAATGATAGAAAATTTTTAGAAAAATATTTACCAATTTTCCATGAATATTTTCAGGAATTACTGGGAGATACAAATCATCTGGAGGAATTATGAAAAGTTTGAACAGTCCTCTATATGTTTGCAAATCCTCAGGCTTAGTCCAATTCACATCTTTATTTAATTCCAAAACTTTTGGATGTCCTAATTAACTTAAAGATGAATTTAATATTCAAAGTTTACCGATAGGATAAAATGCGTAAAAGTTTACTGCAGGATAAAGGCTTACAACATCAAAGCATGAAATTTCATAGTCATTTTCAAAAGTTCCTTCTAAATCGCATTTCAAAGCCAACGGTCCAGTTCTTCCCCCCTTTAATTAAAATTTAATAATAAATTGAAAAATCATACATGGAAAGCATCCCGAGGATAAAGAGGGCCAATGGCTGGTAATTTATCAAAGAAACGAGACATTTCAGGACACTCTTCAAGGTCTTTCATTACATCACATTCCCAAACAGGAATAGTCCAGATTCCGGCTTCCTTCAACAAACGAATACGTTCATCAAGTTTATCTTTATTATACAGTGCGGTCTTTCCATTTAGACAAACCTCATGTGGGCGATATAAACTAAAAAAGGATTTATTTGAAATAGAATCTTAATTACCATTCATGTCCATGCCATGCACATCCAAGAAATTCAATTGCTTGGTCCCATCCGCCGTGAGTGCTTTTAATATAACCATCAAGGTGTAAAAGACTACCATCAGAAACCCGTATTCTTTTTTCTCCTTCCGGGCTTTCTTGATGTTGAATTTGAAGCTCTGTTTTGTGAGAAAGCCATCGAAGATATTTTAAAGCAATTGCTGATTGGTTTGTATCTTTATGATATCCATTATCGGGAATAATACCCATTTGGTCCTTTTTCAAATAGTTTATACCTTAAAATTTTAATATATTTAATTAGGTTTGAAAGTTTACAGAAATGGCGAATACATGCGCTAGCAATTGTCATTGAATTTACAAGCACGTCATCGCGCTTTGCAGGCTCTGTAGCTAATTCAAAGAAAAGTCGTTGAAGCTTTACAAGAGCATGAGCAAGAATACGCACATCTTGTTCACAATATTCAACGATTTGTTCACGAAGGCAAAATGACTCATTTTTATTGTTGTTATACCATGCCTCAAATTTGCTTCTCCTTTCTTTCCCCATTGATTCAGGGTAATAATATTGTTTATCTGGTAATCCTTTGAGACGAACATCCATATTCTTATTAAAATTCCAACCATGAGGGAAAAAGGACTTTCCCCCTTCATCGATTTCAAGTGCAAGAGCCTTTGGTAATTGTTCCAATTTAAGCATTGTCCAATTAAAGGAGTCACGAAACGAAATATGAGGAAAACGCATTCGTTGTTTCTTAATTAGAACTTCGTAAAGCTTATTTCCAGTTCTTGTTATTTTTGGCTCAATTCCAAAGTGTTTGATTAATTCTCCTAATAGCAGATGCATATCATATCGACTTAAATTAATAATGAGAAAATGGAATATAATTATCAAACCCTCCATAATGAGAAATGGCATATGTTTTCCCTGTTCGCTTATTTCCCAATCCATTAATCAACCATTCCAAAAATTCACGCAAGGGGTTTGAAAAATTTGCTGCTGTCCAGGTTCTCATCCTTGGCTTATCAATCCCGCAAATTTTGCAGAAACCCGTTCTCTCATTTTTCCAATTATCATTGACTATGCATTGATAGCACATTAATAAGGCCTAATTTGATGAATATTTTTATACATATTAAATAAATACCGAAACACAGTTGACATGGTGTAATTGATAATTTTCATCATTAGGTAACGATTCTATAGGATTATTCTTTTGCAGCTGATCCCAATATTCTTGATTCTTAGTCGGAGAAATTAGCTCACATTCAAAGTCAAAGACAATCTGAAACTATTTTTTGTTAAAATAAAAAATAAATACCAATAAATATTCTCGATTATGTTTTGGTACAATTGGTTGCACATAACATCGTTCTTCGCGCTTGTGATATGAAAGACAAAGGGAACAAAAATGAATAAAACATTTGTGGCCGTTGTCCTTTTCAACATCCTCATCTGTAGATTCGCTTTCAGATTTTTGTGTTCTAACTTTTTTGACACGATAGATATGTCCGCATTCCTCGCATCTAAAATGTTTGTTATAAATTTATACTATTTAATAATACCGTTTAAAAATCTTGCAAATTCCTTTCTCTGTGTGCCTTTTATAGCAGTCAGGATTTTTAAATATATTTAAACATTGTAAACATTTTTTTGAAAAGTCTTCAAGCACTTTGCATGGAAATCCAAATCCCATTCCACAACATCGAGGGCATTTAGCTACGCATTTTTGGCGATGATCAACTTTCTTAGAATAAGGAGTCTCACAGTCAATACAATAATACGATCCAAAAAGGGCATTAACATTTCTGATTCCATAATAATGTTCATCCTTTAGGTATAAAGCAATTTCATGTTCTGCCCTTTCCGTTCCCTTCCATACTGGGCGCAATTTTCCATGTTCTCCAAACACAGATATTCTGTACTTGCCGGGAAAACGCAAATTCAGATAACGTTGTAACATTGGAATATGCTCTTCAACAGTATACTGTGGCGCGGAAGTGGGATATCGGATTCCATATCTTAATAGATGCTGCAGCATTTCTTTAATCAAAAATTCACGCTTGAATCTAGCATTTTTATTTTGTCCATTTACAAGCCTTTGGAATTTTTTATTAGCCAAAATTGTTTTCTCTAGGTTGACATGTAGTATTTTAAGTTGAACAGCGAGAAGTAAACAATGAACGTTGGCTGGCGGGTTAAGAGTTTCGTTATGGACCTAAATATTTAAATTTTTAATGAATATAAAAAATAATTACAGGAATCAGATTGTTGATGTCAACTCCGTGGTGAATTTCTCTAGACTTCCTGCCCATTCCTCCCTGGCCTTGTTTTAATAATTCAAGAGCATCATCATGTGAAGGACCCATGACAATCTAAATAAAATAATCAATTTATTAAAGAATAATATTTACCTCAATATGAATTGGCTGACTGTATAATGAAGGTCTACCCATACGCTTCCCGCTCTGGTCTACAGCATCAAATTGTTCCATAACAACCTGAGGAGTATTCTGAGCAAGGCCTCGATATGGAATTTGAATGGGTTTTTCAAGAACAGAACTTCTTATTATAATTGAACACTTCTCAGATTTTGCACCTGAAGCGTTGTCGGCCCTTGCAAGGAAGTGATCTACCAAATCCTCTAATAGTTTATCACTGCCCTCTGGTGCATCATCGACATTCTTCACAGTAAATACAGTTCTGAAATTTATAATTTAATTAATAAGAATTTTTATTAGACCTAAACACTCCTATTTTGAATTTTGTGCTCTTGATGTTCTCAGATACATCTTCACTGTAAAAATGATTGATTGGAAATTCACCAACAATTTTTGAACGACTCATCTATATTTTAAATTAAAACAAAAATTAATTTTTTAAAATATAACTGCGAATTAACGCTAAATTAAAAATGAATGAATTTTAGATTATTTATTCTTGAAAATTATGTTTAAACAAATCACAATATTTTTCACCAATCTTCTGTCTGCATATCATCGTTGTTTGCAAAAATATTAGCAACCTCTGCAAGCTCCATATTAATAGTCCCAGATGTGCCTTCAACCTCTTGATTGATGTTAAGTTGCGACTCAACACGTTTGGTTATATCATTCATAATAATAATTGGGGAATTTTCTGAAAATCTAATTTACAAAATTTTTCAATTAAAAAGATACCTCTGCGTTTATTTGGATCTATGTATCGCGCATAACAACAAATATCAATGGCCGTTTCCAAATCTATTTGCTCCCAAAATTGACTATTTGGATTCCCAAGTGCCGTGTACAACTCATTCTTGATAACATCGACAATCGCCTTGAAAATATTTAATTTAATTTATAAGTCTTTAAAATAACCTGTCTTCCCAATGCATTTCTTTGTTTCAAAAAGTATTCGTGTATTCGGCCAATTGTAATTTGTGGATATTTGTTTGTGTGATGTTTAATGAATGCTGCATACAAATCCTCTTTCAATTGTTTTTCATCGAATTCAATTCCCATAAACGTCTCCATTTGCTGAGCTAGTTGCATGCGTTTCTCTTTCAGGGTCTCAATTTCAACAATGGCCGCCTCTCGATCCATCTGAAATATTACTTTAAAATATAAAGGAAATTAATCGAACATTTTTCCAAATTCGTATTGATATTTTCAGCTAAAATATAAGTTAAAAAGGATGAAATATAATTGAAAATATAAGCGAAAAAACGCCGTTAATAGAATTCTAAAAATAATAGAAAATTTTATTCAGCAAAAGAATATATCGTAATTATTTGTTCTTGTTGAAGGTGTTGAATAAATTATATGTTTTCTGTTGAAATTCTTTGTTTGCAGACAAACATATAGGACACAGCTAAATATCTTTATTAATTAGTTTTTTTACTTCAACTTACAATAAAGTTCAATTCATATTTTTCACCACATTTTTGCAAAAACAAGTCGTTTGCCAAAGACTTTTGTAGACGGCTACAATAATCACACTAAATGTAAAAATAGTTATTTATTTTTATAAAAACATACCTGATGCAGAATCCAACAATATTTCAACAGGCTCAAAAGTTTATTGTCATTTCCAGTAGCAATATTTTCTCCACGCCGCGTGTAAAAGACACCCGCAACTTAAAAAATAATTATTTAAAATTTTGCAAAATTCTATACTTTTTTCAAAGCTTGATGTTTGTTGAACAGCATTATCTTTTTTTGATGTGTGTCCTTTAAAAACTGGTTTATTATTAAAATAATAATTACCCCAAGGTCCTGAATAATACATCCCCAGCAGAATATTTTTGTCCAAATCCTCAGCGCACAATTCGATTGTAAGGATAACATTATCTGAACTCCCAGATTTGAACAAAAAGTATTCTCTCTTCTTTTGATCATCGCGACAATCATTGCATTGGTGTATGAACAGTCCTTTGCGAGGCTCCTTTAGGATTTGTGCGCGATTGAGGACACCCTCTGGCACTAAGTACATTGCACGTTTTTGACCTGTAAAATTTCTGCTATTTTATAAAATTAATGTTTACAAACGGTCAGATTTCATTTTCTTGTACTCATCGTCATTATCGCCCAAATCAACGATTTCATTGGTGTCTGGATCTTCAGAATCATCCTCTTCATCGTCAATGTTTATCATTGCGACATCAAAGGGCTCAATATTTTCTTCATTTTTGTTACGTTCAACAATTGCCTTAATTTTTTGAATTTTAGAAATAACATTCAAATTTTATACTTTTATCACTCCATCATTATGACCAGTTTTTTTGACCTTTTTAATTTGCATCTTTTTTGCGGAGGGTGGCTTGCTTTTAGAAGATACTGAACTTAGTGTAGTACTTGATTTTGTGATTGAGCGTCTCCGACGCGCTTCAGCGGCTTCCTTCTTCTTTCGCTGTTCAATTATGAAAGCACGAACTTCTTCAAGTTCCGCAATAGTTATAGCTAAAATTCTTTTAACATAAGAAAATATGTAAAAATCACCTTCTATTGGCGTTGCTGCCTTCACAGAACAATCATCATTGAGCATATTACGAGTATCTCCATCCCTGTCATTCGTAATCATTGCTTCTGTAAATGATAATAATGCCATATGTAAATTAAACATTTAGCGATTTTATCATTTACCTTTATTATTGCCGCGGGAATAGGATTCCTCGGTTTGATCCATTTTCTGCAAATCTATATAAAATTTATTTAAAATAAAAGCTATTAAATAAAAATGCTTAATAAATTTGAATATATAACAAAAGTTGGCAAAGTTAAAGTACAAGGGACGGGGTTTAACTATTATGAAAATGTTTTAGATTAGTGTTACAACTCATTTAAAAAATGTTTTAAAACTAAGTGCAAAACTACTGATTGAAAAATCTTTAAAAAGTGTGGCGCGTTGGGATTTAATACTAATTGAAAAGTGTTTTAAAAGTATTAATTGTATCTACTAAATGAAAATTTTTGAAAAGTTGAAAGAGAGCATTAAAAATTTTAAAAAGAATGAAGGAGGAGTTACTACTTCTTGAAACTTTATAAAAAATATGCGGTAGTAGGGTTGAATATTTTTAAATTGAATATTTTTTTAAAAATATGGGGGTTTAGGGTTACTAATTAAAACTTTCTAAAAAGTATATGCGGCGGTGGACTAACTACTGCTTTAAAAATTTTAAAAAGAATGAAGAGGGATATTTCTAAAAAATATGAAGGGTTAGGGTTCTGTTTAAAAAGTATATGAAGCGGGAGACTAACTACTGCTTTAAAAATTTTAAAAAGAATGAAGGGGGGTTACTACTTTTTGAAAAATTTTTGAAAATATAAGGGGAGGGTTACTACTTATTGAAAATTTTTAAAAAATATGAGGGGTTAGGGTTTTTTTGAAAAGCATATGAAGCGGGGGGACTAACTACTGATTTTTAAAAAGAATGAAGGGGGTAACTACATATTGAAATATTTTTTAAAAAATATGAGGTGGGTAGGGGGTAACTACTTATTGAAATATTTTAAAAAATATGAGATGGGTAGGGTTACTATTTATTGAAATTTTTAAATTATAGAAGTGTGGGTTATTCACGGATAGAAAAATTATAAGTGGCGGGGCTAAAAATTTTTAAAAAATGAGGGTAGGGGTTACTACTTTTTGAAAATTTTTAAAAATATAAGGGGATGGGCTTATTGAAATAAATTTACATGTTTTAAAAGCTATGAAGGGTTGGTTACTTAATAAAAACTTAAAAAGTGTGAGGTTAACTTCTAAAAGAAAATTTTTAAATTATGAAAAGCCAAATGTTAAAACGGATTTTAAAATATTTAATAGTTATGTGTGGGTAATTACATTTTAAAAAACTAAAATTATATTAAGTCAAATTTTAAAAAATTAAAAAAATAAATTAAGGTTGGAGCTATTTTAATGTATTGGTTAAGTAATTTAAAATTATATAAAAGAGTAATTATTAAATATATTATAAAAGGGGAAAGTAGAAATTAATGAATGATAAATATTACAATTTTCTGGCTGCTTTTATATGGCTCATTCAGGCAGAAAATCCAAAGTACACTCCAATAAATCAACGATTGTTTAAACCAAATGTGTTTATTGAAGGATTGAATTTAAACATTTTGGAGAGAGATTAGGATATAAACATTTTGATTAGTAATCCTATACTATTTTTATTAGTTTTTACGGAAAAACTTTGCTCTTTTTTTGCGAAAACAGTGCAGTCTATCGCTCTGTTTATTTTAAAAACAATTATTCATATTTTTTATATCTGTAACTTTGTATAAACAATGGTGATTAGCCTTTGCTCGCTAAAAAAGCAAAGTTCTTCCGTAAAAACAAATAAATATAGTATAGAATTACTAATCAAAGTGTTTATATCCTAATATCTCTCCAAAATGTTTAAATTCAATCCTTCAATAAACACATTTGGTTTAAACAATCTTTGATTTATTGGAGTGTACTTTGGATTTTCTGTCTGAATGAGCCATATAAAAGCAGCCAGAAAATTTTAATATTTATTATTCATTAACCTATCCTTCCCATATTCTATCCCATTAATTTATCCTATATTTCATATCCACCTTTTTTAATTAAATAAAACATATTATTAAAAATTTTTGATTTTGTTTTTTAAATGTTTAATTAAGTTTTTCCAAATATTTACTTTTAAAAATTAATGAAATTTTTAATGTTTGTTAAAATTTTTAAATATCTTTTATATATTTATTTTATAAAATTTTTAACTGAATTTTTTCATAATTTTTAATTTTATATAAATTTTTAGGATTTAAAATAATTTTTTATTTTTTAATAAAATTAAATAAATTTTAAAATATTTAATTTTTAAATATTTTAATAAAAACTAAATTTTATATACAAATAAAACAAAATGTTAAAAATTAAATTTTATTTCTAATATGTAATAAAATTTTTAAATTTTCGAATTGAAATATCTTTTCAGAATTTTAAGAATTACTTTCAAATTTACTGAAATTTTTAAACAAATACAGACTCAGTATTTAATACAGATTTTTAGTAGTAAATTTTGTCAAAAAATTATTTTTAAATAATTGATTTTGAATCAAATATTATTTTTGACTAATTAATTTTTGATGAAAAAATAATTATAAATAATTAATTTTTTGAAAAAAATAATTTTAAAAAATTAATTTATTGAAGAAAGATAAAAAATTTTCGATTAAAAAATATTTTTAAAATTTTGAAGAAAAATTTTTAAATAATTTATTTTTCAATATAAATTTGTTAGTAATTAATTTTTGAAGAAAAAATAATTTAAAAAATTTTTTACATTCCTATATTTTTGATTTAAAAAATATTTTTAAAATTTTGAAGAAAAATTTTAAAAATAATTTTGAAGAAAAATTTTGAAGAAAAATTTTAAAAATAATTTTCCAAGAAAAATTTTTAGTTTAAAAAATAATTTTTAAAAATTTTTAAAAATTTTTTAAATTTTTAAAAAATAATTTAAAAATTTCATTTTTGAAGAAAAATTTAATTTTTTTGAAGAAAAATTTGTAAATTAATTTTTTAATGCAGAAACTATTTTTTAAATTTTCCAAAAAGAATTTTCAACTTTTTGATGAAAAATTATTTTTAAATAGTTAAATTTTTTGATGAAGAAAAAGTTTTTAAAATTTCCAAGAAAAATTACTTAATCTTTAAATAAAAACTATTTTTTAAACTATTAATTATTTTATTAAATAAAAAATTTTAATATAAAAATTGCAATAATTAATTTTAGAGAAATCGATTTCTATTATTTTAAATAAAAATTATTAAAGAAAATAAATATATATTTTTTAAAATAATTAAAGTTTGAAGAACAAATGTAAATTTTTATAAATTTTTTCTTCAAAAATTAATTACTAAAAAAATATATATTTTTTAAAAAATTTTGAATAAATAAATAAATTTAAAACTATTAATATTGGAAGGAAAATAAAAAAAGGAGGGAAGAAATATATGTATATAAAATTTTACACTTTTAAATAAATAAACAAAACAAAAAGGAAAGACAAGGAAAAATTAAATGGTAAAAAACTGGATAAATTATAAACAAAAATGTTTAAATAAAGATTAAAAGTCACTAAAAATGCAGTAAACAATTCTAATAGATATCATAAATGTGCAAAACCCAAAATTTTAATGTGCAAAAAACGCATTTTTAATGTTTAATTGAAAATATTTGTTTATAATTTATCCAGTTTTTTTACTATTTAATTTTTCCTTGTTTTTCCTTTTGTTTTGTTTATTTATTTAAAAGTGTAAAATTTTATATACATATATTTCTTCCCTCCTTTTTTTATTTTCCTTCCAATATTAATAGTTTTAAATTTATTTATTTATTCAAAATTTTTTAAAAAATATATATTTTTTTAGTAATTAATTTTTGAAGAAAAAATTTATAAAAATTTACATTTATTCTTCAAACTTTAATTATTTAAAAAAATATATATTTATTTTCTTTAATAATTTTTATTTAAAATAATAAAAATTGATTTCTCTAAAATTAATTATTACAATTTTTATATGCATTAAATTAAAAATTTTTATAAACTTCAGTTCAACAAATTATTTTATAAATTGTTGCTTCAAAAATTAATTATTTAAGAAATTTATTGTTTTAGCAATTCCTTAAAATTATTTTAAAAATTTTTCTTCAAAAATTAATTAATTTATTTTATTCAAAAACCACTTGTTTAAAAATTTATATTTATTTTATCGAAAATTTTTACAAAGAATTTTTTCAAGGAATAAATATGAATTTTTAAAAAAAAGGTTTCTAAAAAAGTAATAATTTATATTTACATATTTAGATTTCCATAAATTTAAAAAATTTTTTTATTAATTTCTTTATTTTTTTAATTAACAATTTTATTCAATACTTTTATTTTTCAAAAATTAAATGTTTTATATTTAAAAATATTTTTTAAAAATTATTTATTTAAAAAATGGTAATTTTAAGCGGCTTTTAAGACAAACTTGTCTTTGTCTTAAAAGACGATTATAAACTACTGCCATCCACAACAGTTCTTCCGATGGCGGCGCTTCACAAAATCTTTGAACCCAAAGTTTTATCTTCTCTTCGTATTTTCCATGCACCGTTGCCCATAGAACCAAGATTAAATGGAGAATTGATGGTATAACTCGTTCTCTTTCCTCTTCCATAAGCAGGAAGTTTGTTGTCGTCAGGGCTTCGCATCTCCGGTGTCCTGGTTGACCGGGGTTGCAGGTCGTGAATAAATTCCAAGTGTCCGTCTCCAAGGTGCCGTTCTCGAGATTCGCATCTTGATATTCGGCCATATTCTGCCATGATGATGGGTCCTCGGGGTCCTGGCCAAAGGAGGCTTGGTCCCCTCGGACCTCTTCTTCACCCGTCCACATGTCGTCGTCGCTGCCCGCCAAAGAAACGTCCTCCATTGCCTGCAATTTTGAAAGAATACTAAAATTATGATTTAGTTTATCATTAGTATTACTCCCTATAGTGTCTGTTTTAATAGTTTGATTTATGTTTTCATTTATTTCTAGATTGTAAAGTTTGTTGATTGGTCTTTTCAGAAATTTCCCTTGAACTTTTACTAAGGCGCTGCGGATTTTGTTGTCGGCTCCTGTGTATAGCTTCTCTATCTTTCCTAATTTCCACTGATTTCTTTTTCCCTCACTTTGTTCTATCAAAGTGAGCTCTCCCACTTTAGGGGGTTGGTTGTTTTCTATATTTCTTCTTTGTCTTTCTAGTAAAGATGGTAAGTATTCTTTCTTCCATAAATCCCAATAATGCTTTGCTAATCTTCTGTTTTGTGTGTATCTTTTTATCAATTCTGCTCTTGTGTCTCCTTTTGGAATATATTCTTCTTCTTCATCATCTATTTTCAAAATTGGTTCATTGTCTGGGTATGGTACTAGAATTTTCCAGGGTGTTATTACTTCATTCATTTCTTCTTCTGAAATGTATGTGAGTGGTCTTTCGTTCACATACTTTTCAATTTCTGTAAGTAATGTAATCATTTCGCTTAATTTTAATATTCTTCTTCCAATTGTTCTGCTTAACGGGTTTTTTACCATTTGTATTGTCCGTTCAAATAAACCTCCTTGCCAAGGTGCTGCTTCTGTATTGAAATACCATTCTATTCCTTTATTAATGAGTGTGTCGTTTGTTTCTTTTGGCCTTTGCCAAAGTTGGCTTATGGCTTTATTTGCTTTTTTAAATGTTTTTGCGTTGTCTGACACGATTAATTTCGGTACTCCCCTTCTTGAAATAAATCTGGTGAATGCCGCTAAAAATTCGTCTGCGGTTAAGTCAAACACAACTTCGATGTGTATTGCTCTAATTCTTGTGCATACAAAAATCAGACCCCATATTTTTGATTGTTGATTTTTATGTTTGACTATAAATGGTCCAAAGTTGTCCAACCCTATCGAACTGAATGGTTTTTCAAATTTATCTTCTATTCTATAAATAGGTAGATCTGGTGGATTGGGTAGTTGATATGCTTTTGTGTTTTTCCTTGAGCATGTTATACAATATAATTCATTCTTTTTATTAAATATTATTGCTCTGATTGTTCTTCTTGCTTGTGGTACCCAATATTTTTCTCTTAATTTTGCCAGTACTATGTTTGTACCTGAATGTTTCATGTCAATATGTGTTTGTTTAATAATCATTGCTGTTATTCTTGCCTTCTTTGGTAAAAATATTGGTTGATTTACTTTTTCATGTGCTGTTTCTGTTCCTAATCTTCCTTTACATCTTAGTATTTTTTCATTATCCTCGTATATATTTAAATTTTTTCTTTCTTCTTCATTCGGTGGATATATTTTTTGTATATTTTTTATTAATGCTTTTTCACTTCTTTCTAATTCTTTCGCTTCTATTCGTCTAATTTCATTATTTTTATCTTTTATACTTTTATTTTTCCACCTTAATGCTAAAGCTAGCACTCTTTTTATTTTTATCCATGATGAACTTCTTGTTGTGTTTATTTCTTCAACTTTTTCTTCTAATATTGTCATTAATGTTATTTCTGTTGGTTTAATTTTTCTTTCATGTTCTTTGGTGTTGTAGTATGTTTTTGTTTCTGGCCATTTTTCTTTCTCTTTTTTAAGCCACTTTGGGCCTTCCAGCCAGTTTGTGTTTTTTAATTCGTTCATCGATGTTCCTCTTGTGGCAATATCTGCCGGATTTTCTTCGCCTTTTATATGTTTCACGTTATAATTTCTAATTATTTTTGCTCTATTTTCAATAAATGTTTCTAGCCTTTTCTCTGATTTGAGCCATTCGATCACGTCTATTGCATCTGTCCAAAGTTGGACTTCTTCTAATTCTAACTCGATTTCTTTTTCTAGATATTTTGCTATTTTTGTTGCTATTTTTAATGCCTGAAGTTCTAGTTTCGGGATTGTCTTATGTTTGTTTGGTACACTTTTTGGAACAATTAAGCTTTTTGCAAATGCTAGTTTTGTTACAGTTTCTTCGTCTGTTTTACATCTTAAATATGCTGCTATTCCCATTGCTTCTTTTGATGCGTCCGCGAATATTTGTAAGGAGTTTCCTTCTTTTTTAATTTTTATTTTTGAGATTTTTCTTGGTATTTCTAGTGGCTCTCCTTCCTGTCTTTTTGTTATTTTAATCCATTCTTCTTTTAACTTTTTCGATATAGGTTGATCCCAATCTATCTTCTCTTCCCAAATTTTATGTAATAATAATTTGTATGGTAATAACACTGGACTTAATAACCCAAGAGGGTCAAATGTTGATGCATAGTGTGCTAATATTGTTCTTTTTGTTGTTATTGTATCTTCTTCCCATTTTTTCAATTTAATTCTGTATATATCTTCTGTTGGTATCCATTCAATACCTAATAATTTCGTTCTTTCATTATTACCTTTATCTTCTTCTGGTATTTTGTTTATGATTTCTTTGTCACTTGAAATAAATTCTCGAATGTTCATTTTTGCTTTATAAAATACTTCTTTTAATTGATGATATATTTTTTCTAATTCATCTAATTCATCGGTGCCAACAATTATATTGTCTACATAAATATTTTTGAGAATGTCTTCTTCTATCATGTGTGTGTTTTTCTTCAAATGATGTTGGACTACGATTCCTAAATGTGCTGGACTACTTATTATTCCAAATGGAACTCTTTTGAATCTGTATGTTTTTATTTTACTTTCTTCGTTTGCAGGTTCGGCTGGCCAAAGAAAGCGTAGCGCGTCCCTGTCTTTTTCTCTTATGCTTATTTGTAAGAAAGCTTTTTCTATGTCTCCTGTTATTAAGTGTTCTTTCAGTCTTGTCCTGATGAGTATTCCCGTTAAATCTTTTAATAATGTTGGTCCTTTTTCCAAACAATCATTTAACGATTGATCTGATGCTTTGCATTTGGCACTTGCATCATAAACTATTCTTACTTTCCCTGAATCTTTCTTTACTACCGGCTGATGTGGTATGTAATGTACGTGTTCTGCTTTCTTTGTCGGATCTTTTACTTCTTCTATTATTTCCAATTCTATTTGTTGTTTTATAATTTTGTCATATTCTTCTAATAATTTTTTATCTTTTCTTAATTTTTTAAGTGTTGATACTAATCTTCCTTTTGCTAATGCAAAGTTTGATTGTAGATTGCTCGCATTTTCGTTCCATGGTAGTGATACTTCATATCTGTCACCTGTTTCTTCTGGTGTTTTTATATCATTTTCAAATTGACTCATCCATTTTTGTTCGTCCGATATTTCAGTTGCGTCTTCCATACCTACCATTTCTTTGCTTAATAATTTTTCCACTTTTTCTGTTAATTTTTCTTCTTCCATTTCGATTTCGTTTTTGTTTTCATCTTCCTCCTTTTCTTCATTCTTTTGCTCAAGAGAGCTTTTTAATTTTGTGTGGTGATTTTGTGTGTCTAATCGATTTCCTTTGTTGATATTTAAATTTCCTTGTCCACTTAATATTTTTCCTACTGTTGATTCGTTAATCCAAAATCCATTTGGCAGTCTTCTTTCTGACTTTATGTGAAAGTCGTTATAATTGTCGTTCCCTATTAATATTTCAGGGCTTGTGTTGTAGTTTGGTACTTTTAATTCTTCTTGATAAAGTTCTCTATATTTTCCTTCTATCTTCACTATTGTCATTTTTGCTAACGGTTGGTCCGTAGCTGACATTTGATAAATTCTTTTTCCTCTTTTTGTTTGTATTCCTATTTTTGTTTTTGCAAGTGTATAGGTGCCAAGGTTGGCTCCTGCAAATCCTGTTAGTTTAACTTTGTTGTACTTCTCTAGTTTGAGGTTAAGTTTTTCTGCTAGGTTCTTACTAACGTAGCTTTGGTCGCTGCCGCTATCGAAAAAACAGAGCACTTTTTCTTGTTTGTACGGTATTTCTGGATTAAATACTGTAATTGTTGTTGTTAGTAATATGCTAGTTTGGTTACTTTCTTCTTTATTTGTCCGCACCGATTGTAGTTGTACTTCTTCTTCAATGTTATTGTTTATTTGCTTTCTTTCTTCTTTCTTTCCAAATTGTTTTAAGCAAATAGCTTGATGGTGCCCTTGCTTCTTACAAAACCAACATACTTTGTTTTTGGTTGTGCATTCTTTGCTTTGATGTCCTGGTCTTAAACAATTGATACACAACTTCTTTTCTCTTGCGAGTTTGTATCTTCCTTCTGCTGTTGGGATTTTTCTACAATCCGTTGACCAGTGATTTAAGTTACAAAATGGACATGGCCACTTTGGTTTACTTCTTTCTTCTTGTTTTGGTTGAATTTGGTTTTGTATTTTGACTTCTTTCTTTCTTGGTTCTTCCTTTCTTTGTTCGTTTGTTGTGTATTGCATTGTGGTTTTCCCAATTTTATATGGTGTTTTTTGTCTTCTATCTTCGTTGAATTCTTGATGTGATTCTTTGTATACTTCGTTGACTGCTTGCTCTTCTTTTATAATTTCTGACAGATTTTTTATCAAAATTTCTGTATTCCAATCGTTTGATTGTCTCTTCTTACTTAGCATTTGCCTTAAGACGGCTTTGCTTAATTTTTGTTCTATCATTAATGAAATTGCTGGAATATTTATTGTTTGTTTGTGTGTCTTCATTAATCGATTGATTCTTTGTAAGTCACGTAGTAATTTTATGTCATCGTTAAAATTTTGACTCGTCTTTAATCCTAGTAATTCTTTGTTTAACTTTCTTATTTGTGTCTCTTCTTTCTCAAATTCTTCTTTAAGAATTTCTATAGCGACTTCATAATTCTCTTCTAGTGGTTCTATCCCTTTAAGTACGGCTGCTGCTTCTCCTCTTACATGCGCGAAGAGTTGACATATTTTTTGTAACCTTGGAATACTATCATCTTCGTGCATTAATAGTCTCCATATAGGCCAAAAGTCTGACCAATTTGGTCCTTCTAATGTTACTAATTTTAGTAACGGTGGTTTGAGGCCGTGGGTATTTCCTCTAGATTCATTCATTGTTGTATTTTGTTCGTTTTGTGGTGTGGTTGGCTCTTTCTGAGACCTCATGACTAAGTAGTCTGTCTCAATTGAATTCCAACTTCTTATTTTTGTTTTTGCTATTTTGTAAATACCTTCTATCTGATTTTCATTGATAAAATTTGTTAGTTCATTCTCTGCTTCGATTCTTTCATTTGTCTTCAATTTTTGAATGTTTGCCTCCCACTCATCTTGAATAATCTCAATTTTTCTTGCGTTAACTTCTAATTCTTCTTTTATTGCTTTTATCTTCCTTATCTGACCTTCAAGTACATGAATATCATCTTCTTCTGTTGGTCCTTTGACCTCTGTTGCGATTAATTCTTTAGTGATCTCGATGATATTTTTTAACTTTCTTTTATTTGATGTTATTGAAGACATTTTTATTATTTATTTTAATTTTATTTTATAAAAATTTTATTTAAAATTTTGTCCTGGCTCAATAGAGCTTTAGATTTTTATTTTGGTTAACTTAACTTACTTTTTGTTCTTACAACCAATTTGTTTTTGTCCCCACTTTCTTTTGAATTTGTTGTCGGGTTCCAATGATTAGGTTCCCGCTTTGTTGTTTTTGTTGTAAATTTATTACGAAATCGTTGTCGGGGCTCCAGATATCAGAAACTTGAATTTGCTGATAATTTGAATTAAACGAAGACAAAAGATTTATTATAATATTTTATTATAGCACCTTAAACTTGGGTAATTAAACCAAAAATACAATGAAAAACGCGAATGAAATTAAAAATGTGAAATCAATTTAAATCGCGAAAATGATAAAATGATAGTGTTCGTGTGTCGGGTCAGGATCACCCGTCAAAAGAAGGATAGCCAACCATGGTTGTCGGGGCGCTCCTTGCCGTTACCGATCTCTCGGCCAAAGAAGGCTAGGGAACGGTTCCAGCAAGGAGCGCCTTCTGTGGTGTGTTGCTGTCCCAAGGGGGATATTTAGATACTGAATGAAATGTTGTTGTGAAGAGGGTGCTTCTTTAAATAGTGGGGGCTGCTGATTATGTCTTCGTTAGAAAATAAATTATTTACACTGCAAAAATGTTGTGAGAAAGTTGGGGGAGGAAAAATGGTTGTTGACGATAAGGGGAAAAAACTTGTAGGCCAAAGAAGGCTAAAAATAAAAAGTCTTTTAGTAAAGGAAAATATTTTTTATAAAAAGAAAAATATTTTTTAAACAAAAATAAAAAAGTGTGGGAATTGATTTGTGGTGGTGTGTGCGGACGCTGACTCACCCACCAACTAACGAAAAATTTATAAATTTTATTTACACCCGGGAACGCCCGAGTCTCGTGTCTCGGGCGTTCCCGACAAAATTTACTCAACCATTTTCAAATAAAAGTGAAATAATAAAAGAAAGGTAGAAAATTTTAAATAAATTATGGTCAAATGCGACAGAATTGTTGCATGATTTTCCCCCTAGTAATCACTCTAATAATCGTAACGATCTCCGCCATCTTTTCTTCTTTTAACAAAGCTTATTTGCTTTCTTTAATATCATCTTCTGAAGATGGATCCTAATTCTAGGATCCGAACCGAAAATTTTCGGATATCCGGCCTTTTTTCGGATCGGGATATCCGGATCCGCCAACCTTAATTAGAATATTTTTCCGGAAAATTTAATTTAAATCAAAGTTTTATAAAATTCTGATTTTTATATCAGAATTCGTTAAATAAAATTCTGCTTTATAATAAATTCTAACAAATTTTAATCGATTAAATGCCTTGGCTTTGAATAAAATAGCTTAATTAAAGTGGAAATAGCAGTTAAAAATTTTTTTACTTGCGCTTTAAATTTACCCACTTCCTTTTTTAAAATTTTAAAATTAAAATTTTTTAATAAGCGTGACCTCTCACATGACCAAATGCCAAAAAAATTAATTTAACTTTACTTCCGCTTCCGTAACGCCTTCACCTTTCAAATTTTACTTATTGCCCCCCCCCCACCCACGTTTCTAATTAAAAATTTCCCCCACTTCCGTCCTTAATTTAAAAATTTAAATTAACCATGGGCCATCCTCTTAAATTTTTCTTATTTATAACCCTTGCTATTTTATATTCTTATTTCATTTAAACACTAAGCACTCTTTATAAACAAATAATTTTATAAATAAATTTATAAAATCCCATTCTCAATTTCCTTTAAGAATTTTGTAAGCTAAGATTTTCTTCCCTTTTCGGCGCCGCAGGAGAAATTTTGAGAAATTTGGAAGGACAAGAAGCCATATTTATCCAATTTTGTCCTCAGTTTGTGTATATTTTTTGCGTTAATCTCATCGAAAAAAGCGCAAAACGCAACGCCAAAATTTAACGCAAAACGCAATGCGCTCACTCCTGTCTACCACTGACTAAAGTTTTCTTTTTTATCTTAAGTTCGTTTAACCACAACTAAGCCTGTGTAAAAAATCGGTTTCAACGGCCTTGCTAGAATGGCTGAATAAATGGCAGGCTGCAAAGCAATACTTATAAGTAGAGACCGGATTTTTATTGAAATAAATTCTCAAAATATGGCCATAAAATATTGACAAAAAAGCCAAAAAATTAGTGAAATATTGAAATAAATTTTTGTTTATTCACCAGCAAAACCCAATAAAAAGTTGAAATTTAACGAAAAAAAATGAATCAGGTTTTTAAAATTGCAAATTAGCTTTGTAGATCGACAAATTGACTATTTTTATTCTCTTAGGCATTTTGGGATTGACGAAGTGAGGATGGGACCTTTTGTGGGTTTTGCTCAATGTGCCATTTTGGGGTGTTTTGTCCAATGGGACATTTTGACAACTTTTTTGGGTTTTGTTTTGGGAAATTTTGGGCGCCCTTCTGAATTATTAGGGGAAAGTCAAAGGCACTGTAGCAGTGCTGGGTATTTGCCATTTGTTGGCTCCGGCTCCGGGCTCCGGCCTTTCAAATTCTTGGCTCCGGCTCCGGCTCCGGGCTCCGGGGTTTAAAAATCTTGGCTCCGGCTCCGGCTCCGGGCTCCGGCCTTTTAAAATCTTGGCTCCGGCTCCAGCTCCGGCTCCAGCTCCGGCTCCGGAGCCGGCGATTTTCGGAGCCGCTCCATGTTGGCTCCGGGCTCCGGGTGGAAAATCAATGAATTATTTTTCATTGGGAGATTTGAGTAGATTAAGGGGTATATAAAGTGATATAAGAGGATTAAGAGAGTTATCAATAGATTAATCTGGATTTGGGTGGATTATCTTGTGATTTAGGTGGATTAAGGGCGATATCGGGGGGATTAAGGGGATTTGGATCCAAAAATCTTCCTTTTTTGCGCCGCAGGCGAAAATTTTGAGAATTTTGGAGGATCCTTATGCCAAAAATCATCCTTTTTTAGCGCCGCAGGCGAAAATTTTGAAAAATTTGGACGATCCTTAAGCCAAAAACCTTCTTTTTTGCGCCGCAGGCGAAAATTTTGACACCTAGGAGACTAAAATTAACCAATTCGAAAAATTTATTCAGCTTTATTTAATAAAAAAATCCTTATAATAATTTATTTTCCAAAGAAAAACAATTATTTAATCAATTATTGAGATATTTTTCGAACTTTAATTGAACGAAACTATGAACCAGACGCACTATCCAGTCAACCACACATACCTTACGATTGAATGGAAAGAAAATCTTTTTTACCCGTCTCAATTTTATCTCCCCTTTTCTTTTCACGCCTACCCTCTTTGCTTACTTTTTTTTCTCTAACCCATCTTTAGGGGTGTATAGCCGGAGCCGTGGGGAATTGGAAAACCTTGGCTCCGGCTCCGGCTCCGGGCTCCGGGGTTTCAAATTCTTGGCTCCGGCTCCAGCTCCGGCTCCGGGGTTTCCAAAATCTTAGCTCCGGCTCCGGCTCCGGCTCCGCCGGAGCCGGCTCCGGAGCCGGGCTCCGGAGCTAGCTCCCGGAGCTATACCCAGCACTGCACTGTAGTGAATAATAGGCCAAAATATCCTCTTTTCAGCGCCGCAGGCGAAAATTTTGGGAATTTTGGTTGTCAAGCGGCCAGATTTCTTCACTTTTCTCCTAAAATTTATGAAAAATCCCTAAATTTTGGTAAAAATATGCAAAAATATTGAAATAATTTGGAAAAAGTGCCAAATATTGAAATAACGCGAAAATTGGCAAAATATTGAAATAAATTGAAATGTAATTTTGTTCAGAATCATAATATCGAAAAACTAATGCCATATTTGGGCTTCTCTCGATATAGTGCGTTTGCAAAAAAAACATTTTATTTGAATAAAATCCGGTCTCTACTTATAAGCTACAAAAATGAAAACATTATAGTAATTAAACAAATGATCGAAAATGTTAAATAATTACTGTGTGTCCTGAAATGATAAGAGCACCCTACTTTTTATATGTAAATCTGTTTCAACTTTTTATATTTTTTTGAAATTTTGAACAGTATGTTTAAGAAAACTATCTAGAAAAACTATAATCTACTAACATCGAACTATCTACATTGTTTAGCGCGTTTATTTTTGAAAAACCGAAAATCAAAACATGAAAAAAATTAAAGATCGTGTATCGAAATTTCGAACAGCTATTAACCTGGCCTTGCTAGAATGGTTGAATAAATGGCAGGCTGCAAAGCAAGCAAAAGGCAAAAGGGCATGGATATATGCAAGCAAAAGTGCATGGATAAAAAATTGTAGTTTAATGTCAGTAAAGACTCGTGAAAGAAAATGCTATATAAATTTCCCCAATAAATTAACCTAGTATTTTTTTATCGAAGTGCTTACCAATTCCCTCTCAAGAATGATATTTTATAAGGGCAGGCCTTAGTTTCTGTTTATTTTTTATAGTTAATTTATTTTCTTGTAGAGCATAAAGCTATCTAATTCCTAAAGTTATGCTAGGGGCAAGGTGTTGTAATGAGTAACACACTAAAGATGTCTTTCAGTAAAGGACCTTGTTAATTTATACATTCACAAAATATTCAAATTGGGTAAAAAGGCCAAGTAATTGGATGAGATTTGAAAAAAACTTGATATGCAAGTTTATTAAACGCTTTATCATCCTATCACCGACTTATCCTTTTTATTTTTGATTTATTTGCCAGGCTGAGAAAAAACTTGCTTGGCCTACTTCTTGAAAATTTTCAGTTACATATTTCTAGAAAAATATTTTAAAATGCGTCTGTTCGAAATTGTTTTTATTTTATTATTTAATATGCTTTGGACTGAACTTGATTGCGTAAGAACGAGGGGTGGAAAAAAACCTCCTGGTCAGGCTACTCATCATTCTGTAGGAGCTTCACACTCGTTTAGTTCAGGAGACAACATAGTAATTGCACTACCTGCAAATCGAGAAACTGCAGGTGCGGAAACTGGTGATGCTTCCCACTTAACGACTTCAAGTAGAAATGAGGGAACTACACAGACAACTAGACGTCGAGGACAGCTTTCAGAGGATCAAAAAAAAGCTCAGCAAGAGTATATTATGCAGGATAGGCGATTAACACGTTCTCAGCTTGTAAGTTAAGGGGTATTTTAATTTTTGGTTAAAAATTTCATAGCTAGGGATTAGCTCTTAATATTATTATTCAGGCTGTACATTCCTCTGCTCCACAACCAGCTCATTTTGAAATGAATTATGCTCAACATAATCAAGAAGAGAATGTGGAACATAATCAGGTCTGTTTTATCTCCTTGAATAACTAAATATTTAATGTTATGGTTAAATAAAAGCGTTTTGCGACAAAAATAGCATTTGGTTTAACCATGAGTTATGGTATACGTAATTTTCTTCAACTTTTTGGGCCACTTTTGTTTAAGGCCACACCTTTCTTCTAATATTTTTATATGGACTTTCCTTAGTATTTCTTCTTTTATTTGGACTTCCTTCCTTAATTTCACTTTATTTCTTTTGGAATATCCGTTGTGATGTATAATAAACAAAAAATTAATTTTTGGTAAATCCATCAAATATTAATTGAATTTGCAAAAGAGAAATAAAATAAAATCGAGCAAGAAAGTCTGTCCATTCTATACATATAAAGGAAAATTTTTGATAAGAAAAAGGGATCTAATCCTAGGTTTAAGCTAATATTTAGAAGAAGTAGAGATACATAACATAACGTCTCTTCATTCTCAATGCTTTTTCTTGCCTCAAGAAGCAAATGACCCTTATGAACCATAACAAGTCGAAATTATTAAAGAAATTTGCAAAAAATATGCAAATATTCTCCGTAAAAATTTTTGTAAAAGAAAAGTTGATATTGTAAATTAAAAATTTTAGTTAAGATTTTATAAATTATTAATTATATATATTTTATTATAGAGTTCTCGCTCCGCAAGGACTGGAATCAGAATTCGTGATTACTTCCGTGACGGTATTATTATATACTATGATATATTAATCGAGTTATTTTTAAACTTTCTAAAAAAATTTTATTTATTTAAAACAAATGAATAGACAAGCTAAATTATAAAATTTATAGGCCATAATAGAGGCACAGAACATACTCCATTAGAATGGTCACAGCCACCTCAATTGAATACGCCAAATTATTTCATAGAAAATCCTAATGGAATAAATGTATTTTTTAGTAATTTTAATTGAAAATAGATTTATGTGCAGATTCTGTTCTCTCTAAAATTATCGTTCAACTTATTAATATTAATTTTAGAGTATATTCTATTGTTAAAATTTATGAATAAAGGTAAACAGCCTAATGACCATTACGATAGCCTAAATTCAACATAGCCAGTGAACACCTAAAATCTCATGGATTTCAAGCCAAATTTCATGGAATTAAAAAGGAAAACAGAGTTTTTAATAATTAAATTAATTTGGGCGTTCATCTTTAACTTATCTAGCTATATTGAAATTAAATTAAAACTTCAAAATATAATAATAATATTATTTTATTAGTTGATTGTTGATCTGAATGGTCTGGATGCGGATCATGTCATGCCCGCCGTTGAGGACGATGCTCCTCCTCTTGGTAAATATTATATGTTGACAAATTTACTTACAGTGAAGGTTCTAAAATAATTTGATCACCGAGTAGAAATCCTATCTATCCAGCCGGCCACTCAACTTTTAAACCGACACCAGATTTTTATTTCTATTTTACTTGCAGATCTGCCTGTAGAAAATGTTCAACAAAACATCGGAGGTCACGAATTTCGACAGGGAGGGGTAATTTTAATTTACTCAACTTTTTTAATAAAAATTTTTAGTTGAATATTGATCTGAATGGACCACTTCCAGCTGATGATGAATAATGCATCAGTTACTAAAATTTATTCGAGAAACAAGGAGGTGAGGATTCGTGATTAGTTGAGTGATTACATTCATTTTGCTCAATTTGGTTGTTAATTTTTGAGCAAAACCTTTTCTTTTTTTTACTATTCTATTCTACTCTTGAAAATGTTGATGGTAATTCAATTTCAAATTATTTTATCTCTAAAGACCAGTAGAGTATTATAATCAGTATTTAGTTAGTTTAAGATTTCTTAGTTCATGCTTAAGCCTTTATATTAGTGTGCTACCATCAGAGGCAATTTCCAGTTAAGTTTAGATGCTTGTATTTCATCAAATGAGTAAAATTTTTAAAATCTTTTATGATTTTCTATAACAGAATTCATTTGATTGTATGTGTCAATTTATTTGGCAAAATTCTTTCTGATTAAATTTATTTGCAAAAAATAGGGGCGGGGCAAGGACTTTTTACGCACCCTGTATACGTCCACTCGATGATGAATAGGATTAGAATTTGATTGAACGTATAAAAGTTATTGGACGTATATTATGTAATACATAGAGCCGAATTATCATTAGAACCATAAGATTGTAGTAAAAGGATAGACGATTTGAGTTTATGTAAGAATATTTATTACAATATTTGAGATTTTACCATTACCATTTTTATCGAGCACTCTTTTTTTATTTTTAAATTTTATTACTGTTTTAACTGAAGGGAGCTTATTATTAGAATTATTCAAGTGATTCCATTCATTTCGAGATTTAATGTCTTTTCTTTTTATTTAAATTTTTCTTTATTTCATTTGTTATTCGGATCTGTCATTTACAATTGCAGAGTAAATATTTTCATTTTTCAATTCAAAAATTTTAACAAATATTGGAGTTCATCTAATCAGAGAATTGTTAATTAGATTAAAAAATAATTGGCATTCCTCAAACACCCCTTCGGTCTTAAACATTTTATAACTAATAAAGTTTTAATTATTTTTATCAAAAAATATAGTAAATTATCGAAGTTAATAGTGTCAAAGCCAACACATTATTTTCATGTTTATTTATTTGTGCTGAAGATTTTTGAGGAAAACTATGTGTTGAGCCTTTACTAAGAGTGGTAGGATCCTTTTTTGTTGATTTTGATGTGGTTGTGGAAGATACCCAACCATTTGTTTTTGTTTTAGTCGTTGTTGTTGATAAAGGAAGTAAAGAGTCCTCATTACATAAATCGGTGTATTACAAGTTACACAATTTTTGTATTTTGCAGGGCATTCACCGCAGTTTTGTTCAGCTTAAAATTGTTTTTTAAATTGAAGAAATAGAGAAAATTTTTGTACCCCTCCAAAGGACGTCCCTAGCAATGTAGCAACTGTCAACAGATTGATGGCATGTTCTAGCTTTCTTCTCATAAGGTAGTTGATTGTAAGTAAGTTGGTAACATTTAATTTGAGATAGTTTTGTTTCATCATTACAGAGAGGAGTTGAACAATTAAAACATTTATCAAGATTACTTTGACCCGAACATTTACCACAACCTTGCGCTATTCCTTAAAAAATGGGGGCACAGATAACCGACAAATACCTTAAATTCAAATTTACCCTTTTTTTTATCAATCCCAACAAAGCAAAATCCTTTCTTACAAACTCTTTTCCCTTTCGTTGCTGTCCATTTGTTAAACCCTTTTTCCCAACAAAACAATTGACTTTCAAAAAATGTATCTGCATTACAAGCTGGTTTATTGTTACATTGGGCGCATTGAAAATTACTCATATTTATTTTCTTTATTTTGTTTTGGAGTGTTAGATCTTTAGTCTTGATGTATTGAGAAAGGTTGAGAATCCCTGATTGACATTTTCCACAACCATAGTGGAATTGGTCTATCTTCTCGTCTAAATATTAAGATATTATATTAGGGTATCACCCCGATTCTTCTAAGTTGGATATGTTGGGATCGGGATAGGTAGTCTCAGGACGTAACCAAAACAAAGTCAGAGAACATTGTTTATTATAAAATAGAAAATTTGCAAAACCTTTTTTAGTGTCAGAACGATAATTTATAAATTTTTAGAGATATTGTTTGCAAGTTAGCCTTCGTGGTTGAGGTCGGTCAATGTTTCGTGGATGTGGTTCTATCCTGTTTAAAGAGTAACATGTATACTAAGACACCTCCATTCTTCTCTTCAATTTTAGCAATATAACAGTCAGACTTTTTACACTTAAAGTAACTCCCGATGAATCCAAAGCAAAAGAAATAATCTTGATTATTATACAAGTGGTCATTGCATTCTTTACATGTATGGAAAGGGCTTATTAAAACCCTCATTTGTCGATGTTCTCAATGTATAGCAAGGATTTTTAGTTTTACACTTTTCATTTTTATTTGTCCAACAAAGCTTTGCAACCTTATCTTCAGTATTACAATAATCCTCTTTACATGAAATACAGTCAATTTGGTCGTTGTTCAAACACTTTCCACATCCTTGTGTAACTAGGAAAGGATTTTAATTAGTTATTAACGGGATTACAAAATGGTTTAGAAATGATGAGAGGACGGGATCACGCTAGATTAATCCCCTAATTCACTATTTCCTATATTGTATCCCATCTGAAGCAGCAGACTAATAATAATTGAATTCTACTAAGAATTCCCTACCATTTCCAGATGTCAAATTTCTCGAAACAAAACATTTATCTCTACAAACTCTTGTCCCTTTAACTATTTTTGTTTCATTCTCCGCTTCTTTAAACAAAACATTTGTTTCTCCAAAAACTTTTCATTATTACACAAAGGACCGTTATTGCATTCTGCACATTGAATTTCACTTTATGGCTATCAGTACGGGGTTGATGGTTCATCTGGTAGTGGAAACAAGGTAAGGGGCGGTATTCAGAGAACGAGGTTGCGGGTTAACCAACCCTCAGCTGCGGGTAGGTTAACCCAGAACCCTTATTCATAAATGAGGGTTATTTAAGTATTTGTACAGGGTGCATCAAAAGTCTTTGCCCACTTTTCTAATCATTCTTTTACATTGTTAATCAAATCTTATTAATATAAATTTTTATATATTTTAAGGTTCATTAAATTTTCTATAATGTCCGCTAAAAGAGATTCAACTAGTACCCTTCAAAAAAGTGGCCTTTAATAAGAGTGGTAGATTCCTTTTTAGACAATACTTTCGTGGTTGTGGAAGATACCCAACCATTTGTTTTTGTTTCAGTCGCTGTTGATGATACGGGAAGTAAAGTGTCCTCATTACACAAATCGGTGTGATTACAGGTTACACAATTTTTGAATGTTGCAGGGCATTCACCGCAGTTTTGTTTACTTCGATTTTGTCTAAGAATTAAGGCATATAACTGGGTCGTATATTAGTTTATCTTTTATTTTTTGAATATATTCGAAGAAAATATAAAAGTACTTCGATTTTGTCTAAGAATTACGGCATTTAACTGGGTCGTATATTAGTTTATTCTTTTATTTTTTGAATATATTCGAAGAAAATATAAAAGTACTTCGATTTTGTCTAAGAATTACGGCATTTAACTGGGTCGTATATTAGTTTATTCTTTTATTTTTTGAATATATTCGAAGAAAATATAAAAGTACTTCGATTTTGTCTAAGAATTACGGGATTTAACTGGGTCGTATATTAGTTTATTCTTTTATTTTTTGAATATATTCGAAGAAAATATAAAAGTACTTCGATTTTGTCTAAGAATTACGGCATTTAACTGGGTCGTATATTAGTTTATCTTTTATTTTTTGAATATATTCGAAGAAAATATAAAAGTACTTCGATTTTGTCTAAGAATTACGGCATTGGGTCGTATATTAGTTTATTCTTTTATTTTTTGAATATATTCGAAGAAAATATAAAAGTACTTCGATTTTGTCTAAGAATTACGGCATTTAACTGGGTCGTATATTAGTTTATTCTTTTATTTTTTGAATATATTCGAAGAAAATATAAAAATACTTCGATTTTGTCTAAGAATTACGGCATTTAACTGGGTCGTATATTAGTTTATTCTTTTATTTTTTGAATATATTCGAAGAAAATATAAAAGTACTTCGATTTTGTCAAAGAATTACGGCATTTAACTGGGTCGTATATTAGTTTATTCTTTTATTTTTTGAATATATTCGAAGAAAATATAAAAGTACTTCGATTTTGTCTAAGAATTACGGCATTTAACTGGGTCGTATATTAGTTTATTCTTTTATTTTTTGAATATATTCGAAGAAAATATAAAAATACTTCGATTTTGTCTAAGAATTACGGCATTTAACTGGGTCGTATATTAGTTTATTCTTTTATTTTTTGAATATATTCGAAGAAAATATAAAAGTACTTCGATTTTGTCTGAGAATTACGGCATTTAACTGGGTCGTATATTAGTTTATTCTTTTATTTTTTGAATATATTCGAAGAAAATATAAAAGTACTTCGATTTTGTCTAAGAATTACGGCATTTAACTGGGTCGTATATTAGTTTATTCTTTTATTTTTTGAATATATTCGAAGAAAATAAGAATAAACTAATATACGACCCAGTTAAATGCCGTAATTCTTAGACAAAATCGAAGTACTTTTATATTTTCTTTTTTGAATATATTCGAAGAAAATATAAAAGTACTTCGATTTTGTCAAAGAATTACGGCATTTAACTGGGTCGTATATTAGTTTATTCTTTTATTTTTTGAATATATTCGAAGAAAATATAAAAGTACTTCGATTTTGTCTAAGAATTACGGCATTTAACTGGGTCGTATATTAGTTTATTCTTTTATTTTTTGAATATATTCGAAGAAAATATAAAAGTACTTCGATTTTGTCAAAGAATTACGGCATTTAACTGGGTCGTATATTAGTTTATTCTTTTATTTTTTGAATATATTCGAAGAAAATATAAAAGTACTTCGATTTTGTCTAAGAATTACGGCATTTAACTGGGTCGTATATTAGTTTATTCTTTTATTTTTTGAATATATTCGAAGAAAATATAAAAGTACTTCGATTTTGTCTAAGAATTACGGCATTTAACTGGGTCGTATATTAGTTTATTCTTTTATTTTTTGAATATATTCGAAGAAAATATAAAAGTACTTCGATTTTGTCTAAGAATTACGGCATTTAACTGGGTCGTATATTAGTTTATTCTTTTATTTTTTGAATATATTCGAAGAAAATATAAAAGTACTTCGATTTTGTCTAAGAATTACGGCATTTAACTGGGTCGTATATTAGTTTATTCTTTTATTTTTTGAATATATTCGAAGAAAATATAAAAGTACTTCGATTTTGTCTAAGAATTACGGCATTTAACTGGGTCGTATATTAGTTTATTCTTTTATTTTTTGAATATATTCGAAGAAAATATAAAAATACTTCGATTTTGTCTAAGAATTACGGCATTTAACTGGGTCGTATATTAGTTTATTCTTTTATTTTTTGAATATATTCGAAGAAAATACAAAAGTACTTCGATTTTGTCAAAGAATTACGGCATTTAACTGGGTCGTATATTAGTTTATTCTTTTATTTTTTGAATAAATTCGAAGAAAATATAAAAGTACTTCGATTTTGTCTAAGAATTACGGCATTTAACTGGGTCGTATATTAGTTTATTCTTTTATTTTTTGAATATATTCGAAGAAAATATAAAAGTACTTCGATTTTGTCTAAGAATTACGGCATTTAACTGGGTCGTATATTAGTTTATTCTTTTATTTTTTGAATATATTCGAAGAAAATACAAAAGTACTTCGATTTTGTCAAAGAATTACGGCATTTAACTGGGTCGTATATTAGTTTATTCTTTTATTTTTTGAATATATTCGAAGAAAATATAAAAGTACTTCGATTTTGTCTAAGAATTACGGCATTTAACTGGGTCGTATATTAGTTTATTCTTTTATTTTTTGAATATATTCGAAGAAAATACAAAAGTACTTCGATTTTGTCAAAGAATTACGGCATTTAACTGGGTCGTATATTAGTTTATTCTTTTATTTTTTGAATATATTCGAAGAAAATATAAAAGTACTTCGATTTTGTCTAAGAATTACGGCATTTAACTGGGTCGTATATTAGTTTATTCTTTTATTTTTTGAATATATTCGAAAAAAATATAAAAGTACTTCGATTTTGTCAAAGAATTACGGCATTTAACTGGGTCGTATATTAGTTTATTCTTTTATTTTTTGAATAAATTCGAAGAAAATATAAAAGTACTTCGATTTTGTCTAAGAATTACGGCATTTAACTGGGTCGTATATTAGTTTATTCTTTTATTTTTTGAATATATTCGAAGAAAATATAAAAGTACTTCGATTTTGTCTAAGAATTACGGCATTTAACTGGGTCGTATATTAGTTTATTCTTTTATTTTTTGAATATATTCGAAGAAAATACAAAAGTACTTCGATTTTGTCAAAGAATTACGGCATTTAACTGGGTCGTATATTAGTTTATTCTTTTATTTTTTGAATAAATTCGAAGAAAATATAAAAGTACTTCGATTTTGTCTAAGAATTACGGCATTTAACTGGGTCGTATATTAGTTTATTCTTTTATTTTTTGAATATATTCGAAGAAAATACAAAAGTACTTCGATTTTGTCAAAGAATTACGGCATTTAACTGGGTCGTATATTAGTTTATTCTTTTATTTTTTGAATATATTCGAAGAAAATATAAAAGTACTTCGATTTTGTCTAAGAATTACGGCATTTAACTGGGTCGTATATTAGTTTATTCTTTTATTTTTTGAATATATTCGAAAAAAATATAAAAGTACTTCGATTTTGTCAAAGAATTACGGCATTTAACTGGGTCGTATATTAGTTTATTCTTTTATTTTTTGAATAAATTCGAAGAAAATATAAAATTACTTCGATTTTGTCTAAGAATTACGGCATTTAACTGGGTCGTATATTAGTTTATTCTTTTATTTTTTGAATATATTCGAAGAAAATATAAAAGTACTTCGATTTTGTCTAAGAATTACGGCATTTAACTGGGTCGTATATTAGTTTATTCTTTTATTTTTTGAATATATTCGAAGAAAGTATAAAAGTACTTCGATTTTGTCTAAGAATTACGGCATTTAACTGGGTCGTATATTAGTTTATTCTTTTATTTTTTGAATATATTCGAAGAAAATATAAAAGTACTTCGATTTTGTCTAAGAATTACGGCATTTAACTGGGTCGTATATTAGTTTATTCTTTTATTTTTTGAATATATTCGAAGAAAATATAAAAGTACTTCGATTTTGTCTAAGAATTACGGCATTTAACTGGGTCGTATATTAGTTTATTCTTTTATTTTTTGAATATATTCGAAGAAAGTATAAAAGTACTTCGATTTTGTCTAAGAATTACGGCATTTAACTGGGTCGTATATTAGTTTATTCTTTTATTTTTTGAATATATTCGAAGAAAATATAAAAGTACTTCGATTTTGTCTAAGAATTACGGCATTTAACTGGGTCGTATATTAGTTTATTCTTTTATTTTTTGAATATATTCGAAGAAAATATAAAAGTACTTCGATTTTGTCTAAGAATTACGGGATTTAACTGGGTCGTATATTAGTTTATTCTTTTATTTTTTGAATATATTCGAAGAAAATATAAAAGTACTTCGATTTTGTCTAAGAATTACGGCATTTAACTGGGTCGTATATTAGTTTATTCTTTTATTTTTTGAATATATTCGAAGAAAATATAAAAGTACTTCGATTTTGTCTAAGAATTACGGCATTTAACTGGGTCGTATATTAGTTTATTCTTTTATTTTTTGAATATATTCGAAGAAAATATAAAAGTACTTCGATTTTGTCTAAGAATTACGGCATTTAACTGGGTCGTATATTAGTTTATTCTTTTATTTTTTGAATATATTCGAAGAAAATATAAAAGTACTTCGATTTTGTCTAAGAATTACGGCATTTAACTGGGTCGTATATTAGTTTATTCTTTTATTTTTTGAATATATTCGAAGAAAGTATAAAAGTACTTCGATTTTGTCTAAGAATTACGGCATTTAACTGGGTCGTATATTAGTTTATTCTTTTATTTTTTGAATATATTCGAAGAAAATATAAAAGTACTTCGATTTTGTCTAAGAATTACGGCATTTAACTGGGTCGTATATTAGTTTATTCTTTTATTTTTTGAATATATTCGAAGAAAATATAAAAGTACTTCGATTTTGTCTAAGAATTACGGGATTTAACTGGGTCGTATATTAGTTTATTCTTTTATTTTTTGAATATATTCGAAGAAAATATAAAAGTACTTCGATTTTGTCTAAGAATTACGGGATTTAACTGGGTCGTATATTAGTTTATTCTTTTATTTTTTGAATATATTCGAAGAAAATATAAAAGTACTTCGATTTTGTCTAAGAATTACGGGATTTAACTGGGTCGTATATTAGTTTATTCTTTTATTTTTTGAATATATTCGAAGAAAATATAAAAGTACTTCGATTTTGTCTAAGAATTACGGCATTTAACTGGGTCGTATATTAGTTTATTCTTTTATTTTTTGAATATATTCGAAGAAAATATAAAAGTACTTCGATTTTGTCTAAGAATTACGGCATTTAACTGGGTCGTATATTAGTTTATTCTTTTATTTTTTGAATATATTCGAAGAAAATATAAAAGTACTTCGATTTTGTCTAAGAATTACGGCATTTAACTGGGTCGTATATTAGTTTATTCTTTTATTTTTTGAATATATTCGAAGAAAGTATAAAAGTACTTCGATTTTGTCTAAGAATTACGGGATTTAACTGGGTCGTATATTAGTTTATTCTTTTATTTTTTGAATATATTCGAAGAAAATATAAAAGTACTTCGATTTTGTCTAAGAATTACGGCATTTAACTGGGTCGTATATTAGTTTATTCTTTTATTTTTTGAATATATTCGAAGAAAATATAAAAGTACTTCGATTTTGTCTAAGAATTACGGCATTTAACTGGGTCGTATATTAGTTTATTCTTTTATTTTTTGAATATATTCGAAGAAAATATAAAAGTACTTCGATTTTGTCTAAGAATTACGGGATTTAACTGGGTCGTATATTAGTTTATTCTTTTATTTTTTGAATATATTCGAAGAAAATATAAAAGTACTTCGATTTTGTCTAAGAATTACGGCATTTAACTGGGTCGTATATTAGTTTATTCTTTTATTTTTTGAATATATTCGAAGAAAATATAAAAGTACTTCGATTTTGTCTAAGAATTACGGCATTTAACTGGGTCGTATATTAGTTTATTCTTTTATTTTTTGAATATATTCGAAGAAAATATAAAAGTACTTCGATTTTGTCTAAGAATTACGGCATTTAACTGGGTCGTATATTAGTTTATTCTTTTATTTTTTGAATATATTCGAAGAAAATATAAAAGTACTTCGATTTTGTCTAAGAATTACGGCATTTAACTGGGTCGTATATTAGTTTATTCTTTTATTTTTTGAATATATTCGAAGAAAGTATAAAAGTACTTCGATTTTGTCTAAGAATTACGGCATTTAACTGGGTCGTATATTAGTTTATTCTTTTATTTTTTGAATATATTCGAAGAAAATATAAAAGTACTTCGATTTTGTCTAAGAATTACGGCATTTAACTGGGTCGTATATTAGTTTATTCTTTTATTTTTTGAATATATTCGAAGAAAATATAAAAGTACTTCGATTTTGTCTAAGAATTACGGGATTTAACTGGGTCGTATATTAGTTTATTCTTTTATTTTTTGAATATATTCGAAGAAAATATAAAAGTACTTCGATTTTGTCTAAGAATTACGGCATTTAACTGGGTCGTATATTAGTTTATTCTTTTATTTTTTGAATATATTCGAAGAAAATATAAAAGTACTTCGATTTTGTCTAAGAATTACGGCATTTAACTGGGTCGTATATTAGTTTATTCTTTTATTTTTTGAATATATTCGAAGAAAATATAAAAGTACTTCGATTTTGTCTAAGAATTACGGCATTTAACTGGGTCGTATATTAGTTTATTCTTTTATTTTTTGAATATATTCGAAGAAAATATAAAAGTACTTCGATTTTGTCTAAGAATTACGGCATTTAACTGGGTCGTATATTAGTTTATTCTTTTATTTTTTGAATATATTCGAAGAAAGTATAAAAGTACTTCGATTTTGTCTAAGAATTACGGCATTTAACTGGGTCGTATATTAGTTTATTCTTTTATTTTTTGAATATATTCGAAGAAAATATAAAAGTACTTCGATTTTGTCTAAGAATTACGGCATTTAACTGGGTCGTATATTAGTTTATTCTTTTATTTTTTGAATATATTCGAAGAAAATATAAAAGTACTTCGATTTTGTCTAAGAATTACGGGATTTAACTGGGTCGTATATTAGTTTATTCTTTTATTTTTTGAATATATTCGAAGAAAATATAAAAGTACTTCGATTTTGTCTAAGAATTACGGGATTTAACTGGGTCGTATATTAGTTTATTCTTTTATTTTTTGAATATATTCGAAGAAAATATAAAAGTACTTCGATTTTGTCTAAGAATTACGTCATTTAACTGGGTTACGAATTACGGCATTTAACTGGGTATTAGTTTGGGTATTATTTTTTTTTTATTAGTTTATTCTTTTATTTTTTGAATATATTCGAAGAAAATATAAAAGTAATTCGATTTTGTCTAAGAATTACGGCATTTAACTGGGTCGTATATTAGTTTATTCTTTTATTTTTTGAATATATTCGAAGAAAATATAAAAGTACTTCGATTTTGTCTAAGAATTACGGCATTTAACTGGGTCGTATATTAGTTTATTCTTTTATTTTTTGAATAAATTCGAAGAAAATATAAAAGTACTTCGATTTTGTCTAAGAATTACGGCATTTAACTGGGTCGTATATTAGTTTATTCTTTTATTTTTTGAATATATTCGAAGAAAATATAAAAGTACTTCGATTTTGTCTAAGAATTACGGGATTTAACTGGGTCGTATATTAGTTTATTCTTTTATTTTTTGAATATATTCGAAGAAAATATAAAAGTACTTCGATTTTGTCTAAGAATTACGGCATTTAACTGGGTCGTATATTAGTTTATTCTTTTATTTTTTGAATATATTCGAAGAAAATATAAAAGTACTTCGATTTTGTCTAAGAATTACGGCATTTAACTGGGTCGTTTATTCTTTTATTTTTTGAATATATTCGAAGAAAATATAAAAGTACTTCGATTTTGTCTAAGAATTACGGCATTTAACTGGGTCGTATATTAGTTTATTCTTTTATTTTTTGAATATATTTGAAGAAAATATAAAAGTACTTCGATTTTGTCTAAGAATTACGGCATTTAACTGGGTCGTATATTAGTTTATTCTTTTATTTTTTGAATATATTCGAAGAAAGTATAAAAGTACTTCGATTTTGTCTAAGAATTACGGGATTTAACTGGGTCGTATATTAGTTTATTCTTTTATTTTTTGAATATATTCGAAGAAAATATAAAAGTACTTCGATTTTGTCTAAGAATTACGGCATTTAACTGGGTCGTATATTAGTTTATTCTTTTATTTTTTGAATATATTCGAAGAAAATATAAAAGTACTTCGATTTTGTCTAAGAATTACGGCATTTAACTGGGTCGTATATTAGTTTATTCTTTTATTTTTTGAATATATTCGAAGAAAATATAAAAGTACTTCGATTTTGTCTAAGAATTACGGCATTTAACTGGGTCGTATATTAGTTTATTCTTTTATTTTTTGAATATATTCGAAGAAAATATAAAAGTACTTCGATTTTGTCTAAGAATTACGGGATTTAACTGGGTCGTATATTAGTTTATTCTTTTATTTTTTGAATATATTCGAAGAAAATATAAAAGTACTTCGATTTTGTCTAAGAATTACGGCATTTAACTGGGTCGTATATTAGTTTATTCTTTTATTTTTTGAATATATTCGAAGAAAATATAAAAGTACTTCGATTTTGTCTAAGAATTACGGCATTTAACTGGGTCGTATATTAGTTTATTCTTTTATTTTTTGAATATATTCGAAGAAAATATAAAAGTACTTCGATTTTGTCTAAGAATTACGGCATTTAACTGGGTCGTATATTAGTTTATTCTTTTATTTTTTGAATATATTCGAAGAAAATATAAAAGTACTTCGATTTTGTCTAAGAATTACGGCATTTAACTGGGTCGTATATTAGTTTATTCTTTTATTTTTTGAATATATTCGAAGAAAGTATAAAAGTACTTCGATTTTGTCTAAGAATTACGGCATTTAACTGGGTCGTATATTAGTTTATTCTTTTATTTTTTGAATATATTCGAAGAAAATATAAAAGTACTTCGATTTTGTCTAAGAATTACGGCATTTAACTGGGTCGTATATTAGTTTATTCTTTTATTTTTTGAATATATTCGAAGAAAATATAAAAGTACTTCGATTTTGTCTAAGAATTACGGGATTTAACTGGGTCGTATATTAGTTTATTCTTTTATTTTTTGAATATATTCGAAGAAAATATAAAAGTACTTCGATTTTGTCTAAGAATTACGGCATTTAACTGGGTCGTATATTAGTTTATTCTTTTATTTTTTGAATATATTCGAAGAAAATATAAAAGTACTTCGATTTTGTCTAAGAATTACGGCATTTAACTGGGTCGTATATTAGTTTATTCTTTTATTTTTTGAATATATTCGAAGAAAATATAAAAGTACTTCGATTTTGTCTAAGAATTACGGCATTTAACTGGGTCGTATATTAGTTTATTCTTTTATTTTTTGAATATATTCGAAGAAAATATAAAAGTACTTCGATTTTGTCTAAGAATTACGGCATTTAACTGGGTCGTATATTAGTTTATTCTTTTATTTTTTGAATATATTCGAAGAAAGTATAAAAGTACTTCGATTTTGTCTAAGAATTACGGCATTTAACTGGGTCGTATATTAGTTTATTCTTTTATTTTTTGAATATATTCGAAGAAAATATAAAAGTACTTCGATTTTGTCTAAGAATTACGGCATTTAACTGGGTCGTATATTAGTTTATTCTTTTATTTTTTGAATATATTCGAAGAAAATATAAAAGTACTTCGATTTTGTCTAAGAATTACGGGATTTAACTGGGTCGTATATTAGTTTATTCTTTTATTTTTTGAATATATTCGAAGAAAATATAAAAGTACTTCGATTTTGTCTAAGAATTACGGGATTTAACTGGGTCGTATATTAGTTTATTCTTTTATTTTTTGAATATATTCGAAGAAAATATAAAAGTACTTCGATTTTGTCTAAGAATTACGTCATTTAACTGGGTTACGAATTACGGCATTTAACTGGGTATTAGTTTGGGTATTATTTTTTTTTTTATTAGTTTATTCTTTTATTTTTTGAATATATTCGAAGAAAATATAAAAGTAATTCGATTTTGTCTAAGAATTACGGCATTTAACTGGGTCGTATATTAGTTTATTCTTTTATTTTTTGAATATATTCGAAGAAAATATAAAAGTACTTCGATTTTGTCTAAGAATTACGGCATTTAACTGGGTCGTATATTAGTTTATTCTTTTATTTTTTGAATAAATTCGAAGAAAATATAAAAGTACTTCGATTTTGTCTAAGAATTACGGCATTTAACTGGGTCGTATATTAGTTTATTCTTTTATTTTTTGAATATATTCGAAGAAAATATAAAAGTACTTCGATTTTGTCTAAGAATTACGGGATTTAACTGGGTCGTATATTAGTTTATTCTTTTATTTTTTGAATATATTCGAAGAAAATATAAAAGTACTTCGATTTTGTCTAAGAATTACGGCATTTAACTGGGTCGTATATTAGTTTATTCTTTTATTTTTTGAATATATTCGAAGAAAATATAAAAGTACTTCGATTTTGTCTAAGAATTACGGCATTTAACTGGGTCGTTTATTCTTTTATTTTTTGAATATATTCGAAGAAAATATAAAAGTACTTCGATTTTGTCTAAGAATTACGGCATTTAACTGGGTCGTATATTAGTTTATTCTTTTATTTTTTGAATATATTTGAAGAAAATATAAAAGTACTTCGATTTTGTCTAAGAATTACGGCATTTAACTGGGTCGTATATTAGTTTATTCTTTTATTTTTTGAATATATTCGAAGAAAGTATAAAAGTACTTCGATTTTGTCTAAGAATTACGGGATTTAACTGGGTCGTATATTAGTTTATTCTTTTATTTTTTGAATATATTCGAAGAAAATATAAAAGTACTTCGATTTTGTCTAAGAATTACGGCATTTAACTGGGTCGTATATTAGTTTATTCTTTTATTTTTTGAATATATTCGAAGAAAATATAAAAGTACTTCGATTTTGTCTAAGAATTACGGCATTTAACTGGGTCGTATATTAGTTTATTCTTTTATTTTTTGAATATATTCGAAGAAAATATAAAAGTACTTCGATTTTGTCTAAGAATTACGGGATTTAACTGGGTCGTATATTAGTTTATTCTTTTATTTTTTGAATATATTCGAAGAAAATATAAAAGTACTTCGATTTTGTCTAAGAATTACGGCATTTAACTGGGTTACGAATTACGGCATTTAACTGGGTATTAGTTTGGGTATTATTTTTTTTTATTAGTTTATTCTTTTATTTTTTGAATATATTCGAAGAAAATATAAAATTATTCGATTTTGTCTAAGAATTACGGCATTTAACTGGGTCGTATATTAGTTTATTCTTTTATTTTTTGAATATATTCGAAGAAAATATAAAAGTACTTCGATTTTGTCTAAGAATTACGGCATTTAACTGGGTCGTATATTAGTTTATTCTTTTATTTTTTGAATATATTCGAAGAAAATATAAAAGTACTTCGATTTTGTCTAAGAATTACGGCATTTAACTGGGTCGTATATTAGTTTATTCTTTTATTTTTTGAATATATTCGAAGAAAGTATAAAAGTACTTCGATTTTGTCTAAGAATTACGGCATTTAACTGGGTCGTATATTAGTTTATTCTTTTATTTTTTGAATATATTCGAAGAAAATATAAAAGTACTTCGATTTTGTCTAAGAATTACGGCATTTAACTGGGTCGTATATTAGTTTATTCTTTTATTTTTTGAATATATTCGAAGAAAATATAAAAGTACTTCGATTTTGTCTAAGAATTACGGCATTTAACTGGGTCGTATATTAGTTTATTCTTTTATTTTTTGAATATATTCGAAGAAAGTATAAAAGTACTTCGATTTTGTCTAAGAATTACGGCATTTAACTGGGTCGTATATTAGTTTATTCTTTTATTTTTTGAATATATTCGAAGAAAATATAAAAGTACTTCGATTTTGTCTAAGAATTACGGCATTTAACTGGGTCGTATATTAGTTTATTCTTTTATTTTTTGAATATATTCGAAGAAAATATAAAAGTACTTCGATTTTGTCTAAGAATTACGGCATTTAACTGGGTCGTATATTAGTTTATTCTTTTATTTTTTGAATATATTCGAAGAAAATATAAAAGTACTTCGATTTTGTCTAAGAATTACGGCATTTAACTGGGTCGTATATTAGTTTATTCTTTTATTTTTTGAATATATTCGAAGAAAATATAAAAGTACTTCGATTTTGTCTAAGAATTACGGCATTTAACTGGGTCGTATATTAGTTTATTCTTTTATTTTTTGAATATATTCGAAGAAAATATAAAAGTACTTCGATTTTGTCTAAGAATTACGGCATTTAACTGGGTCGTATATTAGTTTATTCTTTTATTTTTTGAATATATTCGAAGAAAATATAAAAGTACTTCGATTTTGTCTAAGAATTACGGCATTTAACTGGGTCGTATATTAGTTTATTCTTTTATTTTTTGAATATATTCGAAGAAAATATAAAAGTACTTCGATTTTGTCTAAGAATTACGGCATTTAACTGGGTCGTATATTAGTTTATTCTTTTATTTTTTGAATATATTCGAAGAAAATATAAAAATACTTCGATTTTGTCTAAGAATTACGGCATTTAACTGGGTCGTATATTAGTTTATTCTTTTATTTTTTGAATATATTCGAAGAAAATACAAAAGTACTTCGATTTTGTCAAAGAATTACGGCATTTAACTGGGTCGTATATTAGTTTATTCTTTTATTTTTTGAATATATTCGAAGAAAATATAAAAGTACTTCGATTTTGTCTAAGAATTACGGCATTTAACTGGGTCGTATATTAGTTTATTCTTTTATTTTTTGAATATATTCGAAGAAAATATAAAAGTACTTCGATTTTGTCTAAGAATTACGGCATTTAACTGGGTCGTATATTAGTTTATTCTTTTATTTTTTGAATATATTCGAAGAAAGTATAAAAGTACTTCGATTTTGTCTAAGAATTACGGCATTTAACTGGGTCGTATATTAGTTTATTCTTTTATTTTTTGAATATATTCGAAGAAAATATAAAAGTACTTCGATTTTGTCTAAGAATTACGGCATTTAACTGGGTCGTATATTAGTTTATTCTTTTATTTTTTGAATATATTCGAAGAAAATATAAAAGTACTTCGATTTTGTCTAAGAATTACGGCATTTAACTGGGTCGTATATTAGTTTATTCTTTTATTTTTTGAATATATTCGAAGAAAATATAAAAGTACTTCGATTTTGTCTAAGAATTACGGGATTTAACTGGGTCGTATATTAGTTTATTCTTTTATTTTTTGAATATATTCGAAGAAAATATAAAAGTACTTCGATTTTGTCTAAGAATTACGGCATTTAACTGGGTCGTATATTAGTTTATTCTTTTATTTTTTGAATATATTCGAAGAAAATATAAAAGTACTTCGATTTTGTCTAAGAATTACGGGATTTAACTGGGTCGTATATTAGTTTATTCTTTTATTTTTTGAATATATTCGAAGAAAATATAAAAGTACTTCGATTTTGTCTAAGAATTACGGCATTTAACTGGGTCGTATATTAGTTTATTCTTTTATTTTTTGAATATATTCGAAGAAAATATAAAAGTACTTCGATTTTGTCTAAGAATTACGGCATTTAACTGGGTCGTATATTTTTTGAATATATTCGAAGAAAATATAAAAGTACTTCGATTTTGTCTAAGAATTACGGCATTTAACTGGGTCGTATATTAGTTTATTCTTTTATTTTTTGAATATATTCGAAGAAAATATAAAAGTACTTCGATTTTGTCTAAGAATTACGGCATTTAACTGGGTCGTATATTAGTTTATTCTTTTATTTTTTGAATATATTCGAAGAAAATATAAAAGTACTTCGATTTTGTCTAAGAATTACGGGATTTAACTGGGTCGTATATTAGTTTATTCTTTTATTTTTTGAATATATTCGAAGAAAATATAAAAGTACTTCGATTTTGTCTAAGAATTACGGCATTTAACTGGGTTACGAATTACGGCATTTAACTGGGTATTAGTTTGGGTATTATTTTTTTTTTATTAGTTTATTCTTTTATTTTTTGAATATATTCGAAGAAAATATAAAAGTAATTCGATTTTGTCTAAGAATTACGGCATTTAACTGGGTCGTATATTAGTTTATTCTTTTATTTTTTGAATATATTCGAAGAAAATATAAAAGTACTTCGATTTTGTCTAAGAATTACGGCATTTAACTGGGTCGTATATTAGTTTATTCTTTTATTTTTTGAATATATTCGAAGAAAATATAAAAGTACTTCGATTTTGTTTAAGAATTACGGCATTTAACTGGGTCGTATATTAGTTTATTCTTTTATTTTTTGAATATATTCGAAGAAAGTATAAAAGTACTTCGATTTTGTCTAAGAATTACGGCATTTAACTGGGTCGTATATTAGTTTATTCTTTTATTTTTTGAATATATTCGAAGAAAATATAAAAGTACTTCGATTTTGTCTAAGAATTACGGCATTTAACTGGGTCGTATATTAGTTTATTCTTTTATTTTTTGAATATATTCGAAGAAAATATAAAAGTACTTCGATTTTGTCTAAGAATTACGGCATTTAACTGGGTCGTATATTAGTTTATTCTTTTATTTTTTGAATATATTCGAAGAAAATATAAAAGTACTTCGATTTTGTCTAAGAATTACGGCATTTAACTGGGTCGTATATTAGTTTATTCTTTTATTTTTTGAATATATTCGAAGAAAATATAAAAGTACTTCGATTTTGTCTAAGAATTACGGCATTTAACTGGGTCGTATATTAGTTTATTCTTTTATTTTTTGAATATATTCGAAGAAAATATAAAAGTACTTCGATTTTGTCTAAGAATTACGGCATTTAACTGGGTCGTATATTAGTTTATTCTTTTATTTTTTGAATATATTCGAAGAAAGTATAAAAGTACTTCGATTTTGTCTAAGAATTACGGCATTTAACTGGGTCGTATATTAGTTTATTCTTTTATTTTTTGAATAAATTCGAAGAAAATATAAAAGTACTTCGATTTTGTCTAAGAATTACGGCATTTAACTGGGTCGTATATTAGTTTATTCTTTTATTTTTTGAATATATTCGAAGAAAATACAAAAGTACTTCGATTTTGTCAAAGAATTACGGCATTTAACTGGGTCGTATATTAGTTTATTCTTTTATTTTTTGAATATATTCGAAGAAAATATAAAAGTACTTCGATTTTGTCTAAGAATTACGGCATTTAACTGGGTCGTATATTAGTTTATTCTTTTATTTTTTGAATATATTCGAAAAAAATATAAAAGTACTTCGATTTTGTCAAAGAATTACGGCATTTAACTGGGTCGTATATTAGTTTATTCTTTTATTTTTTGAATAAATTCGAAGAAAATATAAAAGTACTTCGATTTTGTCTAAGAATTACGGCATTTAACTGGGTCGTATATTAGTTTATTCTTTTATTTTTTGAATATATTCGAAGAAAATATAAAAGTACTTCGATTTTGTCTAAGAATTACGGCATTTAACTGGGTCGTATATTAGTTTATTCTTTTATTTTTTGAATATATTCGATGAAAATATAAAAGTACTTCGATTTTGTCTAAGAATTACGGCATTTAACTGGGTCGTATATTAGTTTATTCTTTTATTTTTTGAATATATTCGAAGAAAGTATAAAAGTACTTCGATTTTGTCTAAGAATTACGGCATTTAACTGGGTCGTATATTAGTTTATTCTTTTATTTTTTGAATATATTCGAAGAAAATATAAAAGTACTTCGATTTTGTCTAAGAATTACGGCATTTAACTGGGTCGTATATTAGTTTATTCTTTTATTTTTTGAATATATTCGAAGAAAATATAAAAGTACTTCGATTTTGTCTAAGAATTACGGCATTTAACTGGGTCGTATATTAGTTTATTCTTTTATTTTTTGAATATATTCGAAGAAAGTATAAAAGTACTTCGATTTTGTCTAAGAATTACGGCATTTAACTGGGTCGTATATTAGTTTATTCTTTTATTTTTTGAATATATTCGAAGAAAATATAAAAGTACTTCGATTTTGTCTAAGAATTACGGCATTTAACTGGGTCGTATATTAGTTTATTCTTTTATTTTTTGAATATATTCGAAGAAAATATAAAAGTTCTTCGATTTTGTCTAAGAATTACGGCATTTAACTGGGTCGTATATTAGTTTATTCTTTTATTTTTTGAATATATTCGAAGAAAATATAAAAGTACTTCGATTTTGTCTAAGAATTACGGGATTTAACTGGGTCGTATATTAGTTTATTCTTTTATTTTTTGAATATATTCGAAGAAAATATAAAAGTACTTCGATTTTGTCTAAGAATTACGGCATTTAACTGGGTCGTATATTAGTTTATTCTTTTATTTTTTGAATATATTCGAAGAAAATATAAAAGTACTTCGATTTTGTCTAAGAATTACGGCATTTAACTGGGTCGTATATTAGTTTATTCTTTTATTTTTTGAATATATTCGAAGAAAATATAAAAGTACTTCGATTTTGTCTAAGAATTACGGCATTTAACTGGGTCGTATATTAGTTTATTCTTTTATTTTTTGAATATATTCGAAGAAAGTATAAAAGTACTTCGATTTTGTCTAAGAATTACGGCATTTAACTGGGTCGTATATTAGTTTATTCTTTTATTTTTTGAATATATTCGAAGAAAATATAAAAGTACTTCGATTTTGTCTAAGAATTACGGCATTTAACTGGGTCGTATATTAGTTTATTCTTTTATTTTTTGAATATATTCGAAGAAAATATAAAAGTACTTCGATTTTGTCTAAGAATTACGGCATTTAACTGGGTCGTATATTAGTTTATTCTTTTATTTTTTGAATATATTCGAAGAAAATATAAAAGTACTTCGATTTTGTCTAAGAATTACGGGATTTAACTGGGTCGTATATTAGTTTATTCTTTTATTTTTTGAATATATTCGAAGAAAATATAAAAGTACTTCGATTTTGTCTAAGAATTACGGCATTTAACTGGGTCGTATATTAGTTTATTCTTTTATTTTTTGAATATATTCGAAGAAAATATAAAAGTACTTCGATTTTGTCTAAGAATTACGGCATTTAACTGGGTCGTATATTAGTTTATTCTTTTATTTTTTGAATATATTCGAAGAAAATATAAAAGTACTTCGATTTTGTCTAAGAATTACGGCATTTAACTGGGTCGTATATTAGTTTATTCTTTTATTTTTTGAATATATTCGAAGAAAATATAAAAGTACTTCGATTTTGTCTAAGAATTACGGCATTTAACTGGGTCGTATATTAGTTTATTCTTTTATTTTTTGAATATATTCGAAGAAAGTATAAAAGTACTTCGATTTTGTCTAAGAATTACGGCATTTAACTGGGTCGTATATTAGTTTATTCTTTTATTTTTTGAATATATTCGAAGAAAATATAAAAGTACTTCGATTTTGTCTAAGAATTACGGCATTTAACTGGGTCGTATATTAGTTTATTCTTTTATTTTTTGAATATATTCGAAGAAAATATAAAAGTACTTCGATTTTGTCTAAGAATTACGGCATTTAACTGGGTCGTATATTAGTTTATTCTTTTATTTTTTGAATATATTCGAAGAAAATATAAAAGTACTTCGATTTTGTCTAAGAATTACGGCATTTAACTGGGTCGTATATTAGTTTATTCTTTTATTTTTTGAATATATTCGAAGAAAGTATAAAAGTACTTCGATTTTGTCTAAGAATTACGGCATTTAACTGGGTCGTATATTAGTTTATTCTTTTATTTTTTGAATATATTCGAAGAAAATATAAAAGTACTTCGATTTTGTCTAAGAATTACGGCATTTAACTGGGTCGTATATTAGTTTATTCTTTTATTTTTTGAATATATTCGAAGAAAATATAAAAGTACTTCGATTTTGTCTAAGAATTACGGGATTTAACTGGGTCGTATATTAGTTTATTCTTTTATTTTTTGAATATATTCGAAGAAAATATAAAAGTACTTCGATTTTGTCTAAGAATTACGGGATTTAACTGGGTCGTATATTAGTTTATTCTTTTATTTTTTGAATATATTCGAAGAAAATATAAAAGTACTTCGATTTTGTCTAAGAATTACGGCATTTAACTGGGTTACGAATTACGGCATTTAACTGGGTATTAGTTTGGGTATTATTTTTTTTTTATTAGTTTATTCTTTTATTTTTTGAATATATTCGAAGAAAATATAAAAGTAATTCGATTTTGTCTAAGAATTACGGCATTTAACTGGGTCGTATATTAGTTTATTCTTTTATTTTTTGAATATATTCGAAGAAAATATAAAAGTACTTCGATTTTGTCTAAGAATTACGGCATTTAACTGGGTCGTATATTAGTTTATTCTTTTATTTTTTGAATAAATTCGAAGAAAATATAAAAGTACTTCGATTTTGTCTAAGAATTACGGCATTTAACTGGGTCGTATATTAGTTTATTCTTTTATTTTTTGAATATATTCGAAGAAAATATAAAAGTACTTCGATTTTGTCTAAGAATTACGGCATTTAACTGGGTCGTATATTAGTTTATTCTTTTATTTTTTGAATATATTCGAAGAAAATATAAAAGTACTTCGATTTTGTCTAAGAATTACGGCATTTAACTGGGTCGTATATTAGTTTATTCTTTTATTTTTTGAATATATTCGAAGAAAATATAAAAGTACTTCGATTTTGTCTAAGAATTACGGGATTTAACTGGGTCGTATATTAGTTTATTCTTTTATTTTTTGAATATATTCGAAGAAAATATAAAAGTACTTCGATTTTGTCTAAGAATTACGGCATTTAACTGGGTCGTATATTAGTTTATTCTTTTATTTTTTGAATATATTCGAAGAAAATATAAAAGTACTTCGATTTTGTCTAAGAATTACGGCATTTAACTGGGTCGTTTATTCTTTTATTTTTTGAATATATTCGAAGAAAATATAAAAGTACTTCGATTTTGTCTAAGAATTACGGCATTTAACTGGGTCGTATATTAGTTTATTCTTTTATTTTTTGAATATATTCGAAGAAAATCTAAAAGTACTTCGATTTTGTCTAAGAATTACGGCATTTAACTGGGTCGTATATTAGTTTATTCTTTTATTTTTTGAATATATTCGAAGAAAGTATAAAAGTACTTCGATTTTGTCTAAGAATTACGGCATTTAACTGGGTCGTATATTAGTTTATTCTTTTATTTTTTGAATATATTCGAAGAAAATATAAAAGTACTTCGATTTTGTCTAAGAATTACGGCATTTAACTGGGTCGTATATTAGTTTATTCTTTTATTTTTTGAATATATTCGAAGAAAATATAAAAGTACTTCGATTTTGTCTAAGAATTACGGCATTTAACTGGGTCGTATATTAGTTTATTCTTTTATTTTTTGAATATATTCGAAGAAAATATAAAAGTACTTCGATTTTGTCTAAGAATTACGGGATTTAACTGGGTCGTATATTAGTTTATTCTTTTATTTTTTGAATATATTCGAAGAAAATATAAAAGTACTTCGATTTTGTCTAAGAATTACGGCATTTAACTGGGTTACGAATTACGGCATTTAACTGGGTATTAGTTTGGGTATTATTTTTTTTTTATTAGTTTATTCTTTTATTTTTTGAATATATTCGAAGAAAATATAAAAGTAATTCGATTTTGTCTAAGAATTACGGCATTTAACTGGGTCGTATATTAGTTTATTCTTTTATTTTTTGAATATATTCGAAGAAAATATAAAAGTACTTCGACTTTGTCTAAGAATTACGGCATTTAACTGGGTCGTATATTAGTTTATTCTTTTATTTTTTGAATATATTCGAAGAAAGTATAAAAGTACTTCGATTTTGTCTAAGAATTACGGCATTTAACTGGGTCGTATATTAGTTTATTCTTTTATTTTTTGAATATATTCGAAGAAAATATAAAAGTACTTCGATTTTGTCTAAGAATTACGGCATTTAACTGGGTCGTATATTAGTTTATTCTTTTATTTTTTGAATATATTCGAAGAAAATATAAAAGTACTTCGATTTTGTCTAAGAATTACGGCATTTAACTGGGTCGTATATTAGTTTATTCTTTTATTTTTTGAATATATTCGAAGAAAGTATAAAAGTACTTCGATTTTGTCTAAGAATTACGGCATTTAACTGGGTCGTATATTAGTTTATTCTTTTATTTTTTGAATATATTCGAAGAAAATATAAAAGTACTTCGATTTTGTCTAAGAATTACGGCATTTAACTGGGTCGTATATTAGTTTATTCTTTTATTTTTTGAATATATTCGAAGAAAATATAAAAGTACTTCGATTTTGTCTAAGAATTACGGCATTTAACTGGGTCGTATATTAGTTTATTCTTTTATTTTTTGAATATATTCGAAGAAAATATAAAAGTACTTCGATTTTGTCTAAGAATTACGGCATTTAACTGGGTCGTATATTAGTTTATTCTTTTATTTTTTGAATATATTCGAAGAAAATATAAAAGTACTTCGATTTTGTCTAAGAATTACGGCATTTAACTGGGTCGTATATTAGTTTATTCTTTTATTTTTTGAATATATTCGAAGAAAATATAAAAGTACTTCGATTTTGTCTAAGAATTACGGGATTTAACTGGGTCGTATATTAGTTTATTCTTTTATTTTTTGAATATATTCGAAGAAAATATAAAAGTACTTCGATTTTGTCTAAGAATTACGGCATTTAACTGGGTTACGAATTACGGCATTTAACTGGGTATTAGTTTGGGTATTATTTTTTTTTTATTAGTTTATTCTTTTATTTTTTGAATATATTCGAAGAAAATATAAAAGTAATTCGATTTTGTCTAAGAATTACGGCATTTAACTGGGTCGTATATTAGTTTATTCTTTTATTTTTTGAATATATTCGAAGAAAATATAAAAGTACTTCGATTTTGTCTAAGAATTACGGCATTTAACTGGGTCGTATATTAGTTTATTCTTTTATTTTTTGAATATATTCGAAGAAAGTATAAAAGTACTTCGATTTTGTCTAAGAATTACGGCATTTAACTGGGTCGTATATTAGTTTATTCTTTTATTTTTTGAATATATTCGAAGAAAATATAAAAGTACTTCGATTTTGTCTAAGAATTACGGCATTTAACTGGGTCGTATATTAGTTTATTCTTTTATTTTTTGAATATATTCGAAGAAAATATAAAAGTACTTCGATTTTGTCTAAGAATTACGGCATTTAACTGGGTCGTATATTAGTTTATTCTTTTATTTTTTGAATATATTCGAAGAAAGTATAAAAGTACTTCGATTTTGTCTAAGAATTACGGCATTTAACTGGGTCGTATATTAGTTTATTCTTTTATTTTTTGAATATATTCGAAGAAAGTATAAAAGTACTTCGATTTTGTCTAAGAATTACGGCATTTAACTGGGTCGTATATTAGTTTATTCTTTTATTTTTTGAATATATTCGAAGAAAATATAAAAGTACTTCGATTTTGTCTAAGAATTACGGCATTTAACTGGGTCGTATATTAGTTTATTCTTTTATTTTTTGAATATATTCGAAGAAAATATAAAAGTACTTCGATTTTGTCTAAGAATTACGGCATTTAACTGGGTCGTATATTAGTTTATTCTTTTATTTTTTGAATATATTCGAAGAAAATATAAAAGTACTTCGATTTTGTCTAAGAATTACGGCATTTAACTGGGTCGTATATTAGTTTATTCTTTTATTTTTTGAATATATTCGAAGAAAATATAAAAGTACTTCGATTTTGTCTAAGAATTACGGCATTTAACTGGGTCGTATATTAGTTTATTCTTTTATTTTTTGAATATATTCGAAGAAAATATAAAAGTACTTCGATTTTGTCTAAGAATTACGGCATTTAACTGGGTCGTATATTAGTTTATTCTTTTATTTTTTGAATATATTCGAAGAAAATATAAAAGTACTTCGATTTTGTCTAAGAATTACGGCATTTAACTGGGTCGTATATTAGTTTATTCTTTTATTTTTTGAATATATTCGAAGAAAATATAAAAGTACTTCGATTTTGTCTAAGAATTACGGCATTTAACTGGGTCGTATATTAGTTTATTCTTTTATTTTTTGAATATATTCGAAGAAAATATAAAAGTACTTCGATTTTGTCTAAGAATTACGGCATTTAACTGGGTCGTATATTAGTTTATTCTTTTATTTTTTGAATATATTCGAAGAAAATATAAAAATACTTCGATTTTGTCTAAGAATTACGGCATTAAACTGGGTCGTATATTAGTTTATTCTTTTATTTTTTGAATATATTCGAAGAAAATACAAAAGTACTTCGATTTTGTCAAAGAATTACGGCATTTAACTGGGTCGTATATTAGTTTATTCTTTTATTTTTTGAATATATTCGAAGAAAATATAAAAGTACTTCGATTTTGTCTAAGAATTACGGCATTTAACTGGGTCGTATATTAGTTTATTCTTTTATTTTTTGAATATATTCGAAGAAAATATAAAAGTACTTCGATTTTGTCTAAGAATTACGGCATTTAACTGGGTCGTATATTAGTTTATTCTTTTATTTTTTGAATATATTCGAAGAAAGTATAAAAGTACTTCGATTTTGTCTAAGAATTACGGCATTTAACTGGGTTACGAATTACGGCATTTAACTGGGTCGTATATTAGTTTATTCTTTTATTTTTTGAATATATTCGAAGAAAGTATAAAAGTACTTCGATTTTGTCTAAGAATTACGGCATTTAACTGGGTCGTATATTAGTTTATTCTTTTATTTTTTGAATATATTCGAAGAAAATATAAAAGTACTTCGATTTTGTCTAAGAATTACGGCATTTAACTGGGTCGTATATTAGTTTATTCTTTTATTTTTTGAATATATTCGAAGAAAATATAAAAGTACTTCGATTTTGTCTTAGAATTACGGGATTTAACTGGGTCGTATATTAGTTTATTCTTTTATTTTTTGAATATATTCGAAGAAAATATAAAAGTACTTCGATTTTGTCTAAGAATTACGGGATTTAACTGGGTCGTATATTAGTTTATTCTTTTATTTTTTGAATATATTCGAAGAAAATATAAAAGTACTTCGATTTTGTCTAAGAATTACGGCATTTAACTGGGTTACGAATTACGGCATTTAACTGGGTATTAGTTTGGGTATTATTTTTTTTTTTATTAGTTTATTCTTTTATTTTTTGAATATATTCGAAGAAAATATAAAAGTAATTCGATTTTGTCTAAGAATTACGGCATTTAACTGGGTCGTATATTAGTTTATTCTTTTATTTTTTGAATATATTCGAAGAAAATATAAAAGTACTTCGATTTTGTCTAAGAATTACGGCATTTAACTGGGTCGTATATTAGTTTATTCTTTTATTTTTTGAATAAATTCGAAGAAAATATAAAAGTACTTCGATTTTGTCTAAGAATTACGGCATTTAACTGGGTCGTATATTAGTTTATTCTTTTATTTTTTGAATATATTCGAAGAAAATATAAAAGTACTTCGATTTTGTCTAAGAATTACGGCATTTAACTGGGTCGTATATTAGTTTATTCTTTTATTTTTTGAATATATTCGAAGAAAATATAAAAGTACTTCGATTTTGTCTAAGAATTACGGCATTTAACTGGGTCGTATATTAGTTTATTCTTTTATTTTTTGAATATATTCGAAGAAAGTATAAAAGTACTTCGATACCTCTCTTAAATTCTTTTATTTTTTGAATCTTAAATTTTCTTCTACTCCCCTATTTCCCTAATCGACACTTTCCAAAAAAATAAATCCCTACCCCTCTTAAATTTTCTTCTACTCCCCTATTTCCCTAATTGACACTTTCCAAAAAAAATAAATCCCTACCCCTCTTAAATTTCCTTCTACTCCCCTATTTCCCTAATTGACACTTTCCAAAAAAATAAATCCCTACTTCTCTTAAATTTTATTCTACTCCCCTATTTCCCTAATTGACACTTTCCAAAAAAATAAATCCCTACTTCTCTTAAATTTTATTCTACTCCCCTATTTCCCTAATTGACACTTTCCAAAAAAATAAATCCCTACCCCTCTTAAATTTTCTTCTACTCCCCTATTTCCCTAATTGACACTTTCCAAAAAAATAAATCCCTACCCCTCTTAAATCTTCTACTCCTCTATTTCCCTAATTGACACTTTCCAAAAAAATAAATCCCTACTTCTCTTAAATTTTATTCTACTCCCCTATTTCCCTAATTGACACTTTCCAAAAAAATAAATCCCTACTTCTCTTAAATTTTATTCTACTCCCCTATTTCCCTAATCGACACTTTCCAAAAAAATAAATCCCTACCCCTCTTAAATTTTCTTCTACTCCCCTATTTCCCTAATTGACACTTTCCAAAAAAAAATAAATCCCTACCCCTCTTAAATTTCCTTCTACTCCCCTATTTCCCTAATTGACACTTTCCAAAAAAATAAATCCCTACTTCTCTTAAATTTTATTCTACTCCCCTATTTCCCTAATTGACACTTTCCAAAAAAATAAATCCCTACTTCTCTTAAATTTTATTCTACTCCCCTATTTCCCTAATTGACACTTTCCAAAAAAATAAATCCCTACCCCTCTTAAATTTTCTTCTACTCCTCTATTTCCCTAATTGACACTTTCCAAAAAAAATAAATCCCTACCCCTCTTAAATTTTCTTCTACTCCCCTATTTCCCTAATCGACACTTTCCAAAAAAATAAATCCCTACCCCTCTTAAATTTTCTTCTACTCCCCTATTTCCCTAATTGACACTTTCCAAAAAAAATAAATCCCTACTCCTCTTAAATTTTCTTCTACTCCCCTATTTCCCTAATTGACACTTTCCAAAAAAATAAATCCCTACTTCTCTTAAATTTTATTCTACTCCCCTATTTCCCTAATTGACACTTTCCAAAAAAATAAATCCCTACCCCTCTTAAATCTTCTACTCCTCTATTTCCCTAATTGACACTTTCCAAAAAAAATAAATCCCTACCCCTCTTAAATTTTCTTCTACTCCCCTATTTCCCTAATCGACACTTTCCAAAAAAATAAATCCCTACCCCTCTTAAATTTTCTTCTACTCGCCTATTTCCCTAATTGACACTTTCCAAAAAAATAAATCCCTACCCCTCTTAAATTTTCTTCTACTCCTCTATTTTTCTAATTGACACTTTCCAAAAAAATATATCCCTACCCCTCTTAAATTTTCTTCTACTCCCCTATTTCCCTAATTGACACTTTCCAAAAAAATAAATCCCTACCCCTCTTAAATTTTCTTCTACTCCCCTATTTCCCTAATTGACACTTTCCAAAAAAATAAATCCCTACCCCTCTTAAATTTTCTTCTACTCCCCTATTTCCCTAAATGACACTTTCCAAAAAAATAACTCCCTACCCCTTAAATTTTCTTCTACTCCCCTATTTCCCTAATTGACACTTTCCAAAAAAATAAATCCCTACCCCTCTTAAATTTTCTTCTACTCCCCTATTTCCCTAAATGACACTTTCCAAAAAAATAAATCCCTACCCCTTAAATTTTCTTCTACTCCCCTATTTCCCTAAATGACACTTTCCAAAAAAATAAATCCCTACCCCTTAAATTTTCTTCTACTCCCCTATTTCCCTAAATGACACTTTCCAAAAAAATAAATCCCTACCCCTTAAATTTTCTTCTACTCCCCTATTTCCCTAATTGACACTTTCCAAAAAAATAAATCCCTACCCCTCTTAAATTTTCTTCTACTCCCCTATTTCCCTAAATGACACTTTCCAAAAAAATAAATCCCTACCCCTCTTAAATTTTCTTCTACTCCTCTATTTTTCAAATTGACACTTTCCAAAAAAATATATCCCTACCCCTCTTAAATTTTCTTCTACTCCCCTATTTCCCTAATTGACACTTTCCAAAAAAATAAATCCCTACTTCTCTTAAATTTTATTCTACTCCCCTATTTCCCTAATTGACACTTTCCAAAAAAATAAATCCCTACTTCTCTTAAATTTTATTCTACTCCCCTATTTCCCTAATTGACACTTTCCAAAAAAATAAATCCCTACCCCTCTTAAATTTTCTTCTACTCCCCTATTTCCCTAATTGACACTTTCCAAAAAAATAAATCCCTACCCCTCTTAAATCTTCTACTCCTCTATTTCCCTAATTGACACTTTCCAAAAAAATAAATCCCTACTTCTCTTAAATTTTATTCTACTCCCCTATTTCCCTAATTGACACTTTCCAAAAAAATAAATCCCTACTTCTCTTAAATTTTATTCTACTCCCCTATTTCCCTAATCGACACTTTCCAAAAAAATAAATCCCTACCCCTCTTAAATTTTCTTCTACTCCCCTATTTCCCTAATTGACACTTTCCAAAAAAAAATAAATCCCTACCCCTCTTAAATTTCCTTCTACTCCCCTATTTCCCTAATTGACACTTTCCAAAAAAATAAATCCCTACTTCTCTTAAATTTTATTCTACTCCCCTATTTCCCTAATTGACACTTTCCAAAAAAATAAATCCCTACTTCTCTTAAATTTTATTCTACTCCCCTATTTCCCTAATTGACACTTTCCAAAAAAATAAATCCCTACCCCTCTTAAATTTTCTTCTACTCCTCTATTTCCCTAATTGACACTTTCCAAAAAAATAAATCCCTACCCCTCTTAAATTTTCTTCTACTCCCCTATTTCCCTAATCGACACTTTCCAAAAAAATAAATCCCTACCCCTCTTAAATTTTCTTCTACTCCCCTATTTCCCTAATTGACACTTTCCAAAAAAAATAAATCCCTACTCCTCTTAAATTTTCTTCTACTCCCCTATTTCCCTAATTGACACTTTCCAAAAAAATAAATCCCTACTTCTCTTAAATTTTATTCTACTCCCCTATTTCCCTAATTGACACTTTCCAAAAAAATAAATCCCTACCCCTCTTAAATCTTCTACTCCTCTATTTCCCTAATTGACACTTTCCAAAAAAAATAAATCCCTACCCCTCTTAAATTTTCTTCTACTCCCCTATTTCCCTAATTGACACTTTCCAAAAAAATAAATCCCTACCCCTCTTAAATTTTCTTCTACTCCCCTATTTCCCTAAATGACACTTTCCAAAAAAAATAAATCCCTACCCCTCTTAAATTTTCTTCTACTCCTCTATTTTTCTAATTGACACTTTCCAAAAAAATAAATCCCTACCCCTCTTAAATTTTCTTCTACTCCCCTATTTCCCTAATTGACACTTTCCAAAAAAATAAATCCCTACCCCTCTTAAATTTTCTTCAACTCCTCTATTTCCCTAATTGACACTTTCCAAAAAAAATAAATCCCTACCCCTCTTAAATTTTCTTCTACTCCCCTATTTCCCTAATTGACACTTTCCAAAAAAATAAATCCCTACCCCTCTTAAATTTTCTTCTACTCGCCTATTTCCCTAATTGACACTTTCCAAAAAAATAAATCCCTACCCCTCTTAAATTTTCTTCTACTCCTCTATTTTTCTAATTGACACTTTCCAAAAAATACATCCCTCCCCCTCTTAAATTTTCTTCTACTCCCCTATTTCCCTAATTGACACTTTCCAAAAAAATAAATCCCTACCCCTCTTAAATTTTCTTCTACTCCCCTATTTCCCTAATTGACACTTTCCAAAAAAATAAATCCCTACCCCTCTTAAATTTTCTTCTACTCCCCTATTTCCCTAAATGACACTTTCCAAAAAAATAACTCCCTACCCCTTAAATTTTCTTCTACTCCCCTATTTCCCTAATTGACACTTTCCAAAAAAATAAATCCCTACCCCTCTTAAATTTTCTTCTACTCCCCTATTTCCCTAAATGACACTTTCCAAAAAAATAAATCCCTACCCCTTAAATTTTCTTCTACTCCCCTATTTCCCTAAATGACACTTTCCAAAAAAATAAATCCCTACCCCTTAAATTTTCTTCTACTCCCCTATTTCCCTAAATGACACTTTCCAAAAAAATAAATCCCTACCCCTTAAATTTTCTTCTACTCCCCTATTTCCCTAATTGACACTTTCCAAAAAAATAAATCCCTACCCCTCTTAAATTTTCTTCTACTCCCCTATTTCCCTAAATGACACTTTCCAAAAAAATAAATCCCTACCCCTCTTAAATTTTCTTCTACTCCTCTATTTTTCAAATTGACACTTTCCAAAAAAATATATCCCTACCCCTCTTAAATTTTCTTCTACTCCCCTATTTCCCTAATTGACACTTTCCAAAAAAATAAATCCCTACCCCTCTTAAATTTTCTTCTACTCCCCTATTTCCCTTATTGACACTTTCCAAAAAAATAAATCCCTACCCCTCTTAAATTTTCTTCTACTCCCCTATTTCCCTAATTGACACTTTCCAAAAAAATAAATCCCTACTTCTCTTAAATTTTATTCTACTCCCCTATTTCCCTAATTGACACTTTCCAAAAAAATAAATCCCTACCCCTCTTAAATCTTCTACTCCTCTATTTCCCTAATTGACACTTTCCAAAAAAAATAAATCCCTACCCCTCTTAAATTTTCTTCTACTCCCCTATTTCCCTAATTGACACTTTCCAAAAAAATAAATCCCTACCCCTCTTAAATTTTCTTCTACTCCCCTATTTCCCTAAATGACACTTTCCAAAAAAAATAAATCCCTACCCCTCTTAAATTTTCTTCTACTCCTCTATTTTTCTAATTGACACTTTCCAAAAAAATAAATCCCTACCCCTCTTAAATTTTCTTCTACTCCCCTATTTCCCTAATTGACACTTTCCAAAAAAATAAATCCCTACCCCTCTTAAATTTTCTTCAACTCCTCTATTTCCCTAATTGACACTTTCCAAAAAAAATAAATCCCTACCCCTCTTAAATTTTCTTCTACTCCCCTATTTCCCTAATTGACACTTTCCAAAAAAATAAATCCCTACCCCTCTTAAATTTTCTTCTACTCGCCTATTTCCCTAATTGACACTTTCCAAAAAAATAAATCCCTACCCCTCTTAAATTTTCTTCTACTCCTCTATTTTTCTAATTGACACTTTCCAAAAAAATATATCCCTACCCCTCTTAAATTTTCTTCTACTCCCCTATTTCCCTAATTGACACTTTCCAAAAAAATAAATCCCTACCCCTCTTAAATTTTCTTCTACTCCCCTATTTCCCTAATTGACACTTTCCAAAAAAATAAATCCCTACCCCTCTTAAATTTTCTTCTACTCCCCTATTTCCCTAAATGACACTTTCCAAAAAAATAACTCCCTACCCCTTAAATTTTCTTCTACTCCCCTATTTCCCTAATTGACACTTTCCAAAAAAATAAATCCCTACCCCTCTTAAATTTTCTTCTACTCCCCTATTTCCCTAAATGACACTTTCCAAAAAAATAAATCCCTACCCCTTAAATTTTCTTCTACTCCCCTATTTCCCTAAATGACACTTTCCAAAAAAATAAATCCCTACCCCTTAAATTTTCTTCTACTCCCCTATTTCCCTAAATGACACTTTCCAAAAAAATAAATCCCTACCCCTTAAATTTTCTTCTACTCCCCTATTTCCCTAATTGACACTTTCCAAAAAAATAAATCCCTACCCCTCTTAAATTTTCTTCTACTCCCCTATTTCCCTAAATGACACTTTCCAAAAAAATAAATCCCTACCCCTCTTAAATTTTCTTCTACTCCTCTATTTTTCAAATTGACACTTTCCAAAAAAATATATCCCTACCCCTCTTAAATTTTCTTCTACTCCCCTATTTCCCTAATTGACACTTTCCAAAAAAAATAAATCCCTACCCCTCTTAAATTTTCTTCTACTCCCCTATTTCCCTAATTGACACTTTCCAAAAAAATAAATCCCTACCCCTCTTAAATTTTCTTCTACTCCCCTATTTCCCTAAATGACACTTTCCAAAAAAAATAAATCCCTACCCCTCTTAAATTTTCTTCTACTCCTCTATTTCCCTAATTGACACTTTCCAAAAAAAATAAATCCCTACCCCTCTTAAATTTTCTTCTACTCCCCTATTTCCCTAATTGACACTTTCCAAAAAAAATAAATCCCTACCCCTCTTAAATTTTCTTCTACTCCCCTATTTCCCTAATTGACACTTTCCAAAAAAATAAATCCCTACCCCTCTTAAATTTTCTTCTACTCCTCTATTTCCCTAATTGACACTTTCCAAAAAAATAAATCCCTACCCCTCTTAAATTTTCTTCTACTCCCCTATTTCCCTAATTGACACTTTCCAAAAAAATAAATCCCTACCCCTCTTAAATTTTCTTCTACTCCTCTATTTCCCTAATTGACACTTTCCAAAAAAATAAATCCCTACCCCTCTTAAATTTTCTTCTACTCCCCTATTTCCCTAATTGACACTTTCCAAAAAAAATAAATCCCTACCCCTCTTAAATTTTCTTCTACTCCCCTATTTCCCTAATTGACACTTTCCAAAAAAATAAATCCCTACCCCTCTTAAATTTTCTTCTACTCCCCTATTTCCCTAATTGACACTTTCCAAAAAAATAAATCCCTACCCCTCTTAAATTTTCTTCTACTCCCCTATTTCCCTAATTGACACTTTCCAAAAAAATAAATCCCTACCCCTCTTAAATTTTCTTCTACTCCTCTATTTTTCTAATTGACACTTTCCAAAAAAATATATCCCTACCCCTCTTAAATTTTCTTCTACTCCCCTATTTCCCTAAATGACACTTTCCAAAAAAATAAATCCCTACCCCTCTTAAATTTTCTTCTACTCCTCTATTTTTCAAATTGACACTTTCCAAAAAAATATATCCCTACCCCTCTTAAATTTTCTTCTACTCCCCTATTTCCCTAATTGACACTACTTTCCAAAAAAATAAATCCCTACCCCTCTTAAATTTTCTTCTACTCCCCTATTTCCCTTATTGACACTTTCCAAAAAAATAAATCCCTACCCCTCTTAAATTTTCTTCTACTCCCCTATTTCCCTAATTGACACTTTCCAAAAAAATAAATCCCTACCCCTCTTAAATTTACTTCTACTCCCCTATTTCCCTAATTGACACCTTCCAAAAAAATAAATCCCTACCCCTCTTAAATTTTTTTCTACTCCCCTATTTCCCTAATTGACACTTTCCAAAAAAATAATCCACACAACTAACGTGTCTACGCTCTTAGTGAGTTGAATCTCTCTATTGAAGAGATCTGAATCCCAGGACCTTGGTTTAAAAACCATTCCTCTTAGCTTTTCCTCTCTTAATATTTTTCGAAGCTCTAAGGCTCTATTATCTTCAATAACTACTATAGGTGACCTTGCCACTAAGGGCCTTCTGTTGATAATTGGTTTCGTACTAACACGCGTTTTCCGTTTTGAATCAGATGCTTTCCATTCGTTCCCTAACGGACTTATCATTTCTTTAGTTTTCTCATGTTCTAATTTTTGGTTAGTAACCACCTTATTCAAATTTATTTCGCCATTATCTATTTTAATTTCCTCATCTAGCTCGCTTTCAATTTCCAAAGGTTCCTTACTAAGAAGGTTCGGGCATAATTTTTTCTTATTACCATCATTAATTCTTTTTTCAATTTCCGTATTCGATTTTTTACTGATGGGTACTTTCAATACCGATGACGTATTTGTCTCATCGTAGATCCCTCCCCCCTTAAAAATTTTTTGAAATACCTTTTCGGTTCTAACACCGGGATTATCTAGTCGATCCCCACTAACCTCTAAGGGTCTATCATAATGATCTGTTTCAACGGACTTTAAAGCTCCGACAATTTCTTTCTGTGTAGCCGCGGCACTAACGCCTTTGTTTTGCTCTTGTATTTCTTTTGCTTCGCCGAATTTGCGCTCACACAATGCTGAATGATGATGACCTCTTCCGCAATACAGGCATCTTCTTTTTGGGACATAACATTCGTTGGCGAAATGTCCTTTTTTGAGACACTTGAAGCAAAGCCCTTTTTCACTTGTCGCGACTATCATGGCACTAACGCCCAGTTCTACCAGTTTTTGGTGAAATTGATTCTCTTTCAGTTCTTTTTCCTTGACTGAAAGCTTTTGACAGTCGTCTTTGCTGTTGCTGCATACTTCTTTTAATTCAGCTATATTTTCTTCTAATTCTCTAATAGTTTCTGTTGTCCAATATAGCTGTCTTCTCAGCTGATTTTCCGTTGCGTTCGGTCCTAACGCCGCCGGAATTTCCCTTTCTAATACTCCTTTTAAGTTTCCCGCCAAGATTTCAACCTGCAGAATCGTAAATACCGACATTCTGCTAATTAATTCAGGAAACTAAGTTCCGTTTATTAAATTTTATAAAATTCTAAAAATTTTATACCCAATTTTTAGATTAATTCTAATCTATCCCCAAAAAGTTTAGACTAGCTTTTCCGAGCTAATTCTAGGTGAAAATTTTTTAAATTTAAATTTGGCTCTTCCAGGCCTTTTAATTTAATTAGATTTATTTAAAAATAAATTCACCTCCCCGCAAGTGTTGTTTAAGTTTGATGCCGTGCTCGCCAGCTGTCGAAACTCGACTTAATGGGCGGTTAAAATTAAAGATTGGAATTTAAAGAAAAACAATTTTAGAAAAAAATAAACTTAAAAAATTAAATTCTAATTGTCGCCTCTCGCGACAGATGATGCTATATACTAAAAATTTGAATTTATTTTTATATTTTCTGTGAATTACTTACTTCAACCATATATTCATAAAGCAGTGTTGCATTCATAACAATATCCAAATTTTTTGGAGAATTATAAAACATCAAACTAACTTGTTTAAAATTGTCTCCTCCATTTGTCAAAATTTTTAATAGGATATTTATGGATTTTTTTATATCTTTATCCACAAGAAAACTAATTTCAAGCTAGATGATTATAAATGATATAATCACACTAGCTAAATGATTCAAAATAAATTGAGATATATTTTCAATATTATAATCTGTAATAATTAGTGTGCAGTCTTGAATATAAAATCGTTTAGCATTCCCAAATAATAACTCGATCAGTTTTGGATTGAATATAAATTAATAAAAGTGTCCATATTCAAAAGAACAATTAAATAATTTATTTAAATAATAATAAACAATTTTCATGTCCTCTTTACTTAATTGTTAGTAGTTGAAGTATATGAAGTTTTTTAAAGCCGAAAATTGGAGGTTTTTTAACTTAAAAGCAAATTTTAAAAAGCTTTTAGAATAATCCGAACTAGGGTTGTCGGTTCCTGGAAATTCTTCGGATATCCGAGACCAAACCAAAAAACCTAACAGAAAAATCCTCGGTTCGGTCCAGACCCGACAAACATAAAAAAAGAAAAGTCCGGGAAATTTCTTAAATAAAAATAGGAGAAAAGTGACTAATGTGAACTAATGTTATCACCAATAGTGTTTGTATAAAGATGAATTACGAAAATATAAATTTGGAGGTTATCATTAGGAGGGTATAATATTTTCGCTTTTCGCGCAAAAAACGAACAGCGAAACGCAAAGGTGCAACTGGCACTCTTGCTACCAAATAAGAGCCAAACTGAGGGTAATATGAGATATGAATACAAGAAAAAATGTGATTATCCAAAGTAAGAGTACGAGCAATTATGAAATTTGTGAACACTTATAATTTCATATTTCATAAAGTAAAAAATTTTAATCTATTTAAATGACTTTAATCAATTAAAAATGACGTAAATATATGTATTTATAAAAAAATTTAATCGAAAGTAAACGACAAGCAATAATTTTTAAAATTATTGTTATATATGTATCGAGCATATCAAAAAAATTTAGGCTTTGTCCTCTCAAATTCCACTCTTTTTCTTTATTTTGATATGATTGGAAAAAACCGATGCCATATATAATTGTTTAGTAAATCTAATATCATTTCCAAATAACAATTGAATCAATTCTGGATTGAATATAAATTGGTCAAAATTTCCACGTTCAAAAGAACAATTAAATAATTTATTTAAATAATAATAAACAATTCTGATGTCCTCTTTGCTTTTAATAATTGTTGGTAGTTGATACGAACGGCAATAAGATGAAGTTTCATACTTAACTGAAAACATTTTTAATATCAATTTTTAGGTTACCGAATAACCTGTATTAATTGCCCTCCCTCAGGTAATTACCCCACTCCATTAATTACCCCATCCAGGGATAGATTGAAACACTAATTACCCCCAAATAAATGCCCTAAAATTTCAAACCTCGTATAATTACCCTCCATCGATTAGTTAGTCCCTCCACGAGAAAGGTCGAAACAATTACCCAGGGTAGTATTACCGGGTATAAGGTAAAAGGAAGCCTGTAAATATTTTGTCGGCTAAATGTTTCAAAATAATGGTTAAAAAGTTGAATGGTTGAAATTAAATTATTAAAAAAAAGGACTTAAAAAGTAAATAAAATTTAGCCTTTACATAAGTACAGAACATTTTTATTTGAATTTTGACCAGGCAAATACAAAGTAATCTGTTCTTCAAATCCATTCTTCCACTGAAATTTTTTTTGATTTTAAGATAAATTCGTTTATCAACCTTCTCTTCAATCTCATCATTCAATAAAAATTTAATATTTCCAGGTTTGAATATTTGATGAAAATCATTGAATCGATTAATATTATCCTTATTTAAATAATTTTAAAAGGTTAATTTAAAAACGTTACAATAGAAATTTTATGAAATTCCTCCCGAGCAAGTTCTCCTTCATATTTATTAATAAAATCACAAAAATATAAATGTTTTTTTGAATGAATACAATTGCTTAAGTAGTTACCCCCCCCCCCCCCCCCCCCAAATGTCCGACCTATTTTTCGGACATTTAGGTGGGGGAGGGGTCTGTCGGCAAAAACCAAAAGGTATAGGGGGTTTCAGGCGGCAAGATCAAAGGGAAACCCAAGGGTGTAGGGGGTTTCCCGGACCTATCCTCATCAATTTGGCGGCATGATCAAAGGGTTTGGGTCATTAATTTGGGAAGGTACAAGATAAGTGACAGGTTTTGATTGATAGGTACAAGGGTTTGATTGATGATTACAAGGTACCACCCAAATGTTGCACAACGTGCAACATTTTGGTGGGTAAACGACAAACAAAGGAAACCAAAAGAATTCGGGGGTACTTTTAGGTTACTGGAGTGGGAAATTTGATTGACAGGTACAAGTGATTGATTGACAAGTACAAGTGATTGATTGGCAGGTATAAGTAATCCCATTTGTCCGAGTCCCATTTGTCCGAGTTTGGCGGCGTGATCAAGGGAAACCAAAGGGTGTGGTGACTTTCAGTTTCCCGGATTGCCAGATTTTGATTGATGGGTGACAGATTAATTTGATTGATTACAAGTACAAGGTACTTGTACCTTGTACAAGATACAGGTACAAGGTTTCAGTCTGGGACTGAAATATTTTGGGGGCCGGGGTCCGGGATACGGTAAAATTAATAAAAATAAATTAAATAAAAAATAAATTAAATAAATTAAATAAAAAATAGGGAGAGATAAAATTTACAAAATTTTAAGAAAATATTAAAATGATTTGGAAAAAAGGGCGGAAGTCAGAATGTAAGGCCGCATGCCGCGGAGGGGGTGGAGGAAGATTTCCCTCTCTCAAGGTCATTTGAGGGAAAAATTTATGTATTAGAATGGAATTTCAGTCTGGGGCTAAAATGTTTGAGTCTGGGAATTTCAGTCCGGGACTGAAATTTTCGAGTCTGAGAATTTGAGTCTGGGACTGAAATTTTCGAGTCTGGGAATTTCAGTCTGGGGGCTGAAAAAAGTTGAAGGCAGGGGTCCGGGTTACGGTAGAATTAAAAATAATAAAAATTAATTAAAAATTAATTAAATAAAAAATAAAAATTACTGGGAGAAATAAAATTTACAAAATTTTACAAAAAAATTAAAATGATTTCCAAAAAAGGGCGGAAGTCAGAATGTAAGGCCGCATGCCGCGGAGGGGGTGGAGGAAGATTTCCCTCTCTCAAGGTCATTTGAGGGAAAAATTTATGCATTAGAATGGAATTTCAGTCTGGGACTGAAATGTTTGAGTCTGGGAATTTCAGTCCGGGACTGAAATTTTCGGGTCAGAGATTTTCAGTCTGGGATGTAAAAAAGTTGGGGGCAGGGGTACGGTAGTTTTAAAAATAATAAAAATTAATAAAAAATAAATTAATTAAAAAATAAAAATAAATGGGGAGAGATAAAATTTACAAAATTTTACAAAAAATTAAAATGATTTGCAAAAAAGGGCGGAAATCAGAATGTAAGGGGATTTAACCAATTATTTCGAAATATCAAATTTCGAAATGTCAAAACGACAAAATGCCACAACGACAAAATGGCAGCTCACAAAATGTCAACTCTCAATTCGCCAACACCCAAAATGTCAACGTCAACATCAATTTCCCCGCACTTGTGCGGGGAAATGGCGGCATGACAAAGGGAAACCAAAGGGTGTGTGAGGTTTCCACCTCCCACATTTCTTGTACTTGTACCTTGTACAACTACAAGTAGTTCGACTCAGCTCCCCGCACGTGTGCGGGGAAATGGAGGCATGGCAAAGGGAAACCAAAGGGTGTGGGAGGTTTCCACCTCCCACACTTCTTGTACTTGTACCTTGTGCAACTACAAGTAGTGGTGCGGGAAATGGGCATGACAAAGGAAGCCAAGGGATTGGGAACCTTTCGGCCCCCGGTGTGATAAGTGACATGTTTTGATTGAGTGACAGGTACAACTACAAGTGACAGGTACATGAAAAGTGACAGGTTTTGACTGGTTGACAGGTACATGACAGGTTATGATTGATTGACATGTGACAAAGTACAAGTACAAGGATTCAGTCTGGGACTGAAATATTTTGGGGGCCGGGGTCCGGGATACGGTAAAATTAATAAAAATAAATTAAATAAAAAATAAATTAAATAAATTAAATAAAAAATAGGGAGAGATAAAATTTACAAAATTTTAAGAAAATATTAAAATGATTTGGAAAAAAGGGCGGAAGTCAGAATGTAAGGGGGAGTTAACCAATTATTTCGAAATTTTAAATTTCGAAATGTAAAAACGACAAAATGCCACAACCACAAAATGCCAACCCACAAAATGCCAACCCACAAAATGTTCAATGGGGCTCAGTCTGGGACTGAGATATTTGAGTCCGGGAATTTCAGTCTGGGACTGAAAATTTGCTGGGGGCAGGGGTCCGGGTACGGTAGAATCAAAAATAATAAAATTAAAATAAAAATTAATTAAATAAAAAATAAAAATTACTGGGAGAAATAAAATTTACAAAATTTTACAAAAAAATTAAAATGATTTGCAAAAAAGGGCGGAAGTCAGAATGTAAGGGGTTTAACCAATTATTTTGAAACAGTTCAAGATCTTATCTAATTGATTGATGATTAATGAGTTTTGATGCATCAAATTTTGAAGCCGACAGAGTTTGGATAATTTAAAATGACCTTGAAGGCTACGAAATAAGGAAAAAGTTTATTAAAAAATATTTTCTTTTTATCTCAAGATCCTTCTGACTGATTGATGATTAATGAGTTTTGAGGCGACAAATTTTGAGCCGCCAAAAATATTTGGTAACATATGACCTTCAATTTATGAAATAAGAAAAATGGAACCTAATTTAAATTTTTCTTTTTATCTCGAGATCTTATCTGACAGACGTATGATTAATGAGTTTTAAATGGGACAAATTTTCCCTGTTCCGCATAACATGACCTTGACAAAAATTATTTCGCAATCGCCCATCCGTCTGAAAAGAGGAGTATAAAAGGCGAGGTTTTTTGCCATTCTTAACCATTTGCTTCAAAAAACGAAAAACCTCTCGACAATTAAAAAAAATTAAAAACCTTAAAATGGTATTTAATAACGGTCAAAACGCACCTTCCTCCAACAAGCGCGCAAGATTCTTTATCCGCGATCTCCTCCCCCATTTATTCAATGACGAACAAAACGGCGCGGTGGTAAATAACCCGAAAAATTATTATCGACAAATCGACTACGAAACAACATTTAATAGAAAATTCGCATTGATGGGGACATCTGGAAAGTTTATTATTGAAAAATTGCCGGAGAATCCGGAGGAACTACTGAGAAATATAATACAAGACTGTATGACTAAGACCGTAGAAGCTTCAAGAAACCAGTCAATTGAACCCGACCGATTAGGAGCTTTAATACCTTCACAATTATTAGACAACGACATTTGGATACCAATTAGAAGAATTGAAAATGATACTGTCGACAACATTCTTAATCGTTTCCAGCTTGTTTCGCAATCGAAGATAGAAAAGGGATCAATTCTTGGACAACCTTTCACAGTGAAAATTCAAACACTTGGAATCTCCTCTCTTCCAAAAAATCAATCAATAAGAGGACGTGCGCCACAAGACAACGGAGCAGATTATGGTCAAATAAAAAGTGAATTATTAATTAAAATTGCTAATCCGAACAACTTATGCTTATTCTATGCCTTGGAAATTACTAGAAAATATGTTATTAAAGAATTGGGGGATAGGCGAAAATTTAATGCATATATGCAATACGCCCATCGGCAGATGAAAGATGTTTTGGACCTACTTAAGGCAGCAAAAATCCCTCATAATCTCCCTGAATATGATGCTGTGGAATATGTGCCAACCATCGCCGATTTTTGGAACAATCAATACAAATATGCAGGTTATAAATTCAAAGTATTTGTTTTTGGCAGGGACAATGAGAAACCTATATTTAAATATGGGGCTGAAAATTTCAATGTACAAGTTTCAATTCTTCACTCAAACAACCATTTTGACGGAATAAGAAATGTTGAGGAATGTTTGGATTAAGAATGAAATATTGCTTCACCTGTGAAAAGAAATTCAGAAAATCAAAGGAACACGACATGAAATGTAAATCACGCTGCAATCTTTGTGGACGCGTTGGAAGTGAACACCCTTGTGTGACATCAGGAAACTTTTACAAAAAATGTGATGAATGTGGGAAAAAATATCTGAATGAAGACTGCTTCAACCACCACAAAAAAAGCAGTAATTGTCGGCAAACAAAAATTTGTGAAAAATGTGGTGTTATATGGTCAATGAAAAATTACAAGAAGAGGTTGAAAAGAAGCATGTTTGTGGCCAGAAGTGGTGTCAGATTTGTCGACAATTTCACAGCATGGATAGAGGATGCTTTATTCGCCCATTGGAACTGAAAAAAGGAGCTGATTATCGCCTGGTAACTTTCGATTTTGAGGCCACACAAAATGAAGTGATAAAAAATGATAATGATGAAAGACGGGTCCACAAAGTAAACTTCATCGCCGCAACAGTAACCTGCACAAAATGTATGGAAAATGAACAACTATGGCGCTCACCTCTAAGGCAAAATAGAATCAGCTGCGCAATCTGTGGAAACAACCGATCAATAACATTTTCACACCGCCCATTCAATCAAACAAAAGTTGATAAACAAATTGTCACAGAAAACCCACTTAAATTCTTTATACAATGGATTCTTTTTGAACTCAACCCCCAATATACAACAATGGCATTTTCACACAATGGAGGACGTTATGATATGATTATGGTGTTCAAAGAAATATATATCAATGGTGTTGCTCCCTCAATAATTCGCCGTGGTAATAAACTTTATGAATTGAAAATTCCCCGCAACAACAAATGCAATGAGGTTATATTCCGGGACTCGTATAACCTTTGCCCAGTCGCCTTGGGGAAGCTGATTGGTGCATTTGGGCTACAAGTAACTGAAAAACAATTTTTCCCGCATTTGGCAAACATCTCCGAGAATTATGGTAGAACCCTACAACAACTACCTCCAAAATCTGATTATTTATATGAAGGAATGAGTCCTGCCAAACAGAATGAATTTATTAAATGGTATGAAGAAGAAAAAGATAATCAGTTTTGTTTGGATGAAGCCTTGGCCGAATACTGCACAAACGATGTACAAATTCTTACAGAAGCACTGATCGCCTTTAGAAAAAAATTTTCCGAAATCAGCAAAAAGAAAAATACACAACCTGGGGCAGCAACAGAAGGAATCGATATTTTGAAGGATGCAATGACAATAGCATCGGCATGTATGAAACATTTCCGCCTGAATCATCTTCAACCTGACCATTTGGCAATTGTTCCGGAGAAAGGATATGAAAACATTGATAACCAAAGCGAGCTTGCCCTGAAATATTTACAATGGTACGAAGAAACAAAAGGAGTTGAAATTCAAAGTGCACATTCGGAAGGTGGGGAATTTGTAGTGGCTGAAAGATATAAAGTTGATGGGTACAATGTGGCTGAAGATAGGGCAATTGAAGTGAATGGTTGTGTCTGGCATGCATGCCAAAAATGTTTTGGAGATAATTTGGACAAAATATTACCAAATGGAAAAACTGTGGGAGAGACACGTGAAGATGATGGGAAACGTCTGGAAATAATTAAAAAATTCATAAAAAATGTTGATATAATATGGGAATGTGAAATTCACCAGATGCTGCGTCACAACAAAAAGATGAGGAAATCTTTTTCAAATTACCACAACAAAGGGCCAATCAATATTAGAGACTGTTATTTTGGCGGAAGGACTGGTCCATTACACATGCACTTTGACGCAGAAAAAGAACAACACAAGATTGCCTACTTAGACTTTAATTCACTTTACCCCTCAACAATTGCTACAACATCATTTCCGGTTGGGCATCCGAAAGTGCATGTTGTACCGCTAGCTGAACAAAAAGTTTATTGGACAAGAAGTGACCAGATTCCATTTAAAGGAATTTTGAAAGTATTTTTACTACCCCCGCCTCAACTGGATGTTCCTGTAATTCCAGTCAAGTTTGATGATAGACTTCTATTCCCATTATGTAGAAAATGTTCACTCTCCTACCCAAATGGCGCAAACATCAAAGATTACCACTGTCCACACAATGATGATGAAAGAGGGTGGGTCTCAACAGTTACATCGATTGAATTGGAAGAAGCATTAAAAGTTGGTTACACAGTTACAAGATTTTACAGAGCTTTACATTATGAGAAATGGGATGAAAACTTATTCAAAAATTATGTGGCCGAATTTATGGCAATGAAGATCCATGCTAGTGGTTTCCCTGAGGGCATAGAAGGAAAAGAAAATGAGGAAAAATTTATAAAAGAATGCAAAGAAAAATTTGGTATTGAACTTCAAAGAGAAAAAATGGTTCCGGATCAGGCCATGCGATACATTTCAAAACTAATGTTAAACTCTTTATGGGGAAGGTTCAGTCTACGGAACACCTTGTCAAAAAGTGTAATCATCAGCTCCCCGAATGAACTACTTGAATTTGACAACAATCAATCAATTGAAATACAATCAGTAGATAAATTAACCGATGATACTGCTTTATTGACCTATAAACCAAGAGAAGAATTTATAATAGAACATGATACTTCAAATATTGTGATTTCCTTATGGACAACGTCGGCAGCAAGAATTAGACTATTGAAAGCAATGCAAAAGGTTGCTGGAAGACTTGACTGCAATCTTCTCTATGGGGACACCGACAGTATTTTATTCTCTTACCCAAAGGACATGGAATGTCCGCTCCAAACTGGTCCCCATCTGGGTGATTTAGCACGAGAGTACGCAGGATCTGAAATAAAAGAATATGTTGGAGGCGCGTGCAAGGCTTATGCACTGAGAATGGAAAACAACAAAAATGCAAAAATTAGCACTGTTCTGAAAGTGCGCGGCATCACCTTAACAGCAGATGTCTGCAAAATCCTGCACTTTGACACTTTCAAAAAGAGCGTACTTAAATATGCGAATGGGGGAAATGAAAATGAGGAAGATGATGATGAGGGAGCAATTATGGTCGAGAATCATAACTTTATACGTCGCAGTGTGAAGGATGGTATAGTTTACTCAACTAAAATGAGAAAAATTTTCAGACCAATCATACAAAAAGGGATAATTTCAAACCTCAAAATTGTAAATTTCGGACAAAAATAATTTCATTTTTCACCTTATATTCCCCACCGTATTTGACTATTTTTGTCCTTTAATTTATACACAAGTTTTTTGATTGTACTTTAATATTTTCACAATGTTTATAAATTGTACCTTTATATTTTCACAATGTTCTTTAAATTGTATTTAAATTTGTTGATAAATTGTTAAATTATTAAAATATTTAATTACTTTTAGGGTTTTATGAAAAAAGTTAAAGGTTATAGGATAAGATTGATGCAAAGTTAAGGGTTATAAGATACAATTTTTTCAAAGTTAATAGATGGGAGATAAAAGTTATGCAAAGTTAAGCAATGCAAGATGCAGGTTTTGGGGGTAAAAATGTAAAGTTAAGCGATAGAAGATACAATTGAATAAAAGTTAAGCGCCAGAAGATAAAATTGATGCAAAGATAAGGGATAAAAGATTATATTGATGCAAAGTTAAGGGAATTAATACATATTTTCATATAAATTAGGCAAAATGCGGCTATACACGTGATGTACAAGCATGTATATTGGGCACACGTGTGGTTGGGGTATATATGGGTCACGTGTGGTATGGTATGTATTTGTAACCACATGTATGACCACATATTACTGATGTGCGTACGCACACACGATCCTGGTGTAATGTTAAGAATTATAGGATGAATTTGCTTTTATGTTAAGGGTTCGAATATAATATTGATACAAAGTTAAGATTATTAGATATAATACATGCAAAGTTAAGGGTTAGAAGATACATTTGTTGCGAAGTTAAGAGGTAGAAGATATAATTGATTTAAAGTTAAGAGAAATAACATGAATTTTCTTAAGAAAGTCAAAAATGTTTGTGTTTTCCAAATACACTCCTTATTGGAGGGTGAAAGGGTATGGTGCCCATTGGAGTACTGTATACATGCTCCTTATTGGTGGTGTATGAGGAAAGTTCCCATTGGTTAGGTCTGTGTAAATATTCTCTGTTTGAGTTGTAAGGGGAAGCAGCTCATTGGTTGAATGTTAGTGTGATGCTCGCACGTGTGTTATGGGTTTTATATGGAGTCACGTGTGGCATGGCATATATATGGGTCACATGCGTGACCACACTTTACTGATGTGCGTACGCACACTCTATTCTGGTTTAAAGTTAAGTTTTATAAATTTGATTCTAAGTTAAGCGTTTGAAGATAAAATCGATACATAGTTAAGGATTAGATGATAAAATTAATGAAAAGTTCAGGATTAGAAGACAAAATTGTTGCAAAGGTAAAAGAATAGACGAGGAAATTTAAAAAAAATTTTTTAAATTAAAGAAATTATCGCCAATTCACATTTTTAATTTGGAGTACTGTATAGTTACGGTATTTTTAAATAGATTTGAAAGCTATCCCACTCCACTAGTCTACATTTAGCTTGCGCCATTCACCCGTATTTGTGCGGGTAATCTTGAAGTGTCGCAGCCCTTTAGAACTCATTTGATCCCTTTGGTTTACCTTTTATTTTGCCAGCAGATCCCGAACCTTTTTAAGAATAAGGCATATCCCGAACATTATTTTATCGAAAGATCCGCATTTCTTGTATCTGTACCCAATAAGTGTCACCAGTTCTATCTCTGATTTAAAAGCAGGATAGAATATATGAAGTATTCTGTCTATAGTATCATTTTCAAGTTTTCTAATAGGTATACATATATCATTATCTAACATCTGTGATGAAACTAACGCTCCCAAACAATCTGGCTCTAATGATTTATTTTTTGCTTCTTCAATTGTTTTATCAATACATTCTTGAATAATCGTTTTCAACAGTTCTTCCAGTTTTTCAGTTATTTTATCAATAATGAATGTTCTAGTTGTTTTCATCATTTTAAACTTCCTGCTAAATTCAGCTTCATAATCAATTTGTCGGTAATAATCATTCAGGTTATCTGACCCTGCTCCACTTTGTACGCTATTGAATAAGTGAGGAAGCAGATTCTCGATGAAGAATTTTGGGCTCTTGTTGGAAGAAACTGCGTTTTGATTGTTATTACGAAACATTTTAGGATTTATAAATGTAATTGTTTTATGAGTCAATGTTTAAAAAGAAAAGGGTATTTATACTTCTTATTTCAGACATAGTTACGAAATATTTTCTTGTCAAGGACAAAAATTGAGGTGGTAAAATTTATTTCATAACTTTGGAGGTCATTTTTATTACCAAAATTTTCTGTTGGTTCAAAATTTGTGCTTAAAATCTCATTAATCACTCATCAGTAAGATGAGATTTTGAGATAAAAGATTAAGTCCAGTTTCCTCATATTATAACTTTAAGGATACTTAATACATTTAATATACAAAAAGTTATTCCGGTTCGAAATTTATTTACTCAAAGCTCATTAATCTTTTATTAATCATTTGAGATCTTGAGATAGAAATATTTACTAAGTCGAGTTTTCCTTATTTCATAACTTCGAAGGTCATTTTTATTACCAAAATTTTCTTTCGGTTCAAAAGTAGTGCTTAAAATCTCATCAATCACTCATCAGTAAGATGAGATTTTGAGATAAGAAAAAGATCAAACCTAGTCTCCTTATATCATAACTTTAAGGACATTTAATACATTTAATATACAAAAAAGTTCTGTCGGTTCGAAATTTATTTACTCAAAGCTCATTAATCATTCATTAATCGTTTTAATTAAAGAAAAATTTAAGAAAAGTAAAGAAAATTTAAACTAAAAACAATTTTCAATATTTCGTAACATTTCGAGGTCATATTTTATAACCCTTAGAATGTTTTACAACAATAAATATAGTTGAAGCAGGGGTGAAATTAGATTTGTTGTCAAAGATTTGGATAAGGGCTTCAAGAAATTATATTGGGCTGGCCAATAAGAGTGGGATAGAAAAGAAATATAAGAATGAATTGGTATTTTGAAGGTTGGCATTTTGAATCATGACATTTTGTGTGTTGATAATTTGTCGTTGTGGCATTTTGTCGTTTTTACATTTTTAAATTCGATATTTCGAAAAATAGGCTAACTTCCCCCTACATTCTCAGACTCAAGTATTTCACCCCCAGACTGAATTCTCAGAATCAAATATTTCAGTCCGACTGAAATCGCCAGGTTCAAATATTTCAGCATCAGGGGCCTATTTCAATTGTCCGCAGATTCTGCATTCTGTGCACAGAACACAGATTCTGTGGAAATTCTGTTTTAATTAAATTCTGTGTGGACAGATTCTGTGGCTAAATTCTGCGTACGCAGATTCTGCGGAAACATCCACTGATTCTGTGGAAACATTCCGCAGATTCTGTGGACGAAAATTTCTGTGGAAAATATAAAAATCTGTGGATTTTTTCCACTGAGCCACAGAATTTGTTTTAATTATTTTTCTGTGTGTTCTGTGTATTTTTCCTTCTAAATTCAAATTTTTTATTAGCGCGTTTGCCAAAATAACAGTTTTATTGAAACGAAAAATGGTTTGGACGGTTTGGGACCACCGCAGTATTACTGATACCTGATTTTTTGAAAAAAACTTTTAAAAATTTTAAATTAAACTGAAAAATATTGTAAAGATTTAAAAATTTTCCCTCCAAATTACATGACAACCCTTTAAATCTCTTTGATATCAATTTAAACCCGCTGATTTGCCGCTTATTTTTCTTGATCATCCAATATTGTTCAAATACGATTAGATTATTGTTCTAAAGCAGCGTTCGGATCGGAAAAACCGGGAGATATTTTTGGAGGGATTAAGTGGGATATCCATTGATTTTGAGGTTTAATATATTGGGCGGATTAAGGAGGAAATCTATCATTAAAGAGTAGGAGAGATTATGAGCAGTGATGCAAAAGTTCCAAAATTTCTCTGGAATCGGTTCCAGTTCTGGAACCGATTTTTAAATTTTGGCGGTTCCAGTTCCGGAACTGGAATTCGGGAACTGGAACTTTTGCATCACTTATTATGAGTGAATCAATGAGAGATCATGGGAGATATCCTAATATACACTAGGCAGAAATCCTCTATAGATCCTGGGGAAATATCCCCTCATTGGAAATGTTCCAATAGAGTAAATTCCAATAGAGGGAAATGTTTTTCCAACCATTAAAATGTTGTCTCAATAACGGGAGATCTTTTTTTCTGAGTGCAACAAAGGTCAAAACCTTCAAATATTTATGAGGAGCCTACATATTTTAAACTTTGATTTATTTATCAAAATTTATTCCATTTTTAAAAATTTTGGTTGTTTTTTGATTCTTTGAAAAATTCATTTAAATCTTTTCGACAGTTTTTGGAAATTTTTTAAAAATAAAAGGACGATATCGGCAAGGAGTAAATAGTGGGATATCATAGATTAAGTAAGATATCGGTGGATTAGGAGAACATGAAGATGGAGAGACCACAGAAAAATTAAAACAGAAATGCTCAGAATCGTCGAAAAAAGCCACAGATCTGTGGATTTTTTTCTGTGCACAGAAAAATAATTAAAACAGAATTCTGTGGTTTTTACATGTTTTTGTATGTTTTGCAGAATCTGTGCATGTTTCCACAGATTCTGTGGATGTTTCCACAGAATCTGCGGACTCCTTTTTCCGCAGAATCTGTGGAATAATTAAAACAGGATTTCTGTGGTCTGTGCACAGAATGCAGACCGCAGAATCTGTGGACAATTAAAATAGGCCCCAGACTGAATTCACAGTCCTAAATTTTGATTACGAAATTTAGAGTCGAAATACCGTCTCGAAATTACGAAATTGTTTTGAAAATTTTAAAATTCTCACAACTAACCCAGTTTACTGTAAAAATCTTTTTTTAACTTTTCCCGCAAATGACATTGAGAGAGAGATTACATAAATCGCAAAATTTGGTTTAGTTTGTTTACTCCTCCTGGTGAAATGGTTAAGGTTTCCGCATGTGCGAATAATTTAATGTTCGATTCCGCTATTGGGATTTAATTATTTTAGAAATTATTTAGGTTTTTTGATCATCGATCAAAATATTTCAATGATAAAATACTTCCAAATATTTATGTACATTCTGACTTACGCCCATTTTTGCAAATAATTTTAATTTCTTTTCAAATTTTTGTAAAAATTTATTTTTCTCCATTTATTTTTATTTTATTAATATATTTTTTAAACATTGTTTTCAATTTTACCGTATACCGCACCTCAGTCTCCAAAATATTTCAGTCTCAGACTAAATTTTAGAAAAACTCCGCATTTTCAAAACTCCGCATCACTGCTTGTACAAGGTACAAGTATCATGTATTTGTAATCAATCAAAATCTGTCACTCATCAATCAAAACCAGTAACTATCACTTGTACTCTGTACAAGATACAGGTATCTTGTGTATAATTATAACTTGTACTTGTCAGGTAATAAATAAAATCGCACTCCGGAAACCCTCTGAGACAAATGGGATGAGTAATTACCCCACCCTTTTAGTTTCCCTTGAACTTAAATGAAGAGAGAAATTTGAGAGAGAATCAAAGAGTATTTTTGAAGGTTAGCATTTTTAGGGTTGACGTTTCGTGAGTTGGCGAATTAGGAGTTGGCATTCTGTGAGCTGGCATTTTATCGTTGTGGCATTTTGTCGTTTTTACATTTCGAGCTTTGATATTTCGAAATAATGGTCACCTCCCCCTTACATTCTGACTTCCGCTTTTTTTTGCAAATCATTTTATTTTTTCTGTAAAATTTTGTAAATTTTATTTCTCTCATTAATTTTTATTTTTTATTTAATTAATATATTTTTTTATTTTTATTATTTTTAATTCTACCGTACCCAGTGCCCTACTCCCAACAAATTTTCAGTCTCAGACTGAAATTCTCAGACTCGAAAATTTCAGTCCTGGACTGAAATTCCTAGACTCGAAAATTTCAGTCTCAGACTGAAATTCCCAGACTCAAATCAGCCCCAGACTCAAATATTTCAGGCCCAGACTGAAATTCCATTCTACTGCGAGAGGAGAAATTTTTCCCGCAAATGACCTTGAGAGAGGGGAATCTTCCTCCACCCCCCTTACATTTTGACTTCCGCACTTTTTTGCAAATCATTTTAATATTTTTGTAAAATTTTGTAAAAATTTATCTCTCTATATTTTTTTATTTTTTAATTAATTAATTAATATTTTAATTTTTATTATTTTTAATTTTACCGTACCCCGACCCCTGCCCCCAACAAGTTTTCAGTCCCAGAATGAAATTCCAGGTCCTTAATATTTCAGACCCAGAATGAAATTCCAGGTTTCAGTCTGGGACTGAAACCTTGTACAAGTAATCAATCAAATTAATCACCTGTCACCCATCAATCAAACACTTGTACTTGTACCTTGTACAAGGTACAAGTATCAACACTTGTACTTGTACCTTGTACAAGGTACAAGTACCTTGTACTTGTACCTGTCAATCTAATTTCCCACTCCAGGAATCAAAAGTGCCTCATATCATTTTAATATTTTTGTAAAATTTTGTAAATTTTATTTCTCCCAGTAATTTTTATTTTTTATTTAATTAATTAATTTTTAATTTTTATATTTAATTTTACCGTACCCCGGACCCTTGCCCCAACTTTTTTCTGCCCCAGACTGAATTCCCAGATTCAAACATTTCAGTCTCAGGCTGAAATTGTCCGTCTTAATTTCCAGTCACACAGTCTGAAATTCCCTGCCTCAAATATTTTAGTACCAGACTCATTAATCATCAATCAATCGAGATAAAATCTTGAGATAAAAGGGAAAATCTTTAATAAATTACCTTTTCCTTATTTCGTAAACTTCAAGGTCATTTTTAATTTATCAAAACTGTCGGCTTCAAAATTTGATGCATCAAAACTCATTAATCATCAATCAATTAGATAAGATCTTGAACTGTTTCAAAATAATTGGTTAAACCCCTTACATTCTGACTTCCGCCCTTTTTTGCAAATCATTTTAATTTTTTTGTAAAATTTTGTAAATTTTATTTCTCCCAGTAATTTTTATTTTTTATTTAATTAATTTTTATTTTAATTTTATTATTTTTGATTCTACCGTACCCGGACCCCTGCCCCCAGCAAATTTTCAGTCCCAGACTGAAATTCCCGGACTCAAATATCTCAGTCCCAGACTGAGCCCCATTGAACATTTTGTGGGTTGGCATTTTGTGGTTGTGGCATTTTGTCGTTTTTACATTTCGAAATTTAAAATTTCGAAATAATTGGTTAACTCCCCCTTACATTCTGACTTCCGCCCTTTTTTCCAAATCATTTTAATATTTTCTTAAAATTTTGTAAATTTTATCTCTCCCTATTTTTTATTTAATTTATTTAATTTATTTTTTATTTAATTTATTTTTATTAATTTTACCGTATCCCGGACCCCGGCCCCCAAAATATTTCAGTCCCAGACTGAATCCTTGTACTTGTACTTTGTCACATGTCAATCAATCATAACCTGTCATGTACCTGTCAACCAGTCAAAACCTGTCACTTTTCATGTACCTGTCACTTGTAGTTGTACCTGTCACTCAATCAAAACATGTCACTTATCACACCGGGGGCCGAAAGGTTCCCAATCCCTTGGCTTCCTTTGTCATGCCCATTTCCCGCACCACTACTTGTAGTTGCACAAGGTACAAGTACAAGAAGTGTGGGAGGTGGAAACCTCCCACACCCTTTGGTTTCCCTTTGCCATGCCTCCATTTCCCCGCACACGTGCGGGGAGCTGAGTCGAACTACTTGTAGTTGTACAAGGTACAAGTACAAGAAATGTGGGAGGTGGAAACCTCACACACCCTTTGGTTTCCCTTTGTCATGCCGCCATTTCCCCGCACAAGTGCGGGGAAATTGATGTTGACGTTGACATTTTGGGTGTTGGCGAATTGAGAGTTGACATTTTGTGAGCTGCCATTTTGTCGTTGTGGCATTTTGTCGTTTTGACATTTCGAAATTTGATATTTCGAAATAATTGGTTAAATCCCCTTACATTCTGATTTCCGCCCTTTTTTGCAAATCATTTTAATTTTTTGTAAAATTTTGTAAATTTTATCTCTCCCCATTTATTTTTATTTTTTAATTAATTTATTTTTTATTAATTTTTATTATTTTTAAAACTACCGTACCCCTGCCCCCAACTTTTTTACATCCCAGACTGAAAATCTCTGACCCGAAAATTTCAGTCCCGGACTGAAATTCCCAGACTCAAACATTTCAGTCCCAGACTGAAATTCCATTCTAATGCATAAATTTTTCCCTCAAATGACCTTGAGAGAGGGAAATCTTCCTCCACCCCCTCCGCGGCATGCGGCCTTACATTCTGACTTCCGCCCTTTTTTGGAAATCATTTTAATTTTTTTGTAAAATTTTGTAAATTTTATTTCTCCCAGTAATTTTTATTTTTTATTTAATTAATTTTTAATTAATTTTTATTATTTTTAATTCTACCGTAACCCGGAGAAGAGAATTCTACCGTAACTAAGAATTCTACCGTAACTTCAAATGATCAACTTAAAGAGAAGGTTAATAAATCCGCGGATACGGATCCATCCGCGGATACGGATGGATATGGATAGTGTTTTTTAAAAAATTGGACGGATACGGATGGATACGGATACAATGCTTCAAATCCGCGGATATCCATCTCAAAATTCCAGCCTGCGGTGCAATGAAAGTGAATTTTTTTCGCTTTCGGCCTTTCAAAATTTTTAAAATTTTCGCCTGCGGCGCTAAAAAAGAAAGAAATCTAGCTTCTAAATCATTGAAATTCTCAAATTTTCGCCTGCGGCGCTACAATGAAGAACTCGTTTCTTGCCTTCCAGCTTAAAAATTTTCATCTACGACGCTCCAATGTGCTTACCCACTTAAGGTACGAAGTACAAGTTCAGGCCAAATTCAGTGGTGAGTACGAGCAAAATTAGCTCGTTCTCTTTTAGCTGAGCAAACGAAGCTTTTCAGAGGGGTATGAGGAATTCCCCCACCCAATCCCGAATTGGGAATAAGGAAAAATTTTCCGATTTTCGCTGCCTCAGCGTTTACAATCAAAACTAGAGCCGATTGCCAACTCGGGGCGTGCATCTGCTTAAGACCTGAGTCTCCCATTAAGTGTGTGTTGGTTATGTTAGCCACTAGAGCTGTCCGAGACCGAAATTTTTCCAAGACTCAAGACCCAAGACAAAATTTTTTCCAAGACCAAGACCAAAACTCCAAGACTCAAGACCAAAAATAATATAAAACTCGAGACATGTTTTAGGTCCCATAGGTCAAATTTTTGGTTTATTTTTTGTTATTTTGACACAATCACAGTCAACTTCAGCACAATCACCTATAATTTCGAAAAATCTATGCGAAATTCAAAGAATTTTGGGGAATTTATCCGGGTGGAAAATCAATGAGATATATTATCTCAGAGGATTTGGGTCCATCCTCAATTTTATCCATTGTCTACTTTATACCCACTAACGGAGTTGGAGGAATTGTCTGATTAAGAAAATTTATAAATATACAAAACTAAACTTACTAATATTTATTCTTTAAAATTATACAATTTATTTAGGGTTTTTAATCTTGGGGGAAAAGGAGTGAAAAGTGAGTCCTTTTTGGGAGGATTGAAAAAGTTTAAATAAGGGAGAGAGAGAGAGATTTTGAGAATTTTATAAGGCTGTAGGCCACAAAATTTCACTTTTTCAGCGCCGCAGGCAAAAATTTTTGAATTTTGGAGCTCAAAAAGCCAGATTTCTTCCCTTTTCTGCGCCGCAGGCGAAAATTTTGAGGATTTTGGATGGCCAAGCACTAGGTCCAAAAATGCCAAAAAACCAAGACCAAAAAATAAAACCAAGACAAGACCAAGACAAACACCCCAAGACCAAGACCGAAAAAAAACCAAGAAAAGTCTTGGTTCCAAGACCAAGACCAAGAGTCTCGGACAGCTCTATTAGCCACACACCACCACGTCATTGGTTTTTAATTAAATTACATTTTTTTCAGTGGAATGCACCGAAGTTACCTACACATAGATCTATTTCGTTGCTTTTATTCGATTGTGACCGCCTTCTAAACTGGCTGAAAATTTTTTCTGAAAATGATGGAAACTATTTAAACTCTTTTATTTGTCTTCAACAACTTTTTACTAATTCTGTTTTTGAATATGCTTTATTTGATGAAATTGTGTTTAATCCAGAATTAATTAATCTTCTATTCAACGACAACAAAACAATTTCTCCCAAATTTCACATTCAAAACCCAAATCTTTTTCCTAGCAGATTTGTTCCATTTTATAACATTTGGGAATTCATTTTAAATCATTTAACAATTTCTGATTATCTTTCCATCGATTTTAGTAACCCCGATGTCGGACAGAATGGCTATTTTCTTAATTAAAGGTAAATATTTATTTAATAACATGTTATTTAAGGTAGAACATATTTAAGAGAAGTTGGATTAGTTTGGTTCGAACCAAAGAGATTAGGCATCCAAAACCACTACACACAAATGTTATCAATAGCTTACTTTTTCTGTTAAGACTGGGTTTTTACTTGTTTTTCTTTTAAATTTTTTAGTTTGCGACGGTACACCCCATCTTAGTATACTACAGCTACCAACCATTATCGAAAATAAAGGAGACATCAAACTTGTCTATTTGTTGGGTAGTGGTGACACTACTATAAAAGCCACTGTAAGCGTCAGTCTAATGGGATCATACTAGCCCGGCTAGTCCCTGATCTCCTTCGTCTGTTCCATCTCAATCCCTTCGCCTACATTGTCATTTCTCTTTGGATAAACTGTTATTATTGTGCACGTCGACACTCGTCTCCCGGCTAAACCTTCGGACGTAACACTATTATTATTTAAATAAATTATTAAATTGTTTTTTTGGAGATGGCCTCTTTGAAAACTTTATAATCAATCCAGAATTGATCAAACTATTATTTGGAAGAACTCCTAAACAATTTTATATTCAAGCATCTTGTCTGTTTATTTATTACAATACTAAAAATTGTTTAAATTTTGTATTGAATCATCTGATTAGTAAATCTCTTGTAATTTATCTAAATGATGAAAAAATGAATGAAAAATGAATGAAAATGAATGAAATGAAATGAATGAAAAATGAATGAAATGAATGAAAAATGAATGAAATCTAAAATGAATGAAAATTCTATGGTAATCAATAATTCTCTATTTCTATTCTTGGACATTTATACAATTTATTCGATAAATTTGACCGAATAAGTTCTAAAATGAATGAAAATTCTAAGGTAATCAATAATTCTCTATTTCTATTCTTGGACATTTATACAATTTATTCGATAAATTTGACCGAATAAGTTCTAAAATGAATGAAAATTCTATGGTAATCAATAATTCTCTATTTCTATTCTTGGACATTTATACAATTTATTCGATAAATTTGACCGAATAAGTTCTAAAATGAATGAAAATTCTATGGTAATCAATAATTCTCTATTTCTATTCTTGGACATTTATACAATTTATTGATAAATTTGACCGAATAAGTTCTAAAATGAATGAAAATTCTATGGTAATCAATAATTCTCTATTTCTATTCTTGGACATTTATACAATTTATTCGATAAATTTGACCGAATAAGTTCTAAAATGAATGAAAATTCTATGGTAATCAATAATTCTCTATTTCTATTCTTGGACATTTATACAATTTATTCGATAAATTTGACCGAATAAGTTCTAAAATGAATGAAAATTCTATGGTAATCAATAATTCTCTATTTCTATTCTTGGACATTTATACAATTTATTCGATAAATTTGACCGAATAAGTTCTAAAATGAATGAAAATTCTATGGTAATCAATAATTCTCTATTTCTATTCTTGGACATTTATACAATTTATTCGATAAATTTGACCGAATAAGTTCTAAAATGAATGAAAATTCTATGGTAATCAATAATTCTCTATTTCTATTCTTGGACATTTATACAATTTATTGATAAATTTGACCGAATAAGTTCTAAAATGAATGAAAATTCTAAGGTAATCAATAATTCTCTATTTCTATTCTTGGACATTTATACAATTTATTCGATAAATTTGACCGAATAAGTTCTAAAATGAATGAAAATTCTATGGTAATCAATAATTCTCTATTTCTATTCTTGGACATTTATACAATTTATTCGATAAATTTGACCGAATAAGTTCTAAAATGAATGAAAATTCTAAGGTAATCAATAATTCTCTATTTCTATTCTTGGACATTTATACAATTTATTGATAAATTTGACCGAATAAGTTCTAAAATGAATGAAAATTCTATGGTAATCAATAATTCTCTATTTCTATTCTTGGACATTTATACAATTTATTGATAAATTTGACCGAATAAGTTCTAAAATGAATGAAAATTCTATGGTAATCAATAATTCTCTATTTCTATTCTTGGACATTTATACAATTTATTGATAAATTTGACCGAATAAGTTCTAAAATGAATGAAAATTCTAAGGTAATCAATAATTCTCTATTTCTATTCTTGGACATTTATACAATTTATTCGATAAATTTGACCGAATAAGTTCTAAAATGAATGAAAATTCTATGGTAATCAATAATTCTCTATTTCTATTCTTGGACATTTATACAATTTATTCGATAAATTTGACCGAATAAGTTCTAAAATGAATGAAAATTCTAAGGTAATCAATAATTCTCTATTTCTATTCTTGGACATTTATACAATTTATTGATAAATTTGACCGAATAAGTTCTAAAATGAATGAAAATTCTATGGTAATCAATAATTCTCTATTTCTATTCTTGGACATTTATACAATTTATTGATAAATTTGACCGAATAAGTTCTAAAATGAATGAAAATTCTATGGTAATCAATAATTCTCTATTTCTATTCTTGGACATTTATACAATTTATTGATAAATTTGACCGAATAAGTTCTAAAATGAATGAAAATTCTAAGGTAATCAATAATTCTCTATTTCTATTCTTGGACATTTATACAATTTATTCGATAAATTTGACCGAATAAGTTCTAAAATGAATGAAAATTCTATGGTAATCAATAATTCTCTATTTCTATTCTTGGACATTTATACAATTTATTGATAAATTTGACCGAATAAGTTCTAAAATGAATGAAAATTCTATGGTAATCAATAATTCTCTATTTCTATTCTTGGACATTTATACAATTTATTGATAAATTTGACCGAATAAGTTCTAAAATGAATGAAAATTCTAAGGTAATCAATAATTCTCTATTTCTATTCTTGGACATTTATACAATTTATTCGATAAATTTGACCGAATAAGTTCTAAAATGAATGAAAATTCTATGGTAATCAATAATTCTCTATTTCTATTCTTGGACATTTATACAATTTATTCGATAAATTTGACCGAATAAGTTCTAAAATGAATGAAAATTCTAAGGTAATCAATAATTCTCTATTTCTATTCTTGGACATTTATACAATTTATTGATAAATTTGACCGAATAAGTTCTAAAATGAATGAAAATTCTATGGTAATCAATAATTCTCTATTTCTATTCTTGGACATTTATACAATTTATTGATAAATTTGACCGAATAAGTTCTAAAATGAATGAAAATTCTATGGTAATCAATAATTCTCTATTTCTATTCTTGGACATTTATACAATTTATTGATAAATTTGACCGAATAAGTTCTAAAATGAATGAAAATTCTAAGGTAATCAATAATTCTCTATTTCTATTCTTGGACATTTATACAATTTATTCGATAAATTTGACCGAATAAGTTCTAAAATGAATGAAAATTCTATGGTAATCAATAATTCTCTATTTCTATTCTTGGACATTTATACAATTTATTCGATAAATTTGACCGAATAAGTTCTAAAATGAATGAAAATTCTATGGTAATCAATAATTCTCTATTTCTATTCTTGGACATTTATACAATTTATTCGATAAATTTGACCGAATAAGTTCTAAAATGAATGAAAATTCTATGGTAATCAATAATTCTCTATTTCTATTCTTGGACATTTATACAATTTATTCGATAAATTTGACCGAATAAGTTCTAAAATGAATGAAAATTCTAAGGTAATCAATAATTCTCTATTTCTATTCTTGGACATTTATACAATTTATTGATAAATTTGACCGAATAAGTTCTAAAATGAATGAAAATTCTATGGTAATCAATAATTCTCTATTTCTATTCTTGGACATTTATACAATTTATTGATAAATTTGACCGAATAAGTTCTAAAATGAATGAAAATTCTATGGTAATCAATAATTCTCTATTTCTATTCTTGGACATTTATACAATTTATTGATAAATTTGACCGAATAAGTTCTAAAATGAATGAAAATTCTATGGTAATCAATAATTCTCTATTTCTATTCTTGGACATTTATACAATTTATTGATAAATTTGACCGAATAAGTTCTAAAATGAATGAAAATTCTAAGGTAATCAATAATTCTCTATTTCTATTCTTGGACATTTATACAATTTATTCGATAAATTTGACCGAATAAGTTCTAAAATGAATGAAAATTCTATGGTAATCAATAATTCTCTATTTCTATTCTTGGACATTTATACAATTTATTCGATAAATTTGACCGAATAAGTTCTAAAATGAATGAAAATTCTAAGGTAATCAATAATTCTCTATTTCTATTCTTGGACATTTATACAATTTATTCGATAAATTTGACCGAATAAGTTCTAAAATGAATGAAAATTCTAAGGTAATCAATAATTCTCTATTTCTATTCTTGGACATTTATACAATTTATTCGATAAATTTGACCGAATAAGTTCTAAAATGAATGAAAATTCTATGGTAATCAATAATTCTCTATTACAATCTTGGACATTTATACAATTTATTCGATAAATTTGACCGAATAAGTTCTAAAATGAATGAAAATTCTATGGTAATCAATAATTCTCTATTTCTATTCTTGGACATTTATACAATTTATTCGATAAATTTGACCGAATAAGTTCTAAAATGAATGAAAATTCTATGGTAATCAATAATTCTCTATTTCTATTCTTGGACATTTATACAATTTATTCGATAAATTTGACCGAATAAGTTCTAAAATGAATGAAAATTCTAAGGTAATCAATAATTCTCTATTTCTATTCTTGGACATTTATACAATTTATTCGATAAATTTGACCGAATAAGTTCTAAAATGAATGAAAATTCTAAGGTAATCAATAATTCTCTATTTCTATTCTTGGACATTTATACAATTTATTCGATAAATTTGACCGAATAAGTTCTAAAATGAATGAAAATTCTATGGTAATCAATAATTCTCTATTTCTATTCTTGGACATTTATACAATTTATTCGATAAATTTGACCGAATAAGTTCTAAAATGAATGAAAATTCTATGGTAATCAATAATTCTCTATTTCTATTCTTGGACATTTATACAATTTATTCGATAAATTTGACCGAATAAGTTCTAAAATGAATGAAAATTCTAAGGTAATCAATAATTCTCTATTTCTATTCTTGGACATTTATACAATTTATTCGATAAATTTGACCGAATAAGTTCTAAAATGAATGAAAATTCTAAGGTAATCAATAATTCTCTATTTCTATTCTTGGACATTTATACAATTTATTCGATAAATTTGACCGAATAAGTTCTAAAATGAATGAAAATTCTATGGTAATCAATAATTCTCTATTTCTATTCTTGGACATTTATACAATTTATTCGATAAATTTGACCGAATAAGTTCTAAAATGAATGAAAATTCTATGGTAATCAATAATTCTCTATTTCTATTCTTGGACATTTATACAATTTATTGATAAATTTGACCGAATAAGTTCTAAAATGAATGAAAATTCTAAGGTAATCAATAATTCTCTATTTCTATTCTTGGACATTTATACAATTTATTCGATAAATTTGACCGAATAAGTTCTAAAATGAATGAAAATTCTATGGTAATCAATAATTCTCTATTTCTATTCTTGGACATTTATACAATTTATTCGATAAATTTGACCGAATAAGTTCTAAAATGAATGAAAATTCTAAGGTAATCAATAATTCTCTATTTCTATTCTTGGACATTTATACAATTTATTCGATAAATTTGACCGAATAAGTTCTAAAATGAATGAAAATTCTATGGTAATCAATAATTCTCTATTTCTATTCTTGGACATTTATACAATTTATTGATAAATTTGACCGAATAAGTTCTAAAATGAATGAAAATTCTAAGGTAATCAATAATTCTCTATTTCTATTCTTGGACATTTATACAATTTATTCGATAAATTTGACCGAATAAGTTCTAAAATGAATGAAAATTCTATGGTAATCAATAATTCTCTATTTCTATTCTTGGACATTTATACAATTTATTCGATAAATTTGACCGAATAAGTTCTAAAATGAATGAAAATTCTATGGTAATCAATAATTCTCTATTTCTATTCTTGGACATTTATACAATTTATTCGATAAATTTGACCGAATAAGTTCTAAAATGAATGAAAATTCTATGGTAATCAATAATTCTCTATTTCTATTCTTGGACATTTATACAATTTATTCGATAAATTTGACCGAATAAGTTCTAAAATGAATGAAAATTCTAAGGTAATCAATAATTCTCTATTTCTATTCTTGGACATTTATACAATTTATTCGATAAATTTGACCGAATAAGTTCTAAAATGAATGAAAATTCTATGGTAATCAATAATTCTCTATTTCTATTCTTGGACATTTATACAATTTATTGATAAATTTGACCGAATAAGTTCTAAAATGAATGAAAATTCTAAGGTAATCAATAATTCTCTATTTCTATTCTTGGACATTTATACAATTTATTCGATAAATTTGACCGAATAAGTTCTAAAATGAATGAAAATTCTAAGGTAATCAATAATTCTCTATTTCTATTCTTGGACATTTATACAATTTATTCGATAAATTTGACCGAATAAGTTCTAAAATGAATGAAAATTCTATGGTAATCAATAATTCTCTATTTCTATTCTTGGACATTTATACAATTTATTCGATAAATTTGACCGAATAAGTTCTAAAATGAATGAAAATTCTATGGTAATCAATAATTCTCTATTTCTATTCTTGGACATTTATACAATTTATTCGATAAATTTGACCGAATAAGTTCTAAAATGAATGAAAATTCTAAGGTAATCAATAATTCTCTATTTCTATTCTTGGACATTTATACAATTTATTCGATAAATTTGACCGAATAAGTTCTAAAATGAATGAAAATTCTAAGGTAATCAATAATTCTCTATTTCTATTCTTGGACATTTATACAATTTATTCGATAAATTTGACCGAATAAGTTCTAAAATGAATGAAAATTCTATGGTAATCAATAATTCTCTATTTCTATTCTTGGACATTTATACAATTTATTCGATAAATTTGACCGAATAAGTTCTAAAATGAATGAAAATTCTATGGTAATCAATAATTCTCTATTTCTATTCTTGGACATTTATACAATTTATTCGATAAATTTGACCGAATAAGTTCTAAAATGAATGAAAATTCTAAGGTAATCAATAATTCTCTATTTCTATTCTTGGACATTTATACAATTTATTCGATAAATTTGACCGAATAAGTTCTAAAATGAATGAAAATTCTATGGTAATCAATAATTCTCTATTTCTATTCTTGGACATTTATACAATTTATTCGATAAATTTGACCGAATAAGTTCTAAAATGAATGAAAATTCTAAGGTAATCAATAATTCTCTATTTCTATTCTTGGACATTTATACAATTTATTCGATAAATTTGACCGAATAAGTTCTAAAATGAATGAAAATTCTATGGTAATCAATAATTCTCTATTTCTATTCTTGGACATTTATACAATTTATTCGATAAATTTGACCGAATAAGTTCTAAAATGAATGAAAATTCTAAGGTAATCAATAATTCTCTATTTCTATTCTTGGACATTTATACAATTTATTCGATAAATTTGACCGAATAAGTTCTAAAATGAATGAAAATTCTATGGTAATCAATAATTCTCTATTTCTATTCTTGGACATTTATACAATTTATTCGATAAATTTGACCGAATAAGTTCTAAAATGAATGAAAATTCTAAGGTAATCAATAATTCTCTATTTCTATTCTTGGACATTTATACAATTTATTCGATAAATTTGACCGAATAAGTTCTAAAATGAATGAAAATTCTATGGTAATCAATAATTCTCTATTTCTATTCTTGGACATTTATACAATTTATTCGATAAATTTGACCGAATAAGTTCTAAAATGAATGAAAATTCTAAGGTAATCAATAATTCTCTATTTCTATTCTTGGACATTTATACAATTTATTCGATAAATTTGACCGAATAAGTTCTAAAATGAATGAAAATTCTATGGTAATCAATAATTCTCTATTTCTATTCTTGGACATTTATACAATTTATTGATAAATTTGACCGAATAAGTTCTAAAATGAATGAAAATTCTAAGGTAATCAATAATTCTCTATTTCTATTCTTGGACATTTATACAATTTATTCGATAAATTTGACCGAATAAGTTCTAAAATGAATGAAAATTCTATGGTAATCAATAATTCTCTATTTCTATTCTTGGACATTTATACAATTTATTCGATAAATTTGACCGAATAAGTTCTAAAATGAATGAAAATTCTAAGGTAATCAATAATTCTCTATTTCTATTCTTGGACATTTATACAATTTATTCGATAAATTTGACCGAATAAGTTCTAAAATGAATGAAAATTCTATGGTAATCAATAATTCTCTATTTCTATTCTTGGACATTTATACAATTTATTGATAAATTTGACCGAATAAGTTCTAAAATGAATGAAAATTCTAAGGTAATCAATAATTCTCTATTTCTATTCTTGGACATTTATACAATTTATTCGATAAATTTGACCGAATAAGTTCTAAAATGAATGAAAATTCTATGGTAATCAATAATTCTCTATTTCTATTCTTGGACATTTATACAATTTATTCGATAAATTTGACCGAATAAGTTCTAAAATGAATGAAAATTCTAAGGTAATCAATAATTCTCTATTTCTATTCTTGGACATTTATACAATTTATTCGATAAATTTGACCGAATAAGTTCTAAAATGAATGAAAATTCTATGGTAATCAATAATTCTCTATTTCTATTCTTGGACATTTATACAATTTATTCGATAAATTTGACCGAATAAGTTCTAAAATGAATGAAAATTCTAAGGTAATCAATAATTCTCTATTTCTATTCTTGGACATTTATACAATTTATTCGATAAATTTGACCGAATAAGTTCTAAAATGAATGAAAATTCTATGGTAATTAATAATTCTCTATTTCTATTCTTGGACATTTATACAATTTATTCGATAAATTTGACCGAATAAGTTCTAAAATGAATGAAAATTCTAAGGTAATCAATAATTCTCTATTTCTATTCTTGGACATTTATACAATTTATTCGATAAATTTGACCGAATAAGTTCTAAAATGAATGAAAATTCTATGGTAATTAATAATTCTCTATTTCTATTCTTGGACATTTATACAATTTATTCGATAAATTTGACCGAATAAGTTCTAAAATGAATGAAAATTCTATGGTAATCAATAATTCTCTATTTCTATTCTTGGACATTTATACAATTTATTCGATAAATTTGACCGAATAAGTTCTAAAATGAATGAAAATTCTAAGGTAATCAGTAATTCTCTATTTCTATTCTTGGACATTTATACAATTTATTCGATAAATTTGACCGAATAAGTTCTAAAATGAATGAAAATTCTATGGTAATCAATAATTCTCTATTTCTATTCTTGGACATTTATACAATTTATTCGATAAATTTGACCGAATAAGTTCTAAAATGAATGAAAATTCTATGGTAATCAATAATTCTCTATTTCTATTCTTGGACATTTATACAATTTATTCGATAAATTTGACCGAATAAGTTCTAAAATGAATGAAAATTCTATGGTAATCAATAATTCTCTATTTCTATTCTTGGACATTTATACAATTTATTGATAAATTTGACCGAATAAGTTCTAAAATGAATGAAAATTCTAAGGTAATCAATAATTCTCTATTTCTATTCTTGGACATTTATACAATTTATTCGATAAATTTGACCGAATAAGTTCTAAAATGAATGAAAATTCTATGGTAATCAATAATTCTCTATTTCTATTCTTGGACATTTATACAATTTATTCGATAAATTTGACCGAATTAGTTCTAAAATGAATGAAAATTCTATGGTAATCAATAATTCTCTATTTCTATTCTTGGACATTTATACAATTTATTCGATAAATTTGACCGAATAAGTTCTAAAATGAATGAAAATTCTAAGGTAATCAATAATTCTCTATTTCTATTCTTGGACATTTATACAATTTATTCGATAAATTTGACCGAATAAGTTCTAAAATGAATGAAAATTCTATGGTAATCAATAATTCTCTATTTCTATTCTTGGACATTTATACAATTTATTGATAAATTTGACCGAATAAGTTCTAAAATGAATGAAAATTCTATGGTAATCAATAATTCTCTATTTCTATTCTTGGACATTTATACAATTTATTCGATAAATTTGACCGAATAAGTTCTAAAATGAATGAAAATTCTAAGGTAATCAATAATTCTCTATTTCTATTCTTGGACATTTATACAATTTATTCGATAAATTTGACCGAATAAGTTCTAAAATGAATGAAAATTCTATGGTAATTAATAATTCTCTATTTCTATTCTTGGACATTTATACAATTTATTCGATAAATTTGACCGAATAAGTTCTAAAATGAATGAAAATTCTAAGGTAATCAATAATTCTCTATTTCTATTCTTGGACATTTATACAATTTATTCGATAAATTTGACCGAATAAGTTCTAAAATGAATGAAAATTCTATGGTAATCAATAATTCTCTATTTCTATTCTTGGACATTTATACAATTTATTCGATAAATTTGACCGAATAAGTTCTAAAATGAATGAAAATTCTATGGTAATCAATAATTCTCTATTTCTATTCTTGGACATTTATACAATTTATTCGATAAATTTGACCGAATAAGTTCTAAAATGAATGAAAATTCTAAGGTAATCAGTAATTCTCTATTTCTATTCTTGGACATTTATACAATTTATTCGATAAATTTGACCGAATAAGTTCTAAAATGAATGAAAATTCTATGGTAATCAATAATTCTCTATTTCTATTCTTGGACATTTATACAATTTATTCGATAAATTTGACCGAATAAGTTCTAAAATGAATGAAAATTCTATGGTAATCAATAATTCTCTATTTCTATTCTTGGACATTTATACAATTTATTCGATAAATTTGACCGAATAAGTTCTAAAATGAATGAAAATTCTATGGTAATCAATAATTCTCTATTTCTATTCTTGGACATTTATACAATTTATTGATAAATTTGACCGAATAAGTTCTAAAATGAATGAAAATTCTAAGGTAATCAATAATTCTCTATTTCTATTCTTGGACATTTATACAATTTATTCGATAAATTTGACCGAATAAGTTCTAAAATGAATGAAAATTCTATGGTAATCAATAATTCTCTATTTCTATTCTTGGACATTTATACAATTTATTCGATAAATTTGACCGAATTAGTTCTAAAATGAATGAAAATTCTATGGTAATCAATAATTCTCTATTTCTATTCTTGGACATTTATACAATTTATTCGATAAATTTGACCGAATAAGTTCTAAAATGAATGAAAATTCTAAGGTAATCAATAATTCTCTATTTCTATTCTTGGACATTTATACAATTTATTCGATAAATTTGACCGAATAAGTTCTAAAATGAATGAAAATTCTATGGTAATCAATAATTCTCTATTTCTATTCTTGGACATTTATACAATTTATTCGATAAATTTGACCGAATAAGTTCTAAAATGAATGAAAATTCTATGGTAATCAATAATTCTCTATTTCTATTCTTGGACATTTATACAATTTATTCGATAAATTTGACCGAATAAGTTCTAAAATGAATGAAAATTCTATGGTAATCAATAATTCTCTATTTCTATTCTTGGACATTTATACAATTTATTGATAAATTTGACCGAATAAGTTCTAAAATGAATGAAAATTCTAAGGTAATCAATAATTCTCTATTTCTATTCTTGGACATTTATACAATTTATTCGATAAATTTGACCGAATAAGTTCTAAAATGAATGAAAATTCTATGGTAATCAATAATTCTCTATTTCTATTCTTGGACATTTATACAATTTATTCGATAAATTTGACCGAATAAGTTCTAAAATGAATGAAAATTCTATGGTAATCAATAATTCTCTATTTCTATTCTTGGACATTTATACAATTTATTCGATAAATTTGACCGAATAAGTTCTAAAATGAATGAAAATTCTATGGTAATCAATAATTCTCTATTTCTATTCTTGGACATTTATACAATTTATTCGATAAATTTGACCGAATAAGTTCTAAAATGAATGAAAATTCTATGGTAATCAATAATTCTCTATTTCTATTCTTGGACATTTATACAATTTATTCGATAAATTTGACCGAATAAGTTCTAAAATGAATGAAAATTCTAAGGTAATCAATAATTCTCTATTTCTATTCTTGGACATTTATACAATTTATTCGATAAATTTGACCGAATAAGTTCTAAAATGAATGAAAATTCTAAGGTAATCAATAATTCTCTATTTCTATTCTTGGACATTTATACAATTTATTCGATAAATTTGACCGAATAAGTTCTAAAATGAATGAAAATTCTATGGTAATCAATAATTCTCTATTTCTATTCTTGGACATTTATACAATTTATTCGATAAATTTGACCGAATAAGTTCTAAAATGAATGAAAATTCTATGGTAATCAATAATTCTCTATTTCTATTCTTGGACATTTATACAATTTATTGATAAATTTGACCGAATAAGTTCTAAAATGAATGAAAATTCTAAGGTAATCAATAATTCTCTATTTCTATTCTTGGACATTTATACAATTTATTCGATAAATTTGACCGAATAAGTTCTAAAATGAATGAAAATTCTATGGTAATCAATAATTCTCTATTTCTATTCTTGGACATTTATACAATTTATTCGATAAATTTGACCGAATAAGTTCTAAAATGAATGAAAATTCTATGGTAATCAATAATTCTCTATTTCTATTCTTGGACATTTATACAATTTATTCGATAAATTTGACCGAATAAGTTCTAAAATGAATGAAAATTCTAAGGTAATCAATAATTCTCTATTTCTATTCTTGGACATTTATACAATTTATTCGATAAATTTGACCGAATAAGTTCTAAAATGAATGAAAATTCTATGGTAATCAATAATTCTCTATTTCTATTCTTGGACATTTATACAATTTATTCGATAAATTTGACCGAATAAGTTCTAAAATGAATGAAAATTCTATGGTAATCAATAATTCTCTATTTCTATTCTTGGACATTTATACAATTTATTCGATAAATTTGACCGAATAAGTTCTAAAATGAATGAAAATTCTATGGTAATCAATAATTCTCTATTTCTATTCTTGGACATTTATACAATTTATTGATAAATTTGACCGAATAAGTTCTAAAATGAATGAAAATTCTATGGTAATCAATAATTCTCTATTTCTATTCTTGGACATTTATACAATTTATTCGATAAATTTGACCGAATAAGTTCTAAAATGAATGAAAATTCTATGGTAATCAATAATTCTCTATTTCTATTCTTGGACATTTATACAATTTATTGATAAATTTGACCGAATAAGTTCTAAAATGAATGAAAATTTTATGGTAATCAATAATCTCTATTTCTATTCTTGGACATTTATACAATTTATTCGATAAATTTGACCGAATAAGTTCTAAAATGAATGAAAATTCTATGGTAATCAATAATTCTCTATTTCTATTCTTGGACATTTATACAATTTATTCGATAAATTTGACCGAATAAGTTCTAAAATGAATGAAAATTCTAAGGTAATCAATAATTCTCTATTTCTATTCTTGGACATTTATACAATTTATTCGATAAATTTGACCGAATAAGTTCTAAAATGAATGAAAATTCTATGGTAATCAATAATTCTCTATTTCTATTCTTGGACATTTATACAATTTATTCGATAAATTTGACCGAATAAGTTCTAAAATGAATGAAAATTCTATGGTAATCAATAATTCTCTATTTCTATTCTTGGACATTTATACAATTTATTCGATAAATTTGACCGAATAAGTTCTAAAATGAATGAAAATTCTATGGTAATCAATAATTCTCTATTTCTATTCTTGGACATTTATACAATTTATTCGATAAATTTGACCGAATAAGTTCTAAAATGAATGAAAATTCTATGGTAATCAATAATTCTCTATTTCTATTCTTGGACATTTATACAATTTATTCGATAAATTTGACCGAATAAGTTCTAAAATGAATGAAAATTCTATGGTAATCAATAATTCTCTATTTCTATTCTTGGACATTTATACAATTTATTCGATAAATTTGACCGAATAAGTTCTAAAATGAATGAAAATTCTAAGGTAATCAATAATTCTCTATTTCTATTCTTGGACATTTATACAATTTATTCGATAAATTTGACCGAATAAGTTCTAAAATGAATGAAAATTCTATGGTAATCAATAATTCTCTATTTCTATTCTTGGACATTTATACAATTTATTCGATAAATTTGACCGAATAAGTTCTAAAATGAATGAAAATTCTATGGTAATCAATAATTCTCTATTTCTATTCTTGGACATTTATACAATTTATTCGATAAATTTGACCGAATAAGTTCTAAAATGAATGAAAATTCTAAGGTAATCAATAATTCTCTATTTCTATTCTTGGACATTTATACAATTTATTCGATAAATTTGACCGAATAAGTTCTAAAATGAATGAAAATTCTATGGTAATCAATAATTCTCTATTTCTATTCTTGGACATTTATACAATTTATTCGATAAATTTGACCGAATAAGTTCTAAAATGAATGAAAATTCTATGGTAATCAATAATTCTCTATTTCTATTCTTGGACATTTATACAATTTATTCGATAAATTTGACCGAATAAGTTCTAAAATGAATGAAAATTCTATGGTAATCAATAATTCTCTATTTCTATTCTTGGACATTTATACAATTTATTCGATAAATTTGACCGAATAAGTTCTAAAATGAATGAAAATTCTATGGTAATCAATAATTCTCTATTTCTATTCTTGGACATTTATACAATTTATTCGATAAATTTGACCGAATTAGTTCTAAAATGAATGAAAATTCTATGGTAATCAATAATTCTCTATTTCTATTCTTGGACATTTATACAATTTATTCGATAAATTTGACCGAATAAGTTCTAAAATGAATGAAAATTCTATGGTAATCAATAATTCTCTATTTCTATTCTTGGACATTTATACAATTTATTCGATAAATTTGACCGAATAAGTTCTAAAATGAATGAAAATTCTATGGTAATCAATAATTCTCTATTTCTATTCTTGGACATTTATACAATTTATTCGATAAATTTGACCGAATAAGTTCTAAAATGAATGAAAATTCTAAGGTAATCAATAATTCTCTATTTCTATTCTTGGACATTTATACAATTTATTCGATAAATTTGACCGAATAAGTTCTAAAATGAATGAAAATTCTAAGGTAATCAATAATTCTCTATTTCTATTCTTGGACATTTATACAATTTATTCGATAAATTTGACCGAATAAGTTCTAAAATGAATGAAAATTCTATGGTAATCAATAATTCTCTATTTCTATTCTTGGACATTTATACAATTTATTCGATAAATTTGACCGAATTAGTTCTAAAATGAATGAAAATTCTATGGTAATCAATAATTCTCTATTTCTATTCTTGGACATTTATACAATTTATTCGATAAATTTGACCGAATAAGTTCTAAAATGAATGAAAATTCTATGGTAATCAATAATTCTCTATTTCTATTCTTGGACATTTATACAATTTATTCGATAAATTTGACCGAATAAGTTCTAAAATGAATGAAAATTCTAAGGTAATCAATAATTCTCTATTTCTATTCTTGGACATTTATACAATTTATTCGATAAATTTGACCGAATAAGTTCTAAAATGAATGAAAATTCTATGGTAATCAATAATTCTCTATTTCTATTCTTGGACATTTATACAATTTATTCGATAAATTTGACCGAATTAGTTCTAAAATGAATGAAAATTCTATGGTAATCAATAATTCTCTATTTCTATTCTTGGACATTTATACAATTTATTCGATAAATTTGACCGAATAAGTTCTAAAATGAATGAAAATTCTAAGGTAATCAATAATTCTCTATTTCTATTCTTGGACATTTATACAATTTATTCGATAAATTTGACCGAATAAGTTCTAAAATGAATGAAAATTCTATGGTAATCAATAATTCTCTATTTCTATTCTTGGACATTTATACAATTTATTCGATAAATTTGACCGAATAAGTTCTAAAATGAATGAAAATTCTAAGGTAATCAATAATTCTCTATTTCTATTCTTGGACATTTATACAATTTATTCGATAAATTTGACCGAATAAGTTCTAAAATGAATGAAAATTCTAAGGTAATCAATAATTCTCTATTTCTATTCTTGGACATTTATACAATTTATTCGATAAATTTGACCGAATAAGTTCTAAAATGAATGAAAATTCTATGGTAATCAATAATTCTCTATTTCTATTCTTGGACATTTATACAATTTATTGATAAATTTGACCGAATAAGTTCTAAAATGAATGAAAATTCTATGGTAATCAATAATTCTCTATTTCTATTCTTGGACATTTATACAATTTATTCGATAAATTTGACCGAATAAGTTCTAAAATGAATGAAAATTCTATGGTAATCAATAATTCTCTATTTCTATTCTTGGACATTTATACAATTTATTCGATAAATTTGACCGAATAAGTTCTAAAATGAATGAAAATTCTATGGTAATCAATAATTCTCTATTTCTATTCTTGGACATTTATACAATTTATTCGATAAATTTGACCGAATAAGTTCTAAAATGAATGAAAATTCTATGGTAATCAATAATTCTCTATTTCTATTCTTGGACATTTATACAATTTATTCGATAAATTTGACCGAATAAGTTCTAAAATGAATGAAAATTCTATGGTAATCAATAATTCTCTATTTCTATTCTTGGACATTTATACAATTTATTCGATAAATTTGACCGAATAAGTTCTAAAATGAATGAAAATTCTAAGGTAATCAATAATTCTCTATTTCTATTCTTGGACATTTATACAATTTATTCGATAAATTTGACCGAATAAGTTCTAAAATGAATGAAAATTCTATGGTAATCAATAATTCTCTATTTCTATTCTTGGACATTTATACAATTTATTGATAAATTTGACCGAATAAGTTCTAAAATGAATGAAAATTCTATGGTAATCAATAATTCTCTATTTCTATTCTTGGACATTTATACAATTTATTCGATAAATTTGACCGAATAAGTTCTAAAATGAATGAAAATTCTATGGTAATCAATAATTCTCTATTTCTATTCTTGGACATTTATACAATTTATTCGATAAATTTGACCGAATAAGTTCTAAAATGAATGAAAATTCTATGGTAATCAATAATTCTCTATTTCTATTCTTGGACATTTATACAATTTATTCGATAAATTTGACCGAATAAGTTCTAAAATGAATGAAAATTCTATGGTAATCAATAATTCTCTATTTCTATTCTTGGACATTTATACAATTTATTCGATAAATTTGACCGAATAAGTTCTAAAATGAATGAAAATTCTATGGTAATCAATAATTCTCTATTTCTATTCTTGGACATTTATACAATTTATTCGATAAATTTGACCGAATAAGTTCTAAAATGAATGAAAATTCTAAGGTAATCAATAATTCTCTATTTCTATTCTTGGACATTTATACAATTTATTCGATAAATTTGACCGAATAAGTTCTAAAATGAATGAAAATTCTATGGTAATCAATAATTCTCTATTTCTATTCTTGGACATTTATACAATTTATTGATAAATTTGACCGAATAAGTTCTAAAATGAATGAAAATTCTAAGGTAATCAATAATTCTCTATTTCTATTCTTGGACATTTATACAATTTATTCGATAAATTTGACCGAATAAGTTCTAAAATGAATGAAAATTCTATGGTAATCAATAATTCTCTATTTCTATTCTTGGACATTTATACAATTTATTGATAAATTTGACCGAATAAGTTCTAAAATGAATGAAAATTCTAAGGTAATCAATAATTCTCTATTTCTATTCTTGGACATTTATACAATTTATTCGATAAATTTGACCGAATAAGTTCTAAAATGAATGAAAATTCTATGGTAATCAATAATTCTCTATTTCTATTCTTGGACATTTATACAATTTATTGATAAATTTGACCGAATAAGTTCTAAAATGAATGAAAATTCTAAGGTAATCAATAATTCTCTATTTCTATTCTTGGACATTTATACAATTTATTCGATAAATTTGACCGAATAAGTTCTAAAATGAATGAAAATTCTAAGGTAATCAATAATTCTCTATTTTTATTCTTGGACATTTATACAATTTATTCGATAAATTTGACCGAATAAGTTCTAAAATGAATGAAAATTCTATGGTAATCAATAATTCTCTATTTCTATTCTTGGACATTTATACAATTTATTGATAAATTTGACCGAATAAGTTCTAAAATGAATGAAAATTCTAAGGTAATCAATAATTCTCTATTTCTATTCTTGGACATTTATACAATTTATTCGATAAATTTGACCGAATAAGTTCTAAAATGAATGAAAATTCTATGGTAATCAATAATTCTCTATTTCTATTCTTGGACATTTATACAATTTATTCGATAAATTTGACCGAATAAGTTCTAAAATGAATGAAAATTCTATGGTAATCAATAATTCTCTATTTCTATTCTTGGACATTTATACAATTTATTCGATAAATTTGACCGAATAAGTTCTAAAATGAATGAAAATTCTAAGGTAATCAATAATTCTCTATTTCTATTCTTGGATATTTATACAATTTATTCGATAAATTTGACCGAATAAGTTCTAAAATGAATGAAAATTCTATGGTAATTAATAATTCTCTATTTCTATTCTTGGACATTTATACAATTTATTCGATAAATTTGACCGAATAAGTTCTAAAATGAATGAAAATTCTATGGTAATCAATAATTCTCTATTTCTATTCTTGGACATTTATACAATTTATTCGATAAATTTGACCGAATAAGTTCTAAAATGAATGAAAATTCTATGGTAATCAATAATTCTCTATTTCTATTCTTGGACATTTATACAATTTATTGATAAATTTGACCGAATAAGTTCTAAAATGAATGAAAATTCTAAGGTAATCAATAATTCTCTATTTCTATTCTTGGACATTTATACAATTTATTCGATAAATTTGACCGAATAAGTTCTAAAATGAATGAAAATTCTATGGTAATCAATAATTCTCTATTTCTATTCTTGGACATTTATACAATTTATTCGATAAATTTGACCGAATTAGTTCTAAAATGAATGAAAATTCTATGGTAATCAATAATTCTCTATTTCTATTCTTGGACATTTATACAATTTATTCGATAAATTTGACCGAATAAGTTCTAAAATGAATGAAAATTCTAAGGTAATCAATAATTCTCTATTTCTATTCTTGGACATTTATACAATTTATTCGATAAATTTGACCGAATAAGTTCTAAAATGAATGAAAATTCTATGGTAATCAATAATTCTCTATTTCTATTCTTGGACATTTATACAATTTATTCGATAAATTTGACCGAATAAGTTCTAAAATGAATGAAAATTCTAAGGTAATCAATAATTCTCTATTTCTATTCTTGGACATTTATACAATTTATTCGATAAATTTGACCGAATAAGTTCTAAAATGAATGAAAATTCTAAGGTAATCAATAATTCTCTATTTCTATTCTTGGACATTTATACAATTTATTCGATAAATTTGACCGAATTAGTTCTAAAATGAATGAAAATTCTATGGTAATCAATAATTCTCTATTTCTATTCTTGGACATTTATACAATTTATTCGATAAATTTGACCGAATAAGTTCTAAAATGAATGAAAATTCTATGGTAATCAATAATTCTCTATTTCTATTCTTGGACATTTATACAATTTATTCGATAAATTTGACCGAATAAGTTCTAAAATGAATGAAAATTCTAAGGTAATCAATAATTCTCTATTTCTATTCTTGGACATTTATACAATTTATTCGATAAATTTGACCGAATAAGTTCTAAAATGAATGAAAATTCTATGGTAATCAATAATTCTCTATTTCTATTCTTGGACATTTATACAATTTATTCGATAAATTTGACCGAATTAGTTCTAAAATGAATGAAAATTCTATGGTAATCAATAATTCTCTATTTCTATTCTTGGACATTTATACAATTTATTCGATAAATTTGACCGAATAAGTTCTAAAATGAATGAAAATTCTAAGGTAATCAATAATTCTCTATTTCTATTCTTGGACATTTATACAATTTATTCGATAAATTTGACCGAATAAGTTCTAAAATGAATGAAAATTCTATGGTAATCAATAATTCTCTATTTCTATTCTTGGACATTTATACAATTTATTCGATAAATTTGACCGAATAAGTTCTAAAATGAATGAAAATTCTAAGGTAATCAATAATTCTCTATTTCTATTCTTGGACATTTATACAATTTATTCGATAAATTTGACCGAATAAGTTCTAAAATGAATGAAAATTCTAAGGTAATCAATAATTCTCTATTTCTATTCTTGGACATTTATACAATTTATTCGATAAATTTGACCGAATAAGTTCTAAAATGAATGAAAATTCTATGGTAATCAATAATTCTCTATTTCTATTCTTGGACATTTATACAATTTATTCGATAAATTTGACCGAATAAGTTCTAAAATGAATGAAAATTCTAAGGTAATCAATAATTCTCTATTTCTATTCTTGGACATTTATACAATTTATTCGATAAATTTGACCGAATAAGTTCTAAAATGAATGAAAATTCTAAGGTAATCAATAATTCTCTATTTCTATTCTTGGACATTTATACAATTTATTCGATAAATTTGACCGAATTAGTTCTAAAATGAATGAAAATTCTATGGTAATCAATAATTCTCTATTTCTATTCTTGGACATTTATACAATTTATTGATAAATTTGACCGAATAAGTTCTAAAATGAATGAAAATTCTATGGTAATCAATAATTCTCTATTTCTATTCTTGGACATTTATACAATTTATTGATAAATTTGACCGAATAAGTTCTAAAATGAATGAAAATTCTATGGTAATCAATAATTCTCTATTTCTATTCTTGGACATTTATACAATTTATTGATAAATTTGACCGAATAAGTTCTAAAATGAATGAAAATTCTAAGGTAATCAATAATTCTCTATTTCTATTCTTGGACATTTATACAATTTATTCGATAAATTTGACCGAATAAGTTCTAAAATGAATGAAAATTCTATGGTAATCAATAATTCTCTATTTCTATTCTTGGACATTTATACAATTTATTGATAAATTTGACCGAATAAGTTCTAAAATGAATGAAAATTCTATGGTAATCAATAATTCTCTATTTCTATTCTTGGACATTTATACAATTTATTCGATAAATTTGACCGAATAAGTTCTAAAATGAATGAAAATTCTATGGTAATCAATAATTCTCTATTTCTATTCTTGGACATTTATACAATTTATTGATAAATTTGACCGAATAAGTTCTAAAATGAATGAAAATTCTATGGTAATCAATAATTCTCTATTTCTATTCTTGGACATTTATACAATTTATTCGATAAATTTGACCGAATAAGTTCTAAAATGAATGAAAATTCTATGGTAATCAATAATTCTCTATTTCTATTCTTGGACATTTATACAATTTATTGATAAATTTGACCGAATAAGTTCTAAAATGAATGAAAATTCTAAGGTAATCAATAATTCTCTATTTCTATTCTTGGACATTTATACAATTTATTCGATAAATTTGACCGAATAAGTTCTAAAATGAATGAAAATTCTATGGTAATCAATAATTCTCTATTTCTATTCTATTTCTATTCTATTTCTATCCCTTTTTGCATTATTTCCCCGAAGCCTTTTTTTGAATTTATGTCTACATATTTATACCTCTTTACTTCCCGCCCTTTATTACTCATATAAATAACTATTTAACTTTCTCATACTATTTTGCCTTAGATTTAACTTGTCTATTTGTAAATAAATGTTTGATATCTTTAGGCAATTTATCAAAGTTTTGCTCATTTACTCTCCTCATTTTTCTTTTTTAGATATTTTAAAAATGCTTTCTCTTCCAACTGAAGTTCAACTTGATGTATTAAAATGTCTTAATTTCAACCAATTATTCTCTGTTAAATTAACTCATTTTTATTTTTGCAATTTAATTAATAAATATAAGGGAGAATTGGCACAAATTAAATTTTATCAAATCTCAATAGTAAATATATAGACTTTTTTATTTAAATTAATTTTAGATTGAGCCCCAATCTCTTCGAAAGTTAAATCCTTATAAATTCATTAAGCCTGAATTCGGAAATTTTGAATTAACTTCAAATGATCAACTTAAAGAGAAGGTTAATAAATCCGCGGATACGGATCCATCCGCGGATACGGATGGATATGGATAGTGTTTTTTAAAAAATTGGACGGATACGGATGGATACGGATACAATGCTTCAAATCCGCGGATATCCATCTCAAAATTCCAGCCTGCGGTGCAATGAAAGTGAATTTTTTTCGCTTTCGGCCTTTCAAAATTTTTAAAATTTTCGCCTGCGGCGCTAAAAAAGAAAGAAATCTAGCTTCTAAATCATTGAAATTCTCAAATTTTCGCCTGCGGCGCTACAATGAAGAACTCGTTTCTTGCCTTCCAGCTTAAAAATTTTCATCTACGACGCTCCAATGTGCTTACCCACTTAAGGTACGAAGTACAAGTTCAGGCCAAATTCAGTGGTGAGTACGAGCAAAATTAGCTCGTTCTCTTTTAGCTGAGCAAACGAAGCTTTTCAGAGGGGTATGAGGAATTCCCCCACCCAATCCCGAATTGGGAATAAGGAAAAATTTTCCGATTTTCGCTGCCTCAGCGTTTACAATCAAAACTAGAGCCGATTGCCAACTCGGGGCGTGCATCTGCTTAAGACCTGAGTCTCCCATTAAGTGTGTGTTGGTTATGTTAGCCACACACCACCACGTCATTGGTTTTTAATTAAATTACATTTTTTTCAGTGGAATGCACCGAAGTTACCTACACATAGATCTATTTCGTTGCTTTTATTCGATTGTGACCGCCTTCTAAACTGGCTGAAAATTTTTTCTGAAAATGATGGAAACTATTTAAACTCTTTTATTTGTCTTCAACAACTTTTTACTAATTCTGTTTTTGAATATGCTTTATTTGATGAAATTGTGTTTAATCCAGAATTAATTAATCTTCTATTCAACGACAACAAAACAATTTCTCCCAAATTTCACATTCAAAACCCAAATCTTTTTCCTAGCAGATTTGTTCCATTTTATAACATTTGGGAATTCATTTTAAATCATTTAACAATTTCTGATTATCTTTCCATCGATTTTAGTAACCCCGATGTCGGACAGAATGGCTATTTTCTTAATTAAAGGTAAATGTTTATTTAATAACATGTTATTTAAGGTAGAACATATTTAAGAGAAGTTGGATTAGTTTGGTTCGAACCAAAGAGATTAGGCATCCAAAACCACTACACACAAATGTTATCAATAGCTTACTTTTTCTGTTAAGACTGGGTTTTTACTTGTTTTTCTTTTAAATTTTTTAGTTTGCGACGGTACACCCCATCTTAGTATACTACAGCTACCAACCATTATCGAAAATAAAGGAGACATCAAACTTGTCTATTATTATTTAAATAAATTATTAAATTGTTTTTTTGGAGATGGCCTCTTTGAAAACTTTATAATCAATCCAGAATTGATCAAACTATTATTTGGAAGAACTCCTAAACAATTTTATATTCAAGCATCTTGTCTGTTTATTTATTACAATACTAAAAATTGTTTAAATTTTGTATTGAATCATCTGATTAGTAAATCTCTTGTAATTTATCTAAATGATGAAAAAGATGTTACAAAATATGCGGATATTTTATTAAAAATTTTAACGAGCGGAAACAATTTTAACGGTGTCTGGTTAAGGTCTAATACCTTACAAAAACTTTTTGAAATTGTTTTAACTGTAAGTTTTTGGTTACTTTATAATTATATGAGTATTTCAAACTAGTCAAATTAAGATAAAATTTATTTTCGAAAACTGAGATTTTTAATATTTTAAGTCTTTCTTGTAATTTTAATATATTGAAACCTCACAAGATTGCTCAAAAATTGTGGCCAATATTAAATTAAATAGCCTTGAAATTCCTTTTACTGATTTAAATGAAAGAGCTGAAAAAATTGAAGTAAAGCGTGTAAACGAGCATTATTCAACAACAAAATACCAACTTTCCAACAAAAACAATCCAAAAATTAAATTCACTTTTTTATGTGGGGAAAGTCATAACAGAATTAAGAATATAGACATTAAACGAATTTATTGATAAATTTTTTTGATAATTTATATTTTACTTTTCGGCAATGGACAGGATCTGCCCAGATATTTTTCCAACATTTCCGGAATTACTGATTCTTACTTTGTCCTTCAAGTATGAGTTTAAATTCCAAAATAAATTTCTGGGCATATCCGGAAAATAAGATTTACTTTTCTAAATCTTTCTTTTTAAATTTTTTGTTTCTTAATAAACATTTTCTAAAAAATTTTTGAATTTTTTCACAAGTACATTTATTAAAATTTCATCAAATTAAAAATACATCCTTTCGGCATACGATTAAATGAAATTTTCCAATTTCTCTTTATCATTCAAAAATTAACATTATTATAAGAAATATTCCCTTTGTAAGGTAAAAATCACACGCATCTTTTTTAAGAACGATGCCCATTTTATTTAACCAGGCAATGAGAATGAGGAAAAACTAGGTGAATATAAAGAAAAATTCTTCTTAAAATATTCATTTGCCATTCGGTTTATTTTAAAAAATTAAATTTTAAATCATTTTTACCTACTAGTTTTCATTTTTTAAACAAAATTTCATAAAAGGGTGCATTACTTACCGTCGTTTTTGTTTAAGTAGGTTTTCGGTTAATCCAGATTTTAAAAACTCGTTTTTGGTTTTGAATTTTAGACAAGTACCGGCTTTCTCTATTTTGGAGGAATTTTTAATAAAATCACGGTTCGGTTTTTTAAATTTTGTGAAAACGGTTAATTTTTGGCAAAAAATATCAAAATTTTCTTTAAAAACAGTAGCATAACCTTAATTTTAAAATTATATTTTTGTTTAATTTTTATTTAAATTTTATAATATCTTGGAAATGTTTTCCCGGTAATTGTTCGGTTCGTACCCCCCACTCTTTTTTCTTTCCTAAAAGTATTAAAAATGGTCAGTCAGTCTTAGGATATAGAACTTGTCGAGCTGTGTCGGATGACACCAGAATCAACCCCAGGTCTTAACATTGGACCGAGATACAGACAAAAAACCTGCGCAAAGAGAAGGGTTTTGCAAAAGCGTCTCACGACTACAACAGGATTACTTTATGTCATAATTTTGTCAAATCTTGTTCAATTATGTTGATTTTGATGTCTTTCGAATCAGCTCGACAAGCTCTTTCGAGTAAGCTATTATTTGTTTAATCGAATTTTCAACCCAAAAAATGTTCTTGGTCCACCCTTTTATTTTTCAATTTTCGGAGGTCTGTATCTCGGCCCAAAGTTAAGACCTGGGGTTGATTTTAGTGCCATCCGACACAGCTCGAAAAGTTCAATAACTTAAGACTGACTGACCATTTTTTAATACTTTTAGTAAGGAAAAAAGAGTGGGGGGTACGAACCGAACAATTACCGTTTTCCCTTATTTTTTTATAGGTTAATTTATTTTTAAATATTTTTGAATACATTTTAAATATGTAATATAATTTTTAAGCATTTTTTCAGTTAATTTTTTATTAGTGCTTTTATTGAATTTTTGCTTCATTTTCTTACAGAAAATGTTTTATTCTTTACCAACAGAAGCGAAACTTGATGTTTTTAAATTCCTCAATTTTGAAGATTTATGTTCAGTTAAACAAACAAATTTATATTTTTATGATTTTTTAAATAAATATGAAGGGGAGCTTGCTCGAGAGGAATTTAATAAAATCTCTATTGTATCATTTTTTTAATTTATTTAAATTACAAGTTTTCTAGGATGATATCGATAACTTCAATGAAGATTCTCATAAAATAATCATACCGAAGGCTAAAGATTTTGACTTTGCATTGAACAAACAATTCGAGGTTTAAATCAAATAAAATTGTAAAAATTTAATTTCTTTTTAGTGGAAAGATATACTAGAAAAACCAATTCCTTTGTATTTACCTGATCAAAGTTCAAACAAAAATGTTATTTGCTTAACTAAAGGTGTTTAATAAAAATTTTTTAGTTCATACCTTAATACGAAACATACATTGCATCAATATCGATGATGTATGTTTTCTGTTATGGAATTGAACCAAAAATACGTATCGGACAATACTTTAGTGGACTATAGTTAGTGAAGTATGTATATCGTAGGAAATAATACATTTGCTGGTGATTAAGAGGATTTTGGGGATATATCTAGGGACTAAGGTGGATGGATATCAGTTGATTTGATTAATTAAGGGATTAGAACCACAAATCCTTCGATTTTCTTCTTAATCCCTCCAAATTACACAGTATATTTCTTGATCTTTAAATCTACAGTAGTGACCGATAGTCCACTTGCATTGTCCGAGAGCCGAAAAATATGGGGCCGATATTTATTTAAAAATTTGTTATTTCTAAATTAAAAAAATATTTCCTAGATTATAACGATGAAGAACGTCACATTATACTTGAATTGCCATCAATTATTAGAAGCAAAGAGGATATCAAAATAGTTTATTATTATTTAAATAAATTATTTAATTGTTCTTTTAAACATCTCTGTATTGAAAAATTTATATTTAATCCAAAACTGATCGAGTTATTCTTTGGAAATTTTCCTAAACAATTTTATGTTCAAAATTGCGATTATTCTATTACTGGACACAATATTGACATTATAATATTCCAATTTATTTTTAACTATTTAATTGGTGGAAATCTTAAAATTAATTTTCTTCGAGATAGAGCTGCCATTGAAAAACATAAAGATATTTTATTTAAAATTTTAACAAGTGGAGACAATTTTAAAGAAGTTTATTTGAAGCTTTCTAATCTTCCAGGAATGTTTCATCAATTTATAAATGTACAGAGGATTTATGATTATATAATTGAAGTAATTTATATTTGGGGGGAAAGTTTAAAAAATAAATTTAAATTTTCTAGTATATAGCTACAACTACAGACATTTCAAAAATGACTCCAAATATTATTCTCGACTTTCTGGCTACCGCTTTTCCAGGACTTAAATTAAATGAAAGGGCAGAAAAAGTTAAAATTAAACAAACTGAACAATTATTTGATACAAAATATACAAAATACCGAATTTTGAATATTCACAATCCAAAAGTGAGATTCCGAGTTTGCAATGAAGAAAGGGAAAATTTTATATCTTTTTACGTTAAAATTAAAATAAAGAAAGTTGAATTTTGAAGAATGAAAGTAAAGAAGCTTTTGATAAGAAAGCTTTTGACAAGCTTTCTTATCAAAAAAAAAAAAAAAGAAGCTTTTGACAAGTAAATAAAAAATTGACTTTTTCAATTAACTTATTTTTGTGTGATTTATTTTCATTCATTTTTTAAATGGATAAAGTTTGTCATTTTATTTTTAAATATTTAAGATACATTTTAATAACAAGGGTGGAACTATTCTAGTTTACATCTTTTAGGTAATAAATTGTATTCTTATAGTGAGTTATCTTGACCTGGATTATTGCCTAGATAGCATTTCTTTACCATCACGTGACTAGAAAAATTTTAAAAATCTTCGGTCAAAATTCTTTTTTTATCTTTATTCATCTCCGTCGAAAAAATGCTTTTTGATATTTTAGTGCCAGAAATTCGAAACGAATAAAATTTGATCTTATTTCGAACTCACACTTACATAATTATCAACCTTAGCCTCGGTGTAATTATAAACTGCCTAAATTACAATTTCGTAAAAGGAAACCTCCGTGCTTCGCGCGGAGTTTTGCGGCACGCGTCTCTCGGGGAGTCTACGGTCGCTGGGTTCTGGGCTCGTAACTTAATCCTATTCGAATGATATGTGTTTCATATCGAAATTTTGCTTCCGGTATACTATACTACAGCCCCTAGTTTAAACTCAATAAACTTTCACTTTCTTGATTGCAAAATGATAATTTCACTTTGTTAGCTTCTTTTTTGATAATTTATTTTGCTATTGATAAACATTTTGCTGAAATGGTTATTTATTTAAATTTTTTATGAAATGCCCCTCGGTATTCGATCAAAGATTAAAAATTATTTTCCTAATTTTCTCAATCATTTAAAAATTAACATTTACTATTCGCCCTTTAAGGACGTTGTCTCGTATTTCACAACAAAAAATGGTTCTCCAAATCTAAGAAAGACAATGATGAATTGAAAAACAAAGGAGGATAGTGTAATAATGGTATAATTTCGGAATACTAAAGACTCGGATTGGTACAAACTATATGTCATTCGACTCCGCTCAGCGAGCTGAGTCGAATGACATCAAAATACCGATTGGGACGTAACTATGGCCCGAGATACAGGGCTCGAAATGGTCAAAAACCATAGGGAATACCAAGCACTTTTTTGGGGTGAAAAATTCGAAAATGCAAATAATAGCTCATTTGAAAGATCTCCTCGAGCTGAGTCGAATGAGACCAAAATCAGCAAAATCCGACTTGATTTGATAAAGTTACGATCGTTTATTTTAGCTCCATACCTTTGTTCTCCATGGATGTACTTGATGCTGCGGAGGAAGCCAATCACAGCGATAATTGGAATAGGATTAAGTTACAAGCCCAGAGCCCGTAGACTCGCCGCCTCGCCGATGCCCCATAGGTTTACGTTGTTTGTTTTTTCTGTCATAACTTCGAAAAAACGTGACCAATCACGGCGATTTTGGCGTCATTCGACTCAGCTTGAAGAGCTCTTTCAAATGAGCTATTATTTGCATTTTCGAATTTTTCACCCCAAAAAAAGTGCTTGGTCCCCCATATGGTTTTTGACTATTTCGAGCCCTGTATATCGGCCCATAGTTACGTCCCAATCGATATTTTGATGTCATTCGACTCAGCTCGCTGAGCGGAGTCGAATGACATATAGTTTGTCCCAATCGGAGTCTGTTTAGTATGCCGAAATTATTCCTGTAATAATATAGCTATTTAATTCCTAACATTTGAAGATATTAAGTTTCGTTCTTGTTGTTTAAAAATAAAACATTTTTTGAAAATTAATATATAAGCACTACGAATTAACTGAAAAATGCTAAAAATTATATTAAATAAAAGTGCATAAAGATATTTAACATTGAAATAGACAGGCATTAACCTGCTGAAAATGTGAAGAAAATAAATTTAATAAAAAAATAATTTAATCAAAAAAGTCGGTAATAGTCGGTTTCGTATACCCCCTTTATCGAAAAAGTCAATAAACAACAAAAAGATTTTAAAAAATATTTATATCTTAAAAGATCAAAAAATTTTATTTTCGTCTTCTCAACTTCTACTCCTTCATTCTTCTGATTTTAACATTCAAAATCCATCCATCTTCTCCTTCTTCATTGCAAATTGAGAATCTAACTTTTGGATTGTGAATATTTGCAAGTTGGTATTTTGTGTATTTAACTCCATTTAATTGTTTAATTTCAACGTTTTCTGCGCTCTCACTTAATTGAAATATTAGAGGCCAAGAAAATTGTAGAGAAATATTAGCCACCATTTGTGAACAGTCCTCGGACTTTGTTATATGCTTAAATTTGTATTATTACTTACTAATTGTATTTTTATTTTATTAGATTTGAAAAAGTTATATAGTAGTATTTAGCTTTTTTCACAAATTCCACTATTCTCTTTGGTATCTTATTAACCGAAAAAATTGAGGATTTCGACTTCCTCTGAGAAACAAACTTAAAATAGACGTTTGTGTTTTTGTCTGGCAAATTGATAAATATTATAAAATTAATAAATCTGCTAGGAAATATTTGGTTCTATAGCACTAATTTATATACATGAAAAAACGGAAAGTGAAAAGAAAATTTCCTAGAAATAATACCTTACCTTAATAATCTCGCAATAAAGCCGTTTGCATGTAAGATTTCGCAAAAGAATTTTTGGTAATCCATAACCTCTCATTGTTATGATATCGAATAATTTAGGATCAATCGAATATATGCCAAAGTTGTTATCAAGATCGATGGTAAGACAATCAGAAATTGTTAAATGCTTTGAAACGAATTTCCAAATATAATCAATTGAAACAGTTCCGCTTGGAAATAGATTTGGTTTTTGAATGTGAAATTTGGGAGAAATTGTTTTGTTGTCATTGAATAATAAATTAATTAGTTCTGGATTAAACAAAATTTTATCAAATAAAGCATATTCAAAAACAGAATTAGTAAAAAGTTGTCCCAAACAGTAACGAATAATAGCCAATTGTTCAAAGCTTCTAGGAAATATTGGCAATTTTAGAATATAATAACGAGGCCCGTTGTCCAATAAATAGTCGTCAGAGGTTCTCTCAATACAAACAACAGAGTTTAAAGAGTTTCCATCATTTTCAGAAAAAATATCAAATAAAAGTAACGGAAAAGATCTGTGTGTAGGTACTATCGGTGCTTTCCACTGAAAAAATAGTAAATTTATTCAAAACCAATGCCGTGTTATTGTGGTAGCAGGGATCCTGCCTACCAGATCTCCAGAAATCGAGAATTTTGTTTTTATTGTCGGAAGGATCCCTGCCGTATGCTCTATACAGGTGGCACGCTCCGAGTGGAGAGGTAATTTGCTTGATCACTAGGCAGAAATGTTTGACTACTACTAACAAGCAGTGCTTCAAAATTTCTGAATTGCAAGCACTTCTAATTTTGGTACTGTACCCGTACCTAGCATAGTCTCATTTTTTAGGTTCGTTACCTACTTTTCCTACTTTTGGCCTAGTACCAATATCTCGTACTTATGCAAATACATAAAAATTTTGTTAAGAGTATGAATTTTGATACGAGCATTAAACGAGCATTTTGTACGAGCCATTATATAAATTATTGAGGACGGAAAAAGAGGGGAGCGAAATTGAATTTTACCCGAAAAAGAATCCAAAAATTTAATTTTTAACCTTTTTACGTTTATCATCTAAAATATATTTAACAAATCCAGGCTTGGGTTCAATGATTCTGTATGAATCTAATTCTTGATAATTAACTTTCTGAAATTGAATTTTTAAAAATATTTCGGTAATTGTTCGGTTTAGACCCCCCACTCATTTTTCTGACCATTTTTTTATTTTTGCTTCCCTTTCTCCCTTAATTTTCATGAGGCAAGCATCGAAAAGGATTATGAGTAATATTTACTTTGTTCCAACAGTATAGAATAGAGAAACATGATACCAAGAATTATAAAAAACTTGAGAAATATCACCAAATCGCTTTAGCCACAGAAATTCAGACAAATATGTATGTTCGGTATGTATCAGTGTTGCTGCCTGCTAACGACTGAACTTACGATCTTCGAGCCAAGCATCGAAATAATCTGTGCGTGTCACCCAAATTAACCATGTTAAAAATTTTTAGTCGATCTATCTTGGTTATTGATTGATGTAAATGAGTTTTCCAGAACTTTTCTCATGCATAAATACATATGTACATAATCTTTTTCGATACTTGCCTCATGAAAATTAAGGGAGAAAGGGAAGGAAAAATGAAAAAATGGTCAGAAAAATGAGTGGGGGGTCTAAACCGAACAATGTTAAAAAAACAATTACCATTATTTCCGAACAATTACCAATATTTCTTTTAATATTTACTATTGAGAGTTTTTTGAATTTCATTCGAAAGCACAATTCTCCCTCATATTTATTAATTAAATTGAGAAAGTAAAAATTTGTTAATTTAAAAGAAGTTAATTGATTAAAATTGAGACATTTTAATACATCAAGTTTTGCCTCAATTGGAAGAGAATACATTTTCAATTAACTAAAAATAGAGGAAAAATCTTGAGATAAATAAAAAGAAAAAACAAAAGCCGTTAGATTTGTTTGTTCACTAAGTCGGATTGGGATGTAAATTATCTACTCATAAAATGACGATAAGAGATGCCATGAGAGTTTGTTGAATAAATGAAAAATAAAAACGAAAATGCCAAAACTAGTAGGTAAAAAATGATTTAATTTTTAGGAATTGTCATCCAAAATAACTGAATGGCAAATAAATGTTGGAAAAGGAAATCTTTGCCTTTATAAGTTTAATTCGCTTTTATTCATTCTCATTGCCTAATTACACAGATGGACGACATGTGAATGCCTCACAAAGGCAATAATTTTTTATAGTATAAATGTTAATTTTTAAATGATAGAGGGAAATTTGGTCTTCGTCGATCATATTCTTCGTCGATCCGGTTAGATTTATTCTAAATGTTCTCCCCCATTTATTCAAATTACATATTCCCCCTAAAAATACTTAAATTTATTTTACTTTTTATTATTTCACAATATTTCCCCAAAACATTATTTGAATTTATTCCTCTTTGTATTTTGTTATTTAACCTTTTCTTAACCCATAAACTTGTACATATTTGACCTTTCTTTACTCCTAGTTTAGTAGCAATGGAGATCCTGGTTTCCTCCGCAGTAGCAAAAACCGACAGACCCCATAGGTAAGGAGTTAAGATAGCTCTTTTTGTTTAAAAAAGTTATTTTCTTTTCTCCATTTTTCCTTACGGCAAACATCAACAACCATCAACTATTAAGGAAAAATTGACCCTTTTTATAAAATAATGAAAAAAACGATTCGACCCTTCTTTCGGGATAGGGCCACATTTTCAATATCACCAAAACGTTTTCGCCAAAGAAATTCTGGGAGATAACTTTTATACGTTCCAGTGTTGTTTCCAGCTTGATGTCTGAATTTTCGCTTATAAGTTGACCATAATGATTCAATGTTCTGTGTATGGATATTAGGATCTTCGCTATCCACGTATTCTTTTGAATGATTAACAGAAATTCTTAAGTTGTTCCATTTTTTAATTGAGAAAATGAATCTTCTCAAAAACTCATACTTGTTAAATACCAAAAAATAATCCTCCTTTTTATAATCCTTTTTGTTTGATTGCAGGCAAGAATTAGAAAGGCAAATTGAATGGAAGAAAGGAAAAAGTCTGACCATTTTTAAAAAATATAGGGTGAAAATTGGGAAGGAAAAAAGGGGGTCTGTCACGTTCAAAATTACCGGAAATTGTTCCAAAATGGAACAAACATCAATCATGATCAATATGTCCAATCAAAGAAGGGTGTTCGATCTCCAAGGACAATCTTTGTCGGTCGCCATTGTCAGTTCGATCGAAAACACAATTCCCCGATGTTGGAACATCATTCCCGATCATTGGAATACATAATTATGAAATTTAAAAAATCGATATTTTGGGTAATTCGTCATTTTGGGTGTCGATATTTTGGGCCACGATATTTAGGGTGACGATATTTTGGGTTTTTTATATTTAGGGGTGATCCCGTTTATTTGGCCGTTTTTACTTGATCATAAATCTGTATCCACAAAAGTTTGTCTTACAATAGATTTACGAAGGTTTTTAAAAAATAATGCCTTATTGACAAAGGTTTATTGACGCAAGATTTATTGTCTACAACCATAAAAGTGTTATTATGTAACAAGTTTTGAGCCATTATTTATCAATTTACATATTTTCACAATTAGTTTATTTCCAATTTTTTAGAGTAAATTATTGAAAGAATGAAAACAGGGCTTTCAAAACTTTTTGAACTTCAGCCTGATCCTTATGACAATACACAATCAAAGTTTTTACGTATTTGTTTGGTTTGTTTTTTTTTAATTTTATGGAACTGAGTCTGAGCCAATTCTTGTGAGAGTCACACAAGAAAGGGATTCTGTAAGGGATTTTAGTCGAAAAACGGGTTTACCGACATTAATCTTGTGGGGTTTCTGACCATTTTTTCATTTTTCCTGAAGGAAACATCTAGAGTTAAAGACTTTCATTTATCCTTTATGTGGGCATATCGATTTGGTATTTCTCAAGTTTTTTCTTTTTTTTATCTTATTGAAAAAAAGTAAAAAATATTACTCATAATCCTTGCCTTATGAAAAATAAGGGAGAAAGTGGAGGAAAAATGAAGAAAAATGGTCAGAAAAAGCCTGGGGAAACCGACTTTTACCCGCTGTCATTTTAGACTTTTGGAAAAATTCGGTTACGGGATCCCCGAATTTGCAATTTTTCCCTAGTTTTTCTTATACTCAGAGCCCATGTATTTTTGAGTTTATGGGTCTTTCTTCGACTAAAATTTGTTTTTTCAAGTTTACAAATGTTGAAAATGCTTCTGAATTGAGAGAATTTGTTAGAAAAGGCGAAATTGACGCAGCCTTAATTCGTGCAGAATTGGTTTAAATTTAAATTCCAAAAAAATTTTTTTCAAAAATTTTTTTAAGCTTCTCGAACCCTTTGTTTTATTAGCTGCAGCAAATAGAGCAGTCCATCAGGCAGCCCATAATCGAATGATTACACGCTCTTTAAGTGCCGAATTAATTTATTCTTTGTCTCCAAATCGAAATATTTCTGATTCTTTAAATAGTTTGGATTTTTTAATATTTTTTTAAAATCGAAATTTTTTTTTATTTCCCAAGAATTGGTTAATAATTTCTGGAAATTATTAATTCTTTAAATTTCTCATCAAGTCCCAGTTTTGGGCACCGTTTGGGCTTTAAAAGATTTTAAATAAAATATAATTTTTATTCTAATTAAATTTAAAAATTAATAAATTCTTTTCTTGCTTTAGCCTAAACAAATCCAGAAAGGGCGTAGCCGGGGGGACTTCTGAGTTATAGCTCCCCTGAATGGGGAAAAGGGAAAAATATTGGGAGAGAGATGATAGGAAAAATGATTTCCCCATTTTAGCCCTTTGAAATCGACCCCCTGGCTACATCCTTGAAATCCAGTATTTGACAAGAAATTGATGGATTAATCTAAATTTTCTCTAAATTTGTTTTAAAAAACAAATTTAAAGAATTTATTTACAAAAATATTTTTCCCTTTAAAAAAATAATTATTTTTTTAATTAAAAATTTTCAGCTTTTGGAATAGCCGAAAATAGCCAATCCCTTGTTGTTGCTATTTTTGATGATGTTAAAGGAAAGAAAATGATATCAATAGCTAAAAGGATTAAAGGCACCCCTGTGTCTTTTGAATTACTTCGAGAAATTTCTGATTTGGGGTTGATTAAACAGGTTGGGAATAAATGACTTTTTAATATAACTTCCACTAACTTAAGCAATTTGGAGTTTTTTCGGCTAAAAGAGGAATTTATTGAAATTTTTGGAGTTTCAAAATTTAATATCTCTCTCTATTCGCTGTACACAACAGGGATGGGTCGAGCACGATTGCGGGTTGAGATTTTTCTCATTTTTTTATCTATGGAATTAATTTTAAAAAGTGTATATGGAGTAGATTATTTTCTAACCTGAAATAATCCTGGGCCTTTATTTTTGATAAGCAGAATTACAAACCCGCAATCGTCGACCCAACTCATCTCTGGTACACAATCCCCCCAAATTTTCCTTAATTAAAATTTCCGAAAATTGCCTATATTTATTTTGTTTCCCCAAAATCTCTGTCTTAAATCCCCCAGTTAATCTTTCTTTCATAAAATTCCTTCTCTAAATTATTTAAAGTCCTATACAATTTTCTAAAATTTTCAGATTTATCAATTGCCAGAATTAGATGTTAATGGAATTTCGATGAGCGATTTAATTGTAAGCAGAATAGTCACAAAAGAAATTGTTTAAAAGCAATATTTAATTTAAAAAACATTTTTTTGTATTTTATTTTTTGAGAATAAAATATTCCTCAATCTCTAAGATTGTTATAATTAGAGCTCGGAACGGGATCGGGACCCGGTCCCGTTTCCCGGTTTCCCGGTCCTTTTTCCCGGTTTTTTTGAAGAGGCCGGGATGAAACCGGGATCGGGAATTCCCGGTCCGGGTCCCAGCCGGTTAATTTTCATTTCCCGTTTCCCGATCCCGGCTTTTTTTTCACCGGAAAACCGGCAATTCCAAGCACTTAATTATATTTATTAATTGATATTTATGTGAATAATAAATTTATTAATTTAATAGAACTCATAATAACATTAGTTTTAAACATTCTTATATTTTCTTTACGTAATTTCAAAAAATTATAAATTTCCCGGTTTCCCGGTCCGGTTCCCTCCCGGTCGGCCTTCAGTTCCCGGTTCCGGTTTTTTCAAAATTCTGACCTCTAGTTATAATCTTATCAGTAGGGCTGTCCCCGTCCCTCCTCCTACCCCCAATGGCGCTGCGTCCCCAAACATTTTTCTCCGTGCCCCCCCCCCCCCCGTCGGGGCCAGCCCTACTCATTAGAAACTTCTTCCCTCTAAAGAAGTAAGACATTAAATAAATTTTTAAAAATTTTCGAATAATTAAAATTTTAAAAAACAATTCTTTGGTGCCTGTACAAGATGATTTTTAATTAAATTAGCGTTCAAAAAGCGTGGCGCGAACTCGTACAAACAAAAATTGATTGACTGGACTTGGCTAAAACGATCAGTGGTACTTATTGCGTCCTCCCCCCAGGCCGCAATTTGTTGAAGTTCGCTGACAGTTTGGACAGCCATCAAAACATAACCAACATTAAATAACCATCTCCGTCTCCCCCTCAATAACAAAAAATATAAAAATTGTCTGGCAATACCCTAAATTTATAAATAAAAATAAAACACGTTAAACACAATAATATATTCAAATTTCGTGTCTTTAAAAAAACAATCTCTCGTTGAATTAAACATTATAGAAAGCACTGATGTTCTTTAAAAATTACAACATTTTCTCTTTAATTTTCTTCACTTTTTAAATCCATGAAATGAAGCATATTGAATATTATGCTCTTTCAATGCTGTTTGTAATTCTTGTTTTTGTTCAAGATTTAATGAAGTTGTAGTATTCTCAAATTTTGAAGCGATTTTGTAAAGCTGTAAAATTAAATTTAAAAATTAGAAAAAATAATTTTTTGGAATATTTTAATGACAAAATTCTTTTTGGTTCAAACCGGGGATGTCACATGTTAAAAAAATGTCGGGTCGGGTTTTCAAAATTTTCTTCGGCATTAGGTCGAGAAAACCACCCGGTTTCGGGTAACACGTGACATCCCTGGTTCTAACAGATAAACCAAAACAGTAAATCTTACGTTAGAAACCGACACCCCTATTTGAGAAAAATAAAGCAAAAATGGAATCAGAAAGTTAAAGAAAATGAATAAAACGAGGAACTTTTTCGGAGAGGGTCAAGGGGAAATGGAACCAGGAATAGAATTCGAGAAGAATAGAAAGTATAATTAAAAATTATACGAGAAAAATACAGTAAAAGGTTATTTATTCTCCAAATATCCCACAATAAGAATGATTGATCCAAAAAAAATTTAAATTTAAAACAAAGAAAGGAATACAAGACCGACGTATAAAAATAGAATTAGGCTTAAAAATAGAGGGGGGATAGACTAATTTGAGTGATAAACATATTAGATATTGTCCATTTATTTTTTCAATTTATTAAAAAAATTTTAGAAAAAATATTTAGAACCCTTGGAAAAGACAAAAAAATTTTAATTTCAAAAAAAACCTTATTATCAGCTTCATCCATTTTATGTATTGCTTCATGGACTGCATATTCTTTCAACACACGAGCATATAAATTTTCAATAGTCGGTCGACTTTTATAAAATAATTCACGGAGGCGCTCTTGCTTTTTTCGTAGTAAAACAGAAATTTCGTTGTTTGGCTGAAAATTTTAGAGAAAATTTAATTTGGTAAATATTGTTTAAAACTCTCTCCAAATGACAACTCAAAGAAATTTTTTTTAATATTTACAATAAAAGCCAAAATAAAGAAAGATTTTCTGGATTATTAACCAATAGTGATGGTCCCCGTCCCCGAAAGTCGGGGAATTTGAGATATTTTTTGAAAATTCCTCGTCCTCCCTGTGGCGCTGCCTTCCAAAAAACTTGCTCCGTGACCCTCCACCTCCCCGTTGGGGATCAACTCTATTAACCAATTCTAACATATAATCAAACTCAGTTATTATCTACCCCCTTCCCCTCCTAATCCACCTAGATTCAAATTCAGTTGTTTTCTAAATTTTGGGGGAGCTTCTCAGAGATAACTTCACATCAGTAGAAAGTACCCTTCAATATAAGGATGATTTTCCTGCCTCAATAGGATTTTCAAAAAAGGTGGATCCCTTTAAACACAACATAATAATTTATAAAATCCAAACGTCTTTATCATTCGAAGTTGTCGCCGTTGATGATTTCGTCCATTGCTTCCTGTCAATTGTCCCATTATTACCATTCACTCCCCTCAATGATTTTTCCATCAATTCCTCCTCCCCTTCCTCATCTTCTTTTTTATCTTCTTCTTCCTCTTCATCAAAATCATCATCTTCTTCACTCATTAATTTAAAACAATTTTTTAAATTACTTTCGGATTTTCCAAAAATTTTGTTTTTTAATTTTTGTTTTTTAATTATTGGAGTTTCTTTTCTCAATTGTTTTTGTTGTTTTCCTCCATTCTGTGTTCCATTACTAGAATTTTTATTTAAACTGTTTAAACGTGGATGTAATCCATTTGGAACAAGTTTAGGCGTAATTAAAGAAGAACAGTCAATATCTACAAGTATTTCTTTTTGTGATGAAGACAAAGTTTTTGATGCTAAAAAAATTTTTTTAGAAGTGAAAAATGGAATTTAAAACGAGGAAAATTTTTTGGAAGACCTTGCACAAAAATTTTCGAGTACACCCCAACGTACCGCGAGGCCAAGTACCGCCGAGCTTCAAAATTGTCGAAATCAGGACGACCTGGTTTGTTTCGACTCAGTTCGCCGAGCTGCAAAGAAACATAACAGGGTGTCCAGGATTCGAAAATTTTGAACGAAGTTATAGGTTGGCAGTACCTTGGCCTCTCGGTTAGTTTCCCCTGCTCCCAAAATTTTCTGCGTAATGCATCATCCCTAGAAAATTCGAAAACATCGCTAAAGCGGTCACAAAGAGTGCCCCCTTAAATTGTAATTAGTTTTTAAAAACCTAAATTAATTTCCGAAAAAATAAAAACCACAAACTTGGTCCTTTCTCCAATTTATTACTTCCAACATGAAACGAAATTGCTCTTCCTCTATAATTTTGTTCAAAAGAGGGAGTTTCCTCATTAGATTTAAAAGAATCACTTCGCTTTTTAAAACGTCCTTTCGGCCCTCTTTCTGAATAAAAATTATTTTTTAAAGGAGTTGTACAAATTGAGGCAGATGACTCAGAAGAAGATTCACTAGTTGATAAAACTCTTTTTCGTTTTTTTGAAGATTTTTCTGAAATTGCTGACGTTATGCTGGGAAGAGATTTTGAAGATTGCTGTTGGGAAGTAGAAGAAGTGGAAGCTAAAAAATATTTTTAATTTTTAATGCAGTTCGCCTAAGTATCTAAATCATCATCCGTCGCGCCCAGATAACCCTAAAGCATATTTTTCTATTTGGACTGTATTTTGTCGGACTTTGTCTTACAAGGGAATATTCCTATCTGTATGTAAAAACCTCGAAAAAATTTTTTGCACCATCGTGTAGAGCAGGGTCGATAACCTATTGCCAGAGGGAAAAAGCCAAAAACTTGCAATAGATTATCGACCCTGGTCTACACAATGGTCAAAAAAATTTTCGAAATTTTTACATACAGTTCGGAATGTTCCCTTGTAAGCCTGGCACACTTCTCAGCCCCCTCTTCTCCCACTATAAAGGATTTAAAAAAAATACTAATTTTATGGGTATCTGAAAATAAGGTTTTATTGTATTCCCAAAAAAAATTTTAAATTTATATACCGCTTTTTTCAATATTTTGCGAACAATAATTTCCAATAATATTTTCTTCTGAGAAGCGATCAAGCATTTTTTCTTTGTATTCATTTACATAATCCAAAGAGATATGTCGCAAATACCTTAAATTAAAATTAAAAAGTAAAAATAATAATTTCCAAACTCTTTAGCCCAAGTCCAAAAGCGATGCGGAACATCCAAAATATGCGGAGCCTCATCATCTTCAGGCGAAGAAAAAATACCAAGATCGGTTAAACTGAAAAAAATAAAAAATATTTATCTCAAAATTAATTTTTGAATATTTCCAAAGCCTAGACATAAAATAAAAAATTTTTGGATCAAAAAAATTGTAAAAATAATTTTTCTAAACTTTGTAGAAGCTTAAATAAAGCATAAAAAATTGTTCGAGCACGGCAGGATTCGAACCTGCAATCTTCGGTTCCGTAGACCGACGCGTTATCCGTTGCGCCACGCGCCCATATTTATTCAGTCAGAAATAAAACTTAAGAAGAGCCCACAATTTATTTCTTTCTAGAACTAAAGCTAAAAATAAAAAGAGAAAAAATGATTTTTTAGGCTAAACTTACATATATTGTTGGAAAATAAAAATTAAATATTTTTTTCTTTATTTTGATGTAGGAATTTTCAAGACAAAATGAATTCTAATAATTTTTAAGATTTCCAGGATTTATTTTTTACTATTTTTAATTTAAACAACCAAATTTTGGGACTTTGGAGGGCCATATCTTGGCCAGATCAAAAAACGGGCAAAAACAGCTCAAAATCCTTGCTAAAAAGGGCACATTCTCTATCGAATAAGCCCGGTCTCGACCGTTTTTAGGTCCGACAAAACCCTCACCCCACCCTTCTATTCCCCCAATAAAAACCTCATAGATGTTGTTGGGGTTGGCACAGATCTTTTTACACGTTCAGCCAATTTTTGCATTTCCTCCTTTCCAACACAACAAAATATAGGCAAAGGACGATTTCTTAAATTAACTGTTGGGTATTCCCCCGTTGTTAAATAGGTTATTTCTCCGTGAATTGTGCTTTGATAGTCTATATTTTGGGCACAAAGCTCTTCTAATTCGAATTGAAGTGATGTCTAAAAATTAAAAAAAAATTTAACGAAATGTCAGCAAATTAAAAATATATTTATTTTTTATTTTGGTGATATTTTGTTGGATTTTGAAAAAATAAATATTAAAAAATAAAAGAATTGTAAAGGAAAAATAATTTTAGTTAAATAAAAACAATGAATAAAGAAATTTAAAAAAGAATATTTTTCAATTTTTCGAGGGCAGTGGGAGTATTATTTTAGAAAATGTTCACATTAGAGATCGAGCTGGGTCTGGAACAGGGCCTGGGTTTTTCATGTACCCAAAGTCCAGGCCCAGGCATTTTTTGACCTTCCTGGGTTTTTCCTGGATTACAGGCCAGGATCCGGCCCAGGGCAATAAATCAAACCCCAGAGTCCAGGAACAGCCCAGGCTTTTCAAGAATTTCGATCTCTAGTTCCCATACAAAAATTTAATTTAAAAATTGGTTAGGGCTTTAATAAATTAAAACCCCCCCTTCAATTAATAAAAAAACGAATTTAAAAAATCTTCACCAATATTTCCATAATCAATTTTTGAAAAATAAATTTTGTTAAAAACCCTAGGAAAAAATAAAAATAATTTTTAAATTTTTATAGAAAATTTAGAAAAAAAGAAAAATGGCAAAAAACTGAGGGAAATGAAACGTTTCCTTCGATTTTTATTTAAAAAAGCGTAAGCAATCAATTAATAAAAATATTTAAAATTGTCTGGAAATGAGAGGAAATTTTAAGTGCAAATATTGAATTTAATTTTAAATAAAAATTAGAAAAATAAAAATTCCCTTGAATTTAGAGAAAAATTATTAGAAAATAATTTTCGGAAAATTTGGAATTATTGGAGAACAAAAAATTTAAAAAATCAAAGAATTACGAAAATTATTTATTTTTATTTATTGTTAGGCCCTAGTTTAAACAAAATAATTCTATCTAAAAATAATTTTTTTATATTAAATGTATTTAAAAAATTATTTTTACGTAAAAACTAAAAGTAGAGACGGAACTGAGATACCAAACAAAAATCTTGGTTATCGAGATTTTTTTCGAGACACCAATGCCGGATCTCATACGAACTCCTAGGCCGGTCTCTACTAAAAATTATTTTTATTAAAAAAATAATTTTTCTTAATTAAGCTAAAAATCTGACATTTATTTCATTAAAAGTCAATTTAAAATCTCAAAATTTTTACAAAATTTTTGTAATTAATATTTTAGAAGATTTTGGAGATAATACCAATAGAAAAATAATTTCCATTATTTTTAATTAGAAAAAATTCCAAACCAATTGTTGTTCAACCCCCAATTTCCTAGCAGAATCAGAGACTCCATTTCCACAAGTTTTTAAAAGTTTTGAAAGTGTTGAACATTTTTCAGAAAGTTCAAATGTTTTTAATTCTGGCAAAACTACAGCTGTGCCCAAATATGAAGAGCTTCCACTGCTTTTTCTGGTTAAATCAAGTCCTGAAAATTAGAGAAATTCTTTTTAGGATTTAGACATTTGAGAGGCCTAAAAGAAAATTTGAAAAACCCCCACCCTCTATTTGTGTCAGTCCTCTTCCCCCAGGAACATTGGAAGGACTACCCAAAAAGTGAATCTTTCGTTTAAGGCCCTACAGAATTTCTGGAATTTTGCCTGGGGCCTTTTAGAATATATAGCTATTCATAAATAGCTATATATTCTAAATATATAGCTAATCCACTCCTAACCACTCAAAATTAAAAAAAACCATTCAAAAGACGAGCATTGCTTTTAGCCACTCTTCCAAAGCCTGGAGAGTCAGGAGAGAATTCTGTAGAGGCTGTACTACTCCTTCTAGTTCCATAAATTGAAAGAGGCGTTGAAGCAAGTTGAGGGGCAGATTTTGAAGTGGAGGGAAGTGAGGAAATTAATTCGTCTTTTTGATGTTCCTGCCTAAAATTTAAAAAAATTTTTTTGAAAAAGAAATATGTAATTATGAGCTAATAATTCCTTCTGATAAAGAAATTGAGGTACCCTTGACTTATAGGGGATTTTTAATTCATGAACGGATATTGACGTATGAGGTGTCATTCGTCCAAGCTCGACGAGCTGAGTCGAATGAGAATTGAATGGTGTCAGTACAATAATCAGGGACCGTGTTACAGACCCCTGAATATTGAAAAAGAGAGTCAAACTTCAGAATTATGCCATCGTACAACTCAGGGACAGATTAATTTAATTTTTATTCAAATTATTTCTACTAGCACAAACTCAAGTAAAAAACATGTTTTTAGAAATAATGTTTTAGAATAGAATTTAAAAAAAACTAGAAAATCCAGATTTTTCTCAAAATTTAAAACAAAAATATTTAAATCCCAATTATAGACATTGAAAGTTTTATAAATTCAAAAAAATTGAAGAAGGTAAAATTTTGGACCCTGAGAATCAAAAATCTTAAAATTATCCCAACAGCCTCTCCCCATAAAATCCAAAAATCTTAATTAAAGGCTAACCTTGCTCCGCTTGTTTTAACGTTCATGTCTTTATTAGGCGAATTAACAACCGATTTTTGGCTAGAAACTGACAGTCTTGAAGAAGAAGTATTACAAGTCTTTGAGCGAAGCTTCATTTTTTAAATTTATTTTGGCCAATAAAAAACCTAAAAATTAAAAAATAAATTCAATAAAGACTTCAAAATGCGCAACAAAAATATATCCAAAAGAAAAAACAAAACCGCCGCTTCTTTTGATGTTTGAGAAGAATCGACTGGTCTAACGCAAAATATAAGGGGACACGCCGGCGCGAGGCCATAAAGGCGCAAAGCCATAACTTGCTTCAAGATTTCCGAATCTGACCAAATTTAGTATTAAACGATTCCTCTCATCGGGCTGAGGAGATTGGTGCTAAAATTGATAAGGTCAAGCCAGTTCCACCAAATTATGGCTTTACGCCGTTATGGCCGCGCGCCTACCTGTACCCGATATAAGCTATAGAGAAATAATGCAGAAAGAGACTCTTTTTAGCAAACTTGGTAGAGAAATGAAAATAAATATAGATAATGGTATTTTGAGAGGGACAAAATCCAAAAATGCGTGATACAAAACACCAAAAAAGGGGAATGGACAAAATGCCAATTAATAGAAAAGTAGACAAAATGTCGACAAAAGTCAGTGGAAAGGGTAATTCGTTTAAAAGCTCAAAAATTACTGTAGAAATATTATGTGAATATTATGAATTGATGAAACAAACTTAATTCGTGGAGAATTTTAATTTGTGTAAATTTTCCCTTGTACATTTTACACCCAAAAGGATTAAAATCTTCAATTTACGAACTTCTTGTTTTGCTGGTATTCGGACACTTTCTGTGTATCTGAATACCAATATAAGAGACTTGACTAACAACAGTGCTTTATCCAAATACAAGAATAACAGATGAATAAACTAGAATGTTAGCTGGTTGACTACTATAGCTTAAAGAATAACAACTAACAATCGAACTAATAAAAAGCTGCGCTTTTTATGTATAGCTAAACAAGCAACCCTAACAGTTTTTATTTTTTCCCTAATTTTTAACTTTAAGAATTCCATTTTGGGTTTCGAGTAATTTATTAAATTTTATTTAAAAAAAATTTTTTTTTATTTTATGTGTAAGGGAAAGAGACTTTTACAATACGTATATTTTTTGCAGGTTTTCCACAATTCAATGAAAATATTTATCTAAAAATTTGTGTTAAATAAAATATAGGTAAAATTCCGTTATATCTACTACCTTACCCCAATTAGGATAAGCAATTTGTCATTCGAAAGAGCTCGACGAGCTGAGTTGAACGGCACCTAAATTAGCTTCCGAACTCATCTATGGACCGAGATAACAAAAATCAGCTTCCCTATGGTTTGACTATTTCGAGCCCTATATCTCGGCCCATAGTTGAGTCTGGAAGCCAATTTTGTTGTCGTTCGACTCTGCCCGAGGAGCTCTTTCGAATGACATATTTTTTGTTCGAATAGGTGAAATTTTTCCAAAATATCAAAAATAATTTTCTTTTAAAATATTTGTTCTCTTCTTTAAAATTTTTGTTTAATTCATTTTCTTTTCAAGCCAATCCTCAACTTTTTTAATATTTAAATCAACTATATAATTTGCACTCTCCTTTACTGGAACTTTAATAATTTCAATTTCAACTTTATTTTCAATAAATTCTTTAATTACTTCACTCCCATTTGTTTTTATAGTTTCTTTAATTTTTTTAATATCCTAAAATTAAAATACCGTAAATACTCTAATTGAAGCCCTGGGCTTATATTTTTCAATGGGTCTCTTCAGATGGGCCTACCAATATTAGAGGTGGGCTTCTATAAGAGGAAGAAGCTCTCCTCTTATAGATTAATGCCGTCTTTGCTTAATGCCGTCTTTGCTTAAATTTTGATTGGAGGAAAAAATATTAAACCAAATATTCATTTAGAGTATTTCCGTTATTAGTATTTCTATTCTCCTTTTTCTCATCTAGCTACTTAAATATTCCCATCTTATAATCCCAATAGCTTATTGAATCCAGTTTATTGTTATTGATGTGAGGAGGCATTGGGTTGATTCAACTCTGCAAGGCCCCAGATGAATGTCCCTATAGAATATTCGGGGTCTTGTCTTAATGCCGTCTTTGCTTAAATTTTGATAGAAAAAATTTTGGAGGAAAAAATATTAAACCAAATATTCTAAATTTTGTAGAAGCTTAAATAAAGCATAAAAAATTGTTCGAGCACGGCAGGATTCGAACCTGCAATCTTCGGTTCCGTAGACCGACGCGTTATCCGTTGCGCCACGCGCCCACATTTGTATAAATAAAAGGTTAGTAAATAAATGAAGATTTGGAATTTGTTAAAAACCGAAGATTCTGCTGGTGAATTTTACATGGGCGTTGTCTTCTATATAAAAATAGAAAGTTTTGTAGAGGACATTAAATAAGTATGGATTCTAAAAATGCTGTCCCATAAACGGGGACGCATTTTTCTTCTTTGCCCAAAAGTTAGCCCGCCTCCGTCTTTTCCTCATTTACACGTGCTTCTACCTCATAATTACAGCTAGTGTTGCGGTTCCTTATAAATTTTTGGATGTCCGGAATCGGAACCGAAACTTTTATTAAATTAGTGAAGACTGTCTGGTGACGGAGAAGGTTTCGGGAATAATTTTCAATTAAGGGCAATGCTGCTATATTCGGGGTCTTGTCTTAATGCCGTCTTTGCTTAAATTTTGATAGAAAAAATATAAAAATAGAAAGTTTTGGATAATAAAGTTGGATAATAAAGTACAAAGTGAGAATTTTGGAGGGGCAAGAAGCCTGAAACCTTTTTCGCGCCGAAAGCGAAAACAAGAATAGAGGTTTACAGATTGATCTGGCTAATTCAAAAAGTGACTATAAAAAAATTACCAAAATTATCCTTAAAAATATATTCAAAACTTTCCAAATCATCAATTAATTCCTCAACTACATTTTCATATTTTTCATTAAAATAATTAAATTTTTTAGCCAAAACTTTATAAATTTCCAAAATTCCTCTCAATTGGAATGTTGTAATTAAATTAATTTTTAATTCTTTATAATGATTTATATCAAAATCATTTAGTGTTAATAAAGTCAAAATTTTTTCTAAAATTTCAATTCCTTTATTCTCCAAAATTTCAAACCAACTCATCCCTCCATTTTCCAAAAATTTATTTCTCAAATTTCTTTTATTGTATTTTAACATATAATTATAAAAATCCAAAATATTTTTATTTTTAATTATTGCCGTTATAACATTCAATTTTTTTTCTTTAATTAATTTATTTATATTTGCTGTTAAATAAACAATTTTGTAAAAGAACCAAATTGCCTCTTTTACACCAAATTGGAGGGTAAATGTTTCTGAAATTTTTAGAAATTTAATTAGGAAGGAGAAAGAATTTTTTTGTTATGGAATTCTCGTCTTTGGAGCTTCTCGTCTTTATCGTCTTTAGAGAATTTTCGTCTTTTCATTATAAAAATATAGAGATATACAATAAACTAAGACCTATTGGTCATAGGTTCTAAGATACCGTAAATACTCTAATAGAAGCAAGCCCACCTCTAATATAAGCCCATCTGAGGAGACCTATCGAAAAATATAAGCCCAGGGCCGACAGAATAGACCAAATAGTTTAAGGAGATTAAGATTGATTAACTGGGATATTAATGGATTTGGACGGATTGAATTGAATTCAAGGGCTTGTATTTGTTATCGAAGGATCAAGTGAGATATAAGCGGATTCTAGCGAGGGATAATGGATTTTAAGGAATTAAGAGGGATATTGGAAGTCTGAGTGTGTAACAAGAGATTTAGAAGTAGTAAGACGGATATTGTGGATTTGTAAGATCAGGAGGGATATCAAGGGATTTCTGGATTAAGGGGGATATAGGGGGATAAAAAATCTTGGCATTTGGTATCCGTTTTGTTATCCATCTCTCCCAAATATCCGTCTTGATCCCTCGAGATCCATTTTATCCACTTAATCCTCTATTAGTTATACAAATAGTCGATTACCCCGGATATCCACTATATCCGTCATGTCCTTGGATATCTCAAGAATCCCAACAAACCTTCGGATATCCCATAAAATTACTCTTAATCCACTGAAATCTCCCTTAATCTACCGTAATCTTCTTAATTCATATCAGTGTTTTGTAGGGATATCGAGGGAATATGATGGATTAAGGGGATAAGAAAGGATATTCTAACAATCTTATGAGAATCTTGGAATGTCAAGTTTCAAAATTCTTCCATTTTCAGCGCCGCAGGCGAAAATTTTTTGAATTTATGATGGTCAGGAGCAGGGGTGTGCCATTCCGCCTTCCGTCTTTCGCCTTTCGCCAAAATTCCGCCTTTTTTGGACTTTCGCCTTTCGCCTTCCGTCTTTCGCTTTTTAAATTTACTTTCGCTATTTCGCCTTCCGCCTTTCGCTTTTTCGGGCGAAAGGCGAAATTTTTATACACCCCTAATGACGGCATGTGAGGAAAAGTTGGTAATTGGGAGAAGAAAAGAAAGGGAAAAACTGAGACGTGTGGGGATAAATATATATAATTTCGGAGCAGGACGAATAGGCGCGGCCGAATAGGCGCGGACGAATAGGCGCCATTTTTTCGGCGCAGCCTATTTTCGGCGTTTAAGGCAAAAACGCATAAACACATCAATTTACGCGGAAAAAAGTTTTCGCCGCTGCGGAGGAAGCCGGGCATGTCGAGCGGAACGACGGCCGCCGCTTCGCTACGGTCGCCGCGAGCGAAGCGAGCACGACCGCAGCGAAGCACGGCCATCGTGTAGCGAAGACCATGCCCGGCCTACCCTCCGTAGCAGCACAAAAACAGTTTTTCCAGCGAAGATTCAGTTGGTCATAAGTTTGTGCATAATTAGTAATCAAGCTGGTGTCGGTATCATTCGACTTTGCTCGTCGAACTCATGCAAATGAGTTATTATTTGTATATTTAAAATTTTTTCCCTAAACGCCGAAAACATGCTGCGCCGAAAAAATGGCGCCTATTCGTCCGCGCCTATTAGTCGTGTACCCATATAATTTTCCTTTATTGCTAAGTTAAGTAATGGATGGTTGAGTGCAGTGCTTCGAAATTTCAATTTTGCTCGTACTCGTACTTCGTACCACCTCTTTTTTTGGCCTCGTACTCGTACTCGTACCTCGTACCACCCCTATTTTAGGCCTCGTACTCGTACTCGTACCTCGTACCACCCCTATTTTTGGCCTCGTACCTCGTACTCGTACCTCGTACTTGAGAAAAAGGCAAGAAATCGAAAATTTTTATGATTTTTTGGGGCCCAGGACGTCTATTTTTAAATTTTAAGCGTTGTATGGTGCGATATAATTTTTTAACACACCATATGTGATAATTTTTGAATCTTGGAAGGCTTTAAAGCTATAAATCCTCCAATTTCATCCATTTTCTGCGCCGCAGGCGAAATTTTTTGCATTTTGGAGTGCAAGGAGCAATATTTCCTCCAAGAAGGGTCGGGCTATCAGAAATCCGGCATTTTTTCATCAATTTTTCATCTTCTTACATGGAACTTTTTATCTTTTCCACCGAACTTTTCACATTTTAATCTCCTGATATCCCTCTTAATCTCAAATCTTTTTTTTTCAAAAATTTTGAGAATTTTGGATGTACTTAAGTCAGATTTCTTCTATTTTTTTCGCCGCAGGCGAAAATTTTTAAAATTTAGGAAGGCCGTAGGCGGAAAAAACTCACTTTTTAGTGGTACAATGAAAAATTTTAAGAATTTAAGAGGGCCAAAAACCCATAATTTCTCCATGTAAAAATAGAATAATTTTTAAAACAAAATTAAACATATAAAATATGTTATTTAAAGAAGGAAAAATATGAAAATTCATTGTCCTCTGACCAGGCATCGAACCCACCCTTAAATCATTAACGCCTAACACCTTCACCACTCGGCCACTCGCTCATATAAAGACCGTGAAAAAAATTAAACATATTTTTTTCTATTTCCCTATTAATACCAAGTACGAGAAGTACGAGCTCGTACTTAGGCCTCGTACCTCGTACTTTTCACTTTTTTTGGCCTCGTACTCGTACTCGTACTTCGTACCTGCCCAATTTTTTTGCTCGTACTCGTACTCGTACTTCGTACCAGGTACGAGTACGAGTACGAGGTACGAGTACGAATTTTGGTACGAGCTTCGAAGCACTGGTTGAGTGGTTAAGTTGCTAGACTTCAACTGGCGACTATTTTATTATTGCTAGGTTCGACTCCAAATTTAGGGACAAGATGTTAATTTATTATAAATAGAATTTTTCTTTGAAAGAATTATTTTTTTCTTTCGTAATTTTCAAAATTTTCGCCTACGGCGCAAAAATGTAAAGATCTAGCTTAAGGATCCTCCAAAATTCTCAAAATTTTCGCCTGCGGCGCTGAAAAATGAAGAAATCTAGCTTAAGGATCCTCCAAAATTCTCAAAATTTTCGCCTGCGGCGCTGAAAAATGAAGAAATCTGGCTTAAGGATCCTCCAAAATTCTCAAAATTTTCGCCTGCGGCGCTGAAAAATGAAGAAATCTGGCTTAAGGGTCCTCCAAAATTTTCAAAAATTGCGCCTGCGGCGCAGAAAAGGGAATACTTTTAACTTAAGGGTCTTCCAAAATTTTCAAAATCTTCCCGTATCCTCTTAATCAAATCGTCCGATATCCTTTTTATTCCCTTTATATAACTCGATATGATTAGGCTTATAGGAGATTTTCCATGATCCACCAACACTTTTGAAATTATTCTAAAATACGGCTAAAAAAGAGGACATTGACTTCATAGCCTTTAGATACCCCGCAAATCCCTTGATATCCCCTATATCCGTCCAATACTAATAGGGATTGTAACACTCAAATGATGCTTTGATTTGCGACCAAAGCTTTGATTTGACCGATCTTTAGAGTTATATTATCATAGCGGAAAAATTTTAAAAAATTCCGCCTTCCGTCTTTCGCCTTTCGCCAAAATTCCGTCTTTTTTGGACTTTCGCCTTTCGTCTTCCGTCTTTCGCTTTTTAAATTTACTTTCGCTATTTCGCCTTCCGTCTTTCGCTTTTTAAATTCACTTTCGCAATTTCGCCTTCCGCCTTTCGCTTTTTAAAATCTGTTTCGGCACATCCCTGGTCAGGAGTCTAAAATTCAGGGTAGGGGACGATTCAGTATCGCCGATTCAGTATCGCCGATTCAGTATACGCCGATTCAGTATTCGCCGATTCAGTATCGCCGATTCAGTATACGGGTAAAAGGGGACGATTCAGTATTCGCATTTTTGGGCTGGGAAAATCTTTTTTCTTGTATATTTTTTAGGTTTTCTTACTTTCTACTATCTAAAGAACATTTTTAAAGGTAGCCGAGACTTTTCTAGGGCCTTTCGTTCAAAGATGAAGGCTTAGTCTCGACTTTTCTTCAGGGAACAAAAATTAAAAAAAACTCAAATAATTAAATTTATCAGGAAAATCAAAATTATTTTAATAAATAACATGTTTTTATTGGACTGGAAATAAAACAAAAATTGACTAATGAATTAAACAATAATAGAATAATAATATAAAAAATTCAAAGAAAATCAAGGGTCCATCTCGTAATATTTAATGGCTGGTAAGTTGCTGTCAGTGCAAGGATTCTCTCATCCGCAGCTCGGTACTTTCTTGCTTTTTGAGGTGGATTGTGGCCAACAATAAAAAGTGCCATCTCTGCATCACATGCGACAGGAAATACCCATCGATCACCTCTTCTGAATTTCAGAATTAAGGTTAACTAAGTATTCTTTTAAAAAAACCTAGATAAAATAGCATACACTTGCTGAAACAAAGGCGGCGAAATGATAAAGGTACCGTCAGCAAAAACATCCTTCATATCATTTGCCCAATTTCCATGACTTTCCCTCCCAAAAATTAGAATTCTAAATTGTTTAATTTAAATTATACTGAAAAGAAAAACAAAAAAACTGGAGAATATAAAAAACTAAAGGAAATTAAAATATTAAAATGGATTGTAAATATAATTAAAAAACGAAAACAAATCGCGAGAAAAATTAAAGAATTTCATTTTTGAATACTGAATCGTCCCCTTTTACCCGTATACTGAATCGGCGATACTGAATCGGCGAATACTGAATCGGCGGATACTGAATCGGCGTATACTGAATCGGCGATACTGAATCGGCGAGACTGAATCGGCGATACTGAATCGTCCTTAACCGTAAAATTCATCCTTTTTGGCGCCAAAAATTCAAATTTTAGTCAAAAATGACGTTCGATATTTTTTTCGATAATTTTTATTTGGTCGGTCGATATTCTCGATATTTAAATTCTTTCGATCGATATTTTTCGATAAATATCGAAAAATATCGAAAAACTCAAAATTTTCTCGGTCGATATTTTTCGATAAATATCGAAAAAATATCGTATCGAGCCGGGCTCTACTATATACATACTAACCATGTTTTTCAATGTTTTCATAACCCTTTTCAATTTCCTTCTTTAATTTTTCAATTTCTTTTGTGTCGTTATTATTCCCAACTTTTTTGTCTGTAATTAACTCCATTTTTCTAATTTTTAAATTAATTTCCTGCCAATAACTTTCCAAATTAATTTTTTTATAAAAATTAATTTTTTCTTTAATATTTTTTAAATTCCCTTTTATTGGCGAAATCTTTGGGAATTTTAAACTATTTGTTAAAATAGATAGTTGATACTTTGCTTTATTATTCTCTATATTATTAATTTGGACTTCGTTTGAAAAAATTTTTCTTTTAATAATCTTTAGAAAAATTTAAGGTAATTCTTCGGTTTACGCCCCCCCCCTCATTTTTCTGACCATTTTTTCATTTTTCTTACCTTTTTTTCTTCTCCCTTTTCTTCCCCTTTTTCATAATTTTTCATGAGGCAAATTATATCAAAAAGGATTAAATATGTATAAAAATGAGAAAATTTAGAGTAAAAATCATTTTCATCATTCTTTAACAAAAATGGAGCAACTCAAAAAGTTTACTATGATCGATTTGGGTAAAAAATTGCAATTGGACGATAAAGATTTCGTTGCTTGGCTAGAAGAAAAAAATTATGAAAAAGGGGAAGAAAAGGGAGAAGAAAAAAAGGTAAGAAAACTGAAAAAATGGTCAGAAAAATGGGGGGGGGGCGTAAACCGAAGAATTACCAAATTTAAAAAATATATTATTTTTAAATAAGGTACTAGGATAGTCTATCTTATGCCGTGTTTGAAAAAGCGTCTTGTGTTTTGCGGCAAAAAATATCATTTAAAAGAAGGAGAGACAAAATCGCATCTCCTCACTCCCAATCAGGGATGAGCGTAAGAGCCAATCTCAAAAAACGCAACGCAAGGCCAAAATTTAACGCAAATAACGCAATGCGCGGTAATATTCAAGAGTATGGGCCCCCTTTTTTCCTCTCAAATTTTCCTCCTATATTTTTACAAAATGGTCAGACTTTTTCCTTCCATCTATTTTGCCTTTCTAATTTTTGCCTACAATCAGACAAAAAGGATTATTTAATTCTATATAAGTGAAAGTACATGCAAAAAACAAGTAAAAAGGACTGACGCCTTTATTAACGCTGAGTGTTGTTCGACCTCCACATTTATGGCAGGTTCTTTTTCCATGGAGAAGTCCAAGCTCTTCGAGCCATGCATCGAAATCATTATCGCTCAAACGTAATTTTTCATGTAAATCAAAAGGTTTAAAATTCTTGAGTTGTTCCATTTTTTAATTGAGAAAGTGAGTCTTCTTAAAACTTATACTTGTTAAATACCAAAAAATAATCCTCCTTTTTACTTGTTTTTTGCATGTACTTTCACTTATATAGAATTAAATAATCCTTTTTGTCTGATTGTAGGCAAAAATTAGAAAGGCAAAATAGATGGAAGGAAAAAGTCTGACCATTTTGTAAAAATATAGGAGGAAAATTTGAGAGGAAAAAAGGGGGCCCATACTCTTGAATATTACCCAATGCGCTAACCCCTGTTCCAAATGCTATTTTTTGCCGCAAAACGCGAGACGCTTTTTATGTAAACTCGGCATTAAATGTTCAGTAATTAACAGATTATGGACAATTCCCACTATAAAGTAGAGCCCGGACCGAGAGATCTCGAGGATAATTCTATCGTTTATTGAGACGCTATTGAAGGGTCAGGAATTTAAAAAATTAGGTCTGTTCCTGTCTTCCATCTTCCAAATTTTAACATAAAAAGGAGGACATCTTTGTCATGAATATTATTGAAAACCCCAACCAACTACAATTATTCTCGTCCTTTTATCTACTCACCTGATTTTTAGCTTTCGGAATAATATATTTTAAAATATAATATTTAGGTATTTCTATAAAGAATTCGGCAAAATAATTTTCCAAATTTTTATTTTCTTCTTTTACAAAATAATTTTTAAAAATAAAAATATTTTTTTCAATTTTTGTTCCTTCAATTTTTTTAAATACATTTTCTCCTTTAAACCATAAATTACAGTTAAAATTTAAATTTTCCATTTTATAATTAAATAAATAATTAAATTGACGAGAGTTTTGGTAATCTTCGTTGATTTTTAATTCAACATCAATTGCCAAACAATTTTTTGTTTTAAATAAAAACAAAATAAATATTTGTAAAATTATTGAAGAAAATAATTTAATTAACATTTTCTTCTAAAAATTAATTAACGTATTTTCTCTATTAGAATGCCATTCTCCTGCCAGTCTCTAATAGAATGCCACTTTGGAAGGTGATTGAAAAATAGAATGACATGGCATTCTAATAGAGAAAATACGGTATTCTTGGAATTTGGCTTGAAAAAATTTTTTTCTGGGGGATGTTATGTTCGATCGAAATTTACCAAAGTCATGTGCATAAGAATATACCAATATATCCAAAGTGGAAGTTATAAAGTAGGCTAATACTGGCTTTTATGATAAGGCTGCTACAAAGGTTGGCGGATCCTGGGAAATCCCCTGATATCCGAGGATATCTGTTATTTTTTAAAGTAGTTTTTCGTGGAAACAACGCCATTTAAAGGATAATAAGCCAGGCTAAACAAATAAAATAAGTATTCTGCCAAATAAAAAGTACGTGGAGGTTAACGGAAGATTTTGTGAAGTGGTTCGGGGATTTTTTTTCATGACATTAACCGGATACCCGGATCTGCCAACCCTCCACACAATCGAACCGTGACTTAATTTAATTTATCTGCCATTCAGGCGTTAAATGTTGAAACAAATAAATGTAAATGTAATGTGGGTTGAAAAACAAATAAAATAATAAAAGAGCAACAAATAAATATGTATAAAACAATCGGATCAACTGGTATAATCTAGAGGATCTAACGTTAATTGAGTCAAGTTAAATGTATTTAATAGTTTAGTAAATTGTATGGGAGTTTGTTTTCTAATATTTTCTGGTAATTTTGAGTATATTTGAGTATAGGTGAGACTTGAAAGATCGATCAACTGAAAACCCACACTCCTTTTTTAATGAGTAAATAGAAGTTTTTATGTAAAATTACTTTAATTTTTTAAAGTTATTTTATCTAAAATAAATATTAATTTAATATTTAATTTCATAATCCTGTATTCGGCTTTAAATTTATTAAATAGGTAAAGACTGGCCAAATAAAAAATTAATAAATGTCGATTATTTATTTTTCCTCGGCGAAATTAAAAAGAGAATAATCAATTGCTACATATTTTAAATGCACTTTTTAAGTAAAAATATATTTATTTTTATTTTTTTAAATCTACAGTAATTTGAAAAGAAATTCGGGGGATTAAAGAGTTATGTAACTTTATAATTGTGGAAGTCTAAATTGTTGGAGAGACACGGGATGGACATAAAATCATGGAAAGATAAATAGAAGACAAAGGCTGTTAAATTAGTTTATTCGATTATCTCTTTTGTTTGATTTTTGGGAGAAAGTTTGAACACAAAAATTGTGTATTTCTTCAAGTGCTCTTTAAAATTAAGTAATTTATCGGCAATATTTTTACTAAAAATTTCTAAACAATATTAACTATTTTTTGGAGTGGAAAAATTGACAAAAATATCTCTTTCATGTTCATGTTGCTTCTAAAAACACTTCTTTAATAGGATTATTATCCAAGACCTTATGGATAATAAATCAGAAATTAACTGTTCCTGAAATACCCCGATATGTCCGTTCTGAACTGTTATTTTAGTATTAAACGCTTCCTCTTATCGAGCTAAAGAGTTTGGCACCAAATTTGGTAACGGCCAGAAATTATCCAGCTAGTTATTGCTTTGTGTTGTTATGGCCGCGCGTTGTTTTGAGCTGTACTCGTTTGCTTCTTACTGCTTCCCACCCAGAATATCACTAATTGTGTAGTTTTGATTACGTCCAAAAGATCAACACCCTAGAGATCACCAATTTTGAAATTATTAAGGAATATGAGTACCGACTCTAATGGACTTTTTGATCTCTTGGTTTACCAAAAAACGAAAGTATGTATTTCGCCTTGTGAAGTGGATGAATGTTTGGAGAAGAAGGATGTAAAAATATATTTTTTAACTAAAAAGCCTACTTAAATGAGAGAGAGAGGGAGAGGAAGGAATATATGGGGAGAGATATTGTGTATATAAAAGAGAGAATTGGAGAAATTAGAGGAAAATACATAAATATATTTTCTAATATAAAAATGAGAATTTCGCTATATAAGAGAAATATAACATTAAACAGCAACAGAAAGGACAATCAATAATCGTCTCGTTCATTTAATGGCGAATGTGTATATTTAAACAACGCAAATTTTCGTCTGTTGTATTTTCGTGTTATACTCAAAACTAGTTGGGTTACCCTTAAATTTTAGTATTTTTCTAATTATTTTATATGTAAATTTGTATATTTATAAATACCGTAAATGCTCTAATTAAAGCCCTGGGCGTTTATTTTTCAATAGGCCTCCTTAGATGGGCTTGTATTAGATATGGGCTTCTAATAGAGCCGGGCTTTAATTAGAGCATTTACGGCATTTTGTAAAAATTTTTATATTTTTTTATTTCAAATAACGTGTTTTTCCAATGTTTTCAATTTTTTAAACTTTTTAAAAAATGTTTTTATATTTATTAATTGATATTGTGTAAAATCGCCTGATTTAATTAAAATAATTTTTCCTTGAAAAATGCTAATAAAAATATGTATATTAATATAAAAATTATTATTTGATACTGAATTGTACAGGCATAGGATTTTTAAAATTTTAGAATTTCCTTTAAAAAGTTACAAAAACCTATGTTTTTAATAAATCACAAAAATTAACTAAATAAATATTAATTTAATATGTAATATTCCAATTTTAATAAAAACATGGGACCAATTTACATTAATTGATTCTATTAAAAGTATCCGGCCACCCTAATATTTACGTATAAATATTTTAAAATAAAATTTTGGAATTTTAATTTAAGAAACTTCTTCCAATAATTTAACTTCACTCTCATAAATTTAACCCTTATGTATATAACGCACGCAAAGTGAGTGACCCGAATTCTAACGACCAAACAGGCTATTTTTAATTAAAAAAAGATTTGATCTCTAACGAATTTTAATTTTAAATAATTAAAAACTAACAAAATATTTAATTATTCTCATTTATTCAAAAAATATAAAATTCCAATGAGACCACTGACAATGCTGGTGAAAAGTCAATTTATCGAAAAAAAAGTAAGGCTGATCAAGATTTTGTTCTTTTTTTCATTGGGATGGTTATTTAAATTAAGGGGATTAAAAAATTAATTTAGACAACAATTTAAACAAAAATTAGAGAGGATTACGACTAGTTTTAAACCCATAATTTTAAAATCGCATGGACCTTTAAAAAATTTTTTTCAAAACAAAAACAATGTAAAGCATATGTATATGTAGTAGTGATGTTCGGGAGAAGAAAAAACTCGGGAAACGGGAGTCGGGTCGGGAAATGACCTCGGGATCGGGAGTCGGGAATTTACAATAAAAAATTTTTTGGCGCCTTCGGCGCCAAAAAATTCCGGTTTGTTGCGTTGCAGGTGAAAATTATGAGAATTTTGGAAGGTCAAGAGGCCAGACATTTTCTTTATTAGCGCCGCAGGCGAAATTTTTTAAGGCCAAGCTGTAAAATTTCTCCCATTTTCAACGCCGGGAGCGAAGACAAGCCTAGATTCATCCTTTGCGCCGCAGGCGAAAATTTTTTAAATTTGGAAGATCAAGAAGACAGATTTTTCCTCCCTCAGCGCCGCAGACAAAAATTTTGAGAATTTTGGATGGCCAAGAAGCCAGATTTGTTCATATTTCAGCGCCGCAGGCGAAAATTTTGAGAATTTTAGAAGGCTAAGAGCCCAGATATTCTTCATTTTCTGCGCCGCAGGCGAAAATTTTTGAAAATTCATGACTAAATTAATTTTTCTACAGTTTTTTGACGTTTATAATAGTGAAATAATAACTTTAAAATTTTATTATCAAAATAAATGTTCAAAACCATTTTTTTAAAGAAAAATTATTTAAAAATTTTATTAAAATAATTATTTTTAAATAATTATTTAAAAAATTATTTAAAAATTATTTAAAGAAAAATTATTAAAAAAAAATTATTTAACCACCTCTCAACAATAGTTTTCAGGGAAAAAATTTAAATATTTTATTTTCCTTTTCCCTTTTTTTATTTTTTCTCTTTATTTTTTTCCCTTCAAAAATAAAATTTTATCAGAAAAAGCCATTCTTAGGGGTGTAAAAATTTCCCGACTTAGTCGGGAATTGCCATCGGGAGTCGGGGTCGGGATCGGGAGGCCAAAAGCTCGGGAAATTTCCCGAGTCGGGTGTCGGGAGTCGGGATACCCGAACATCACTAATATGTAGCTATTTAATTCCTTAGGCATTAGGCGGCGTGGTGTAATGGCTAACACATCAGTCCGGTCTAGTGAAGATGCTGGTTCGCTTCCAGCCGCCGATTAACTCTTTGCACTAGCTAAAGGAGACAAATAGATATAGCCCAGCTGCTTTACTACAGTATTTGCCTAACTCGAAGACTTGATTAACGAAAATGGAGGTATAAGTTAATAACGAGTATCCCCTTAATAAAAAATTATATTAATTAATGAATAAAGCTGCTAAATTGAAATTAATTTTTACTAAATCAAAATTAAAACCAGAAATTAAAAATCTCTAAAATTTTGGAATTTTTCAACAGACAGAAAACAATTAATTAATTTCCTTCCATATTTTTTAAATTAAAAATTTTTTTCTCATTTTTCCGTTTCTGACTTTAAATCCTCCATTTTTATCGATTTTATTGATTTCTCAAACATTCTCTCTTATACACTTTTCTCCCTTTTTTTTCTTTTTAAAAATTTTTTTCGCTTTACCCTTTAACTTTTCTTTCAATTTTTCTCCAAATTTAGATATTTCATAATTTTTATAAAACTGCCCAAAATACTTAAAGAAATTTTTAAAAATGCTTTCAAATTCTTCAGTATTAGCTACCGAGTCTACTTCTAATTTACAGGAAGAAAAAACAATGGAAGTAGATCAACAACAACAAAGCGGGAAAGATCAAAGTGAAGCCAATAACAATGAGGTGGGTAGAAAAATATTAATACAAAAAATTGTGTGTCTTATAATTAGAGTTGTACCTCGGACCCGCCTTGAAATAATTTTAAACCCGCATTCGGATGAGGGGTGAACGCATTGCGTTTTGCGTTTAATTTTGGCCTTGCGGTGCGTTTTTTGAGATTGCCTCTTGCGTTCATCCATGTTTGGGGTACAATTCTACTTATAAATGAGTATATCTTAAATTGGAAAGTTCGTTTTGTTTGGAAAGTACCGCCTTGAAATAATTTTAAACAATTTTTGGACTTTATCTTAATGTTATTGTTCATAGTAATCTTGGGATAAAATGTCATTTTTTCTATAGAAATTTAAAATAACGCACATTTTAAATTTCAAAAAGTCAGAGAAAATCAATTATAATTCTTGATTGAATCTATCAAGTTTTTTCAAAAATTATTAGGCACATTTAGAGAGCTTTAAAATAATTTAAAAAGGGATTTATTTCATTGATACTAGGGCAAAGAGTCTAATTTCTCTCAAATGGGAAAATATTTCAGAATGTTTTTATTATTTTTCAAGCCAATTGAAATGATCGAATCATCTTCATCTTCCCCCAAAAACACTCAAAAAGAAGATGAAAATACTAAAAATACTCCAAAATCGGTTGATTGTATAGAATTATTGGAAGATGATGAAAATGACAGTGTTGGGGTTGTAGATGAAGATATTCAACAAATTGAAGAAGATAATGAAAAGGAAGAAGAAAAAGAAGAGAATGAAGAAAGGGAAGGGGAGGAGGAAGAAGAGGATGATATTAAAGTTATTGAAGAAAAACCCCCAGCAGCTAAAAGACCCAAAATTGCAACAACTGGGCAAAGGAGGAATAGTGAGTGGCCTAGAGATGGAAGTTCTAGTCCGGTACCGGAGGATCCTAGAGCGGCTAAAGACGTGGGTTTTTAAATTAAAATTTAAAATATTTTGGGTGTTAGCTATAAAATTAAAACTTGATTTAGAAGACATAGAAGCTAAGGCATTTTACTTAATTATTCTTACCATTCTTATTACGATTATTATTTTGTTTTTAAATTAGTTACTCGTTTTAATAATTTTTATTTCTTAAATTTGGCCATAATTTCAAAACACAAGTAAGGAAATCTCTTGGAATTGTGGATATATTTTTTGTGGATACTTTATTTCCTTGAATAATTACCCTGGGTAATCATTGTTTTAACCTCTCGCTGTAGGGGCTAATTACTAATTGAGAAGGGGCAATTATTAGATGATGATTGATAGTCTTATGGATGTTTTTTGTGTTCTCTTTCCCTTTAATTTTTGAATTAAAAATAATTTCAGTCATCTATATCCCATTCAATACAAGCCGAAGAAAAGGAGAAGGATACACCCAACTCAAAAACCAAAAATTTAAATAATTCAGCTTCTTCCACACCTCTAAATTCCTACAATGTTTTATTAGACCGGTTAGAATTGTATGTGTTGAATGCTTTGGATAAAGGAGAAAATATGGATAGAAAGGTGAATGGATTTTTAATAAAAATATTATTTTTTATTTCTCAAAGCTGGTATTTACAATTAAAAAAATTTTTTTCGATTGAGTTAACTCGTATCCTTCCACTTAATTCATTCACGGCAATAAATTAAAGGAACAATAATTTTATTTTCATTTTAAAAATATTATTAGTAATCTATAACAGAACTTTTGGTAATACCGAACCGGACAGACCCCCTTTTTTCCTTGCCAATTTTCCCCTATATTTTTGCAAAATGGTCAGACTTTTTCCTTTCATCCATCAAAATTGCTTTTCTATTTTTGCCTGAAATCAAACAAAAATGATTATTTAATTTTACACAAGTGCAAGTACATGCCAAAAATTGAGAAAATGAGTAACAATATAGGGGAAAATTGGGGAGAAAAGAAGGGGGTCTGTCCGTTTCAATATTACCGAATTTTTTAAAAATTTATTCCGGGAAACTTTAATTTTTACAGATTATCCCTCCATATTTTAAAAATAAAAAAATACAAAAATAATTTTAAAGGTTTTGGACGCTTTACTTGCTGCAATTAACATTCAAGTCCAAAAAGAGCCTTATGCTGTTCGCAAATTAATACTTGATAAACAATTGGTCCTTCCAAACACAATATCTTTCCCTCCTTCACAAGTGGGTTAAAAAAAGAATTATTAAAAATTACTTCTTTAAAAAGGTCGTCGATTTATTAATTGAACATGACCCCGATCACCAACTTTCACGCGTCATTAACCGACTTTTTGGGGAGGAACGTCCAAAATTGGCAGAAAATGAACGGAGGGAGAGGCAATACTTAAGGGCAACAAATCCAGCCCCTAACATGACAAAATTATTAATGGATATGGGGCAAGATTTAGTTCAAGAATCTACTTATTTTGATATTGTACATGCTAAGAATTTACCTGAAATGCCTAAAAATATGGATACTTACAAACAGGTGAAGTTTTGGGGAGTTGAAGACTTGTTTGATATTTTCTGGTTTTTTAAAATTACATTGGGGGTCAGGGATGATTGGGGGTCAGGGGGGGATACATTGGGGGTCAGGGATGATTGGGGGTCAGGGGGGGATACATTGGGGGTCAGGAGATTGCGTTTGGCGTTTTTTAAAAATGTAAAAAATTGGCGTTTGGCGTTTCACGAGAAAAGTTTGGTGCACAGCCATGTATTTTTTCTGGAATTTAATTCTGATTTTATTATTAAACAATTATATGTATATTTTCCGGAATTATACCTTTCTGATTTTTTAAAAGACCAGAATTAAATATTCTGATTTTCTTCAGTAGATAATATTAATACTTTCCGGAATTAAACCTTTCTGATTTATTCAGAATTAACTCTTGTTATTTTTATTAATTAACTTCTCTGAACCCAACTTTTCCACTTCCTATTTAAATTATTTTCTCACTTTTCAGGTGGCTGCCCAACTCCGTCCTGTTTGGCAGTCATTAAAAGGTGATTTTTAAATCAAAATTTCTAAATTTTACATTAAAATATAAAAATATTATAGAAAAGAACGCCCCTTTTGTTTTAAAAATTTATAAATGCCATGTTTGCGGGTTTAAAACTGAAAGCAAGATGGTATGTTTAATTTATTCAATTTAAAATTTTTTCAAAAAAATTCAACCCTCCTAGATATTGAGTGCACATAGGATGACTTTGCATTATGTCGGGCGACGATATCAATGTACATTGTGAGTATATCAGAATTTTGTTTAATTTTTATTCTGATTTTTCCGGAATTATAAAAAAAAATAAAAGGTGATTTTTAAATTTTTCCGGAATTATAACATTTATATGCTTCCGGAATTTAAATAATATAGAATCATATAATCTTTCCGGAATGTATTATAAATATGTATATTCTGATTTTTCCGGAATTATAATATTTATTTTTCCGGAATTTAAACATATAGAATCAGTAACCTTTCCGGAATGTATAATAAATACACATACATACTTATTCTGATTTTTCCGGAATAAATTTATTTGTGAAATAAATAAACCCCTTTATATTTTTTCCGGAAAATATTTTTCAATTCAATTAAACATTTCCGGAATTTAATTCTGATTTTCTTATTAAACTATTATTATTTTTCTGAATTTTACTTTTCTGATTTTTTTCGGATTAAATTATTATATTAAATTCCGTAAATAAAATATTCTGTTTTTTAATTCTGATCTTCTATTTATTTTAAATTTTAGTTGTCGCGAATTTGACACAAATGAGAATAGAATGATTATACATATAACGTAAATTAATTATTTAATTTTTAATTAAAAAATTATTTTTATAGAGAGGCTCATTGCTTTAAACCGGTTGTTGTAGACCAAGCTCCAAATGCAATGCAATGCCCAATTTGTGATGCAGAATTTAATTATAAAGTCCAACGGGATCAACATATGAAGGCATATTTGATCGAAAAAATTATTTTTAAAATTTTTAGATGTGCCGTCGTGATCTTACCAAACTTCGCAATATTCAAATGGGTAGAGCTGTTGAGGATATAAATGTTATTAATCGTTGGCTATGGGATAAACCGCCAATTGAGCCTTCTATTTTAAGTCAACAGCAGGAGGCAGCTTCTCAACAGAGACAGCAACAAGTCTTTAAATTTTAGAGAAATTCAATTAATTGTCATTTTTCAGCTTCGCCAACAACAACTACAACAACAAAAAATTAAGCAACAACAAGCCGTTGGTGCTTTTCGCGGTTCTGCAACGCCAAATCAAGTTTTGCCTCCTCAACAACTTTTACGGCAACAAAGGGCTTTGTTAATGAGTGGGGGAAATTCTGTTTCGCCTTCTTTGGCTTCTCGTTTTGGTATTCAACAGCAAACGCGAAACAGTCAACAATTATTGTCATCACTTTCACCTGCGCAGCAAAAACAATTGGCTGCTTTAGCAACTTCTTCACTAAAAGCTGGTAGCGGTTCTGATTTATTTTTAATTTTTAATATATTCTGGTTTTCTGGCTTAAAAATTTTTGTTTCCAGAATTAATTTTAAATATTCTGAATAATCCAGAATTGAATTGTTTCTCGAATTGGGTAATTGCCAAATAATATTCTGATCTTTCAAGAATTAAACTTTCTCCGGAATTAAATAACATTCTGATATTTTTGGAATTAAACCTTTTCCGGAATTAATATTAAATATTCTGATATTTCCGGAATTAAACTTTTTATATAATTAAATATTCTGATATACATATTTTTAATATTTTTCCATAATTTCTACTTATTAATTACAGAATTAAATATATGTACATCAAAAATTATTTCCGATTTAAGTATCCTAATCTTCTTAGATTAATTTTGCTTTTTACGGATTATTTTAAATCTCCTGACATTCCAAAAATAATACATATACCTATTATTCTGAGAAATAATTCATTACAATTAAATTAATTATAGCTGCGGGAGGTTCAGATAGCTCTACAATTCCTACAGTTGGCGATGTACTGCGATTTGCTAAGGATAGCAACGAACCTGGAAGTGTTGGTGCAAATAAAAATAATGCGAATAATTCGAAAATCACTCCCCAACTACTTCAAGCAGGCAAATCTAACTTTTCTCAAAATAAATTTTTTTATTCGTTCCTTGTAGCAATGCAAGCTCAAATACTTCAATTACAAAAAAACAAACAAATTCAGCAAAAATCAAATCAAATATTGGCTGCAGCTGCCGCTGCAGCAGGAATAAAAACTGGTAGCACCTCTGCCGCACTGGCACAAGGGCGAACTTTGAGTGTAAATTTTTTTCTCAAATATTTTTATTATTATAGTTATAATTCTGATTTAATTGCGAAATTAACAAATAAAAATAAAAACTTTCCGGAAACAATATTCTGATTTATATTCTGAAATGTATTATTCAACTCTTTCCGGAATTAAATAATACATTTCCGGAAACATTTTATTCTTAAATTTCCTGAACTAATATTACATAAACTAATTTAAATAGCCTTTCTCTATTGTAATAAACTTAATAAAATTTTATTTTAAATCTAGAAAACAAACACCGGTACTTCTGATTTGTCACCTACCGCTGCTGCACGAAAAGTAACTCAAATTTGTGAAATTTGCGATGCAAGTTGCCGTGACCGCGATAATTACCGAATCCATTTGCAATCTAAGCACAACCAATTGAAAGGCAAAACAGCTACAGATATGGCACAGGGAGCGCCTTTAGCTTGTAGCCGTTGTAGAGAACGTTTTTGGACTTATGAAGGTAGTCGAAATGAAAAAAATTTTAGGAAACAAATTTCTCTTTATATTAAAGGCCTTGAGCGTCATTTACTCATGTCCCACCATCTAGTAACTTCTGATTTGCTAGCGAAAGCACAATCGAAAACCGATGGTTGTCGTTGCAAATTATGCGGGAAGGTATTGTTTAATTTAAAAAATATTTTTTTTTAAGAATTAATTTCAGAATTAAATATTAAAAAAAATTATTTTTCTTTTCCGGAAATAAACTAAATCCGGAAATAAAATTCTGATTTTTAATTCTGAAATTATTTGCTAGTATAATTTATTAATTATTTTTCCGGAAATTTTCCGGAATTATTCTGAATTAATTCTCAACAATTTTTTCAGGTATATGCATTTAATATTCTAACACATTTGAATAATGACCACAACATTAAACTTTGCAGTGCTGAAATAATGTTTGTAAAAATTATTTTTCGTTTTTTATTTCTTCAATTTTTAGGTATTCGTGTGATGTTTGTTCTTTTAAATGTAGTTCATATCAAAAGTTAGAAACTCATCTTTCTGAAAAACATCCAAAAACACGTTAAAGTGGGAAAGAGAATATTTGATAAATTATGAGGAACTTAATAAAGAAATCAATTTTTAATAAAAAAAAGTTTTTGGGGGTTTTAATTTAGTTATGGAATTTTTTTTAGTTCTTAATTATTTTTATTTGTAATTTGAGGAGTGTTTTTGAAAATTATTTTCTCGAATGTGTAGTTGTTAAATAACGCCTAGTTGTTAAAAGAGTTGTCCTATATGTATCAGAAAGAGACGTTTTGAGAAAAAGTCGGGTCGGTAATAGTGGGACATCAAGGGGGGAATGTCTCAAGCTTGAATGTATTTGGGGAAGATATTGAATCCACTAATTTCTACATTAGGCCTACGATATCCTTTTCAAATTCCTTGCTCGATAACCTTCCAAATCACTTGATATCCCTCCAAATCCAATTAATTAAAAATTTTGTATTGGATAAAAATTGATGAAACTTTGGGAATATTCGTAGATTAGTTATGTAATTGAATAAACATACCAAATTTTGTTTTCTAAAGTTTTTCTCTAAAAAATATTTTTTACTGTCTCTAAATAGCAGAGATGCGTCGAAATTTCGATTTTCGAATTTTTTCATAAAATTTCGATTTCCGATTTTCGACGTTTTCTTCTTTCGATTTCCGATTTTCGAATTTTTTCATAAAATTTCGATTTCCGATTTTCGACGTTTTTTTCTACCGATTTTCGATTTTCGACGTTTTTTTCTTTCGATTTTCGAATTTTTAAATAAAATTTCGATTTTCGATTTCGATATTTTTGGATTTCTTTCGATTTTCGATTTCCGAATTTCGAAGATATTTTTATTTCGACGCATCTCTGCTAGATAGTCGAAAAATATATATTTGAAGGATAGGTCAAAGTGCTATAGCTAAACTTTCATTTGTCTCGGGCCTCAGAACTTCAGCTTGGGCCTCAGAAATCCGCAAACAATTAATTTTAGTTGACAATATTTTTGGGATATTGAAATTTTGAAGTTAAAATTTAATTTCTTTCTCTCTCAGTCTCCTAAATCCTTTATTGTTTTTTTTATTTTAATTTTATTGCCCTTCCATCCATCCATCCCCTCCCTCCTCCATCCCCCCTAGTAGGGGTGTGCCGAAACAGATTTTAAAAAGCGAAAGACGAAAGGCGAAAAGGCGAAAGTAAATTTAAAAAGCGAAACACGAAAGACGAAAAGGCGAAAGTCATTTTAAAAAGCGAAAGACGAAAGGCGAAAGACGAAACACCAAAAAAGACGAAAATATGGCGAAAGACGAAAGACGAAAAGGCGAAATAACTGTATTGAGGAAAAATCTCTAGATATCGGTAAACCAAAGCTTTAGTTAATTACCTACTTTCAAATCTTCTATCAAATTCACCAAATCTTGCGATATCCTTCTTAACCGCTAAATTATGGATATCAGAGGATTTAGAGTGATTAAGGAGGATATCAGAGGACGTGTATGGAAAAATTCAAATTTAAATTTTTATTTTTTCCTATCATTGGAAATCGTTGATTGTGAATATAGTTAAAAGATTTTGGGAAATTCCAGGATATCCAAATCCGATGTCCGAACAAAAATTTCGATATCCGGATCAGAGGTGTTTCGAAACAAAAAAATCTTCGAAAATCGGAAATCGAAAATCGAAAGAAATCCAAAAATATCGAAATCGAAAATCGAAACTATTTTTCAAAATCTTCGAAATCGAAAATCGAAAATCGAAAGAAAAATAACCTCGAAAATCGAAAATCGAAAAACGAAAATCGAAAAAAAAATTTTAATAAAATAAATTGGAAAATAAATTTTTTTTATGTTGGAACTTTTGCTTAAACTCAGTTGGAGCATTTGATTGAACTCTAAGGAATTGGGGAAAACTAATGACTAGAATAGAGATCCCGGGAGATCACGGATATCCAAACCCAAAGTAAATCCCCTGATATAAACACAAAAGTAAAATCCCCTGATATATGTTGTAAAGCAGAGCTAGGGGTGGGGTTTATTCATAGGGTGGGGCGGTACCTGGCCAAATACACCTTAATTCAAGCAAATCCTCCAATATACAGATATGTCAGATTCTTCATGCCGATATGTCAGATTCTTCATGCCGATATGTCAGATTCTTCATAATATTGATAAGAGATCACGGATTCCTTGCGCCGCAGGCGAAAATTTTGAAAATTTTTGAGGACCCATAAGCCAAAAAATCTTTTTTTTTCTGCGCCGCAGGCGAAATTTTGAAAATTTTTGAGGATCCATAAGCCAAAAATCTTCCTTTTTCTACGCCGCAGGTGAAAATTTTGGAGGATCCTTAACGCAAAAATCTTCACAAATTAAAAATTTTTTGAATTTATAATGGCCGATAGGTCAGATTCTTCGCTTTTGGCGCCAAAAATTCAAATTTTTTCAAAAATTCGGAAATCGAAAATCGAAAATATCACAAAATTTCGAAAATCGGAAATCGAAAGGAAATAAACCTCGAAAATCGAAAATCGACGGTCGAAAATCGAAATTTCGAAACAGCTCTGATCCGGATCCGTAACCAAAATTTTTAATAAAATACTGAGGTTTACCGAAGTAGAGAAGTATCTCCCTTTATAAGCGCTGCAGGCGAAAATTTTGATAATTTTGGAGGTCCTTAAGTCAGATTTCTTCCCTTTTTGCGCCGCAATAGAAACCACTATGCTGGAAAATAACCTGTATTAATTTTTTAAGCGCCGCAGGCGAAAATTTTGAAAATTTTGGAAATCTAAGGCACGGAAAATTCACTTTTTAAATTAAAAAAATAATTTTTTCATAGAAAAATTATACTTATTCTATTCATAATATGTAAATAAAAATCTTATCCCTAAATTTGGATCCGAACTTAACAATAATAAAATGGTTGCTAGTCGAAGTCTAACAACTTAACCACTCAACCATCAATTACTTTATTTAGTTAACATAAAATTATATATTTATCCCCACTCGTCCTTAGTTTTTCTCTCCTTTTCTTCTCCCAATTACCAACTTTTCCTCACATACCATCATTAGGGGTGTATAATATTTTCGCCTTTCGCCCAAAAAAGCGATAGACGAAAGGCGAAAAGGCGAAAGTCATTTTAAAAAGCGAAAGACGAATGGCGAAAGACGAAACACCAAAAAAGACGAAAATAAGGCGAAAGACGAAAGGCGAAAGACGAAACGGCACACCCCTGCCCCCTACCTTTCTCCATCTCCATTCCCTCCCCTCCATCCCTCCCTCTTCTACCCCCCCCCCCCCACCCCAATATTCTCTTACATTTTATTGCCTTCCCTTTAAAAAATTATTTTAAATTGCTAAAAAGAAGTGCCACATATATAAAATCAATCACTCACAAGCATTGCCCTCTCTACTTAATTAAATTCGCATTATTGCTTATGTATTGGTTATTAATAATTTATTTTAATATTTTAATTTAAAAGTTAGAGAATATTAAAATTAAAAAATAAAAGTTTTGTTTACTTTTTGCTCCTTTTCTACTTTAATATTTCACAAAATTCCAAAAATTTTCTCTTTCGGCGCTAGAAAGGAGAGGAATTTTTGTTTGGCATTGCTTATTTAGTAATGTAAAAATAGTGAAAAATATACAAAATAAATTTATTTTTTAAAATAATTTAATTTACCGTAAATGTGCTAAAAGAAGCCCATACCCTATTAGAAGCTTATTTAATGAGACCCTCTAAAAAATAAAAGTCCAGGCCTTCTATTAGAGCATTTACTGTCTGCATTTTTCAAATTTCAGTTCTAAATTTTTATAGAAAAAAACATCAAATTTTATTTTTTTTTGAAACTTCAAATTTTTTATTTGTTTGTGTTTGATAAAAAAATTAATAGAATTCAAAATATTTTAAAAAATATTTTTGTTGAATTTAATTTTTCCAATGAATAAATAAAAAAAACTAAATTTTATTCACAACAAATGTTTCTAATACCTCTTTTTATTTTAAACATTTTTTACTTGTTTGTTTCAGCAAATTGTAAGTTTTTCTGGGTTTTTATTATTTTAAAAAAATATTGTAGAATTATTTTTGTAGAGTTATTTCTATTAAAGTATATAAGTAAGGAAACCAATCTCGTCCCAGAAATAGAGGTCGGCAAAATCGCCTTTCCGGGATCCCGAGTCGGGATTTTTTTCTTAACCGATGCCGGGACGGGATCCCGAGGGATAAATCCCGAAAAAATCACGGATCCCGAAAATCAAAAAAATGATCGGGATCCCGGAAAATTCCGTCGGGATCCGCCGACCTCTACCCAGAAAATATAAAGCAAAGGATTCCGAAATAAAATTTGCCGGCAAGACTGGGTGTTAAAATTTTCGAATGGAAAAGAGTTTATTTTTTAAAAAGTTAAAATTTTCGTTAATTAAATTTTGCTCGTACTCGTACCTCGTACTTGGTACGAGTGTATAATAGTGATGTTCGGGGGAAGAAAAAACTCGAGAATCGGGAAACGGGAGCTTCATCGTTGGCCCAGGACTCCGGATTTGGAGGGATGTAGAGTGATTAGGGGGATATAGAACGATCTACCGCGAGGAGGAGCCTACGGAGGCATAGCCGCTAAAAATTTTTTTGAAAAATTTTTAGCCAGATTTCTTCGTTTTTAGCGAATATGAGTCGAGTTTTTAAAAATTCGAAAATCGTAAATCGAAAGAAAAAAACTTCAAAAATCGAAATTTCGAAAAAACTTTACTACTTATAATGCTCTGTCGACGTAAAGGTGGCCAAAAATAACCTCAAAGCGTCGAATAAAAAAAAGAGTTTTATGATATATTTTTAGATGAGAAATACAAACATTTGGAAGACGATTATGTTAAATTATTTTTTGAAGAATTAGATGATAATGAATGGAATAATCTTTATTGGAAGATTAGTGAAAATCTTCTTAATGAAAATACTGAAGAAAATTTTAAAATAAAAAATATTTTGTCGAATAATTTAGAGGAAAATGTAAAGAAATTTTTATTTAATTATAAGGTAATTAATGAGTTGAATAAAAATATTTTAGAAAAAACGATTAAATTATTTAATTAAACACATTCATAAGTATGTATACATATTTAGAAAGATGTGAGCGTAACCTGAAGCTAACAATCCCAACATTTAGAGGGGGGGGGGGGGGGGATAATTTCCTCAGGGATAATTTAAATTAGAAAATTAATTTGGATTTTGTTTTGTAGTGTGTTACTATAGTTCCTTTTGTAGTGTGTTACCAAATTTCTTCCTTTTTTACCGCCGGAGGCGAAAATTTTGAAAAATTCATGATTAAATTAAAATTTTTAATGTTTTTCAAGTCTAAATTATTTATAAAAAAATAAATTTAAAAATTAAAAATAAAAATCCTAGTTTAAAAACATTTATTTTTGATAAAAAAAAATTTTCTACGCCTCAAATCAGGTCCTAGATTCGAACCCATCACTGCCAAAATATACAAGTGAGTGAAGTCAGTCAAACTAACCACTTAACCATCGACCAGCAAAAGGAAAACGGGGAGAAATTATAAATATTCCTTTCACTTTTCCTTAAAAAATTTAATGTCAAAGTACGAGAGGTACGAGTCCATTTGCTCGTACTCGTACTCGTACTTGGCCTGTTTTATTTTTTCGTACTCGTACTCGTACTCGTACTGGCCTTATTTTTTTTCTCGTACTCGTACTCGTACTTCGTACCTGCCCATTTTTTTGCTCGTACTCGTACTCGTACTTCGTACACAGGTACGAGTACGAGTACGAGTACGAGTACGAATTTTGGTACGAGCTTCCAACCACTGGTTATAGCTCTGCGGTACTTTGGGGTGTATTTGTGGGAAAGAGTAGGGAGGGTATGTAGGGTAATATAATTAATTAACGGAAGGAGGGTACTTATTTGAGTAAATTCCGTATTCAATATTCATTATTCAGATAAAATTTCTATGGAAGATTATTTAATTTTATATGTAAGTATTCTCTCAAAAAAGATTGGCAGAAATCTTACAGAAGAATTACACCTTTATATAATATTTATTTATAAAGAAATTTATATAAATATGAAAGAACATCACGAAAAAGAAGGGAAAAACGAAGAAGAATTAAAATCTGACATTAACAAAATTTTTAGAGAAGCATTATCTGAACAAAATGAAGAAGAGTATTTAAAAATATTAAAACGATTAATTACTTGTCTAAATAATATTTTATACGAAAAAGACAATGATAAATATAAAAACTTTAAAATTTCAAATTTTGAAGAAATACGAAGCTTTTTTAGCAAACATCACGCAAAGTATTTTTTAAGGATTTTATTATTGTATTAAGTTGGAATAAGAATTAGAGAGGGGAGGGGATCCGGGACTTTATGGAGATTCCTCCGAGTCTTAGTATTATAAGTAGGGTTTTGGCGATTTTCTTGGCGATTTTCATAAGGGGGAAAATCACCAAATATTCCGAAAAAACCAAAAATATGCAAAGAATATGTAAAATTACCTAAAATATACTAGTACTCAAATAGGCAGGCGGGAGCGGGAAATAATGGGGTGAAACTGGAATTGGAACTTGTAGGTTTGCTGATCAAAATCATTCTTGATACTATAATACTTTTTACATTTCTCGATCCTCAATTCTCAGTAATTTTTTTTCTAATAATATTTTCTGAATATTTACATTAATTAATATAAAAATAATTAAAAATTCAGTATAATCAAAGAAATGGGAAACACAAATCCAGACAAATATGCAAAATTAAATTTATTTTTACGTCAAACTTGTGGAGCTAAATCACGTTTGAGGGAACTATTATTTGGAATTGAATTAAATCAAAAAAATAATTTATTTCCATTTGAAGAGGCACCAGACTATGGAAAAGATAATACTTTGTTATTAATTTTAGTCTCTGTTGGTAAGTAGCAAGGATGGAAATTAGGAGGAATTTTAAATATAAATGTTTTTTACGATTTTTGGTACTTGAAGCAATCGTGCCCCCAGATATATATCCCCAGATATACACTTTAATCCCTTAAAATCCCCTTTAACCCGTCCAAATCCTACTTAATTTTTGAATAAAGTAACAAAGATCGAAAGAGAGTGTATTTTTTCAAGTGACCTCTGTCACTTAAGCATCGCCATTTAACCGTGGTTAGGTAACCAAAGGTAACCTTATACTAAGGGCTGATTTTAAACGCCAGTTATGGTTCAGATTTGCTCATTCATAAGATTTTAACGAAAAATCTCAACAATTATTTTTTTAATAAATAGAAATATTTAGATTTAAATCAAGATGAAATAAAGGAAAGACTATATTCTCTCTACATTGAGGGGCTAAAAGTACCAAACGAAAATAATGATTTTAACTTGATGGTATTTTATGGGGTATCTTTACTTGCTCAATTACATTCAGTTGATCAAAAAATAAAAGAAAAATATGTAGATGAAATTAAATTGGGGTGGATGGATAGTAGAAGGGCTATTTTGGGGATATATGATGTTTTAATGGAGATTGATTCAAAAAGTTGTGTAATTTATGGAAATTCAAAACTGAATGAATTATATACGTTAAAATTAGGGTTTGATGGTGAGGAAAATTTTGGAATTTCTGCGAGTCCTAAAAGTGAAAAGAAAATTACAAATGTAAGTCGTTATTAAAGAAATAATAAAATTTTAAATATTTAGAATAATGAATTAATAAAAATAAAAGAACAAATTGAGCAAATACGATTAGTAAACCAAGATATTTTCAATAAACATTTAGATGAAGATCAGAATTATAAAAATAAATTTAAAGGTAATTAATTAATTTAGTTTCGTAAGCGGTAGGTTTTTTGGGCAAATAACAGGAACTAAAAACAAAAGTTTAAGACCAACATAACCGAAAATTTGTGAGCAAGAGAAAATGTAAAATTAAGCAAACAAACTCCCAGATCTAGCATTCCTCTACAAATGTTGGTGGGACGGGAGTATCTAATCCTTAATTATCTGGATTCAATATAAATTTTTTTAATTCGGTTGTAGCTTATAGCAATTTTTAAAAAATTATCAAGTTTTTATGTATAAAACAATAAATATTTAATTTTTAAAAGAAATCCAAAATGAAGAAATGGGCAAAATAATGTATGATTTGGTTATCCCATCCAAAAATAAAAAACAAGTATTTATGTAAATCTATAATTAATTTATAATTTTCTTTTATTAAAGAAACAAAATTTCATTAAATGCCCAAAAGTCGGAATTAAACAAGATAAACCACAAGGTAAAAAATTAATCTTGTAATCCTTAGATTAGAACAAAAGGTTATTCAGCTGCTGGGAGCGAACAAGTGGTTGATCTTAAAAGCTTAGATCAAATATTCTAAATCCCCAAATAACCTTCTTAATCCCTAAATATGTAAGAGTATTTGAGTATTATGTTAGATATCTGAAAATTTCGGCAGATATAGGTGATTTGATGGGATGTCTGAGGATATGGAAGTAAATATTCGACTTTGATTCTACATACATATATCTTGTTGGCGTGCACTAGAATAACAGTTTATCCAAAGAGAAATGTACAATGTAGGCGATGGTGGAAAGGGCTTGGAACCAGTGATGGAAAGGTTCCGGTTCCGGTTCCGGAACCGTCCGGTTCCAGAACCGGTTCCGGAAGTGGAACCGTGGAACCGGTAAAGTTCCGGAACCGGTTTGGAATCGGAACCGCGGAACCGGTAAAGGTCTGGAACCGATTTGGAACCGGTTCCAGAACCGGTTCCAAAGATACACCCCTAATGATGGCTAAAATCAGAGAAATGAGCAAAATATGGGAGTCGTGAGAAGAAAAGGAAGATAAAATTGAGCCGGGTAAAAAAGATTTTTTTCTTTTCTTTAATAATGATGTGTGGTTGACTGGATAGTGTGTTCTGTTTTAGTTTTGAGGACTTTATGGATATTAGGATCGAACCCGGACTTAATGAATGATTAATAAATTAATTCTTTTTATTAATTCTATATGCTACGACTTCCAAATTTTTAAAAATTTTCGCCTGCGGCGCAAAAAAGGATGATTTTTGGAAAATAATTAAAAAAAAAATTTTTAATTTTCGGCTGTGGTGCTGAAAATTAGAAGAAATCTCGCTTCTGGCCTTATAAAATTCTCAAAATTTTCGCCTGCGGCGCTAATCTATTAAGTCCTGTTCTAAATAAGAATATCCTACTTCGGCTCCGGATTTGCAACTAAAATTTGATTAGTATTGGAGCTGGAACAAAAAAATGCCGAAACGGGAAATCTATCTCTTAATCCCTCATAATCCCTCAAACCTTTATACTCACGAATCTCTTTATCACTCCTTACGCTACTGATTTCCCTTAAATCACCCTTAATCAATTCAGAAGGCTTTAATAAAACTTATTTATATAAAAAAAATAATTTTTTTCATTAAAATAGCTAAAAAAATTTTGTCACTGGAACCGGTTCTGGTACCGGTTCCAGAACCGGAACCGGAACCGCCAAAGTTGAAAAAGCGGTTCCAGAACCGGAACCGCCAAATTTAAAAAAGCGGTTCCAGAACCGGAACCGGAACCGCCAAAATTAATAAAGCGGTTCCGGAACCGGAACCGGTTCCAGAGAAATTTTGGAAGTTTTCCATCACTGCTTGGAACAGACGACGGGAATCAGGGACTAGCCGCGCTAGTATGATCCCCTAGACTGACGCTTTCACTGGCTTTTATACTATAGCGATACCACTACACAACAGGGATTTATAAAAATTAAACTTTACGCCCGGAATTTTTTGACGTCCAAACACTGATAAAATGGAATTACTGAAATTGAAAATTTGGAAACAAATTTCCTCTCCTTTTTAGCGCTAAAGAAGAAAAATTTCTCTGAGATTCCGGGATCGGTTCCTGTGATTCCAACACACAAAAGTTCCACGGGCTTGGTTACTGACTTGTGTTCCCTTATTAATATTTTTATATTTAAAAGAAATAAAAATAATTGAAGAATTTTTAACAAAAGAAAAGATTAAAGATCCCGATATAAAAAAGGTTGAAATAAACTCGTTAATTTGGCACTATGATTATAATACTCGAGAAGCTATAAATAATCTTAGTCAAAGCGAGAAAAGAATTGTTTTAACTCAAAAATTAAAATTATTGAGTATTAAAGATGAAAAAGAAAAGATTTGCCTGTTATACTTTTTTGTAGAATCCACTTTAAAAAATATTTGGGATATTAAAACAAATGTTGATTTTATGGAGGAATTTCCGACGGTAAAACTTTTATTTTGAATATAGTCCCTTAAAAGTATATGCGTTAAAATAATCTCTAATTAGGATTGCAGGTTTCAAACCGAACTGAACCGAAAAATTGAAGATCTTCGGTTACAGCGACAATCCTATTTCTAATACATACATCCTCTAATACAACCACACCCGGAAGGATATTTGAAAAATACTTGGGGAAATACAGTAATTATTAATACACTAAATATTTTTATGTATTAATACAGTATACAAAATAGAAATTTTAAGGAATTTAAGCATTTTTAAAATAAAAATTTTTGTGGGCTCGGCTCCCCAAGAATTATTCTGAAGGGTTAAACAGTATATATGTGGAACGATAAATTAAAAAATTTTAACGAATTATTATTCTTATATATTTAATTTTTTTATTTTAAATTTTATATAGATTACTGACATTAAAAAAGAACCGAGCAAAACAGACTTCAAAATTACTTCTGAAAAAATTATTTCAAAATATAATATTAAACAAATTGTTTATAATTATCTCAATTATTTAATTAAAAAATATATTTATATTCAAAATATATTTTGTTCAATGAAAATTAAAAAAGACTTTAAATCTCGCTCATACGAAATTAAAGAAAAAGATAAATTAATTCTTTTGATTGGTGTTGAATATTTAATCAAGTTGGAATTGAAACATCCCGAAATTTTAAAATTAGGTAAGTTTTCATTTGTGAAATTATTTGTTTTGTTCTCTCTGTTAAACAAGTCTAACTAATAATGAACAACCCGATTGGCCGACTTTTGCGGCCCGTACACTTGCGGCCCAGACATTTGCGGCTCCGACACTTGCGGCTCGCCCCCATTTTGACACTTGCGGTCCCGACACTTGCGGCTAAGTAATTTTCGGCGCAGACATTTGCGGCTATCAACTTGAGGCCCAGACACTTACGGCCCAGACTATTGCGGTTTTGACATTTGAGGCTCCCCCCTATTGTGACACTTGCGGCCCGACATTTGCGGCCCCAACATTTGCGGCCATGATTAAAAAATCAAGTAAATTAAAATAAAAAATACTAATTTATCGTTCAATAAATCACGTATATTATCCAAGTCTATTCTCCTTGGCATCATAATCCGGAAAATCCGGAACTCCGAATTTTTTAGACCCGGATCCGGACCAGAGATGACCGAAATTTCGTTTCATTTCGTTTCGATATTTCGTGCCCTTTTATCCATTTCGTTTCCTCAGTAGATGCCTTTGATATATTTGGTTGGATATCGGTTGATTCTCAAATTTACCAGGATCCCAAATTTTTACCATTATTCCAACCAATTTACCAGGATCCCAACCCAAATTTTTTCTATTTTCCACCATTACGAGGGAAAAATTTTTATATCGGACCCGGATCAAACACGTTTACTTAATTTTTTAATCATGGCCGCAAATGTCGGGGCCGCAAATGTATAAAATGAGACAGTCATTAAATAAAGGAATCCAAAAAGTTCAATTTTTAGCGGTGTAAGTTTAGAGAAGTAAAAAGGTCGATAACAAGACCCCCAACTATGTCCGATTAGCCTATGTCCTATATTTCACTTATATCTGTAGCATACGTGATTCTAATACACCACAAAACCCATAACGAGGTACTGGAAAGCAGAGGTGGGTCGGAACAGTCAGAGGTGTCGGAAATCGGAACTGTCGGAAATCGGAAATGACTCAAAAGTCGGAACTCGGAAATCAAATTTTTTTTCGGAAATCGGAAGGAAAAAACGCCGGAAGTCGGAAATCGGAATTCTGCCCCACCTCTGCTGGACAGGACCAACTGCTTTATTTTATAAAACCAATGTAATATGTTTAATTTGTAGAGCTACTTCAAAGAGATGTGGGAATATATTATTATAAATCCTACTTGGAGTCACCTGAATTTCCTCATACTACCGAATCAGAAACTAAATTACATACAATATTTCTGTTAAATGAAATTAATGATAAATTTAGAATAATTATAAAAAAATTTAAAGAGAATAATAATTATTTAATTAAAATATTTAACGATAAATTAGAAGATGTAATTAATCAAATATTTTCAAATTTGGAGGAAAGTAGTAATTCAGAAGTATATTTATTATGCTATATGTCTGAATTTAGAGAAATACTTCAGAAATCTTTTGATGTAAGTTTTTTATTGTGACCGCAACGGCTGCACAGTTTTTACAATAATCCAAAGACCCGACAGAATTCTAAGTAGATTAAATGTTCAATTAAATATTTAAAAACTCTGCTCAAATATTCTTTTATTAATTTTACGATTCCCTCCTCGATTTATTGAGATATGCACCAAATTTAGCACCTCCTCTCGACCAATTACCCCTTCCAGCGAGAGGTCGAAACAATACATAATTACTAGGGTAAACCGGCAATATAAAAATAAAACAATAGTAATGTTTTTTAATTTACAGATTAGTGTTAGAAATGAAAATCATGGAGCTTTAGTTATTACAATATGGACAGGTTCATTTTGTGAAAGATCATCGATACAAAAACTCTATACGAAAAAGAATGAAAATAAAGAATTATCTTTCACACAAAAACATATAGATCAATTATATTTTTATTCTGAAGAACTTTCAAAAAGTTTTAAAGAACCTGGAACGTTATCTAAACTGGATTACCTTAAAAGTCATAATTCTTTGATGGAGCACTATTTAAAAATTGATAGTTAGTTAACATTTTCTATATAAATTTTAAAAATAAATTGCGGTAAAAATTTTTGCTTTATGTGAGTGGAATGGTTAATATTAGGAGGGGATAAAATACAAAATAGATTTACACATGGGTGGATTTTCTGTAGAATTATTGAAATAAAGTGTGTCAGGATTAGTCTAAAGTTCGAATTCTTCATGCATTTTCGATTCCTCTATTTTTGCGAATTTCTGACTGTAAAAACAAAAAATATTAATAAACACAGATAAAAAACAGATAAAAAACAAAAAATATTTTTTTGATAGAATTGTATCTTATTTTTACAAATAAATGCTCAACAAAGATTCCGAAATCCTGATGTATGTACAACTAATTATTGCCCCACATTATTGGCCATAAAATCGACAAAGCGCTTAATTTGTTTATAGAAATATACATAAGATACCGTATTTCCTCAAATAGCCGTATTTCCTCAATACTTTTCTAAAGGGCCGCACTAATTGAGGGGCCGTACTATTTGAGGAAATACTAAATTTATATAAAATTAGTAATATAATAAAAATAAAATTGAAATAATTTTTAGTTTCCTCCTCCAATCAAAGAGAACGTCTGCGCAAACATTTCATTGAAGCATTGTTTAATGAGAATAAAATTATTATTGCAAGAAACAGAAATGGTGTAGAATTAATTTCGGTTATTCGATGGATTGAAAATAATGTAATTAATTAATAATTATTTTGATATTTAAATATTTTTGGGGATTTTAAGTAGAGTTGGCCGGGATCCCGGTCGGGATCGGGCGCGATTATCCCGGGTTTTTCGAATCCCGATCCCGATTTTTCCGATCCCGAGACAGAAAGGTGAATCCCGATCCCGGTTTTGGATGATCCCGATCCCGAGCCGGGATCCGGGATCGGGATCGGGATGTGCATCAAATCCCGAAGAAAATCCCGATTTTATAAATTGACTAGAAGTCTGTGAAATAAAGCTAACATAAGTGGGGAGGCATGAAAGTAAGAAAAATTTTCGCCTGCGGCGCAGAAAAGGGAAGAAATTTGGCTTCTTGACACCCAAAATTCTCAAAATTTGCGCCTGCGGCGCAAAAAAGGAAGTGATTAACGCATTATAGAGATGCCTTTACTATGTTTATTATAATTAAAGTTTAAACCCGGACAGGGATCGGGGTTTCCAAGCCCGGTAGATAAAATTCTTTCTTGTAATCTAAAGTTGCCCTTCTATATGGCTTCAAATTTACTTCAAATCTCTCACTATCTTGTATATAACATTTTACAGATTATGTCTCGATTGCCTACACAAAACAAAAACAAAGAAATTTCAAACATTCTCAACGACTTTCGATATAAAGCTGTTTGGTATTTCAGTTTTTATTATGACCAAATATTTATTATGGAATTTGAACAAATAATTGAACAACAAAAGGATATACTTGAAAAATTGTTTTGTCTCTACAAGGATTTGGGAGAACTTGAAAATACCAAAGATGTTTATTTAATTAAAAATAAATTAAAAAAATATAATGAAGAAGAAATTGAGGAAGGAATTTTAATTAATGATAAAGAAAGGAAAAGTTTAATTGAATGGCGTCAATCTATTGTTGCCAAAGAATTATTTGATGAAATTATAATTAAAAATAAACAACAAAATGTTGTTTTTAAAAATAAATTAATTGAAGGTATTTTTGTTTCTTTCTTAAATTTTATAATATTTGTATAAATTGTTGTTTTTATAAAAAGAGTTTAGCAAAAGTTTAGCCACCGGTCAGAATTCGAACCTGCGACCTCCTGATAGTTATCGTGTCAATTTCATGTATACCGCCATTACAAACCTCCACATACTTTGTAGAGCTTCACCGGAAGTTCCGGTTCCGGCCAACTTTGCGGTTCCGGTGAAGCACTAATACCTTGCCTTAAACATAGTTAAGGCAACCTTTATTTTTTCATAAAAAGTTTAATATAGTAGAGCAGAGCTGGAACGGTTACACCACGCCATCTCCTGCATAATTTAAGAATTAAATAGCTAGCTATATGCTTCACAATATTTTTACATTTAAAATTGTAATTTCTTGAAGAAAATGTTATATTTAAAGGCCTCAAAGATTCTCCTCTATCTCGGCAACTTCTTTATTCATTAATCGGCCCAATTAATACGTCTAAATTATTCGAATCATTGAAGATACCATTCAAAGATTCCGAATATGAAAAGTTGGATAAACTAGAATTTAATGAAGAAAGTATTTCTGAAAGTAATCCTTATGATGAAACTGGGGAAAGAAATAAAATAAAAATGGATATTGCTGGTGAAATTTAATAAAATATATTAATAAACCTTAAAGTTGAACATCGACTCATTACTGAAGGATTTTTTCTGGAGTACCTGAAAAATAAAATAACCTAATGTTTAAGGAAATTATCGTCTTCTGTACTTTATCTTTAATGAAATTTCGTCATAAAACATTAAGGATTAGTTACCGTAAATGCTCGAATAATTACCCTGGGTAATTAATGTTTCAAACTCTCGCTAGATGGGGTAATTAATTGAGAGGGGGCAATTATTTAAGAGAGGGTAATTATTCGAGCATTTACGGTATATTTAATTTGAATGATTAACCCAACGTATTAGGAGTAGGGTTGCCGGCCATGTCCGGTCCTAAAGAACGAGTCGGGCATCGAATTTTGGCCCGAAAAAGATTCGGTCGGGCCGGCCCGATAAAAATGAGGTCCGAAAAAAATGACTCGAACGTCGGCCCAACTCGATAACGGCAACCCTAATTAGGAGGGATATTTTAACTTCTTAATATTTTTAAAAATATTTAAATTTTTATTTAGAAACACCACCAGAACACCCATTAGAAGAAAATCCGTCAACATCTGGAACTAAAACAAAATTGTCAAAGAAAAAACGAAAACAGATTAAAAAGACTTTGGATTTAAATAAAGGTGTTGATAAAGATAACAAAAATGAGGAAGAAATCGTAGGAAATGTTGTAGAAGGAGGTGTTGGTTTACTAGAAGAAAATGGTTAGAGTAGTTAAATTAAATTTATTTAAATTTAAAAGTGTCATAAATTGGTTGTCGGATGTTTAGAATCCATCGGATATCCAGAACTATACTGAAAATTCCTGTTCTTCGGTTCGGTCTAAACCGACAATTCTAGTCATAAGTCCCATGAACTTAACAAAAACGCTTGTTCTAGTTAAAGAAGTGTATTAGAATAAGTTAATTTTAATGATTTGGAAACTTAGAAGACTTAGAGTTGATAGCTAAAATGCAAGGTCTTTAAGCAAATTTTGAATTAGTTAAAATTTGATTTTGCCTGTAATTATTCATTTATATTTTCATTTTGCCTTCTAACTTTGTTGTTTACTTTCGATAATATTAAAATTATAGAAGAAACAACAAATATAATAGTTACAACAACTGATAAATTGGAAGAATCATTAACTGATCACTTGCCACAAAATCAATCGGCAGAAGAAACCCCTCAAGAATCATCAAGTGAAACAACAATAACTGAAGAATCAACGGCAGGAGATACAACAAAAAAATCTGTAAAAATTGAAACGAAAAAATTGTTAGTTTTAGTATTTATTAAATACATTTACCTATATCATTTTTAGAACAAAAATGGAGCGAAATGCATCAAAATATTTAAAATCTAAAGATAAAAGTAGTAAATCAAAACAGAAATTAACTGAACCGGAGCATTCAAATATTGAAGAAGAGGATTATTCAATTAAAAAAGAAAATGAAATTTCTGAAGATAATAATAAAGAGGTAGAATTAACACAAAAAGTTAATATTCGGATGTTAACGAATCTGTACATACAGAACAGGGATAAATCCGCTTACGTGTTCCGCCTTCCGCAGAATTTCGCGTTTTTGACCATTCCGCTTACACCTTCCGCTTTTTAAGATTGAAAATTATCCATCTCTGTTACAGAATCTGTACTTCCAATCTCTACCTCCATTTTTCCGGTTTTGAAAAGGTATTTAGTTTCGGGTCTTGGCCAACAGATCTTCAATTAGGGATTGATTCCTCATCCACCTAAACATTTTTCCAAACAATTTTCGAATAATAAAAATTTAATTTAATATTATTTAAAGCTTATACAAATATTAACTGAGAAAGGTTATTGGAATAATTTAACAAAAATTAATAGTATTGACAAGACTATTAGCTTAGAAGATGCAATTAATGAAGTAAAGAAAATGGTTAAAGATTGGGGAGGCAAAATCTTTGATCCTATAACAAAACAATTTTTAAAAGTATGTTTTTTGTGTATGTTTGTTGGGAATTTACAGTCTTTAATTTTATTTTATAGAGCTAAGAATTCTTTTAAAATTTATTTTTTGTTATTTAAATTTACTAAATAAGTCTCCTCGAGCTCTTATTATTTTAAACGCCTCATCGAGGCACACTTGTTTAGGTCTATTCGTAAGCGACATGGGGAGGGAGGGATGATGTAATGGGTTTTATTGGATCTGCCCCATAATATCCAGAATATTTTCTAAGATAATCAAGCATTTACATTAATTTCTGGCCCAAAAATTGCACAGCGGGAGGGTTAATTTAAGTTTGTTACAAAATTTATTTTTCGCTTTTTGTGAAAATATTATGTGCAAAGAATCTGTGAACAATTTAAACTGGGCCTTAGTTCTTGATTTGAATATTCTAAATTTTTAAACTTGTTAAAACTATAAAATATTTTTAGAATGATCAAGCATTTACATTAATTTCTGGCTCCTATTTATTGGAAATAAACTCAAAAGAATCCGACACCGATTTTATTGTTATTTTGTATTTTAATTATGAAGGTCTTGTAAAGAATTATGCAACAAACTTGCTTCATTTCAATTTTATGGGTATTCAATCTGAATGTAATTTTGAACAAAGAAAGGAATGTAGTAAAAATAAACTAGACTCGTTTTATTGTATTCTATGCAGGGTAAATTTTTTAAATACCGAAGCAAAAATGTCCCGACTAGGTTCGAAATAACGAGTCGACATCTCATTTTTGGAACATTAGGATGTTAAAATGGCAGAATACTGCCCGAAAGATCGAATATGTTCCAAAAACACTTCATTTCCCGATCTCTAGTCAGATAGAGAGTAATTGAGAATAAAAGGTTTATAGGGGATATTACCAATGATATTTTACCTAGCTAAAAATTATTTGACTTAATTATAAATAAAAAGAATGAAGCTACAACATGGTTAAGAAGAATCACTAGTGGTGTAGCTGAAATAAACGCAAAAATCTACGGATATTCTTTTGATTTGGCTTTTGTTGCCTATCCTTTAGAAAGTAATTCTACACAAGTTTTGGAAAGTGAAGAAAGCTTAAATTCTGTGGAAGAAGTTGATAAATTTATTTTTAATTTTGTTCAAAGATATGGCAACCATTTAAGCTATAATATATTAGGGATGCTTAATTCTTTGTCTGGTAATGAATTTTTGAGAAATTTATATAGAAATTTAATTTTTATTTAAACAACATCTTTTAATAAACGTAGAGAGCCCCGATTTTTATTTATTATAAATAGAAACTTTGGATATTCATAAAAAATGCATGAAAAATATTTTTTCCTTCTCCGGAAAGAAACTTTTAGATCCAGAACCAAAATAAAATTTTATTTGCATAATAATCGGGGCTCCCTAGGTTATCGAGCTAGTCTGCAAATTAATTATCTCATTGCTGGAAGTAAAGAAAAATTTCGAATTTTATTGTTGGCATTAAAGCTGTGGGCTAAAAGTAAGTTTATTAATCAATTATTTACATCTTTATCTCCAAAATAGTTGAAATCTTTTTGCCACTAAGTTAAAGTACAGGGTGCAGCAAATTTAGCGCCGACTTTATTTTTTGAATAACTTTCTTCAAACTCAATGAAAATTCATAATTCTTTTTTTATTTGATTCCCAACACACTAGGAAAATTTTTGGTACCGAATATTAGAAATTTGGTTTACAGATAATAAAGATATGCCCGAAATAGTCTATAAGGTGCATCAAGAAATATATTTTTATGCCAAAGTTTACTTTACCATAGCTTCGTTCAAAGTCATCCAATCTTACTAATTTTGGTACCAATCGACTCGTCTCGACGAGGAGCATCGAAATAGTATATAATTAGTTTTTTGAAAATTTCACCTAAAAAAGTCAAATTTAACATCAAGTTCCAAATTTATCATTTAAAGTAGGGTTGCGCCCCGACCCCGACTAACCCCGACCCCGACCCCGAACCCCGACATTTTTTGACCTAAAACCCCGACCCCGACCCCGACATTCCCAACCCCGAAAACCCCGACCCCCGAACGTTCGACCCCGACGACCCCGAACCCCGAAAAATTTTCATGACCCCGACTCAAACTGCATTAATTAACTAGAGATCGGTTAAATATAAGAAGGAAAAGGGAAAGGAATATTTATATTTTCTCTTATTTCCTTTTGTTGGTCGGTGGTTGAGTGGTTAGGTTAACTGACATCACCCATCTAGATACTTTGGTAGTGATGGAGTTCAAATTCATGGATGGAGTTCAAATTCTGAAGGCCTCTGATATGCCTTCAGATCCCCTCAATCACTTTAAGAGATGGAGTAAGAGTTACCTTGTGGGTTTGGGGATTTTGGGGATTATGAAGGATAACTTGGACTTTTTGCGCCTTCAAATAATAACGAATCAGATTCAGAAAGTGAAGATAATGAAGATTAAGTTGATTTTTTAATAAAAATGTTGATTTTGAACAGTAATGTTGGATAAAAATGCTGGATTTTGTAAATTTTCACTTCAACCCCGACCCCCGACCCCGAACCCCGACATTATTTTCAGCCCCGACCCCGACCCCGAACAATTTGAGCAACCCCGACCCCGACTTTGTCAACCCCGAAAACCCCGACCCCCGACTTTTTCAACCCCGAAGGCTCGGGGCGCAACCCTAATTTAAAGGCCCATATCTCGGCCCAAGAACAAGATAATCGCCTAGTTTTTACGTCATTCGAATCAGACAAAAGAGCTTATTCAATGATATAAACATCCTGAATATCAGACACGCGGTTTTTAGATCAGAAGACTTTTGGTTCAAAAATTTTTGCCAAAACTTTAAGAAAAAATTCTCAAATTAATTTATAAAATTTAGAGAATATATTTGTATCAAAAAGTTTCCTAGATTGTTGGGAATCAAAAAAAAAGAATTATGAATTTTCATTGAGTTTGAAGAAAGTTATTCAAAGAATAAAGTCGGCGCTAAATTTGCCGCACCCTGTACTTAACACGTTGGTTTCTGATTGATTTTTTTTTCAAATCAGGAAAAATATATGTAGATTTAAGCTTAGTCCCATAAGCTAAGATAAGCTTCATTCCTTCTAGCAAAGCTTCATTCCTTCTCTTTTTGGTAATCGGTATATACCGAAAAATATAGATTTTTAAAAATTTTTCTTGTATCTTTATCGGTATAATGAAAAAATATTCGGCCGGTATTCGGTAAATTTTTCATAATTTTATTTTTACCAAAAATATCAGTTTATATATCGAGAGACTAAGGGATTGAAAGGCCGTACCGTGTCTAACACTACTCACATTCAAGCAAATAAAGCAAAAATTAATCAGTCGGTGGTAGGATGTTTAAGAAGTCTCAAGACCAGTCCTATTCAATCCTTTGCTATTTTCTGGGATGGGGTCCAATTTATTCTAATTGTGATAAAGCAATAACTTCTTGGAGTAGGGCTTAAATTTATATTCTTTAATTTGCCAAATATTATTTAGACCATTATATCTATAATGGCAAACTTGGATTCTTCAGTGGCATATCATTAACAGTTATAGTAACTCATCTATTAATTGAGAATCATTCTAAAAATTTAACAATTTACCAATTATTAACAAAATTTTTTGGTTATTGTTCTCAAAAGTATCAAAAAACCAGGGAAATTGGACAAGAAGATTCTGAAGAACCAGAACCAATTATTCTCGAAGAAAATAAAAAAAATTACGATATTAATTTAGATTGGAATATTGAAAGAGAAATTTTCGATCGAAAGAATCTTTATTTAAATCCTGGGATGTTTCTGAATAATCAAAAATTAGAAAAAATGAAAAAACACGCAAAATTAGTTTGGCCAATAATAACGCCCGGTTTTCCTAAACAGAATGCTGGATTTAACGTTAATCTTTCTACGAGGACTATTATTTGGAAGGAAATGAAAAATGGTTTGCCCATTTATAGATTTAGTGTGATGGTGGTGATTTTTACATGGTACACTCTGTGTGAGGAGGACATATTGTGTGTGGACTAAAGATAGACCGAGACGAAACCTTGAAAGAAATTACGATAGATATTTTTAGGAACACCGAGCTCGATTCTCGTTTGTTTGCTTATGCTTCTCGGGTCTATGTTTGACCTACCTTGAGATGCCGGATGACGGTTTTAAAGTGGAATTTCTATCAGAAGAAATTCATTATACAGGGATAACTGACATAAGTAACTGACATACTATACGAAAATTTAGGTAAGTATATCTTGGATTTACCAGAATTCGTAAACCCTAGTGCTAACACTGCATAGCTCTCTTCACAAATAATTGTAAATTGATGTGTTATTCAATTACACTAACAAATATCCTTTTATTTAAATATTTATTTCTTTCATTTTTTATGATATCACAATACCATAATATTTAAGTATATTGCCAGTTGTATGGAAATAATATAATAATTTAGCTAAACAGTTTTTGCTGAACATGAAAGGAGCAGTGAGTAAGGCAAATCAAAGAAAGTCAAAAAATAAAGTTGAATTAGATTCATATTTAAAAAATCAATGGGAAGATTTGCTAAATATTAAGGACTATTTTTCGAAGATAAATGATAAAAATTTTTCGAAAAAAGTAAGTTATTTGTTATAATCTAGGGCATATGGCTATTTAATTCCAATAATGTAGAATTAAGGAATTCATTCCAGTTAACTGAAGATGTTGGTTCGCTCCCAGCGAGCTAAATAACTTTTTGCTTTAGCTGAACGAGAAATCTCTAAAACCACAGGGACGAACGTTTTTTAGACAAATTTGGGTAGATTATAAAATATTATTAACATTATTATAGTATCACAACTATCTCGCTCTTGTCTGCACATACTCCTCTTCAAATCCATATGGAGAGGATTTTTGTGATTTTTCAACTACAAGAATCCGTCTCCAATTACTTTTTACAATAGAAACAGAAACTGGAGCTATCTGTCATGCAAATTTACAAAAACCCATTAAAGAAATGCAAGAATGCCCTCAAGAATTTAGAAAAAAAGGATGGTTGTGTATAATTTGGTTGGTGGGAATTAATTATGAAGAAACAAAGGAGGAAAGCGGAGTAAGGACTTTATACTCTTTCTAAAGATCACATAAAGATCTACAATTTTTGTTTTGAAACTTTTTTTCTGAAAGTTAATCGAAATGAGAAGCCTTTGGCACTATCCTTTTTTCAGTCACTGTATATCATAATCTACTATGTATAACATTACCTAGTCCAAACCCAAAAATAAAATAGTAAGAGCGAGGTAAAAGTTTAATCCCGAGCAGACTTCGATCCTGCTCCCTCCTGGCATTTATTGCTAGGCGCCTTCGCTCACCACGTACTGGTGCTCTACCAACTGAGCTACCGGTTCACCTTCTCTTTTAATAGATTTTACACCTCCGCCTAGTGAGCGTTTTAAATGCTAGCAAGCTGGATCTTTACAACAATCCTTAATATCTTTACAACGATCCTTACAACATTAAGTTTTAAATTAATATTGGGATGAGACATTTTAAGTTCTGCAGAAAAGATTTGTTTTCTTCCAGCATAATATGGAAAAAATGTTTGTAGGAAGATATTGAATTTACTTCCTACTTAGGAGATTCTCAATCTCCTTTGCTTTAGGAGAATCTCTCAATCTACCAATTTTGCTTCACCTTATTTAATTTTAATTATTACAGCTAAAAGATCTAGACAAAATAAATAATGCTGAGGGTAAAAATATTCTTTTCGAATTTAAAGAAAAAATTATGGAATCTTACAAGCCTTATATAAAGGACGCACATGGTTTGAAATTTATAAGAGAAAAACAAGAAAAAATAAAAGCTGAACTAGGATTTCATGTGAAATATTTAAATAGGGAGGAGGTTACTAAATGGTCGTTGATTTAATTGATAATTTTGATATACCGTATTTACCCAAATAATTACCCTCCATTAACTAATTACCCCCTATTTTTCCTAAACTAATTTTTCGAATAATTATTACAATTCTAATAATAGATCATTCTAAGAATTATAAGTAATATAAAAAACAAAGCGTGAGATTAAAAGTATTATTGAAGATATCAAGGGATTTGTGTGGATTACTATATATCGAGATGGATTTAGAGGATTTGGTAGAATGCCTCCCCTCAAATCCCCACTTCTTTTAATTAACTCTCCAACGAGAGATCGAAACAATTGAGTAAATTTGAGTAAATACTGTATGTATTTATAATTTATTATTACATAAAATATTATATACACATATTACCTACTGAATTTGGCGGTTCCTATGAAATCTTCGGTTATTCGGAAACGATAACCGAACTGAAGAGCTTGCCTACATTTATTTGTTTTTTTCTTTGATATGTATTCATTTATAGAAAAGTAAATGAAAATATAAGAAAGTAATCTTTTAACATAAAATAAATTTAATTGAGGGCTGATCTTGCTTATGTTAGACGTAAATGCGCAGCGAAAATTTATTGGGATAATCTGCCAAGAGCCAAATTTTTTCCTTTTTTTACCACCGGAGTCAAAAATTTTTTAAAAATTTATGAATAGATTAATTTTGTCTGAATAATTTTTAAAAGTAAATTTACAATTTTAAAATTAAATTTTAAAAACATTCGAGAGAACGTAGAAACCATTCATGAGAAAATGGAGAAACGGAAGATGAATGTACCGAATGCTGTCCACCTAAGAAATACTTTAATTTTTTTTTAAAATTTTGGTAAAAATATTAACGATAAATGATATTTGAATTTACCATATTTTAAAGAGCACTTAAGGATCTACAATTTGTGTATTGAAACTTTTTTTAAAAAGTTAATTAAAAAGAAATAAATTGATTTAACAGGCACGGCTCCTATATTTTTTCGTTGATCTGTGATATCTGTATTTTTTTATATGAACATAAATTTTAAACTTCTATCCTACTATTTAATACAATTAACAGTCTACACAAGTACAATTCAGTAAACTTCAACTTCTATCTGACTTCAAATTTTTGGTGCGATTTTTCAGATCATCAATTTTGTGTTATAACTATTTTTGAAATGATCATGTTAATTTATACAAAATAGAGCAACTAGTAGTTTATATGTATGAAAAAATAAGTTTAGCTTTTTAGATTTCTACTTTGAGTTTTAATGGATTTAGTAAAGTACATAAATTGGTTTATTATTTTAAATCAGACATTTTCGTATTCATGATTGAATATTCAAATCTCGGTTTCGTTCAACCGGACCTCAGTCTCGGAACCTCGGGTCGTTACGTCAAGAACCTCGCCGAGTACTTTACTAAAAATATAATTAAATATTATTGATATATTTGTAGTAATTTTATTTACTAAATTTTACTATAAAATATTTAGATGATTCATAAAAATATTTAAAAACTCTTTTTTTCTAATTTTATTTCTAGTTTTTTTTTGTTTTTTTTCTAGTTATTGCTGATGCTCTATGTAATTTTAATTTTATTTTTTTACTAAAAATTCCCAATAATTTCAGTTGACCACACACATAGATTAATTTGTAATTTTGTTTTAAACATTAGATCAAATTTAAATAAATAATGATTCATACATATAATAAATTCCACCGGTAAATGCCAATCCTTTTTTTCATTTTTTGCAATGGGAGCAACGCTCGCGAAAATCGAAATTTCGAATCAGCCTGCCTTTAATAGTGAAACAAAGAAAGGAAAAATAATTAATTTTTTCAATTAAATTAGGAGGATTGCTTGGTTTTATAAAAATTTGTGTGATAGAGTTTATTTGAACATTTCCATTAATTAATTTAAAAATTTTCCTTAAATTAAATTTCCTTAAATTTTTAATCTCCTTAATTAAAAATTTCCTTAAATTAAATCAAAAAAGGATAATTTCTATAAACTTTGCTATAAAATATTTGGATGATTCATAATATATTTGAAAAGCTGATTATGTAATTTTAATTTTTTTCTAATAAATTTCCAAACAATTTCCATTGACCACACACAAATAGATTAATTTATAATTTTTTGATTTAATTAAATATAAATATGTATTCGTTCTGGAATGGAAGGAAATCTGACCCGAGTAGGTGCGAACTTTTGGCCAAAATTTTTCCACGCGCCATCGGCTCTGTATCCAAGTAAGTGAAATGTACTTCGAAAATTCTTGATTAAACTTATTCCGCATTTAGTTCTCTATGATTTAAGCTTTATTTGATCTCATTAACTTAAAAATGAATAAAGTTATCTGAAAAATATTGTGTGCAGTTACTTTCTTGTCACCCTGTAAATGATTCATATTTTAACGTTAAAAATAATTTGATCAGATAACTTTTAATTATTCATTAATTTATGTACATATTTTTATTAGAATAAAAAGGGCAATTTTATCAGCAATTAACAACCATTTTTAAATTATTTAATTAAAATTATTTTCATTAAAAAAATTAAATTAAGCCTTAAATATTTAGAATCTATCAGAAAATCTTTAATTATTTTAATTAATTCTTTCAGTTAAAATAAATTCATTTGTTAATTAAAAACTAAAATGAACTGCTTTTCTTTAATCTTTTCAATTTTAATAATAATTTTGATAAAGATAAAAAGTTTTGATTTTGTGGAAAATAATGTTTTGAGGACTGAAATGTAAGAGAATAATTTAGAAAAAATTAAAAATAATAATTTAAAAATTAAGAGTCAAGTTAACGACCATGGAAACCGATTCCTTCTCAATCCATTACCACCATCAAGATCATTGTATGCGCAACCCAAACTATGAAAACTTGGCTGTTTATTCCATTAATTTTTACATTAAAGCTGGATATTTTTGTGATGGGTAATATATAAATTAATTTAAAATTAAATTAAAAATAAAATCAGTTTGTTAATTTGTTACCCCGGACAGTTGGATGGAAGGTTTAAAAAACGAGGCCTTGTCACCAATAATGATTACCGAATTAAAAACACAAATAAAGTAAAAATTTAAATATTTATTTAAATGAATGGAACCCCTCATCCACCTTTAACATTGGCTTGAGAGGGGAATGTCTTAGTCTGATTTTTATCCTGTTCATATAACACTTTTAGGGCAGGGGGCCCGATCCGGCCCGGTCCGAAAGATTTTCAATGGAATTTTGGCTCGAAAGAGACTCGATCCACGACACGATAAAAATGAGGCCCGAAAAAATAACTCGAACGTTGGCCCGACTCGAAAACCCAAATCTAATCACTTCCCGCTAGCCTCGAGGATGATATGGTTATAAAAGTCTAACAATATTTATAAAATTAAGAACAATGTGGGCAAAATGTGTGAAAATAAAAGAAAGGAATATTGTAATAGTGGAAAAGGAATTGACAGCCTTTGCAGGTTGGCATCGGATATTCCATCATCCTTTGTCCCCTGGCATGGAATTTACATCCACCGAACTACTGAGGATAACAACAAAACGAAGATGGTTTCCTCGATCTTCGATATGAAGTTAGATTTGAATTTAAATTTAGATAATTAACTAGTGAGGGGAAAATAAATATATATATATTTTTGATTTGAAGGAATAACTCCGGTATTTCCCATGTTCTGCCCTCTCCTAGTTTTCTCTGACCTTAATACTTTCAATAATTTAAAGTTATAATATTGGATCAGAAGAGCAATTTTCAATCACAATTGGTGAAAAAGAATTCACCACAAGGCTTATTGTTATTGAAAAAGGTAGAGAAATGATATTCAAATTAAGTAAAAAATATTTAAATTTCAAGGAGGGCTGGCTATGAATAGATATAGTGTGGATGTGGAGCATAAAAGAAAGTTTTTTGAAGAAATGAAGTGGGCCCCCTTCAATGTCTCTCGATTGTTCTCGGCCCATTCAACATTTTGGATGTTGGGATATGATATATTGTCCAAAGAAATGGACAACATTCTCAGCTTTTATGTTGATAGAGGATGTAATTGTCCAATGAAAGTTTGGGTATGGAAGGGGGGGGGAGGTGTTTGAAAAAATATTATAATTTTTTAGTTTACGAGAGAAGAGAAAATAAGCCGAAAAAGTAAAGAAATGTTAAAAAATTGGTTTGAAATTACTGAATTTGGAAATTCAAAATGCCCCAAAACGAGGACAGAGGAAACTTATTATTTGATTGGGAATATTGAAATTGAAATTAATTTTAAAATATTTATAAACAATTTAAATGCAACGGCAACATTCAAACTTTACAATAATGAAAGAAATATTGGAATTTATGTTTATGAAGACAGAATTGTTTTTGAGAGAAATGTAAGGGGTTTATGAAAAATTAATTTTAAATATACCGTACATGCCCTAATAGAAGAATGGAACCCAGTGGTAGAAGAATGGAACCACTGGGTTCCTAATAGAAGAATGGAACCACTGGGTTCCAGAACCCAGAATGGAACCCAGTGGTTCCATTCTTCAAGGGTCACAGGAGCGGAAACGGCCTGAGTTCTATCTTCATTGGGTCTTAATGAGTGGGCTTATAACAGGAAATGGCTTCTTTTAGGACATTTACTTAAATTCTCAAAATAACACAATTAAATTTAGGATGTAAATGGAGATTGGTCCCAATCAAAAATAGACATTTTGCCAAATAAAAATACTATAATGAAGGAGGGAATGACCCTCAATATAAAAATAAAATTATTTAAATTTTATTGTGAATTTAATATTGGAAATGAAACAAAAATATTTACAAATAAATTTTGGTATAATAAATGGTGGTATGGAAAGAAATATTTAACATATAAAAAGTTGGAGTTGTTGGGAGACTTTATCAGAATTAATGCAATTACTGAAACAGAAAATGAGGTGATAACCTAAATTAAAATTAAATTTTAAGAGAGGAAAAACAAACTTGGTTAGGCAAAATAGGAAAGCCGTCATTTCCGATTGACCCCTGGTCATTATCAATTAGAGCTGCTGAAAATTGGTTAAGCAACCCCTAACATTAAAAGACAAGTTTTTTAATATCACACACTTATCTTTGATATTCTGCAGCTTGGATTTAGAACTTACATATATTTAGAGTGTTTAATTAATTAAAAATATACTAATTGAATTACAAGAAACAATTATCAATTTATAAATTATAGAAAATTCAAAACATTCTATTGCCCCACTCCAACCGTTTATTTAACAATTTTATGACTGATGGATCAATTGCCACAATGAGAGTACAAATTAATGAAAATGCCCGAACCTTCCAGCTTCTACTTTTGCATGATTCTCCTGAATTTAATTTGAATAGTTTTTTTAATTTAAATTAATTTTATTTATTTTTAATTTAAGTTGGAGCTACAGTTTTCTCAATCGAAGTTAATTATAAAGATAATATCACTCATTTTACATCATTTTCTGTAAGATATAAATTAATTATTAAATAATATATTTATAATTTAGGAAGGCAATTTCCATAATGGTAGTGTAAAAATACAAGGCGCTCCAAAATTTTTAAAGGGCAAACCATTCCAGATTACAATTAAAATGATAAATCATGCTAGACAAGGAAAAGCAGCAAAGTTTACAATATATATAAATGACATTGAATGCTGCGGATATTTGGGAGGATTTCCTTTTTGGTCAACAAATTGGATACAGGTAGAATAAAAGTTTATTCTAGAGATTTTGGGAAAAAAGTTTGGTTATCGTGTTTTCAATATATCCTAACCCAAACCTTCGAGTAAACTAATCCGGAATCCCAACTTTTAATTAAGGCCTTTCAATGACGAATTACCTAAACTATTTTAAATTCAATGACATACACATAAATAAAATAATTCTAAACTTATAAAATATATTTAGGTAAAAGGCAATGCTGTTCTTCTAGAGGAACCATTCATCACATCCCCTGTAAGTGAATTTTTTAAATAAATATTCTTTCTTGATTTCTCCTCATCTCTTGTAATATTGTTTCTTCAATTATTTAAGGAATTGGAACTAAAAAAGAACGAGAATTTCTACAAACACGAATTAGACCAATTGCCTTTTACTGGGTCAATTATCTGTTTTGAGGGTACTTTGTTTCCATTAAGTGATTCTGAAGGAACAGAAAGACTTGAAATAAGCTTGATGCATGAGAGTAATGATGAATCAGATTTTTGTAAGTTATTTTATCGATAATCAGGCCCAGACAATGACAAACTAAGAGCCATAACATGCAAAAATCAAAATTAAAAATTGTTCGTAAATCATGTTTTGGACTTTTCCATCGAACCTTTTTCTGTTATTAAAATTAATTTCAGTTGGCGAAACTTTATTAAAAATGAAATTCCAATTCTCGTCTGATCCTGAAAAATCATCGCTTAAAATGACTAGCAAATTATTTTCAAAAAAATGGGCAAATGAGAAAAATTATGCAAATCCAATTGGCCTGTCGGGTGTTGACTTGATTGTTCGGATAAATGTGGAAGAAACATTCTTTAAGATTTACTTCAATAATGGCAAAAAGTCTATTAAATATAATTATGTAGCCCCTCCCTGGATGGTTAATTGGATTATGGTAATTTTGTAAAAATAAATTCGGATAAAAATTCTTTTAGGTAAAAGGAAATATAGATAATGTTAAATTCGGTAATGAAGCAAAAAGATGTTCTCAATACATTTCCAAACCACTTCCGCCACACATAACAAAAATTGAAAATTTAAAAGAAGGGCAATATATTAGTGTAAAGGGAACAGTTACAAACTTGGATGAAAATATTTTAATTAATTTTTATTATGGAGCTCTTGGATGGGATGAAACGAGTAAGCTTGAGATTTGATTTTTACTGCCACAACAGAAATATAATTTTTAAGGAGGGACTGCTGTTTTGCAGGCAAAAATAACAAATCAAAATATTTTCTTCTGTAGCAAAATTGTAAGTTTAAAATAGTTTATAATTTTTAAAACCTATGGAAAATATTTAAGAAAGATAACTATTTTTGCGATGGAGTTAAACCTTTGAAACCAAAATTGGAAATTGGACAAATAATTAATATGGTATTCCTGGCCACAAAAACAAATTTCGAAATCTATTATGATGATCAAGAAATTTATCAATTTGAATTGCCTCTTTGGGCTATTCATTATGTTGTGGTAATTCTTGATTTTTAAACGCTTTGAAAAAAATAAATATTTTTTAGGTGGCAGGGCCATTAACAAATATTGAGGGTCGGGATAGATTTGCAGAAATTAGAAAATGATATGTACTTTACTGATTATTTAACTTAATGTTTTTGATATATGCAACAGCATATTCTAATTGTAAATATTATAATTTATCTTTTTAAATAAAATTATTTAAATTGACTCAATTTATCAAATGTTTAATCACATAGTCATTCCTATAGTCGAATACATATTTTTTTTATTTTTGGATGACCAAGCCAGAATCTCTTTTTTGCTGCATATGAGATAAATGGCTGTATCTGAAAGGAGGGGTCGGATCGCATTTTTTCTTACTTTCTTAGACCGCCAAAAAATTCCGAGTCCGGCGTCTAACATAAAAATAAAATTTCCTCATGTTTACACAATTTTGCCTTTTGACAAACATCAAATACTAAGGAAAATGGACCATTCTGAGACTGTCTAAGGAAGTGAGGAAAAATGCGATCCGACCCTTCCTTTCATATACGGTCAGATAAATTGTCTCCGATTCCGACTTCAGAGCCGGCTCAGAACCAGAAAAAATCACTTAAGATTAGAAAAAATCCAAAAAACTTCCCATGATTATATGTAGCATGTGAAGTCCAAGAAACCTGGTCTTGAGTTTTACCATAGACTTTTAAATTTTTTCGGTCCTAATTTTGGGGCAAATTTTCGTATATATCTCGATCTCTATTTTTGTTTTCATAAAATGTACCCTAATAAGTTAAACGCAAAAAATTTCGAGTCTGGCGTCTGGCATAAAAATAAAATTTCCTCATATTTTTCACTATAATAATCCAAAATTTTCTCATACGGTGTTAGAATTCAAACTTTGTGTTATAAAAATACTAATTATAATTGACAATTTATTCAAAAAATGATTGAAAAGTCGAAGTCAAAAAAATATAACGTGAAAATATGATTTAGTACTTTTGTTATGCAGTGTATGTAAATAGAAAGAAAATTATAGTAAATTAAAAATCCTATAAAAAAAGTTCACAGGATACCCGGGAATTTTTTTAAAATGTTGAGCTGGATGGTGTCGCCGAATAACTTTTTGCGCTAGCTGGAGGAGAAATAGCTATAGCCAACTCAGCTTCACTAAAATGACATGTTAAAAACATTTTACTTTTCATATATTTTTTCATTCTTATTTATCGCTTTTTTAATTTTTAAACAATAAATACAACTAAAATGAATGTTTTTAAATATTTAATGTCTCCAATTATTTTTAATTAAATTAATTTAAAAAGTAAATAATTGACTTTCAAATTCAATAAAAGTTTTCAGTTCAGATTAATGTTTTATCTTCTCCAAATAATCATTTTTATATTTCTATTAAAATTCCAAGTATTTAAAAAATTAATAAATTAGTATTTTAATTAAATTTTCATAATCAATAGGGTTAGGATTTTCAGGCAAATACCTGTTTCGTTCGATATCTCTGTCAAAGGATTTGGATCTTTGGTTTTTAACGAATTAAGCAGAATTTTTTGGGTTTGTTAGCGCCGCAGGCGAAAATTTTGAGAATTTTGGAGCTCAAGCAGCCAGATTTCTTCCATTTTCAGCGCCGCAGGCGAAAATTTCGAGAATTTCTAAGGTCGTAGGAACTAGTAAATGTCTGGAACTAGTTCCAAAACTAGTTCCAGACTAGTTCCGTAGTTCCAGTTCCAAGCTAGTTCCAGACATTTACTAGTTCCGTAGTTCCAGTTCCGGAACTAATTAGTTCCGGAACTGGAACTGAAACTTTGCCCATCACTGCCCATAAGCCTCTGATATCCGACAAGTCCATTGATACCTCTATTATTTAAGGCCGTCTACGATAATTCTTCCATTTCGGAATGCTTTTAGGCCATTAATCCTCAAATTTCATCAATTTTCTGTGCCGCAGGCGAAAATTTTGAAATATAGGGAGGATTTAGGCGCCTAAATCGAAGGCTATAGTCATGAAAGATTAAGGGAGATATCGGTGGATCTGGTGTGATATCAGAATTCAAAGGGTGTATTATGTTTGGGTTTAATTAAAATTTAAAAAGGTTCTGGGTATTTTGCTGGGTATATTTTGTGCTAGGTATTTTTTTCAGTGCTGAATATTTTTTCTGGAATTTAGGTGGATTAAGTGGGATGTCGAGTGATATCAGTTTATCAAAAGGGATATCAAGGAATTATGGAGTATCTGCGTAGATTATTACAGAACAGGATTTGAAGTGATCTCGTGGATTTAGAAGCTTAGAGAGGATTTATAAATATTCTACTTTTCATTAGGAAAGATTGAAGGATAAAGGGATTAAGGAGGATATCAGAGAAATCGACAGATGAGAGGATTTGATGGATAGGGGATTAACTAAAAGAACAGAAGGTGTGGACAAATTCGGAGACCAACTTACGTTTAGGTTTGGTCCATTAAAAGCCGGGATTGTGGGACTCTCTTTTCTAGCACCGCAGGCGAAAATTTTGAATTTTTCTTTCTAAAATAGATTTGAAATTATCTCATGTATCGTGGCAAAATACGATATACGAGAGAACGCCACCTTTGGTGCATATATCTGTACTGAAACAAATTATGCACTAGATATGCAAAAAGTTGCCTTAATTTTATTAAATGCAAATATGCAATATGCACAGAAGTAACGAAATATGGCAAAAATATATTATCTTTAAGGGCAACTGTTGGATAAACTGTTGGATAAAAAATGAACCACATCAGCCTGACGATATAGGCAATATTGAATTACAGAAATGTGAAGCAAAATGCATTGCATACTGGGTTTTAGAAGGCTATTATTTTATCTTATAAAAGTTTTAAGCATTTGAGAACTGCAATAACGGAACTGAAAAATTCGAGTAGCCGATTCAGACATTAGCATTAAGTAAATATTTGTCTTTCGATTTTTCATAATTCTTTATTATGATATTATAGGACGAAGATAAAGAAATTTGGGTAATTCTTCGGTTTACGCCCCCCCTCCTTTTTCGTTCCTCAAAGTATTAAAAAATGGTCAGTCAATCTTAACTTATAGAACACATCGAGCTGAGTCGAATGACTCCAAAATCAACAAAATCCAACTTGATTGGACCGAAATACAGACCCCAGAACCACTGGGGCGTAAAATCTTATGGACGAGAATTCATAAAAATGATAGCTCATTCGAAAGAGGACGTCAAGCTGAGTCGAATGTCACCAAAATCGACGTGATCCGACTTGATTTGACAAAGATATGACATAAATCATCGACTCCGGTAGGTCTTAATAATGTCATAACTTTGTCAAATCAAGTCGGATCACGTCGATTTTAGTGTCATTCTACTCAGCTCGACGAGCTCTTTCGAATGAGCTATCATTTGCATAAACTTTTTTTAATTCAAAAAATCACCCCTGTGGTTGTACAATTTTCAGGAGTCTGTATTTCGGTCAAATCAAGTCGGATTTTGTTGATTTTGGTGTCATTCGACTCAGCTCGATGTGTTCTATAAGTTAAGATTGACTGACCATTTTTTAATACTTTGAGGAACGAAAAAGGAGGGGGGGGCGTAAACCGAAGAATTACCCAAATTTGATTTTGCTTTCGAGTTTTTGTCTATACCCCACCTCCTAGAAAATATTCACTAGACAAATATCTTCTCGTTCATTATTGGATAAATAAAATATATCGGTTCTACTTGACTTTATGAGCCCAATCAAACTTTATGAGTCCAATCAAAAAATAATTGGATTTTTCCTGATGTTACAAAGTATTAGGGGTATTGTTCCAGAGGGGTATGGTTCCTATATATATATATATTTCAGTTAAAGAAGAAGATGTTGTCGGTAGCAGTTTTGATAGAAATTATGGAGGATTTAGGCTAGGTTGTGGCGACTGCACTTCAAATAAAATTCCATGCATATCATGCACTGACCATGCTTGTAATAGATGGAGATTATTAAAATTTGAGACCCAATTTTGCTGGGAAGGAGATATAATTCTTACATGCCCTAAGCAAACATATGAGTGTTATTATGCCGTAATCAATGAAACTATAGGTTTGTTTAGTAATTAGGGTTGCCGTTTTCAGTCGGGCCGACTTCGAGGCATGAGTGTACTCCGTTTCAACAAATACTGTAATTCACTTTAATTATTTTTATTTGTTTCGATGTTCTTTTCGAAATTAGGAATGTCAATATATTTAACTAATCTATAACAAAATTAATGTAAATATTATTTTATTTATTTGCCACTTGGGCGACATTACAGATCAAAAATAGAAAATTGAAAAATAAATTAAAACAAGTTGAAAATTAAATAAGAAAACAACTATGTATATGTCCATAATAGTATTTGGAACAACATTCTCGATATTGGAAAAAAATGTAGGTATATGGGTCATACTACACCTTTGGAATATTTTTGGAAATTGCCAAACGACCCCGCACCAAAACAACCCCAACCCTTACTGGACAGTGTGTGTAATCTCACAAATCCCTCGATGACACTCTAAATACCCTAAATCCTTCGATGTCACTTTTAATTTCTAACAAGAAAGAATAAAAATTTAGGTCCTTGGTGGTTGGTATACTCTAATGATGATTAACGCATTTTTATCTATTATTATTGAAGAATGCCCGATTCGATAGAAATGAGGCCAGAAAAATGACTCGAACGTCGACCCAATTCGAGAACGCCAGCCCTAAAAATGCATTAAGAACCACGTCCTAATGTTCGGATCAATATAAAAACCATTTTTGAGCTTTTCTCTATATGACATGTCCGAATACAAAAGTTTCGGAACGGGCCACTAGAGTGCCGCCACCCCGTCATTGGACCAAAATTTTCCTATGTTGGAACAAAATCCTCCATCATTGAATAAACTCCCCCATCATCTGAACAACCTTTCCGTCATTGAAACAACGTACCCCGTTGTCGGAACAACTTTTTCCATTGCCGGGACAACTTCCTCCGTTAGAAGAACAACCACATCTGTCATTGGAACAACCTCCCCCGACATTTGAACAACCTCACCCGTCATTTGAACAACCTCCCCTGTCATTTGGACAACCTTCCCCGACATTTGAACAACCTCCCCCGTCGTTGGAACAACCTTCCTCTGTACTTGGAACAACATTTCCCATTGTTTTTTCTTAAAAACATTTTTAACTATTGGCACGCTAGTGGCCCGCTCTCTAGTGGCTCGCTCTCTAGTGGCTCAGCTCTCTAGTGCCCGCTCTCTAGTGGCAGCACTCTAGTGGCGGCACTCTAGTGACCCCAACCGCAAAAGTCTTCCCAGCCCTAGTTATTATATAGTTAAGCAAGGATGTGGGCAACAGGATTGGTCAAAAGAAACAAATATACAATTAATTGAATGTATCGACAAGGCAGGTTGCAATACAAAATCTGAATTTGAAAGAGTACTTTTTTGTCTGATCAAAGGATGGGATGAATTAGAACCTAAGAGAAAAATGTGCCATGAAACAGTGGGAGAGTCTGACCATATGAATTATCCATGTTTTATTCATCGACGTGAGGATGGAAAAGGCATGAAAGATTTTTTGGAAGAATTATTAATAATTATTTTAGTAAAACAAGGTTGTGGAGGGTTTAACAAGGGATGCCCTGATAATAAAGAAACAGAATTCTGTAAATATTGCAGAACAAGGAATTGTAATGACGAAAAAATAATACCTAAATATTGTTGGACAAATAATGGAAAAATTAAAATAAAGGGAGATGTTCCTTGTTTTGTGGAAAGAACAAAATATAATCAAAGTAATTAGATCTAACAATAAATATTAAAATAAATTTAAAATTTCTAGTAAATAAAGGAATTGGAAAATGTCCTTCAATAGCGTGTAAAACTTGTTATAAACATTTATGCAATGATGGGAATGATCTTCCTTTTAGTTTTTGTTTTAATGGTGATGGAAAGGGAGTTATTGGTTGTGGTAAATTGGATTGTTATATTGCTAAAGTTGAGTATTTAATTGAATATTAGAGTTTGAACTAAGGGCCTGGCTCCGATTTGAAACCATAATATTTCGATCAAATAAGTTACGGGTTTTAACTCTGAAACCCGTTGCGGATCCGTGTACCTAGATAATAAAAAACTAATAAAAATTTTTAAGATCAAAGGATGTTTGTCGAACCAGGGGCGTCCTGACAGGAAATCCTGACATTTTTGTGAAAATCAGAGTTTCATCGTTTTTCCCCTGAAACTACGAACTCTAATAAGTATATTTATTTATTTATTTTTAGGCTCAAAGGCTGGTTGTGGTACTTGTGACGAAAATAAAATAGACAATTCTTGTGTTGATTGTAAAGGATTAAATTGTAATATAAAAGATAAACTAAAGAAAAGTGTTTTTTGTTATGAGAGAAACGAAAATGGAAACGAGAAGGAAGGAGGTAGACCTTGTAATTCGAAATTTTGTTTTATATCTGTGGATGTTAATAAAGGTAATTAAGGAAGGTAAAGGAAACGATAGACTTTTTTTAAAGGTTTTGGAATGTCTGAAGAAATAATTTTTAAAAAATACACTAAACAGGGATGTGGCAAATGCCCTCGTTCTTCAAAAAATAAAATTCCGTGCAGGGAATGCAAAACAGATTTATGCAATACAGAAAAGTATTTTCAACAAGTAAAGTTTTGTTGGGTTAGAGATATTGCTGCATGTCCTTTAAATATATGGAATGGATTTTGTTATTATAATGTGAGGAATAAAAAAGGTATTTAAAAAGTTTAAAGCTTGGTTTCCAAAATATTATTTAAGTGTCTGTGACCTAAGACCACATGATTTCGAAAAATAATTATCTGAAATTTAAACAAATAACGTATATCCTTTAATAACTACCTGGGTTAATTTCGCCGGAGGGAGTCTCTTCCGCCGGAGGGAGTCTAATCGAGGATGGGTAATTATCCGAGGGCTGAAATTTGAAAGTGTTTAGGGCATTTGTTTGGGAGTAATTATTGTTTCAATCTATCGCTCGATGGGGTTATTAATGGAAGTGGGGTAATTATTTGAGAAGGGCTATTAACACAGGTTATACGGTAATGGATGTTTTTGGATTACAAATTGTTCAACTTTATTTTCAATTTTTAGTCGAGCGAGGATGTGGGAAAGGACCTAAACTCGAAATAAATGTTTTAAATGTTCATTGTAATGGCCAACTTTGCAATACAAAAGAATTATTTGATAAAACATTTTTTTGTTTAAATAAAGGAAAAGAAAAAAAGTCGTTAGGAGCTATTATTTGTAAGGAAAGAAGTTGTTTAGTTCGTCGACATTTTGATGGAAAATGTAAAGAAATAAACAAAGATTTTTTGAATAAAAAAAAAGAAATAATTTTTAGTAGAACAAGGATGTGGAAAGTGCCCAAAAAACAAAACAAATTTAGGCAATATACAATGTGCTCAATGTCATAAAAATTCATTTTGTAATACTGATACTTTCTTTGAAAGTCACATATTTTGTTGGGAGAAGAATGCTTTAAATTGGATAAAAAATAGGGGAACGAGGGTTTGTAAAGTTGGTGTTTGCTTTATTGGGGTTGATAAAAATAAAATGGGTAAATTTATATTTATTTGTTTTGAAATTAAGTAGAAGCTTGAAATAATCTTGATATAAAATAACTTTCTTTTGCTTGTCTCTCAAGGCATTGCCCTGACGCAACGAAAGACGAACGAAGCAAAATAAAAACGAAAGCAGAAGACAGCCCACGCCACCACAGCCCACACCACCACCACCCCACCTCTTTCACTACCCAGCCCTGAATTTCATCAACCCGGATTTTAGATAGTGTTTTAATTAGTAATTTAAATTTTCTTCATTTTTCCTCGCTGGTCAAAAAAATTAGTTTTTTATTAGGAAGAAGGCATAAGATCTTTGATGGAAATCCATTTTATAAATAAAAAACATTTACTTTTCTCCCTTCTATTTAAGTTTATTCGAGAGTTAACTTAACTTCAAACAATCACACACCCTCAAATAATTTATTTATTTAAAGGCCTTGTTCAAGGGTGTGATAAATGTAAAAGGCAACATAACCTAGCAAAATGCAGAGATTGTTCTTCCACCTCTTTATGTAATACAGAAACAATACTTCCCCCTCCTATAAAATGTTTCCATTTCAATTCAAAATTTCAACAAAATTTAAAAATAAATAAAACATGTCACCATGTTTATGACAGTTGTTATATTGCTAGAGATGTATTTTGGAGAGGTTATTTAGTAAAATATTTTTTAAAAAAAAATTTGTAAAAAGTTGAACAAAATTGTGGAGAATGCCCTACAAAATATCAAAAATGTGTTAAATGTAATAATAATTTTTGTAACAAACAATCCCTTTTACCTTTAACAACAATTAAACAAAAAACAAAAATAACAACAACAAAAACAAGTACAACAAAAACATCAACAACAATTATTCCTTCAACTAAAATTTTAATTAAATCAGAGGGACAAATTAATAAAGTTAAAATGAATTTTATATTTATTTTTGTGTTTATTTTAATTATTTTATGATTATTTAATATAAATAAATGAAATTATTTTGGATAAACTTTTTGAGAAATATCTGGGTCAGATCTTGAATATCGGTTGTGTCAATATATAAATACCCAGATTTCATTTTTCCCTAAAATATCGATATTGATCACCTCTACTTAAAATCAAAATAAAATCCCCCTTTTTGGAAGTTGACTAAAAATTTTTAATTCAGACTTTATTTTTAATAATTTAAATAAGTAAATACTAGAATCGGAATTTTAAAAAACCCTGAGCCTGTTCCTGGGTTCCGCGTTTGATTTATTGACCTGGGCCTGCAGTCCAGGAAAACCCCAGGCCTTGGTCCAGGCCCAGGTCGATCTCTACTAAATACCTATAAATGAAATATAAATTTTTATCTGGTCTATTATTTTAAATTGTGTATTTATCTGGTCTATATTTTTAAATTTGTGTGTGTGTTAATATTTTAAAAATAAATATATACAAATATATGTATTTATTCGTTGTTCTACAAGTTTTTTTTAATTTTTATAAAGTTTGAAAATAAGCAATATTTATGTTCGCGGCAACCTCGAATTCAGAGAGATTTTAAATTTCCAGATTTATTTTAAAATTTGCCGAGGGATTTAAAATCTTTCAGAAATTGAAATTTGAATTTGCAGAAATTTGCAACAAATTAAAATAAATACCGTAAATGTTCTTTTGTGCTTCTTTTTTTCGATCCTCTCGTAGGGTTTGCTTATATTAGAGTTGGCCGGTATCGGGATTTAGAGAAAAACCCGGGATCGGGGTTTTTCCCCAAAAGCCAGGAAACAGCTCCTCGCAGAGCTGGATTGTTGTTTTGGCTCAATGCGCGTGTGCCCAATCCTGCTGAAGCGAGAAATGGTTTTCACCAAAATGCTCTTGTGCTTTTTGACTATTGTGGCGCAGTTGGATCGTAAAAATCTTCTCGTAGTTGAAAAGCACTCTGTTGAGGCGACCAGCTGCGACCAGTAGAAGCACGATTTTCTAAAAGTCTGTAAAATTTTTACTTTATGAGATATGTATTGAGTTTAAGTCTTGGTTTATTTATTTTAAGTGGAGATAAGGTAATGAGGGGGATATATGGGATTGGGCTTCTTCCATTTTAAGCGCCGCCGATACTCCCCTCAACCCCTCTTGATCGCTCGATATCACACCAAATCACTCAATATTTCGTTAAAGTTTTAAAGACAGCTTTGTTAAAATTTGCTAAAATTTTTACTTTATGAGATATGTATTGAGTTTAAGTATTGAGTTTAATTATGTATTGAGTTTAATTATTTTAAAATAAAAACCCCAACTATAGCTTATATTTGAGTCTGTTTCTATTAGAACATTTATGGTATATTTCTGTTTAAAATCCCAAATATAAATATAAAACACATAACTTGAATATTCGTTTTTAACTACATATCTTAGAAATTTTAACAATTTTAAACTTTAATTATTTTAAAATAAAAACCCCAACACTTGCAGCCAGTGTGGGGGTACCATTATGGTGTGAATTTCCGAACAACGCTTGCAGTCATACATCTATTTCCAGCTCATGATAAAGTTTATGAATTGAACATTTGCCAAAATTTTGGCTTATAAATGGTTTGGTATTTTAATAAACTCCGAGGCTAAAGGAAACATTTAGAAATTTATTTTCCTGACTTTTATGAAATATATATTTGGGACCGGTAATTGTGATACTTTCTATTATTATTCTTTCAGGAATTCAGTGTATGCCTAATTTTTATATTAGACATGGTCGGAAATGTCTGCTACAAGCGCCGTTCGTTTTTAAACCCCTTTTGTTAGATACCCAGAAATTTAAACTTATATAAAATCCTTTGTTTTTCATTTAAATTCAAATAATCTTCAATCAGAATCGCTTGAAACTTCAATTACTTTTTCTTTTCCCTTTTTAGATTGTTCTCCTTGATCTAAAATATTTTATATTTAATTATTTCATGGATAGATTATTTAAAAATTAAAATTACTATTATCTAATAATATACACAAATTTCTTTCTTTACCTCGTATCAATGGGCCTCCTCGACCCCGAGGCATTTCACGACCAGACTCTTCAATAGCCTTTTGTGTATCTTGTTCATATTGAGCTGTTAATTTACATTATTAACTTTCATCGTTAAATAATCATTTTATTACCGTCGTAGAATGATGGATCATGATGAACATAACCTTGTGATGCAGGAACAACATTTTTTTTTTAAATAGTTGCATTAAAGATTTTTAAAATTTCCTTGATCTTTTTTGCCCTTGGCATCGGGGTATAAGTTCTAATTAAAGGGAGGTTCGATTTTTCAACTACACTCCAAAGTGGGGTTCTAATTCAGGGTGTGGTTTTATTTTTGAAATACGGTATACTTGTTGGAATATTGTCATAGCATATCCTTTCTTTTGCTTTTAGCGCTCGATACTTAAAAAAAGGAGAGGGAACAGGATTCCTATAAAATTATGGAGATCCAAATCCGGATACGATATCCAAACAGATAACGGGTGTCCGAATCAGAACTGAAGTTTTTATTGAACAATTACAATGCCAAGCATCTTAATTATTAATAAATTTTGTTTTAAAAATATACCAGTTGTAATATCGTCATCACCAAATATTTCACTAATTGTATTAGCTATAAGTTCTTTCCTAGCTTGTTCTTTACGTTGTACTTTAATTAAAATTTTTATATATTTGTAAATTATTTTTATGAATATTAAATTTGAAAATAGTCGGCTCCGTACTGGGTTTGCAAGATTCGATAGATATTATATATTTTTTTTCGATTTTTTTTTTAAATTTTAAATTTTTTAATGAAAGTGTTTAAGGATAAGTAAATATTATAAATCCTTGGCGCTCAAGCATCAAGTAAGGTTTTTCGATTTTCAATCGCCTGTATCTCAGCGAGTTTTTGTCTCCCGCAGAAAATTCTTAAATATTTGAACTCAACTTGGCAGACGAATCGATTGGTATATATTTTGAGTTCCGAACTCGTCGGGCCTATACTAAAGTAAGCCGTATTATTGCTATTTCTGATGATAAATATTTTTTAAATCGAAAAATATAGTGAAAAGTTTTCGAGGATTGGGTAATACTTATGATGAGGGTGCTATGTGATATGTAAAAAATGGTCAGTCTATCAAAGGGTATTTATAAAGCTCGTCGAGCTGTGTCGAATGACACCAAAATCAACTTGATTGAACAGGAATTGACAAAGCTATGCCATAAGTCGCCGACTCCGATAGGTATACTGAAATCTGGCTTCAAACCTTCCTAAATTCTCATAATTTTCGTCTGATGCGCTAAAAAGGAAGAAATCAGGATCCTCGAAAAATCCTCGAAATTTTCAAAATCCTCGAAAATCCTTCTTCAAAAATCCTCGAAATTTTCGTGATTCGAGTCTTCCGGTATTCCGCCAAAGACCCTGATATCTCCTGTATCAATTTTAATCCACACCTAACCCTTTATTCCTCCATCTCCCCAACTCACTTGAAATCCGTCCGTAATCCCAAGGTATTTCTTAGACTCGACTTGATCCCTTCAAATTCCATTATAAACCCCTTAGTCCCCCATTATTTCGTTAAACCTTCTTGATCCATGGTGACCCTTTCCAAAACACTAAAATAGGTAAAGGCCTATCCCTCTAAGTCCTCCCTCTAAATCCTCTTAAATCCTTCATAATCCCCTGTTATTCCCAATATTACTCCAAATCATCACCATCCAAACCATTTTATATATCACAAAGACGAATAGAACTCACTGACATTTAGGGTTACTTAAATTTTTAATTGGAAAATGGCTAATACATACTTGATAAAAAATTTTCCCATTTTTGCGAACTTGCGTTTTGCGATTTTTCGTTAATTTTTGGCTTTGCGTTGCGTTTTTAAAGATTGTCTCTTGCGCCCGCCCTCGGATTTTTTTGATTTAGTGTCATTCGACACAGCTTGACATGCTTTATAAATACCCTTTGATAGATTGACCGGTTTTTTACATATTTACCGAAAAAAGGCAATAGCACCCCCATCTTAAATAGTGCCGAGAATTGAGATATGCCACTTCCATTCCGGTATCTAATTATAATAATACAAACAAACCTTCATTGTAATCCTCACCAAACTATTTAAATATAAATTAATAATTAAATGTTAATTTGTTTCAATAAAATTTTAAAATTTAAAATATGAATCCTTAGACGAAGTTATGGTGTCTAATTTGTAGACTGTAGTCTAACCCGTGTATTTAATTAATCAGAACTTTGTCTAATATTGTCGAAACAATAATTTTGATACCATTCGACTTAGCTCGAAGATACAAATCAGATTAGACATAAAATTTGAAATTTTAAATTTTCAGAACGAAGGCCGGAGTACGAAATGAGGGGCCGGAGTACGAAATGAGCAAATTTTAAGCTCAGATTCAGGCTATGCATATTTTGAATGTGCCTACCGGCACATTCAAAATATCAAAAAAGAACTTTTTTCTTTTTTTTCCTAGGGACCAATAAAGCAGAAGATTACCAGATTTTTCAAAAATTTCTGGAATCGGAAACGGGAATTACTGATGAACTTCTAAAGTAAGAGTTCACCTTAGCAACACAACAACACATTTTTCTAGTGTAATAAAATGCGTTGATTTCAAAAAACACTATAAAAGTCAGCACTATAAAGTGCTGACAAAATACTATAAAGTTAGCCAAAAATCAGCTTGGTCCTTCTATGGTTTTCGATTTTCAGGGGTCTGATAATCCGGGAAAAATGTACGGGAGCACCATTTTTAGTACTTTTATAATGTTTTTCATACTTTCTACATTTTTAAATTAGAAAAACATGATCTTCAGTGTCGTCTCTCGAGACTCGATACTTTCCCTTTTTTATTTCCCGATCCCAACCATAATTCACATAGCCTTCCCAACCTATCTTTACACTATATCTCTATTTTTCCCAATTATTGTTCACTTATTCCGTTCCCAACATTAATCACACTCACATTTATCCAGTTGTCAACAATAAACAAATTATTCTAATACTATAAAGTCTCATCTTTCCTAGACATATTGTCCGATCAACTTTCTTATATCCCACCCAATATTCCCTATATTTAACCACAAACTATTTAATGTATCTTCAGTTCAGTTTATTACAAATCCCAATATTAATGTCCAAATAATATACTATTATTCCTCCCATCTATTAATACCTATTAAAACACTGCCCATTTAATTTATATGTATTTTATGTGATAAATAAATATTTATAATCTAGTCTTTAATTATTCAATAGGATCCTGCGTCTCCCCTCTCCAAAGGTGTCTGGACCAGGAAGGTCCAGCGCATAACTATATATAATTAATCTACTTATAAAACGATTAACTCAACAACATTGTTAAACATTTTGTAAATTAGTTTTAATTTACTCACATTTATTTCTGTATTTTTTTGTTCAGGATTGACAAAATTAATTTCGTGTGATAAACAATGCATTGTTAATGCATGAAATTGGTCGTCAAATTTACGTCTGCAATGAAGACATTTTAATTTTCCTTGATCCCGTCCGTTATCTATTTTGGTAAAATGTTCCAGTACAGCTTGTCTCTGAAATAAATTTTAATAATAAATATAAAATTGTTTCTTTGGCTGATATTAAATGGGATTAGTTATTCTAAACAATAATATAAAAATATACAAAAATATACATCTTGTTCGAAAATATCATTATGTGAATTTCTAACATGACTCCACGCAGAACCTCTTTTAATGTGTTTGGAGCAGTGTTTGCATATTACACTATTACCGCCAATATCAATAAAATGATTCCACAATGACGATCGTTTCTAAAAAGCATAAAAGTATAAGGTTAAAATATAGAAAATTCTCCACTCTATATAAATATTCTGCTATATTTGGAATTATATAGCTTGACTCGGGTTCTACTATTCTGGGGACTTCTATTAGACTGATTCATTTTATTCTCCATATAAATATGGGTACAATAATAAGGGAGAGATTGGCTAGGCCAAATCTACTCATAATGAGTAAAAGGCGGGGATATTTATAGAGACAATTTAAGGGTCAAAATATAAACAGAAAGTGAATAACAAAGATAAGATAAGAGTCAAGAATTGGTTGGGAATGTCGGGAGACCTTTATATTTAGAAATAGGTCACTTTATATTTGCATGTGAAAATGCAAATTGTTTATTTGATTAAGCGAATGCAGCATATTCCTGTAATCATGAATACCCAGTAGAGATCGATATTTTCAAAAATCCTGGATCTGGATTCTGGATCTTGATTTAGGTTAGTAACCTGGACAGGATTCTTGATCTGGATCCAGGAAAAATCCAGATCCAGAAAAAATCAAGAATATTTTTGGTCTGGATCCAGCCTGGATTTCTGGATTTTTTTCTAAATCTAATTATATCCTTCTAAATCCACAGATATCCGCCTTAATCATTAGATATCCCTCCAATCCGCTTATATCCCTGAAAAGATTATCAATAGCTCACTTAATCGCCCAATAGCTCACTTAATCGCCCCTTAATCCCCCTATATCTCAAGATATCCTCTTACTCCTCACAAATCCACCGGTATCCCACTTAATCTTCAAAATCCTTTAGTATCTCTTTAAAATCCTCTTAATTCCTTATATTCTCTTAAACCTCACAAATCCTTTGATTTCCTTCTTAATCCCCAAATATTCTCTTAATCACTTCTAATCTTTTTATATCCTCTCATTGAGACTGGACCGTTAAGTCCATGGACCGAGAAATGGACCGATAAATTTATTTGGTCGAGAAATCCACCATCCCTCGATAAATCATAGCGGCACGGGCAAAATTTTTAAAAATTTTTTGAGGGAGCATGTAACTTGAGCTGCGGTACCTTGGGCTTTACCCTTCTGGAAGAACATTTAGCCAAATTTCTTTAATTTTTAGCGCCGCAGGCGAAAATTTTGTGAAATTTCAAAGGGCAAGAAGTCAGATATCGCCCATTTTTGGTGCCGCAGGGTCAATTTCTGGACAAATTTAATCCAGAAAATCCAGACATAAAAACCGTCTGGATCTTGATCAGTGATGGAAAACTTCCAAAATTTCTCTGGAACCGGTTCCGGTTCCGGAACCGCTTTATTAATTTTGGCGGTTCCGGTTCCGGTTCTGGAACCGCTTTTTTAAATTTGGCGGTTTCGGTTCCGGTTCTGGAACCGCTTTTTCAACTTTGGCGGTTCCGGTTCCGGTTCTGGAACCGGTACCAGAACCGGTTCCAGTGACAAAATTTTTTTAGCTATTTTAATGAAAAAAATTATTTTTTTTATATAAATAAGTCCCGTTCCGGACCTTTGCCCGGTTCCGGACCTTTGCCGGTTCCACAAAATTTTAAGCTCAGATTCAGGCTATGCATATTTTGAATGTGCCTACCGGCACATTCAAAATATCAAAAAAGAACTTTTTTCTTTTTTTTCCTAGGGACCAATAAAGCAGAAGATTACCAGATTTTTCAAAAATTTCTGGAATCGGAAACGGGAATTACTGATGAACTTCTAAAGTAAGAGTTCACCTTAGCAACACAACAACACATTTTTCTAGTGTAATAAAATGCGTTGATTTCAAAAAACACTATAAAAGTCAGCACTATAAAGTGCTGACAAAATACTATAAAGTTAGCCAAAAATCAGCTTGGTCCTTCTATGGTTTTCGATTTTCAGGGGTCTGATAATCCGGGAAAAATGTACGGGAGCACCATTTTTAGTACTTTTATAATGTTTTTCATACTTTCTACATTTTTAAATTAGAAAAACATGATCTTCAGTGTCGTCTCTCGAGACTCGATACTTTCCCTTTTTTATTTCCCGATCCCAACCATAATTCACATAGCCTTCCCAACCTATCTTTACACTATATCTCTATTTTTCCCAATTATTGTTCACTTATTCCGTTCCCAACATTAATCACACTCACATTTATCCAGTTGTCAACAATAAACAAATTATTCTAATACTATAAAGTCTCATCTTTCCTAGACATATTGTCCGATCAACTTTCTTATATCCCACCCAATATTCCCTATATTTAACCACAAACTATTTAATGTATCTTCAGTTCAGTTTATTACAAATCCCAATATTAATGTCCAAATAATATACTATTATTCCTCCCATCTATTAATACCTATTAAAACACTGCCCATTTAATTTATATGTATTTTATGTGATAAATAAATATTTATAATCTAGTCTTTAATTATTCAATAGGATCCTGCGTCTCCCCTCTCCAAAGGTGTCTGGACCAGGAAGGTCCAGCGCATAACTATATATAATTAATCTACTTATAAAACGATTAACTCAACAACATTGTTAAACATTTTGTAAATTAGTTTTAATTTACTCACATTTATTTCTGTATTTTTTTGTTCAGGATTGACAAAATTAATTTCGTGTGATAAACAATGCATTGTTAATGCATGAAATTGGTCGTCAAATTTACGTCTGCAATGAAGACATTTTAATTTTCCTTGATCCCGTCCGTTATCTATTTTGGTAAAATGTTCCAGTACAGCTTGTCTCTGAAATAAATTTTAATAATAAATATAAAATTGTTTCTTTGGCTGATATTAAATGGGATTAGTTATTCTAAACAATAATATAAAAATATACAAAAATATACATCTTGTTCGAAAATATCATTATGTGAATTTCTAACATGACTCCACGCAGAACCTCTTTTAATGTGTTTGGAGCAGTGTTTGCATATTACACTATTACCGCCAATATCAATAAAATGATTCCACAATGACGATCGTTTCTAAAAAGCATAAAAGTATAAGGTTAAAATATAGAAAATTCTCCACTCTATATAAATATTCTGCTATATTTGGAATTATATAGCTTGACTCGGGTTCTACTATTCTGGGGACTTCTATTAGACTGATTCATTTTATTCTCCATATAAATATGGGTACAATAATAAGGGAGAGATTGGCTAGGCCAAATCTACTCATAATGAGTAAAAGGCGGGGATATTTATAGAGACAATTTAAGGGTCAAAATATAAACAGAAAGTGAATAACAAAGATAAGATAAGAGTCAAGAATTGGTTGGGAATGTCGGGAGACCTTTATATTTAGAAATAGGTCACTTTATATTTGCATGTGAAAATGCAAATTGTTTATTTGATTAAGCGAATGCAGCATATTCCTGTAATCATGAATACCCAGTAGAGATCGATATTTTCAAAAATCCTGGATCTGGATTCTGGATCTTGATTTAGGTTAGTAACCTGGACAGGATTCTTGATCTGGATCCAGGAAAAATCCAGATCCAGAAAAAATCAAGAATATTTTTGGTCTGGATCCAGCCTGGATTTCTGGATTTTTTTCTAAATCTAATTATATCCTTCTAAATCCACAGATATCCGCCTTAATCATTAGATATCCCTCCAATCCGCTTATATCCCTGAAAAGATTATCAATAGCTCACTTAATCGCCCAATAGCTCACTTAATCGCCCCTTAATCCCCCTATATCTCAAGATATCCTCTTACTCCTCACAAATCCACCGGTATCCCACTTAATCTTCAAAATCCTTTAGTATCTCTTTAAAATCCTCTTAATTCCTTATATTCTCTTAAACCTCACAAATCCTTTGATTTCCTTCTTAATCCCCAAATATTCTCTTAATCACTTCTAATCTTTTTATATCCTCTCATTGAGACTGGACCGTTAAGTCCATGGACCGAGAAATGGACCGATAAATTTATTTGGTCGAGAAATCCACCATCCCTCGATAAATCATAGCGGCACGGGCAAAATTTTTAAAAATTTTTTGAGGGAGCATGTAACTTGAGCTGCGGTACCTTGGGCTTTACCCTTCTGGAAGAACATTTAGCCAAATTTCTTTAATTTTTAGCGCCGCAGGCGAAAATTTTGTGAAATTTCAAAGGGCAAGAAGTCAGATATCGCCCATTTTTGGTGCCGCAGGGTCAATTTCTGGACAAATTTAATCCAGAAAATCCAGACATAAAAACCGTCTGGATCTTGATCAGTGATGGAAAACTTCCAAAATTTCTCTGGAACCGGTTCCGGTTCCGGAACCGCTTTATTAATTTTGGCGGTTCCGGTTCCGGTTCTGGAACCGCTTTTTTAAATTTGGCGGTTTCGGTTCCGGTTCTGGAACCGCTTTTTCAACTTTGGCGGTTCCGGTTCCGGTTCTGGAACCGGTACCAGAACCGGTTCCAGTGACAAAATTTTTTTAGCTATTTTAATGAAAAAAATTATTTTTTTTATATAAATAAGTCCCGTTCCGGACCTTTGCCCGGTTCCGGACCTTTGCCGGTTCCACGGTTCCGGTTCCAAACCGGTTCCGGAACTTTACCGGTTCCACGGTTCCACTTCCGGAACCGGTTCTGGAACCGGACGGTTCCGGAACCGGAACCGGAACCTTTCCATCACTGATCTTGATCTGGATTCTGGATTTAGGTTAGTAACCTCGACAGGATTCTGGATCCAGGAAAAATCCAGATCCAGAAAAAATCCAGGACGATCAAAAAATGCCTGGATCTTGACTCTGGATCCAGAAAAAATCCAGACTGGATCCAGATCCAGACCGGTCTCTAATACCCAGCACCCATATATTATCAAAAGTATTTTCGAAAACAGAAAATTACTATATATAAATTGATTTAGTTGTTATATTTTGCATCAAAATTAACTAATTTAACATTTTCTGCTTAAAAATGAATATCTTTCCGTTAAAAATTTTCAGTTTTCGTTAAAAATTTTCTTTCCGTTAAAAATTTTCAGTTTTTTATATTTTATTCATATTTTGGATTTTAGTCCATATTTCAGTCCATATTTTGAGATTTTTAGCCCATATTATATATGTCCATAATTTTCAATTGATAGTCCATATAAATCTCATCCCTACTTATAATCAACTAAAATTCCACTCATATAAAGCAAAAATTTTTACCGCAATTTATTTTTAAAATTTATATAAAAAATGTTAACTAACTATCAATTTTTAAATAGTGCTCATTCAAAGAATGATGACTTTTAAGGTAATCCAGTTTAGATAACGTTCCAGGTTCTTTAGAACTTTTTGAAAGTTCTTCACGATAAAAATATAATTGATCTATATTCCTTTCTTTTCCGTATAGAGTTTTTGTGTCAAGGGTCATTCACAGAATGCTCATAGGCATCTCTCCCCGGCTCATAGGCATCAGTAACTCAAAAAGAGAAAATTCCCTGGATGTACTTGACGGCATCTTGCCAAAATTTACGTAGCAGGCCTACAGGTCTGCGTCACTCCCGACCCTGAGCTTTCGGAGCGCAACCCTAATTGAAGTAACGATTAGAACTCATTGACCGATACAAACACTACATCATTGTCATCAATTTTAAATTAAAAATTAACCATTTTTGAAGGTTCCTCGATTCTATTTGATTTGTCAGAAAACGGAGGATTTCTGTCTTGTTGGCCTTCTAAAATTCAAAAAATTTCGGTACTATTTTTCGGTACTCTTGTTTATTTTTTATTCCCCCTTTTCCCTCTCCTTTCCTCTCATGTTTTCATGCTAATTTCTCTAGGATAAGAAAATGATAAAATAATTAATGGGCAAGGATTAAATTCTTATTAAAAATGATAATTATTAAACAGCTAGATTTTCCTTTAAATGAATATTTTCAATCTTCCAAAGAGTGAAGATTTTGGTGAGTATCCTTTGGCCTTTTAATTTTAGCGCTCGATAGTTAAAAAAGGGCAGAGAACCGGATTCCTAGAAAATTATGGAGATCCAAATCCGGATACGATATCCAAACAAATATTGGATGTCCGATCAATAAATTATTATATACCAGTTGTAATATCGTCATCACCAAATATTTCACTAATTGTATTAGCTATAAGTTCTTTCCTAGCTTGTTCTTTACGTTGTACTTTAATTAAAATTTTTATCAATTTGTAAATTATTTTTATAAATATTAAATTCGAAAATAGTCGGCTCCTTACTGTGTTTTCAAGAGGTTAACAATCAGGGATGAGCGCAAGAGACAATCTTAAAAACGCAAAACGCAACGCAAGGCCAAAATTTAACGCAAATAACGCAAAACGCAAGATTGCAAAAATAGGGAAAAAATTTTTTTAATCAGGTATTAGTCATTTTTCAGTTAAAAACTGAAGTGTTACTATAAGTCAGCAGTTCGTACTTGAATTTGTGATACATGTAAGTTGGATGGGTAATGATTTGGAGAGTTATCTAGGATACAAAAGATTATGAAGGATATCAGAGGATTTAGAGGGATAATTTGGAGGGATCAAGGTAATTTAAAAAGATACCATGGGATTATCAACGGATGTCGGGTGAGTTGGGGAGATAGCAAAGGATGAAGGCTATCAGTATTTTTTTGCCCTGCAATTTTTGCCTTCAGATTAGAAGGATAACATGGATCTGAGCATATATTAGGTATCATGCGTTCTTCAGGTCAACTGATCTTCCCTTAACCACTCTTTATACTTCTTAATTTTAGCGCCGCAGGCGTAAATTTTAAGAATTTTGGAAAGACAAGAAGGCAGATTTCTCCAATTTCGTCCTCAGATTGTGTATATTTTTTGCGTTTTTTGCGTTAATTTCGTCGGAAAAAATGCAAAACGCAATGCGCTCACCCCTGTTAACAATCAAGAGGTTAACCATGCTTGTGAGCAGAGATGCGTCGAAATTTCGATTTTCGACTTTCGATTTTCGACGTTTTTTTCTTTCGATTTTCGATTTCCGATTTTCGAATTTTTTCATAAAATTTCGATTTTCGATTTCGATAATTTTAGTTTTTTCGATTTTCGATCGATTTTCGATTTTTTTTGCAAAATTTCATTATCTTTTTTCTTAAGATTTTATTCCTGCGGGGCCAAAAAATGAAGAGATTTGGCTACTTGACCTTTCAAAATTCTCAAAATTTTCGCCTGCGGCGCTGAAAATGGAAGTTTTTGGCTTAAGGATCTTCCAAAATTCTCAAAATTTTCGCCTGCGGCGCTGAAAATGGAAGTTTTTGGCTTAAGGATCTTCCAAAATTCTCAAAATTTTCGCCTGCGGCGCTGAAAATGGAAGTTTTTGGCTTAAGGATCTTCCAAAATTCTCAAAATTTTCGCCTGCGGCGCTGAAAATGGAAGTTTTTGGCTTAAGGATCTTCCAAAATTCTCAAAATTTTCGCCTGCGGCGCTGAAAATGGAAGTTTTTGGCTTAAGGATCTTCCAAAATTCTCAAAATTTTCGCCTGCGGCGCTAAAAAAGGGTTAAAAGTATGGAGGAATAAGAATAATGGATAGGAGGATCACGAGAATCACATATATATTATGTAAATAAAACGATTTCCCTTTAAGCCACCCAAATCCCACGATAATCCGCCCAAATCTCTCGTAATCCCTTGATATCCCTCTTATTCGCCTGATATCATATAATTCCCCCTTAATCTTCCCAAATCCACCTAAATAATATTATCATTGATTTTTCACCCGAGCCTCTCAATTAATCCATTTGCCTTACACTAATAAGAGGGATATAATCCATGGAATCCCCTTATATCTCAAGATTAACCCTTATATCTCCATATTGCGGATTGTTTAATACACTTTTAGTTATTTTAAAAAATTTCGATTTTCGATTTCCGATTTTCGATTTTCGACGTTTTTTTCTTTCGATTTTCGATTTCCGATTTTCGAATTTTTAAATAAAATTTCGATTTTCGATTTCGATATTTTTGGATTTCTTTCGATTTTCGATTTCCGAATTTCGAAGATATTTTTATTTCGACGCATCTCTGCTTGTGAGGTTAACAATCCTACATAGGAGAATCTATAAATCAAGTTACATCTCATCTTTTGCAGTTGTTGGGGAGGTTGATTTTAGGTATACTTTATAAAAATTTTAGTTAATTATTCAATTTTCGAATTTAATTTAGTCTTATTAAATATGCTTTACGTTCTGTGTTTTTTGTATGAATTTCACTTTCAATATGTACTCTTACTGATCTAATGATTGTTGGCGAGAACTTAAAATTTAAAATATTATAAAATATCAATTTATTAAAAATAACGTCAAATCTGTATCCATATGGTTTACAAGTTTCACACTCGAGCATTCCCGCTTTTTTATTAACTGACAAACATTTTCCTCGTTCACCGAATTCGTTTTTCCATTTTTCTAAACGATTTATTACTTTCTGAAGATCTGCAAATATTTTTAATTTTATTGCAATAGAATGTAAAGATTTAAAAAATAAATTAGCAGAGCTTGTCAAAATATCTTAAAACGTTAATAAAAATTTCAATTTTTTAAAAAGATTGGGAAACGTTTAAATACTTAGAAATTAGTATTTTACCATTCCCATGACCACTCATTTGCTCATTATTTATCAATCGGTTATGTGATTCATTGTGTGCGATAAGCTTGCGGCCATCATTTAGCATCTTTAATATTTTTAAATCTCTAATATTTAAAAAATTTACTCTCCTACAACACAGCTACTTAAAATAGGTTCAATTAGTCGTTCTATTCAATTTTTCAACCCCATCAAAGAGCCGCTCTATTGAAACTAGAGTACGTCCGAGTCGAGCGAGTTCGTATTTACTCGATTCAATCGCTCGGTTTTTTTCGCATTTACTCGGGCCCGGAATTCGGGATCCTAACACTCGGCATCACTCGTACTCGGAAATTTCTTACAATACAGACTCGGTTAAAACCGTGTAATTTTATGCCGTTATCTGCGGCACAAAAAGGAAGATTTTTGGCTTAAGGATCTTTCAAATCAAATCAAATTTATTCAGCAAAAAGGACTCTAACTGAGTCTCTTACAATTGCAAAAATAGTTATAAAATATTTAAAGTCAAAAATGAATAAGCATTAATGTTTTAGAAAAATATTTTATCAGTAGAAGTATGAGGGCGCTTATTCATTTTGACGAACAAAAATTTGTCAACAGGGCAAAAAATTGTCAAATTTGTCAACAAATTCTCAGAATTTTCGCCTGCGGCGCTAAAGAAAGACTTATGCTTATATTGGATAATTTGAATGTAGTTAGGTAGGTGGATTTTAGTGATAACGGATATTTCAAGGGATCTAAGGATATAGTGAGGTATTTGGCCTTTCGAAACTTAGGTGTTCCTACTTTGCCTTCAGAAATTCTCAAAATTTAAGCCAGCGAAGCGAAAACAGATGGATAGAGCAACGGATCTCGTGATCACTTTTCGACGACTACCTAATCCCATGATATCCCAATTATACACACCAAAAAAATTAATACACCCAAATCTCATGATAATCAGCCCAAATCCCGCTTAATCCCTTGATATTCATCCATTCCTTTCACTTGTATCCGCATAATCTACACAAATCTGCCGAAATAAATTATCAATTGATTTTGCACCCGGAGCCAGCATTGATCATGGGCGTATCATGGAATTTCTTCGTATTAGATATAGGCGGATTAAAAAAATAATTGGGATTTGGATGATGATCCCCTGCATCACTGTCACCAAATGCCCAATACCCACCACTGATAATGAGTAAAATTATTGTTTTTGGTAAAATTATTTTAGAATATTGTTTTATAAAAATTACTCGATTTACTTGTACTCGAACTCGGCCTAAAAAGTTGAACTCGTACTCGAACTCGGTGTTTTCAAACTCGGCATTACTCGAACTCGGTATTTTCCCAATTACTCGGTACTCGACTTATTCTAATTGAAACGTTCAAATATAAAGCCCTCAATAAGAGAAAATACGGTATACATACAAGGGTTTTATCGCATAGTTTGCATTTTATATTATAAACATCCTTGTCATCAATAAATATTTCATATCTTTCCTTGCCTGAATTTAGCAAGGCAATCCATTGACCGTCTAATTTTTAAAATAATTTTAATTAAAGCTTTTATTTGGGACTGGGACATTAGATTGAGAAAGAAATGGGCGCGGCCATTAGGACGACTTAAGACGACTCCACATATGGAGTTCAGAACACTGGGGAAGTTGTTCCGTACACTATGTTCCGAACACCAACTTTCCCCGTCTTGAACTTGTGAAGTTGGTCTGTCAAATGAGGAAGTGTTTTAAGTTGTTTCGAAACGGGTAAAGTTGTTCCGAGAACGGGAACAATTTAAATTTTCACTGTGGCGCCAAAACGACCCTAGTGGCGCGCCCTAATGATCCCAATCCATTTGTTTGATTATTTAATTACAATCTTTTCCATAATAGTTTTTCTTTTTAGCTTCTTCGACTTTAAAATGTTGTCCACCATAAGGGTCAATATTTTGTTGAGGCATTTGTTGTTGAGAAAGAAATGGATTATTTCCGAAACTAGTTTCCAAACCTTGAAGATTCGGAGGAATATTGAAATTAATTTCACTCTGAGAGCTGGGAAAATTTGAACTAGCAACGTCAAGTTCGCCTGTTCCGGTTCCTGTTCCTTCAACATCTCGATATCCGTAAATATCTGGCCATTGCCTTTCTTCAGTTGGATTTTCCTGTTCTTGATTAGCACCTCTAACTGCTTTTCCTCTTTTACGGGGAGGACAAGTAATTGGCGTAATAATAAAACAAAGCAGTAAAGCTTTTGAAATTTTCATAGATTTAATTTATTTTTCTATGGAAAAATTGTTGCTTAATTAAACAAATTTTGTTTAGTAAATTGGTTCCGTATTTCCTAAAATAAAGCCACATGGGCCCAATTTTTCAACTATCCTCCAAAGTGGGGCTCTATTTAGTGGGGGCTCTATTTTTCAACCTATTTTTAAATTATAGGTGGACTTTTTTCAAATTAAAAATAAAAATTTTATTCCAAAACTTAAATTTATAATTTTTCCACATTAATTATTGAACTTTTATGTACATTTTACCTGTGGAAATGACCTAATTAAAAATACTAGGTTTTACACGACCGTTCTTAAAACCGGGATTTTTAAAAATGAATGATTTCATTATAAATTCCCACAAAATAAACCGGTATTTGTATAAACCCAAACCGAAAACCGAGTATTTTAATATTGGACTACCCAAAATCCGAGGGTACCGGTTTTAAGTAATCAATTAAAACATTGCAAAGTTTATTTGGATTATAAGAATCAACAAGCATCTTAGCTAAGTGTTATCCACAACACCTCCTGCATAGTTTTGGGAATTAACTCTTTACAATAATCACGTTTAATATTAATTATTTTTAAATTATAATGTGGAAATATTTTTTAAAATTATATTTTGATTTTAATAATTTATTTTTAAATAATGAATTAAATTGAGAAAAAAATTTAGTATTTGAATACTAAACTATTGAGTGAAAGACATTAGCTTTTTGAAAAATTTTTTAATAATTTTAAAGGTTGGAAATTAGTTCAATGACACGTAAATGTTAAAGAATTATAAGTATTTATGTGAGTATTAGAGATTTATATTAAAATTGAATTTAAGACGTTAATTTTGCACTCTTAATCATAGTATTTGCAATACCCTTTGATTAAAATACAGGACATTTAGTGAATGTTATTGTTTAGATGGTGATGGAAAGGGAGTTTTTAATTGTGTTAAATTGGTTGTTTAAACTATTACTAAAATTATGTAAATATATTAATTGAATATTAGATAGGTCCGGGCCCAGAGATTCTCATTTTCTTGATCAAAAATAGTTCGCTAAATAAATTAATTAGTAATAGGTAGGGATGGGATTTATATGGATTTCCATATTTTTTTCCTGACCTAGTTGGGTCGTGAAACGCACAAAAAACATAGTTTTAGCATATGTTGATAAGACCGATAATGAGTTATCAATCCATATTTTCCATATTTTTTCATATTTTGGCGTTCCGTCCATATTTCCATATTTTATCCATATTTCGTCATTTTTTGTAAAATTTTGCCAAAAATTGGTTAAAATTTTGAAATTTATGAAATTTTTGGTCAAAAATTTTTGTAAAAAAATTTTTTGAAAAAAAAATTCGTAAAATTTTTGTCAAAAATCAAAAATTAAAATTTTATAAAAAATTTTCAAAAAATTTTCGGCCCAAATATTATACAAAGTATGTTTAGAAACAAAATAATTACTTTAAATTCATTTTTTTGTAATATTTTGCATTAAAATTAGCTTATTTATCATTTTCTGCTTTAAGATGAAAATTTTTGCGTTAAAAATTAGTAGTTTTTGGCCCATATTTGATCCATATTTTGGATTATAATCCATATTTCAGTCCATATTTTGAGATTTTTAGTCCATATTATATGTCCATATTTTTCGATTGATAGTCCATATAAATCCCATCCCTAGTAATAGGGTTAATAACTGGTTATTGACCCCGTTTTTTGGTTCCTGTCCACCCTAATAATTTAAATAAAAGACGAATAATTTATTTTTAATTAAGATTAATCAAATAATATACAAAAAATTTTAAAATAAATTATTGTTAATAAACTTTTCCTTTAATTTATCTTTCCAGTTATCCCTTCATTATGAGCAATAACATTTAAAATTAATTTTATTCCACCAAAATACCCAACAATTTAAATCTTTATATAAATATGAAAATCAATTAAAATTAATTAAATTACCGTATTTCCTCTAATAGACCGACATGTCGTTTTATTTTTCAACCTCCCTCTAGACTGTCGTTCTATTACAGGGTGTCGTTCAAATAGAGGCTGTCGTTCTATTTTTCAACATATTTTTTTGCAATTTTTTTGAAATTTTTATTAAGATCTATATCATTTTAATAATTTTATTAATGAAGAAAAATAGTTAAATTTTATATTTCAATGGAATTATCACTAGCCCTGTCCCATCAGGCCCTGTCCCCCTGTTATTTTCCAAGTTCCAAGAAATTATTTTCCAATTGTTTCTTCTGAAATTGGAAAAGGAAGATTTTTGGAGGGAAATGGAAGAATTGTCGCAGATGACCTTAAGTAGTAGGGGGTATCAATGTACTTGTAAGATATCGAGGCTTATGAGGATTTGAAAGGAATAGAGGTGGATTAAAGTTAAGAGGGATATCCGGAGATTTGGAAGGATTGAAATAAACATAAAGGGATTTGTGCGCGGCAACGAGGGATAAAGAAGATATCGTTCGATTTGGAGGGATATCGAGGGATATAAGGAGATTCTAAGCGATTAATGTGAAATCAGTGGGTTAAGGTGGATATCGGTAGATTTAGAAGGAGTAAAGTTATATTGTGGATTTGAAGATTCAATGGATTTAGGGGATTATGAAGGATATATAGGGATTTTTGGGAATTAGGAAGTATATCAAGTGATATCCCTCCTAATTTGTTGGTATCGACTCTAGGTCTCGATCCGAAACTCGGTCTCGGGGTTGATTCCCGGTCTCGGTCTCGACTCTCGGGTTTTTTTAACTCCCGACCATCACTACCGCTTAGGTAAATAATTAAATTAAAAAAAGAAAGGGTGTCGTTCTAATAGGGGGTGTCGTTCAAATAGAGGCTGTCGTTCTATTTCTCAACCTCCCTCCAGACTGTCGTTCTAATAGGGGGTGTCGTTCAAATAGAGGCTGTCGTTCTATTAGAGGAAATACGGTACTTTCATTACAATTTCTACATAAATATTGACATTTAGGGGGGTATGGAAAATTATTAGAATATTTGTAACTATTTTGTAAGTTCTCCTAAAGATATTTTTTAAATTAAATAAAAATAATTTTATACATTTATTCCTAATTTCGAATTCTCTTTTTGATAAGAATTTTTATTTAAATAATTAGTTTGCCCAGCAAAATTATTTTGTAAAGGTTTAATATGTTGTGAATATTTATTTAAAGAATTATCGCCAAAAATATCAGAATCGTCCTCTTTAGCTTTGCTTAAATTAATTTTTAATTTTTTGAAATGAGAAAAAAAATTATATTCTTCTCCCCAATTTACTAATTATTAACTAATAGAAAAATTAAATTGGTATTTCATAAACATTTCGAAGTAGATGTATTTGAATAAAAATGCCCTCAAAAAACCTCCCTGTCTCCAATAATACTCATATTTAGGATTGTTGGTTTTACTAAATTCTTTGATTAACTTAAACATTGGTTTTTCGGTTGATTTGAGAGTGACAGCTCAACACTTAATTCACAATTACTGTCTATATGCTCGATAATTACCTTCTCTCAAATAATTGCCCCATTTCGACTAATTACTCCCTCCGTAGTAATTAAATGTTTTAGGATATATACGGTATCTACCTTTTGTCTAAAAGTGGAACAATCATACTCGTAAACTCATTTTTAGTTTTTGAGTTAATTAAAGGAAGGTTTCCCTTAGATTGTTGGGCTCTTTCGTTTGTTAGTAGAAAAGGTTTTTGTTGTTGTGTTTTTAAGAATATTTGTTGTTGTTCTTGTGTCGAAAGTAATTTCCCATTAATATTTAAAAATGGTCTAAAAATCTTTTTTTTTAATTTTAAAAATTAAAGCTTAGACTACCTAATAGATAGAGGAATAACCTCTCTATCTTCATAATTATTTATTGGAATAATTTTAAATTGTCGTTGATTTTGTTCTTTAAATGATAGAGGTATTGGAATGGGTCTCATTATTCTAAAATTAGGTGTTTTTAATTTAATCTTTTATTGTAAGATCGCTCTTTATATCTATCTTGCTTCTCAAAAAATCTTAAAAATTTGTGTACAGATTTTTACGAGATTGTTATGAAATTCAAAAAATTCGGAATTTATTAATTAAAAAATTGACAAAGCAAGTATGTACCTAAATACTTTTCAGTAGTTTATAATCTCGAAAAATTTTCGATAAAAAATCTAAGTCACGATAACCATTTGATGCTAACTCTAGAAGCTTGATTTTATGCTATCTATTGAAATCTCTTTAATTAGAGTAATTAGAAAGAGTTTTTTAATATACCTAGAATTTAATTTCTGTTTTTTGTCATTTATTCCATTTGAGAAATCATAAAAAGGCGGCTTAGAGGATGCTAAAAAATCTGTCTCTTTTAAAGGCCTCTCTTCAGTTTCATCCTCATAATCACTGGAAACCTTGCGAATTAATAAGTAATTAGTAAATACATAAATGCACATATTTACCTTCAAATTCTCTGATGCAAATAATTCATTTTTTGCATTAAAAATTCTTTCATTAGAAACTATATTTTCCAAATTATTTTTTCTTTTTGTTTTTGACAAAATATTTTTCTTTAAATTTTGTATCATTTTATTTGTTTTGTCTAGAAATGGGTGGTTTAAAGCAATAATTCTATCATCCTCGATAAATTCATTAGAATCATTTAATTGTGGTAAAGCTTTTGTTGTTCTTAAGGAAGAGCGATATTAGAAAAAAATACAAAAAAAAATTTAATTTCCATTTTAATTCTAATTAAATTTTTAAATGCCGTATATGCTCGAATAATTACCCCCTATCGATCGGGAGGGTGAAACACTAATCACTAAGTGTATTTATTTGAGCATATACAGTAGTTGTATTATAGAATTTGTAATTGAAAATTGCCGTAATTCAGCAGGAGGTGCAGAACTAGTAGACATTTCAATCTCGGCTTTATTTGTAGATTCGGGTGTTTGTTTATTCGACATTTCTGATTCTTCAATAAAGTCATTTAACCCCTTAGAAGGTGGATCTATAAAAATATATTTAAGAATTATGATCCTTATTAAGAGTTTCGCAGTTTTAGTTTGAATCCGAGTCGGACTTATGACATTAATTACGTCTGACTCAATTAGTTATTAACGGTACCGTTGGTTTTCGGTTCCGGTTCGGTTTACCGTTAGTGTCAATAACTTTAATATTTAAAATTTGTGTTAATAAATCAAACTTTGATAATTACAAGATACCTGTAATAAAATTATCCATTATAAAATTATCTAAATTATCATGGAAATGTTGATGTCTAAGTTCTAGATTTGATTGACTTAAACCGTGGACATGATAAAATGCTCGATTTTCATACCTAAATAAATATTTAATACAATTTAGATCCACAGAACATTATAAATAAGTGGCAAAATAATTTATTTTTAATGAAATCTTTCTTAAATTGACTTTTAATAAGATTCAAAAAAGATTGTTTAATTCAAAACTTTAAACTGGATACAGATAATTCTGTTTGATTTTTTAGTAGCCAAAATATAATTTATATCTAAAAGTTCTATTTTATAATTTGAATCAGAGATCGGTTGGAATTCCGATTTCCGAGTTTTAAGCCATTTCTGATTTCCGACAGTTCCGATTTCCGGTACCTTTGTCCTTTCAGACTGACCTTTGGTAGGTATTAATTTAATTAAAGTATAAACACCTTTCCATTATTAATTTAATTTACCAAAAATTATAAGGTGCTTTTTCATATTCTGTTGGTTTATGAATCATGGGTCTCAAAACTATAGGGTCATTAATAAAAGGAGATTTTATTCCATTTTCAGAAATAAAAGGAGGAGACCAAGTTTTCAATTCAATAGAAAATATTTTGTTTTGAAATATTAAAATAAAAAATAAAATAAAAAAATATTTTTTTATTTTCATTTTTTCGAGAAAATTTTAATAAAATAAAAGGATTTTTAATTTAAAGGTAGTAATAAAAATAAATTTTTATAGAAAATAAAGACTTTGTTATAAATCAAGTGCAAAAGGATAATCCTTAGATAATAGAAAAACGGAGAGAGAAAAGATAGGCTTAAATTAATCTTTAATTAAATTTGAAAAATAAATACCATAATTAAATGTAATCTACCGATAACCTTATTTTAACAGATTTTGTTTCACAATACATATGTATGTAAACAAAAGGGTTTAAACTTAATTAATTATAACGTTTCTCGGGAACTATTAAAAATAATAGGTATATTAAAAGAAGCTTTTCCATCCAATAAGGTTCACATAAAAACAAAAACATTTTTTGTTTTTATTAATAAATACATATTTTAAATATACTAATTTTTATTCAAATCAGAACGGAAACAAAACTAAAAATTAATTTGTGTAATCTCAATTGAGTGTACATACACCCACATTTGAAAAACTAAAAGCGGAAGGGCCAAAAAAAGTGGAACTCTTCGGAAGCTGGAAGAAGCCCGTCATTGGTTTATACCCCAGAGATATCCGACAGGGGTTAACGGGTTACCCGAACCCAATCTAAAAAATTTTCCAAAACCCGACCCAACTTTTTCTTAGTCTCTCCCCTAAATGACCAGCCCGAAACCCGACCCGACTTTTTTATCACCTCATGATATCCCTGGTGTCAGACTGTTCTTTAAAGTGAAATTTTTTATAATAAAAATTGCTTATTCGAAAGGATAAGAATAATTAAATAATTAGTAAATGGATAGTAATGGATATATTTTATATAAATAAATGTATATTATTTAGTACATATTGTTTAATTAAATTCATTCTAAACTTCTTCAAATATTTATTTTTTAATCTTAAAATTTCCTTTTTATTTTATTTAAAAAATTATCACTTCAATTTTTCCATTAATGTAACCTTTTATTATATTAATACAATTTATTTTCAAATTTTTAATGATATTTTCTTTAATTAATGAAAATTTAAGGTATAATTGTTTGCATTCTTCAATTAATTCATTTTTTATTTCCTCATAATAATTATCCCAATTTTTTAAACTTTTTGATAATTCTAAAATAACAAGGAAGTTAAACAAAAATTCCAAGTGGTTCTTAACTTCATTAAACGAGAATTTGTTTGTTTTCTCCATCCCTAAAAAAATAAATTTTAAAATAAAATAGGAAAAAAATTCAAAATAGAAAATAGAGTTAAAATTTAAAGACAAGAAAGGCGCTCATACTATTGCATTTTGTTTTTTAAGTTTTTTCCGAGCAATGAATATTTTTAACCTTCCGTAAACTAAAGAAGAAGTAATTCAATTCCTGCTACCAAAAAATTCTGCCAATCAACGAGGTAAGATGGAACTTGGCCCGAAAATTATTTTCTTATTTCATAAATTTCATTTGCTCTTATTTTGATTGCCTGACCATTATTTAATGGAAATCCTTAACAATTTTGAACCAGCCTTTGATCATTTTTAAAGGAGAAAAAAGGAAAGGAGAATGGTTAGAGATAACAAATTTTCCAAAGAGGTAAGCAATTGTCATATCATGCTGATGTCGAAGTCATGGTTTCGCGTATATAAGAGGGGGAGTGTAACATAAATAATATTGGTAATCAAATTAACAATTTACTATTATATTGTTTTTCAACATTAATTACCAAACCGTTCACTACACTTTTTAAGTCTTTCAATAAATGTCCTCTTCCATTATTTGAAATTTTAGTTAGGTGTCTAATAATTCTCTCAAAAGATTTTTCAGCCAATTTAGATTTAGAAATTGACGTTAAAATATTTGGAATATGACTGGATTTATTAACAATTTTCAAAAGAGATTTTAAATTATTTAAAATTGTTGTAGCTTCAAATTGAGTTAGATAAAAAATATATTTTTCTTAAATTATTTAAATTTATAGTAAATAATTTTAGAATTTTATAAATGATTAAATAAATATGAAATTAAGTCTTTAATGAATTATAAAGGTCTTGACAAATGCCAGTATTTATTCAGTGAAAGTACATATACCCTTAAAATTGTTTTATTTTGTTTTATAACGCTAAGTATATTTAAAAAATCAACAGGTTTTCCATCAAAGACCAAAATTCCAGGAACCTAACTTCCTGCCACTATTATGGACCAAAATAAAATAATTTCGAAATTTCGATTTTTGAGGTTTTTTATTTCAATTTTGATTTCCGATGATTTTTTCTGGTCGTTTATTTTGAATAATATTATAATTAATTATATAATTAACCTCTAAAAATAGCATTTGTAGAAGAATCAGTATTTACAACTTTTTCATAACAATTTTTAATTTCGTTGATAAATTTATGTTTTAATTCATTTAAATTTTTTGGCTTTGATTTATTTAATTTCTCTATTAATTCTAATTTTTTATTAATTAAATAAATTTCCTGCCAAATATTTTCCAAATACATTCTTTCGTAATTAATTATTTTATTTTGGATATTTTCGTTATTTAAATTTAATTCTGTCAAAATCGAAATTTGGAAACTATTATTTGAATTATTTGAGTTAAACTTTCGATATAACACCTAAAAATTGAATTTATTTATGAAACAGAAACAAATATTTAACAATTTCTGTTTATATTTAGTGCTAATTTGAACTTCAATTTAGTGCCCATTAGTGTCAAGAGTTAGTTGGGAAGCCAGCTTTACACAGAGTTCGAAGCCAGAGACAAAGCAAAAATTTTCAAATGGCCGATGTCGGAGATTTTTTTATTTAATCTACCTAGATTTTTACAATGTCCCCTTGTTTTTTTTTTGAATAAATAAAAATAACATTTGAAATTATTATTAAATTAATGATAATATTAAATTATTATATTAATTAATTATGAAAAATTAATCAGAATTATGATTAATTTTTTGAGGAACCACTGTGATGAATTGAAATAAAAAATTTTTGTTTAATTTAGGGGTTTTTGGAATTAGTTTTCAAAAAATACCTGATTTTTTGGCACAGAAATATATCTTTGTAAAATCAAATTGCTAGGTAATTCAATAATAAATTCAATTTCAGAATAGTTTTTAGTATTTCCCGCACTTTCCCCCTCATTAATAAGTTCATTTGGAATATTATAAAAAATAAAATTATTATTATTTTTTAAATGTCCCCCAACAATAATTTCTTTATTTTCAAAGATATATTTAAAAGAACAATTTAAATTTTGTTTATTTTTTAAATTTGTTAAATAATTAAATTGACGAGTTTGTAGATAATCCTCATTAATTATTAATTCAATATCCATTGCCAAACAACAACTAATTGTTAATAGAAATGGATGTAGAATTAACATTCTAAATATTAAAAATATCATGTATGTATATATCAGGGATCCTGCCGACAAAAAAAAATTAAAATTACCGATTTCGGGAATCGGGATGGCAGGATCCCTGGTATATACAGTCTCGTGCAAAAGTATATGATCAAGTGTGTGTGAATTTTAATTTTGCTTCGCCTCGCTGTTAAATCGCAAAATTTTAAAACTTTTTTATTTTATATTATAGCATTTTTTGCGGGCTTTAAGATGATGCTAAATTTATAGAAAAATATTTCCATTTCGAAGAGTTATGATTTTTTAAATAAATTTACCTCTATTTTTGTTGGTGCAAAAGTTTACGATCAAAACTTTAAATCTCATTTTTTTCAAAAAATTAACATCCAATATTAAAATAATTTGTTTTTATTTTAGCTTAGACATTCATAAATCAAAAATAATTTCAACTCCGGTAAAAAATGCCATTGTCGGAGCAAAAAAAGTCTTCGAAATGGAAATATTTTTCTATAAATTTAGCATCATCTTAAAGCCCGCAAAAAATGCTATAATATAAAATAAAAAAGTTTTAAAATTTTGCGATTTAACAGCGAGGCGAAGCAAAATTAAAATTCACACACCCTTGATCATATACTTTTGCACCAGACTGTATGTAGTAATCTTGAATTGGGTGAATAAAAATTTTCGAGGACAGGATAGATACTTTTCGCGTCATTTCAAATCTCGGACTCTATTTTGGACAACCTACCGTATTTATTCTAATATAAAAGTCTCTATTATAATGACAGTCTCTAATAAAACGACACCTTAGACACAGCAACATAAAACAGGCAGAGGGTGCAACCAGCCTTTCAGTGCAGGAGTATGAAGCGACGAACGGGATTATCGGGATTTTCGGGATTAATCCCGCGGGATCCCGTCCCGAAGAAATTTTTGAAAAAAATCCCGTTACGGGATCCCGAGAATTTTTTCTCAATTTACGGGATTTTTAATATTGTTGTAAATTGCTCCTCTGTCCTTACAAAATTCGAAAAATTTTCGCCTGCAGCGCTGAAAAGGAAGAAATCTGGCTGTTTGAGCTCCAAAATTCGAAAAACTTTCGCCTGCGGTGCTAAGAGAGAGGATTTTTTGGCATTGCTTTATAAAACTCAAAAATTATCGCTCACTTCGTTAACAAATATCGTAGTAGAGATAGAGAGGTCTGGCGGAATCTTAGATTTTCCATCCTTATATTAGAAATTTTAATACTGAAATTTAAAAATATAATCAACACATAACATATTTTTTCTAAAAACAAATAAAAGTCTTGGCTCTCAGTTGGCCCTTTTATAAGGGGCGCTCAGTTGGCCGCGCTCAGTTGGCTCGCGCTCAGTTGGCTCGCGCTCAGTTGGCTCGGCGCTCAGTTGGCCGGTCTCAGTTGGCGGCGCTCAGTTGGCGGCGCTCACCTGGCCCGTTCCGTGTTGCTGTGCCTAGAAGGCTCCAGGACAATTGTACAGTGGGACAATTGTACAGTGAGACAATTGTACAGTAGACAATTGTACAGTGGACAATTGTACAGTATTAAGAGCTTTTTTAAAAAATTTAATGTTAACCCAAAGTATCGAAACATATTATCAACACTAAATTTTTTAAATTTTATTATATAACATGGGGAGGTTGTTCCAATGACTGACAAGCTTCAATTCGTTGAATTGATCAGCGAAGTGGGTGATCAATCGTGTGAGTGATCAACCTAGAAAGTGATCAACCAAGAGTGATCAATCAGTTGAGTGATCACCTGGAAAGTGAAAATCGGAAATGTTGAAAAATATCAAAATCGGAAACCGAGTGATGATCAAACGGAAGAGTGATTAAACGAGAGCGATAAACGACACAGATATCGATCTCCTTAGTGAACAATCAAGATTCCCTTTAGAGATTAATTGATCAATCACTAATCAATCGATCACTCTTTCAGTTGATTAATTGGAAATTTGATCAAAATAAGCTTCCCCGCCATTGAACAACTTCGCACTGTTGTATAATAAAATTAAAAAAATTTAATGTTGATTATATGGTTTCGATACTTTGGGTCAAGTGTATATATATTTCTTACCGATTATCGCAAAATTAAATTTCTTTTTAAAAATCTCTGAATACTATACAATTGTCTCACTGTACAATTGTCCCACTGTACAATTGTCGTGCCACCGCCTAGAAGAGGGTTGAAGAATAAAACGACAGTTGTCGTTTTATAAATAAAACGACAAATAAAACGATCTTTTGTTCTCCTTCCGCGCAAACGACCAGATCCAACAATCACCGATATGTCTAATTTAAGGGGACGGGCAACAACAAAAAAATTGAAAAATAGCTTTTAAAACAAAAAAATTATTAGAGAAATTTATTCAAAGTCTAATATTTAAAAAAGAAAAATATACACATAAGTATGTATTTTTATAATTTTATTTTCTCCATCCTCGAGAATAAATCGAATTTTGCCCTTTAAATATTTTATAATAAACAAGCAATCACTAGACTTTAAATCAATTTATTATTTAATTTTCCTTTGATCTTGTGAAAGAGAGAGAAAGGTCTACGACATTTGAAAATATGACAATTGTAGACAGCATTTGAGGATTTAATTAAATCCTCAACTAACTCAACAATAAATATCCTCAATATATCATCCTGTTATCTCTCTAGTGCAAACCGGGCCTGTTGAATAGGGTTGTTGGTTTCACAGATCCATCGGTTAACCAAAACCGAACCGAAAATCTTCGGTTTTTCGGTTCGGTTTGAAACCGACAACCCTACTGTTGAGTCAACTGGCTCGATACTCAACTGGCGGTACTCAACTGACCGAACCGCTCTAGTAGGCTAGTAGTGTGCGGCACGGGACAGGATCCCGTACGGGATTTTACGGGATCCCGTCCCGAAATCCCGATTTTTAAGCGACGAACGGGATTATCGGGATTTTCGGGATTAATCCCGCGGGATCCCGTCCCGAAGAAATTTTTGAAAAAAATCCCGTTACGGGATCCCGAGAATTTTTTCTCAATTTACGGGATTTTTAATATTGTTGTAAATTGCTCCTCTGTCCTTACAAAATTCGAAAAATTTTCGCCTGCAGCGCTGAAAAGGAAGAAATCTGGCTGTTTGAGCTCCAAAATTCGAAAAACTTTCGCCTGCGGTGCTAAGAGAGAGGATTTTTTGGCATTGCTTTATAAACTCAAAAATTATCGCTCACTTCGTTAACAAATATCGTAGTAGAGATAGAGAGGTCTGGCGGAATCTTAGACCAAATCCTTCGACGCAGATATCGAGGGATTTAGGTGGACTAAGAGTGAAATCATTGTATGTGGGTTGATTATAGGAAATATAGGGGAATGTGGGCGTGATATCGAGGGATCAAGAGGGATTAAAAGAGATATCGGTGAATTTGGAGAGGTTTAGAAGTTCAAAGGTAATACCGAAAATAAATTCCCTTAATCTGCCGGTATCACTCCAACTTTACTTTATCTAATGATCCCCTTAATCTTCCTAATCCGGCTTATCCTCTAAATCTCCTTAAATCCACCGATATCACTCAAAATCCTCTTATAACCCAGATATCACCACAAATATCCCTAATATCCTTTTAAATCCCTTAATCCCTTCAAAACCTCTGATCTACCGATATCTATTAAGTAAAAATTTTTTATGTGAAAATCCCGAAATCCCGCTAAATTTTAGAACGGGATTATCGGGATTTACGGGATTAATCCCGCGGGATCCTGTCCCGTAAAAAATTTTGAAAAAAATCCCGTTACGGGATCCTGTGAATGCGATTTTACCGAACACTATAGGCTACATATTTGCAGCACTCGGGTACATATTTATAATCCCGTCCGGCCGGCGCCTAGTCGCGACCGACTAGGCGCCGGCCAACTAGGCGCGAGGCCAAATAGGCGCCGGCCAACTAGGCGCCAACCTTTTAATTAAATATTTTGATTATAACTATTTGATTAATTCTTTTTAAAATGTTAAGAAACGATTTAATATTTATTTAGCTTCTAATATGCTTCATAATTACAAAACAAAAGTTTGTAATTATGAATTACAAACAAAAGTGCACAAAAATTACAAAACAAAAGTGCATTGCGTAAAATAATAAAAAGAAGAAATCAACAACAAAATGCTCCTCCAAATTCTGAAAATATATCGATTCTGATAATACCGGACAAATATAGACGTTATGAATCAGAGCCTGGAGTTTTCGAGCAGTTTCATTTGGCAGACAGTGGAGAAGGAGATAATGATCGTATTCTGATCTTTGGTCGTGAAACTTTTCAAGGTTTTTTAAATTAACTTTTTTTTTGGAAAATTTTTGTTTTAATTTAGAATGGTCCCATTTGATGGTCGAATTATATATCGACGGAACATTTCTGATTTGTCTCGTGCTTTTTCATCAATTCTTCGTTATTTTAGCCCGCAGAAAAGACTATGTTCTGCCTGTCTTTTATTGTCTCCTTCCAAATAAGACTGAAGATACCTACAGGTTTTTTTGTTTTTCCGAGTAATCCTAAAAAACATAGAAGGTCACAAAACTAAACTCATTATTTTTTGTTATCTGGTCGTTTTAATATTTTGTTTTGAATATTGTTAATTTTTTGTTATATTATTTGTTATATCTATTAAAATTTGAAACTGTTTTATTTTTTCGCTAATTGATTATAATCAAAATATTTAATTAAAAGGTTGGCGCCTAGTTGGCCTCGCGCCTAGTCGGTCGCGCCTAGTTGGCCCGCGCCTAATCGGGCGTGTCCCGCAGCACTCTACTGGCGGCGATCCAGAGGGTACAGCCCTAAAGAAAGCGCGACCAAACGGCACAATGCCATAACTCGTGTCTGGTGATTTGGGCAGTGAGTGATTTGGGCAGTAAACGTTTTTTAAAAAATAATTTTACACTCAAAAACAATTTGAGTAACATTATAAAAATAATTTTGAGCGATTTGGGCAGTAACTTAAATTTTAAAATTATTAACACACAAAAATTAGAGGTACCGACGCCCAAAGTACAATGTTAAAAATTTTTTCATTTTGACCATCCTTCCCGTTATAAGAATAACTCACCTTTTGTTGGGATCAAGTTTCGCTAACAATAAGTGATAAGTAGTTTTAGGTACGAATAATCGAGAAATGGGTCTCTACCTTAGGTTTCTTACGTCTTAAGATAGGGTCAAAAAATCTGAAAAAGGTCAAAACATGTTTCTTTTGAAAAATAATGTTGGATTTACTTTAAGTTAAAATAAAAATTTTTAATTTTTTTATCAATTAAAAAATTTAAGTTACTGCCCAAATCGCTCAAAATTATTTTTATAATGTTACTCAAATTGTTTTTGAGTGTAAAATTATTTTTTAAAAAACGTTTACTGCCCAAATCACTCACTGCCCATTTAACTCACTGCCCAAATCACACGGCACCCCATAACTTGCTTCAAGATTTCAGAATCTTACCAAAATTAAGAAAATTCCCTCATCGAGCCAAAGAGATTGTTACCAAAATTGCTAGGGGCCAAAAATTTTCCAGCTTTTATGGCCTTTTAGACGTGTCCCGCCCAAACTTTGCTAATATTATTTTCCGAATTTATTTAAAGATTAAGTTCAGACACCTTCGTTTCAAATTATTTTCTATCAAAAATGAGTCTTTCAAATCTTCCTAATATTTCTTCAGATCCTTTAAACCTGCTCAACGTTGATCAAAAAACTAATTTACTTTCAGACCCAGGTTTTATTTATATAATAAATCGTTAGGCAATACTTTTGAATAAATTTTCTCCAATCTTTCCTTTATTTTACAATTTTTTTGTTCAGTCAACCTTTCCGATAACGGATAGCAGATTTTAAAAATTTTGCATCCCTCTCCTCTTTCCTTAAGATGCCCATTTTGGTCAGATTTTCGTCCTTTCACAAGTTCACTCTTTCCCTGAACTCAGTCATAGGGATTAGTAATTTAAATAAAAAATAGAAAAATGTCACATCTTTATTTAAAATAACTGCACTCTAAAATCTGGGACGGCACGCAAAACGAAAAAAAAAGTTGTTTGATTCTTGTTATTTTCTTTAAATTTTTTATAAAATTAAAGTTCGTGTGGCCGAATTTTCTTTGGATAACAACCGTCTTCCTGTTCTCGGCCGTTCCAAAGCTCGTTATTTTTATGAGGCTGTTGTAGCCAAGGGGAAGAAAATGCCAATTAAAGCAAAATTATCTGATGGTTACAACAAAGATATAATTAAAGAAAGGGAGGATGACGGGCTTATTTTTTTGACTCGTTGGATTTCTTCTTTGGCACCTCCAAATAGTATTTTAAAAGAGATAATTCATGACTGCGATTTTGTTATTTGCCGAGGAACTCTTTTACGTTTGATGACTTCCTGTTATGATTCAATTCCACATTCTGTGGGTATGAGACTTGTTTGCTGCAAATTAAAAGGTTTTTCGTTTTTATTTTCTTTTGTTATCCGAAAACTAAAAATTGCCTTTTTTTATGATTTTTGGGAAAATTAATAATTGGTAGAGGTTTAGGATTGCCGTTTCCAGATGGGCGTCGTTCGAGTCATTTTTTCCGACCGTGCCGGTCGTCTTTTTCGGGCCAAAATTTAGGACAGATTCCAACTTCGGACAGAACCGGAAACCCTTTAGAGGGTAGAAACAATTTATTCAAATTTTTCTCGGTCTATTTCTAAATTTTTTGTTTTTTAGGGGGTGGGGTAATCGAATAATAGACAATTAATAGTTTTTTTATTTTCTTTTTCCCTTATTCTATAATTTTTAAATTACCCAAATTTTAGGTGTTTATTTCATTCGTGAATATTACACTCCAACTCGAATTGAAAAAGAAGTACCGTATTTACTCTAATTAAATGACAGTCTCTAATTGAATGACATCTCTAATTGAATGACACTTTTTTGGGGTATATGAAAAATAGAATGACAATCTCCAGTTGAATGACATCTCTAATTGAATGACATTTTTTAAATATAACTATCTAACTCTTATATCTCTATCCCCTTTATTAACTAGTTTATATTCCTTTTTAGTATGGATAAATGTGATATTTTTGAAGGGATTAAGAGGGATATTAAGCGGATTAAGAGGGATATCAGGGGATTTGAGAGGAAAAAGAGATATATCAAGAGATTAAAGGATTTGAGGAAAATATCGAGAGATTGAAATGATTAGAGGAGGTTTTAGTGATTAGTAGATCAAGAGGGATTAAGAGGGTTAGTGAAGGATTTGGAATGATATAGAGGATTTGAAGGATACCTTCTTAATCACTTGATATTCTCCTGACTGATATCCTTACTGATATCCCATTAAGTCCAACGAATATCTACAGCCCCACAAATACTATACCTTCTTAATCACCTGATATTCTCCAACTCCTTCAATATCCCTCCGAATCCCAACAAATTTCCTGATGTCCATCATAACCTAATATAATCCTTCAAAATAACTCTAAATGGCTGATCACTCTATATCATGACCAAATTCCTCAATGGCACAAATATAGAAACCTAAATATCGGTAAAATTTTGAAAACCTGAAACCGAAAATTTCGAAAACCAAACTATAGAAAACCAAAAAATCGGTAAAATTTCGAATTCAGAAATATTAGATAGGATATTCGATTCATCCAATCTGTATTTCTGACCTATGAAAAATAAAGTGACAGTCTCCAATTGAATGACATCTCTAATTGAATGACACTTTTCTGGGGTATATGAAAAATAGAATGACTGTCATTCTATTAGAGAAAATACGGTAAATATGATTGATAGACATAATCGAATGTGTTATGAGGCACACAAATTTAAACAACTAGTTACTACAAAAGGACAGGGGAAAAGACCTGATTTTAAGGAAACTGTTTGTGTTAAACCTGACTTTATTGGAGTTTTTAAAGGTTTGGAAATTTTATTTTTGTTGGGGTTTTCTTTCTGTTTTGTTATTTTATAGATTCAATATTTGAAAAAACCCGGGTCTTGGTCAAGGAAATTTTATTATGCCGGGTCACACCCCCTCGAAACTAAAAAATCAGGGGTTTTACTGAAAACTTCTTTTGGTGCTTTACTGTTATCGGCCCTCCATTTTTTCTTCCTTTCTCTCAGTCTGCTTCTGTCTCAAATTCACTCCATTTCCCAGGAGAAGCAGCGATACATTTTTTAGGATTGACAATTTCGTCGATAAGAAATAATCTGTTTCTCTCAGAAAAATTTTTTTCTTTGTTAATATTGCCAGCTGGAAATGGAGTGAATTTGAGAAAGAAGGAAAATCTTACCATTTTGTACAGAAGAAGACTGAGAAAAAAGGAAGAAAAAGGAGGGCCGATAATAGGAAAGTACCCTTTTTTCAGACTTAAGCTTATATTTCTAATAGATTTGCTCGGTTTCTTGATTTTTTTCAATTTTTCAAAAACATTTTCCTTTTTTCTAAAAACTTTTGTCTTTTATAAAAAGAGCCTAAACTCAATTATTTTATTCCTTTTCTCAATTTATTTTCCTAATTTTAGCAACAATTAATGCTCCTTCTCAAAAGGACCCTTCCTCCAATTTTCGAATATTTTATGGAGCAGAAATTGATTGTATAGTGCCTTCGAGTGGACAATATTTGGGGGTTGTTTATTTAATTTTATTTTAATTTTTAGCATTTTTTAGCTCAAAACACAATATAAAATGCTTGGTTTTGGGCAGGGATTTACTGATAAAGGTTTTTTTGACCCTATCCCAAAAGAAGGGCGGAATCGTTTTTTTCATTACTTGCAAGGAAAGGATAAATGGACACGGACGTATACTCGGACAGACAAAACACGGACGGCTATCAATTTCTAAAAGATTTCCGTCCGTGTGTTGTCTGTCCGAGTCCGTCAGTCTGGCCGAGTCTGTCCGTCTCCATTTTCCTTTCCTTGCAAGTAATGGAAAAAAACGATTCCTCCCTTCTTTAGGGTTAGGGCCTTTTTTTTATTTTTTTGGGAATCTTCTAAAGAATTTTTCTTTTTAGTCTTGAGATGGTGGGTCCAAGCTTATTTGGCTGGAATTAGAAAATTGGCTATTGGAATACATGAAAATGGTTTTTTTTTAATTTTTTTAAAATTTCAATTTAATTTTCTAGGCCGATTAAATCAAGTTGAATATCTCGAAATGAGTTCTTTGGCTAATCATTTGTCCATGTCTGGTGTTAATGTGGCTTGCTGCTTTGTTTTTCTGTATAAATTTCTTGAGGCAGTCAAAAAGTATATTTTTAATTTTTTGGGGTAAATTTTGGATTTTTTGAATATTTCCCAAATTGCTTTTTTTTTATTTTTACCAAAGGAATTTTTTTGTATTTAATTTTAGCATTGTTTACTTGCTTAAAAATTATTTTGTTTTCTGATTTTAAATTTTCCTCATTTTAAATTTTTTTCATTTTTAAAAATTTTCCTCATTTTTAAGTTTTATAATGCCGAAAGCTTGAAATGCCAAACACCCAAAAATGTTTTTTAGAATACCAAAGCGTTGTTCCGACAACGGGGGACAAAAAATTTTTATAGTTTGGAATAAAAAGTTTAACAAAAAAACTTTAACAGAAATAACAAAAAAGCTTATAGTTTGGTATTTATTTGGTAATTCAAGTTTTTTTCTACATTTTGGCATTTCAACGGCTTTTGGGGGTTTTGCATTTAAAGCTTTTGGTATTATAGATGTTATCAATTTTGATTTTTATAAAGCCACTTTGTTTCTTGAAAAAAGGGAGGGATATACCTTTGTGTTCTCTTATATTCTTTCAAAAAATTAATTTTTGTTGTCAAAAAATGTTTTTTGTCAGATATTTGGATTTGGCATCCGAAGGAGTTGTTCTCTTATCTGAACGTTTACCTACCTCAACCGAATTCAATTTTAAATTGTTTGATACTGGCAGTGCAGAAGCGGCGATTTATGAGGTTGTAAATAATGAGTTTAAATCTCATGGTTGGCTTTAAGAAAATTTAAACAAAAAATTTAAATTGACAAAAACTATCAGAATTTTTTATTCATACCTATTTAACATGGTCTTTTTTGTGATATACCTAATTAAAAATTGGACATTAAATTAAAATGTTTTAATTTTTACGAATTTATTTTTGGAATTTATTCAAACTTTTAATTGTCCAATTTTTAAATTCAACTAGGATTCTTGGCAACCAGTTAATTATTACCTGGGGAGGTTTAGACGCTCTTATTATTCTCCCTTTACCCGCCACATGCAGAAATTAACCGCTGCCAACTATCCAAAATTTAACAATTATTATGCATTTATTGCTCAACTATTACTTTTTAAAGTGACCTTTTTTACTTAAATTATTTTCCTGATCATTTATCAATTTTATTTTTTCGGGTGAATAAATATAATCTCTTATATTTATTCTATGATAATTAGTCTGTTCAATTCGGAGAAAAAAACGCTGGGGAGATAACCGAGTCGAACCTTGATCAGCAAATAAATGAATTGATCAGCTTAAACCTTGAAAAACCAAGAATGTGATGTGTAAAATTAAAATAATAAATTAGAAATGGATTAGGATATTTTTCATTCATTTTTAAACGTCCTCATTGTTTCTCTTCACTTCTATTTATGATTTTGACAAAATTTTAAAAAGTTTTTTTTATTTTTACTTTGAAATTATTTAAAAAAATTAGCGAACCATTTACTGACCCTCCATCCGAATACCACCGCCAGATACTACACCCACCATGGCAAGCCGGTGATCATCTAGCATCTCCTCGGTCACCAGGACATTGCCCATAGCGCTAGTTGCACTTGGTTTGGGAGGACCATATGGGAGTTAGTCTCAATAGACAACTGAAGAAATCCTTTTTACCATATGTTGATCACTCATACCCAACGGGAAACGGCGGTCAATAGTTCGCCTTCGTTCAAGCTCTCCTTTTGCTTATATACAAACCTAGGTTATTTTATTTGTAGTTTTCTATGGGAAGTAAATAAATACGTGAAAGATATTACGTGAAAAGCAGAGAAGAATAAATGAGAGTTTATTATTTTGAAAAGCTTTTTTCATTTTGTCTTTTACTCTTCTTTGCTTTTCTTTTATTTAGTATTTTTCAATTTCTTTTAAAAAAAACTAGTTTCAGCAACTACCCAACCTTCTATGTAAACCCTTTTATTTGTTTGGACATATGTATAAGAACTTTTCATACTTATGAACTTATGGACAGCTATATACTTATGAACAGCTTGATTCTTTAATTGAGCGGTTTCTAAAAATAAATTGTTAAATTTCCGAGATTCGCTATATAGAGAAAATTTTGTATTTGTCGCGAGGGGCAAACTGGTTTTAATTTTCTTTGGAACAGAGTAAATTCTGTGTATTTTCCACTGACGCATTGTCAGGAAGTCTTTTATTGATATTAAAAACTAAAAATATAACAATAAAATTTCAATTTTTATCCAAAAAATAAATAATTAATTATTGCAAATGTCATTTATATTAAATAATCATAAAATAATTAAAATAAACACAAAAATAAATATAAAATTCATTTTAACTTTATTAATTTGTCCCTCTGATTTAATTAAAATTTTAGTTGAAGGAATAATTGTTGTTGATGTTTTTGTTGTACTTGTTTTTGTTGTTGTTATTTTTGTTTTTTGTTTAATTGTTGTTGTTGTTAAAGGTAAAAGGGATTGTTTGTTACAAAAATTATTATTACATTTAACACATTTTTGATATTTTGTAGGGCATTCTCCACAATTTTGTTCAACTTTTTACAAATTTTTATAAGAAAAATATTTTACTAAATAACCTCTCCAAAATACATCTCTAGCAATATAACAACTGTCATAAACATGGTGACATGTTTTATTTATTTTTAAATTTTGTTGAAATTTTGAATTGAAATGGAAACATTTTATAGGAGGGGGAAGTATTGTTTCTGTATTACATAAAGAGGTGGAAGAACAATCTCTGCATTTTGCTAGGTTATGTTGCCTTTTACATTTATCACACCCTTGAACAAGGCCTTTAAATAAATATTATGAATAAGTGATTTTTGAGGAAGACTTTACTCTCGAGAAATAACTAGGTAAATAGAGGGGGCAAATAAAATGTTTTTATTGTATTGAATTAAAATGGGTTTTCCATTCAAGATTATTGTATATCTTTTATAGAGGCATGAAAATAAGAAACTATATATTCTGTCCCGAAAAGGAGAACTTTGGGAGGAGAAAGAAATTCCTGAATAAATATTACTATGTAAAGTTATGGTTATGTGAAAATTTAGTGGTAGGGCTGGATTTCGGGGCTGGTGTAGGGAGAGGACTAAATCACCTTAGAAACGACAAAAATGTCTGTTATATCAAGAAGATTCTACTTAATTTCAAAATAAATATATTTAATATTTACCCATTTTATTTTTATCAACCCCAATAAAGCAAACACCAACTTTACAAACCCTCGTTCCCCTATTTTTTATCCAATTTAAAGCATTCTTCTCCCAACAAAATATTTGACTTTCAAAGAAAGTATCAGTATTACAAAATGAATATTTATGGCATTGAGCACATTGTATATTGCCTAAATTTGTTTTATTTTTTGGGCACTTTCCACATCCTTGTTCTACTAAAAATTTCTTTTTTTATTCAAAAAATCTTTGTTTATTTTTTTACATTTTCCATCAAAATGTCGACGAACTAAACAACTTCTTTCTTTACAAATAATAGCTCCTAACGACTTTTTTTCTTTTCCTTTATTTAAACAAAAAAATGTTTTATCAAATAATTCTTTTGTATTGCAAAGTTGGCCATTACAATGAACATTTAAAACATTTATTTCGAGTTTAGGTCCTTTCCCACATCCTCGCTCGACTAAAAATTGAAAATAAAGTTGAACAATTTGTAATCCAAAAACATCCATTACCGTATAACCTGTGTTAATAGCCCTTCTCAAATAATTACCCCACTTCCATTAATAACCCCATCGAGCGATAGATTGAAACAATAATTACTCCCAAACAAATGCCCTAAACACTTTCAAATTTCAGCCCTCGGATAATTACCCATCCTCGATTAGACTCCCTCCGGCGGAAGAGACTCCCTCCGGCGAAATTAACCCAGGTAGTTATTAAAGGATATACGTTATTTGTTTAAATTTCAGATAATTATTTTTCGAAATCATGTGGTCTTAGGTCACAGACACTTAAATAATATTTTGGAAACCAAGCTTTAAACTTTTTAAATACCTTTTTTATTCCTCACATTATAATAACAAAATCCATTCCATATATTTAAAGGACATGCAGCAATATCTCTAACCCAACAAAACTTTACTTGTTGAAAATACTTTTCTGTATTACATAAATCTGTTTTGCATTCTCTGCAGGGAATTTTATTTTTTGAAGAACGAGGACATTTGCCACATCCCTGTTTAGTGTATTTTTTAAAAATTGTTTCTTCAGACATTCCAAAACCTTTAAAAAAAGTCTATCGTTTCCTTTACCTTCCTTAATTACCTTTATTAACATCCACAGATATAAAACAAAATTTCGATTTACAAGGTCTACCTCCTTCCTTCTCGTTTCCATTTTCTTTTCTCTCATAACAAAAAACACTTTCCTTTAGTTTATCTTTTATATTACAATTTAATCCTCGACAATCAACACAAGAATTGTCTATTTTATTTTCATCACAAGTGCCACAACCAGCCTTTGAGCCTAAAAAATTTAATTAAAGTTTTTCATTTTACACGGACCCGGTTCTTGGCTTCAGGGCTAAAACCCGGGAGCACTTATTTTCCTCAAATATTAGGATTTCGGATCGGGGCCCAGCCCTTAGTTCGAATTATAATATTCAATTAATACTCAACTTTAGCAATATAACAATTCACTTTATCACAACCAATAACTCCCTTTCCATCACCAACAAAACAATAACTAAAAGGAAGATCATTCCCATCATTGCATAAATGTTTATAACAAGTTTTACACGCTATTGAAGGGCATTTTCCAATTCCTTTATTTACTAGAAATTTTAAATTTATTTTAATATTTATTGTTAGATCTAATTACTTTGATTATATTTTGTTCTTTCCACAAAACAAGGAACATCTCCCTTTATTTTAATTTTCCCATTATTTGTCCAACAATATTTAGGTATTATTTTTTCGTCATTACAATTCCTTGTTCTGCAATATTTACAGAATTCTGACTCTTTATTATCTGGGCATCCCTTGTTAAACCCTCCACAACCTTGTTTTACTAAAATAATTATTAATAATTCTCCCAAAATATCTTTCATGCCTTTTCCATCCTCAAGTCGATGAATAAAACATGGATAATTCATATAGTCAGACTCTCCTACAAATTCATGACACATTTGTCTCTTAGGTTCTAATTCATCCAAGCCTTTAATCAGGCAAAAAAGTACTCTTTCAAATTCTTCTCTTGTATTGCAAAAATTATCGTGAATACATATAATCAATTGTATGTCCGTTTCTTTTTCTTTTGACAAGTCCGGACGGCCACATCCTTGTTTAACTGTAAGAACAAACGTACTAATTTTTTCAGATAGAATACCTAACTTTTATTTAATTCCTAAACCACTAAAATGGGTGAGAGACAAAACTAGGTCTTCCAAAATATGATCCAGACAAAACATAGAACAGTGCTATTTTGAACTTTGGGAGGAGTTGAGAGGAGTGGTCTCACAATCTCTCGATTTTGAGATATTGTGAGATAATCCCCTTTGAGACCCCTTATATCTCTCATAACCTTACTTATATCTCTCATAACCTTCCTTAGTTTTTATGGAAATAAAAAGGTTCAGATTGGCCGGAACTAAAGGATTGTAATTTCAGTTTTGTTGTGTAGTTTTGATTAGAGTAGGTCGAGGTTTTTTGAAAAAACCGAGAACGAGGATCACCGAGGCTGGAAAAGCCGAGATCGAGGTCAAGGGGCAAATTTTGGCCGAGGTCCGAGGTCGAGGTTTTGATCTTGATTTTATAAATATATAATATTGATAAATAATATTTAAATCTAAACTAAAATATACTACAATTTGTACTGCAGTTGTTATAAGAATTTTATTGGTATTTACATTTATTATTCATTATTTTAGAAATTCACCGTTCCCTGTCCCAGGGTGCAGCTTGAAGATGACCCACCGTCCCCGTAGCAAAAACCACCTCAACCACCTTCCACAAGAAAACTGTTAAATGACCGTAAATGTTTAATCCAAATCCTAGGAATCTTATAAACATCGCAACCCTCTTTAGAGAATACTTTTTTGAAATTAAGCGGCATCTGATTTCTTAACTGACATTTATAAAATCTGACTCGCAGTAAAGTGGAAATGTGTGTTCTGTTATAATGCGCATTATATCAATCATTTTAATCAAAAAACAAAACAAACCTATAGTTTCTTTGATTACAGCATAATGGCAAACTCTTCCAGTTATTTCCCTAGGGCATGTAAGAACTCTATCTCCTCCCCAGCACATTATGCTTTCGTCTGTTAATAATGACATTCTATTACAAGCATTAGAAGTGCATGCCATACATGGAATATTTTTATTACGCATGGAAGTGCAGTCTCCACATCCAAGTTTATATCCGTAAAAATTACTCCTGCCGAGAGCAGGATCATAGACTTTACCTAAAATAATATTCGGCTTTATAAAATCTAAATTATGTCGTACTATAATATGCTCCTTCATAGCTTTTCGAATTAGCTCATTGAGCATAAACAAATTACGTCAATCCTCGAATCAAACAAATTCTGTTCTACTGAACCCAGCTTGCACAGCAGACTTATCCACCTAACCAAAATCTCAATTCCGCTATTTCCCTTACTAGTCTGCAGTGAGCTTGATTTTCAATTCATTTTTTGGTCTCGAGCTCACGATCCCAACTATAGGGCGGGCCAAGCTGATTCGATTATACTTTAAAAATTTCGATTTTATATATTTGTCACAGATTCGATTGCTCTTTCAAAAGAGCTCGTCATAAAAAGGGAATATTTTTCGATAATTGAAATTGGATAGGATAATTCGATATTTGCTGAGAAAGTCGGCCAAATTCGAAGTATTCAAAAATTATTCGATTGAAAATTATTCTATTTGACCTGTCACTATATTAATAATGTCATACTAATTATTTTATTAAAATATGTTTGTGCCCTGCGGGGAGTATATCGTGTAGAACAGAATCTTCATCGAAGGAAATTTAATGCTACTTTCTGAATCTGCTAGTTGAATCGTTTTTTATTACTGTTCTTAAATGCCTTACAATTGCTAAAAAATAAAATTAATAGCCTATTATATGATAGTATGAAACGCATTTTGCTTCACATTCCTGAATTAACATTACATCTACATTGTCAACTGCATATGGATCATTTTTTATCCAACAGCGTAGCGATTTGTTGCTCTTAATGATTATATTAAGATTTTTCAAAATTTTAATATAATTAAAAATTAAAATTATAACTAATTATTGTGAGTAATCTAACTAAATTAAATTTAAATGAATTGTATTATTGAATGAACTATTTAATTTTCATGATTACCTGAAATTTTAGTATAGTAATAATGATTATTTGGAGAAGATAAAACATTTATTGAACTGTTAATTTCTGTCTAATTTGGAGAGTTTAGTTTTTAAATAAATTTAATTTAGAACAAGGCATCGATTCGTACTTATTTTCGAAGTACAATACTTATAAATCGGCCTATGTACTCAAGAAATTGAAAATGTACTCATTTGTAAATACAGATTTTACATTAAAATTCTCAAAATTTTCGTTTGTGGCGCAAAAAATGAATTTTCTGGCGATTTTTGAAAAAAATTTTTTGTAGCGTACTTATAATTGTAAAATTTTTTCCACTATGTACTTATAATTTTTTTTCGTTTCAACTTAACATTTTTTTGATCGAAGCCCTGATTTAGAATAATTAGAGAAATTAAATATTAACCATTTAAAAACATCAATTAATTTGAAAAAATTTTATTTTTAATTTGGGAAAATGGAAAAAATTATATAAATATTGAATTTCATAATATGTATTTAATTCTATATAAACTAAATTTACACATATGTACATATTACATACTCGAGAACAGACCCCTGATAAATGCGGCGGTGAAAAAAGTTTTACCCAATGAGAGTTAGGTAAATCAAAACTTGTATGTCTTTTTCAATCGTTAACTGTTTGGATTTGAGCAATTGAGGTATAATTGAGTTATTATTGTTATTCCAATTTATATGTTTTAATAGGACATTTTTTAAAGCTTATTTCTAATTTTAGTTAGGTAAAAAAGTTTTGGAAAAATGAAAAATTTTCCGAGTCGAAAATGATTAAGGGTTGTTCAAATCCATAAAACTTTTACACTTCCCACAGAAACTTTACAAATTTATATCAATAAAAAATCATTAAAAATGCCACAATAGTGAAAGAAATAAATTAACAATTGTATTAATAATAATTCGGGCCCCGATTTTATGCAAATTAAATTCTTTTGTGAAATTATTTTGGTCTGTAATGGAGATGAAGCAAACTTTTAACTTGTTTTGAACATTTTAGAGGGAATGGAGTGGAGTAGTATTTAGGGCGAGATAAATAATATTTAAAAGTTTTGAGGTCAACATTGAAAATAACTAAAATTCTGTCAAGTTTTAATTTTAAAAGGGAAAAATTTTGAAAAGATATCATTCAAATTTTTATTTAATATTGAAAAAAAATCTAGCTCATTTAGGGAATTTCCAAATAAAATGTTTTTCTGTCAATTTCCATCAGTATATTTTCATATTTTCAGTGAATAATCATAATTAGTAAAGTACATATCATTTTCTAATTTCTGCAATTCTATCCCGACCCTCAATATTGGCTATTGGCCCAGTCACCTAAAAAATATTTATTTTTTTTTTCAAAACGTTTAAAAATCTAGAATTACCACAACATATTGAATAGCCCAAAGAGGCAATTCAAATTGATAAATTTCTTGGTCATCATAATAGATTTCAAAATTTGTTTTTGTGGCTAGGAACACCATATTAATTATTTGTCCAATTTCCAATTTTTGTTTCAAAGGTTTAACTCCATTACAAAAATAGTTTTCTTTCTTAATATTTTTCGAAATTGTATAAACTATTTTTAACCTACAATTTTGTTACAAAAGGAAATATTTTTATTCGTTATTTTTGCCTGCAAAACAACAGTCCCTCCTTAAAATTAAAATTTTTGTGGCATTAAAAATTAAATTCCATGCTTACTTTTTTCGTCCCATCCAAGAGCTCCATAATAAAAATTAATTAAAATATTTTCATCTAATTTTGTAACTGTCCCCTTTACAGATATATATTGCCCTTCTTTTAAATTTTCAATTTTTGTTATGTGTGGCGGAAGTGGTTTGGAAATGTATTGAGAACATCTTTTTGCATCATTACCGAATTTAACATTATCAACATTACCTCTTACCTGTAAGAAATTTTAAGAAAATTTGTTTTTCATAATTTTACCATAATCCAATTAATCATCCAGGGAGGGGCTACATACCGTATTTTCTCTAATAGAATGACAGTCATTCTATTTTTCATATACCCCAGAAAAGTGTCATTCAATTAGAGATGTCATTCAATTGGAGACTGTCACTTTATTTTTCATAGGTCAGAAATACAGATTGGATGAATCGAATATCCTATCTAATATTTCTGAATTCGAAATTTTACCGATTTTTTGGTTTTCTATAGTTTGGTTTTCGAAATTTTCGGTTTCAGGTTTTCAAAATTTTACCGATATTTAGGTTTCTATATTTGTGCCATTGAGGAATTTGGTCATGATATAGAGTGATCAGCCATTTAGAGTTATTTTGAAGGATTATATTAGGTTATGATGGACATCAGGAAATTTGTTGGGATTCGGAGGGATATTGAAGGAGTTGGAGAATATCAGGTGATTAAGAAGGTATAGTATTTGTGGGGCTGTAGATATTCGTTGGACTTAATGGGATATCAGTAAGGATATCAGTCAGGAGAATATCAAGTGATTAAGAAGGTATCCTTCAAATCCTCTATATCATTCCAAATCCTTCACTAACCCTCTTAATCCCTCTTGATCTACTAATCACTAAAACCTCCTCTAATCATTTCAATCTCTCGATATTTTCCTCAAATCCTTTAATCTCTTGATATATCTCTTTTTCCTCCCAAATCCCCTGATATCCCTCTTAATCCGCTTAATATCCCTCTTAATCCCTTCAAAAATATCACATTTATCCATACTAAAAAGGAATATAAACTAGTTAATAAAGGGGATAGAGATATAAGAGTTAGATAGTTATATTTAAAAAATGTCATTCAATTAGAGATGTCATTCAACTGGAGATTGTCATTCTATTTTTCATATACCCCAAAAAAGTGTCATTCAATTAGAGATGTCATTCAATTAGAGACTGTCATTTAATTAGAGTAAATACGGTAATTATATTTAATAGACTTTTTGTCATTATTGAAGTAAATCTTAAAGTATGTTTCTTCCACATTTATCCGAACAATCAAGTCAACACCCGACAGGCCGATTGGATTTGCATATTTTTTCAAATTTATATAATCCTTCTCATGTAGCCTGCTAGATATTTTAAGCCATGATTCTTCGTGCTCAGTCGAGAATTGGAATTTCATTTTTAGTAAAGTATCGCCAACTGAAATTAATTTAAAGTATTAAATAAAATATTTTATTGTCTAAGGTTTTTATGAATTTAAAATATTTTATTGGTTTTCACAAAAGTCTTGTCCCTCTAATAGGCAATGTTGGGCCTATCATCTACCTATATAAAGTACTTACAACTCTTTGACTCATCATTACTCTCGTGCATCAGACTTATTTCAAGTTTCTCTATTCCTCCAACATCGCTTGATTTAGGCAAAGTACCCTCAATACAGAATGTGGAACCAATAAAAGACAATTGGTCAAGTTCATATTTGTAGATTTTCTCGCTTTCCTTTAGTTGCAATTTCTATAATTTTTCATAAAATTGTTAACTATCTACATAAATATTCACTTACAGGGGAGGTGATGAACGGCTCTTCTAGAAGAACTGCATCTCCTTTTACCTAAATATAATTTGTATTATAGTAAATGCTATTCTATTTTCACACACCTGCTCTAATTTTCAAACTTTTTTAGATATTACCGCTTATTTTTGGGACGCCAGGATAACAAATTTATTCCTTTATGGAAAAATTTTCATGGAAAAGTCGAGTTTTGAACGGGATGCGGGTTGACAAGTGCGGATATCTGTTAACCCATGCACATCCCTGAGAACCATTAAAACAATTCTTAAAAACCATATAAAAATCTAAGTAATATTTTACCTGTATCCAATTTGTTGACCAAAAAGGAAATCCTCCTATATAGCTGTGGCATTCTTTGTCGTTAATATATATATTGTAAAATTCAATGTTTTTTCCATCTTTATATATATTTTTCATTTTAATTGTAATTTGGACTGGTTTGCCTTTTAAATATATATTAGCTCCTTGTATTGTTACATTATTATGGTACTTGTTTTCCTTTATTTTAAATAATTAGTATATTAAATAATTTTTCTGTACTATAATTTCGGTCCTACATATATATATCCATTATCCTTATTTTTTCAAATCCCCGTTATCCATCCAAATTCTTGATATAACCTATATCTTTATTGATGTACCAAAATCCTTAAATCCCTGACTAGTAGAGTTCGAAACTTTGTACCACAGGGCCTATACCTAAAATCCATTTGCCGATTATTACTCAGGACTAGAGTAGCTCCGAGTTCGATCGATACGAGTTACTCGACTCTGGGACTACAAAGCAGTGATGGAAAACTTCCAAAATTTCTCTGGAACCGGTTCCGGTTCCGGAACCGCTTTATTAATTTTGGCGGTTCCGGTTCCGGTTCTGGAACCGCTTTTTTAAATTTGGCGGTTCCGGTTCCGGTTCTGGAACCGCTTTTTTAACTTTGGCGGTTCCGGTTCCGGTTCTGGAACCGGTACCAGAACCGGTTCCAGTGACAAAATTTTTTAGCTATTTTAATGAAAAAAATTTATTATTTTTTTCATAAATAAATTTTATTAAAGCCTTCTGAATTGATTAAGGGTGATTTAAGGAAATCAGTAGTAGCGTAAGGAGTGATAAAGAGATTCGTGAGTATAAAGGTATGAGGGATTATGAGAGATTAAGAGATAGACTACTACTAGAGATAGACCTACTATTAAGATGTTGAAGTCCATGATACCATCCGATTAAAGGAAGATTTTGGAAGATCCTTAAGCCAGATGGTCATACGACACTTGCAGAGGATTTATAGTGAGGTCATTGGATTAAAATGGTTTGAACGGATATCCGGGGATTTTTTTTGGATAACAGAGATATTCGACCATTTGTAGGAATATCGTAGGATTAAGTTAAGGCAGGATCCTTAAGCCAATATCTTCATTTTTCTGCGCCGCAGGCGAAAATTTTGAAAATTTTGGAGGATCCTTAAGCCAAAATCTTTCTTTTTCTGCGCCGCAGGCGAAAATTTTGAAAATTTTGGAAATCATAGCACATAAAATTAATCTATTTAAATATAAGACCTGTGTACGAAGTACGAGTACCTGTGTACGAAGTACGAGTACGAGTACGAATTTTGGTACGAGCTTCCAAACACTGCTCACGACTCCCATATTTTGCTCATTTCTCTGATTTTACCCATCATTAGGGGTGTATCTTTGGAACCGGTGCTGGAACCGGTTCCAAATCGGTTCCAGACCTTTACCGGTTCCGCGGTTCCGGTTCCAAACCGGTTCCGGACCTTTGCCGGTTCCACGGTTCCGGTTCCAAACCGGTTCCAGAACTTTACCGGTTCCACGGTTCCACTTCCGGAACCGGTTCTGGAACCGCCCGGTTCCGGAACCGGAACCGGAACCTTTCCATCACTGCTACAAAGGAGATTCTAAGACTATGGAGTTTTGGACAGTTTTATTAAACAACCTACAGAGTACGATGCCAAATTAATAATATTATTTCTATAATTAACATAAATTGACAAAACTGTAGCTCCAACTTAAATTAAAAATAAATATAAACAAAATTAACTTAAATTAAAAAAAACTATTCAAATTAAATTCAGGAGAATCATGCAAAAGTAGAAGTTGAAAATTTTGGGCATTTTCATTAATTTGTACTTTTATTGTGGCAATTGATCCATTAGTCATAAAATTGTTAAATATACGGTTAGAGTGGGGCAATAGAATGTTTTGAATTTTCTATAATTTATAAATTGATAATTGTTTCTTGTAATTCAATTAGTATATTTTTAATTAATTAAACACTCTAAATATATGTAAGTTCTAAATCCAAGCTGCAGAATATCAAAGATAAGTGTGTGATATTAAAAAACTTGTCTTTTAATGTTAGGGGTTGCTTAACCAATTTTCAGCAGCTCTAATTGATAATGACCAGGGGTCAATCGGAAATGACGGCTTTCCTATTTTGCCTAACCAAGTTTGTTTTTCCTCTCTTAAAATTTAATTTTAATTTAGGTTATCACCTCATTTTCTGTTTCAGTAATTGCATTAATTCTGATAAAGTCTCCCAACAACTCCAACTTTTTATATGTTAAATATTTCTTTCCATACCACCATTTATTATACCAAAATTTATTTGTAAATATTTTTGTTTCATTTCCAATATTAAATTCACAATAAAATTTAAATAATTTTATTTTTATATTGAGGGTCATTCCCTCCTTCATTATAGTATTTTTATTTGGCAAAATGTCTATTTTTGATTGGGACCAATCTCCATTTACATCCTAAATTTAATTGTGTTATTTTGAGAATTTAAGTAAATGTCCTAAAAGAAGCCATTTCCTGTTATAAGCCCACTCATTAAGACCCAATGAAGATAGAACTCAGGCCGTTTCCGCTCCTGTGACCCTTGAAGAATGGAACCACTGGGTTCCATTCTGGGTTCTGGAACCCAGTGGTTCCATTCTTCTATTAGGAACCCAGTGGTTCCATTCTTCTACCACTGGGTTCCATTCTTCTATTAGGGCATGTACGGTATATTTAAAATTAATTTTTCATAAACCCCTTACATTTCTCTCAAAAACAATTCTGTCTTCATAAACATAAATTCCAATATTTCTTTCATTATTGTAAAGTTTGAATGTTGCCGTTGCATTTAAATTGTTTATAAATATTTTAAAATTAATTTCAATTTCAATATTCCCAATCAAATAATAAGTTTCCTCTGTCCTCGTTTTGGGGCATTTTGAATTTCCAAATTCAGTAATTTCAAACCAATTTTTTAACATTTCTTTACTTTTTCGGCTTATTTTCTCTTCTCTCGTAAACTAAAAAATTATAATATTTTTTCAAACACCTCCCCCCCCCTTCCATACCCAAACTTTCATTGGACAATTACATCCTCTATCAACATAAAAGCTGAGAATGTTGTCCATTTCTTTGGACAATATATCATATCCCAACATCCAAAATGTTGAATGGGCCGAGAACAATCGAGAGACATTGAAGGGGGCCCACTTCATTTCTTCAAAAAACTTTCTTTTATGCTCCACATCCACACTATATCTATTCATAGCCAGCCCTCCTTGAAATTTAAATATTTTTTACTTAATTTGAATATCATTTCTCTACCTTTTTCAATAACAATAAGCCTTGTGGTGAATTCTTTTTCACCAATTGTGATTGAAAATTGCTCTTCTGATCCAATATTATAACTTTAAATTATTGAAAGTATTAAGGTCAGAGAAAACTAGGAGAGGGCAGAACATGGGAAATACCGGAGTTATTCCTTCAAATCAAAAATATATATATATTTATTTTCCCCTCACTAGTTAATTATCTAAATTTAAATTCAAATCTAACTTCATATCGAAGATCGAGGAAACCATCTTCGTTTTGTTGTTATCCTCAGTAGTTCGGTGGATGTAAATTCCATGCCAGGGGACAAAGGATGATGGAATATCCGATGCCAACCTGCAAAGGCTGTCAATTCCTTTTCCACTATTACAATATTCCTTTCTTTTATTTTCACACATTTTGCCCACATTGTTCTTAATTTTATAAATATTGTTAGACTTTTATAACCATATCATCCTCGAGGCTAGCGGGAAGTGATTAGATTTGGGTTTTCGAGTCGGGCCAACGTTCGAGTTATTTTTTCGGGCCTCATTTTTATCGTGTCGTGGATCGAGTCTCTTTCGAGCCAAAATTCCATTGAAAATCTTTCGGACCGGGCCGGATCGGGCCCCCTGCCCTAAAAGTGTTTATGAACAGGATAAAAATCAGACTAAGACATTCCCCTCTCAAGCCAATGTTAAAGGTGGATGAGGGGTTCCATTCATTTAAATAAATATTTAAATTTTTACTTTATTTGTGTTTTTAATTCGGTAATCATTATTGGTGACAAGGCCTCGTTTTTTAAACCTTCCATCCAACTGTCCGGGGTAACAAATTAACAAACTGATTTTATTTTTAATTTAATTTTAAATTAATATATATAAGTATATTACCCATCACAAAAATATCCAGCTTTAATGTAAAAATTGATGGAATAGACAGCCAAGTTTTCATAATTTGGGTTACGCATACAATGATCTTGATGGTGGTAATGGATTGAGAAGGAATCGGTTTCCATGGTCGTTAACTTGACTCTTAATTTTTAAATTATTATTTTTAATTTTTTCTAAATTATTCTCTTACATTTCAGTCCTCAAAACATTATTTTCCACAAAATCAAAACTTTTTATCTTTATCAAAATTATTATTAAAATTGAAAAGATTAAAGAAAAGCAGTTCATTTTAGTTTTTAATTAACAAATGAATTTATTTAAACTGAAAAAATTAATTAAAATAATTAAAGATTTTCTGATAGATTCAAAATATTTAAGGCTTAATTGAATCTTTTTAATGAAAATAATTTTAATTAAATAATTTAAAAATGGCTGTTAATTGCTTATAAAATAGCCCTTTTTTATATAATTTTTTATTTAAAAAATTAATGAATAATTAAAAGTTATCTGATCAAATTATTTTTATTTTTATCGTTAAAATATGAATCATTTACATATTTATTTAAATTAAATCCAAAAAATTATAAATTAATTTATTTGTGTGTGGTCAATGGAAATTGTGGGGAATTTATTAGAAAAAATATTACAGAATCAGCTTTTTAAATATTTTATGAATCATCCAAATATTTTATATTAAAATTATCTCTCTTTGATTTAATATCAATCATTTAATTATCGAAAAAGGGGATCCAGAATTTTTATTTTGAGGAAATATTTGTAGGGAATGAGAGGGAAAAATCTGAGGAAAATGTTTAAATTTATTAATCCAAATCTTTGATAAGATATATTTTTATTTTTCTCTCTTCCATTTCATGAATCAAAGGTTTCGAAATTTTAATTTACGGATTTTTTAGTCGAAACAGCTTTAGACAAGTGACATCATACTAGAATTAAAAAGAAAAAGCTTCTCCCAACACAAAAAGATACAAAGAAAAGTAATGAAAATAACGTATTCTCTTTGCAGACATGTAGTCCTTCAACTGACATTTACCGTTAGAATTTAATATGAATCATTTATTTATTTTATTTTATTTAAATTTAATCCAATATTTTAAAAAATTACAAATTAATCTATGTGTGTGTGTGGTCAACGAAAATTGTTGGGAATTTTTTAGAAAAAAATTAAAATTACACAGAGCATCAACATCAATAAAAAAACTAGAATAAAATGATAAAATCGGGTTTTTAAATACTTTTATGAGTCATCCAAATATTTTTTAGTAAAATATAATAAATAAGAATTAATTTAACTATAATTTTTTAAATAATTTTGTAAATAAAATTAAAAAGACGGTTATGCCCGAAGATAGGGGTGTCTTAGAACTAGAAGAATTACCTCTTTATCAAAAGATTAAAGACAAAAATTATGAAGGTGGAATTAGGCATGAAGAATGAGGGTATCTTCATAACGACTAAAACTGCACAGAATTCTTTTTAAAAATAAAGTAGAGATGTAAGAGATGTAGTAGAGATGTAGCTTTTTAAAATTTTTTAAAAATATAAATTTAGATGTTTGGTGTTTTAAATATTTTTATTTTATTTTTTGGCAGAATTTAAATGATTTAATTATAAAGTACATTTAGGTTTTAATAAATTATTATCCTAATTACGCTTCAACTATGTATGCTCACACCGAAAATTATTTAGTATTAAATAACAAAAAGTGCAACTTTATGATAAATATTTTTGTCAATTTCAATAATATTTAAAAATAAAAGAGATTACCCAAAATATTTTTAATAAACTTTTAAAAGTTGTTCAAACATAAAGTGTATCTTCAATTTAATATAAAATGGATTATAATTTTGGTTTTAGACAACAATTACTGCCTATTTTATTAATAAAAATATTAAATTCAAACCGCTACAAAAAATGATAAAAATAATTTTTTTATTCCTTATTTTTGCCCAAATTTATTATTTATCCTCCTCAGCAAATCTGACTGAAAAAGAAAAGTTAGATAAAGCTCAAAAAATAGTTGATAAGGCAAACGCTAAAAATAAGGGGAAATGGATTGCAAAATTACATAATCGAATTGCTAAATTGGAGAAGCATTCTGTAATGCTTGGGGCAAAACTAAAAGTCCCGAAAAAACAAGTCTCTACTCCCGAAAAAACAAATCTTCGCCGTAAACGTTCAATTCCAGCTTCTTTTGATGTTCGTACAGGATTTGCATCTTGTGCTGGAATTGTTGGAATGATTCAGGTAATTGGGAATTTAATAAATAAATAAATAAATAATCCTTCAAAAAAGGACCAATCAAGTTGTGGAGATTGTTGGGCTGTCTCCACAGCCTCTGCTTTAACTGATCGTTATTGTATTAGTCAAGTAAAAAAGGGGAATTCAGCACCTTTAAAGACAAATCCATCAGTATATTTCTCAGCGCTAGAGTTGATGAGTTGTACTCCTGGAATGTGGGGATGTGATGGAGGTGATCCTTACTATGCATGGAAATATACACAGAATTCAGGTATTCTAATTATTTTTACTGAGATATTGAAAGGAAACCCCCTACTAAACATTCAGTCTCTGGCACTCTGATAGTAATTATGCAATCTTAACATTAAAAAATTAACAAAAGTAATCAAATAAAACAAAATCTAATTGTAGATAATTGCGAAAGTTAGGCAAACATTTGGGTACCAGGCAGGATTCCTGCGATCTTTTGTTCTAAAGAAATTTTATTCTCAAATATCATCTTATTTTTAATTAAAGGTGTTGTTACTGGAACAAATTATACTTGGAACAGTGGATGTAAGCCATATCCATTCCCGCCACATGGAACAACTTCATATACTGCCCCGTCCTGTGTCTCTTCTTGTACATCGAGTGCTTGGAATGTTGCTTATACCCAAGATAAAAAATATAGTTTAGTCTTTAATTTAAATAAAAATAACAAAATATTCTTTTAAATTAAGCTAAAACAACAGGTTATATTCAAAGTAACGTAGCAGCCATTCAAAATGAAATAATGGCTAATGGTTCTGTTGTAGCCGCTTTTGATGTTTACGATGATTTTATGTATTATTCATCAGGAGTATATCAGGCAAATTTTGGATAGACTTTAATTGCCTTTTACTAAAATTATAAATTAAATTTAGCAAACTTCGAATGTTTATGAAGGCGGGCATGCCGTTAGAATGATTGGTTGGGGTACAGAAACTTATTCAGACGGAACAAGTTTGGATTATTGGTTGTGTGCCAACCAATGGAATTATGATTGGGGAATGAATGGATATTTCAAAATTGCTAGAGGTGTGGATGAATGTGGAATTGAATCCTCTGAAATTTCTTTTGGAAATTTTTAAAATATTTTCTTTAAATTAGAAAGAATTGTTGTTGTTGTTAACTATTTTTAGGTATTAAATTAGTATAATTACAAAGCTTTTTCCTAGTAGATAAACTAAATTTAGAAATTTGTAAATTTTTAAGTAATTCACTAAAATACTATATGTATTGTGTTCATAATTTGTTGAAGGAAAATAAATATTATTTTTAAAACAAAATTAATTTTTAAAATTTTAAACAATATTTATGTTTAATAATGTGTCTTAGACACATTTCCAAGCAACCTATGGCGGAAAAAATTCGATTCTTAAAAGAGAAAATATTAGAATAATTTTTATGCTGAAGAAAATTTATACTAAATTACTTATTCTCCTCGTCTAGAAGTTGCATAGTTTTAAAAATATAAATTTTTGGATTATAACTTCTAAAAAATCATTTCAAGTAGTTAACCCGACCCCCGTGTCGCGGGGGCAGAAGGGGCTGTCAGTTAATCAATCAAAATTAAAAGGTGTGAAGTCATTTCCCTCCCGACCCCTTCCCCACTAACCAAAAGCTTTTGAAGCTTTTGATTACCCCTCTCTAATAAAAGGTACCCACCCCAAACTTAAAAAGCCTGTCTTTTCCTCTTCTTCCTCCAACCATCCCTCCCAACCAAAAGGTTTTGAGGCTTTTTCCTACTCTCCTTTCTTTTACAACCTAAACCTTTTGATATTTCTTAAATTATGCAAATGTCCCCGCAAAAGCTTTTCTTTCCAAAAGGTTGCGTAATATTTTTCCCCCCCAAATTTTTAAAGCTTTTTCTTCCTTAAAATAAAAGGAGGGTGTAAATAAAAAAGGAAAAAATACTGTAATAAGGAAAAATTAATAAATGGAAATTAAATAATAAAATTATTAAGTAAAAAATATTTAAAATATATAAATTAAATAAATAAAAACTCTCTCACAATTAATTACCTAATTATAAAGAAAAAATACTGTAAAAATAAGAAATAAATAAATATTAGTAAGAATAAGAAATAAAAATAAAATAAGGCAAATAATAAATAGAATAGTTTAAACTAATTAAAACTTCAACAATTACTCGTCGTCTCGTCGTTAACACAGAAATTTAAAATTATACCGTAAAATTTTTCAAATTCCCTTTTTTTTTTCATTTCGCAATATTTCCTAGTATATTTCCTTACTTAAAATTATGCAGATTTTTAATATTACCAAACCCCTTTCTTTTACTTTTCCAGCTCTATAGCTTGTCTTAAAATTCTTTTGCTTTCCCTTTTCTTTCCGACAGGGAATAAAAGGATAAAAATTCCTTTTATGCAAATTTATTACTGAACTTCTTTTCAATCGTAAAGGACTTAAAAGAATAGAAAATAAATGGATTGGAATTAAAGGTTAAAAGTATTACGAAATCCTTTCCCTTTTCCCTTTTTATGCAAATTTCCTTAACTCTTCTCTCCGACTGGAAATAAAAGGAAATGGAAGCATTAAAATTTACTTTTGAGTAAAATTCCTATTCTACCAAACATTAATCATTTGGGGATCCTTAAAAGTAGAGGATTTTAGATTTCTTTCTTCATTCTTGAAATTTTCTACAAATTTACTAATTTTGAATTACTCCTTATTCTGGAAATTATTTTTGGATTTTATTGAACAATGGCTCCTCCACCTACAAAAAAATCAAAGATGTTTCTGATCAACAATTTACTTGATTTGCAATCAGGAGGAGGTAAATTTTTAAAACATTTGGGGGAAGAAACAAAAATCACCCGAAAATTCAATCTCACCAAACTATCTACTAAATTTTTAATATCCGGTTTACCCGCTGACCCAGAGGGATTGATAAGGGATCTATTTCAAAAGTGCATTGATCAGACCCTGGAAACCAGTCGGGACAATCAACTCAATCCAGACCAACTAGGCTGTACCGTGAGCAGTCAATTATTGGAAACCGATATTTGGATCCCAATCCGTGAAATTACTCCCAACACGGTGGATTCAATTCTCAATCAGTTCCTAAAGGTTGCCCAATCCAAGAAACAAGATCAAGGAATGTTATGGGGTGAAAATTTTAATGTTTCAGTTACATGCGTAGACAAGAAGAATCTTCACACAACACGGAATATTCAAGGTAGCGGCGGGAAGTCTACTCGTCGGATCAACGACAAAGCCTTGATCAAAATTCGTAATTCGGACAACTTCTGCCTATTTTATGCCCTAATGGCTTCATTTGTTTATTCAATATGTTCCTGGTCGAGAAGCAAATTCTATAACTACATGCACAGTCGATATGGAATGGCCCATCGATTCGAGCAGGACACGAAGGATCTGATGGAAAATGTGCGAGCACCTCTTGATCAATCTACCTACGATGCAAAGGAATGGGTGCCCAAAGCGGTGGACTTTTGGAATTCAAGGAACGAAGGCCTGTTTAAAGTTTTTATTTTTGGGGAATTCAATGAGAAGCCTATTTTCAAATATGGGGATGAAAATTACAATACCCCCATTTTACTTTATTACAACAATAATCATTTTGATGGTGTTAGAAGGGCAAGTGATTTATTCGGTGAAGCATATTGCCTATCGTGTGAAAAGATCTATCATCGTCAAAGCGACCATTCTACATCCTGCTTAGCAAAGTGTCAGAACTGCTCCAGGATTGGACCTGGTTTTCCTTGCCAACAGATAGACAACTACTTCAAACGCTGCTCCGGGTGTTCTAAGGAATTTAATAATGAGGACTGCTATACCCATCATCTCAAATCTAACTTCTGCAATAATTCGAAAAAGTGTGAGAAATGTGGCGTGGTTTATCTTGTAAAGGACAACAACCGGAACGGTCGCAGTGGGCATGTATGTTCTGAACGCTACTGCACCACTTGCTTCAGTTTTCATGATCCAAAAAGAGGTTGTTACATCAAACCTCTTACTCCCAGGAAACCGAAGCCCTACCGTTTCATCGCCTTTGACTTTGAGACTATGCAACACAAACAAGGCGAAAAGGGTAAATTACACGAGGTGAATTTTATTTCAGCGAAAATTAACTGCCCCGAGTGTATTAGTAAGGGAAACAACGATTGTACTATTTGCGGAGAAGAACGAACTATAACCTTCTCCCACAAACCATTCTGCAACACCCAAGTGGATCAACAAAATATTACCAATGATCCACTGACTGATTTTGTAGCCTGGATCACCAATTTTTCTACTGATACAGTAGCCTTCTCTCACTTTGGAGGAAGGTTTGATATGGTCTTGGTCTTCAAAGCATTGTATCTCCAGGGACTAACACCAGATATGATCAAGAATGGAAACAAAATGTATGAAATGAAGGTGAAAAATGATAAGAAATGTTGGGTCATCTTTCACGACACCTATAATCTTATGCCTATGCCGTTGGCTTCTCTGGTACCGGCATTTGCTCTACAAGTGGAAGATAAACCTTTCTTCCCTCATCTGGCCAACAACCCAAAGAATTATGGAAAGGAAATCCTCCCAACTAAGGAAGATTACCTTGCAAATGGGATGATGCCTGAAAAGAGGGCTCAGTTCGATAAATGGTTCGAACAACACAAAAACGAGCCATTCAATTTAGATGAACAACTAGCAGCCTATTGTACAAACGATGTGGATATTTTAACGGCTGCTCTTATTGCCTTCAGAAAGGAATTTTTGGAGGTTTCCAATGGGCTTGATGTTCTTCGCGAGTCCATGACAATTGCTTCAGCCTGCATGAAGCATTTCCGCATGAATCATCTCAAACCACACCACGTTGGGATTGTACCAGAAAAAGGGTATGATAATGCGGACAACCAAAGTTTGTTGGCTCTCCGATTCCTCAAGTGGTATGCTGAAAAGAATATGGTCAACATTAGGACAGCACACTCAGAAAATGGAGAGAAAAAGATGGGTAAATATAAATTAGATGGGTGGGTCAAGGAAAAGAAATTGGCCATTGAAGTCAATGGGTGCTGTTGGCATGGATGTATTAAGTGCTACCCAGAAGATGATATAAAACTCCCTACCGGTCTAACAGCAGGACAACAGAGACAAAAAGATGAACAACGTTTGAATTTCATCAAGAATTTGGGAGTGAATGTGGAAGTTTATTGGGAGTGTGAAATAAGGGCTATGGTTTCGAAAGATTATGAAATGAGGAAAATGTTTAAGAATTATTTAGACGATGGACCAATCAATATTAGATCAGCATTTTACGGTGGAAGGACTGGTCCACTCAAACTTTTCCACAAGGCTGAACCTGGTCGGAAAATCTCCTACTATGACGTCACTTCCCTCTACCCGTTTATTAATGTCTCCACAAGGTACCCAGTTGGACACCCTGAAGTCCACGTCATCAACAAGGATGTCAATTGGACGAAACCTGAGGACAACATATATCAACTTGCCCTACTCAAACTGTTCATCATTCCACCACGTAGTATTGATGTTCCCGTACTACCTATGAAAATTGGAGAGGATGAAGATGAAAGGCTCCTCTTCCCACTATGCTCTACATGTGCCAAAGAACACCCACATGGAGATGTGAAGGAGAATTACTGCTGCCCTCACACAGACCAACAAAGAGGGTGGGTAAGCACTTGTACATCTATTGAGTTAAATGAGGCCCTCAAGGAGGGGTATGTGGTCACCAAATTATTTAGAGTGTTGGAATTTAAAAGCTATGACGACACCCTCTTCAGGCCATATATTAGTGAATTTATGGGGCAAAAAATTCACTCTTCAGGTTTTGACAACACCATCAAGGGTGACAAGGAGAAGGAAGATAAGTTTATGAAGGAGTGCCTGGAAATGTTTGGGATTAATATAGAAAGGGAAAAGATGGTAGTCAATAAGGGTAAACGGACACAAGCAAAATTGTGTCTAAACAACTTGTGGGGTCGATTTTCACTCCGTAATTTTGGACTTTCTCAGTGCAAAATTACTGACGACCCCAATGAATTGGCAAAAATGTGTGACGACCCTTCAATTACAATCAATTCAATTGATGAGCTCACTGAAGATGTCATTCTCATCAATTACATCAAAAAGAAAGACTGGGTGGAGGAGCATGACTCATCAAACGTCATCATTTCGCTATGGACCACCTCAGCAGCGAGAATCCACCTTCTGCATGCCATGCAGAAGGTTGTCAGAACACCTGGATGTCAGCTCCTTTATACTGACACCGATTCATTGATTTTTTCTCATCCCGACAACAACTGCCCACTTGATCTAGGGCCTCATCTGGGTCAGTTTACTGACGAGTACCCAGACTTTGATATTTTGGAGTACTGCTCTGGAGGAGCAAAACAATATGGACTGAAACTTCAAAAGAGATCTACTCCCAATGCTGAGCCGGACTATGTTCTCAAAGTCCGTGGAATGACTCTCAACTGGGATGTCATCAACAACCAGGGATTATGTTACGAGAACTTTAAGAAACAAGTTTTTGATTTCACAAAATCAGATAATATACCAATTTTAATTAAATATCCAAACTTTCTTAGACCATCTATTAAAGATGGTTCGATTACAACCCAACCTCTTACTAAAATTTACAAACCTTATGTCGGTAAGGGCATTGTCCGCCCTTCCGATTTTGTTGTATTAAATTTTGGTCATATTAATAATCGCCATCCTAGAATTTTATTGTAATTATAGGGGTTGGAAAGTAGCCAGGGGTACGGGCACCAAACTCTATACCAACCATCGTAATGTTGCGAGTCACACCTCTCATTGACTTGTCGATGAATATCAAATGTGTTATTCACATATTGTGAGGTAATCCTCGCATTGAAAATCGGTGGTCGCGGACTTGAGTATAAATTCTCACTTCCCTGGTTGAGTTTGGGCATGCCTGTCAAATGGCGAAGCCACACTCCTATCTTTTACAATAATTTTCTATTCTTAATAAAATTTTTTCTTATTCTTAATAAATATTTTACACATTATTATTGTATAAATTTTATTCGTGATAAATTTTTAAAGATAAAATTTTGAAAAAATTATTCAATAGGAGTCACAAGTTTTAGGGGTAAAATTGCATAGTTAGTAAAACAAAGATACAATTTTTAAAATATTAAAAAATTAAGGGAATGAAGACATAGTTTTTAGGGGTAAAATTACATAATTAGTAAGACAAAGTAGTAGATTTCAGAATTTAATAAAAGGAGTTGCACTTTTTAGGGGTAAAATTACAAAATTAAGGAAAAGAAGATGAAATTTGTCAATTTTCATCTTTTTCAGTGTGCACGCGTGTGTTTTAGGTGCGCGTGTGTCGAGGGGGTGCGCGTGTTTTACCATTCATCTTGACTAAGGTCTCCCCTGTATATTTCCATCTCGTCTTCAAATTCCTTGTCCATAAATATTTCGGGACTATCTGGAGGAGAAAACTTTGCCTTATCTGAAAATTCCGAAGACAAGCTAGGAATTTTCTCTATCTCATCATCAACAAATTCCAATAACTCGATAGGATAAAAACGATCCTTAGCCCAAGGTCGATGTTCGACTACGCAATTTAGGTACGGGTTCTTAAGTTGTATACGATGTCTTGTGTAAAAATGTTGTGCTATGCTTACATTATAGGGACGTCGTAGGCGTCCATAGGCGCGAATTCTATTTGCGCCTTTTCGTGTAATACCTCCAAATAAAAAGGTCTTTCTTTCAAAGTCCTTGTTTAGGTAAGTTGTACGGACTTTACGATCCAAAAATTTTGTTAGCACACAAACTCTTGTTTGAGGGTTATCTAAATGTCCGGCTAGACTACGGACGGAGCAGTCTAGAAAGCGTGCAATTTCATCAACAACAAGAACCATTTTGTAAGAATGAATATTTTGGTAAAAATTCTGTCCTTTTATACACACATGTCGGTCACCCGACAATTCTTTGTAACACAATCCTCACATAAATCAAACTTTACAGTGACCCCATTCTCATATCTCACTAATTTATCTTCCGAATGGAATAGTTTTTCTCTACATTCCTTGCAAAAATAAAACTGAAGTACATATTTTGGCTTGGTAAGCTTCCATAAATTTTTGTCAAAGACAAAATACACAGGTTTGCGAGAATTTTCCTCAGACATTATAAATGTTTGAAATGAAAAATGAAAATTTTAGAGTTTATATATGCACCTAAATAGGGCGTGGCCTAATTTTATTCGTATTTGTTGAATTCCGCATTAAAATAAAAATCATTGATGAGTGAAGAAAGTTACGAAATAATACGTTATGTTAAGGGAGTGCGCGAGTATCGTGAATTTAAAATAAGAACCTATGTGCATTCAATCAATGATGCTCTAAAACAGAGCATTCAACTTGATATGGGAGCAAGACTATGCATCCTTATCAATTACTTTCGTGCTGGAAAATGGTGTGATGACTGTCTTAGCTTTGTCGTGAGTCAATTTCAAGATGATATAATAATACCCCTAGATGAAAAATCTTTTTCATACGCGTTTTATCTTTGTCCAGAATGTGCTGATATTACCAAAAACTATCTCGATAATTTATAATTTTATTCACAATATTTTTTACAAATAAATCTGGATTATGAACATTGTTTAACATTTTAAGATATTGGGGAAATGTGTAACCTTTAGAAAGAAAATAAATAAGAGAAATGCAATGGTGGGCACAATAATTAGAATTTAGGGATTGGTATGGTTTTAGGTTTCTATTTACAATTGAAAAATCTTTTAAAAATGAATCAATAATACATATACTTGTGGGTAAATTTAAACTATCAAAATAGACTGCTTGTTTATTTCCTTGAACGTAAATTGTAATCCAGTGTGAACCTGCAAATCCTTTAGGGTCCAAGTTTACAATTAAAGCTTTGCCTTCTACAGGTTTGGGTAGATTGTTACACGGAAAGCATCCCTGGAAGATTTTGTTTGTGTAGGGATTTGAGCTCAATATTTTTGTTATCTGATTGCTGAACATTATTCTTAGGTAAATTTGTTTTTAACCAAAAAATTGATCGTAATTGGTAAATAATTAAGCTTGCTATGAGCATAATATATAGTCCTATCAGACCCCAGCAAAAGACATGTCCATATATATCCCTGGGGGTTTCATTACAAAGAGTAGGTAGATTCTCAAAAGGAAAAGTTGCAAAGACTGGTGAAGAAGCGGATATTCTTGGTTGGGTTGTATTTTTCTTAGGGTATCCCATTTTATTTAGATACTCCGCATACTCAGGAATTTCTTGTAAATTTTCCATAGCTTCTTTAGTTAGTCCAACACACGGAGTAAATATCCGAATTAAAAATAAAGTTACTAAAATTCCTTTCATTTATTCAAATGGTAGTGTCGCTTGCTATTGTCCGGTTTTTATCTAGCATTATAAGGGAGTCCGCCTCACCCATAACAACTAGCATGACTCCGCCCTCTGGGACCGGCTGACTGAATTTGATGTTTATGGCTGTAGTCCCATTTTTTATTAGGTCAAATGTCCCACTATTATCATCCCCACTGTTTGTCAAATTGAAAACATAAATACAGTGAGTCTTTCCAAACTGTTGGTAAGTTATTCCATTATTTTCAGAGGAGTTTGTCAGACCTGTAGCTTCATTCATATCATGAAATGCCCTTACATATCTCCCATTTTTATAGTCAAAGTCATAGGGGGCCTGGGGGTATGGTCTTCCGTTGGCAATAATACTAATTTCTCTAACATTAAAATGTTGGAAATTAAAGGGACTTCTGGCTATTGACCCAACATAATCCGAGTTTGCAACTAGACCAAGGGTAATTCTTCTGGGAATTTGGTCCATGAACAAGTTTGCGTTAAATTCATATCTACCCTGACTTATGAAAAGAGGTTTCATCATAGTCTTTCTTATTGAATATCTTGCAGGCTTAGTTTCAAGTTTTTTAGCAATATCTAAAGAGAGCCCGTCCATAAGATCAACCTTTTTGACGTACAATTTACAACTTACAATTTCAAAATTGTAAGTTATTGGTTGTTCAACTCCGAGTACGGGAGGAGCAATTAATACAAATTTCATGTCATTTGGAAGTATTTCAACATCAATTTCACAATGATTTATTAGATAGAGAGGTTGGTTAAATATATCCGCATCAAGTTTCGAAATGAATTGTGCAGTTTTACTTGAAGAAAATAAATTTTTTCTTGTATTGTACGCTGAACCGTCCTCAAGCTTCAAGTCCGAGTCATAGAAATACCCTGCAGCGTTCAAATGAGAACTTTTTGCCCCTTGCGAATAAGATAGTTCGTGAGAAAAGTAAGTCTTGTAGGCGTAGAGTGAGTTTGAATTAAAAATTTCCCTTCCATTTACAGTAATTCTCATATTATTTATAAATGTCTGACCTATTAGTTGTATAGGTGCTACATTATCTGTAGCAGCCAGTTTGACCAATTTTCCATCTTCGCTTTCCTTTTTTATACGAAATTCAGTAAACAAATATACTTTTGATAGGTCTATGTAATCTTGACTACTATGAATCTTGAAATGAATGGGTGTGTCAGTGACAGGATTACTTGGTAAAATTTCAAAAACTTTGGATGAAGAAATGCTTACATTTGTTGGTGGTACTTGGAAAAAATCAAGGGCATTTGTAATAGAATTTACACTATCACGGTCAATTTTATGAAAACTCATGTTTAATAAAAACCAAAAGCGTCAGATTTTAATCGTTTTCTTTTAATAACTGTTTGATGACTGGGAATTGGTTTCCTTTTTATACCTCTTCCAGATCCAAATTGTTTAGGTAAGCCTCCTTTCTCAAGCACGGTATCTATCCCCTTCTTTCCTTCACTGACTAGAGCTTCTTTTATAGGTTCTCCTTGGATGACCCTTCCCAGTGCACGTTGACCTGTGTTTAGTGCCTCTTCTGAAACAGTAGTGCCTACACGCCGCATAATTGGTAGGAAAAATCTCCAAAGTCCTCTCATAATATCCCCAATGCCTGCTCCCCTTTGACCATAACCTCTCTGAAAGGGAGCTGCACCTTTAAAATAGTCATCTGTAACTCCTCCTCCTTTCATTGGAAGAATAAAATCGTCATAACTCACAGTACTTGTATCAAATAAAATGTGGACCATTTTTAATTTGTAAATGAAAATCAGAAATTTATCACCTTCTTAAATATTAGGACCAGGAGCACTGTACCGAATTCAAATGGTACAGGTCGACCATTATCCATTGTTCTCAGTTCAATCTCAATCTCATTAACTTCTTTTGGTAAAACTCGGGCATAAATTGGTGAATCATATATTTTCTCATAATATTGTCCTGGGGTGGCTCCTGCTACAGAAACAACTCTTAGGAGTGAACTAAGTGAATTCCCTATTATCATACTTTCAGTAAGTCCTTTGGAATATACAGCGAAACTTGAGAAACCTCCTCGTAAATCACAGCCATACTTGGCAATTTCATTGTTTAGTACCATATTTGGATTTTGAAATCCTAATACATAACCTAATTGATTGGAAAAAGAAACATATTTTATGCTTGGGTGAGTGAATGTGACTTTGAACCGTTCAAAGTCACTATGATAAAATAATTCTATCGAATCTATAATTTGCTTTTGTGTTGTCGAGTCTACTTTGTTTACTTTACCATATTTCTTTACAAGGATGGGCATATTTGGTAAATAATTTATCCTTGCTTGAGGGGTTACTTTCTGTCCAAGATTTGCAAGTACATGGGTAAGTACTCGTTCATATTCTTCAGTCCATAAAGGGTCATTAAATGTAGCTTCAGGTTTTGGGAGTTGTGGAAGTTCGTTTGAAGATTCAGCTGAAGATGTGGGAGATGGAGTTCTTGATTCTTCCTCGTTATTTTGTGTTCGAGAAAGAGAAGTGGGTAAAGAAGGTTGTATTGACTTTGGTTGAGGAGTGGGTTTTGGTGTTTGTGGTGTTGTATGCTTTGAAGGTTGTGGAGTGGGTTTTGGAGGTTGAGGAGCAGGTTTTGGTGGTTGAAGAGAGGGTTTTGGTGGTTGAGGAGAGGGTTTTGGTGGTTGAGGAGTGGGTTTTGGAGGCTGAGGAGAGGGTCTTGGTGGTTGAGGAGATGGCTGTGGTGTTTGAGGTGTTGTAGGTTTTGGTGGTTGAGGAGCGGGTTTTGGTGGTTGAGGAGAGGGTTTTGGTGGTTGAGGAGAGGGTTTCGGAGGTTGAGGAGTGGGTTTTTGTGTTTGCGGAGTTGACTCTGATGGTTGAGGGGTGGGTTTTGGTGGTTGAGCAGAGGGTTTTTGTGGTTGAGGAGAGGGTTTCGGAGTTTGAGGTGTTGTAGGCTTTAGCGGTTGTGGAACGGGTTTTGGTGTTTGAGGAGATGATTCTGGTGGTTGAGGTTTTGGTGGTTGAGGAGAGGGTTTCGGAGGTTGAGGGGTTGTAGGCTTTGGAGGATGTGGTGGCAGAGGAGTGGTAGGTTGAGGGGTGGGTTTTGGAGGTGGAGGTGTGGGTTTAGGAAGATCAGCTGAGGGTTTTGGAGTTTCTGGAATAGGTTTTGAAGGTGATGGTTTTGGAGGCTGAGGTGAGGGTTTTGGAGGTTGAGGGGTCGGGATTATTTTGGTAAGTTTAGGAGATGAACTACGGGATTCTAGTTCCCTTTCTGCAGAGGATGAAGGGGATTGGTCTCTAAGTTCTCCTTCTTCCTCTTCGGCCGATGAGGAACGAGTTGGCATTTTAAGTTCTCCTTCAGGGGATACACTACGTTTTGGTCTGCGGACACTTGGAAGTTTGACTAGTGTCTCGGGTTTTTCCAAGGATGATCCTTCTATAGCTCCTACTTGGTGTTGTAAAGTAGATAATAAAAATTGATGTAAATCTTCTACAGTGGTGTGCGAACCTTTGGGAACTGGTACACGAATAATACTAGCCCTTCCATCGGTTTTAGTAAAATGGATGTCAATCCATTGCTCGTCAAGAGTACCAATAGTTGAGGGCCATGAGTACGGATAACTTATACTATGCAGACCACATACCCAGTCTCCAGAGAAATATAGAGGTCTAGGCAGATGGACGCGAAATTTGTTTGGTCTATTATCTGGATAATCGGAAACATTACTAGGAAGAAAAACAAAGAAAGTATTTGACATTTTTATCAAAAATTAAATAATGAACAATTAAATGAGCTTTTATACTAGTTGGGTCTCGTGGATCCATTCTCTTTCAGGATAACCTATAAACTTTACTAAAAGATCGTAAGTCCCATCCGGTCTCTTTTTCTTTTTTACAACCTTTTCTATTCTATATTCAGTATCAGCATCCTTACGAACGCGAGCTAATTCCTCTCCGTAGAATGATCCCTTGAACTTTTCACCTTTATCATCTTGGACTTTGTAACGAATTGGGTGAACATGTCTTTTAACCTTTTCTACTTGGAGTATTTCATCGCCCCAGTTTGGAATATAACCCTTCTCAAACATTCCTTTTCCCAGACTCATTCGAACATAGTCTCCTTTTTTAAGTTTTGGGGTTGTCTTTTTATCTGAAAAAACATCTCCATATACCTTCTTCCATACCTCTTGAGCATTGTCAAAATTAACATCAATAGGTCTCATTCCATGTACCCTACTTTTTGCTTTATTTATTCCTTCTAAAATTCCAGGGAGGACTTGAATCCAGTCTAAGGTCTTGTTTTGGGCAAAATAACGGTAAATACGTTGTTTAATATGTCTAATAGCCCTTTCAGCTAGTGCTGCTTTTACTGTAGAGTGAGTTGGTTCCATCTTGTGAATTTCCTCATTTTGAAAAAATTCGTTCATTTGAGAATTTTTAAATTCTTTTCCCTTATCCGAAAATATACGGTGTGGTTTCATAGGCATTTGTTTTATTAACTCAGTGAACGCGGTTACCATATTCTCTGCCGTTTTTGACTTTACAGGCACTCCAAATATTTTTTTAGATAAAACATCAATTCCCAAAAGTAAATATTTATTCCCTTTGTTATGTCTTGCGATTGCTTGGAAATCTGCCAAATCTACTTGGACGTCTGTCATAAAGCCTGCGGGTATTGTCAAGGCTCTGTTAAAATGAATACGTCTCGGTCGCATTAATGTATATGTTCTGTGCCCTTCTAAGTAATCTTGCACAACGTTTTTAGGTATATGTTTGAGTACTTTTCTAGCCTCCTTCCATAGTCTATCCACACCTGAAAAGGCGGCTGGAGACTCTGGATTATTGTACAAATCTTGCAAAAGTTTAGTATAATCACCCATTTTTACCACAATGAAGGTTTAAATGATTTGTTACTTGCTTTGCGTTTGGCTTTTATAAGCCTCTGCATCCATTCCCTGCTTGCTCTTGCGGATTGTTTTTTCGTAACGGGTTTGACTCTTTTTAACTTTAAGAAGGGGCTTTCGTCGGGACCCTGCCATTTTCGTTTTAACTTTTGACGTCTTCGAATGTCATCCTCTTGTCTAGCTTTTAACATTGCTGATTGGTCTAGTGGGATTTTTAGTTTTCTTATACCACTTCTTTTTAATTCCCTTTCCTTTTTCCCTTTCCTAATATTTTCTAGCCTTTGATCCTCTCTTATTTTTCGCAAGTTTTCCTTTTTCTGCTCTAACTCATCAATCCTTTTCCTTTTATCTTCCTCAATATTAATATACTGTAACCTTTTTGTGCCTTTTGGTGGTGGTAGTGGTGGTTGTGGAACATATGTAACCTCTTTATAGTATTGTGGGGTATAAGGTATTTTTTGCTCTCTGATAGCCTTCTTCCTGTCTAAATATTGTCTTTTCTTTTCCTTCTTTCTATAGTCATCAAAACCTTCATCCACAATTTCTTTTTTAATAGGTTTAATTTCGTAATCTGTCAAGTGTCTCCTCTTGTCTGAACCTTCCTCTTGTACCCTTTTCCTTTTAGATGGTCTGTAATAGGTAGGAATAGATTTTTTCGGTTTTAATGTAATTGTAGGTTTAATGTCTGGTAGGATAGGTGGTATAATGTTATAGGCTGGTGTCTCTTTTGGATACGAACTAAAGGACATGTCATCACTCATCCATATATTATCGTCGTCTTCCCCAATATTTGAAGCTGGAAGGGAGGCTGTAGTATTCATAATTGCACCCTTTGGACTAGCAACCATCTCCACCTTAACAGGTCTATTTTGCTGCTCGTTTCGTAATTGCAAATATCGTCTAAGCTCCTGATTATAGTGTACATTTTTTGCACTTGGTGTCTCCCTTTTCAATTTTGTTTTCTCTAGACCTTGACGAATAAAATCCAAGTTTGGTTCCCCTGAATCTTGGGTTGTCAAACCCTTGTAAATTTCCTCAGGAACTAGAATAAATTTATTTGCCATAATTCTAATTTTAGATTATGGGTTAGCATGGCTTTTTATAGTCAGCATCCTAGCCATTTCAATGAGAACTGGTGTTAAGAGGGCTGCAAAGACTCCCACTCCGTCACCTTTTTGATTAATTACATGTCTGGCTCCCCTTTCACTCCTAACCCTACTCAAACTTCGTACAAATTCTGCATGTGGTAATAATCTTTTCCTTTGCCGAGTTGTAAGTTTGAACCTCTCTTTTACTATATTCAAGCAAATCTCAGCTAAGGCTAAAAGTTGTTCACTATTTGATAATTTTAAGAGCCTTTTCCTTTTTCTCTTAGATTTGGTCTTTGATAATAAATGTAAAAATTTTAAGTTATCAGAAATTAATTGATTAACCATTTTTTGGAAAGAAAATTATCTTTTCATCATCTTCCTTAAATATGTTGGTCCTAAGACGAAGGGTAGGATCTGAGGAAGCATGCATATCAATGAGCAAGTAACCATATGGTTGTTTGGTTGCCTGTCTATATGAGTCTAGAAAATAGTCCAACTGTTTTGGAAATAGGTGCACCCCTATATTTCTGATGGATAGCATTGAATTGGGCGCCCTCATTAACATGAGGTACTGAGAATTTTGTCGTGCTACTTTGATTTTCTTATCGAATAAATTTTGTGTAACAAAAATTATAGAAAAATTTTGATGATGAGATTTTTTGGTAAATAATTCAGATAGATATTTTTCATCAATAGAAAGATTCAAATCATCGAGAATTAGTAAAAGAGGCTTAGGATATTTTTTAATTAGGTCCTCAGGTGGAACTCCAGAAAATACATCAACTCCGGATTTTTGCAAGAGAGGTACAATATTGTTCATTTCGCCGAAACAATAAAGTATAGACTTTGGCTTAGGGTGGATTAACTCTTCGGATTCCGCAATAAGTTTCAATAAGAGTGTACTCTTTCCACTTGAACTAGGACCAGATATTATCATACCAAAAGGTAATTTAAATTTTAAATCTTTATTCGAGAAAGCTAATGAATTCATAATGAATATTTATGGATATACGAAAATTTCACTTAAATATCATTTTAATCGGTTGGTATGCCTGTCACTGATGCATCTAAACTCTGAAAAAAATCATCCAACTCATCCATTGTTGGAAGGTTATCCAAAGGTTGTGGTATCTGTGTCACTTCTTCGGGTATTGTGGGGAGAATTTGGGAAGGTTGAGGTTCAGCTGGTTCAGTTTTTGGACAATGAATCTGAGTAGTATCATTGTACGGTACATTAAAGACTCGGCCTTTGTTCTTTACTTTGAAGAAGCAATGACCTGGCAAATCGTATAATGAATCGAATGGAACAAATCGACTTCCTTCAAAGCGGGTGCAATAGACTACCACCCCTTCCTTTACAATAATAAAATCCAACTCAACTTCTGTGCTCTTGCATTTACGACATTTCCCTCCTTGGTCGTAAGGAAGAAACCGAGGAGTTGTATATCGGACACTGGAGATTGTAATCCCTGTAGCTGAGATGTTAAACTCAACTTCAGGTAATATTTTTGGGAATTTTATATCGGACATTTTGATATAATGAGAGATTTTCCAAAAATTCATCCCTATTTATACCCCAGATAGATGGTGAAGTGTAATAATGACAAATGATACAAATACATTTCACCAAAATACATTTCGGTCAAATGTCCATAACTGAGTATTAAAATAGAGAGGAGTGAGATGTACACTAAAGTGAGATGTACATTAAATTAGGTGTAACTATTGAAAACATAAGTGAGATTTGAATTAGAAAGGAATGAATGGAGAAATTGAGCAATTAATTATACATACTCCCTAGATGTCAAACTTAGAGAATGTGATGAGGTGTACACTATAGTGAGGCATACACTAAATTAAGTAGTATACATAAGGTTAGAATAAGAGATTTTTTTGCGTGCGGCGCTGAAAAAGGAAGAAATCTGGCCTACTGAAACCCCAAAGGGTGTTAACTACTAAATACCATCCTTTTGGACTAGCTACTGAATTTGATAATGATTTAGTGAAATAATTATCAAACCTCTCCTAATCAACTTTGGTCTCAGTTTTATTAAAACCTCGACCTCGACTTTACTCAGGAACTACACTACTCAAACCCTACCCTGATAATTTTACAAGTATTTTTTACCCCAATAAAAACATCTTTTTTTAATCTTAACAACCTATATCCCTATAAATAAAATTAAACTTTTTTTTCAAACAACACATCCCACGAAAAAATATATAATAAATATTTAAAAAAAAAACTATAAGATTAGAAAATTTTGAAAACCTGACCCGAACCCTAACATTTTCCCCTAATCAATTAATAATTAAAATTATTTGAAAATAAATTTACAAATTATTAAAATAAAAGTGAAAATTTTAAAACCCGAAACCCTCCCTAAACCCCTACTTTCTCAACCCTCCAAACAATACAAATAAATTAATTAAAATAATAATTAAAAATAAAAAACAAAAAAAGGCATTTTTGCCTATACACTCTGTAACAAAATGATAGAAAGAATGTGAAGGAAAAATATTATACTCTAGAAGGGCGGCATTTAAAGAATATTCAAAACAAAAGGATGAGAGGGTATGGATGGGAAAGTAAAAATTTTTTATTATTCAAAACAAAAAGATTTAGTTGGGAAGAAAAAGAATGGATTAAGAGGGACGCTGTGGGAGACAAAAATTTTGAATAATATGAGAAATATTCTATAGGTTTAGGTTTGAGGAAAACAAAAGAAGAGGTTGGGTGCGGGTGGGGGAAGGAGAAAGAAAGAAAAGCTTCAACAGCTTTAGGTTGGGAGGGGTGGGAGAAGTTTTTATTAGAGAGGGGTGGGTGAAGAGTCTCAAAAGTTTTTGGTTGGTGGGGAAGGGTCAAGAGGGAACCGGTTTCACACCTTTTAATTTTGATGAATTAACTGACAACCCCTTCTGCCCCCACGACTTGGGCGCCGGACTAACTACTATTTCAGGATCCTAATTTTTTGACATAAATAGTAAACTCTTTTAGGATCATAGAAAATTATAATTTGAATTCAGATAACATCTTGTTGAATTTTTGTAATTATTTAATACGCTGAACACAAGGAGGGCTCAAAACTTAGTTGACAACCTATCAAATAAAAGAAAATTTAGAAAAATATTAAAAATAAAATAAAGATAGAAAACATTATACCCCTGTGAAAATATTTGAATAATTATTTAAAAATAAATATATGTATGTATCAAACAAAATTCTGAAGATGATAAACTTTAAATTTTTATTTATTTCAGTATATATTTAATTGGTTTTTATTTAATATTGTTATAGAAATATTTTCTTTGAAAGGATTTTTTACTTAACATAAATATTTATTTGGCTATAAACTAGTTAAAATTACCTATTTCCTCTAATTGAGCGACGGTCTCTAGTTGAACGACAGTCTCCAATAGAGCGGCTCCTCGTGAGGGGGTTGAAAAATAGAGCAGCAGTCTCCATTTGAACAACAGTCTCCAATAGAGCGACACCCACTACAATAACTGCGATTTATTATTGTTAATTTTTTCACTCTTTACACTAATAACCAGTGCTGGGTACCGTATTTTCTCTAATTGAGCAACATGTCGCTCAATTAGAGAAAATACGGTATATAAATATTTATATCCTTTATATTTTTCACGAAAGAACATAGTACGTAGATTTTCTAAAATATTCTGCAGGAAAGAATATAAAATAAAACAAAATTAAATAAAAATTAAATAAAAATTTAGAATTCCCTTTAATTGAAATTTTCCCCCTAACCTTTATGTAAACAAAAATACATAGGTATTTGTTTTAAGACTAGAATAGGGCCCTAAATAGAAAATTTATTTTTTGCGCGAGACTTTAAAAGAACAAAAATTATTTATTTATTTAAGAAAAACAATTCTTTTTAAACCTAAAAATATAAACAAAACTTCCCCCTACCCCTCTAATATGTATTTACCTTCCACTCGAGGAATACAAATTTCATAACAAATATATGTATAAACTTGGTAAAATCTTTTAAATTTTTTATCATTAAAAATAAAAGAAAGAAAGTCTTTAATTTTTTAAAAATATTCTTTGGTCTTTTCAAAAAAAATTTTTTTAATAATTTTTAAATATTTGTTCATATGAATTGCCACATCTCAGAAAATATTTTATGACGCAAAAAATATTTTTTTCTTTAGCATATAGCTTAAATCCAGCTTTTTATTAAGCTATTTTAATAATTAAATAAAAACTTTCATTTTCTATTAATTGATTTTAATTAAAAAATATTGGCAAGAATAAATATATTAAACTTGCTATTTATTAAAAGAATCGAGTTATAACTTTAATTGTTATCACTTAAACATTTAAACTTCCTTTTAGTCTCACTTATTTGGTTATTTCCTTGCATGGTTGGCGGTGATAGAAATCTACGGGTATCCGGGACCGCCGCACCTTTACTTAGAATACCGTATTTTTTCAAAAATAGCCCCCGGGGGTTATTTTTTCGATCAACCTCTAGAGGGGGGCTATTTTAGAAAGGGGAGGGGTTATTTTAGAGAAAATACGGTATATAGACGTTATTTTAATATCATAATTTTCGGTAAAATTGAAGTTCAAATACACTCTCCTTTTTCCTTTCCTCAGAGTATTAAAAATGGTCAGACTCAAAATGTTCTCTCAACTTCACTTTATTTCCATAAACAATAAAGATATATCAAAGATATATTAATCTATATATATTAATCAATCTCGAATCTTAATCATTCTTAAGTCTGTCCTTCCATTCATTATTAAGTGAAAGAAATTGGATTAGTTAAATTCTGATTTTTGTTTAAATAAGATGAAAGGGAAAGTATTTGAATGTTAGAATATGCGAATAATTTGAAAAAGGGCAAAATTGATAAAAACTAAAATAAATAGATAATTAAAAAGTGTTTAAATCACGGAAATAACAGTTTGATTCATTATTTGGAAGAAAATTACTATAGTATAAGGATAGATCGAATTATATAGGGAAATTGTTCATCCTTTTTAATCATTCAGAATAAGAATGAATAATCCAAAGAAAATGTTAATTAATGAGAAAATAATTATGGGGAATCTTTAGATAATTAACAAAGAATCAAATGTTAATTAATTATTTCATTTTTACATAAAAATTTTCAAATTAATTTTTTCACAGAAAAAAATCTCCCTAACAATTATATCAACTACATTTTTAAAAATAAAGCTGCTTAACAATTGATTATTTTAAAATAAAATTTTGTATAATTATTAATTTTTAATCATTCAAAAAAATATTTAGTATTTTTGAATAACTACCCAACACTAAAATAAATATTTTATTGATAAGAAAAATTCTAAATTAATAATCACAATTATTAAACAATTATTTAAAAAATATCATAATCAAAAATGCCTATTAAAAACAATTATTTAACTTATTCAAATTGGAATGCTTCAAAATTTATATTAAATAAATTTGGCGAGGAGAATATTGGATATGGAGGAAATATTATTGGAATTTTGGTTGTTTTGATTGGGGCCTTATGTTTTGGTTCTATGGTAAATTTTGTAAAAATAATTTTTTATAATTTTTAATATTTTCTGTTGCTGACCGAAAATCCCTTTAATTTTTTTGGAATCAGAACTTTTTTTATCTTAGAAATTGTAAGAATAAATAGACCCAAAAAAGTATCATTTTAGTCTTTATATCCTGATCTTGTTCTCGACTTTTCTAAGGATTTTAGAAAATATGTAAAAATAATTATTGTAGTTTTCAATACGAGATAAAGGATTAAGTCCAGATGTCCGAATCGTTTAGGGGTGCACTATTTTAGAGAAGAGAAATATTCTTGGAGATTTAAAATGTATCTAAATATTATCCATTTAAAATCGAAAGAATCTAAACAGTAATTTTTAACATGAGAAATATATTTTAAATTTAAACATTTTACCATTTAGCATGTCCCAATCAAGAAATATTCAAAGGGAAATGATGGTAGTATTTTTAAATTATTTTCAAATTTTTTAAACATTAATTAGGAATTTTTATTCAATGGATAATGTCCTTTGGCAGCTTGATTATTGGATTTGTTATAAATATTTTTATGAGATCTCCACCCTTTCGATTATCGGTAACTGGTGGAGGAATGCTTTGGCCGATAGGTTGGGTTTGGTTTAAAAATTAAATTTAAGTTAATTTAATATTTTGTAAATTTAGCCTGATTTGTCTAATTAATTTAAAATTAAAGTACGAGAATGAGTGTCACTCAAACCCTATTATCCCCATTTTCTACAATTCCCGTTACGAGGAAGAAAGCCCCATTCTAAACATTATATTATTTCAGCAAATTCACTTGCCTACATTGTTATTTTTGGTCTTGGCCTAGCCCCGGCCCTTTTATTATGGTCAACAACAAATATACTAACAGGATGGTCCACAGGCCGATTTGGATTATTCGGCCTTAAACAAAAAATACCTGAACATGAAATGCTCAACATTGTCGGTCTGATAACAATTATAATTGGGTGAGGAGTGGATAGATATTATACGATTAAATTAGAAAGGAAAATTAGTGATTAAATAGTTATTTTTAATAAAGAACTGACATGTACATACTAGTGATGCTCGGGAGAAGAAAAAACCCGGGAATAGGGAAACGGGAGTCGGGTCGGGAAATGACCTCGGGAGTCGGGATCGGGAGTCGGCGCCTCAAGCGAAAATTTTGAGAATTTTTAGGTCAAAAAGTCAGATTTCTTCCATTTTTTGCGCCGAAATTTTGACTCTCATTGGAGTGAAATAGAAACAGGTCTTGAACGATCTTTAAGGGTAACTTAAGCATTTGAAAATTTATAGCAAATTGAGATTAAGCTGTTTCTCTTTTCTTTGTAATTGCATCATGACAAATTAGCATTCTAATTCCAAGAACTGTGGGAAAATTCTCACAATAATTTTGATATATGGAAATTTTAAATTTTAAATTTAGAGGTATTTGTTTTGCTTTTATTGAGAAAAGACTTTTACAAAACAACAAAAAACAAGTTCATATATTTCCTGGTAGGAATTGTAGTTTAAATATGTGCAGGTCATTTTCTGAAAATGATAGAAGAAGAAAAAGGATTAATAATCAAAGATCAAATGAGCTTTTTGAAGAAGGTAATTAATTGATGGTTAGAAGCTTGCGGGTATTTTTAAAGTAATTTTACTAGGAAATTTTCTCGATCACTATACCGTATTTTCTCGATTAATTCCCCTGGGGAATTAATATTTCAACCCATCCCTGGCAGGGGAATTATTTGAGGGAGGGAAATTAATCGAGAAAATACAGTAATTCAATTAATAAGAATATCGCCGAATTTCTGTCAGAGACCAAAGTCGCAAAGTTGAAGCTTTGAAAGTTGAAAAACAATGGATTGCTTTGCAGTATTTTTAGGTCGAAAATTCGAATAAGCAAATGCTAGGAAGGAATTAATCGGGCTGAATCAAATGAAACAAATAATTATAATTTTTTGTGTTAATTAATCATTAATATTTTCTTACCTTTTAAAATTGCAATTAGACACGACTTAAAAAATCTTTCGAAAAGCGGTGGACTTTTGGAATTCAAGGAACGAAGGCCTGTTTAAAGTTTTTATTTTTGGGGAATTCAATGAGAAGCCTATTTTCAAATATGGGGATGAAAATTACAATACCCCCATTTTACTTTATTACAACAATAATCATTTTGATGGTGTTAGAAGGGCAAGTGATTTATTCGGTGAAGCATATTGCCTATCGTGTGAAAAGATCTATCATCGTCAAAGCGACCATTCTACATCCTGCTTAGCAAAGTGTCAGAACTGCTCCAGGATTGGACCTGGTTTTCCTTGCCAACAGATAGACAACTACTTCAAACGCTGCTCCGGGTGTTCTAAGGAATTTAATAATGAGGACTGCTATACCCATCATCTCAAATCTAACTTCTGCAATAATTCGAAAAAGTGTGAGAAATGTGGCGTGGTTTATCTTGTAAAGGACAACAACCGGAACGGTCGCAGTGGGCATGTATGTTCTGAACGCTACTGCACCACTTGCTTCAGTTTTCATGATCCAAAAAGAGGTTGTTACATCAAACCTCTTACTCCCAGGAAACCGAAGCCCTACCGTTTCATCGCCTTTGACTTTGAGACTATGCAACACAAACAAGGCGAAAAGGGTAAATTACACGAGGTGAATTTTATTTCAGCGAAAATTAACTGCCCCGAGTGTATTAGTAAGGGAAACAACGATTGTACTATTTGCGGAGAAGAACGAACTATAACCTTCTCCCACAAACCATTCTGCAACACCCAAGTGGATCAACAAAATATTACCAATGATCCACTGACTGATTTTGTAGCCTGGATCACCAATTTTTCTACTGATACAGTAGCCTTCTCTCACTTTGGAGGAAGGTTTGATATGGTCTTGGTCTTCAAAGCATTGTATCTCCAGGGACTAACACCAGATATGATCAAGAATGGAAACAAAATGTATGAAATGAAGGTGAAAAATGATAAGAAATGTTGGGTCATCTTTCACGACACCTATAATCTTATGCCTATGCCGTTGGCTTCTCTGGTACCGGCATTTGCTCTACAAGTGGAAGATAAACCTTTCTTCCCTCATCTGGCCAACAACCCAAAGAATTATGGAAAGGAAATCCTCCCAACTAAGGAAGATTACCTTGCAAATGGGATGATGCCTGAAAAGAGGGCTCAGTTCGATAAATGGTTCGAACAACACAAAAACGAGCCATTCAATTTAGATGAACAACTAGCAGCCTATTGTACAAACGATGTGGATATTTTAACGGCTGCTCTTATTGCCTTCAGAAAGGAATTTTTGGAGGTTTCCAATGGGCTTGATGTTCTTCGCGAGTCCATGACAATTGCTTCAGCCTGCATGAAGCATTTCCGCATGAATCATCTCAAACCACACCACGTTGGGATTGTACCAGAAAAAGGGTATGATAATGCGGACAACCAAAGTTTGTTGGCTCTCCGATTCCTCAAGTGGTATGCTGAAAAGAATATGGTCAACATTAGGACAGCACACTCAGAAAATGGAGAGAAAAAGATGGGTAAATATAAATTAGATGGGTGGGTCAAGGAAAAGAAATTGGCCATTGAAGTCAATGGGTGCTGTTGGCATGGATGTATTAAGTGCTACCCAGAAGATGATATAAAACTCCCTACCGGTCTAACAGCAGGACAACAGAGACAAAAAGATGAACAACGTTTGAATTTCATCAAGAATTTGGGAGTGAATGTGGAAGTTTATTGGGAGTGTGAAATAAGGGCTATGGTTTCGAAAGATTATGAAATGAGGAAAATGTTTAAGAATTATTTAGACGATGGACCAATCAATATTAGATCAGCATTTTACGGTGGAAGGACTGGTCCACTCAAACTTTTCCACAAGGCTGAACCTGGTCGGAAAATCTCCTACTATGACGTCACTTCCCTCTACCCGTTTATTAATGTCTCCACAAGGTACCCAGTTGGACACCCTGAAGTCCACGTCATCAACAAGGATGTCAATTGGACGAAACCTGAGGACAACATATATCAACTTGCCCTACTCAAACTGTTCATCATTCCACCACGTAGTATTGATGTTCCCGTACTACCTATGAAAATTGGAGAGGATGAAGATGAAAGGCTCCTCTTCCCACTATGCTCTACATGTGCCAAAGAACACCCACATGGAGATGTGAAGGAGAATTACTGCTGCCCTCACACAGACCAACAAAGAGGGTGGGTAAGCACTTGTACATCTATTGAGTTAAATGAGGCCCTCAAGGAGGGGTATGTGGTCACCAAATTATTTAGAGTGTTGGAATTTAAAAGCTATGACGACACCCTCTTCAGGCCATATATTAGTGAATTTATGGGGCAAAAAATTCACTCTTCAGGTTTTGACAACACCATCAAGGGTGACAAGGAGAAGGAAGATAAGTTTATGAAGGAGTGCCTGGAAATGTTTGGGATTAATATAGAAAGGGAAAAGATGGTAGTCAATAAGGGTAAACGGACACAAGCAAAATTGTGTCTAAACAACTTGTGGGGTCGATTTTCACTCCGTAATTTTGGACTTTCTCAGTGCAAAATTACTGACGACCCCAATGAATTGGCAAAAATGTGTGACGACCCTTCAATTACAATCAATTCAATTGATGAGCTCACTGAAGATGTCATTCTCATCAATTACATCAAAAAGAAAGACTGGGTGGAGGAGCATGACTCATCAAACGTCATCATTTCGCTATGGACCACCTCAGCAGCGAGAATCCACCTTCTGCATGCCATGCAGAAGGTTGTCAGAACACCTGGATGTCAGCTCCTTTATACTGACACCGATTCATTGATTTTTTCTCATCCCGACAACAACTGCCCACTTGATCTAGGGCCTCATCTGGGTCAGTTTACTGACGAGTACCCAGACTTTGATATTTTGGAGTACTGCTCTGGAGGAGCAAAACAATATGGACTGAAACTTCAAAAGAGATCTACTCCCAATGCTGAGCCGGACTATGTTCTCAAAGTCCGTGGAATGACTCTCAACTGGGATGTCATCAACAACCAGGGATTATGTTACGAGAACTTTAAGAAACAAGTTTTTGATTTCACAAAATCAGATAATATACCAATTTTAATTAAATATCCAAACTTTCTTAGACCATCTATTAAAGATGGTTCGATTACAACCCAACCTCTTACTAAAATTTACAAACCTTATGTCGGTAAGGGCATTGTCCGCCCTTCCGATTTTGTTGTATTAAATTTTGGTCATATTAATAATCGCCATCCTAGAATTTTATTGTAATTATAGGGGTTGGAAAGTAGCCAGGGGTACGGGCACCAAACTCTATACCAACCATCGTAATGTTGCGAGTCACACCTCTCATTGACTTGTCGATGAATATCAAATGTGTTATTCACATATTGTGAGGTAATCCTCGCATTGAAAATCGGTGGTCGCGGACTTGAGTATAAATTCTCACTTCCCTGGTTGAGTTTGGGCATGCCTGTCAAATGGCGAAGCCACACTCCTATCTTTTACAATAATTTTCTATTCTTAATAAAATTTTTTCTTATTCTTAATAAATATTTTACACATTATTATTGTATAAATTTTATTCGTGATAAATTTTTAAAGATAAAATTTTGAAAAAATTATTCAATAGGAGTCACAAGTTTTAGGGGTAAAATTGCATAGTTAGTAAAACAAAGATACAATTTTTAAAATATTAAAAAATTAAGGGAATGAAGACATAGTTTTTAGGGGTAAAATTACATAATTAGTAAGACAAAGTAGTAGATTTCAGAATTTAATAAAAGGAGTTGCACTTTTTAGGGGTAAAATTACAAAATTAAGGAAAAGAAGATGAAATTTGTCAATTTTCATCTTTTTCAGTGTGCACGCGTGTGTTTTAGGTGCGCGTGTGTCGAGGGGGTGCGCGTGTTTTACCATTCATCTTGACTAAGGTCTCCCCTGTATATTTCCATCTCGTCTTCAAATTCCTTGTCCATAAATATTTCGGGACTATCTGGAGGAGAAAACTTTGCCTTATCTGAAAATTCCGAAGACAAGCTAGGAATTTTCTCTATCTCATCATCAACAAATTCCAATAACTCGATAGGATAAAAACGATCCTTAGCCCAAGGTCGATGTTCGACTACGCAATTTAGGTACGGGTTCTTAAGTTGTATACGATGTCTTGTGTAAAAATGTTGTGCTATGCTTACATTATAGGGACGTCGTAGGCGTCCATAGGCGCGAATTCTATTTGCGCCTTTTCGTGTAATACCTCCAAATAAAAAGGTCTTTCTTTCAAAGTCCTTGTTTAGGTAAGTTGTACGGACTTTACGATCCAAAAATTTTGTTAGCACACAAACTCTTGTTTGAGGGTTATCTAAATGTCCGGCTAGACTACGGACGGAGCAGTCTAGAAAGCGTGCAATTTCATCAACAACAAGAACCATTTTGTAAGAATGAATATTTTGGTAAAAATTCTGTCCTTTTATACACACATGTCGGTCACCCGACAATTCTTTGTAACACAATCCTCACATAAATCAAACTTTACAGTGACCCCATTCTCATATCTCACTAATTTATCTTCCGAATGGAATAGTTTTTCTCTACATTCCTTGCAAAAATAAAACTGAAGTACATATTTTGGCTTGGTAAGCTTCCATAAATTTTTGTCAAAGACAAAATACACAGGTTTGCGAGAATTTTCCTCAGACATTATAAATGTTTGAAATGAAAAATGAAAATTTTAGAGTTTATATATGCACCTAAATAGGGCGTGGCCTAATTTTATTCGTATTTGTTGAATTCCGCATTAAAATAAAAATCATTGATGAGTGAAGAAAGTTACGAAATAATACGTTATGTTAAGGGAGTGCGCGAGTATCGTGAATTTAAAATAAGAACCTATGTGCATTCAATCAATGATGCTCTAAAACAGAGCATTCAACTTGATATGGGAGCAAGACTATGCATCCTTATCAATTACTTTCGTGCTGGAAAATGGTGTGATGACTGTCTTAGCTTTGTCGTGAGTCAATTTCAAGATGATATAATAATACCCCTAGATGAAAAATCTTTTTCATACGCGTTTTATCTTTGTCCAGAATGTGCTGATATTACCAAAAACTATCTCGATAATTTATAATTTTATTCACAATATTTTTTACAAATAAATCTGGATTATGAACATTGTTTAACATTTTAAGATATTGGGGAAATGTGTAACCTTTAGAAAGAAAATAAATAAGAGAAATGCAATGGTGGGCACAATAATTAGAATTTAGGGATTGGTATGGTTTTAGGTTTCTATTTACAATTGAAAAATCTTTTAAAAATGAATCAATAATACATATACTTGTGGGTAAATTTAAACTATCAAAATAGACTGCTTGTTTATTTCCTTGAACGTAAATTGTAATCCAGTGTGAACCTGCAAATCCTTTAGGGTCCAAGTTTACAATTAAAGCTTTGCCTTCTACAGGTTTGGGTAGATTGTTACACGGAAAGCATCCCTGGAAGATTTTGTTTGTGTAGGGATTTGAGCTCAATATTTTTGTTATCTGATTGCTGAACATTATTCTTAGGTAAATTTGTTTTTAACCAAAAAATTGATCGTAATTGGTAAATAATTAAGCTTGCTATGAGCATAATATATAGTCCTATCAGACCCCAGCAAAAGACATGTCCATATATATCCCTGGGGGTTTCATTACAAAGAGTAGGTAGATTCTCAAAAGGAAAAGTTGCAAAGACTGGTGAAGAAGCGGATATTCTTGGTTGGGTTGTATTTTTCTTAGGGTATCCCATTTTATTTAGATACTCCGCATACTCAGGAATTTCTTGTAAATTTTCCATAGCTTCTTTAGTTAGTCCAACACACGGAGTAAATATCCGAATTAAAAATAAAGTTACTAAAATTCCTTTCATTTATTCAAATGGTAGTGTCGCTTGCTATTGTCCGGTTTTTATCTAGCATTATAAGGGAGTCCGCCTCACCCATAACAACTAGCATGACTCCGCCCTCTGGGACCGGCTGACTGAATTTGATGTTTATGGCTGTAGTCCCATTTTTTATTAGGTCAAATGTCCCACTATTATCATCCCCACTGTTTGTCAAATTGAAAACATAAATACAGTGAGTCTTTCCAAACTGTTGGTAAGTTATTCCATTATTTTCAGAGGAGTTTGTCAGACCTGTAGCTTCATTCATATCATGAAATGCCCTTACATATCTCCCATTTTTATAGTCAAAGTCATAGGGGGCCTGGGGGTATGGTCTTCCGTTGGCAATAATACTAATTTCTCTAACATTAAAATGTTGGAAATTAAAGGGACTTCTGGCTATTGACCCAACATAATCCGAGTTTGCAACTAGACCAAGGGTAATTCTTCTGGGAATTTGGTCCATGAACAAGTTTGCGTTAAATTCATATCTACCCTGACTTATGAAAAGAGGTTTCATCATAGTCTTTCTTATTGAATATCTTGCAGGCTTAGTTTCAAGTTTTTTAGCAATATCTAAAGAGAGCCCGTCCATAAGATCAACCTTTTTGACGTACAATTTACAACTTACAATTTCAAAATTGTAAGTTATTGGTTGTTCAACTCCGAGTACGGGAGGAGCAATTAATACAAATTTCATGTCATTTGGAAGTATTTCAACATCAATTTCACAATGATTTATTAGATAGAGAGGTTGGTTAAATATATCCGCATCAAGTTTCGAAATGAATTGTGCAGTTTTACTTGAAGAAAATAAATTTTTTCTTGTATTGTACGCTGAACCGTCCTCAAGCTTCAAGTCCGAGTCATAGAAATACCCTGCAGCGTTCAAATGAGAACTTTTTGCCCCTTGCGAATAAGATAGTTCGTGAGAAAAGTAAGTCTTGTAGGCGTAGAGTGAGTTTGAATTAAAAATTTCCCTTCCATTTACAGTAATTCTCATATTATTTATAAATGTCTGACCTATTAGTTGTATAGGTGCTACATTATCTGTAGCAGCCAGTTTGACCAATTTTCCATCTTCGCTTTCCTTTTTTATACGAAATTCAGTAAACAAATATACTTTTGATAGGTCTATGTAATCTTGACTACTATGAATCTTGAAATGAATGGGTGTGTCAGTGACAGGATTACTTGGTAAAATTTCAAAAACTTTGGATGAAGAAATGCTTACATTTGTTGGTGGTACTTGGAAAAAATCAAGGGCATTTGTAATAGAATTTACACTATCACGGTCAATTTTATGAAAACTCATGTTTAATAAAAACCAAAAGCGTCAGATTTTAATCGTTTTCTTTTAATAACTGTTTGATGACTGGGAATTGGTTTCCTTTTTATACCTCTTCCAGATCCAAATTGTTTAGGTAAGCCTCCTTTCTCAAGCACGGTATCTATCCCCTTCTTTCCTTCACTGACTAGAGCTTCTTTTATAGGTTCTCCTTGGATGACCCTTCCCAGTGCACGTTGACCTGTGTTTAGTGCCTCTTCTGAAACAGTAGTGCCTACACGCCGCATAATTGGTAGGAAAAATCTCCAAAGTCCTCTCATAATATCCCCAATGCCTGCTCCCCTTTGACCATAACCTCTCTGAAAGGGAGCTGCACCTTTAAAATAGTCATCTGTAACTCCTCCTCCTTTCATTGGAAGAATAAAATCGTCATAACTCACAGTACTTGTATCAAATAAAATGTGGACCATTTTTAATTTGTAAATGAAAATCAGAAATTTATCACCTTCTTAAATATTAGGACCAGGAGCACTGTACCGAATTCAAATGGTACAGGTCGACCATTATCCATTGTTCTCAGTTCAATCTCAATCTCATTAACTTCTTTTGGTAAAACTCGGGCATAAATTGGTGAATCATATATTTTCTCATAATATTGTCCTGGGGTGGCTCCTGCTACAGAAACAACTCTTAGGAGTGAACTAAGTGAATTCCCTATTATCATACTTTCAGTAAGTCCTTTGGAATATACAGCGAAACTTGAGAAACCTCCTCGTAAATCACAGCCATACTTGGCAATTTCATTGTTTAGTACCATATTTGGATTTTGAAATCCTAATACATAACCTAATTGATTGGAAAAAGAAACATATTTTATGCTTGGGTGAGTGAATGTGACTTTGAACCGTTCAAAGTCACTATGATAAAATAATTCTATCGAATCTATAATTTGCTTTTGTGTTGTCGAGTCTACTTTGTTTACTTTACCATATTTCTTTACAAGGATGGGCATATTTGGTAAATAATTTATCCTTGCTTGAGGGGTTACTTTCTGTCCAAGATTTGCAAGTACATGGGTAAGTACTCGTTCATATTCTTCAGTCCATAAAGGGTCATTAAATGTAGCTTCAGGTTTTGGGAGTTGTGGAAGTTCGTTTGAAGATTCAGCTGAAGATGTGGGAGATGGAGTTCTTGATTCTTCCTCGTTATTTTGTGTTCGAGAAAGAGAAGTGGGTAAAGAAGGTTGTATTGACTTTGGTTGAGGAGTGGGTTTTGGTGTTTGTGGTGTTGTATGCTTTGAAGGTTGTGGAGTGGGTTTTGGAGGTTGAGGAGCAGGTTTTGGTGGTTGAAGAGAGGGTTTTGGTGGTTGAGGAGAGGGTTTTGGTGGTTGAGGAGTGGGTTTTGGAGGCTGAGGAGAGGGTCTTGGTGGTTGAGGAGATGGCTGTGGTGTTTGAGGTGTTGTAGGTTTTGGTGGTTGAGGAGCGGGTTTTGGTGGTTGAGGAGAGGGTTTTGGTGGTTGAGGAGAGGGTTTCGGAGGTTGAGGAGTGGGTTTTTGTGTTTGCGGAGTTGACTCTGATGGTTGAGGGGTGGGTTTTGGTGGTTGAGCAGAGGGTTTTTGTGGTTGAGGAGAGGGTTTCGGAGTTTGAGGTGTTGTAGGCTTTAGCGGTTGTGGAACGGGTTTTGGTGTTTGAGGAGATGATTCTGGTGGTTGAGGTTTTGGTGGTTGAGGAGAGGGTTTCGGAGGTTGAGGGGTTGTAGGCTTTGGAGGATGTGGTGGCAGAGGAGTGGTAGGTTGAGGGGTGGGTTTTGGAGGTGGAGGTGTGGGTTTAGGAAGATCAGCTGAGGGTTTTGGAGTTTCTGGAATAGGTTTTGAAGGTGATGGTTTTGGAGGCTGAGGTGAGGGTTTTGGAGGTTGAGGGGTCGGGATTATTTTGGTAAGTTTAGGAGATGAACTACGGGATTCTAGTTCCCTTTCTGCAGAGGATGAAGGGGATTGGTCTCTAAGTTCTCCTTCTTCCTCTTCGGCCGATGAGGAACGAGTTGGCATTTTAAGTTCTCCTTCAGGGGATACACTACGTTTTGGTCTGCGGACACTTGGAAGTTTGACTAGTGTCTCGGGTTTTTCCAAGGATGATCCTTCTATAGCTCCTACTTGGTGTTGTAAAGTAGATAATAAAAATTGATGTAAATCTTCTACAGTGGTGTGCGAACCTTTGGGAACTGGTACACGAATAATACTAGCCCTTCCATCGGTTTTAGTAAAATGGATGTCAATCCATTGCTCGTCAAGAGTACCAATAGTTGAGGGCCATGAGTACGGATAACTTATACTATGCAGACCACATACCCAGTCTCCAGAGAAATATAGAGGTCTAGGCAGATGGACGCGAAATTTGTTTGGTCTATTATCTGGATAATCGGAAACATTACTAGGAAGAAAAACAAAGAAAGTATTTGACATTTTTATCAAAAATTAAATAATGAACAATTAAATGAGCTTTTATACTAGTTGGGTCTCGTGGATCCATTCTCTTTCAGGATAACCTATAAACTTTACTAAAAGATCGTAAGTCCCATCCGGTCTCTTTTTCTTTTTTACAACCTTTTCTATTCTATATTCAGTATCAGCATCCTTACGAACGCGAGCTAATTCCTCTCCGTAGAATGATCCCTTGAACTTTTCACCTTTATCATCTTGGACTTTGTAACGAATTGGGTGAACATGTCTTTTAACCTTTTCTACTTGGAGTATTTCATCGCCCCAGTTTGGAATATAACCCTTCTCAAACATTCCTTTTCCCAGACTCATTCGAACATAGTCTCCTTTTTTAAGTTTTGGGGTTGTCTTTTTATCTGAAAAAACATCTCCATATACCTTCTTCCATACCTCTTGAGCATTGTCAAAATTAACATCAATAGGTCTCATTCCATGTACCCTACTTTTTGCTTTATTTATTCCTTCTAAAATTCCAGGGAGGACTTGAATCCAGTCTAAGGTCTTGTTTTGGGCAAAATAACGGTAAATACGTTGTTTAATATGTCTAATAGCCCTTTCAGCTAGTGCTGCTTTTACTGTAGAGTGAGTTGGTTCCATCTTGTGAATTTCCTCATTTTGAAAAAATTCGTTCATTTGAGAATTTTTAAATTCTTTTCCCTTATCCGAAAATATACGGTGTGGTTTCATAGGCATTTGTTTTATTAACTCAGTGAACGCGGTTACCATATTCTCTGCCGTTTTTGACTTTACAGGCACTCCAAATATTTTTTAGATAAAACATCAATTCCCAAAAGTAAATATTTATTCCCTTTGTTATGTCTTGCGATTGCTTGGAAATCTGCCAAATCTACTTGGACGTCTGTCATAAAGCCTGCGGGTATTGTCAAGGCTCTGTTAAAATGAATACGTCTCGGTCGCATTAATGTATATGTTCTGTGCCCTTCTAAGTAATCTTGCACAACGTTTTTAGGTATATGTTTGAGTACTTTTCTAGCCTCCTTCCATAGTCTATCCACACCTGAAAAGGCGGCTGGAGACTCTGGATTATTGTACAAATCTTGCAAAAGTTTAGTATAATCACCCATTTTTACCACAATGAAGGTTTAAATGATTTGTTACTTGCTTTGCGTTTGGCTTTTATAAGCCTCTGCATCCATTCCCTGCTTGCTCTTGCGGATTGTTTTTTCGTAACGGGTTTGACTCTTTTTAACTTTAAGAAGGGGCTTTCGTCGGGACCCTGCCATTTTCGTTTTAACTTTTGACGTCTTCGAATGTCATCCTCTTGTCTAGCTTTTAACATTGCTGATTGGTCTAGTGGGATTTTTAGTTTTCTTATACCACTTCTTTTTAATTCCCTTTCCTTTTTCCCTTTCCTAATATTTTCTAGCCTTTGATCCTCTCTTATTTTTCGCAAGTTTTCCTTTTTCTGCTCTAACTCATCAATCCTTTTCCTTTTATCTTCCTCAATATTAATATACTGTAACCTTTTTGTGCCTTTTGGTGGTGGTAGTGGTGGTTGTGGAACATATGTAACCTCTTTATAGTATTGTGGGGTATAAGGTATTTTTTGCTCTCTGATAGCCTTCTTCCTGTCTAAATATTGTCTTTTCTTTTCCTTCTTTCTATAGTCATCAAAACCTTCATCCACAATTTCTTTTTTAATAGGTTTAATTTCGTAATCTGTCAAGTGTCTCCTCTTGTCTGAACCTTCCTCTTGTACCCTTTTCCTTTTAGATGGTCTGTAATAGGTAGGAATAGATTTTTTCGGTTTTAATGTAATTGTAGGTTTAATGTCTGGTAGGATAGGTGGTATAATGTTATAGGCTGGTGTCTCTTTTGGATACGAACTAAAGGACATGTCATCACTCATCCATATATTATCGTCGTCTTCCCCAATATTTGAAGCTGGAAGGGAGGCTGTAGTATTCATAATTGCACCCTTTGGACTAGCAACCATCTCCACCTTAACAGGTCTATTTTGCTGCTCGTTTCGTAATTGCAAATATCGTCTAAGCTCCTGATTATAGTGTACATTTTTTGCACTTGGTGTCTCCCTTTTCAATTTTGTTTTCTCTAGACCTTGACGAATAAAATCCAAGTTTGGTTCCCCTGAATCTTGGGTTGTCAAACCCTTGTAAATTTCCTCAGGAACTAGAATAAATTTATTTGCCATAATTCTAATTTTAGATTATGGGTTAGCATGGCTTTTTATAGTCAGCATCCTAGCCATTTCAATGAGAACTGGTGTTAAGAGGGCTGCAAAGACTCCCACTCCGTCACCTTTTTGATTAATTACATGTCTGGCTCCCCTTTCACTCCTAACCCTACTCAAACTTCGTACAAATTCTGCATGTGGTAATAATCTTTTCCTTTGCCGAGTTGTAAGTTTGAACCTCTCTTTTACTATATTCAAGCAAATCTCAGCTAAGGCTAAAAGTTGTTCACTATTTGATAATTTTAAGAGCCTTTTCCTTTTTCTCTTAGATTTGGTCTTTGATAATAAATGTAAAAATTTTAAGTTATCAGAAATTAATTGATTAACCATTTTTTGGAAAGAAAATTATCTTTTCATCATCTTCCTTAAATATGTTGGTCCTAAGACGAAGGGTAGGATCTGAGGAAGCATGCATATCAATGAGCAAGTAACCATATGGTTGTTTGGTTGCCTGTCTATATGAGTCTAGAAAATAGTCCAACTGTTTTGGAAATAGGTGCACCCCTATATTTCTGATGGATAGCATTGAATTGGGCGCCCTCATTAACATGAGGTACTGAGAATTTTGTCGTGCTACTTTGATTTTCTTATCGAATAAATTTTGTGTAACAAAAATTATAGAAAAATTTTGATGATGAGATTTTTTGGTAAATAATTCAGATAGATATTTTTCATCAATAGAAAGATTCAAATCATCGAGAATTAGTAAAAGAGGCTTAGGATATTTTTTAATTAGGTCCTCAGGTGGAACTCCAGAAAATACATCAACTCCGGATTTTTGCAAGAGAGGTACAATATTGTTCATTTCGCCGAAACAATAAAGTATAGACTTTGGCTTAGGGTGGATTAACTCTTCGGATTCCGCAATAAGTTTCAATAAGAGTGTACTCTTTCCACTTGAACTAGGACCAGATATTATCATACCAAAAGGTAATTTAAATTTTAAATCTTTATTCGAGAAAGCTAATGAATTCATAATGAATATTTATGGATATACGAAAATTTCACTTAAATATCATTTTAATCGGTTGGTATGCCTGTCACTGATGCATCTAAACTCTGAAAAAAATCATCCAACTCATCCATTGTTGGAAGGTTATCCAAAGGTTGTGGTATCTGTGTCACTTCTTCGGGTATTGTGGGGAGAATTTGGGAAGGTTGAGGTTCAGCTGGTTCAGTTTTTGGACAATGAATCTGAGTAGTATCATTGTACGGTACATTAAAGACTCGGCCTTTGTTCTTTACTTTGAAGAAGCAATGACCTGGCAAATCGTATAATGAATCGAATGGAACAAATCGACTTCCTTCAAAGCGGGTGCAATAGACTACCACCCCTTCCTTTACAATAATAAAATCCAACTCAACTTCTGTGCTCTTGCATTTACGACATTTCCCTCCTTGGTCGTAAGGAAGAAACCGAGGAGTTGTATATCGGACACTGGAGATTGTAATCCCTGTAGCTGAGATGTTAAACTCAACTTCAGGTAATATTTTTGGGAATTTTATATCGGACATTTTGATATAATGAGAGATTTTCCAAAAATTCATCCCTATTTATACCCCAGATAGATGGTGAAGTGTAATAATGACAAATGATACAAATACATTTCACCAAAATACATTTCGGTCAAATGTCCATAACTGAGTATTAAAATAGAGAGGAGTGAGATGTACACTAAAGTGAGATGTACATTAAATTAGGTGTAACTATTGAAAACATAAGTGAGATTTGAATTAGAAAGGAATGAATGGAGAAATTGAGCAATTAATTATACATACTCCCTAGATGTCAAACTTAGAGAATGTGATGAGGTGTACACTATAGTGAGGCATACACTAAATTAAGTAGTATACATAAGGTTAGAATAAGAGATTTTTTTGCGTGCGGCGCTGAAAAAGGAAGAAATCTGGCCTACTGAAACCCCAAAGGGTGTTAACTACTAAATACCATCCTTTTGGACTAGCTACTGAATTTGATAATGATTTAGTGAAATAATTATCAAACCTCTCCTAATCAACTTTGGTCTCAGTTTTATTAAAACCTCGACCTCGACTTTACTCAGGAACTACACTACTCAAACCCTACCCTGATAATTTTACAAGTATTTTTTACCCCAATAAAAACATCTTTTTTTAATCTTAACAACCTATATCCCTATAAATAAAATTAAACTTTTTTTTCAAACAACACATCCCACGAAAAAATATATAATAAATATTTAAAAAAAAAACTATAAGATTAGAAAATTTTGAAAACCTGACCCGAACCCTAACATTTTCCCCTAATCAATTAATAATTAAAATTATTTGAAAATAAATTTACAAATTATTAAAATAAAAGTGAAAATTTTAAAACCCGAAACCCTCCCTAAACCCCTACTTTCTCAACCCTCCAAACAATACAAATAAATTAATTAAAATAATAATTAAAAATAAAAAACAAAAAAAGGCATTTTTGCCTATACACTCTGTAACAAAATGATAGAAAGAATGTGAAGGAAAAATATTATACTCTAGAAGGGCGGCATTTAAAGAATATTCAAAACAAAAGGATGAGAGGGTATGGATGGGAAAGTAAAAATTTTTTATTATTCAAAACAAAAAGATTTAGTTGGGAAGAAAAAGAATGGATTAAGAGGGACGCTGTGGGAGACAAAAATTTTGAATAATATGAGAAATATTCTATAGGTTTAGGTTTGAGGAAAACAAAAGAAGAGGTTGGGTGCGGGTGGGGGAAGGAGAAAGAAAGAAAAGCTTCAACAGCTTTAGGTTGGGAGGGGTGGGAGAAGTTTTTATTAGAGAGGGGTGGGTGAAGAGTCTCAAAAGTTTTTGGTTGGTGGGGAAGGGTCAAGAGGGAACCGGTTTCACACCTTTTAATTTTGATGAATTAACTGACAACCCCTTCTGCCCCCACGACTTGGGCGCCGGACTAACTACTATTTCAGGATCCTAATTTTTTGACATAAATAGTAAACTCTTTTAGGATCATAGAAAATTATAATTTGAATTCAGATAACATCTTGTTGAATTTTTGTAATTATTTAATACGCTGAACACAAGGAGGGCTCAAAACTTAGTTGACAACCTATCAAATAAAAGAAAATTTAGAAAAATATTAAAAATAAAATAAAGATAGAAAACATTATACCCCTGTGAAAATATTTGAATAATTATTTAAAAATAAATATATGTATGTATCAAACAAAATTCTGAAGATGATAAACTTTAAATTTTTATTTATTTCAGTATATATTTAATTGGTTTTTATTTAATATTGTTATAGAAATATTTTCTTTGAAAGGATTTTTTACTTAACATAAATATTTATTTGGCTATAAACTAGTTAAAATTACCTATTTCCTCTAATTGAGCGACGGTCTCTAGTTGAACGACAGTCTCCAATAGAGCGGCTCCTCGTGAGGGGGTTGAAAAATAGAGCAGCAGTCTCCATTTGAACAACAGTCTCCAATAGAGCGACACCCACTACAATAACTGCGATTTATTATTGTTAATTTTTTCACTCTTTACACTAATAACCAGTGCTGGGTACCGTATTTTCTCTAATTGAGCAACATGTCGCTCAATTAGAGAAAATACGGTATATAAATATTTATATCCTTTATATTTTTCACGAAAGAACATAGTACGTAGATTTTCTAAAATATTCTGCAGGAAAGAATATAAAATAAAACAAAATTAAATAAAAATTAAATAAAAATTTAGAATTCCCTTTAATTGAAATTTTCCCCCTAACCTTTATGTAAACAAAAATACATAGGTATTTGTTTTAAGACTAGAATAGGGCCCTAAATAGAAAATTTATTTTTTGCGCGAGACTTTAAAAGAACAAAAATTATTTATTTATTTAAGAAAAACAATTCTTTTTAAACCTAAAAATATAAACAAAACTTCCCCCTACCCCTCTAATATGTATTTACCTTCCACTCGAGGAATACAAATTTCATAACAAATATATGTATAAACTTGGTAAAATCTTTTAAATTTTTTATCATTAAAAATAAAAGAAAGAAAGTCTTTAATTTTTTAAAAATATTCTTTGGTCTTTTCAAAAAAATTTTTTTAATAATTTTTAAATATTTGTTCATATGAATTGCCACATCTCAGAAAATATTTTATGACGCAAAAAATATTTTTTTCTTTAGCATATAGCTTAAATCCAGCTTTTTATTAAGCTATTTTAATAATTAAATAAAAACTTTCATTTTCTATTAATTGATTTTAATTAAAAAATATTGGCAAGAATAAATATATTAAACTTGCTATTTATTAAAAGAATCGAGTTATAACTTTAATTGTTATCACTTAAACATTTAAACTTCCTTTTAGTCTCACTTATTTGGTTATTTCCTTGCATGGTTGGCGGTGATAGAAATCTACGGGTATCCGGGACCGCCGCACCTTTACTTAGAATACCGTATTTTTTCAAAAATAGCCCCCGGGGGTTATTTTTTCGATCAACCTCTAGAGGGGGGCTATTTTAGAAAGGGGAGGGGTTATTTTAGAGAAAATACGGTATATAGACGTTATTTTAATATCATAATTTTCGGTAAAATTGAAGTTCAAATACACTCTCCTTTTTCCTTTCCTCAGAGTATTAAAAATGGTCAGACTCAAAATGTTCTCTCAACTTCACTTTATTTCCATAAACAATAAAGATATATCAAAGATATATTAATCTATATATATTAATCAATCTCGAATCTTAATCATTCTTAAGTCTGTCCTTCCATTCATTATTAAGTGAAAGAAATTGGATTAGTTAAATTCTGATTTTTGTTTAAATAAGATGAAAGGGAAAGTATTTGAATGTTAGAATATGCGAATAATTTGAAAAAGGGCAAAATTGATAAAAACTAAAATAAATAGATAATTAAAAAGTGTTTAAATCACGGAAATAACAGTTTGATTCATTATTTGGAAGAAAATTACTATAGTATAAGGATAGATCGAATTATATAGGGAAATTGTTCATCCTTTTTAATCATTCAGAATAAGAATGAATAATCCAAAGAAAATGTTAATTAATGAGAAAATAATTATGGGGAATCTTTAGATAATTAACAAAGAATCAAATGTTAATTAATTATTTCATTTTTACATAAAAATTTTCAAATTAATTTTTTCACAGAAAAAAATCTCCCTAACAATTATATCAACTACATTTTTAAAAATAAAGCTGCTTAACAATTGATTATTTTAAAATAAAATTTTGTATAATTATTAATTTTTAATCATTCAAAAAAATATTTAGTATTTTTGAATAACTACCCAACACTAAAATAAATATTTTATTGATAAGAAAAATTCTAAATTAATAATCACAATTATTAAACAATTATTTAAAAAATATCATAATCAAAAATGCCTATTAAAAACAATTATTTAACTTATTCAAATTGGAATGCTTCAAAATTTATATTAAATAAATTTGGCGAGGAGAATATTGGATATGGAGGAAATATTATTGGAATTTTGGTTGTTTTGATTGGGGCCTTATGTTTTGGTTCTATGGTAAATTTTGTAAAAATAATTTTTTATAATTTTTAATATTTTCTGTTGCTGACCGAAAATCCCTTTAATTTTTTTGGAATCAGAACTTTTTTTATCTTAGAAATTGTAAGAATAAATAGACCCAAAAAAGTATCATTTTAGTCTTTATATCCTGATCTTGTTCTCGACTTTTCTAAGGATTTTAGAAAATATGTAAAAATAATTATTGTAGTTTTCAATACGAGATAAAGGATTAAGTCCAGATGTCCGAATCGTTTAGGGGTGCACTATTTTAGAGAAGAGAAATATTCTTGGAGATTTAAAATGTATCTAAATATTATCCATTTAAAATCGAAAGAATCTAAACAGTAATTTTTAACATGAGAAATATATTTTAAATTTAAACATTTTACCATTTAGCATGTCCCAATCAAGAAATATTCAAAGGGAAATGATGGTAGTATTTTTAAATTATTTTCAAATTTTTTAAACATTAATTAGGAATTTTTATTCAATGGATAATGTCCTTTGGCAGCTTGATTATTGGATTTGTTATAAATATTTTTATGAGATCTCCACCCTTTCGATTATCGGTAACTGGTGGAGGAATGCTTTGGCCGATAGGTTGGGTTTGGTTTAAAAATTAAATTTAAGTTAATTTAATATTTTGTAAATTTAGCCTGATTTGTCTAATTAATTTAAAATTAAAGTACGAGAATGAGTGTCACTCAAACCCTATTATCCCCATTTTCTACAATTCCCGTTACGAGGAAGAAAGCCCCATTCTAAACATTATATTATTTCAGCAAATTCACTTGCCTACATTGTTATTTTTGGTCTTGGCCTAGCCCCGGCCCTTTTATTATGGTCAACAACAAATATACTAACAGGATGGTCCACAGGCCGATTTGGATTATTCGGCCTTAAACAAAAAATACCTGAACATGAAATGCTCAACATTGTCGGTCTGATAACAATTATAATTGGGTGAGGAGTGGATAGATATTATACGATTAAATTAGAAAGGAAAATTAGTGATTAAATAGTTATTTTTAATAAAGAACTGACATGTACATACTAGTGATGCTCGGGAGAAGAAAAAACCCGGGAATAGGGAAACGGGAGTCGGGTCGGGAAATGACCTCGGGAGTCGGGATCGGGAGTCGGCGCCTCAAGCGAAAATTTTGAGAATTTTTAGGTCAAAAAGTCAGATTTCTTCCATTTTTTGCGCCGAAATTTTGACTCTCATTGGAGTGAAATAGAAACAGGTCTTGAACGATCTTTAAGGGTAACTTAAGCATTTGAAAATTTATAGCAAATTGAGATTAAGCTGTTTCTCTTTTCTTTGTAATTGCATCATGACAAATTAGCATTCTAATTCCAAGAACTGTGGGAAAATTCTCACAATAATTTTGATATATGGAAATTTTAAATTTTAAATTTAGAGGTATTTGTTTTGCTTTTATTGAGAAAAGACTTTTACAAAACAACAAAAAACAAGTTCATATATTTCCTGGTAGGAATTGTAGTTTAAATATGTGCAGGTCATTTTCTGAAAATGATAGAAGAAGAAAAAGGATTAATAATCAAAGATCAAATGAGCTTTTTGAAGAAGGTAATTAATTGATGGTTAGAAGCTTGCGGGTATTTTTAAAGTAATTTTACTAGGAAATTTTCTCGATCACTATACCGTATTTTCTCGATTAATTCCCCTGGGGAATTAATATTTCAACCCATCCCTGGCAGGGGAATTATTTGAGGGAGGGAAATTAATCGAGAAAATACAGTAATTCAATTAATAAGAATATCGCCGAATTTCTGTCAGAGACCAAAGTCGCAAAGTTGAAGCTTTGAAAGTTGAAAAACAATGGATTGCTTTGCAGTATTTTTAGGTCGAAAATTCGAATAAGCAAATGCTAGGAAGGAATTAATCGGGCTGAATCAAATGAAACAAATAATTATAATTTTTTGTGTTAATTAATCATTAATATTTTCTTACCTTTTAAAATTGCAATTAGACACGACTTAAAAAATCTTTCGAAATACAAATTTAATTTTAGAGAATTCAGAATTTCATCAAAGTAATAATTATAATCATAAAATAATGAACGGAGTTGGTTTGGTTATCAGTGGACATCGAATATTAGATATAAGAAAATCTAGTTTTGAACTACCCTCACATCCATCAAATAATAAGACAGAATCTAAAGAGAATTTAAATGAAACAGATGTTGGGAATAATTCAAATTATTTTAGAAAGATTGTCCAGAGATTTATTAGTCGAAACAATGTTGGATTATCCAAAAGAATAAGGAAATGGATGATGCGCAACTCACATCGATTACTGTAAATTTTTAGGATTTGAATTGTCTATAGTCTAATTTATTTTCCCTATTGGAGTTGCGGGGCCGATGGTCGTGTCAGATTTTCCTAGCTTCATCTTTATCGAGTCGGGCGAGTCTATTTCAGACCAACTCAATTTGTCGGTCCAGTCGATCCATTTTGTCAACCCTATTTCCTATGTTAGAAATAGAGAATAATTATTTATATATAAATTATTTTTTGTAATTGAACAAAAAAATAAAAATTGAAAAATGTCACGTATATTTACACACATTTTTTTAACTCCAAAGATTATACTAAAATCTAGCGATCTTACAGCAAACTTTAATTTAAATTTCATAGATGTATTTGCCTTGCCTTAATTTCTGGCTTTTTCTACTCTGTTACTGTCATTCCAGTTATATGTATGTCCAAATTCTAAATAATAATTTCTACAAGATCTTTTTAGATATCCAAGACAATTTGGAACTTTTTCCAGGATCTCCAAAAAGTGGATTAAATTACATTTTTTCACATTATTTTGGTGTATTTATTGGGGCTACATGCATTTTTATTGGATATTCAATTATTAAGTAGATTTTAATTTAAATAAAAATTCTCACAGATTTTTAACTTAGTGGAATTATTAAGGTAGATAAATTAAGGAAAGGCTCATGAAACTTTTTTTTGCAGTTTAAATTAATTTTGATGACGATTTTTCAGTTTTTGCCATGAGCATGATTAAGGAATCTGGGTTGCGATCGGTCTGGGGTCGTACGAGCCACATTAATGTCTTGAAAAATATCGTAACCTTAATTGAGATTTTTGTTCAAATTTCTTCTCGGTCCAATCACTAGTAACAATGTCCTTCGATATTATTGTTAAAAGAAAGCCTACAGTCGATCACCACCCACCCCCCCCCTCTCTTCCCTTTTATTTTAAAAACATCGTTAACTTAAAATTTTTATACCTAATTTAAGGAGAAATCACCCAATAGTCAATCCAAAAATTATTTTACCTTCATTATTAAGTGGAGCTATTTGGGGTTGTGGAATGATGTGTTTGTTCCTTTCAAACGATTTACTTACCCAAACAGTTTCATACCCAATATTAATTACTATCCCCGGTTGTGTTGCTTCTATTTGGAGTATTTTTTATTTTAAAGAAATACCTTTGGTAAAGCTTTTAATTAAATAAATTAAATAAATAAAATAATTTTTTAAGAATCGAAGGAATTTGTATATTATTTTACTTTCATTTACTTTTATTTTTGTTGGTGCTTTACTTGTTTTTGTTTCAAAGAGAAGAGTTAATTTATAAAAAATTGTCAAAAATTTTATTTAAATTATATTAATTTAACTATGTATAAGTTTATGTAAAATGATTTACATATGTAACATTTAAATTCATTTCTTTGATTTAATATAAAAGAGAATTCTGACTTTTTGAAATTCATTAAATTATGTATTTTCAAAAATATATAAAAAAAATTTTAGCGTTAGAAAACATAAGGAGAATTACAAGAATTCCAACATGAATACTAGTGATGCTCGGGAAAAAAACCCCCGAGTATCGAGAAGCGGGAGTTGGGACGAAATGACCTCGGGATCAGGAGATCAAAAACTCGGAAAAATTTCCCGATTAGGGAGTCATTAATAGATACCGTATTTTCTCTATTAGAATGCCACTCTCCAGTTGAATGCCAGTATCTAATAGAATGCCACTAGTGAAGATGATTGAAAAATAGAATGCCATGGCATTCTAATAGAGAAAATTCGGTACATACCAGGGCTGGATAATTTTGAATTTTAAAAATGGGAAGGCGGAAGAAACGAAAGAAAATTAAAAAATGGAAAATGGAAGCAAAATGGAAGTAGGCGAAAGACGGAAGAGTAAGAATATCCAGCCCTGATACATAACTATACTCTGTTCCAAAATTATAACCGCACCCCTATTTTTCTCAATATTTCACGCCCCAATCAATTTTTCTAAAAAAATTCTTTTGAAATTTTTTAGTTAAATTTTGATATTTTTTGCCAATTTTCTAAAAAAATTTCTTTAAGTTGATTTATCATTATAAAATAAAGATACTATTTGCTTTCCCTTTGTTATTATTTCATTTCTCTCCCTTTCATGAGCAGTGATGCGGGGGTTCCGGTTCCTGTTCCGGAACCGGTGCGGTTCCGGTTCCGGTTCCGGAAGTGGAACCGTGGAACCGGTAAAAGTCCGGAACCGGTTTGGAACCGGAACCGTGGAACCGGTAAAGGTCCGGAACCGGTTTAGAACCGGTTCCAGAACCGGTTCCAAAGATACACCCCTAATGATGGGCGAAAAAAGAGAAGTGAGCAAAAGATGTGAGTCTTGTGAGGAAAAGGAAAAGAAAATGAGACGGGTAAAAAGATTTTCTTTCCTTTTGTTTCAAAAGGACGTGTGGTTGACTGGATAGTGTGCTGTGTTTGGTGTTTACAGTATTTATCTGGGTATTAGGAACGTAATAAATTAATTGTTTTTCTTTGTTTGTCTTTGGAAATTGTTTTTCTTTGGAAAATAAATTAATGCAAGCTTATTTTTTAACAAAAAAAGCTTGTCTTATATTTAAATAAATGAATTTTATGTGCTATGATTTCCAAAATTTTTAAAATTTTCGCCTGCGGCGCAGAAAAAGAAAGATTTTCGGCTTAAGGCTCCCAAAAATCCCAAAAATTTTGCATGCGGCGCAGAAAAAGAAAGATTTATGGCTTAAGGATCCTCCAAAATTTTCAAAATTTTCGCCTGCGGCGCAGAAAAAGGAAGATTTTCGGCTTAAGGCTCCCAAAAATCCCAAAAATTTTGCATGCGGCGCAGAAAAAGGAAGGTTTTTGGCTTATAATCTTCCAAAATTTTCGCCTGCGGCGCTTAAAAAGGAAGAAATCTGGCCTTATGTAGTAGATAAAAGCAAACGGTTATAACTTTGTCGGATCAAGTTAGATCACGTTGATTTTGGAGTCTTTTGACTCAGCTCGACGAGCTCTTTCGAATGAGCTATCATTTACATATTCGGATTTTTCACCCCAAAAAGTCCCTTACTCGATTTTCGGGGGCCTATATCTCTGCGAATTTTCGTCTCTCGCAAGAAATTCCTACATATTTGAACTCAGCTTGGCGAGACGAATAGAATGATATATACTTCGAGTTTCGATCTAGGTGAACCTAAACTAAAGTACAGCCAAAATTTTTTGGAACCGGAACCGGTCTGGAACCGGTTCCAGAACCGGAACCGGAACCGGGCAAAATTAAAAAAGCGGTTCCGGAACCGGAACCGGAACCGGCAAAATTAAAAAAGCGGTTCCAGAACCGGAACCGGAACCGGGCAAAATTAAAAAAGCGGTTCCGGAACCGGAACCGGAACCGGCGACATTTTGGAATTTCCGCATCACTGTTCATGAGGGCATATATTTTATACTATTTATAAATAGTATAAAATATTATAAAAAGATGTATATACTTTAGGAAATCGTATAAAATTTTATAAAATAAATCAAAAAAAATAATAAATTTATTTTAAAATCAAAAATGTATCGTGTATAAATATCGAAAATAATTATAGAAAATTTAGAATAGGTAAAGCTAAAAATAAATTATAAATTTAAATTTTAAACAATAATTATAATAATAATTCTGATTTTAGCAACTCTTATATGTATATTTATTTAAGTAAGCATTTGGATCTCAGATGTGTAAGTCAAAAATAAAACAACTTGAATGTGTAAAATGTAAATGTTATTTTTAAAATCAGCATAAATATAACTAGGGTTGTTGGCGGACGGTTAACCGAACCGGAACCGTTAACCGGTGTATTTGGCGAATTAACCGGAACCGAAAACCGGGGGTCGAAAACCGGCGATAACCGAAAACCGAGGGTACCGTTTAATAACCGGTCGCCAACAACCCCAAATATAACTATCAAAATTTTTTCAGAAAATTTATTTTAATTAACAATTAATTTTTACAAATTTTTAAAATAATGAAATATAAAATGCGTTTTTTGGCATTTTTCTTTTTATTATATCTTTTATTACCACTGATTGGATGTATGGATGAACCTTCGAAGGAGGCTAGTTTTTAGTTTAAAATTGACGATAATTATGTGGTCTGCTTGTAGTATTTGTGAATGGGTTCTAATGGACAAGTGATAAGCTTTTACATTTAGCTGATAAGTTGATTTTTTACATTTTTCCATTTTTTGGATATGGAATTGAGAGCTTTTTGGATTTGTGGATTTTCTGATTGTGGATAGTATATCATCGCTCTCCATTATTAAAAATTTTGCTTTGCCAGTTGCCGTTATCTATATAGTGATTCAAGGAAACTACCCCGATTTCTATGCCTATCGCGGGGTTTAGTACCTGATACACAAAATAGAATTGAGAATTTTTTTATTTTGTATATTTTTAACTTAGTTTTTTCATGTTTTTTAGAAATATTCTCCAATCTGGAATCATTTCAATGATATTGGTAATAACAGAGTAGAATGCAAACACTGCTCCAGCAATGTTAGCATAAGCAATATGCATCGTCATCTTAAAAATTCACATAATGAAGTTGACGAAAAATATGTTTGTTTTCGTATATTTAGTTATATTTGATTAAAACAACTAATCTCAAAAACAAAAATTTTTATTTAAAAAACTTATTTTAGAACAAAAAACTTATGGAAAATTTTGACACAACAAAAAAAGGAAAATTAAAATGTAAAATTTGCAAACGTAGGTTAAAAGATAATGTAGGCGGATTAGCAAAACATCTTTGCTTAAGACACAATAAAAACTTTATCAATTCTGAACAAACAAATGCAGAAATAAATTTAAATACTCAAGTATTAAATTTACACAATTTTAAATATTTGTGGAATGTTGATTTTTGTTTATGAATTGGGTCAAATATGTGTCGTTCGAAAGAGCTTCGAAAACTGAGTCTAATTAATATGAGAGAAGTCGGTCCGACATATAGGTCCGACACAAAAATTAGGGATTCAACAGTGCTGTGCTCTGAAAAAAAATATAGGAGCTGAGTTACAAAAAAGGAGGAGGAGGTTGCTGATTTTGGGTGAAAAATTGATTTTATAAATCTTATTCGAAAGAGTTCGACGAGCTGAGACGAATGATAGGTTTGGGGAAAGTTACGATAGTAAAAAACCTAGACCTATGGGCTACGGCGAGGCGCTTGTATCCTGCGCGAAGCGCAGGGTTTTATAAAAAATATACCGTATTTCCTCTAAAATAGCCCCATGGGATTATTTTTTTCGATCAACCTCTAGAGGGGGGCTATTTTAGAGGGTGGGGCTATTTTTTCGATGCCTAAATTTTTTGAAAACTAAAATTTTTTTACCAAATTTTGAATAATATTTTTCTAAAATTTAATAGAATTCATCACAATCTAAAAGTCTCTTAACAAAATCCCAGCCCAAAAACTTCCATCAAGCACTCCTCAGAGGTCAAAATCCAATTTAAGGGGATTAGTGGATATCCGTGGATTTGAGATATCAGGGATTTGGGAATCTATCGGACAATTAATTGAATAAAAATGGAAAAAATATCTTTTGATTCATATCTCTTTTAATTCGCAAATTCCCTCCTAATGCCTAATATTTCTCTAAATCCTCGAATCCATATTAATCCACCGCCATCCCTTAATCCATCAAAATCCCATTATATCCCTTCAAATCCCCGATATCCCCCATAATCATTTATAATCTTATTGAAATATAGGGATTCAACAGTGCTGTGCTTTGAAAAAAAATGCCACAAACAATAAAATATTTTAGAGGGGGGGGGGCTATTTTAAAGGGAGGGGCTATTTTAGAGGGAGGGGCTATTTTTTTCGATCAACCTCTAGAGGGGGGCTATTTTAGAGGGTGGGGCTATTTTAGAGGGAGGGGCTATTATATAGGAAATACGGTAAATCAGCCATATCTGGATCAGAACCATAAACTGAACTTAGGCCCTTTTCTCCCATTTTTGGGTGTTAAAAAGCCGAACAAAAATTTCTTTGAAATTGCATTTGGACTGGACTTCAACTTTTCTGATATGATCTGGATTTTCCGTGTGAAAATCCAGAAATAACATTTAAATATCCGGTTTTCGGGCAACATAACTTGATAATCTCTTATCAATATGCGCTCATTTAAATTAGGTAATTTTTCATAGTTAATTTGTGTAATTATGGGTTTATAGCAAGAATATTACAAAAAATAATGGAATGATTAATTCTATATTGAGGAAATACCGATTAGTTATTTACCGATGCATATTCATCTTTTAAATTTTAGAATTTTATTGAAACTTATATTAACATTTAATTAAATTCAAAAATAGGAACATATGTTATTAGAGGAGATGTATAACAAACTTTTTGGGCCTGATCACAATGACGGTATGTTTGTATAATTATAATTAGAGACCGGAATGGGAGTGGCGTATCTAGATCCTCGAAAACTTTTCACTATATTTTTCGATTTAAAAAATATTTAGTTTATCATCAGAAATAGAATATTAACCAACCCCTTCTGCCGATTTGCAATGGATAGTTAAAGGGATTTTATCTCAAAAGAGGGTTGAAATATAGAGCTCCACCATCTATTAGAACCCCACCCTCAAATAGAGCCCCACCATGGAGGATTGTTGAAAAATAGAGCCTCATTGGTGCTTCAATATAGGAAATACGGTATATACTTATTTTACAAAGATGTGACTGCATCACAGGGCTATGGGTATCATGATCAATATTTGTCCGCTGGTAATAAAACAATTCACGAAAAATAAAAGTTTATAATATAAATTAACAGCTGAATATGAACAAGAAACAAAAAAGGCTATTGAAGAATCTGTTCGTGAAATGCCTCGAGGTCGAGGAGGTCCAGTAATACGAGGTATAAAAAATGAATAAATTTGAGCTCTATCTTAGGACATACGTCCCAAGAACTTTTATGCGTCCCAGGAAAGTATATGCGTCCCAAAAATAGTATTGTGAAAACAATTTTTTTAATTTTATTAATGACAATTGGATATTTTATTATGTTTCCTTGCTCAAGGGATAACGAGCATTAAATTAATATTTAACATTCATATGGGTGAACTTCTTTTCAACTCAACCTTCGCCCACTGGGTCTGGGACCATTCCTTGCCCTATCCCTCGAAATTTCGGAAAGTTTTTTGTTTTGAAACAACTCTATCACCAGCCTTCAAGGGAATTAGTTTTCAGCGCTGCAGGTAAAACTTTTTTGAATTTTAGAAGGCCAAGAAGACAGAAACCCTCAGTTTTCTGACAAATCGAATAGAAGAACAAAACCAAATTTTTCGGATGAATGTATGGAGGAACCTTCAAAAATGGTTAATTTTTAATTATGTAAAATTGATAATAATGATGCAGTCGCTTGTATCGTTGAATGGGGTACAGGTCTGGTGAGCAAGATAGTATCGGGGTAGGGTACGGAGGTTTAATGAAAAAATCGGCTGTAGTGTAGTGCACCGGTGGTAAAAGTTCGGGACATGACATATTTCATTCGATTCGACGAGTTGAGTCGAACGGTAACATCACTACTTTAGGAAATGATTCTGGACCGAGTTATAGGTCCCGAAAAATCGAAAAACCATAGGGGGGAGTAAGCTCGATTTTGGGGTGAAAAATTCAAATATGCAAATAATACCTTATTTGAAAGAGCTCGGTATTTGGAAGGAATAACACTAGTCTGATTAATGGGTATTATTACTGGGTATTCATGATCACAGGAATATTTATATAGAGTGGAGAATTTTTTAAACTTTATTCTTGTATGCTTTTTAGAAACGATCGTCATTATGGAATCATTTTATTGATATTGGCGGTAATAATGTAATATGCAAACACTGCTCCGAACAGATGAAAAGAATTTCTGCGTGTAGTCATGTTAGAAATTCACATAAAGTTATTTACGAACAAAATGTATATTTTTGTTTTTTTATTATCAAGAAAAATTGGGGACCCTCCCAGGGTTGGGTCTCCCGAAGGTCGAGAGACTTTCGGGAGACGCCCTGGGAGTCCGGTCCCCGAACTTAACTAAGAACGATTAAAATAAAAAATAAAAAAAATATTTATTCAACACAAAATGGGAAAGTTTTGTTGAAAGGGGGGGGGTAAGAAAAAGCCTTTTCTTTTTAGCTGTTCAGATAATAATAATAAATCTTTAGAGTTTTTTTTCTTTTATAAAGCTGAGGGAAAGTTACTCAATAACAGCTGTTCGATCTATAACATTTATATTATTGTTTAGCATAACTAATCTCATTTAATATCAGCCAAGAAATAATTTTATATTTATTATTAAAATTTATTTCAGAGACAAGCTGTACTGAAACATTTTACCAAAATAGATAACGGACGAGATGAAGGAAAATTAAAATGCAATTATTGCAATCGTAGATTTATCGACAATGTGTCTGGATTAACAATGCATTGTTCAAGACACGGAATTAATTTTGCCAATCCTGAACAAGAAAATACAGAAATAACTGTGAGTAAATTTAAACTAATTTACAAAATGTTTAACAATGTCGTTAAGTTAATCGTTTTATAAGTACATAAATTAGGTATAGATAACTAAATTATTATAAGTATATGTATAGGATCTAGCCGAACCGATTCCTGAAAATCGGGAATTCGGTCGGGATCCTGATCTACCGAAATCGAGAATTTCATCAGTATAATGTCCGATGTTCATGCTGTGGAAAAATTGTTTGGATGGGAGATGGAATTGAACTATCGCGTAATGACCCAGACCGAAGCACAACCGACTGTGCCACCATCCAACCAAATGATGGGTTATTTATTTTCATTTATATTCTTTCTGCAAGTGCGGACCAGGGCTGTGCGCCATGGCGTTTGGCGTTTTGCGTTTTGGCGTTAATTTTGGCCGATTTTTGGCGTTTGGCGTGATTTTCCGATTTTGGCGCGCCAAACGCCAAAAATATATACACCTAATGATGGAATTTTTATAAAATAATTGGGAGAAGGGACAATCGAGAAAGAAAATTTTTCTGCATACAACATCCAAAATTCTCAAAATTTTCGCCTGCGGCGCATAAAAAATGAATTTTTTCATAGTTAATTTGTGTAATTATGGGTTTATAGCAAGAATATTACAAAAAAATAATGGAATGATTAATTCTATATTGAGGAAATACCGATTAGTTATTTACCGATGCATATTCATCTTTTAAATTTTAGAATTTTATTGAAACTTATATTAACATTTAATTAAATTCAAAAATAGGAACATATGTTATTAGAGGAGATGTATAACAAACTTTTTGGGCCTGATCACAATGACGGTATGTTTGTATAATTATAATTAGAGACCGGAATGGGAGTGGCGTATCTAGATCCTCGAAAACTTTTCACTATATTTTTCGATTTAAAAAATATTTAGTTTATCATCAGAAATAGAATATTAACCAACCCCTTCTGCCGATTTGCAATGGATAGTTAAAGGGATTTTATCTCAAAAGAGGGTTGAAATATAGAGCTCCACCATCTATTAGAACCCCACCCTCAAATAGAGCCCCACCATGGAGGATTGTTGAAAAATAGAGCCTCATTGGTGCTTCAATATAGGAAATACGGTATATACTTATTTTACAAAGATGTGACTGCATCACAGGGCTATGGGTATCATGATCAATATTTGTCCGCTGGTAATAAAACAATTCACGAAAAATAAAAGTTTATAATATAAATTAACAGCTGAATATGAACAAGAAACAAAAAAGGCTATTGAAGAATCTGTTCGTGAAATGCCTCGAGGTCGAGGAGGTCCAGTAATACGAGGTATAAAAAATGAATAAATTTGAGCTCTATCTTAGGACATACGTCCCAAGAACTTTTATGCGTCCCAGGAAAGTATATGCGTCCCAAAAATAGTATTGTGAAAACAATTTTTTTAATTTTATTAATGACAATTGGATATTTTATTATGTTTCCTTGCTCAAGGGATAACGAGCATTAAATTAATATTTAACATTCATATGGGTGAACTTCTTTTCAACTCAACCTTCGCCCACTGGGTCTGGGACCATTCCTTGCCCTATCCCTCGAAATTTCGGAAAGTTTTTTGTTTTGAAACAACTCTATCACCAGCCTTCAAGGGAATTAGTTTTCAGCGCTGCAGGTAAAACTTTTTTGAATTTTAGAAGGCCAAGAAGACAGAAACCCTCAGTTTTCTGACAAATCGAATAGAAGAACAAAACCAAATTTTTCGGATGAATGTATGGAGGAACCTTCAAAAATGGTTAATTTTTAATTATGTAAAATTGATAATAATGATGCAGTCGCTTGTATCGTTGAATGGGGTACAGGTCTGGTGAGCAAGATAGTATCGGGGTAGGGTACGGAGGTTTAATGAAAAAATCGGCTGTAGTGTAGTGCACCGGTGGTAAAAGTTCGGGACATGACATATTTCATTCGATTCGACGAGTTGAGTCGAACGGTAACATCACTACTTTAGGAAATGATTCTGGACCGAGTTATAGGTCCCGAAAAATCGAAAAACCATAGGGGGGAGTAAGCTCGATTTTGGGGTGAAAAATTCAAATATGCAAATAATACCTTATTTGAAAGAGCTCGGTATTTGGAAGGAATAACACTAGTCTGATTAATGGGTATTATTACTGGGTATTCATGATCACAGGAATATTTATATAGAGTGGAGAATTTTTTAAACTTTATTCTTGTATGCTTTTTAGAAACGATCGTCATTATGGAATCATTTTATTGATATTGGCGGTAATAATGTAATATGCAAACACTGCTCCGAACAGATGAAAAGAATTTCTGCGTGTAGTCATGTTAGAAATTCACATAAAGTTATTTACGAACAAAATGTATATTTTTGTTTTTTTATTATCAAGAAAAATTGGGGACCCTCCCAGGGTTGGGTCTCCCGAAGGTCGAGAGACTTTCGGGAGACGCCCTGGGAGTCCGGTCCCCGAACTTAACTAAGAACGATTAAAATAAAAAATAAAAAAAATATTTATTCAACACAAAATGGGAAAGTTTTGTTGAAAGGGGGGGGGGGGGGTAAGAAAAAGCCTTTTCTTTTTAGCTGTTCAGATAATAATAATAAATCTTTAGAGTTTTTTTTCTTTTATAAAGCTGAGGGAAAGTTACTCAATAACAGCTGTTCGATCTATAACATTTATATTATTGTTTAGCATAACTAATCTCATTTAATATCAGCCAAGAAATAATTTTATATTTATTATTAAAATTTATTTCAGAGACAAGCTGTACTGAAACATTTTACCAAAATAGATAACGGACGAGATGAAGGAAAATTAAAATGCAATTATTGCAATCGTAGATTTATCGACAATGTGTCTGGATTAACAATGCATTGTTCAAGACACGGAATTAATTTTGCCAATCCTGAACAAGAAAATACAGAAATAACTGTGAGTAAATTTAAACTAATTTACAAAATGTTTAACAATGTCGTTAAGTTAATCGTTTTATAAGTACATAAATTAGGTATAGATAACTAAATTATTATAAGTATATGTATAGGATCTAGCCGAACCGATTCCTGAAAATCGGGAATTCGGTCGGGATCCTGATCTACCGAAATCGAGAATTTCATCAGTATAATGTCCGATGTTCATGCTGTGGAAAAATTGTTTGGATGGGAGATGGAATTGAACTATCGCGTAATGACCCAGACCGAAGCACAACCGACTGTGCCACCATCCAACCAAATGATGGGTTATTTATTTTCATTTATATTCTTTCTGCAAGTGCGGACCAGGGCTGTGCGCCATGGCGTTTGGCGTTTTGCGTTTTGGCGTTAATTTTGGCCGATTTTTGGCGTTTGGCGTGATTTTCCGATTTTGGCGCGCCAAACGCCAAAAATATATACACCTAATGATGGAATTTTTATAAAATAATTGGGAGAAGGGACAATCGAGAAAGAAAATTTTTCTGCATACAACATCCAAAATTCTCAAAATTTTCGCCTGCGGCGCATAAAAAATGAATTTTTTCATAGTTAATTTGTGTAATTATGGGTTTATAGCAAGAATATTACAAAAAAATAATGGAATGATTAATTCTATATTGAGGAAATACCGATTAGTTATTTACCGATGCATATTCATCTTTTAAATTTTAGAATTTTATTGAAACTTATATTAACATTTAATTAAATTCAAAAATAGGAACATATGTTATTAGAGGAGATGTATAACAAACTTTTTGGGCCTGATCACAATGACGGTATGTTTGTATAATTATAATTAGAGACCGGAATGGGAGTGGCGTATCTAGATCCTCGAAAACTTTTCACTATATTTTTCGATTTAAAAAATATTTAGTTTATCATCAGAAATAGAATATTAACCAACCCCTTCTGCCGATTTGCAATGGATAGTTAAAGGGATTTTATCTCAAAAGAGGGTTGAAATATAGAGCTCCACCATCTATTAGAACCCCACCCTCAAATAGAGCCCCACCATGGAGGATTGTTGAAAAATAGAGCCTCATTGGTGCTTCAATATAGGAAATACGGTATATACTTATTTTACAAAGATGTGACTGCATCACAGGGCTATGGGTATCATGATCAATATTTGTCCGCTGGTAATAAAACAATTCACGAAAAATAAAAGTTTATAATATAAATTAACAGCTGAATATGAACAAGAAACAAAAAAGGCTATTGAAGAATCTGTTCGTGAAATGCCTCGAGGTCGAGGAGGTCCAGTAATACGAGGTATAAAAAATGAATAAATTTGTGTAAATTAATTAAGAGTAATTTTAATTAATAAATTATCTATCCATAAATAATCATAAAAAATATTTTAGATCGAGGAGAACAATCTAGAAGCGGAAAAGAGAAAATAATTGAAGCTTCAAGTGATTCTGATTGAAGATTATTTGGATTTAAATGAAAGACAAAGGATTTTATATGAGTTTAAATTTTAGGTATTTAACAAGAAAGGGGGATTATAAGGCGAAACGACACTTGCAGCATACATTTTCAGCCCATTCCTACCTTATAGATATATTTACATTGCATTTTTAGTGACAACCACAATTATCTGTCCTATAGTAAAAATATTACAAAAATATTAAAACTAAATTCGTAAATGTTTATATTATCATCGGTTAGCAAGTTTAACCACCGGGCAGGATTTGAATCTGCGACCTCCTTGTAGTTATTGCTATGCGCTTTCGCTCATCACATATAGGAGATCTACCACTGACAAATGAGCTACCGGGCACTTTAAGTCGGAAATATCGGGCTGTATGTAGTATTTGAAAACTCGTACCAAAATTCGTATTTGAACTTGTGTACGAAGTAGGAGTATGAACAATATATAAATTTCCAAACATTGGCTGCAAGCGTCGCGCCTTTTTTAAATGGGTAGTTAAAAAAAGACATTCAATTTATAGTTTTTATATTTAAATTTGGGATTTTAAGCATGTTTTTTATATTTGGTTAGTATGTTCTTATAAATATACTTTTGTTAATATAATATGTAGTTGAATTGAATTAAAGTAAAGAAGGTACCTTCCTGTTATCTGCCCATATTTTATTTTTCTTTTTTTTTCCTAAAAATACACAGATTAGTGTTACACAGAAAAATACACAGAATACACAGATTAGTGTTAAAAGATTATGGCAAAAAGTACCCAGCTTTTATTTGTAACTCTGGGTTAGTAGGGCTCTCTATCCCTTAAAGATTTTATTGGACTACAGTGAGACTATTTAAAAGTAGTGGTACATACACACGACGTTGGCATGGTTCTAAATCCTGAAGCTGATGTCTCACGATATAGATTCACGTTGACCCATGTGTAATTTTAGGAAGGAAAAAGAAAGGGGAAGAAAAATAAAATGTGGGCAGATAACAGGAAAGCACCGTAAAAAACTTAGAAATGAATAACATATCTTCAAATCTGACCATTTTTTACCTGTGGAAGGAAAGAAGGGGGGGTACGAAGTCCAATTTTACTGAAGTTTTATTTTTTAAGAAAGGAAAATATAAAATAACTAATTGATATTTAGCTCAATATGACTGTTACAATCGCTTTAATAAATAAAATCCTTCAGAAGTGACCGAAATATTAAATTCCATAATAACCCAATCAATTCAAAAATTCATCCCGTTTAATAAATTTAGTGAAAAAATGTCCATGAAATATCCCAAGGAAATTAGAGAAACTATAGACAAAAAGCTGCTGCATTAAAAAAGCTAAAATTGGGTGAAAGTAGTAAAGATCATTATAGAAATCTTGAAATTAAATGTAAATTACAAATAGAAAAATATAAAAACAATTATATAGAAACACAAAATAACAATATAAAAATGCTCAAAACGGTCCTCATTGAACTATTTCAGTGATTCCCAGACCCTTGAAAACCAAAAACATAGGGAGGACAAGCTGTTTTTGGGGTCAAAAATTAGAATATGCAAAAATTCATCTCTCTCTCTTTCGAAATAGCTCGTCAATGAAATCTGACAAAGTATTGTTTTTGCTGGTTTTTCTTTTACTCCTTACATAAGGCCTCGCTGGAGAAATTTTTACCGCAGCGAAGCACGGCCATCGTGTAGCGGAGACCATGCCCGACTTACCCTTTGAAGCAACACAAAAAATTTTTCCAGCGAAGATTCTATTGGCTATAACTTTGCATATTCAACTACAAAAATTGAGAAAAAAAATGAATCAAACAATTACTGAAATAATTTGTAAATAAATACAGAATAATTGGATAAATAGTAAAACAAAAACTGATGTGAGATCAAAAATATTTTTTGCATCACCTCCAACAATGATTCTTTAAATAAAATGATTTTTTAAATTAAAATAATTGTTCAGAAATTTATGAAAATATTTATTTTGAATAATTGGTACTTATCGGTTATCTCCCCACATTCCTTCTCTTGTATTTCATTTCTCCTTCGCATAAATGTTACACGATTGTCAAGATGCATCATTTTACCAGCTATACCGATTAGTACCCAAGTTACTTTTTAGAAATAATGGTCTGGGTATTGTGTGCACCAGAGCTGTTTCGATTTTCGAGGTTTATTTCCTTTCGATTTTCGATTTCCGATATTCGAAATTTTGTGATATTTTCGATTTCCGAATTTTTGAAAAAATTTGAATTTTTGGCGCCAAAAGCGAAGAATCTGACCTATCGGCCATTATAAATTCAAAAAATTTTTAATTTGTGAAGATTTTTGGCTTATGGATCCTCAAAAATTTTCAAAATTTCGCCTGCGGCGCAGAAAAAGGAAGATTTTTTGGCTTGTGGGTCCTCAAAAATTTTCAAAATTTTCGCCTGCGGCGCAGAAAAAGGAAGATTTTTGGCTTATGGATCCTCAAAAATTTTCAAAATTTTCGCCTGCGGCGCAAGGAATCCGTGATCTCTTATCAATATTATGAAGAATCTGACATATCGGCCATCATATCGGCTTCTTTATATTGGAGGATTTGCTTGAATTAAGGTGTATTTGGCCAGGTACCGCCCCACCCTATGAATAAACCCCACCCCTAGCTCTGCTTTACAACATATATCAGGGGATTTTACTTTTGTGTTTATATTAGGGGATTTACTTTGGGTTTGGATATCCGTGATCTCCCGGGATCTCTATTCTAGTCATTAGTTTTCCCCAATTCCTTAGAGTTCAATCAAATGCTCCAACTGAGTTTAAGCTAACAAAAATTTATTTTCCAATTTATTTTATTAAAATTTTTTTTTCGATTTTCGTTTTTCGATTTTCGAGGTTATTTTTCTTTCGATTTTCGATTTCGAAGATTTTGAAAAATAGTTTCGATTTTCGATTTCGATATTTTTGGATTTCTTTCGATTTTCGAAGATTTTTTTGTTTCGAAACACCTCTGGTGTGCACCATAACTCTGGGTGAATATACTATGTAAATAGCTCTATGTTCCTAGAAAGATTTTATTGAAATACAACGACATTGAAGATAAAGGTACATGATCATAGAGGTACCTGATTATTAAGATACCGGTTCTAAAATATATAGCTGTGTAGTTATCGATATAGACGGTAAAATGAGAATTACTTGACCTCGATAATTTTGTCAAGTAGAAAAGGAAATAAAAGAAAATGTGGGGAGATAACCATTAAGTAACAAATAATTTCCGAAAAACAAAGAAGTATAAATCTCTAGATTTGACAGAAAAATATTTTTAAAAACATAAAAACCTTAAATTCCTCACTCAAAACACAATAATTGTTTGCCATTTCGCTACTCTTTTCAAATAATTGAAAATTAAATTCGTTTGAATTTGGTAGCCTTTCGGCAACAAGAATATCTTCTTCCCTTGCTTTATCCAAATAACTGAGAGAAAAAAAAATAAAAGAATTTTTAATTTTACGGGAAACCTTTTAATTGTTTGAAGAATTAAATAAAGAAAAGCAAAACAACAGGCAGAATTTAGATTTTCTCGAGAAAAATATTTAAAAAGGGAATTTACTTCAATTAATTCAACTCTATTTAATTGAACTAAAAAATTATTTTAATTTAAAAAAATTTTTTTAAAAACGATTTTCATGTAGACCAATCACTAATTGTTTAATACTGGCCAAATAAGATTGAATCCACCATTTTAGAGCTATAAATGAAGAAAGAATAAATTAGGGATGTGTAGAAAGTGCTTTTAAAAGTGAATAAAATTAAATTAAAGCGAAATTAAGCTGACACATCCCTGAAAGAATATGCCGGAATTCGTATTAGTTATATATTAAATTTTATTTAATTAATTTTAAGTTTGTTCGAATAATTTGTTTAAAATTGTTGACAAATAGCTTCAAATTTACAAAAAAAATTCAATCTTAGATGCTTTTCTAGTCCCCTAAGTGTGTAATGGTCAAATCAAGGCATTTTTCATTGTTTCTTGGTTTTTATAAAAGAATCTGGTTTGATCAAAATCAAAAATTTACCTCACACTTTTTAAAATTTCTTATCCCTCTTAAAATCTACATAAATAAAATTTCCATAATAAAATTATTTAAATAAACTTAATAAAATTACGAAATTTATCAATCACTAGAATTCCTTATTCCGTTTTCACATAATGTTTAAATAGAAAAGATATTCAATATTTAACAAAAAAACTTTTCAAAAATCTTCAAACCTTTATTCGGAAATCCTTTTCCAAACCCAATATTTTTGTATTGAGTTTTAATCTTAAAATTAAAAAAATAATAATTTAAAATAAAAAAAACTTCCAAATGTTGACCATTTAAAGAAATACAATCAATTTCTGCCCCATAAAATAAATTTAATTTATTTAAATTTGAAGAATTTAATAAATTTGAGGGAGGATTGAGAGTTGCTTTAAAATTAAAAATAATTTTTAAAAATTGAGAGGGTTTTGATGTGAAAGGGAATGGATTAGTAGAGATAGGATTTAAACGAGATCTTGAACAAAAATCTGGATTATCGAAATTTTAGAGATATGAGTGTTATGTATCGACTGCGGTGTGTCCGATACTAACAGAAAGACTAACTAACGGCTAACTAACAAAGGTTTATCACAAGGCAACAATACAATAGAAATGACGAGACTATGCGTTGACTACGACTAACAATAGGCTGACTGACTGACTCGGTAACTGACTCCCGACTACTAAAAGGCTTCGCCTTTTATACTAAGCACGCCACCCTAACACCTCCCTTCTTTAATTAAGTCGGGACTATGTTTCCGACTTTTTCCAACTAGACTTGGTGGACTTAAAATACTACTAGCCAACACAAACAAAACATTAAAAATACAAAGGGCCAAAATACAAAGTGAGCAACAAAAGGGGGAGATACAATAATTACAAAAACCAAAATTTACAAAACAATATTATCACAAATTTATTTACTTCCTATTTACATCCCATCTATTTCCGATCATCTCCCGTCTTCGTGCTCGCGTGCATTGGCTCATCTGTTGGCTTCCTTTGCTGTTATCTGACTGCGCTATATAATTTATGCCAATTCGAATAGGTTCTTCTCTGTAATACTTCGACTTTGTGTTCTCCACTACTAATCTTTTTGTTGGCCTAATTATTCTTTTACCTAATTCTCTCGGACTTGACATATTTCTTTGTCGCATTTGAATATTCCTTATTGGGCTAACTACATTCCTTATTGGACTAACTTGTGGTGGATTCTGAATAATATTTTGCTCCGAATTTCTCACCCAAGTGTTTACAGACTGTTGTGCTTCGCCTTGATTTAACTTTATTGGACTTACAGTTCTTATCTGATTAATATGTCTAGTGACTATAGCCCTTAATCTTTCAGACTGAATCTTAATTACGACACCTTTTTGGGCTACTATAGTTCCGACTAACCAATCTTTGTTTTTATTTTTGCTATAATTTGCGAACTGGACTTTATCTCCTATTTTGAATTTCCTGACTCGGGCTCCGTGATGTTTATCAAACCATGTCTTCATTTTACTTCGAATGCGCTCCCTTTCAGAATCATTTGCATTTGGTCTTTCTGGGTAGACTAATGCCAATTTTGTTCTTAACTTTCTACCTAAGAATTCTTCTGCAGGTGATTTGCCCATTAATGACTCATGAGGCGAGGCTCTATAATTGAATAAGACTTCTTCAACCCAGTTGGGTTTTCCCCAATTTTTCATCATCATTCTTTTAAAATAATCAACGAATCTCTCGACTTGTCCGTTTGACTGTGGGTGATAAGGTGGACTGAATTTTTGACTTATTCCTTTACTTCTACAATAACTCTTAAATTCATATGATTGGAATGGGCTTCCGTTATCTGAGACTATGGTTTTCGGGAATCCATAACGGGTAAAAGTCCAATCTAAATGCTTTAAAGCATTCTTTGCGCTGGTTGTGGTGTTACCGAATATTTCAGGCCACTTTGAATACGCGTCAATCAGAATTAAATATGTTTTTCCGTCCTTACATGGGCCTGCAAAATCAAGGTGAATTCTCTCCCAAACTTTACTTGGTACTGGCCACGGACTTAACTCAACCTTGACTGGCATTTTTGCTGCTTCTTGGCATGCCTGGCAATTTACTGCCATTGCTTCGATATCTTGACTTATTCCTGGCCAATAAATATATTCTCTTGCCAAATTTTTCATTCTGACTATCCCTGAATGGGTTTCATGTAGTGTCCCTAGAATTTCTTTTCTCAATGACTTCGGAATGACTACTTTGTTTGCAAACATTAAGCAACCTTCAACTATTTGTAGATTTTGTCTTCTCTCTGACCAAAATTTCAATTCAGAATTATCGACTTTCTTTGGCCAGCCCTTACTAATATTCTTCATGACTTCGCTCAGTACTTGGTCTTTTCCTGTTTCGAATTTGACTCGACTACTATCTATCGGAATTTCCTCCAACATAACATGCAAGACTTCTTTAACTGTTTCCTCTACTTGACTAATTTCTTGGGGAGGTCCCGAATCTGTTTCGTTAAATTCTTCGACTATGGCAATTACTTTATCTTCTGTGTCGTTATTTTTCTTTATTAGTCTTGAAAGACTATCTGCCATCCCCATTTTATCTGTACTTACAAACTCAATATTGAAATCGTAATTCGTCAGAATTAACGCCCATCTTTGTAATCTAGAGGCAGTTTGGACTTTTATGCCTTTTTTACTCCCAAATATGGCGACTAACGGTTTATGGTCTGTTCTAAGCCTGAATTTGCGTCCAAATAACATTTTGTGGAATTTTTGGACTGCAAATACTAGTGCAAGACCTTCTTTCTCAATTTGTCCATAATTTTTCTCTGACTGAGTCAATGACTTACTTGCATACTCAATTGCTCTTTCTGATCCGTCTGGGAATTTATGGGCAATCATTGCTCCTACTCCATAATTTGAGGCATCTGCCGTGACTATGATTTCATATTGAGGGTCAAAATGCGTTAGCATAAGCTCCGAACTTAGAATTGACTTTACTCGGTTGAATGCTTCTTCTTGTTTATCTTGCCATTTCCATTCTTTACCCTTTTGGAGTAACTCATCTAATGGTCCTCTTATTTGGTGTAATTCCTTTACAAACTTTGAATAATAATTTATCGAGCCCATAACTGACTTTAGCTCTTTAACATCTGTGGGTCTCGGTAACTTCTGAATTATTGCTTTCTTTTCTGGGTCAGGTTTTATTCCTTCCTCTGAGACTATATGACCCAGGAATTTCAATTCCGACTTGAAGAAATTACATTTCTCTAACTGAATTTTTAGGTTATAATTTTGAATTCTTTCGAATAACTCTAACAATGTCCTTTTATGCTCCTTTTCATTCTTTGAGACTATTATCAAATCGTCTAAATATGCGAATACTCCTTCCAAACCACTAATTAGTTCATCCATTAACTTTTGGAATATCGCTGGCGCTGACTTTACTCCGAATGGTAATCGTTGGACTTCGAATAACCCTCGATGGGTATTAATATTCGTTAGTTTCTTAGATGCCTCATCTAATTCGACTTGAAGATAGGCATCTCGCAAATCCAATTGCGAAAAGACTTTGCTACCGTGAATTTCTGACCAGATTTCTTGCGGAGTTGGCAATGGGTATTTGTTTAACTCTAATGCTTCATTTAAGCCTGTTGAATAGTCAATACAGACTCTGATCTTTCCGTTTTGTTTCCTGACTGCCAGAATAGGAGCAGCCCAATCCGCGAATTCGATTGGTTTAATTGCACCAATATTCAACAATCTATCTATTTCTTCCTCAACTGACTTTTTGACTCCGAGAGGGACTGGTCTTGCTCTAATAAAGACTGGTTTTACTCCTTTTTTCAAATGGAGATGTGCTTTTATTTTACTGCAATTGTATTTTTGCTTTTATTTTACTGCAATTTACTGCAATTGATTTCTTGCGGAGTTGGCAATGGGTATTTGTTTAACTCTAATGCTTCATTTAAGCCTGTTGAATAGTCAATACAGACTCTGATCTTTCCGTTTTGTTTCCTGACTGCCAGAATAGGAGCAGCCCAATCCGCGAATTCGATTGGTTTAATTGCACCAATATTCAACAATCTATCTATTTCTTCCTCAACTGACTTTTTGACTCCGAGAGGGACTGGTCTTGCTCTAATAAAGACTGGTTTTACTCCTTTTTTCAAATGGAGATGTGCTTTTATTTTACTGCAATTGCCTAGCCCTGGTCCGAATACTTGACTAAATTTCGCTTTCAATTCCTCCTCTATACTTTTTTTACTGTCATGGACCATAAATACTTCATTTTCTTTTCCGACTATGTCTGTAGGTTCAGCTTTGTTTAGACTTGTAACTATCGGGAATCCTAATTTATTTTCGAATGCGACTATCCATGGCAGACCAAAGAGATTCATCTTTGCCTTCGTTACATAAACTACCATCTTTTCTTCGACTTCGTTAAGTCTAACTGTGCATTCAAAATTCCCAAGAATTGTAAACTCATGACCTGTATAACTTTTTCCAGAAAATTCGACTTCTGACAAGGCTGGGCTTCCGACTAATTTCCATGTATCTTCTGTGATACAACTAATTTGTGCCCCCGAATCAAGAATAAACTCAACATTCACTCCGTTTAATACAACAACTTTTTTTAGCCAATCGAATTTCTGGACTGTTCCGACTGATAGGATTTCTACTGTTTCTTCCTTTTCGAATTTGGACTTGTACCACTCATGAATTGTCTTTACAAAACTCATTTTGACTTGGTGGTTGACTACTCGATTTTATACGAGTTTAGCTGTTCGACCGCGCCACTGTTATGTATCGACTGCGGTGTGTCCGATACTAACAGAAAGACTAACTAACGGCTAACTAACAAAGGTTTATCACAAGGCAACAATACAATAGAAATGACGAGACTATGCGTTGACTACGACTAACAATAGGCTGACTGACTGACTCGGTAACTGACTCCCGACTACTAAAAGGCTTCGCCTTTTATACTAAGCACGCCACCCTAACATGAGACTTGTATGAAACTATTTCGAGGTCTTTTTTTTTAATTTTTAATAAAACAGGCCCGTATCCAGAGACTTTTTCGTGGGGTGCCAAGGGAGGAAAATTTTCTGCGCCGAATTTTTGGCGCTGCATACGAAAATTTTGAAAAATTTGGAAGGCAGTTCAGCTGCTTTACCTGAAAGTAAAGCAGCTGAACCCATCCCAAAAACCCATCCAAACCCATCCAAAACTCGATCTTTCGGTCCGAGTTGGGCCATTTTGGCAACCCTATTCTTAATCTAAATGTAAATGAATAATACTTTTTTAAATAGTAACTATGTAACAGAGCAATTGCTCAAATAAGTATTTCATAAGGTGCGCTTATAATAGGACGTGCGCTTCTCATGGGACCTGCGCTTGTATTTTTCAACCTCCTTGTAGACTGCGCTTCTAATGGGACGTGCGCTTCTATTGGGAAAAATACGGTATATAATTTTTTAAAAATTTTTTGGAATAATTTAAAAATAAAAATTGTTTAAAATTAGCCAAAAACCTTTAAATATTCCAACAAATTCAGAATTTAAATCAACATTTTGTGAAGTATTTGGTTTCATATTTAAATCTTCAACAGTCACAATTTGTTCAAATTTATGTCCAGCAAAACACATTTTCTCTTCATAATCAGTTTTTGAATTTTCGTTTTTAATTTTTGATTTAGTATTTAATTCTCTAATAAAATAAACTCCTAAATTTTAATTTTATTTAAAAATTCTTAAAAAGTAGGGGGGGGGGGTGATGATTTTAGCATTAAGGAAAACTTTTTTCCTCTTAATATTTTTCCTCTTAATCCAATAATTAATCCAATAATCCTCTTAATCCAATAATTTTTTATCGAGTTTGTCAATACGAGTTTTCGGGCCAAATATCCTATGACCGACCCGATCCTTTGGACAGAATCGGTCCCTTTTGACTACCCTAATCTTAATGAAAGATCATATGAAAATATTGAAAAATAATTATTTTAATATTTAAAAATTAAAATTATAGTGCGCTAACGGCTAAAATCACGCTTATCAACTGGTCCTTAAAAGTTTCTAATAAACACCTTTAAATTTACAACAAGCAACTTTTACACCAACAGAATTTTGACCAATATCATAACAGGAAAACATTAATCTAGTTATTGTCCCTCTCCAAAGAATAAAATCACATTCATGGATTGACTAAAATATTTTTTATTTTTAAAAAATACAAAAATTTGTTTTAAAGATTATTGAAGGGGTTCTTCAAAAATTAGGCAAAATACCACCGTTTCAAAAGCTAAATTTAATTAACAAAAACTTAAAACTTTAAAATTTATCTTAACTTTTTAATAATATTGGGGGGCTATAATTTACGGCCTATTTATAGTAATAAAGGTATTTTGAAAAATCTTTATTTTCCAATAAATTGATTAATTTTTGGATACCATTAGATTATCAAAATGGTAACCAAAGTTTTTATTCTCGAAAATCTTTGTCTTTATTTTGATTATCTCGAAATTTTTCCATATGTTGTCAATCTAATTATGTATATTTCCCTAATCATCTTAATAATTACATCCACCCTTCATTCCTGCCCAAATTTACCAATTTATTTTTTATTCAAAAACCTTTTTCAACGAACTATTCGGCACAGACATAGCCAATATCCACCTCATCAAAACAAGTAAACCTTCATCTTCTTTCTCTTCTTTTTTAAATTTATCAAATCCTTGTGTTAATTTTGTTGAAATTTTTGTTTTATTGCAATTACCCAAAGAAGCTTCATAAAAATAACGAGCTTGAGAACGTCCAAGAGAGGGAAGACGAGATTTATCGAGGGAAAATTCGCCAATACAAGCTAAACAGAATTGAATTTTGGGTGAATTTTAAGAGAAATTAAAATGAGGAATATCCTCCTCCCCTTCCCTATTTAACCTTTATTTTAAAATAATGTCTAAAATTTTTAATAAAAACCAGGTTTTGTAAGTAAATTTTCTGTCAGATTTATTTGAATAAAATTGTGTGGATTTGATGAAATTGGTCGTAAATTGTTAAAGTAATCGTTTTTGGCTTTCTTTTTAGGCAAAGATTCTTCTGAATATTCCGTAGAATTCATATCTGATTTTAAAAAATATGTAGTAATAAATTTGATAAATGAGAACATTTACAAGTTTTGGATATTCTAATACTCAATTGTACAAATTGATTGAATAGCCATCGCAGTTACAATGAGTCTATTCCGTTTAAAGGTTTTCAGAGGGTGAAAAATTTACGGAGCTTGTTCTGATCTTGAGTTCTTTGCTATCACATGATTATCAAGTAGGGTTGTTTCCCGTCCCAGAAAGTCGGGGAATCTAAGCAAGTGTAGGTTCGAATAAAAATTTGAGGTAGACCAGGGCATCACAGATTCGATAATTCTGAACGAACATATAGCTCTGCGGTAGGTTGGGCTCGTGGTAGGTTGGGGTGTACCCAAAAATAGGGAAAAGAAAGTATACGGTATTTCTGCCCCTGGATTTTGTTTAACCCTTTATTAAATATGAAAATTAGAGTTCGAACTTTTCACTTTGCCGGGCCCGGTATCCGGTTTTTTTTCTTCCGCCCCGACCCGGGCCGGGTTTTCCGGGCTAAAACCCCGAAAACCCGGAAACCCCGAAAAACCGGAATTTCTCAAAAATACCCGGTTCGGGGCCACCGGGCCCGGAAAACCCGGCTCCGGGCCCGGCCCGGGTTCGAACTCTAATGAAAATATTATTTTAACTGTTGGTGAATTAAATTCTAGCCCTAAATGCACCCAATTTTAGACTAATGCTTTTAAAAATTTTTTCTTCTATGGCTAGATTTCACAGATTTTTTTCATGACTTTTTGGAAATTTTTCTGTGAATCAGAATCGGAATTCTTCAATCGGAATATTATCTAAACTTTGGAAATCTGAATATTTTCTAAGAATTTTTTAATTTTATTTTCACTTAGAAAGGGCATTTACCCAGCTAATTCTTAAAATCTAAAATTGATTTTTATGGCTGTCAATATTCAATTCGATTTTAAAGGCAATTTAATAAAATATTTCAAAATTATTCATACATACATATGTACATATTTTTCTATCTTTTCATTAAATAATGCCCAAATATTTATTTAAAATTATTTAATTTTAGCCGTCAATATAATCTGACAAATTATGTTGTTCAACTTACATGTCGGGCTACTCAAAAAATTTATCCAGCATTTTTCAGACATTTTTACAAAAACCATCTTAGTAATTTTAAAATCCAATGTCAATAAATATTTTTATAAATTATTACTTTTTTGTTTTAAATCTAGTGGGACCAGAGAAATTTAGAATTTTTAAAACAATACTGTACAAAATCATAATTCGATTTTTATTTTATTCTTTCTTATTTTATAATTACTGTAAATGCTTTAATAGAACCACATGTGCTTCTATTTTTCGATCCTCTCGTAGGGTGTGCTTATTAGAGACCGGCGTGGGAGGGACTCTCGCGCGGGATTTTGCGGGATCCCGCTCCCGCAATCCCGCACTTTTTTCGATTTGCGGAATTTTGCGGAGTGCGGGATTATTCCCGCGGGAGTCCCGCGGACATTTTTAAAAGTTACTCCCGCATGCGGGATCCCGCAAATGCGATTTTGCCGGTCTCTAGTGCTTATATATTAGGGAGTGTGCTTCAAATAGAGAGTGCGGTTCTATTAGAGCATTTTTTTATTTAAAACAAAGAGACTAATGTTAAAATTATATTTCTTAACTTTATTATTTATTTTTGGATTTTGTTGGGAAATTGATATTGAAATAGAAATAAATGAAGATTATTTATTGACACGTCAATTTAATAATCTTTTGAATTTAAAAAATAGTGGAAAACAAATTTTGGATTGCTCGTTAATAATTAAAGTTGGAAATGAAAAGAGCGTTACTAAAGGATTACTGGAGGAAAATAATAAAATTAAATTTTTGGATGTCTCTGAAGAATTCTTACTTGTGGGGATTTATTCTAAAAATAAAAATAATTATGTGGAATTTTTATTTGAATTACCTGAAAATTATTTTGTCTCAAAATTTAATTTAAAAGAAAATTTTGCAGGAAATCAGGTAGGGGAATTTAATGAAAAAAAGATTTATTTAATTTTAATTATTTATTATTACATGAGGTCATGTAAACATTTCAATAATTTACATGATTAAATTTTTAGTAATCCTATGTGTCTATACCTGAAATGCTTAAAATATTTTGATAAAAGCATTTTTACTTTTTTTTTATTTCTTTAAAAGTTTAATCGAGGGATCTGAAGGGATTAAATGGGTTTCTGCAAGTTATGAGCTTTACTTTTTTGCGTTAAGTATCAGGCTTACATTTCATAACATATTTATGGTTCATTATACCATGCTTGGGGTGAGACGAGCTTTAAAGTGCGTAGCTTTTTTATAGCCTTTTTTTTAGCTTTTTTAGCTTTTCCCCCGTTAACTAAAGTGGTTATAAGAAAAAAATTTATTTTAAATAACATTAAAAAAGATTAAATTCTATAAAATTTACATTAAATTCTACAATTAATACCTAAATTTATAGATAATACATCGAAAAATTGATCAAAACAATATTGAAGATATTTTAAATAATTCATATAAAATATCAATTTTGCCGGGAAAACAAGAATTTAATTTAAATTTAAACAATATTCAGAGTAAAATTAATTTTTACCGTCAATTCTATTTTGAGAGTGTTTGGCACGAAATTAATTTATTTTCAAGAAAAGTGGAATTATTAAATGAGGCCAAAAAAATGGTATAAAAATTTTAAAGCCGAACCTTTCATTTTTTTAAATTTTATTAAATTTGATTAAAAATAAAATCTTTAATCTAAATGGAAAATTTTTCACTGAGATTCACTCAATATGTAATGTAAAGTTGGAGTGGATTAATATAACCTCTCAATTATGTAGAAGCTGTTATCGAGACGAGAAGCTGTTATTAGAAACTGTTATCGAGATCATTATTTTTCGAAAAATCTGGTATACTTCTGATGCACCCCCGCCCGCACCCTCTTGTCCTGTTTTTTCACTATCATAAGAAAGGTTCGGCCATCATAAATGAAAATAATAAAGGAACAAAAACATTTGGATGAATTTGAAAAAATATATCAGAAATTGTTTGACAATGGTATTTGTTAATTTAATTATTTTTATTTTGTTGATAATTTTTATTAAAGTTCACATAATTAATAATTAGGGAACGGATTTATATGGATTTCCATATTTTTTTCCTGGCCTAGTTGGGCCTTGATACGTCCAAAAAACATAGTTTTAGCCAGACCTGCTCACGGATACGGATAATATCCGGATACCCGCGGATATCCGCGGATACGGATGGATATGGATAGTGTTTTTTTAAAAATTGGACGGATACGGATGGATACGGATACAATGCTTCAAATCCGCGGATATCCATCTCAAAATTCCAGCCTGCGGTGCAATGAAAGTGAATTTTTTTCGCTTTCGGCCTTTCAAAATTTTTAAAATTTTCGCCTGCGGCGCTAAAAAAGAAAGAAATCTAGCTTCTAAATCATTGAAATTCTCAAATTTTCGCCTGCGGCGCTACAATGAAGAACTCGTTTCTTGCCTTCCAGCTTAAAAATTTCCATCTACGACGCTCCAATGTGCTTACCCACTTAAGGTACGAAGTACAAGTTCAGGCCAAATTCAGTGGTGAGTACGAGCAAAATTAGCTCGTTCTCTTTTAGCTGAGCAAACGAAGCTTTTCAGAGGGGTATGAGGAATTCCCCCACTTAATCCCGAATTGGGAATAAGGAAAAATTTTCCGAGGGGATTGGAAAAAAGTGGATTTTTTGGCCTACGCCCTTCTAGAATTCTCAAAATTTTCGCCTGCGGCGCTGAAAATGAAAAATTTTTTGCTTCGTTGTTTCCCAAAATTCTCAAAATTTTCGCCTGCGGCGCTAAAATTAAAATCTCAGTTAACCGAAATTTTTATTTCGGTCCGAAACCGGGAATTTAACTTTTCAAAAATTCTCAAAAATTTTCAAAATTTTTTTGTCGGTATAATTTCTGATAAGCAGCGTTGGGTCGGAATTCCTATCTCTGCCTTCCGATTTTCGAACCTCCAATGTTCATAAGCAAGTTACTTTTGCTGCATTCAATTATTACCTCATTGTCTAACCATTACTCGAATTTAAATAAATTTGACCATTTTGAAAATTCTAACCAGGCTGACCATTTTGAGAAAAAACGGATATATCCGCGGATATCCGCGGATGGATATGCCTAAAAAGTTGGACGGATACAAACGGATACGGATATGGACCTCACGGATATATCCGGATACGGATAGCAAAATCCGTATCCATGAGCAGGTCTGGTTTTAGCATATGTTGATAAGACTGATAATGAGTTATCAATCCATAATTTCCATATTTTGGCGTTCAGTCCATATTTTAAGATTTTTAGTCCATATTATATGTCCATATTTTACGATTAATAGCCCATATAAATCCGTTCCCTATTAATAATATACCTACAGACTAGGGTTTCACCGGAACCGAAATTTTGACCGGAACCGGAACCGGATCCAATTTGAGTTCCGGTTCCCGGAACCGGAACCGGAACCAAAAAAACACCGGAACTTTCCGGAACCGGAACTTCCGGTGAAACCCTACTACAGACCGTATATATTCTATTAATGGGTAATTTTTGTTTCGACCTCTCACTGGAGAGGGTAACTGATAGAGGCTGGGTAATTAGTTGAGGGATGGTAATTAATAGAGTATATACGGTATTATCGAAAATAAAAAAAATCTTTTGATAAATAAATAGTGTTGATAAATAAATAAATATCCCTTTTCAGTCATTTAAATAATTTCAGATGCGTTTATTATATATATGAAGAAAGCTGAAGCAATATCTCTATTTAACCTTATTAAATCCATTTTACTAGAAGCAAATAAATATCAAAAAAATTTTATAAAAGAGATTATTCAAAACAAAGAAAATACAAGTATTTCGACGAATTTAAATGTAATTTTAATATATAATGATAGTAATTTATTTGGTTTGCATGCAATTGGAGGTGAAAATTTGTTTAATGTTTTGAAGGAGGAATGCTTTGATTTTACAAAACAAATTTTTAACAAAATAGGTAATTATTAAAATAAATAATTATTCTCAATCGAAAAAAGGCTGTGATTAATTACACTTACTTTAAAAAATCGGTGTAACGACAATTGCGGATACGCAAGTGCGGATGCGACAATTGCGGATACGCAAGTGCGGATGCGACAATTGCGGATTAAAAATTTTTTTTTAATTTTAAAAATGATTGAAATGATATTTCGTTTTTTTGTCCCAGCTGTCAGTTTCAGACTTCTGACGGTTTCCGAATCATTTTTAGACAGATGTGGCACTGAAAACTCTAGAAAATCTTAAACTTTTTGAAAATTTTATATCCGCAATCGTCGCATCTGCACGTGTGTATCCGCAATTGTCGTACGGCCAAAAAATCTCCATACTTTTAACAAAAAATTAGATACAAGGTGAAAATGCTTGCCTAAAAACTAGATGAGTGCAAGCAAAGTTCTTTATTATTCTGTCTTTATCCGTAACGTGCCGTAATATTTAAAAAATTAATTCATGGCAAAATTATTTAAATATAAATTAAAAGATTTTTTCACTTTTTTCGGGGCGGGGTTAAATTCGGACGTGGATAAATGAAAGAATTTTCGAGAACGGGGCACTGAATCGGGGTACACGTATTAACATACGGATTAATAACAGTCTTCACCTTCCTTCTTTTTCAAACTCTGTTGCATTGCTTATATTTATTTTTATTTTTTTATCCGATACCGAATTTTGATATGAAAAGTGGAATATGTATGGGGAATGTTGGAATATGTATGGGGAATGTGGTCTTCTATTAGAATAAATAAAATATAATTTTATAGATGAATACAAAGAATTCAATATATCCGTCAATAATGCAAGTTTATTCAATAAAATATTAAGTCGATTAAATTTATTGTTTTTATTCCGCGCTATTTTGGAATTATACAAAGTTTTGTCAGAAAAAATTGAAATTAACGATGATGAAGATTTATATAACGAAATGTTAAACAAAATTATAGAATGTTTAAAAAAGCCAAAAAGGTGCTTAGCATTTCCGAGAATGAAACATATTTTTGGAATAATTCTTCAATTCGGGGCTGGACAGATTGTTAAAAAATTAATTGATGGAAAAATTAATTTGGAAATTAATTAAGAGAATTATGAAGATATGAGAAGAATTTTTATTGAAAAATTGAAAAAAATATTTAAAATCTAAAATATACATACTATGTATGTTAGTCAATTTAGTATTCTAAGACTAATTATTTAACACGAAATATTTTGTTTAAAATTTTGAAAATTAAAAGTTTTTTTAAATATTTATTTCCTTCAACAAATTATGTGCAAAATAATATTTAGTGAATAGCTTGAAAAATAACATGAATTTCTAAATTTAGTCTATCTAATAGGAAAAAGCTAATTATACTAATGTAATACCTAAAAATAGTTAACAACAACAATAATTCTTTCTAATTTAAAGAAAATATTTTAAAAATTTCCAAAAGAAATTTCAGAGGATTCAATTCCACATTCATCCACACCTCTAGCAATTTTGAAGTATCCATTCATTCCCCAATCATAATTCCATTGGTTGGCACACAACCAATAATCCAAACTTGTTCCGTCTGGATAAGTTTCTGTACCCCAACCAATCATTCTAACGGCATGCCCGCCTTCATAAACATTCGAAGTTTGCTAAATTTAATTTATAATTTTAGTAAAAGGCAATTAAAGTCTATCCAAAATTTGCCTGATATACTCCTGATGAATAATACATAAAATCATCGTAAACATCAAAAGCGGCTACAACAGAACCATTAGCCATTATTTCATTTTGAATGGCTGCTACGTTACTTTGAATATAACCTGTTGTTTTAGCTTAATTTAAAAGAATATTTTGTCATTTTTATTTAAATTAAAGACTAAACTATATTTTTTATCTTGGGTATAAGCAACATTCCAAGCACTCGATGTACAAGAAGAGACACAGGACGGGGCAGTATATTGAGTTGTTCCATGTGGCGGGAATGGATATGGCTTACATCCACTGTTCCAAGTATAATTTGTTCCGGTAACAACACCTTTAATTAAAAATAAGATGATATTTGAGAATAAAATTTTTTTAGAACAAAAGATCGCAGGAATCCTGCCTGGTACCCAACAATCTACAATTAGATATTGTTTTATTTGATTACTTTTGTTAATTTTTTTAATGTTAAGATTGCATAATTACTATCAGAGTGCCAGAGACTGAATGTTTAGTAGGGGGTTTCCTTTCAATATTTCAGTAAAAATAATTAGAATACCTGAATTCTGTGTATATTTCCATGCATAGTAAGGATCACCTCCATCACATCCCCACATTCCAGGAGTACAACTCATCAACTCTAGCGCTGAGAAATATACTGATGGATTTGTCTTTAAAGGTGCTGAATTCCCCTTTTTTACTTGACTAATACAATAACGATCAGTTAAAGCCGAGGCAGTGGAGACAGCCCAACAATCTCCACAACTTGATTGGTCCTTTTTTGAAGGATTATTTATTTATTTATTAAATTCCTAATTACCTGAATCATTCCAACAATTCCAGCACAAGATGCAAATCCTGTACGAACATCAAAAGAAGCTGGAATTGAACGTTTACGGCGAAGATTTGTTTTTTCGGGAGTAGAGACTTGTTTTTTCGGGACTTTCAGTTTTGCCCCAAGCATTACAGAATGTTTCTCCAATTTAGCAATTCGATCATGTAATTTTGCTATCCATTTTCCTTTATTTTTAGCGTTTGCCTTATCAACTATTTTTTGAGCTTTATCTAACTTTTCTTTTTCAGTCAGATTTGCTGAGGAGGATAAATAATAAATTTGGGCTAAAATAAGGAATAAAAAAATTATTTTTATCATTTTTATGTAGGGATTTGAATTTAATATTTTTAATAAAGCAGGGAATTGTTGTCTTAAACCGAAACTAGAATCCTTTTTATATTAAATTGAAGATACACTTTATGTTTGAACAACTTTTAAAAGTTTATTAAAAATATTTTGGATAGTCTCTTAATTTTTAACTGTTTATTATTGAAATTAACTTAAAAATATTTATCTATTATGGATTTGCACTTACTTAAGTAAATATATTGAAATTTAAATAATATTTTTCTAGACAAAATTTTATATTTTATAAATTAATTAAAGCAAATAAAAATAACTAATTTAAAATTTTTAAATTCTGTTTAATTTTGTATGAAAATATTTAAAATAACAATCTCAAATAAAATTCTTAAATAATAAAAATATTTTTACCTTGTTTACTCCAATAGTTACCCTCTCTCAATAATTACCTCCTCTCTATTAATTATCTCCTCCAACGAGAAATTGAAATATAATTACCCAGGGGGGTTAAATACTTTAAATACTTTTATGAAATGTAATGTTTCTTCAATTTATTCGCAATTATTATTTGTTGTGCATAGAATTAGTGTTAATACATCATTTATTATCAAGAATATGTGGGATTAAAAAAAAATTTTTTTTTTTAAACATTTGTTCAAATACCGTATTTCCTCTAATAGACCGACATGTCGTTTTATTTTTCAACCTCCCTCTAGACTGTCGTTCTATTACAGGGTGTCGTTCAAATAGAGGCTGTCGTTCTATTTTTCAACATATTTTTTTGCAATTTTTTTGAAATTTTTATTAAGATCTATATCATTTTAATAATTTTATTAATGAAGAAAAATAGTTAAATTTTATATTTCAATGGAATTATCACTAGCCCTGTCCCATCAGGCCCTGTCCCCCTGTTATTTTCCAAGTTCCAAGAAATTATTTTCCAATTGTTTCTTCTGAAATTGGAAAAGGAAGATTTTTGGAGGGAAATGGAAGAATTGTCGCAGATGACCTTAAGTAGTAGGGGGTATCAATGTACTTGTAAGATATCGAGGCTTATGAGGATTTGAAAGGAATAGAGGTGGATTAAAGTTAAGAGGGATATCCGGAGATTTGGAAGGATTGAAATAAACATAAAGGGATTTGTGCGCGGCAACGAGGGATAAAGAAGATATCGTTCGATTTGGAGGGATATCGAGGGATATAAGGAGATTCTAAGCGATTAATGTGAAATCAGTGGGTTAAGGTGGATATCGGTAGATTTAGAAGGAGTAAAGTTATATTGTGGATTTGAAGATTCAATGGATTTAGGGGATTATGAAGGATATATAGGGATTTTTGGGAATTAGGAAGTATATCAAGTGATATCCCTCCTAATTTGTTGGTATCGACTCTAGGTCTCGATCCGAAACTCGGTCTCGGGGTTGATTCCCGGTCTCGGTCTCGACTCTCGGGTTTTTTTAACTCCCGACCATCACTACCGCTTAGGTAAATAATTAAATTAAAAAAAGAAAGGGTGTCGTTCTAATAGGGGGTGTCGTTCAAATAGAGGCTGTCGTTCTATTTCTCAACCTCCCTCCAGACTGTCGTTCTAATAGGGGGTGTCGTTCAAATAGAGGCTGTCGTTCTATTAGAGGAAATACGGTATATATGAAGGACATATAAATTAATATATAAAGGCTAATTTAAGCTTAATGGAAGATAAACATTTGCTTTAATGGAAGATAAACATTTAAAAATGTTGGGAGTTAAACTTTCAAAAACATTGGCTCCACCGCCTCCACGAAATGAATCGAAGGAGGAAAATAAAGGAGAAGGAAAACATATTAGAAGGAAAAGGCAAACAAGCTGTACTGATAATGTTGGATTTGATTCTCGAAACACGTTTCAATGTTGTGCAGGAATTATTGGTGCAATTCAGGTAAAAACTAGATGTCTAAGAAGTAAAATAAAAAGTCTTTTAGGATCAATTCAGCTGTGGAAGTTGTTGGGCAGTAGCAGTTTCCTCTGCTTTTACTGATCGTTATTGCATTTCCAGCATTTAATGATTACTGATCGTTATTGCATTTCCAGCATTTAATGATCCGACTGCAAGATTTTCTGCTGCAGATATGTTAAGTTGTGCAACCTACACTTCTGGTTGCAATGGAGGAGATCCTTATAATGCCTAGTTGTGGACATACACCTCAGGTATTTGTTAATGATTGTAAGTGAATAGACAAATAATTTACATTTAAAGGGATTGTGACCGGAACAGATTATACTTGGACTACTGGATGTAAGCCTTATCCTTTCCCACCACATGGAACAACTATGTACACTACACCTGCTTGCACATATTCTTGTACAACAGCGTGGAATAAGGCTTATAGCGTGGATAAAAGATTTTGTTTGTAATTTTGTAATTAATATATTTATTCAAATTCTTCTATTAAAGCACAAATGGTTTATTTCTTGCAAGGGCAAGGAAATGTTGCTGAAATTCAGAATGAGATTAAAGCAAATGGCTCTGTTGTTACTGTTTTTAATTTGTATAGTGATTTCTATTATTATTCTAGTGGAGTATATTCGGTAATTATTTGTTTTTTTAAATAAGATGATTAACGTCATTCAATTCTTATTTACCTAATAAATATTAAAATAACATCTTTATTTATTCAGCACACCCCCTCAGCAACTTATGAAGGAGGGCATGCAGTTAGAGTTCTGGGATGGGGCACACAAACTTGTTCTGACGGAACACGAAGAGATTATTGGTTAGCCGCCAATCAATTGAATACTAATTGGGGAATGCAAGGATTTTTCAAAATTCTTCGTGGAACTGATGAGTGCCTTTTTGAATCTTCAAAAATTTCATTTGGCACTCCAAATATTAAATAATTTAAATAAATTATTGACAAAATTAATTATGTAAAAATCGTAAAATTTAAATATATGTGTTAGTAGAAATATGCAAATTATATGTATTTAATTATTTAGATATTTGTAGATGTTGATTAAATAATAAAATTTTTTTGAACAATTATATAATTTATCTAAAAGATTAAAAAATATCTTGAATTTTTAGAAAATTCTAAGAAAAATTAATAAGAAATATAAAATATTAATAAATTAAAACAACTATTTTTAAATTAAATATACACATATCATTAGGCTAAACTAGAAATAATAATTAATTAAATTTTTAAAAAGATGCCTATGTACTTCTTTATTAACTTCAGTCAAAGAATATTAGGGGTTTGCAGTTTATTAAGCTTTTAATTGGACCAAGTGCATTTTAATATTGTTTTTGATAATTTAAGTATTCAAGAAAATAACTATCAATTATAGGTCATCGATATTTTATTTAATCGAAATATAATTAAAGTTATTTTCGAAAATGATAAATTTTTAAATCATGTCATTTCTGCACGCGCCTATTGAATTTATTTAGAAAGACAAGACAAAACTTTAAAATAAGCTTCTTTCAAACTTCCGCAGGAAGGATTCTTAAGTTATCCCAAACATTTTTAGTAATTTTATTTCTTTTCATTAAAATTTAGGTTTTCAGTTTAAATGAAAGCACGAAAAACTTCAAGATTTTTACGCATTTCCTGCAGACTGGATTGGTGTTTTAAATAACTCTATGGAAAGATTGCTTTATTTAAACTAAAAAGTTTTGGCCGTTTTTCTTAAATAAAATTATTTCTTAAAATTAATATTTATCTTTAATTTTTAGATTGATTATAATTATTTCAGAAATACACAATGTGGAGATTTAATGGGAAAACTATTGTAATTTTATAATTAAAATTAGATAAATTCTGATTTTATAATTAGAGACAGGATTTTTATACAAATTACTTTTTCCCCTAAATAGGCCTGATGATTAAGTATTCAAATCCGTTATTAGCTAAAACAACTTTGAGTTAAATTAGCAGATTTTTGATGCATAGTTTGAATAATTTTTCAGTTCTATATTACTAGTATGGTTGTTTATCAACACCGATTTTGATCTTAAATCCTCCCTCGATTTATTTATTATTTAAATTTAATAGAAATATTAATTTTTAGTGTACAGCATTAAATATAACAACATTTGCGATAATAGTTTTTCTGAACATTAATATCGAAGCGTTCATTGCTGTTGAAGGTTTGGAGCCTGAGTCAGTACAAGGAAATTTTGCTTTAGCAAAATGTAAGGAATTTATTTCGAAGATAAATTTGTTGAATTAAAAACATTTTTAAACAATTTATTAAAAATTTTTTAAAGTTTTCGGATTAGAAGACAATAATGCCGTCAGAAATTATCGGCCCTTGGACAAACGCCTATCCAAACAAACAGCAAAAGAAGTACAAGTGAGAAATGGAAATGATGAAAATGGGTTTGCATTCGCTTTTGCAAAAAGAAATTTTGAAAGATTTGCTAAAATAAAAAGGGGAGAAACTAAATCTGAAATTCCATTTGCCGGTCAGAATATATTAATAGAAAAATTCAGTTTTGTTTTTATTTTTAGTAGACATTGTTGAGCTTGTTCCCGGCAATATATTAAGTAATGGCGGTGTTTCTGGTGCCCGCTTTGCCAGACACTCCGAACTCTCCAGCTTTGCCAAACGTTGAAAAATATAAATTTAATTGAAGAATTATGTAAAATTTAAAAATTAATGGAAGAATATTAAAGACGAAATTTTTTTTAAAAATTAAATTTTTATAAATAATTTTTTAAAAGGATATTTTATTCGCAATTAGGGCTCGACATATTTTACATGAATTTGATTTGTACTAAATCTCCGTCCAGATCTTTGTCTTGACTTTATAACTTAATAATCTGGTAATGTATCAGTCTCTCCTCCCAAAAGAAATAAAACTATCTTGAACCACTTGCCTCAAAGAGAAATTTAATGACGTATACATTGAAGAAGAGTATTAAAAAACATACCTATTTATGAGATATTCGAGACTCCCGGTCTCGGTTTCTGAGTTGTGAAAGAGAGAGCTCTCGGCTTTCCGAGAGAGCTCTCGGTCTCAGAGTCGCTTCCCGGTCTCGACTCTTGGCTTTTATTAATCCCAGAACATCACTAATTTAGTATATTATACATATGTAGGTATATTAGATATTATTAACTCAATTAATTTCATCTTTCCTTCCAACAATGCTTTTTAAATAAACAAATTATAATAAAGGAATATTTAAGGAATATTTCCTTTGATAACTTAAGTATGTTTTTAATAATGAAAAAAATTTTTATTACCTTTTAAAAACAAAAAATATTTCTCTATAATTATTCTAAATTTACAAATTATTAATAATTGATTTTATTTTAAGCTATAAAAAATCCAACAAGTTTTTAATTCCCCATATTTTTAGATTTTATATTTTTTATTTGAAATTGGTATTTTTATTATTTTCTCTCAAATAGGCAATTGTTTGCTTTATTTCTTTCAATATACGCAAGAGAGTTGGTGTATGTATATCGAAGCTGTAAAATTATTGGCCAACTTAAAAAAATTTTTTTTATAAAGTAATATTTTGATTTATTTTATTTATATTTTTTAAATTTATATTTCATATTAATGATTTTTTTGAAATTTGTTTTGCTATTTATTATCTCAAAGGATTAATCTAAATATAAATACAGTCGGATCTGGATGACGTAGAAATAAGATTCGATTGTATGTATATTATTCTTCTATTAATTAATGTCTGATTTGTTATGTGAAGCTTTTCAAATCTTTATTTTTATCACAAAGATAGCAATTATAAATATCTTTTACCATTTTTTCGACGGCAGCTCCGGTTGTGTCCACGGAAGAACTAGGACCAGAGCCCCGGATGGCTTACCCTTAGATTATATAAATTAATTATTAGAAAATTAGCATTTAAATATACGTGTTTTAATTTTTAAAGTCCTGAACAAAAACCCAAGATTGTGTTTCTAGTTTAGATGAAATAAAATTGATGTCCAAGTTTAGTTTAAAACAATTTAACCTTTAAGAAGACTAAATATGAAGTTAAATGAACAATAATATGGCTGGTCTCATTTCTCATTAACTTCTAATGCGGTTGCTGGGTTAAAGTACCACATGCGTTTAAGTGAGAACAAGCAGAGTATAGGAGATATGTAAGCATGGATATAAGCAGTTCAATAAGGCAACGTTTCGTTTATGCAAGTTCGGATAGATTATGACTAGGGCTCGGATTTTTAGGTTATAACCTATTTTTCTGCGAAATAGTTATGATGAATTGAGCTCAAATCCGTTGTTATTTTTTGATTATCTTACGCTTACGCAGACATATTATCATCTATTCAAACCTATTTTGGGGTTTTGAAACCTAAAATAAGTTGTAACCTATTTTGAAGTTTTTGTGTTTTTTGTCACCTATTTTAGGTATTTTTCGTAAAAATTAAATTTTTTAACACAAATTTTCAAAATTTTTTAAAAATTTTGTCAATTTTTCTTAGCATCCGAAAATTTTTTTAAATTTTTTTCAAAAAATTACTTAGAGAGTTAAAGTCATGGGTATTCTTCACGTGATTTTATGATAATCCCGTGTCCGGACAATCGGTCAGTGGACAATGCGTCAGTGGACAATCGGTCAGTGGACAATGCGTCAGTGGACAATCGGTCAGTGGACAATCGGTCAGTGGTCGGACAATGCGTCAGTGGACAATCGGTCAGTGAAGTAAAATTTTAAAAATGTTAAAATTTAGAAAATTATATTAAATTTCATGGATAACATGTATTCTGAATTCTTATTTTATTTTGTATTTCCAGAATTCTAATTTTGTCAATCTTAATTTTGTCAATCACTGATAAGTCTTGCTTTTGTTCCTATTGGAGGCCCCTTGTATAATTACTTTTGTCTTATCATAAGACAATTCCCACAAAATCAGGAGGTGGAAGGTAATAATTTAGAAGGGAAATGAAAAAGTCAATTGAATTTTAGAATTGGTTCGATACTTCGTTTTAACTTGGATAGGTTGTAGACAAGTAATGGATGTCGAACCAATTCCATTGGAAGATGAAGACGACCAATATGGGGCCGTTGATGCCTGGATTAGAGAATGGATAATTAATTTTGGTTTACAGGAAAGAAATGCTCTATTTCCACAAGAAATGTGGAATATGTGTGACAGGTTCTCCCATTATAATATTGTATTACACGTAAATTTTAAGAATAGAGAATCAGATTTGTAGAACTAATAATTCACTCGAGGGATGGCATCGTTCATTTAATTCATTATTCCGAGCATATCATCCCCCACTTAGTACATTTGTAAAAATAATGAGAAAAGAGGATGCACACTGGCGCCTTATTGTGGAAGACTTTGATAATAACCCAGTTAATGGTATCCGAGGAAAGGTTATTTAACCGATCTGAATAACATTAAAATCTTATTTAGGGAATGAAAAGAAAAAATGTTTATGTCGAGCAAGATGCAGCATTATTAGCAATATTTATATCCCGTGAAGAGCGTGAGCCTTTAAATTATTTAAGAGCTATAGCCTATAGAATGCCAAATCCTGATTGACAAAATTATAGATTTCTGGAAATACAAAATAAAATAAGAATTCAGTGTAGGACACAGTAGTATTAAAATTCAAATTTAATAAATTTTCCAAAAAAGAAAAACAAATTTTATTTTAATATTTTTATTTAATTTTTATTTAAAATTTTGAAAAACTGACCAGAAAAAAGGGACGGAAAAAAGCTTAAAAAGGGGGAAGGCGGGGTTGAAGGCAGCCGACAAAAATTGAACGGCTCAAATTCTTTTTTGGAGGACAAAGCTTTAGTGCATGTATTAGCTCTAACTTTTCACCAGTTGTCTTTTTAAGACGTGGGCGATAAGAGAGAAACCAATTATTTTTTCTTTCTTTCGCTACTAATCGAAAACAAATTTCGATCAGCCAGTTAGCAAAAAATCCATTTTTTGCACCTTTTAATCCAAAAAGTCCGTTAGCTGGTAAACCAGCTAACGATAAATATTTTTATCAAAATATAACTTTTTCATTGAAAAAGTAAAAAACACAACATGTGTTCATTCAAAAATTAACCAAAATTTGGCCATTTAATGAGCCGTTCACGGTTTCTCGTTAAAACGATTAAACTTATACATGCATGGCTTAATTGCCTTGTTATTGTTTAATTTGAACCTTATGATAATAAGGTTCAAAGTTTTTCGTTTTATTTTATTTTTCTTTAAAATTTATTACTTTGCACTTCCCATTTTTATTTAATTTTATTTAATATTTTATTTAAATATTTTTTTTTGGAATTTTTGGAAAAATCAAAAGTTTTGAAGAGTATGTATAAAACATACTTTTACTTATTTTTTAATTTGTTAGGGACAACGGTCCCGTTAGCCTCCCCGCCCGAAAAAAGAGTCTTAAAAATAATGAAGGATCGATACAAAATATTAAATTTCAAAATAAAATTACCAACTCTAATATTTTAAAAATTAAAAAAAAGAGAGAAAAATGAAATTGAAAATTTTAATTAAAGGGGGTTATCAGAGTTGGCGTACAATTAAAAAACTTTACTCATTTTAAAATTTTTTTTCCTAAAAAATGAACTTCTTAAATTTTTCCTTTAATTTTCCCTTCTATTCTTCCTCTCCATACACAAATTTCTTCCATTTCTTCAGCCATCTCCACTTCTTCCCACTGCAGGTCCACCACCACCACTTCCACTATTTCCTTTCCTTTACTAATATTAACTTCTTTCTTTATCTTCTTTTCATCCTTCCTTTTCTCAACCACTTCTTTCCTTTTATTTTCTTCCTTTCCTTCTCCTTCCTTTTTAATTTTTTCTTCTTCCTTTTTAATTTTATCTTCGTACCTTTTAATTTTTTCTTCTTCCTCCTCATCTCCCCAATCTACTTCTTCATCCCATCCTCTAACTTCCTTCTCTTCTTCCCATTTTTCCTCCACATCATAACATCTTTCTCCTCTTCCAATTCCTTCCTCATCATCAAATATCGACATCTTTAAAAATGAAAATTATTTTGTATTTTTATATTTTGATATTTATTTATATTATTTTTTCAAAATATAAGAATACAATAAAAAGGAATATTTAAATTTGATTATTAAAATTTCTATATATATTTATATAAATATTCCTTTAAAAATATTTTGGTATTATTTTTTCAAAATATATACAAATTTGTTTATTTAAAATATTAAATATTTTTTGTATTTTTAATTTTTATTATTTTTTTTTTGGATTTTATATTTTTTTTTTCTTCTCTCCCTCTTTTATTTATTTGCGCCCTCTAATCATAGAGGGAGCAATGACACTTTCCGTGCCTAGAGTTCGAATTGTTTCGTTCGAAGCTCTGCGCGGAAAGTAGTTAATTCGCTGCCTGCGGGGTGCGATAGAAGACAATTCGACCTCCTCTTGTGAGACTCGGTTTCTTCGAGTTTCTCTTTTGGGAGGAGGATTCTCAGTCTGTCTTCTTCCTAAGAGCGACATTATAGTCGTTCTTATAGGGAAGAGAAAATAGACTGTCAAAAGTGGGACTCCAATGTCCCTTAAAAATAAAAAGGTGGAGAAAAGGCAGCTACAAATCATCCACCAGTCTACAAAAAGCTTCCATTTGCTCCAAAGCCAAGTTTTAATTGTGCCTTCCAGTCCTCCTGGCATGGCACCAAGAGCAATTGCTCTACTTGACTCCACGGTATTAACCGAGGATTTCCAAGTTTCATATTGGGACAGTTCATTCACATGAACAAAAAGTGGCTCCTCCGTGGTATTCCTAAGTACCCACTCATGGAATACTATAGGCGATACACTCATATCCGGAGCTGTAACATTATCTTGGAAGATATGTAGCTTAGACTGTTCCACTTTATCCCAAAGGCCTGTTTGAGTGTTAACCCGAATCCATTGATTCGGGCCTATATTCAAATAACGTAAACGATATCGCTCACAATCTGCAGGAAGAGAAGATTCCGACAAAATACGTAGCTCGGGGTCTAAAAATCCGACTTGAGTCCGGTTATGCAGATTTACTTCGACCGGAATATATTTATAACATCTATCAACCGGTCGAAATTTAATACTGCTCCAATCGATAGGAGCACATGAAAATACTTCTGCAGTATCCTCATTTAACCAGGTAGCAACAAGAGCCTTCTTTTGGAATGCCTGTCTGACATGATAAGTCGGATTATCATGTCTTACAATTTGCTGTCGGCATTTTTCCTCCATAATTTTATCATAAAATTCCTTTAGGGCAAGTTCAGTGGCTGTTAATTCAGCCGCAAGTTGTTCCTCATCGACAGAACGCTTTTGCCTTGAGGTAAACATTTTTATAAATTCTTTCTCGTCAATGGCAAATCCTTGGTCAGATTTTCGGACGGCACGGCCATTGCAAGCAATCTCTCGAGAAGCTTCATAATTGAACGAAAGAGCAATTTCCTTCGTGTTAGAAATCCAAACAATTCGCTCATTTGCTTGGCTATAATCTCCTTCCCACCTTCCCAAATATTCATAGAAACAACTTTTACAGTTCCTCGTCTCACAATTAGATTCCCAAATGAGACTTGAATTATCAGATAACTGACAAAAGTCAGTCATGAAATGGCACTTTTTAATTTCAAAAAGAGGAGAAACCATTTCTAGAGTTTGAGGATTATAATGGAGTGTGGTTGGTTGTAACATACAGTTAACAACCTCTGAGGATTTTTCTCCCCAGAAAAAGGAGGAAAATCTCCCTGGGAAGTCTATATTTAAAACTTCCTCAGTTTTCCACATTCCATCTTTCTTTTCCATATTCTTTTTATTTAGAGGGCATATTTTATTTTCCCTCATTTTTAAACAATCTTCCTTTGAAATAGGAAGTAAATTTTGCTCCAACCGAAGAAATTTATCACCCAAAAAATTGGTGTAATAAGTTTCTTTGGTATATTTTGCGGAACAAATTAATCCTTCAACGGGTTCGGGGTGTGTAATTTGGGAATAAGTTTCGAAACCGAAATTCTTCCATTTTCGAAATTTATCCTTATTACAAAATGTGGCTTCCTCTTTAGAAGGGAATTTCCACAGAGCGCTTGATTGCGTCGCGCACCAAAATACGGGTTCCCCATTTTTTATTTCATTTATTATATTTTTTCTTCTAAATCTATCTATTTCTTGATGTTGTTCTTTATATGTTTGTAACATTTGTGGGGAAGCACGTACCTTATAAACTGTTTTGCTGCCAGCGGGTGTCCGCACTCTTGTTCTGGTCACTTCTTGCGTAGTTAATCCAAAAAGACAGCAAATAATTAAAACAATAAGAGCCAGGGTTCCCAAATTTTTTAGTAATGAGCCACTTTGTCCTGAAGTTGACTGTGTTGAAGTAGAAGGTTGTTGTTGCAAATTATTTGTAGAACCAGAGGTAGAAGGCGCTCTTTGTTGAATTCGTTGTAACAATTCCTTAAGTCGTTCCTCCAATGGTGGTCGGACTTGTGGTTGCGCCGAAATGGGAAGCATTTCCTGATGTTGAATTATTTGTTGCTGTTGAGGTTGTTGTGGTGGAAGCAGTTGTTTTAAATTATTTTTAGGAACAATAGGTTTCACTTTCTGTGCCATTGGTCCAGGTTCTTCCTCAGAATCTTCATCATTATATGTTTCTCCCAAAATTTTGCTTTTAGCCTTCTTTAAATTTTTAAATTTGCCATTATAATAAAGATATCCAGTATTATAAGATTCTGCCATATTTAGGAATTGCTCTTCATATTTCTTCCTCTCAAGGTAAATTTTATTTTCATTATGAATCAAAGTAATTTTTATTGGGACACCAGCCCTTCTCCAGAATTTCAAGGACCTATCAATTGAGGCCATTATTTCTTCATCGGGTTTCACAACTATGAAAAGGTCCCTTGTTTTGATTCCAAAATAAATAATGGTGTGTAGATCAGTTCCACCATCAAAATAGACCAGACGACAATCCCCAGGATTGTCACACCAATTAACCACAGATTGAATCGAAGCGTCAGCCGCGATGATAAAAGGCGCTTCATATAATCGCAAAGTGGTATTTCCTTTACATCTCTGATAGTTGCGCTTCGTCAATAATTTTGAAAACATCCTAGTAATATATGAGGCCCATTCATTTAATTCTTCTATAGGGGTTTTAGGCGGCTCCTGAAGTTTGATTTGACCATTCCAATGGTAATTAAATTGGTGTTGAAAGACTTTACAATTCATTCTCCGAAGCACAAGAATATCAATCAAAAATCTGTCTTTAAAGGCCTTCTTTGGGTCCAATTTGATGTATTGCCAAAATTTTACAAGAAGCCACATCGGATCTAATTCAGACTGGCAGAATTGATCCCGGATCCCTTCCCAAATTTGATTATTTCCGAATTTCTGCCTGCCGAACCAGTTGAACACCAAATAATGAACAAGCGTTGTCATTATTGGGAAAGTAACTTGAATAGGAAGGCGTCGAGAGTGCGCCGTCCTACTAGAAGTCGTTGATTTGATGCATTCCAAATGATTAGGTCCTTCACATTTTGAAAAAATATCATAGCCCCATACTTCATTTTCTATTTCAGGGGCAGGCCACATATAATCCTTCTTTAATTCAACTACTTGGCGTTCTCTTCTTGAAGCCAAAGTAGCTATCCGCTCCTTCTGTTTTATTCTCCATCGATCGTGTTTATCTCGATCGTAGCGCTGTTGATATTTTTTGAGGGATGCGTCTTGAGTTTTATAAAATTTTGAATCATCTAAATCTTTTCTTCCTTTTGCGATTAGACGCTCCCTTTTAGAATTCGAGGCATTGACGGACGCGAGGGCTCTATCAAGCATATTGACGCCAGGTGGTTTAGCAGAATTTCGAGGTATTACACGTCCATATCTTATTATTGGTTTAAAGGGGATTTTAAATTTGCCTTTAAAATCATGACCATATTTTCGGTAACTATACTTCTTTCCACCTCTTTTTTCTACCACAAGATTTAAATCAGGCACCACTTTGCGCTTCTTTCCATTACGTTTTTGCTCATCTTTTTCCTTTCTTGCTTCTTCTAATGCTCTATCTTCTCTTCTATCTCTTACTGCTGGGAGAATTGGAATTTGAGGAGCTTCCAAGATTTGAATTTCTTCTTCTTCTCTTTCCTTTTCTTCCCTAGATTTTTCCAAAATTCTTTCTTCTCTCAAATCTCTTACGGCAGGCATTGTTGGTGGTAGACTAGATTCTACTGTTGCCATCATAATAATTTCGGGTACTTTGGTTGGTCGACAGAGTTTTTTGTTTGGTCGAGCTCGGGCAGGGAAAGGTGTATCTTCTTCAGAACTTGAATCCATTTCTTCTTCTATATTTCGATCCTTAGGTTGTCGTAATTTTAGTAGTTGTTGTTCTGATGACAGTTCTAAAGGAAAAATTTGAGTTATACTCCTTTTAAAAATTTTTCCTAATATATTTAATTTAACTGTTCGAATTATACCATCTCGTCCTCGAATTAAATCGATTATTCGAGCGAGTTTCCATAAAGGGCGGGGTAGGTCTTCCTCAACTATAACGACCTCCCCGACCTGTGGTTCCTTGCCAGTATTTTTACCAATTTTCTCACCTCTTTCCCTAAGAGAGAGGAGATATTGGGATTTCCAAAAGTCCCAAAATTTATTTAGTTTTTTATTAATTTCTCTCATATTTTTTAATCCTTTCTCTCTACTCATTTCCTCTTCATAATCAGAATCATCTCCTATATTCGCAAAATTTATTTCAGCAGGAGCATAAGGGATTAAAAAATCAATTGGTCGAATAGCCCTCAAAGGTTCGCCATCAGATTGATAAGTTAGGGGGCGGCTGTTGACCATTGCCTCGAGCTCACTAAAAAGGGTCGCAAGCTCGACATGGTCCAATAGCTTCTTCCCCACACTTCTTTTCAAAGCATTTTTCACAACCCCTATCATTCTCTCCCAAGCACCTCCCTCGCGGGGGTTTCTTGGGGTAGTAAATTTCCATTGAGTGCCTTTGTGAACAATCCATTCTTGCACTTCTTGGGTGCACCAGGTTTGGTCACTTAATTTTTTAATAATTTTGGCACCAAATTGGAAATTAGTAGCATTGTCAGAAAAGATAATGCTCGGAATTCCTCTTCGAGCAATAAATCTTCTATAAGCCTGAAGAAATGATACTCCGGACAGATCATATGCCAATTCAATATGAACTGCGCGTATCACCATGCAAGTAAAAAGTGCTCCATAAACTTTCTCAGGCTTATCTTGAATTTTTGCCGTCATTGGGCCAAAGAAATCAATGCCAACATTATTGAAGGGTCTGGCCACATTAATCCTCTCCTTTGGGAGTAAATCAAATCTTTTAGGGGCATATGGCTGCAAATTAAATTTTTTACAAATTAAACAGCCATATCGAGCCGAATTTAATACTTCGCGCACGGCTCTTCTCCCCTGAGGGATCCAATAATTCATTCTTATTATCCCCAACAATATTTGAGTTCCACAGTGATTATTCATTTTATGTAAATTTATTATAATTAATTTAGTCAGCCAGGCTTCTTTGGGTAAATATATGGGCAGAATAGCTTCATTTGGAATATCTGCCTCTTTAATTCTGCCCTGGCAAATCCAGGTTCCTTGAATTTTTATCATATTTAAAACTCTTTTTCTTTCATCTTCTGGAGGAAAGGCTTCCTGGGCTTTTATTATTAAATAATTTCTCGCAAATTTTAATTCTTCAGTTGATAAATTATTTTTTAAATTTTTAAATTCTTCCGTTCCTAATATTCCTTTCCATTTTATTTTAATTCCAATTTTTCTTAAAAATCTAAAAGCATAGGCTAGAGATCGAATTAATCGCCAATAATTAGAAAATCTTTTTTCTATTATAATAGATTTTTTAATTGGCTCTTGCTCAATTATAGCCTCCATTATTTCCTCATCGATTTTTTCTGTGCCAGGAATATATTCAAATTTTGGTTTAACCCAAAAATCTTTTCTGTCAGATAACCAATTAGGGCCGTTCCACCAAAATATATTCTTCTGCAGGGCACTTGGAGTAGTCCCTCTGGAGCAAAGATCAGCAGGGTTCTCCTCACTAGCAATATGTTTAACCAAATATTGCCCTCGAATTTTAGTAATACGATTGGCCGTAAAACGGTCATATTTTTCGTATTTATTTAGACGCTCAATATTACATTGAGAGTCAGTCCAAATAGTTGCTTGAATTTTTTCAAATTTTAATTCATTTTGCAAAAAATTAAGCACTTTTACCCCCAGAGTCAGAGCCTGAAGCTCAAGCCGGGGTATTGTTGCCTCCGTTAATTGTAAACGAGCAGGCTTTAATAAACTCTTGGCAAATATTAAATGAGCTTTTTCTGCCTCGGCTCGTACATAAATGGCACAACCGAATCCCACTCCACTGGCATCAGTGAAGCAATGAAATTCAGGATTTTTTAAATCCCAAAAATATAATTTTCTTGGGAAAAATATTTTAAGAGGTTGTCCATTTTCTTGCCAAGTTTGTAGAACATTAATTAATTTTTGATAATATTCATCATTTATTCGATCATCCCATTTATAATTATCTTCTACAATTTTTTGCATTAATAATTTAGCGGGAATTAATGCCGGAGAAATAAGGCCTAGGGGGTCATAAACTTTAGCAATTGTGGATAATAATTGCCTTTTGGTTTTAAAATTTTCTATTTTTGGAAATTCTATTGAAAGAGTTTCCTTTTCCAAATTCCATTTTATGCCAAATATTTTAGTTTCTTTTAAATTAGGAGATAAATCCTCCTCCGGTACATCGAAAAATTCTTCTTTAGTTGCACCAAAAAATTCGCGCAGCCTCATTCCTGCTGCGGAAAAAATATTTTTGGCCTCTTTATAAACTTCTCCTATAGTATTTCCTTCCTTTAATTCAATCATAATATTATCCATATATAAATTTTCTTCTATGCTCCGGGCAATCGGAGAGTCAAATAATTTTAAATGCTCTTGAATAGTAGCATTTAATAAAAAGGGCGAGACAGTTAGTCCAAAACTAACTCTACAAAATCGATACACCAGACATTTGGTGTACGGTATCTGATCGGGACGGATTTCTTTGGGATTAGCCACCCAGAGAAACCGTGTACAGTCACGATCCGTCTCGCGCACTCCTAATTGAAGGAAAGCTTTCTCAATATCTGCCAGAATAACCTTATTTAAAAATCGGAATCTTAACAAAATTCCGACAAGTTGCTTCAATAACAATGGCCCAGTGTACAGGCAATTATTTAAAGAGGGTAAAGCTGGCTGCCCTGGAGGCTTGGCACTGGCATCCATTACAATTCTCACTTTTGTAAATGTTTTATCAGTGCGAACCACTGCGCGATGAGGCAGATAATGGACAGGGCCTTGTGATTCTTTAGGGTTTTCAATTATTTCAATCATTCCATTTTCTAATTGTTCTATAATTATTTTTTGATATTCCTCCACAAGGCCCAATTTTTGTAATTTTCTTATTGTATTTGCCAATCTGATTTTTGCATGATGAAAATTAGTTGGCAAGTATTTAATATTTTCATTGAATGGTAAAGCTATTTGATAGCGTCCATCAATAAAAGTTAGATTTTTTCTAAAATTTTCCAATACTTCCTGGTCCTTAATTCGAGGAGTTAAATCATCCATTCCAACTCCCGATAGGCCAAAAAAGGTTACCAAATTTTCTTCATTTTCTTGGTCAACCTCTATATTTTTCTGATGTTTATTTTCAGTAAATTGAATTACCGAATAAATTTGGGTAGTTTGGGCTTTATAAATGCCTGTAATTAATTGCTGAGGTTCGTCCTCAATTTGTCCTAGGCCGCTCATTATTGGCCCCAATCTGGACTGACAAATTGTAAATCCACTCGGCAAAACCTGCATTCTTTGGACATGAAGCTCATGCCAAATGTCCATGCCAAGAAGGATGTCAGGCTGCCGATATTCAGTGGTTAACAATTTTTCCACATAAATTTTATCATAATCCTTTAACATTTCCTTTACATTATAGTAAGGAAGAGGATTGACTAAGAAATCCAATTTATTTAAGACCATAGTCAACTTCTGATTTTCTCCTCTTAATCCAATTTTGACTAGGTCACACTTATATTTTTTAGGCATGCTATTTCCAAAACTAGTTAAATAATATTCCTCACTTCCAATAGATTCCAAATTTAATTTATTAGCTGCCTCTTTAGTAACAAAGGATCTCTGACTTCCGGGGTCCAGGAAGGCGAGAACCTTTAAATTTATTTCCTCCTTTTTAGGATTAAATACTGTAATTTCTACAGTCATAAGTAAGGACTTTCCTAGTCCATCATTATTTAAAGGCTCGATCATTTGACAATTAACTTGCTGAGGAGCCACTTCCCTTTTGGGGGAAAATCTCACTTCTTTATTAAAATTATTTTCTTTTGAGGAATTAAATCCTCCATTATTAAAAGGAGAACCATCTCTCCTGATTCCAATCGGAACATTATTTGCACCAGTTCCTTTCCAATTATTCAATCCTGGACGATTCGGACCAAAATCGAATCTATTTCCAGGTCCATTATTTCTATTTCTATTATTGGAAAAATTAATTTTATTTTTATTTTGAGCCTCATTCCATTTAGAATTATTATTAAAATTATTATTTAAATTTTGGCCAAATTTTTTGAAACATAGGGCACGAGGATGTCTTCCCCCACAATAAAAACATGTCGAAGGCCTTTGGCATTGAAGTTTTGTATGGCTGTTACTCAAACATCCCATACATAAATTTTTTAGGCGCACGAATTGAATTCGAGCGTTGGCATTATTATATTTTTGGCACTGGTCACTCCAATGACTTTCAGCGCAAAATAAACATCTTGGCCCTTTACTAACATTCTGATAATTAAACTGGGGCATTTTTCCTTGACCCCTTAAAATATTTATTGGCTCGATTGCCGCATAAGTATAATGTTGGCCTTGTTGATTAGAATCAAAATTTCTGGGCGGGGGCTTCTGAATTTTTGGAGCATGCGATTTATCCTGGTCATGCTCCAAAAGTACTTCTTGTATGGCCAATTCTCTTTGTAATGCATTATGCAAAGCCTCTCGAAATTTGGAAGTGTTCCATCTCGAACCTTCCTCATTTTTCTTCACTAAAATTTCTCTCAAAAAATTTTTATTTAATTTTTTCTCCAATGCCAAATAAATTGCGGGGCCTTCGATATCTTCTCGAGCGTTTTTTAATTCTCGAGACAAGCGTTCTAACTCGAACGCAAAATTCTTCGTGTCCTTCAAATTTTGACACGGCTTCAAATTGGCCAATTTAATGTGCAAGTCACGCACATGAGCCTCAGTATTGCCATAATAATCCTTTAATAATTTTATGGCCTCTTCAAAACTTCGGGTCTCGAGTCGAAATCCCGAGATGAGGTCTCGTGCTTCGCCTTCAAGTAAGGAACGAAGCAGGGTCAGTTTCTCAATTTCTGAAGCGACAGAATTGTCGACGGCACATTTAAAACTTTCATAAAAATCCAGCCATTCTCGTCGATTTCCACCAAACTTCCTTATTTGTAAAGTCGGGAGTTGGTATAAAGAGTGTAGGGAACGGGAACCTCCAGGTCCCGCCGGAGCAGCCTGAGTTTCGAGTCGATTCCCCGCGGCTGCTGCCGCCGTATGGAATCTTAACTCCTCCTGTTGGCGCTCCTTTTCGGCGTCGAGCTTTGCAATTTTCAATTGGGTCAAAATTTTCTGGGCATATTCTCTCAAAGACCGGGCATTTTCCTCGAACTTCTGGAGAGTATTCTCGACATGATGCACCTCATTAAATTCAATATAATCTTCATTTCCTGCCCGCCTTTCCTCCCCATTCATTTTTCTTAAAAGATCTCCCCACGCAGTTAAAACATTCTTTACATCAGTTATAATTGCCTCCTGGGCTTGAACTTCATTTCTTAGATCTTCATATATTCCTTCATATTTAATTTTTCGCAACTGCGCGGAGTCACCGGCTTCAATTCCGGTTTCAAAATCCACCTGCTTGAACTCTATCCAAGCCTTAAAGGCTGAAACAATGGCGGTTTTGAGTGGAGCCGACATAATTAATCTTCCCTTTTTATTATTTTTTAATTTTTCTTCAAAATATTTTCCACAAAATTATTCAAATTTCTTCGCACATCACAAATTTGACCAAATTTTGACTCTAAAGCACGCAAATATCAACCAATTATCTTCAAAATCCTTCTTAATCAACACAGTTTGACAAGGGACTGTGTGATGAAGTGAGAGGAAAAGAGAGAGAGAAAGGAAGAGAGACTGGCAAAGAACCACAATTTTTAATTATATATATTTTTTGTATTTTTGATATTTTTACAAAACGAGTGACAATGGCTCGTTTTGTAATTATTTTATTTCTCTTCTATTTTTTCCCTTTTTATTTACCTCCCTTTTCAAATCGAGTACAAGGGCTCGATTTGAAATTATTTAATTTAATTATTTTATTTTTTAATATTTTTTTTTTCTATAATTTGATATATAAACACTACTGAATTTACAATGGATTCAGTGTGAATATTACCAAATTAATTTTAAAAATTAATAAAAATTTACTATTTTTTGCCAAGCAAAATTGAAGGAGAATCGATGAAAGTAGTGGTATTTCACTCAGAATGGAAGAAGGTAGTAGTATTGAAGAAATTTAAAAATTTTGAAGAAATTAAAAAATTTTTAAATTATAAATTTTGTTTTGCCGCCTGGGAGCACCAGAAACTGTAGGACACAGTAGTATTAAAATTCAAATTTAATAAATTTTCCAAAAAAGAAAAACAAATTTTATTTTAATATTTTTATTTAATTTTTATTTAAAATTTTGAAAAACTGACCAGAAAAAAGGGACGGAAAAAAGCTTAAAAAGGGGGAAGGCGGGGTTGAAGGCAGCCGACAAAAATTGAACGGCTCAAATTCTTTTTTGGAGGACAAAGCTTTAGTGCATGTATTAGCTCTAACTTTTCACCAGTTGTCTTTTTAAGACGTGGGCGATAAGAGAGAAACCAATTATTTTTTCTTTCTTTCGCTACTAATCGAAAACAAATTTCGATCAGCCAGTTAGCAAAAAATCCATTTTTTGCACCTTTTAATCCAAAAAGTCCGTTAGCTGGTAAACCAGCTAACGATAAATATTTTTATCAAAATATAACTTTTTCATTGAAAAAGTAAAAAACACAACATGTGTTCATTCAAAAATTAACCAAAATTTGGCCATTTAATGAGCCGTTCACGGTTTCTCGTTAAAACGATTAAACTTATACATGCATGGCTTAATTGCCTTGTTATTGTTTAATTTGAACCTTATGATAATAAGGTTCAAAGTTTTTCGTTTTATTTTATTTTTCTTTAAAATTTATTACTTTGCACTTCCCATTTTTATTTAATTTTATTTAATATTTTATTTAAATATTTTTTTTTGGAATTTTTGGAAAAATCAAAAGTTTTGAAGAGTATGTATAAAACATACTTTTACTTATTTTTTAATTTGTTAGGGACAACGGTCCCGTTATCAGAATACATGTTATACATGAAATTTAATATAATTTTCTAAATTTTAACATTTTTAAAATTTTACTTCACTGACCAATTGTCCACTGACCCATTGTCCGACCACTGACCGATTGTCCACTGACCGATTGTCCACGACGCATTGTCCACTGACCGATTGTCCACTGACGCATTGTCCACTGACGCATTTTCCGGGAGCCGATAATCCTGCTCCTAAAATATTGAAATGAAAGGATTGCATAATTATGTTTACACAACTTTTTATTTTAAAATATGCAAGAATAAGAATTAATTTTTAGTCTATATTTAGAAATTTAAATAAAAATTATTTTTTTATATTTTTTTATTCAATAAATAAATTTTACTAAATACATACAAAAAAGAATTAATTTATTTTAATAAATACAGGGGAAACAAAGATAATGGTTTCCATTGCATCATGGCGCTGGTCTAGTTTATGCGTCCAATTAACTTTTATGAGTCCAATGAAAAGTTTATGAGTCTTATCAACAAAAAATTGGATTTTTCTTAGTTTTGCAAAGTTGGGTTATGGTTCCAAAGCATTTCTTCATGTTCGGGACCTACGCCCATTGAGTCTGGGACCATTACTTGCCCTATCCCTCGAAATTTCGGTAGGTTATAGCCAATTTTTAAAAATTTCGAAAAAACAATTATAACTTTCCGAAATTTCGAGGGATAGGGTAAGGAATGGTCCCAGACTCAATGGGCGTAGGTCCCGAACATGAACAAATGCTTTGGAACCATACTCCAACTTTGCAATACTAAGAAAAATCCAATTAATTTTTAATTGTACTCATAAAGTTTCATTGGACGCATATTTTTCGGCCAACCGCGAAAATATTTAATTTTCCTCAAAATTAAATCTCTTGGGTTTTCTAAATCTCTTGGGTTTTTTTAATCTCTTGAGTTTTCTAAAATATTTTAATAAAGATTTTTAATTTTTTTTCAACATTAATTTTCAAAAAAAACCTCTAACAACATTCACGTGGCAAGAAAAATCGAAAAATTGATTTAATGAAAAAATCTTCTCACATCTCCCTCCCATCCCCTTCCTCTCTTCTTCTCTTTTCTTAAAATTTCTCCTCACACGTTAAAAATTTTCATATGCTTTGAGAGTAACAAAAAAAATCCGGAAATTTTTATCCGGAAATCTTCGGTTCGGATACCGGTTCCGGATCCGGATATTCGAAGATTTCCCAGGAACCGCCATCTTTATAAAGGGGCAGGAAAGATTTGGCCCTATTGCAAATGAGGTGCGTAATCATATTTTTTCTCCTTCCTTCCTCAAGTTAAAAATTGGGAAATTTTTCCTTAGTATTTTTCCTTAGCAAGGAGAAATAATGCAAGAGGACAGGAAGGATCCGATCAGAATTTTTTATGTCCAAGGTTGTAGTGCAGCGCTTATCACAACTAAGAAATTTTTCGTTGTTATAAACGAAATATCAGAGGTTCTAATCGGCAGAAAACAACAAATTCCCCTTGTAAACCCAGCATGCTGTAACTATATTTAGATAATTAAGATTAAAATGTATAATCTATTAAATGGAAAAATTATTATTTCAAATGGAAGAACTCATTTTGCATTTTGCTTTTCAAAAATATTTTGGATATTCTTTTTAACTTTTATTTTTTGTTTTTATTTTTTAATCCAAAAATGGACTACCAAAAGTTTTATTATCAATAAAAATTTAAAAATGGAAACAAAAACTAATTTTTTTAATGAAATTATTGAAAACAAACAAAGCTTAAATGAATGTATTGAGAATGAAAAAAACAAGTTTGTTGTTTCATTTAATATACAAACAAATATAATATAATTATAAAAATATTTTTGGATTTAATTTATTTATAAGGTGCTGCGCCGATTCTATTTTACTATAACTTTAATTAGTTTTGTAACTTTAGGCTCGAAAGCCGGTTTTTTTTTTCTCAACCCGAGACATTAACAAAATGATTAAAATTAATGCGGCTCGGAAATTAAGAAATATTTAGATAAACCGAGAATTAGGGGAACGGTAAAAATCTGAAATTATTGAGCCGAAGTCTCTTTTTAGGATATAATTTAAGTTAATTATTTAAAAATTAATTTATTTATTTAAAAGTTCTGATACAAAATTGAGATTAGAATGTTGTGGAGAAAAGATGGCATATTCATTTAATATACAAACAAACAATAAATTAACAGAGAATTTGGTTAGTGGAAGGAAATTTGATTGTGAACATTTAAAAATTTTAAATAAATATAAACTTGCTGATAAATACAAAATTAAACAAAAAATACCCGTTAGTTTTCTTCTTTAATTTTTGAAAATCTTTAAATTTAAGGTAAAAAGGCCGGGTGACAAAAGATTTACTATTGTTACCGCTGCTTCTACCGGCTTCTTCCCAACATTAAGAAAACTTTTATATACAATGAAACAACATTTTGGATGTTCTCAAAAAATTATTTGTTATGATCTTGGAGGAATTAGTGAAGATAATAATATGGTAATTATGTTAGAGAATTATGTTGTCTAAGGATTTACACTGCGTTTCAAAAAGATGGCCCATCATGTTTTTTCGACATAACTCAACGGAATTATGTCCAATTCGTTTAAATTTTTTTGTAATTAGGTTTGATCAATGGAATGCTATTAAAAAACCCCGAGCGAAAAAAGCATTTTTTAAAAATTTTTTATAAAATAATTTTCAATTTTTCACTGTTTATTGTTATAAATAGTTTTAATATAAAATAATTATTATTTTAATTAAAGACCGGAATTTCGTACTGAACGGTATTTCGTACTGAAATACCGAAAAATACCGATAAACTTCAAATACCGATAAATACCGCAAAATACCAAAAAAACCGATACATTTTCATTGGTACCGTATTACGGTACGGAAAAAATAAAAAATTTTATCGGTCGGTATTCCGTACCGTACTGCCGATACAGAATACCGATAAATACCGAAAAATACCGTCGTACTACGGTACCGTCCAGTCTAATTTTAATATACATATTAATTAATTTTTTTATTTTAAAAAGATGGAGGAATTAAATTCCGTCTGTGAATTAGAATTGAGAAAATATAATTGGAGTATTATGCCAAAAGATGTTCATTCTCCACAAACTTATGCCTGGAAAATTTATATTTTATCTGTTTGTATTAGTTAAAAATACCTAAATTTATTTTTAAATTAAATTTAAGCAAGTATTTTCACAATATGACACATTTATGTGGATGGATACTTCAATTAATTTAGAAGACAAAAAATATTTGGATCCAATATTTGAAGCTATCGAAAAAGGAAAAATTTCTGAGATGGTTTTTCCAGGAGGTATTTTCTTTTATTTAATTTTGTCTTTGGCAATTTACTACACTTTTTTTTTGTTTTTATCGAGAATTGGCTGTAAGAGGGGGTTAGCATGAAAGGAAATTTTCTGAATGTTTTCATTATATCTTTTAATAGTCCTTAAACCCCCTACTCTCATTGTCATAAGTGATTTAAAAGCTAGTGAGCTTGATCTCCCTTTTTCCTAAAATTTTTGTTTAATTTTTCCTTATCAGAAATATACGAAAAAAACTTAAAATTGAAACAAATTCAAATGATTAAAATTAAGTTATTTTTTTAATTTAGGTGCTGGCCATAGTCTAAAATATGCAACTAATTTGAGTAAGAATATATACTTTACTTTATAAAAAATCTAAATGAAAAGGAATGTTCACTTACACACCGATTATTACTGACTGGGTAAAAATTGAAAATCAAAAATGGGATGCTGAAATGTATGATGCAAATTTCATTATAATACATAAAAGCGAGTATACAAGGAATTTTCTTAAATGGTTAATTTAAAAACAATCTTTTTTTGGAAATATTTTTACTAATTTTGGGGCACTTCTTTGCGCAGCAACAAAACAATGTATTCATCCTGATGATTCTCAGTTATATTGTAAATCACCAAGAACAACAATTGGAAGCTGCCATCGGTTTGATCAAAGTGTTATGGGCATTCTTAATGTTAATAGTGAATATAAACGTTCATTAATTGGTATGAAAAAATGAAATAATTAAAATCTAACGAGATTTGGAGTTCTGGATTGCTCATATTCTCCTTTAGCGGCGCAGGCGAAATTATTTAATTAGCGTGTTTCCTAAAATAGTACTCAGTGGATTTGTAGTGACAACGATGTATATAAGGAGTTTAAGCGATTAAGAGGGATATCGTTGGATTAACGTGGATATAGAAAAATTTATAGGGATTAAAAAGAATATTGACGATTTGGGGGATTAGTAGGGATGTCAGTGAATTTGGGGACTAAAAGCGAGGGAATATCTTGGATATCGAGCGTAAATCTCTGTCTAGAGATTTATCGGGATTAATCACCGATATCCTCCACAACCCTTTTGTTCTTCCGATATCCCTTCGAATATTATGATATCCATACTTTGCGTGATATCAAGCAATCAAATGATGTAAGTTGAATATCAGCTATTTGGATATCTGCGGATTTTCGGATTAGAGGTAGTGAAGAAATATAGTGGATTGAGGTATATCTTTTATTTCCCCTTGATCAATTCAAACTACTTTATCACCCGAAATCAATCCCTTTATATCCCTCAAATCCATGTTTACCCCACCAACTAATCACAATATATCTCCTTAATCTTAAATAAAATAATTCTTTGAGTAAAATTTATCCTCTTTTACTATTTTTTCAAATATAGGGGAAAATTTTTTTAGGGTGAGTATTGTCGCAGACCCGAGGGCCTGCGACGTAAGTTTGGCAAGATGCCGCCAAAGATGAGTAGACGTTGGATCCTGGAAATTGGCCCTTTCGTTTTGCTGGGCTTATTGGTACCTATGAGCCGGGGAGAACCCCTAAACTCGGGAATTTAGTCGTTGAGGCCATCTAAAATTAAATAATGGGAAGACTCGTTATAATAATAGAAGTACTTAATAATTAATTAATAATATTAATTCAAGAATAAATAATAAATAGTTTATTTAAATTAAATAAAATACAAATATATTAAAAGCATAAATTAAAAATATAAATTTATTTACAAAAGGAAGGGACAAGAAAAAAGGGGAAGGGAAGAAAGGGGAAAATATTTGTTTTTATTCCCTTTACATCCTAGAACTGAGATGTTAAAACTGAGCTGTCTAAAAACTGAGCTGTTTAAAACTGAGCTTCTTCTGGAGAGTCTTCTTTTCTTTAAATAGACCAGGCCAGAGCATGCAGCGTAGTCGCGGCTGTGTGCATTTCCACCATTGAGCAAAGGTCGCTTCTCTGAGAGTGAGCGACATAGCCAGTTGATTAGAAGAGCCATTTGATCACCAGTTGAATTAAAGTCGCTAACTCTGAGAGTTTCGACATAGCGGAAGTTAATCCGTTAGAAGAAAAGAGAATAGTCATCAGCTCTGAGAGATGTGACTTGACTATAAAACTTTCCATAAATATGTTTGTGTGGGAAAGTCAATCGCTCGAAAGAGATTGACGATATTTATTGTAGTCTAGCGGGAGTATTTCACAGCAAAATCTTCTTTTCTGAAGGTGCGGGACCGGTTATAGTGTATCAAACATAAGGGAGAAAAACAATTTCCATACGCCTCGATAACAATCAGGCAAAGGAAATATTATTTCCCAATAAAGCAATTGCTTTACATTGTCGGGTCTCCGACAAGTATTATTTTAGGGGGAGTACTAATTCAGGGGGGAGTACTATTTTTCAACCCTCCTCCAAAGGGGAGTACTATTTAAGGGGGGAGTGCTAATTCAGGGGGAGTACTATTTTAGGAAATACGGTATATGGCCAAGAAGCATACCCTTATTTTAGCGTATGTAGGAGATAATTTTGATTGTTGCTCGGTTTCCATATTAAAGTTTTTGACTTTAGTGTTTCTTCTAAGGAAGAAATATTGACGAGGAATATATTAATTAGTGAAGAATAAACTGTGTCATTGTAGGGGAATCGTTGATCGGGCATAGATATTTTTATTTAAAAACTTCGCGCAACCCTAGTTTGTGTTATAAGATTCTTTTTTAAATAAATGATCACAAAAAATCGGAATTTTAAATCAGAAAAATTAGTCATTAAAACCAAAACAAAGCTAGCCTTATTTTGGTTAAATTTATAATTCACTTCAAATGCTAAATTTACGGACTTTATTTAAATATAAAGTAAATAATTGTTGATTATATGAAGAATATATTCTTTAAATTTTATTTTTCTCTTTAATTCTTTAATATTTTTTATATCAATTTAAAGATAAAGAATTTATTCCTCATTTCCATGCTGATCATCCTAGAAGAAAATCAAAGTCTTCTGTTCGTAGAAGAGAACAACTTGATAAAAATTTGGATTTTAAAAAGGGGGTTACTTGCTGTGAAAAGAAAAATTAATTAATTTTAATTATTTTTTATTTAATTTATTTTCTTTAACTATTTTAATTTAAGAGTAAAAAAACTTTTAAAAAGTCGGAAATTAGAGAAGGGGTTTAATAAATTAACTTTTAAAATTGTTTTTATGTAATTACTAAAAAAATTATTCCAAGTCGGGAGTCAAACCGCCTTCATAAATAGTGCTAGTCACCATACTAAAAAGTGCAAATTTATTTCCGAAATTTTGAATAATCAATTATTTATTTATTTATAAAAAACATCCAACAAAGGGGTTTCTTTTCTCTTACATGTTGGGAACAAATAAAAATAAACAAGTAAAAAAAATGTCAACAAAAATATTTTAAATAATGAATTAAATATGGGAAAAATTTCGGAATACTAAACAGAACGCAAATTGGTCAAAACATACATATGTCATTCGAAAGAGCTCGTCGAGTTTAGTCGAACGGTGAAAAAATTTTTTGCGGACTCATACAGGAGTTGAGATACAGGTCCCCGAAAATCGAAAAACCATAGGGTTGATTCAGGGAAAAGTAAGCACATTTTTAGGGTTTTTTAAATTAAACAAAAGGATTATTTCTTTTGATAAATTAAGGATGTTTTTAATAATTTAAAAAAGAAATTTTTTATTACCCTCCAAAAACAACAAAATATTTTTTTATAATTATTCTAAATTTATAAAAAGATTTTATTTTTAAAAATTGACGTTTTTAATTCCTCATATTTTATATTTTTTATTTAAAATTGGCATGTAATAAAAATTTAATATTTTCTCTCAAATAGGCAATTGTTTGCTATATTTCTTTCAATATACATACATATGAGAGTTGTGTACATCAAAGCTGTAAAATTATTAGTAAACTTTAAAAAAATTTATAAATAAAATTTTGTTTTATTTCATTTATATTTTTTAAATTTATATTTTATATAGAGTAGTGATCATAAAGATGGGAACGAACTCACTTATTTTCTCGGTTAAAAATTGATTTCAGGGAAAATTTTGCTTGATTATATACACCATTTAATTCTCTATCTAATGAGCATAATTTTTAATATCGAGCCTAAACTGAAACAAAAATGTTATGCTATTATTCGCGCGTCAAAAAGATAGAGGCAATCTACAAAAATTCATGCACCCATATTGTGTTTCATTTCTCATTAACTTCTATTGCGGTTTCTAGGTTAAAGTACCACATGCGTTTAAGTGAGTTTCGTTTATGATAACTTCGGATAATATTTATTTAAGTATTCACCGCTCAATTAATCCAGAAATTATTTAAAACTCTTTGAAATTCGTTACTTAGAGAGGTAGAGTTAATAGGTATTCTTCACGTGATATCATGTTGATTGAGATTCTACAAAATTGTATATAAATATAATAAATTTATTTATTTTATAATTATGTTTACACAACTTTTTATTTTAAAATACGCAAGAATAAGTATTAAGTTTAAGCTATATTTAGAAATTTAAGTAATAAAATATTTTTTGAATATTTTGTTTAATAAATTAAATTTTCTAAACACAAAAAAGATTTAATTTATTTTAATAAATATTTACAGGGAACAAAAAAGGTAAAGGAAGACTTTCCATTACCTCATAACTTTTCTTTCTCATTTACTTTTTAAAAATATTTTTTCACTTATTTTGTGGCCCAATCAATTCTCTTTATGGCTTATACATAAGCGCGATTCTATTAAAGTGATCTACATAACTATACAACCACTCAAATCTTTAAGTTTTTTACACCTAGAGTTTTAAAAAAATTTTTTAGATATAAATTAAAATATTGTTTAGGACACAGAAAAGCCCGATTTACAATAAAAAATCCATTTAAAATTTAAACAAACGTTTTTATTTTTTGCTCCTAAAATTACCTCCGCATTTTTTCTTCCACTTATTTTGTATTACTACACAAAATTCCTATATTTCTATCCGTAGCGCAACGTTGTCGGACCGACATTTGCGGACCGTTTTTGGGTAACAGAATTTTAAAAAATTAAATTTACCTAATTTTCAAAAATATAAAAATATATTTAAATATATTTGATATGCTTATTTATTCATTTATTTATGAGTTAGGTTTTTATTATTTATGTTGGTTGGGCTCAAAAGGTTAATACTAATTTAACGAACCCTGCGAGTCGAAAACCTATGAAACCGTAAGGAGGAGTGAGAACCGATATTTTAAAATCATAATGTCGAAAAGTATGCGGTAGAACCGGAAGTCTAAAATTCTAAAATTCTTGCTCAAAAATTCTGAAATTTTTGGAGAACATAGAAAAAGGTACGAGAGTTATTATTACGAAATTTATCATTTTTGATAAACAATTCGCTATCTTATAAGCTCGCGCCAAAAGGTCCGCGCCAAAACAGCCCAGTCCCATGATAAATTACTTCTTTCCTTCTTCCCTCTTTACTCCCCCCCCCTCTCCTCCTTTCATAGATTCCCCCTCTAAAAATTTTTACATGTTTCATATTGAGAGAGATTTTTTCTCCATTAATAATTACTCCCTCCCCCCCCTCCTCTCCCCATTCTCCTTAACTACCCCCTCCTCTCTAAAATCGACATTTATTATTTAAAAAATATTTTTATTTTATAAAGACTTCAAAATTTAAATTTTTTTAATTTGAAGGATTTTTTCTATTAAAAATTGAATTTTCCTTAACAAAAATAGAAATTCAAAAATTAAAATTTTTGTACCTATCACTTGTTTTACAAACCTCAACAACCCTTGTTCAATCAAAATTTTTTTAAGTCCAAGGGTGTAGTCAACGGAAAAATCAACGGAAAAAATTTTTTCGTTGATTATAAACGAAATATCAGAGGTTCTATTCAGAAAAAAACCTAACAAATCCCCCCTGTAAATCCAGCATGCTGTAACTATATTTAAATAATTAAGATTAGAATGTATAATCTATTAAATGGAAAAATTATTATTTCAAATGGAAGAACTCATTTTGCATTTTGCTTTTCAAAAATATTTTGGATATTCTTTTTAACTTTTATTTTTTGTTTTTATTTTTTAATCCAAAAATGGACTACCAAAAGTTTTATTATCAATAAAAATTTAAAAATGGAAACAAAAACTAATTTTTTGAATGAAATTGTTGAAAACAAACAAAGCTTAAATGAATGTATTGAGAATGAAAAAAACAAGTTTGTTGTAAACGTATTATAAATACTTAGTTTTAATTAGAAGCCATTCTATTAAGCAGCGATGGGTCGGAACAGTCAGAGGTTTCGGAAATCGGAAGCCACTTGCTCAAAAGTAGAGTTGAGCAAAACGATACTGTTATCGGCCAACCCAAGACCGAGATTGACCGGTACTAAAAACCTGATAACGAGACCGATACCATCATTTTGAGCTGATACTGAGAAACGATACTGACCGAGACTAACAAAAAAATTTATTTTATTAAAAAAAAGCGTAAAAATAATTTATTCATTATTTTCATCATCAGATAATCCAAATCAGGGAACGTGCAACAGAAAATCAAATTCCCGAATTTCGGGAATTGTTAAATGTACGAAAGGTTCATAATTGATTAAGAGGTATTTAAGCTATATAACACTGACTGTAATCAGATGAAAGAAGTTTGTTAAGTCTCTTTTTAGGATATAATTTAAGTTAATTATTTAAAAATTAATTAATTTATTTAAAAGTTCTGATACAAAATTGAGATTAGAATGTTGTGGAGAAAAGATGGCATATTCATTTAATATACAAACAAACAATAAATTAACAGAGAATTTGGTTAGTGGAAGAAAATTTGATTGTGAACATTTAAAAATATTGAATAAATATAAACTTGCTGATAAATACAAAATTAAACAAGAAATACTCGTTAGTTTTTTTTTAATTTTTAGAGATTCTAAAAAATTTTTTTTTTTAATTTAAGGTAAAAAGGCCGGGTGACGAAAGATTTACTATTGTTACCGCCGCTTCTACCGGCTTCTTTCCCACATTAAGGAAACTTTTATATTCAATGAAACAACATTTTGGTTGTTCTCAAAAAATTATTTGTTATGATCTTGGAGGAATTAGTGAAGATAATAATATGGTAATTATATGTTAGAGAGATTATTAAGGAATTACGTTGACCATGAAAATAAAATTTTATTGTTATATGTATGTAATTAGTTTTTATCGAGGAATAAAATACATAATTATTATATTATTTGAATATATTTAATTAATTTTATTTTAAAAAGATGGAGGAATTAAATTCCGTCTGTGAATTAGAATTGAGAAAATATAATTGGAGTATTATGCCAAAGGATGTACATTCTCCACAAACATATGCCTGGAAAATTTATATTTTAGCTGTTTGTATTAGTTAAAAATACCTAAATTTATTTTTAAATTAAATTTAAGCAAGTATTTTCACAATATGACACATTTGTGTGGATGGATACTTCAATTAATTTAGAAGACAAAAAATATTTGGATCCAATATTTGAAGCTATCGAAAAAGGAAAAATTTCTGAGATGGTTTTTCCTGGAGGTAATTTTTAATTAAATTACATTTGAAAATCTGACAAATTACCGTTTTAACAATTTTTTAGTCTTTGTTTGCTTTTATCGAGAATTGGCTGTAAAAGGAGGGGGTTGAAGTCTTTTTTCCTTAAATTTTAGTTTAGTTTTTCCTTTTCAGATTAAACCTAAATGCGAATTAAACTAGAAAAACCGTAAAATTAAAATATTTTTTTTTCAATTTAGGTACCGGGCATAGTATTAAATATGCAACTAATTTGAGTAAGTATATAATTTCTTTACTTTATAAAAAATTTTAAATAAATGAAAAGGAATGTTCACTTACACACCGATTATTACTGACTGGGTAAAAATTGAAAATCAAAAATGGGATGCTGAAATGTATGATGCAAATTTCATTATAATACATAAAAGCGAGTATACAAGAAATTTTCTTAAATGGTTAATTTAAAAACAATCTTTTTTTGGAAATATTTTTACTAATTTTGGGGCACTTCTTTGCGCAGCAACAAAACAATGTATTCATCCTGATGGTTCTGAGTTATATTGTACATCACCTAGAACAACAATTGGAACTTGTCATCGGTTTGATCAAAGTGTTATGGGCATTCTTAATGTTAATAGTGAATATAAACGTTCATTAATTGGTATGAAAAGATGAAATAATTAAAATCTAACGAGATTTGGAGTTTTGGAGTTGCTCGACTCGATCGCTCGGGGTTTTTTCGTCTTTACTCGGGCTCGGATTACTCGTACTCGGACATACTCGACTGACTTTCTTTATACAAATGATCACAAAAAATCGTAATTTTACATAAAAGAAAGTTAGCCATTAAAACTGGAACCAAATTAATTTCAAATGTTAACTTATATTCAAATATAAAGTAAATAATTATTTTATAAAGAAAATATATTCTTTAAATTTTATTTTTCTCTTTAATTCTTTAATATTTTTTATATCAATTTAAAGATAAAGAATTTATTCCTCATTTCCATGCCGATCATCCTAGAAGAAAATCAAAGTCTTCTGTTCGTAGAAGAGAACAACTTGATAAAAATTTGGATTTTAAAAAGGGGGTTACTTGCTGTAAAAAGAAAAATTAATTAATCTTAATTATTTTTTATTTAATTTATTTTCTTTAACTATTTTAATTTAAGAGTAAAAAAACTTTTTAAAAAAGTCGGAAATGAGAGAAGAGGTTAACTTTGAAAATTATTTTTAAATCGGAAGTCTATAAAATAAATACCAAACGCTATCACAAATAGTGCTAGGCACCGCATTATAAAGTGCAAATTTATTTCCGTAATGACTCTTGAATAATCAATTATTTGGCAATAGCATCCTCTTAATTTATTAAAATTAATAGAAAATTACATTTTTTATTTATATAATAATGCCCAAATAATTAAAATTGCCAATTATTTAATCACCGAGGATATTAAATTAATTAAAGTTTTGGCATATACCTAACACGGATACTTCAGTGCCTAATTTTGGGAATTTATTTTTATGGTGACAGGATATATTTATAAATATTTCTATAAATATTTTAGCATTAGTATTAGTCAAAATATATTCTTGGCCGATCACGGAAATCTTTTAATTTTCCCTAATTAAATTCTAGGCCCTGAATCATTAAAATATTTCAATAAATATTTTTAATTTTTTTAACATTAATTTTTAAAAAATCCTCTAGCAACATTCACGAGGCAATAAACAATCGAAAAATTGATTTTAAAAAATCACATTCTCTCGTGAATCTACTCATATGATTAATCCTTTCTTCCCTTCTTCCCTCTCGACTCTCCCCCCCCCTCTCTTTTTTAGATTCCCCTCTAAAAATTTTTACATGCTTCATATTGAGAGAGTAACAAAGAAAAAAAGAAAAAAACTCAATGCATCAGGAGTTTTTTCTCCATTAATAATTACTCCCCCTCCCCTCCTCCTCTCCTCTCTACACCCTCCCTTACTACACCCTCCCCTCCCCATTCTTCTCCCCCTCCCTCCCTCCCCTCCCCATTCTTCTCCCCCTCCCTCCCACCCTCCCCTCCCCATTCTTCTCCCCCTCCCTCCCTCCCACCTTCCCTCCATTCTTCTCCTTAACTACCCCCTCCTCTTTAGAATCGACATTCATTGTTGTTTAAAAATTAATTTTTATTTTATTAATAGCTTTTTAAAATTTAATTTTTTTATTTTAAGGATTTTTTTTTATTAAAAATTGAATATTCCTTAACAAAAATAGAAATTCAAAAATTTAAATTTTTGTCTCCTCGTTGGAGCATATATAATTTTGTTTAAAATATTTTTTAAACTACCTCTACAACTTTTCATCTAAAATGGGGATAAAATCTTTCAAAAAATTTAACAACTCTTTTATTCTCTTTGTTTTAATTGAATTTGTTATTTTTGGTAAGTTTTCCAGTTAAATATTTTTATTCTGTAAATACTTTCTCATAAAAATTATTTTTCTGTATTTGGATTTTTTGAAATTTTTATGTTAATTCGTATTTTAAATTCAATAAATTTTCTAAAAGAAATTCTTAAAGAAATGGCGATTATATGTAGACAATTGCGGATATACAATTTTAAAAATCTTCAATTTTTGTAATTCCGATAATAGATTTATTTAATATTATAATCAGAGAGAGTTTTTTTAGGTTCAAAAAACCTGATAATGGGTACCTAAAAGGTTCGAAAAAAAGGCTTAAATAGGTTGAAAAAAATTCAAAAAGTGGCAAAATAGGTGTCACGGAAAGGGAAAATCCGCGAATATTAAAATTTTAGGCTTAAACAAACTCACACAATTTTTCAAGCAAAAACAAATTGAAATTTTATTTAGAGCAATTAAAAATTTTCCAATAAAAAGTATTTAATCCAAAGCAGTAAATCAGTTTAGCAGAAAAGTTGAAAAGCAAAAATTAAGTAAAGTCCAAAGCAAAATTATTTTAGAATATTTTTAGAAGAATGAATAGGCAGAATAGCTGCGATAGGTTAAGAAGTTAATTCTTTTAAAGGGAATAAAAAATGATGCAATAATGTAAGGCCAAAGACAAAAAAAGGAGATGATTAATTTACAACGATAAAAAAAATAGGAAAAATGTGGGCAGGTGTTTGAATTCTTTTTATTTATTTTAAGATCTTTTCGAAAAAATCCTTTTTTCGACAATAGGTACGAATTTTTACAAAAAGGTTTGAATTTTTAGAGATTTTCCAATTTTGTGTTTTCAATTTATGGTTTTTCAATTTTCACGGGTCTGTAACTCGGCCTTATAAAGTCAGATAGCGCTGATTTTGGTGTCATTTGACTCCTTTCGAGCAGCTCTTTCGAATGATCTATCATTCAAAAAATCGAATATTTCAATTCAAAATTGGGTGAAAAAAAACCGTCGCCTTCACAGTTTTTTTAAACCGACACCCTCAATGCTTAAAACCTCCGCCCACAATGCCTATTGACAGTGAAAACTACAACGTTTGAAAGCGAATTCGAGGAATTTATAAGGATTAAGAGGTTAAGTATCCAGCTCTGTGGAGGGAAATATCCAGTGTGTACCTACCCTAACTGGATTAGTTGATCATAATCCACCGATATCTCTTCACTCACTTCAATAACCATCAATGTCTTCAGAGACAAAGAAAAAATAAAATTTTCGGCAACTTAACAATTTGCCGTTTTTGGCAAATATGAGTTTTTCACTCTTTTTGACAAGATATGGGGTTTTACCAGTTTTGGCAAGATATGGACTGGCAATATATGCTTTTTTGCTTTTTTTGGCAAGAAAACGAACACGGATTTAGTGTGATATGAATTTAACACACTAACATTCACTTTTTGTTTAATTTTATGCCAATTTTGCAAAAATAAAGGCGATTTTTAGGATTTTTTTCAAAAAACCTAAAATAAATTCAAAAAAGTCCAAAAAGGTCGCAAATAGGTTTTAGGTCCAAAAATGCTGAAATTGGTTTTTTAGGTTCGAATAGGTCCAATATAGACTTATTATTTCGACCCAAAACAGTGTTTTTTGTGCTTATCTCATCGAAACTAGATCGCAAAAAAGTAGAAAAACCCTAAAAAAACTCTCTCTGATTATAATTTACTTTACATTAAAACAGCCAATTATAGTATAAAAATTTCAAATAAATTAGAAAAAAATTATTTATAACTTCTTAACCAACCAAAATATTCCCTATTAGATTTACTTTAAAATAGAGTTGGACAAGACGAGACCGATACCGAGATTCTCGGCTTTTTTCTAATATCAGGCTCGGGTTTTTCATTCTAGGTATCGAACCCGATATTGAAATTCTCGGTCCATTTCTCGGCGAGAAACGATACTGACTCAAGGAAACAAAATCCTCAATATTGTCCAAAGTAATTTGGCAAATTGTTATAAATTTTATATTTAAGATTTATTCATGTATTTTGATTAGACTTTTTAGAAGAAATCTGGCTTTGTAGTCTTTCAAAAATTTCAAAATTTTCGCCTGCGGAGCTGAAAAAGGAAGAAATATGTTATATAAGAGAGAAGAGATATCAAAGGTTATGCTCGCATCTTTTGAATCACCTCCAATCCTTTTAGCGCTAGATGTTTCTCTTATGCCACCGGTAGCCTCCTTTGCCCTGTAGATTTTGTTAATCCCCCGAATATATTTTAATTAATTTTAATCGCTCTAAATTGAATAACATTACTTGTCGGGTTGATATCTCCTAGAAAAATTAGATACCTCCCTCGTTTTCAGCGCCGCATAATAATAATGAGTAAATTATTAAAATAATAATGAATAAATTATTTTTACACGTATTTTTTGACATAAAATAAAATTTTTGTTAGTCTCGGTCAGTATCATTTCTCGGTATCAGCTCAAAATGATGGTATCGGTCTCGTTATCAGGTTTTTGAGTATCGGTCAATCTCGGTCTCGGGTTGGCCGATACCAGTATCGTTTTGTCCAACTCTACTTTAAAATAGGGATTTTTAATTTTAAATAAAAGAAAATTTTAACAATAAAATTAAAATAAAACATTTAGATGTAGTAGAAAATAGTAGTTGTCTCGATATTTTTTGTCTAAAAAAATCAAAGTCTGCTCGGATATTTGAAGAAAATGAAGAGAATTTTGTAAAAGGTCCATTATTTATAAATGATCAGCCAAAAGATCAATGTAAAAATGATAAAAGAGAATTTGATAAAGTAATGGAAATTAATGGAATTGAATACAATTACACAGATAAAGAAGATCAAGACGAAAATAAAAGCAAAGAAGGAAGAGATATTCCTGAAGGAAAAGCTAAGGTTGTATATAGGGGTTCGGGTTTTTTGCAATATCTTTGGAGGTCCTTTGAAAATCTCCGTTTTCGATTCGGTCTGGTTTTGAAACAATGTGGATCACGGGAACAGTAGTTCAACTCTTCTTCTGCAGGAGAAAATTGAAACCATGTAAAGGGTCACAACAACTTGTTTTCCCAAAAAACCAAAGTTCCCTGGTATGACTTGTTGTAGCAAGTCATATAATTTTTTAACCCCAAAATTTTAAATAAACTGTGTGTTTTCCCAGGGAAGAAATTCTGGACATTTAATCAAATGGTATATGTATAATATTACCTAGTTTTGAAGTTAGCTCCTATCTATAAAATAATCCTTAGTTCAACTATTTTCTAGATATTTATTGGTAAATCGACTACTGAACGAACAGTATATTGTGTTATTTTGAAAGTTTTTGATAGCCAAAAAAAGAATGAATATGATAATGAATTGAAAGTTTTAAAGAAAATAAAATCTGAAATTCAAAAAAATAATGTTAGAAATTCAAAAATAATTGAGCTTTATAATTAGTAAGAGTTTTTGAAAAGAATTTTGTTGTTTTTTTACTTTTAACATTATTGAAAAAATTTTCTTAAATTAAATTTTAGCGGAGAATGGAAAGTTTCTTCTAATGAAAGCGAGGGAAAAGGTACTAATTATGTACTTGTTCTTGAATATGGAGGGAAACCTTTTGATTCTTATTGGAAAAATCTTGTAATAGATGATAAAAATGAACAAAAACTTGTTCCTCAAGCTATGAATGTTGTTAAACAAACAGCAGAAATTTTAAAAGAATTACATAGCTGTAATGTATTTAAATAAAAATATTTAGCGACTTTAAATTAATTTTAAAAATATACGGTATCATGAAATTAATTTTTCCTCGGCTTCCTAATTTCTTAGCAAATTTGAAATTATAATGTTTTTTGAACATATAAATGATTGAAAGAATGAAATTATAAAAATTCAAGAGACTGAAAATCACATTCATAAATGTAGCTAAAATATTTAAATACCTATTCATTTTATACAGGAATATTAGAATTTTCCGCCCCTTTTTCCGCAAAGGGGGCGGAAAATTTGCCGCACCCTGATTTTGAAAATATTTACAGATTACCTATATTAAAAATATACATAATTTTTTAACTTAAATTTCTCTTTTCGAGATAAGTTTAATAAAATAAGTACCCATTTAAAAAATTTTAACAGATAATGTTCTTCATTTGGACTTAAAACCACAAAATTTGGTCTATATTGAAGGAAATGGAGGCAAAATAAATTTAAAATTGGTTGATTTTGGAATTTCTAAAATTCTTGAAGAAAACGGAATTAAAAAGAAATGTCTTTTCTTTACATTGAATAAAAATGAGTGCCGCTCAAATTTAAAAGTTGAAGGGAAAGGCTTGACTGGAACACCTCAATTCATGAGTTATGAACAATACGCGACTGATAAAGATGGAAAAGTAATCTTAAAAAGAGATTTAAATTTATTAATAGAAAAGTAAAGGTTTACTATTTCTTTAAAAATGATATTTAGTGTAATATTATTATATTGTTAAAATAACCTTTAAATTAATTCATTTATATAATTTAGGAAATCTTAAGAGATTTTTACTCCGATAAATAGAACCTAACTGGTATAATACAGATAAATAATATGTATGCATTGGTAAATTTTAATATTGCCTGTTTCCTAGAACATCTTAAAATAACTCATAATACATAAAATTATTGGCCCTATCTGAAAATAATGCGGCAATCAAATTTTTTCCTACTCCCCATAATGGTAAATTTTTCAATATAATTCTCTCTATATTTGATTTATGCCGTAGGGAAAATACACGCGAAAGGATTATTTTTCTTTAATATTAGGAGTATTTACTTTTTTTCTGTCCGTATTTTGACTGACCGATGTCCAAATTTTGACTGACCGACGAACGAACTCGGACAGACAAAACACAGACGAACCCGAGTCCGTCCTTGGTTTGTCTGTCCGTCTTCGTCCGTGTTTTGTCTGTCCGTGTTCGTCCGTGTGTTCTGTCCGAGTCCGTCCGTGTTTTCTGTCCGTGTTTTGTCCGTTCCTCGTTTTAGCCCGATACGCCGTGTTTTCTGTCAGACAACACAAAAATGTAATATTTTTTATTTTTTGCTTTTAATCCTTTCTCTATGATTACATTTGAACATGCCACAGGGAAATTTATTGGAAGTGAACGAGGGAAAAAGTCTGACCTTTCTGTACAAAATAAGGAAAAATATGGAAAGGAAAAAATGAAGGAAAAAATTTGATTGCCGCATTATTTTCAGATAGGGCCAAATTATTTCTAAAATCTAAAAATTGTCTAAATCTTTAGTTTAAAAAATAATTTAACAGATCGAGCTTTCTCAAAAGTCTGATATTTGGTCATTCGGTGTTTTGACTTTTTATTTGATTAGCCAAGCTGTTTATAAAAAAGGAACCTCATACTACATTTATCCGTTTATGATAAAGATTGAAGATAAAACTCCTGTTTATATGCAACTTGAAAACATGAGAACTGCTATCAATTCTAAACTTAGATACAAACTAATGAACCAACCAATGAATTTGAGAAATTCTGCTGATGCCAAAATCTGCAAACAATTTGACAAACTTGTTGACGTAATTATATTATAATAATATGTAATTAAAATTGGGTAATATGTTTAGCTTAACTGATTAAACGCCGTCAAAAAAGGGAATAAAAGAATTTAAATAGAAACAAAAACAATAGAAAAAAAAATTTTTAAAAAAAAAAAAATTTAATTTCGATAAATTTTAATTAGAAAAAAACACTGGAAGGTTCATCGATAATTAGGGTTCTTAAGAGTTGGGCTCTCAAATCTTGGTGCCAATTTACAAAAGCATATAGAAAAAATGGGAAAAAATAAGACATTAAAATAAGATCTAATATTAATTTGTATCTTATTTTAAAATTTTTTGTAGAAATGTTTGGATAATGAACCTAAAAAGAGACCAAATGCAAAAAAATTATTAGATGAATTAAACAACTTGGAGAACTGAAAACAAAATTTTTGAAGGACTGATTTGTACATGTGTAGATTTTTAAAAAAGTTTTTTAAGGATTTTATACCAACAGAGAATTTTAACACAAACAAATTTTATTTTTAAAACATCTTATTTTGGTTCCGTGACTTTTGCGCCGAGAACATTTGCGCCGCGACTTATGCGCCGCGACTTTTGCGTCGCGAACTATGCGCCGAGCGACTTTTGCGCCGGGGGACTTATGCGCCGCGACTTTTGCGCCGGACGACTTTTGCGCCTCCACTATCATTAATAATTGTGAAAAACTACAGCCGGACCTCACTATAGAAGATGTAGGATAGTTGGAGATCCTTAAATATCAAGATCCGGATCCGATATCCGACCTAAATTTTCGGCTATCCGGCCTTTTTCAGAAATATTTTTATTTTGTCAGAGAAATTTCAAGGGTACTTTTTCATCTAATTTAGCATTTTAAATAAAAAAATTAGGCTTGTTCAAAATTTTAAAACTTTAAGACAGATCGTGATCAATTTATAATTTTATAAAGAGAAATATCGTAAATAATAAGAAATATTGGGATAATATAGAGAAAATGTCGTAAATGTAAATTGTTATTCTAAAACATTTAAAGATAGGATTTAGTTACAAAAATTTCTACTCACAAAGTTAAAAATATGTATGTATTAGAGACTAGGCAATTTTTGATTCTGAACGTCGCAAAACGCTTACTAGGAAAGATGCTTGCAAAATGACTTTGGGCCGAGTTATGGCCATTCAAAACACGGCCTTTGGTTGTGTTTGAGTATACAGAAAAGAAGGTAACGATGGCCTTCATCTTGTTAGAAGATTTTTGCCTAAAACTGAGATATCGAGGTCTGATATATTTTAAACCATAAAGAATTAGATAAGGAATAATATAATTAACAGTATTGAAATGCGGAAAGCTTGAATGAATATATTTGTAATTAGCTATATCATTGCAAGAATAGCTATAGAACTAAATACTAAATTAATATGGGTAAAAGTTTGCCTATTGCCCAAAATTCTCTAATACTTCATTTGGGAGGATTGAATATATAAATACAGGACAGAGGTTGGTCGGAATTCCGATTTTCGACGTTTTTTCCTTCCGATTTGCAAAATTTAGGCTGATTTCGGATTTCCGACCTTTGAGCCATTTCCGATTTCCGGCACCTTCATTATGTCATTTACGACCGACCTCTGGTTTAGACTAAAATCAGGTATGTATTATACAATCTTTTTTTCTAGAGGCAGCTAGCTCTGTGTATAACTAAAAAATTTCAAAATGAGTCTTTTGTGTCGATATAATTACAAATGCAGAGCTGTCAGAAAATGTTCGTTTTAAAATAATTAGTTTTTGTAAACTTTTTTCAAATATTATTTAAAAAATTTTTACCATTAGGACTACTCCTCGACAATATTTTTACTATCCCAACAAAATACCTTCCAACAATATGCTGAAATTAATTTCATCTAATTTTGTATTGTCATAATTTGGAACTTCGTTAAAATATGGAAAAAACGTGTCAATTATTTCATTTTTAGCCTTTTCATTTTCTTCTCTATTTTCTTTAAAAGCTTTGTGTTTATTTAAAAATACCCAGATATTGTTATAGAAATTGTCAATTCCAAAATATAAACGATTTATTTTATTTAATAAATCTTTAGTTTCTTCCTTCAAACTTAAAAAAATAAAAAAGATTTTTAATTTGAAAAATATATTTAATAATATTATACCTAATGCCCTTATAAATAAATAGGCTAACTTATTTTTAGAATTTTTTTGAGGGAAAAATATTGCTGAAAAATTCAAAAGCTAAGGAAACGTTAATTTAGGTTGTTTTTCCCCAGGTTTGACAAAGTTTGTCCTTTTTGGTCTATCTCCCTCCCTCTTTCATAGAAAATATGCTTTTTTTAATATTATCTTGTTGATTTAAATTATTGGAGAAATAAATTTATTAAAGAATATTTTTTTAAATTTCATTTAATCAACTATGTATATTTTATATACCATTTCCCCTTAATTCTAAACTCAAGTTTCGACAATGGATGACTTTTAAAAGAATAAAAACAGTTAATTTACTAATTATATTTTTCCAATTCATCGCTAGTAAATCCACTAGTTGTCTTAATTGCTGTAAATAAAGTAAATTTTGTAAGAATATTTTGATGTAAAACTAATAATTTTAATAAATTTTCTATTTCTGAATTAATAATATTTTCATTTTCTTCAACTGTTTCAGTATTAAATTTTAAATTTAGAATATCTCTTAGTTTAATATAATGAATATAAATTTCTTCCATAGCACGACATAAAGCCATAAAATATTTTAATTCATAATAAGGCGTATGAAATGCTGTTAGCTGAAATTTAATGAAATTTAATTTTTTTCTTTTTTCATTGTATAAAATTTGAGTTAAATTTTTTTCTAAAAATTGGGTGATTATTTGGTGTACGGAATTTTCGTTTCTGGAACTTTCGCCTTCAGCGAAATATTCGTCACCAAGGAAATAAACGGAATTTTCGTCTCAAGAGGAGAACTTACCCGTAGACGAAACAACTTCCGCTGGAGACGAAATTTCGGAACGAAAGTTTCGAAAATGTTGGAGACGAAAGTTCCAGAGACGAAAATTCCACACCCGATTATTTCCAATAAATTTATTCAAATTATTTACCTCAGTATTTAATTCAACATATTTTAGTAAATAATTTTTTGTCAACTCCAAACTTGTTTCTTTTTTCAATTTTTCAATTTCTTCAAATTTATTTTCAATTATTTCCTTCTCATTTTCATTAATTCTTTTTTGTTTTTCCAACAATTTTTTCCAAACTTTCTCTTTTATTTCCTCAATTTTAATTTTTTGTTTAACAAAATTTTTAATTTGATTCTTTTTAAAAATTAATTTACTTAATAATTTGGAAATTTTTTTAGACAAGTCGGGTTTCTTAAATTCTTCTTTTATTTTCTTTTTTACTTCATCAATAATATTTTTAAATAATTTATTAATAAGAGATTGATTGTTGTAAAAAAGAAGAGTATAATATTTTCCTTTTAAAATTCTTTCAAATTCTCCAATTAATTCTTTAATTTCCTCTCCCATTTCTTCCAAATTATCCAAGCCTGTTATAATTTTATTTTCAATATCAAAAATTATTTTGTTTGTTTTTAAACGGAAATTAATTAAATTTTCTATTGCTTTTTTTGATTTTTTTCCAAATTTCTTTTTTTGTTCATTTAATTCTTTAAATTTTTCTTTAATAATTAATTTATTTAAATATTTTAATAATTCTTTTAAAGAATTTTCTTCTTGGTTTTGACTTAATGACATTAAATTCATCTCAACTTCTTCAATATTTAACAAAAAACTTTCACAGATTGATTCAGGAAGACAAAATTTCTTAGAAAAAAATTTATTTTAATTTAATTAGATTCACCTAGCAGCATTTAAACGCTTAGGAGGGGGGTTAAACGATCTAAAAAGGATAAGAGAGAAAGCATTAGTCGATGCCCCTGTAGCTCATTTTCAGTGGTAGAGCTCCTATATGTATAAGAAGCTCTACCATGCGAGAGAGTGAGAGCTACTACTAGAGCTACTAGAGCTCTACCATCTCTACCTAGCTCTACCATTCTACCACTACGAGGAGGTCGCAGATTCGAATCCTGCCCGTTGGCTTAACTTTTGCTAAACTCTTTAAAATAATTATTTGATAGATTAATTCTTGATAACATTAAAAGCGAATTTAAAAATAATTTGGAAAAGTTGGAGAGAATATGAATACAAATAAAATTAAAATACCGTAAATGCTCGAATAATTACCCTCTCTCAAATTTTCCTACATAAATTTTAAAAATATTGAAAAAATAATTGTCAATTTTAATTATTGAAACATTTTAAGACATACAATCAAAAAATAAGTCAATTTCCTCCCCGATCTATAGAGATATACCCCAAATTTAGACCTCATCTCGAATAATTACCCCTTCCAGCAAAAGGTCGAAACAATAATTTCCCAGGGTAATTATTCGAGCATTTACGGTACCTTATTAATTTTTTGTTTTTCTTCTTTAATTTGATAGTCCTCAAATATTTCTTTTAATTTTTCAATTTGCTGTTGAATAAAATCAATGTTTTGTTGAATTTTGTTTGAATAATTTGTTGGATTTAAATTATTACTGCTACTACTAGCTTCGTTATTCTCAAAAAAATAATTACTTCTTTCAACTGAATTGCTACTACTTCCAATTTCAAAATTCATAGCAGAAATTTTAAAAATAATTACAAAAAAGAAAATTAAAATAAATAATATCTTTATTTTCATTTTCAAAATATTCTAAAAAAATATTTTAAATTTTTTTAATAAAATAAATAAAAGAAAACTTTAAGAGATACAGTAATGCAAGTCGTTGGTTTTTGCCACAGGGGACAGGGACGGTAACTCTGGGGATAGCCTCCCACCGTCCCCGGGTGAACCCTAGTAAATACCCAAATTTTTTGAATAATCAAAACAAATACTAATTATTTTGTTAAAGTTTTGCTGTAGGGAGTAATTAATCGAGGGATTTGAGTAGTAAAAATAAATATTTAAATTTATTTAAGAAATAAATAGTAAAATTTAATAAATAGAATTAATAAAAATGAAGAGCAATATTGGCATTCCCTTCGTATTTTTATTAGCTATTTATTATTATTTTTAGTAAATCAATTTTTTAATTGATTTTACATGTCTAATTATAGAGTGTTTAATTAAAGAATTGACAAACATTTATGTATTTAAATTCAACATTAACTGTTAAAATTACATAATTATTCTGAAAATTATGAAATAACAGTCATTATTTTTAGACTTGCTAGTTTAAAGGGAGTAGATGTTGCTCGGAACTGTAAAGGTTTGGAAATATTTAAGTACTCAAATATGTAAATCTGCAAAAATTTTGGAATTTGGAAGTCGAAATGAAAATGCTAAAAGATATTATTTCATTAGAAAATGCCAAAGAGTCTGATGGCCAAGCCTCAATAACTTGTCCGGAAATGGGGAAGTAATTAAATGATTTTCAAGAGTTAAGGTCATCGCATTTATTCGCGATTTTCCAAAAGGAAAAATATTAGGTTATTGAAAAATTTATTCTTATATTTACACGTACAGAAAATAAGACCCCATGCACAAAAACCCTAAAAATGTCCTCACCGAAAATGTCTCCTATCCGGCTTTTCAACATTTTTTTAAAATCCCAGAGTACAGATTTTAAAATATTTAACACTACTATTATTTATCAACATTTGTTCTAAATATAAATTTAGATTAACATTTATATAGAAAATAGATTAACTAATATATCTATTTTTTCAATACAACATTTCAATTAAGACAAAGTTTGCTTGTTTGGTTGCAATTATTTGGGCACCCACTACATGGCTCACCAACATTATAAACGCATCTTGTAATAACATTTCCACTAAAATTATACAATTTTAATTAAAATTATATAAATATTTATTACGCTGGCCTGTATTGACAAACTACATAAGTTTTATATCTAGGGCAACGTCCAATTCCACATCCAACTTGATTAGTGTTCCACCATGCGAGTTGTGTCCAATGCCCAATACCTCTAGCATTTTGAGCACCAGTAAATGGAATACAAGTTGATCCAGGCTCAGGTCCCAAAGCACCTCTGTATATTAATTCTGACCACCATCCACTTACTACATGCTCGATGGCACGAGCTATGATTTAAAAAGTAAAATTAATATATCAGATAAATACTAGCATTATCCAAAGCTACATAAGCATAAAAATTCTCTCCAAAAGTTTGGGCTGTATCCGAATGACTATAAGTACATTGATCTGCCCAAGATTGTGCTCTCTGTTCACACTCTAAAGAATAATTCATCTGTTTCATAAGACTTGGTTTTGGCATAAAGCTTCCAGTGTTATTTTTAACCCTTCCCGCAGCTAATTCGGCACGATAATAATTGTGCCAGTACACTACTGCATCACGTCCAGCTTGATCAAGAGCGTGAGTAACTATTGAATTTAATTATTGAGTTAGATTTAAGTATTATTTAATTACGTTCATTATTCACAAGAACAAATAATACAAATAAAATTGGAAACGGAATCAACATTTTTTTAAATTTTGTTTTTTAAAGTATATATTTAATATGTATATCTTAATGAGCTTCAAGTTTTTGGTTATCTTTATCATTTAAGTTGACTTTTATAATAAAAATATTTATTTAAACATGGGTGGTCCAGACTTTCAAATATTTGTTTAGATGCTAATTATCTAAAAGTGCACTTATTTTGTATTTTATGCCACACATTAAAATTAAATTGTAATTTATTTTAGCTGAGGAGAGGCTATAAAAGCTTGAATTATATCAGTTAATATTAAAAATTAACTATCGCTCCATTTGAATTAAGAATAAATTCTGAATTATCAAACAATTGTATCAAAAATGTTGATTCCGTTTCCAATTTTATTTGTATTATTTGTTCTTGTGAATAATGAACGTAATTAAATAATACTTAAATCTAACTCAATAATTAAATTTAATAGTTACTCACGCTCTTGATCAAGCTGGACGTGATGCAGTAGTGTACTGGCACAATTATTATCGTGCCGAATTAGCTGCGGGAAGGGTTAAAAATAACACTGGAAGCTTTATGCCAAAACCAAGTCTTATGAAACAGATGAATTATTCTTTAGAGTGTGAACAGAGAGCACAATCTTGGGCAGATCAATGTACTTATAGTCATTCGGATACAGCCCAAACTTTTGGAGAGAATTTTTATGCTTATGTAGCTTTGGATAATGCTAGTATTTATCTGATATATTAATTTTACTTTTTAAATCATAGCTCGTGCCATCGAGCATGTAGTAAGTGGATGGTGGTCAGAATTAATATACAGAGGTGCTTTGGGACCTGAGCCTGGATCAACTTGTATTCCATTTACTGGTGCTCAAAATGCTAGAGGTATTGGGCATTGGACACAACTCGCATGGTGGAACACTAATCAAGTTGGATGTGGAATTGGACGTTGCCCTAGATATAAAACTTATGTAGTTTGTCAATACAGGCCAGCGTAATAAATATTTATATAATTTTAATTAAAATTGTATAATTTTAGTGGAAATGTTATTACAAGATGCGTTTATAATGTTGGTGAGCCATGTAGTGGGTGCCCAAATAATTGCAACCAAACAAGCAAACTTTGTCTTAATTGAAATGTTGTATTGAAAAAATAGATATATTAGTTAATCTATTTTCTATATAAATGTTAATCTAAATTTATATTTAGAACAAATGTTGATAAATAATAGTAGTGTTAAATATTTTAAAATCTGTACATGTTCTTATGACAGGAAATTTTGTCGCACAGTCCTAGTTGTACCCCGATAGTACATATGTCGCAATTGAAAAAAAATTCCGCAGTCCTCAGTCACAATTTTGACTTTAGAATCCGAAAATAAAAAACATCCAATTTTTGCAATGTTTAAATTTTAAAATTATTCTAAGTTCAATCGAATATTCGGAAATTTTTTGGCGAGTACTCGGAAACGAATAATTTTATATTAATTAGATTATCAAAAGTTATTATTCTGTGAACTCAAATAATTTTCGAATACGAATTATTCGCTACGAATTTAATTTGGATATTACTGCTGTTGTGAGTATGGAAAATTAAAAATTCGAGAAACTGGATAGGAAAAGTTAGCGATATTTTTCAAAATAGAAAATTTATTTTGCAATTTACTCTATTTAAAATAAAATTTTTAATTAATTTCTTTTCTCTCTATTTTTATCATTAATTTGTTATTCTTTTTTTTTAATTTTTAGAAAATACAAACAAAATCATTCCCATAGTTTTAGCTTTTTCCATAGCCATAAATCTGTCATCCCTTTTCTTCACGAATTGCACTTCTGTCCAAATATTTCCCCTCGCGCCGAATGTGATCCATCACTATTTACTTATTTTATTTTCGATTCCATCCCCCACTCCTTCCTTCCCCAAACCCTCTTATTTTCATTCTTTTCTCATCGAAAGTCAAAACAGCACTTCTCCCTTACATTTAAACTCATTCATTTTCTTCAATTCATTGGCCCCTTCTTGTATGAGCGAATTAGCCTCCGGCGCGCCTTCTGCTACTATTCCATCTTTGAGGATTATTTGAGTTTTTAAATAACTTTTTTTGAAAATTTTATAGAAATTTTATTCAATTTTTTGAATTTATACATATAATCCATAAATTAAAAAAATTTTCTGCTCGTGAGAGTGTCTTCGATTATTTTCATATTTTTCTAAAAATCAGTCAGTTGAATTGTCAAAACTAATAACAAATGTTGTCAAAACAATACACAGTGGACAATATGGCAGTTTAATTTCAAAAAAAATTAAGTCTTAAAATCTGACCAAATTCACTCGTTTTTGGATGGAATTTTGAAACTGATTTTAAGAAACTAAGGTAGAAAACAGGGCTCCTTCCAAAAATATTTATAAAAATTTTTACTGGAAAATATTTTCTTTCAATTTTTATGTTTTTTTATTCATCTTCTATTGTTATTTAAATATACCTATTCAATAAATTAATTATGCAGAGTTTCTAGGTTTTAATAACAATTTTTAGCCTTACCATATTAATTTCCCCTTTACTTTAATATTTTTTTAAATTGTCTATTGCCTTCCTTTTAAAAAAAAAGGCAACATTTTCTAATAAATTTTGAGGAATTTCTATTTTTATAAAAAAATATCCGGAATTAATTTAATAAAAATATATTTTTATATATTTTTAGTATTTTAATTCACACAATAGACGGGTTTTTATTTTGGCAGTTTAACGGGAAATAATTAATTGCCCGAGAGATTTTAAAATTATATTTAGTAGATATCGAACAACACACACAAACAAATGTCGGTAATTAATAACTTATATTTCCTCTTATAAACTAAATATATTTTAACAAAACAGAAGAGTTTTATATATATTGGAATTGAAAATTTAAATTGAAAATCTTAAATAAAATTTAAACTTTTTTTTATTTACACAATTAATACTTGTCCAAACCCGAACACAATGTAACATTAAAAATTTAAATAAAAATCTAGCTTAAATTAAATTTGACTTTGAAAGCATTTAAATATGTATTTGGCAATTGTGTAGTTTGAGAAAACAAAGAATGCCTGTCTGGACCATTTTTGAATGCGTTAGTAAAAGCCCTCTAAACAACTCAAGTGCCAAATATGTATATTTTATTTTATGTACAATAAAATTATCAAAAAATTTATTCATTAATTTATAGTTAACCTCATTCATTCTCCAGATACTACCAACCTTCCAAACATGTTTTTTTATTTTATTCTTTTCATGGCATAATTCTTTTGTTCCAAAACTTCTCACATGGAATTTTTTTCTTTATTTTTTATGAAAACTTCAAACTTGGAAAAAAATTTTTGAAAAAGAATATTTAATTATTTTTTTATTTTTTTTTAACTTGTAAATAGCATTCCTTCTCTCTTAAACAAAATAAATTATTAACTTAGTTAATTAGGTAATTTAATTTATTTTTAATTTTGTAATTTAGCAAGTCCTTTAATTAAATTTTTATTTTTCGTTAATAAGGACTTCGGATTTTTTTTGTTTATCAAAAAATTTATTCAATCAGGTTGTTTTCTTTAAATTAAAAAACCCCTTTAAAACCCCCTCATTTTAAAATTTCTTAATTATTTATTTTAAATTCAAAATTCACCACCTGCCTATATTTTACATATATTTTTATTTAATTTTATTTTTACACATTTTCTCAATAAAATAACAAACTCCTTTTTTATCAGATTCATCCCTTTTTATTATTTTTATTTGTCCAAAAAATTTTATGGCGCAGACCTTCTTTTAGTCTTCCCACCTTTTTTTTACAATTTATTCTTTTATATTTTCTACTCTCATTGAGAATAGTTTATTTTTCCTATATTTTTTGTCAAATAAAAAGAAATTTTAAACAAAAAAAATTTAAACAAAAACAGCCAAAAACAAAATTTTTAAAAATTTTTCTAGTCTTTCATAAATTTTACATAACAGAATATATTTTTATAAATTCATTGTTTCTTCCACGAAAATTCTCAATTTTTTGTTATAAGTCTACAGATCTCTTGGGCGTTCATTTATTCACTTGATAAGTGTCCCATGTGATCGAATTCATATTAGATTGAAGTTTTCGCTAAATAGAGAGGATAGGGGCAATTAATATTTCAACTCACCATCGGATGGGGTATTTTTAAAATTATCTTAATTTTATAAGTATTTTTTAAGTATTTTCTTATAAATTTAATATTAAAATTAAAATTTTTAATTAACAAAATTATATAAATAATTTATATCTTTTTTATTAGTAATAAAATAATATATTTAATAGTCCATTTTCCCCTCTCCCCTTCAATTTCTGTCCGTTTTTAACTTTATTTTTATTACCTAGTACATTTATTCATTTCCTATATTTCTCAATGCTATCCAAATTACTACACCACACATACTGCTTTACATAAATATATTTTATTTTTAAAATTCTTTATTAAAATACCTAATGTATTTTATAAATTAATTGTGTGTAATTTTGTTTAATTTTTTAAAAATTAAGAATTAATAACAAATTTTAAAAATAAGGTTTTCAGATCCGGATTTCCGAAGATTTCCAACTATCCGACAATTCTTATTTTTCCAAAAAGCCCCACGGGCTCTATTTTTGAACTATCCTCCAAAGTGGGGTTCTTTTTTAGTGTGGGCACTAATTTAGCATGTGGCTTTATTTTAGGAAATACGGTATTTTATTTTTCAGAAATTAATTTATTAATCTAAAATAGGTATTCCAAAAATTTACTTTTTAGTTAAAAATTTGACTACTAATTTTGTAAATAAATTATTTTCCTTAAATTATTGTCCCCAAAATATATTTATTTATTTATTTACTTTAATTTCTCGGCTTTAAAAATATTTTCCCAACAGATTATAGCACTATCAGTAACGAAAAACAAATTTATTTAATACCCAAAATTGTTGCAAATTAAAAATTTAAAATAAATTTGTATCGGGAAATATTGCCTAAATAATTTATTAAAATATTTTTAAATTCTTTTTTGGATTTTGATACATTTTTAAAGACGATTATAACACTTTAATAATTCTAGATTTATTTACCTAACATTTTTAATCAGAGTTCCTTCAGAAAATTAGAATTATGATTTGAAAATTATTATCAAATAAAGAATTAGTTGTATATTTTTTTACTTTTTTAATAGATTTTTTAACTTTTTAATTTCCTTTTTTTCTAAAAAAACAACTAATAAAATCATTGGGAAAATGCCAATCATAATGAAATTAAATTACTATTACTTCATTCTTTACAGTAAATATGAGTATAATTTTCGTGATATTTTTTTAGAATTAACGAAATTCTGGCCGGAAATAGAAAATAGTTTTTGTACAAAAGCTTTAAAGATGTAAAAACCAAAACTGGAACCCGATCAAAACTTTCGTTGAAACTCTAATATTTTTTGAATATTTTTTTTTATTTTAAAATATGGATTTCAAAAAATAAAAAGAATATGTACATATCTTTCTCTTTTTTAAAAGTTTTTTAAATTCTTTTATTAAATTAATTACAATTAATATTTTTTTTATTTTAATTTATTTTTCAGATTTCTTAAAATTTTGCAAATGCCTCCAAATAGGGGATGTAAAACAACAAAAGAAATTCAAAAAAATATTAAATATATACGTCAATATACCTCTAATTTTATTTTATTATTAATTATTTCTTTAATTTTACAAAATGCAGAAGCAATGCTTGATGTTTCTTGGTGGTCAGAAATCTATTTTATTTTGTCTTAAAATTTCTGGAATTTTATCTTCTTTAATTTCGAAATATAAATAAAATAAATTTTAATTAAATACCTATATTAATTAATTGTGGAAAATTCTGAATTATATCAATTTTTATATAAACCAAAAAATATTAAAATTACGAATAAGATTATTAACAAAATTCTACTTTAAATCCGGAAAAAATTCGAAAAAATTCACAGGTCCTCAGTTGCCCAGTTAAGTAGCCAACTAAATTTACAACAACAATTAGAGGAACTAAAAGAACAACAAAATCCAAATAATTTTTATTATCAAGAAAATAATCAAAACAATTACCCTAAACAACAATACCCTCCCTCACCTTCCACAGAATGTACAGAATTAAAAGGGCTTTCACCGGGACAAAAAAGAATTTGTAAGAATTGTTATTCAAATAAATTATGAAAAACATGGAAATAAAAATGTTTTTGAAAATTGAATAAAATACTAATTTTGTTTTTCTGGTTATTACTACTCTGAATTTACTTGAAAAAATACAGAAATAACTTTTATTCTAATTTTGATTTTAAAAAATTTTTCTTTTGAATTTCTGATTTTTATTAATTTTAAAAATAGTAAATACTAAGTATGTGGTTTCTAGAAGATTTTATAATTTATTTTAGATTATATTACTAAAAATTAAAAAATTTTCTGGCTTTAGATTCTTGTTATCCAAAAATAATTTAATTTATAAATAGGTGAACTCTTCAAAGATCACATGCCGGCGGTTGGAAATGGTGCAAAACAGGCTATTTCTGTAAATTAATTTTTTTCACAAAAAATATACATATTAGCGTTTTTTTTTTATTCACCTCCCCAAAGCTAAATTCTCATGGATTATATTATCTTTTTAAAGTTTTTTAACTTAAAAGGAATGTGAATGGCAATTCCGACATCACCGCTGGAATTGTTCAACACCCAGAGAGTTGAAAGGGCATATTGGACCTGTGCATAAAAGAGGTAAATGAGAGAAAGTGATATACTTTTATTTGGGATTTTTTTTATTGAAAATAAATATTTAAATTTCTTTTGAGGTACTAGAGAGGCAGCATTTACCTATGCAATTATGTCTGCAGGCGTTACCCATGAAATTGGTCGTCGTTGCCGTCTCGGACTGCTTAAAAGTTGTGGATGTGCTGCTGCAGAGTCTAGGCCGCAACAACAAAATATTAATGATGACTGGACTTGGGGAGGTTGTGGGGATAATATCGACTATGGATATAGATTTTCGCGGTAATTAATGCAATTGTGGATTATTAATATTAAAATAATTTTTAAATGTTTTGGGAATATCTTGTAATGAGAGCGAGAGACTTCCTTTATTTATCTCCACCCTAGGTTACCCCCCAACAGAGGTGGGTCGGAACAGACAGAGGTTTCGGAAATCGGAATAGCCGGAAATCGGAACTGGCTCAAAAGTCGGAAATCGGAATTCCGACCCACCTCTCCAGCCCAATACCCTTGTCAAAATTTCCTTCTTTTTTCTACATTAATTAATTACGGCCATTCAAAAGAATGAAAATAAATATTTAGTGACTTTGTGGATGTCAGAGAGAAGGAGGAAAGTATTAAAAGAGATGCTGAAGGTCATGGACGTTCTTTAATGAATCGGTGGAATAATGAAGTTGGAAGGAAGGTTAATAATAAATTTATTTTTTTAAATTTATTAATTTAAAGATTTTAAAAAGACATACAAAACCCAAATGTAAATGTCATGGAGTTAGTGGTTCTTGTAATTTGAAAACTTGTTGGATGCAATTAGTTAATTTTTTAGTTAAATATAATTAAAATTTATTAAATTATTCTTAGCCTCCAATTCGACAAATTGGCAACATTCTACAAGTTTGTATTTACTTATAATTCCGATTTATTTAAGTTAGCGGTTTCTAGAAGAGTTAGAAGTGGAGAATCATTCGGAAGTTCTCCCCGAGCGGATTCGAATGTCACTAAAATTATGAGGGACTAGCATCTCTGGGCCGAGATACAAGCACCTGAAAATCAAAAACCTTAGGAGGGAACAATCTGATTTTTGGGGCGAAAATTTTGAATATACAAATTAGGTATAGCTCATTCAAAAGAGCTTAACATTACACCCAGAGTTACGAGCTCTTCATAGTTTTGGTTTTATTTAACTCTGCTCAATGAGCCCTTTTCGTATTCTGCACCTTTTCCCTTGAAGATAACCGGATACCTTAAAATAGGATTACCTAAATTTATCCAACAAATTAGAAGGCAATTTCAGGCCAAATACCGTACTGCCCGACGTATCCAAATCAACAGTCGTGGAAATATGCAATTTGAGGACCCAATATTACCTTCATTAACACAGCAACAAAAAATAAATTACCCATTAGAAAGAAGTCAAAAGCGAAGAGCTTTAAATGAAAAACAAAAACAAAGAAGAAGGCAAAGAAATAATAATAATAATCGAGCATTGACAGATTTAGTTTATTTGGTAAATTTTAAGAATAAGGTTGTGAGGGGTGTTAAATACAGCGACTCCAGAAAAAATGTGATTTCAGGTGTAAATCAGTTTTAGTTCGTCATATTCTCCTGAAATTTTAATTCAATTTTTTTACTATCATTTATCCACTTAATTTTCAAAATAATTGATAAAACTTCTGATTATAAGGCGAAACAGACCTATAACTAAAAATTTGGGTGGTTCACTTATCAGAATAACCCTATATACTATATTAATTACCCTCCCTCAAATAATTACCTCGTCTCTTTTATTACCCCTCTATTGAGAATTGAAGCAATTATTACTCGGGGTAATTAATAGGATTATATACGGAAATTTTATTCGAGAAATTACTAAATACAAACATTTTGTCTAATTATTATTTACAGAAATTCAAAATTTTTATAAAACTAAAATCAGAATAATTTAAATTAGAATTATTATTTCAGGATCAATCCCCAACTTATTGTCAAGATGATCAAATTGACGGAACTATAGGAACCGAAGGAAGAATATGCTCGTAATTAATTTTTGAAATTATTTTTTAAAAATTTATTTTCTAGTATTAAGCCAGATGCTCCTAATTCATGTGATCTTCTATGTTGTAATAGAGGGTATCAAAGTCACATTGAAGAAGTAAATTAAATAATTTTTGAAAAATATTTTTTCCAAAATTTCAGGTAATAAGTAAATGTAATTGTAAATTCCAATGGTGCTGTCAAGTTATTTGTGAGACTTGTAGAAACTTGACAGAAGTTTTTACTTGTAAATAGAATATTTTTTTTTAAAATTTGTGTCATTTAGCTAATTAAAAGATATATTTCCTCAAAAAAAGTATTTTTTTTCCCTTCTTTTTATCCTTTTCTATTAATTTTTGTAAGATCATCAGCACTCTTCTCTAATTTCGCAAATAATTCGGAAAATAATTATTTTGTTAAACCCCTTTTAGTGATTAACAACAATTAGGTATTTGTTTGATTCTTTCAAATAAAATTTGTTGGCATTCCTTCATTTTTTTTCGAAAATTTAAAATGATTTGAGAATTTTTATTTTTTAACTCATATTAGTTAATCTCTAATTGGGTAACAAATAATTATTTTCCCAGGGTGACCAGAAATTATTGCGACATTTTATTTCCTATTCAAAGAGATAAATTGGTGGAATAAATTATAAATGATTAAATTAACGGCCATCAGAGATTTTATTATCCTTAAATTCAGGCTCTCTAGCGCCTTTTCTATTGAAAACTAGGATCTCTGAAGTGAAAGAATCTAAGGAGTTACTGGTTTCCCATTGTCCCGGTCTCACGATATTTTAAAGACCATGTCATTACCAACCCCACAGAATAATTTTTGGAAAAATTCTCCTTAAAAAATTTTTTCACAGAAGAACAACAAAACTTAAAATGGAATAAACTGCGTCCCATTTATTTCTGATTACCCTGTCTATATATTTATTTAGATCCATTCATTCCTTAACTAAATATTTAACATTTTTATTTAATCATCATTCACCTCTTTTTAAAGCCTTTCCCGATATTTCTCTTAAAAATATTTTTTACAAAAATTTTCCAAACTCTGAGAAAAGAAATAAAAAATAATTACGCATAACAAGGCTTCTGGTGGATGAATAAAAAAAATAAAAATATTATAAGAAATAAAACAAAAAAATGAATCACAAACCTCATAAACTCTGCCATTTTTTTATAATATTTTTTGTATTAGTAGAATGTAAATATATTTTTTGTATATATTTATTTTATATTATTAGTTATTCAAACTTTACTAAATAATTATTAAAAATTTAATTTTATAAATACATTTTACTTATAAAAATTGTTTATTAAACTCGTAAAACATCAAAAATTCCCGTAAATTTATGGGGGTTTTCTGATTTTTTGGTAAAAATTTGTAAGATTCCTCGTAGAATATTTAAGAGTCGACAATTCCATTAGTAATTTTTTTTAGTTTCTAGTTCCTTCATGAAATTCAAGGTCCTATCCACATTTTTGTTATACGAGAGATTTTTGATTTTATTTTTTATTCAATTTTAAATATTTTTTTCGATCTCGTTTTAATTTTTGCAATAAAAGAAATTTTGAATAGTAAATATATTTTTAATAGCGTTGTCGTTTACAGACCGAACTGAACAAACGAAGATTTTCGGTTCGGTTTTTCGGTTTCGGTTAACCGAAGAATTTTGTGAAACCGAACCCCTAATTTTGAATTCTTATTTTAATTACAATTGTAATTTCCCGTAATATTTTTTTAGACTTTATAAATCTTTATTTCGAATCAAATATTTATGTAAAATTTTAGTTTTGATCATTGCTGGGTTGGCTCTGGCTCCGGGGCTAGCTCCCGGAGTTAGCAACCCAGCACTGGTTCTGATACCCGAAATTTTTATTTTTTTAAAAACATTTTCTAAAATTTTATTTATTTTCTTTTAAAATACAAATTTTATCTTTATTTATATATTATTCTTCCATTTACAAATTGTTATGTATCGACTGCGGTGTGTCCGATACTAACAGAAAGACTAACTAACAAACGAGGTTTATCACAAGGCAAACAATACAATAGAATAAGCGAGACTATGCGTTGGCTGTAGCTGTAGACTAACTGACTGACTAACTGGCGACTAAGGACTGACTCTAGACTGACTCGGTAACTCACTCTAGACTGACTCCAGACTGACTCGGTAACTCACTCCCGACTGCTAAAAGGCTTCGCCTTTTATACTAAGCACGCCACCCTAACACCTCCCTTCTTTAATTAAGTCGGGACTATGTGCCGACTTTTCCAACTAAACTTGGTGGACTTAACTACTAGTAACCAACACAAACAAAACATTGAAAATACAAAGGGCCAAATACAAAGTGAGCAACAAAAGGGGGAGTACACTAATTACAAAAAATTTTACAATAACAATATTATCACATTTACTTTCCCCAAATCATCATGTCACTCCAGGTTTTCGTAACTTCATTGGTCTTCGTAACGTCGCGCTGGAACTGTCTCACTTCAATGGTCCTGGTAACGTCACGCTGGGCCTGTCTCGTCTGTTCAGGTGCATCCTTCGCTTTCAATCTAAAATTTTCAAGAATTTGACTACGAATTGAACTTTCCTTAGTTCTTAGACTATCTCTTGAATCTGACTGACTTCCGAATGGCTTCATCGACTCTAACTTCCTAAGGTCGCATTCTTTTCTAGTGACTATCGTATTCAAATTCGGGACTTCGACTTTACATATCTCTCCGACTTTACACCGAATTGTCCCTATCAAGCAGACTATTTTGCCCTTTTTATTCTCGTTGCAGACTATGACTTCGTCGGTTTCTTTTAACTGACTAGACATTCTCGAATAAATAGACTTTCCCGAATAAATAGACTTCCTCGAATCTTGACTTGACTGACTTTTGCTACTTCTTTGACTTTTCGACTTTCGGCCCTTTTGACTAAGACTCTTTTGACTATACTCTCTTAACTTCGGAATTTCCACCGTCAGACAATGTGGTCCTGAATTACTAGAATTGACTCTCACATGATTGACTACTGGACTATTGCCCTGGCTCAACCATTTCTTTGGTTTCCGGCAGTTTCGACTAATATGTCCAATCATGCCACAATTGTAACACTGACGTGACTCTCGACTATTGACTTGGCCTTCTCGCTGCCATGACTGATTTCTAGACTTTCTGAATTGAGCACTTTGACTATGTTCGACGCGAGCAACGTTATTAACGTCAACGTAATATGCAGGTTCGATCTTGACTTTTGGTTGACTATCGAACATTCTGGCCTCCGACTTCATTGCGAGATAACTGCGACATTCTTCTAATAGAATTTTCAGACTACACTCTTCGGTCTTCGAATAGCGTTCCACGAATTTTAGACTGATCTGCCGCAAATCGTTCATCTCTTCTGGAATCCCGGCAATGAATATGAGGATCTTGACTTCCTCGACTGACAAGGCCATTTCTGCCTTCTCGCATTCAGAATTGACTAAATTTCCGAAATCTAAGACTTTCTCCGGACAAGGGCACTTTAACTTCATGACTTCAAATCGCCTGACTAACTTCGACCGTGGGTCACAAAATTCTTTTTTTAACTCATCGACTAAACCTTCGAATTTCATTGACTCCAACTTCTGGGGCATCAACTTCTGTGAAATCTTTGCATACTCGCAAGCCCCTAACTTCGTGACTAACAATCTGACTTTGACTTCTTCGGCTAATGACTTTCCGTCGAATTCGAAAAACGACTTATTCTTATCATACCAAGACTCGAATGTGACTCCTCTCTCAATGTCTGCATTGAATTCTCCGACTAACGATTGTAATTTCCAATACAACTCCGATGACTGCTTTTCACTAGAATCTTCGGCTCTAGGATTGTTTCCAATCAATCCTTTAACTAACTGACTAAACTGCTGACTGATCTGTTCAGATTGAGCCTTGAGAATTTTCTCCAATTCGTCTGCTCTCATCTTGACTTGACTTGCTTGACTACTTGAACGAATTACAAAATAACGACTTGACTGTTCGAATTCGACTGTTCGACCGCGCCACTGTTATGTATCGACTGCGGTGTGTCCGATACTAACAGAAAGACTAACTAACAAACGAGGTTTATCACAAGGCAAACAATACAATAGAATAAGCGAGACTATGCGTTGGCTGTAGCTGTAGACTAACTGACTGACTAACTGGCGACTAAGGACTGACTCTAGACTGACTCGGTAACTCACTCTAGACTGACTCCAGACTGACTCGGTAACTCACTCCCGACTGCTAAAAGGCTTCGCCTTTTATACTAAGCACGCCACCCTAACACAAATTATCTTTTAAAACAAGATTTGGGATTCCCTTAAACTCTTTCTATTCTCTCTCTTTACTTGCGCAATCAGAACAACAAATCCGCGCAAATCCACTAAATATATAAAAATAAAAAGAAGGTAAATAAATAAATTTTTAATTAAAAAGAAAAAAGCTTTTTATTTTATTATCACATTTGAACGCCTTTTATTTTTAGAGCCATTCACTTATTTCAAATTTTTTCCCTTTTAATTATTCTCCGAATTATTAGAATGTTATTTCGCCTTGCATTGCAACTTTAATATATATTTTTTATCAAACCTAAAATAAAATAAATACAACCCAAATGATCAATACCCTGATCATTTGGGTTGTATTTACGGTCCTCTGGGGCCGTATTCTAAGAAATAGGTAGGGGTACTAGGTAAATTACCAGGTTCTTCCTGTTCGGGTAATAGAACCCCGAGCTGAGGGTTAACCCTTATCCAGAAAAATCAACCCAGAACCCGATGATTAACCGCAACAAAATAACCATAAATGGGAGAAGAGTTTTTCATAAAGTTCATCAAGTTACCCTTAACAGCATTCTGAATAAGGATTCTGGGTTAACCTACTCGCAGCTGAGGGTTGGTTAACCCCTACTTCGTTTTTAGAATACAGCCCTTGAAGGTGCCTAGATTGGAGAGGTCTGAGCGCGCATCCAATTTATACTCTTCTCCCAATTATTCTTTGTTCTGTTTTTATTTTAATTTTGGAAACAAAACTTTGATCAACATATTCTGTTGATCTTCTAGCTATTCCATTAAATGAAGACATTTCGCGCTCCATTGCGTTTCCGCTCATTTTTGTTGAGAAAAGGCACTCCCTCCCTCAACAACTTCCCCCCTCTTCTTATCTTTTTAAAAGCAACCTATAACAAATAAATACAATCAAGCCGTGAATAACACAAAGCCCCAAAAATATATAATTTATTTATTATATACATTTTTACCCGAAAATATCCCTCCCTCTTCCTCTCTTTTTAATATTTATACTTTGGATGAAATTGCGGGGAAAGTTGCTTTCGCGCCGCAAATGTTTTAGTTGGAGAGAGCGAAAAAGATGAGTAATTATTATACTGCACTTTTTGCATTTTTAGCTGATTAAAATTTTATTTTTAATTTTTCTTTTTATCGTTTTACTTTCTAAATTTTGTTAATTTACTTAAAAATACATACAATAAATTAACGTTTTTTATTAAATCTCATTTTAATTTTGAAAGGAAAATTTTTAAAAATTTTACATTAAGTTCACCAGCTTTAATTTCATATATCCATATCTTTTATTTATTTTTTAAAAATTCTTTTAACCTTTCATATTTAACGAAATATTTATTTTATCATTCTTCTTTAGCGATAAAACTTTCAGGATTGGCCTCTCTTTCAGGATTGGCCTCTTACCGAATCTAGCCGGGAGCAGGACGATGTACCGCCGAGTTGCAACTTTTTTCAGAATTGTCGAATCCGTGCGCACAGGTATGGTTCGATTCTAATCGAGCCGCATCGAATCATGGCGCTACGGATTTGACAATTTTTAACAAAGTTATAGCTCGGCGGTACATCTCGGTGTACCCGAATCTGGCCATTCTCCTTCCAGATTTTTCGAATATTCCTACTAGACTCAACTTAAATAAATTATAATACTAAACGAGAATTGAATTCAAATTTGAAAAAAATATTTGTAAATATTTTTATTTCCTTAATTTTTTACCCGACCTGATTATAAATACAAAAATAAACATATTTTTATTCCGTACCCGTTCGTTCCACACTCCATTTATTTAATAAACCCTTTTTTTGGTTTAATAACACAAAACCTTATTTTTTCTTGTAAAAAATACAAAGAACAATTATGCAGCTGCGGCCTTATCTAAATATTTTTTTTGAAAAAAATATTTATCATTTATTTGGCTTGTGTACATCTGTAAATAAAAAACATCTATAAAATATATATTCCTTTTATATTTTTTCATTTTATAAAAATCCTTTGCAAAATTATATTTAGTTAGTAAATTTATTTTCTTCTAATATTAACATTTTTTCATAAAAATTTATTTTATTTTAGACTTTGATTATTAGGTTTTCTTAGCTTTTCTATTAAAGTCGTATCTCTCTAATGACTCACTTTTAGGTACCAAATTTTTTTGATATATTAGGGAACTGTGATAGGCGATATATTAGAGAGATTCGATAGACCGGGAAATTCTTTTGGGTAACCCTTCCCATCCTTTGATCATAAAAGGTTAATAAGCCTATTTACTAAAATATTTCCAGCGAGTTCCAACAACTATTTAATTTAATATTTAATAAAATATTTAAAAATAGGTTGCAACCTGCAATTCACGCCAAAAAATAATTATATAGAAAATTGCTAAAATTGTTTGTAATAATTTTTAGATAAATGTTTTATATTTAAAAGTACATACAAAATATTTAAAAATAAATTTTTATTTTTTATTATTTTAATAATTACTTAAAATAAAATTTGAAATTTGTAAAATATAATTCTGCAAAATTTAGATTTTTCCAAAAATTTCACTGTTTTTTTCTTAAAAAGTTTCTTAACTCCCAGTCAGGTCTCTAATGTATACCTCCAATATTTCTCTCTTTTTTACAAATATTACCTATTTCTAATATTTATTTTGATTGATATAAGAAATTATTTTTAAGTTTAATTTTTACAAAACAAAACTTGTATAAAATTTAATTCTAGTAGACGAATATTCTTTTCTAAGCAGTAAAATTTTTTTCAAAAGATTAGGTATTTTTACTTAAATTTAACTTGGAAATTAATCGTGGGCTAATTTTATGAAATTATTTCTTTTAAATCTCAAATATAGTACATATAGGTAAATTAAAAATAGTTTAACAATCATTTTTTAAATATTTTAACAAATAATTAAATCCATGCATTTGAATATATTTTAAATAAAAAATTCATTTAAGCAAGTTCAAAGTCTTCTTACTTTAAACTTTTTTTAGTTAAAGTTTATTAAAAGTTTTGTTTTAAAAATCAGGATGACAATCTTCGTTCTTTCTTTTACTTGGATATATACAGATGTATTTATTTTCATTAGTTCATTTAAAATAAAAAATATTTATATATCTAGACTGCTTTTTTTTTAATTTAAATTTAGAATTATTCAACAAGAAAATAATCAAATAACAATCTATTTTTAACCTGCTTTGAATTTATATGTAATTTAGTTCAAAATTTCTTTTATTTTATAATACTTTGTAAATATTAGTGACGGCCGAGACTTTTGGTCTTGATCTCGGGGTGTAGTCTTGGTCTTGACTTTTTTGGGCTCCTCTAAACTTACACCACTAGGAATTGAAATTTTTCGAATTCCTTATTTTATTTCTAAAATGGAAGAAATCTGGCCCCTTGGCCTTCCAAAATTCTCAAAAAAAAATTCAAAAATTTTCAAATATTAAATATTTTTAATATCCATTTCCCTTTCTAGTCTATATTTTCAAAAAAATTATTTTACTATCTAAAATAATTTTCTATACCTTTAAAAAACTACCAAATAAATTTATATAGAAAAAGGTCATCTAATAAAGGTCATTTAAAATAAAAAGCGGTGTTCAAAAGAATATACCTCCAAGTATTTAATTCTTTTGTCTGCATATTTAATTAAATAATTATTCTAAAACTACATAGGTCAGTCTTGTTACAGGTTTTTTTCAATTAAAAAAAATTTTTTTTAATTGGTAAATACTTTATTTATCCACAATTCATAGTTTGTTAGTTTCCCCAAATTCTTTGGTTAACTGAAACCGAAAATCCTTCGTTCTTAGGTTCTGTTTGAAATCGACAACCCTATTCATAACTATAGAATATAAGAAATATTTACACTTATTTTAAACTTATTTATTTTATTCTCCAAAATTATTCACAAGTTTTCCCTTTAGTTTCCTTATACATTTATCCTTTTATTTTTGTTCATTTGTAGTTTTTTCTCTCCTTTTTTAATAAATATTCTTTCTTGCCAAAATTCTTTCACAAAAAGTTTCGGCGCGCATTTGTCTACTTTTTATTTATGTATGTAAATCCCTTCAATTATCTCATGTTTTGTGAATGTTCAAAATAAGTAAAGGACAGATATTTGGAAAAAGTATGCAAATAAAATGAATGTTTAAATATTTTAGGTTTTTAAATTATTCTCTAATATACCGTAAATCTTTTAATAGAACCACAATCCCTGAAAGAAGCGCACTCTCCAATATAAGCACACCTTACGAGAGGTTCGAAAAATACAAGCACATGTAGTTCTATCAGAAGATTTACGGTATATTTAAATATCATTTATTCAATCAACTCCAAAATTTCAAATTAATCATTCAAATTTCTTCTATTTTTTGTATTTTATATAATTTATTTTACAAAACTTCCACCACTCATTTACTTCTTTTTCCTTCTTCCTCCCCCCCTCTTCTCCATCAATCATTTCTTTTATAAATTGTTCACCTTTAAGTTTTTTCTTGTCTATTTATCCTCTGACCCTTTCTTTTCTCCTTTATCCCCCTCAGTTTTTGTCCCAATAAGTATCACCCATCCCCTCTACCACAGCCCTACTCAATAACAACAAACTAACTGACCGCCAGCTGCATAAAACTAATATTTGCCAACCACAAAAAAAAACAAAAACGTGTTTAAAAAATGATTTTCTTTTTTAAAAGATTTATTTTTAAATGATTTGAAATTTGCTATTTAATATAAAAATTATTTTAATTAATTAAATGCTTCCATTTACTGAACTAAAGATTCCTGTTGGTACCGTACTACCAACGGTATTTTTCTCGTCTACTAGATAGAGGTGTCGGAAATAGGAAGAGCCGGAAATTGGAACTAGCTCAAAATCGGAACTCGGAAATCAAAATTTCTTTCGGAAATCGCAATTTCAACCCACCCTTGCTACATAGATACTATTAATTTATTTTTTTTAATAATCATTTTTAATTAAAAAATTAAATTATTAATCTGTTCTTTTTAAAATTAAAATTTTTCTTCCTTCTCTTCCCTTCACTTCCCTTACCTATTTTTTAAAAATTCTTTTTTCTATTCATGAACATTTTAATTTTTTTTAATTTTATAGATTAGCACTACTTATTTACACTTTCCAATAAAATTTAAAAGATGGGGACAATCTTTGCTCTTGTTTTCCCCCGTCACAATACACAAAAAAAAATCCACGGAAAGCACGACCGGCCACTTATAATGCAATAAAGTTGTCTGTTTGTACGAGCTAAAAGCAACAATCAATTCTAATAAAAAAATTGCCTCTTTTTTCTTTTGCAGAATCATCTTCAAATTTTTATAAAAATAAACTTTCTCGAAAAATAACACATTTTTTAAAAATTTAATTTAATTTTTTTTGTTAAAAAATTATTAATAAATATTATTTCTTCTAAATGCTGTTATAATTTTAAAATATTTACTTAATTCATTATCTTGTTAAATATCCAATATACAAATAATATTCAAATTATAGAAAGTTGTTTAAATTATTTATTTTTAACGTCCCTAAATTAATATGTTCCGTAAAATTCTCCAAAAATTTTAATAATTTTAATAAAAATTTAAAATTATTATTTTTATCTCCTTTTCTTTTATTTTTAAATTAAATTCAAAAATTAAGAAAAAAAGCATTTAATTATTTGACCGATTTTTTTTTGATCATGGGAAAGGGCCAAAATATTTTTTTAATTTTGGGAGAACACTCAAAAATATATTTATTTATTATGCACGTAGCCACACACATATTAATTCAAAAAATACCTCCCTCTCCCCCTCACATTTATTAATTCAAACTACCTTTAAAATTTCTTCACATATTTTTTTCATTATCTCCCTTTTTTTCATAAAATTTATTCAACAAAAAATCTTCAAAAAATTTGGCGCCGGTTTTTTTTTCACAAATAATAATATATGTATACCTATTTATCTACTCATAATTTCCAAGGACGATTGCCAAAAAAATAATAATTTTTGATTAATAATTTATTTAATATTTGTCACTTTCTTGTTGCTCTGTTAATTATTATTATTTTTCTTTAAAATTATTATTAAAATTATAAAAATATTTATTATACAATTAATTGTTAAAATAAATAATTATAAGCTTATTTAATTAATTTTTATTTAATGAATACTTCCTTTATTGAATACTTCCACTATCCTCATTAAAATAGTCGCTGGAGGGTGTGCCGGATGTGGAATTTTCTATGTGTTTAGGGCCGGGGCAGAGGTCGGCGCATTGCGTTTTGTGTCATTTTATACGTTTTTCTAAATTGTCTCCTCTGTTTGGGAATACACACCCTTGGGGTTGCCGTTTTCGGTTCGAGCCGACGTTCGGTGCATTTTTTTCGAGCTTGGGTTTTTCGATTCGGTTCGTTTTCGAGCTGAAAAGCCTTGGCTCGCTCGATCTTTCGAGTTTCGGTTCGAGCGAGCTGGCAACACTACTCACCCCTATCGGGGATAATCATGAAAAAGTCACACTACTCACCCCTATCGTTCGCCTTTATTTGATTCGCCTTTATTTGATTATTAATTTTAATAAACTTTTAAAGGAAAAAAGAAAATATTTATTAATTCCCCAAACCAAAACACAAATTTTATAGAAATCAAAAATTTACAACATTCATAAATATAAAAATTTTTAGAGCCAAATTGATCGCTTAAATAAATACCACTTGTTTGTTAACATAAAAGTATGACACAATTCTTCACAAAATTTTTGCACACGTGTACAGCCAAATATTATTTTTATTTTGCAAATATTACATAATAATTTGTTTCGAAATAAATTTTTAATTTTTTGAATTTTTGAGATTCAATATAAAATTAAGAATTTAAATAGTTCAATTAAAAATATTAAAAAATTTCACTAAAAATTCCGATTACTTCCCCTTTAACAAAAAATTAATCAAAATTTTAATACCGGATATTGGTGGTGTGTTTTCCTAAAATTTTTAACACAATTTCAACTCTTGTATTTAATTCCTATTTAATTCTTTAACTCCGAACATTCTTAGTAAAAAATTATTTTTTTTATCAGAAAATATATTTTTATTTAACTTAAAATTAACTTTCTTTTTTTTAAATTCTATTTTTAAATAATTAATTATTAATTCTCCATTTAGCTTATAATCACTCTCTTATTCAATCTAATATTTTAATTAATTTATTTTATTATTTTCTCATCACCCTCATCAAAATTTTAATTATATGTTTTGTTATTTACCACAAAAATAGTTTAAAATTAAAGTTATGTAGCTTAATTGAACCCCATATTTTTGAGAAATTCTATAAATATTTATGTAACGATTTTAGCTCGGGTCGAATTTTTAGTATTGTTTTCCATATTTTCCACATTTTACACATTTTGTGTATTTTTCTAAATTTATTTCCGATACATATTTTTAATAACCCAACTGGGAGCCAGACATTTAGGGACTGACATATCGTGATATTTTAATGTAAGAACAGTTACCCTACTGATTTTGGGACCTACGGCCAAGGGTCTTGGATAGTACATTGCCCTATTAAATAAAAGTGTTTTTGTTTTAAACTCAGGAGATTATTTCTTTCACAGCAATCCCGAGATTTCTGTCTTGATATGTCTACCTACCGTTAAGCTAAATGTATGAAAAACCTTCCAAAAAATATTAATTTTTAGATTATTTTTTAATTTATTTTTTTATTCTGCCACTGCCATCAAATAATTAAACACAATATTTTATTAAAAAGTCCTGCCACGTTTAATTTTAAATTATATTTTAATCTTCACTGTACGTGTGGGTGTGCCTTAAAAACAAAATTAAAAACTTCAAAAAACAGCAAAAGTCATCTTCTTCCTCTTCTTTCCCGTTATTTTTGCAACAAATATTCATCAATTAATTTACGCAACAAAATTGTAAACCTGTCCTTATTTTAAAAATTATAAATTTAAAATGCTTCTAAAATAATTAAAAGGACAAATAAAATTAGGTAATATTTTAAAATTTTTTAAATTTAAATTTATTAAATCTAATTAATTTAAATAAATTATTTATATCGGGATTAGGGCTGCGCGAAATTTCGTTTCGTTTACTCCGAAACGAAATAGAAATTTTTTTATTTCGTTTCGATGCGATATCAATTTAATTTTTAAATATTTTTTCTATCAGCCCTGATCGGGATCGAAAACTTTTTTTACAAAAATAATTTTTAAAAATTTATTCAACTTATATTTTTCTTCATCTTTCTCTCTCCCTCCTTTATCTTCAACTATTAACATTTAATTAATTTAATTTTTTCTCATCAATCTTTATAATTTTTATTTTTAGTAATTCATTTTCAATTTCCGGTTTTGTTATTTTTTAATAAAATATTAACCTTAATTTTGCATAAAATAAATGCCAAAATATTAATTTAATTTTCAAATATTTTTTTATAAATTTCTTAATTTTCTAATCTTTTTTTAGATTTTATTTGTTTTTTTCCATCGCCACGCCTACATTTTGTGTTTACTTAATCGTTTATTTAAACTCGAAATAAACTAATTTTTAATTTAAAATATTTACTTAAATATGTATTCTAAACTTTATTTAAATTTTTTATTACTGAATGTTTTTGTACTTCTAATAATCAAATATAGTGTAAAGCATATATGTATGAGCTATTTAATTCCTAAGGCTGTGCAGTAGGCGCCATGGGGTGATAACACATCAGCCCGGGCTACTGAAATTCTGGTTTGTTCCCAGCCGCCGATTAACCTTTTGCACTAGCTAAATGAGCGAAGTAGCTATAGCCCAGCTGCTTTGCTATAGGTACCTATTTATAAATACCCTAATAACTTCCTTAAAAATAATTCCCTTTTTAAGTTCGGAAAATTTAAATAATTTATAATTAAAAAAATAAATATTCCTTTTTAACTAAAAATATTATTTAATTAAATTAAAAATTAATTTTAAAATAAAAAATAACAAATTACCAAAATTTATTTCAAGTCATTTTTATATGATAATTTTATTTAAAAAAAGTCTACGATTTGTATTTTTATTATTTTTAGGAGTTTTTTACACAAATAAATATAAATATTTTTTCGATAACATAGAGATCAAAAAATATTTTTTATAAAATATTACTGATTAAATTATACTAAAAAATATATTTGCGAGACAATTATAACACAGACTGGCACAAAAATTAAATTTAAAAAATTAATATGTAATTAGAAGGATTCAAAGATAATTTTTTGATAAAGGAAAATATTATTTTTATAAATAAATTTTAGAGAGTTCCATTTATTTTTTTAACTCTTTATAATTTTATTTATTAAATTTTGTGTGATCATTTATTTAAATTATTCTTTAAAATATTCCAAAAATTATTTTTCTAACTTGCCTCAAATTTATTTAATTTTAATAAACAAATAAATTTTAGTTCTTTACTTAAAATTTAATTTGTTTTAATTAAGAATTTAAATTTCAAAAATTTTTCAAAAAAATATTTTTTTAAAGTTGATGAAGGAGCAAGCAAGCGAGCAAGAATTTGCTCCATTATCTAAACAAAATTGTTTGCCCGTATCCGAGCCAAGTACATCTCAAACATTGGAAGTATTGCAATCCTCTAATTCATCACTGCCAATAAATAATCGAAATTCTTTATATAATTCATTGCCGCTTTATTGGCCGAAAGGTTTTTTGGGGATTTACTAAATTAAAATTAAATTAAAAAATTAGATTAGAAATTATTCTTCCTGAGTTTGAATGAAAAAAGTAATTTTGATGTAAATAATTTTTTTAAATTATTTATTACATACACAAAAATCCACCAATTTTTTGCATTTTTTTTCTTAAATTATCAAAATAATTTACTTCTAAAATTTTAAAAGGTTGGAGAACCTATGGGCCACCTACACGAACAAATTCCTTTCATCAATCCTCACTCAATCTCGAGCCTTCTTTTACGGCAAGCACTTCTCCCTTGATTGATAATGAACAAGAAACAAACACACGGCAACAACGGAAAATTTTTTCATTAAATCGGCATCAAAAAATTTCAAAAAACGACACCACCTCGAAGGGATGGAAGAGAAAAAGGAGAAAAGAATTTAATTTTGTGGGTTTATTTTTTAATTTTTTAATTATTGTAGAATCTCTGAAGGAAAATTATGGGTCGGCTAAGAGATAATCTCTTCACGTTACTCTCTTCAGAGACCGGAAGGACATATCTAGAGTCGACTAAAATTAATTTCCGTATTCTAAATTTTATTTTAAATAATTTTTTTTTTCAGTTTTCATTCCTTCCCTGCCTTAATGTCAAAGGAGAAAAATTATTCCAATTTTTGGCCCTCTTGATCTCTGCTTTATTTTTACTTTCAATTATTATTTTTGTTATTGCTAATTTTTCTTCAATATTCTCAACCACTGGAAACAACGAAAAAAATAATAAAGAAAATTTATTAAAAAAGGAAATTAAACGACTTAGATCGGCATATTCTGGTACTTTTAAATTTTTGAAATATTTTTTGAATTTATTACATTCTTGTAGGTGATCCTTGAACTGTTTTTTGTGTATTTTTTAAAAAAATATTTAAAAAGAGACAGAATGTATTTTTTGTGTTTTCATTTTAAAATTGCGTTAACTAGCACTAAAGAATTGGGAAGTTAGCCAAAATACGAAAAGTAAACAAAAAATGATGAGAATTGTATAAATAGTTTCTTGTTTGAAATTAAAAAAAGCAAAGAACAGAAAAAAATGATGAGAAATACTTAATAATATTTTGGGGGAAATGAATAAAAAATAATAATTTAAATAAGAATTCACAAATTTCCAGATATTCGACCCAAAGAAACCCAAATATGGCTATTAAATAATTTTGAATTAGAACGGAAACATAAAAGAAGTATTAAGAAAGAGGACAAAATTAATTCAAAATCTGTTTTTGGACTTGCCCGGCTTTGTGGATTTAATTGTACTGTTAATTTAAAACACGGAATTGATGATAATAATAGCGGTGAAAGTAGAATTTCAAGTCAAGTATTGCGTATTGCATTAAAAAGAGTTGAACAGAATGAGAAGGAAGGGATTGGAAAAAGAGAAAAGAGAAAGTAAAATTTTAATTAAAAAATCAGAATTAAAATAGGGAAAAATACATTATAAATACATAGTGTAAAGCAGATAGCTAATAGAGATCGGACTAAACAAATATTTGACGTCGGAAATCAAATATTTAATTGAATTTTATTTGATTTTATTTGATCAAATATTTGTTTGATGACTTTTGGTAAAAATCAAATTTTTTCAAATATCAAATAATTTTCAAATTATTTGATCAAATATTTGATTTTGCCATTTGTCGGATCTCTAATAGCTATTTAATTCCTAAAGCTATTCAGAAGACAGGTTGGTTAGTCATGTCAGATGCCAGTTCGCTTCCAGCCGCTCTTGTAGTAGTTGAATTAAGTTATAGCCCGGCTTAGCTTTACTATATTGAATAAACAAGATTAAACTAAACTAAAAATCTAACTAAATTAATTAACTAACAAAAAAATATTTTAGTACTGCATCGGATAACCAAAATTGGAATCCTTTATCTCCTTTCCTATTAGTTCAGTCGATGGATTCTGATAACCATACACAAATTAGTCGATCGCATATTTCACCAGCCTGTTTTTACATTGCCAAAATAGATGATGGTAATTGTTTTGAAAGCAGTATTGTAAATTTATGTGATCGAAATAATGGATTGGTTAGTTGGCAACAATTATTTTTCAATTTATTTCCAAATTTCTAGTTCGGTACATTAGCTTTCAGTGAAGGTGCTTTTTTAATTGAACCTTTAATTGATGAAGAGGACTTTGAAAAAGCTCAAGGAGATAATCTAAATAATTATTTTGATGAAAGTTTGGAAGGAGAACATCCTCACCATCAAAGGAGAAAACGTCGCCACAGACCTCACGAAAATCGAGATCAAGTATTACTGAGAGCACATCTAATTTACCCAGTGCAGACACAATATTTTGGAGATGATCACAATAATGATCGAAGACAGCAAAAATCTTCTGAAAGTGGGAATATTCAATATATTTTAAATTTTATATTCTTTTCTTATAGTTACAGTTTCATCATCTTCTGAGGGATTTACATCAGGATTTTCAAAATATTCGCAAACTATTAATGCCAACTTAAGTCATTATGGTGAATTTTATTTTAAAAAATTTACAAAAAATTAACGAATCATTTAACTTAGCCCTCCATCCGAATCCTTACCACTGCTAGGGAGGGCATTAAGGAACTCTGGGTCCCTTAACATTAATCCGACGGATTAGATAGCTCGCCGAAGAGAAGCATGAGCCTCAGTTCATCTTTCACAATGAAAGATACACCCCTGAAGGCGTAACGAGCCCTGCCCAGGAGTCGCAGTCAAGTAGCGACCAATCTTGCTCCTCCGCTCCTAGCAGGAAACGGCGGCCAGCTGATTCACAATTTTCGCTATGATTCTTTTCCTTATATAAATGGAGGTATTTCTCAAATATATTATTCAACGGGTTGCAATTAACATAGATAAGAAGAGAAGGAAAAGAAAAATTGTTTACGAGTTACAAATATATGTATTTTAAATGAGGTTAAGAAGAAAGAGATTATTTAAATTATTATTCAATTTAATAATTAAGAATTAATTAAACTTTTCCAGATTCTCCCAAATTTCCATTTCTATCAGCAAAACGTGATCGTCGATCCCCCGCTACTTTAGCCAATTCTTGGGATCATTTTGTTGAAGTGCTTATTGTTGCTGATCACCAAATGCTTTTATATCATCAACAAAATTTGGAGAATTATGTTCTAACTTTATTCTCAACAGTTTCAGCAATATATAGACATCAATCTTTGGGTGTTTCTATTAACATGGTTGTCGTTCGCATCATTATAATAAAAAATGAACGTGCTGGACCCTTAATATCTAATCGCGCACAAGAAACACTTCAACAGTTTTGTCATTGGCAGCAACTATATAATGACAGAAATGACGATTCTTTGAATCATCATGGTAGACTAAAAAGATTTATTGAAAATTCTAAAGAGTTTAATTAAATGTTTCAAGATGTTGCAATTCTTTTAACTCGCCATGACATATGTCGGGCAACAAATAAATGCGACACTCTTGGTCTTGCCGAGCTTGGAACTTTGTGTGATAGCAAAAGAAGCTGTGCAATAATTGAAGATAATGGTAAAAAGAAATGAATTTTTAGGCTATTTTGATTCATCTTCAGGATTATCAGCTGCATTCACTATTGCTCACGAGCTCGGTCATATCTTTAATATTCCACACGATGATGAACGTAAATGTGCAGAGTTTATGCCCTTAAACAAAGCTAACTACCATATAATGGCACCGACACTTGAATACAACACAAATCCATGGTCCTGGTCTGCATGCTCCTCCGCAATGCTTGCCCGTTTTTTGGAGGCGCGCCGATCTCAGACACAATGTATTCTCGACAAACCTGTTGAAAGACGATATTATGAAAGAATGTTTGAAAATCCCGCGCCCGGTGAAATGTAATAAAATTTTAAAATTTAAGAAAAAATTTTCTTTTATTCTTAAAGTTATTCTGTCTCTCAACAATGCAAATTTGTCTTTGGGGCTGCAGCTGAACTCTGTCCTTATATGCCAAGTTGTCGAAGATTGTGGTGTGCCGTCTCTTATGGATATCAAATGGGTTGTCGTACCCAGCATATGCCGTGGGCTGACGGGACAGAATGTGCTCGACAAATGTGGTGTTATATGGGTCAATGTGTTGGTATGTCTCCTACACAGAGACTTCCTGTTGATGGTTCATGGGGTGAATGGAGGTCGTGGGGTGATTGCTCTCGAACATGTGGAGGAGGTGGAATTTTTGAATCTTTACAATATTATTCAAAAATTCTATAGGAATCCAAAAGTCATATCGGGATTGTGACTCTCCTCGGCCAGAACATGGTGGTAAATACTGTACTGGGCAACGAGTACGTTATCGTACATGTGCTATACACGAATGCCCTTGGGATATGCCTGGAATTCGAGAACAACAATGTGCCGAATTCGATGGGAAAGATATTGGAATTCATGGTGTTCCTTCAGTCGGCACTAGATGGGTTCCAAAATTTTCTGGAATTGCTGAAAATGAACGGTTAGAGGAAATGAATGAATTTACTAAATTATTTTTAAATTTTATAATAGATGTTTACTTTATTGCCGTCTCTCTGATTCTGCGGCGTTTTACAAATTAAGGGATAAAGTAATTGATGGAACTCCGTGTGATAGAAATCTGGACGATATTTGTATTGATGGTGGATGTCATAAGGTGGGTAAAAATATTTAGTTTTTGAACAAAATCTAATTTATATAGAGTGGTTGTGACCACAGACTTGGTTCAGATATGCATCGCGATGTTTGTGGGATTTGTGGTGGGGATGGAAGAACTTGCCGTGAAGTAAAAGGGGTCTTCAATGAACGAGGAACTTTTGGTTTGTTGATACATAAATACTGAACTAACATTTATTATATACCTATATTAGGTTATAATGAAGTTTTACGGATTCCTGCCGGAGCCGCAAATATTGATATAACACAAAATTCTTTGCATCAACTAAGAAAGGAAGATGACGAAAATTATTTGGCTTTAAGAATGCCAAATGGTGATTGGCTTTTGAATGGACAATTTCATGTGTCAGTATTCCCTCAACAAATACAAATACTTGATACTGTTCTTGAGGTATTTTGAATGATAAAATATATAAAGGAATCTTTAATTTATTATAGTAGTTTTTAAATTCTGAAAGATTTTTAATATTATTATTAATCTTCTCAATTAAAATCATTTAAAGTATTCTGGAAGTGACACACCTCAGGAACGCATAAATGGTACAGGCCCATTGCGGACTGATGTTTATCTTCACTTTTTGAGTGGTCGTAATCTGAAATTACCAAACATTCATTACCGATATATGGAGCCTTTGCCTCAAATATCGGTGAGTTAACTACGAGAATAAGGACTCTCATAATTTTGATGGCAAAAATATTTTTCTCAAAAATTTCAAATGAATATCTTAAAATTATCCTGGAATAAGCTTCGTTTAGAATAAAATTTAAAATATTATTTCATAACACATTTTACAGCGAGAGGTAGCAGCAGCTGCAAAAACCTACGAATTAAACAATTTATCCTCTCAAAAACATCAACAAAGACAACATAAATCACAACAGCAACAGTTAGTGCCTAAGGCTCCAAACACATTTTATTGGCGATTTATTGAAAATAAATGGAGTGAGGTATGTTTAATTATCCATTGGATTATTTCTTATTAATTACCCCCTTTGTTTTATCTAGAATAATAACTTTCATTTAGTGCACTCTCAAATGTCAAGGCACTCAAACCCAGTTGTTACAATGTCTGGACACCCTTACGGGTAAAGTATTGCCTGATACTATGTGTGCTACTTCTCGACGACCTGACCCACGGCAAAGAATTTGCAACGTCGAATGTTTTTATAAATGGCAACATCGTCTATTGTCCTATGATGGTAGAGGAGAGAAGGATAGGTGATTAGAAACTTTTTTGATATTTTGTTAATATTCCGTGCAGATATCAACATAACTGTGTTCGTTCTTATACAAATGGTCGTGAGGAACAAGCTAGTGAAGATGAATGCAAGAGATCAGGAATTCCACTTCCCACACCACCTAGTACAAGGAACCATCCTCAACAGCAACAAATTAATGAACCGTCACCTAATAAATATGTGACTGATCGACGCTGGGCATACACTGAATGGAGTGTGGTAATGAATTGACTATTATTTTAACTTTAAAAAATTTAAAATTAAACTTTAGTGCTCGGAATCGTGTGGTACCGGCGGGACTCGTCATCGTTCTATTCATTGTATTGATACCCGGAATGGTCAGAAAGTCGAGAATCGCTTCTGCGAGGGAATTCCTCACGAGACACTTCATACAGAATGTAATCGGACACCATGTCCACGATGGGTTTATGAAGCCTGGAATGAATGGTAGTATCTATTTCCGTATTGGAAATATATTCCGAATAAATTAAATACCTTTAAGTTCCCGATCTTGTGGTAGTGGAATTAGAATACGACATGCTTCGTGTCAGGATGCTTCTGGTCGAGAAGTAAATGCTCGTTTATGCCCTACCAATAAATTAGATAGCGAAAAGTGTAACGAACAACTTTGTACTGAATGGCGTTTCGGAGCATGGAGTCAATGTTCGGTCAGTTGTGGCCAAGGCATTCAACGAAGAGACGCTAATTGCGTTGACTCCAATAATCGACCTCTTGAAGATAGGAATTGTGATATTCGTGAAAAAATAATTGTTAAACAATGCGAGTTAGCACCTTGTCCTCACTGGCAATTAGGCTCTTGGAGGTGGAAAAATGTTTTCTCTTAATATTCAAAAATTTCTTTTCTCAGTCAATGTTCTACCAGCTGTGGCTCTGACGGATTTCAAACCCGTTTAGTTCAATGTGTTGATTCGGTCGGAAGAAAGTTGCCTGATATTATGTGTACCCAACAGAAATTTAATGAACAAACTTCCATTAATTCAAAAATATCCGAAAATCAGAAACAACAACTACGTCCACAAAGCCATAGAATCTGCAGCCCAGGACCCTGCCCATACTGGTTAATTATTTATTAAACCCAAAAAAACATTTTCCTTATAAAATTATTTTTATCATATGATAGGCGAACTACTGATTGGAACAAATGTTCTGTTAGCTGTGGACAAGGAATAAAGAAAAGGCTAGTGGAATGTGTTCTTCGCAATCAAATAGTTGATGATTCGCTATGTACAGAAGTCAACAGACCTTCACATGAAGAAAAGTGTGTATTAATGTCATGTGCCGTTTGGAATGTTGAATCGTGGGGACCGGTGTGTGAATTTTATTAGATAATATAAATATCTAGATTATTAATTTAGATATTTGTTCATAAAATTATCAATAAGAATTATTATAATAATAATAATATACATAATTTAATACTTTAATCATTATTATTATCTAGTGTTCATTATCCTGTGGTTCTGGCGGTACACAACACCGAAATGTTAATTGTGTTCGTTACACAACTAGCCGTAATTACAACAACGAGAATAATTATATTGTCCTCCATGATCGCGAATGCACTGTAAATATCTGGAATTTTGTTTTTTTTATTGAAATTTAATTCTATAAGGGTCAAAAGCCTCAGACCAACCGTATTTGTGAACTTCCATCTTGTCCAATAATCAAGGGTGAATGGGTGATTGGCCAATGGTCTGAATGTCCACTTCCGAAACCATGTAATGCCAATAATGAAATTGTTGAACAACTTCGACTGATAGAATGTCGAAACAATGGAGAGCTTATTGAAGGTAGTAGAAATATTAGAAATACAAATTTTTATTTTTTATATTTTTATAGATAAATTTTGTTCACATTTGGAAAAGCCATATTCTCGTCGCTCTTGTCCTCCATGTATTAATATCCCAAAAAGTGAATCATCCAAGTCTGATTTTAAAACATCATACACAAATCCTCCTGCCCTTCTGCATGTTTCTGCTGCAATTTCTTTATTAGGAAACCAACAAAAAAATATTGGGAAATGGATAACTGATGAATGGTCATCGGTAGCTCTAATATACTTTTCTATTAGACTTATTAAATATCATTTTTATAAAGTGTTCTGCAAGTTGTGGAGGGGGGTGGCGTCAACGTAATATCCATTGTAAAAGTCTTGACAACGTTACAACATTAAAAAATTGTTTGGAATCTGAGAAGCCTAGCAAATTAGAATCGTGTAACCCACAAAAATGCCCTTCTGGACAATGGAATGTTGGCCATTGGTCTCACGTGAGTTTTGTTACTTTATTCATTTTCACCACTATTTTTCCTCTTTTTTAAACTCATTCGCATCGAAACGCAAAATTCGCTAAATTATTTTACTATCGAAAATTTCCCACTATTTTGTATTGAATATCTATTTAAATTTTGAATTAAAATATGTACTATCTAAATAGTGCTCCGTCAGCTGCGGTGGCCAAGGAGAGCAAACTCGTTTGGTTTGGTGCAATTCAGCGACCAATTTGCTTCAAAAACTCGATGATAATCAATGCGATTCTGGTCTGAAGCCTGATTCGAAAAGAATTTGCTCGAGAATGAATGAATGTACTACAAAGAATAATTCACTTTCCTCAACAGGAATTTCTTTAAAAATTTCTGAAAATCCTCCAACATATTCAAAAAGCAAAGACTATCCTGCCAAACTTGTTAATTCAATTGCTTCATCACCTGTTTCTGCCCCTTTAATTGTTCAACTACCTCATTGGGAGAGCGGCCCTTGGAGTGCGGTTAGTAAAAATAAAGAAATTGATGAAAGATTAAAAATAAATAATAATGGAAAAAATATTTGGTGTAGACATGGGAAATGTCGAAACAGAACTCGTCAACATTTGAGACATAAGGAAAAATCTATTGCCACAAATCATTCTAATCCTTGAGATGGAATATTTTAAAATATTTGCTTTTAACATTTTGCTTATTTCTTCTGGGGAGTAGGCCAACATACAGCGAGCCCAATGTACCACCGAGCTATAACTTCGTTCATAGTTTTCGAATCTAGGACGCCATGATAGGGTTCGAAGCACCTCTACGAGCTGAATCATAGTCCGGTCAAAATTTCGGTTTTAGTGAAATACCAGGGCGTCACGAATTTGACAAATTTAGATGAAGTTATAGCTCGGCGGTACGTCTGGGTCAAATTGTATCCTGTTTTCGTTTTTGGGATATTTTCTTCATTTTTAAATAATTTCCCTTATTTCTGTCCTTTTTCTGCTTGTTACTGTTTTTGTTATTGTTTATTTTTTGTTTGTTTAGTTGTTTATTTTTATTGTCATCGTTTGTTTTCTTTGTTTTTCAATGTTTTGTTATTGTAGCTTTTTGCTTAAATAAATTTTAAATTTTTTTATATTTCCTTTAACTATCAAAACTTGCTTAAATAACAAATTAAGTTGCCTGTAATAAGAAGTTGCTTGTAATAAATATTAAAATAAATTTCCATTTTACTGTATGCTAAAGTTGAGCAGGATAGGATCCCGACATAAAATCGGGATCAGGATTTTGGAATAATGATCCCGGTCCCGACTACGGTATCGGGATTGGCCAAAATCGGGATCGGGATTCAAAAAACCGGGTCCCACCCGATCCCGCTCAACCCTACTGTATACTATAGAAAATAACTATAATTTACCTAAATCCCTAATTTTAAAAATTAAGTATTTAATTTAAAATTGTTAAAATAAAATTTTCAGTGCCCTAATAACTGTGGTTCAACAAAACGTACGAGAATAGTCAGGTGTATTGACCCCTTGACTAAAGCAGAAATTGATCATTCACGTTGTTTGGCAAGTGAACGACCAGAAACGGAACATCCTTGCCGGCATTCATATTGTCCGAAATGGCATAAAGGCGAATGGGGAACGGTATTCTTTTCAATATATTTTTATAATCTCTGAGGAAATTTAAATAATTAGTTTTTATGCTCGGACCAAACGAGTTATCGAAAGTTTTTTTTGATTTTTCGAATCATATTGTAATGAAATCATATTTTTTGAAATAGAGCCCCACTTTGGAGGTTAGTTGAAAAATAGAGCCCCATGGGACTATATTTAAAAAATACGGTAAATAAAAACTTTGGAACTTAAAGGTCCAATAGGCATGAAATTTCATTTTTAATAAATTTATAAAATTGGGAAAATTTGCCGAAATTCAAATATTTTTAGTGTTCTACCTCGTGTGGTCCTGGATTTGCTAAGCGCGAAGTTGTATGTAGAAAAGGTGTTAGAAACGAACACCTTCTAAACGACAATGATTGTATCGCAACAGAACCCAAACCTCCAGAGATAAGAAAATGTAATTTGAAAAAATGCACACTATATTCTTGGCGTATAGGAGCTTGGTCGAAAGTACTTGAAATTAATTTTTGTTTTCTACTTTTTTATTTCTACAGTGTCTTGATGTATGTAAGCCCGGTGAACAAAGACGACGTATTTATTGTGTGAAGTAAATTTAAATAAAATATATAAAAATAATTTGAATTAAAGTGATATTGGCAAAAAAGCTTCTCCAGAAATGTGCGAGAACGGTGCTAACACTGTAAAACCAATAGAAACAAGAAAATGCCAAACAGATAAATGCGTATATATTTAATTAATACAACACCAAATATATGTTGTATTAATTGTTGTAAAAAAATACAACAATTAATACAACATATATAATTAATACAAACCAAATTTTCTATACGAAAATAAGCTGTCGTATCCTATTAAACGGCCGTATTCATTATGTTGTGTCCGCACTTGCAGAAAGAACATAAATGAAAATAAATAACCCAGTAATGGGTTGGATGGTGGCACAGTCGGTTGTGCTTTCGGTTTGGGCTCATTCCATAATGGTTCAATTCCATCTCCCATCCACAATTTTTCCACAGCATGAATATCGGACATGACAAATAGAGATCGGACCGTACCGTACTACGGCCGTATTTTTCGGTATTTATCTGTATTCCGTATCGGTAATACGGTACGGTGAAATTTTAAAGTTGACGGTATATATCGGTATCGGTCTAATACGATATTACGGTACGGAAAAAAATTCCGATTCTAGTATTTATTAAAGCGACACTTTGAGAGGGATTGAAATATAGAGCATGTTCACAATAGTTTTGCTCTTATAGAATTTTATACTAAAATTTTTTTATAAAATAACAATTTAATTTTATTATTAGCCTTACTACTGGGTAGCCGGCCCTTGGAGTTCATGTTCTCGCTCTTGTGATATTGGGGTGATTATTTTATTTTTTAAAGGAAATTTTTTCAAATTTTAGCAACAATTTCGCCAAATCGAGTGTAGATTACGTAAAGATATTATTTCAATTTCTAACACAAATGAGGACTATACTGACACTGCCAAAGAAATATCTGAGCCAAAAGTACTTTCTAGTATGTGTATGGCACTTGAGAATAAGCCGATTGTTAGTATTTATTAAGAATTATATAAATACTGTATTTCCTCTAAAATACCCCCAGTGGGTTATTTTTTTCGATCAACCTCTAGAGGGAGCCTATTTAGAAGGGGGAGGGCTATTTTAGAGGAATATAAAAAATTTAAAACAATTTAACAAACCTTAATGACAAATAGTGTTTATGAATATCCTATAAAAATTTCAGCTTAATTGGACAATAGAAACCTGGACACGCTTTAAGACACGCCTTAACACAATAAGAGGCACCTTAAGCCACTTTGAGAAATAAGTAGTTGGGGAGCGGGATTGAGCATTTAGAATACGGGTGATTACCATAAAGATATAAGGGACGGCAAACTTTTAAATAATTTTAAAATAAATTTCCAAGGTTACACAGGAATGTGAAATAAATTCTTGCAATGCTCGATTTCATTGGAATGCCGGCCCTTGGTCTAAGGTGTAGTTTAATTATTATTTTTCAAATTATTTCAAATTTATAAGAAAATCATTAAATTTAGATGTTATTTATTTGTTCTTGTTAACGTTTTCCTATACATATTTTAATTAAAATTCTAAATCTCTTATTTTCTCTCATTTTTTCCATATATTTTAATCATTTATTTATACTAATTACAATCCATATCATAATTTTAAAATTATTTTTAGTGTTCAAAAAGTTGTGGTCCAGGCTTTAAACGCCGCAAAGTTCGATGTTTGGATAAATTAGGTGGTAGAACAACAAATTCCCCAGACGGGGGTGGATGTGATCTAACAACTCGTCCCAAGCGTAGGGATCCTTGTTTTATTCGAAATTGTATGCCTAATGACTGTGCCGAATTAAAAGCCCATCACCAGGCTAAACAAATAAATATTGACGGAAATGAAAAACAATTAAATGATGGAAATTATACTGTGTGTAGTATATTTTTTCGAAAACTCGAAAATTTCTGTATTTAAAGGTTATGCTTAATGGCTATAAAATTACTGTTTATTGCCATCAAATGAATGAAACAATTCCAAAAACTTATTTAAATTTACTTCCCGAGAGTAATTTTGCTGAATTTTATGGGAAAAGGTGAGGGAATATTTAAATTATTTTTAAAATAATTTAAAAATAAAAAGACTTGCCTACCCTTATTCTTGCCCCCATAATGGTCTTCGAAACGATAGCTGTGCTTGTACAAATGATGGACATGTCAGCCAAGGTTTTACCAGATATAACAAAGTTCGCATCGACCTTCATAATATGAAAATTAATCGTAAAATAATTCTTTAATTTAAATTAAGAAAAAAATTTTTTTTTAGCAAATGACTATACATTTGCTATAACTGAATATGGTAGTCCTGTTGCTTTTGGCACAGCTGGTGATTGTTATTCAATGAGTGATTGTCCTCAAGTAAATCTTTTGTTTGATTGCATAACCAAATTTTTGTTTGAAATTTTAGGGTCGTTTTTCAATTGATCTCCGCGGCTCTGATCTTCGAATAGTTGATGACTTGGAATGGGTCAATCAAGGGCATAGAACAAGTGTTAGAATTGAACGTTTTGAAGTAAATATTAAAATCATTTAAATTAAAAAAATTTTTTTTTAATTTTAAGAATAATGCTCTAATTCAAGGACTTTGTGGTGGATATTGTGGAGAATGTTCACCTGACCGCTTTAAAGGATTAATTATAGCTGTAGACAATAAAATTAAAAATTTATAAATTTTTAAAAATCTTTTACTAAATAATCTTTTGTATTTTTCTTTATAATTTATTACCTCTGCAATTCTATATTTTATTTTAATATTAATTTTCCTTTTATGTTCTTTAAACTTTAAAAAATATCACTGCCTAACCAATTATTGTTGCTTATAATTTAATGGTTGTGAAGAATTTGATAAATATTAAATTTTGTAAATGACTCAGTCAAATAATATAATTTAAATAATTTTGTGGGGAAAATTATTAAAAACAATTATAATTTTAAAGATTCTAATTTCTTAGATCCTTTTCCCATAGAAATACTTTAAAAATAAATGTATTTTTAGATAGGCTTTAAAAATAATGCTTTAATTAAAGGATTCCCTATCCAAAGTGGAATTAATATTTTTTCTTGTACCTGAGATAACTTTTGAGAGTCAACATAAAAACTACAATTTTGCCATTAACTTTGTCCAATCTTGTTGAATCAATGTGAACTTAGTGTCATTCGACTCAGCTCGTCGAGCTCTTTCGAATGAGTTATTATTTGTATAAAAATTCTTTTTTCCAAAAATCACCTTCTTGTATCTTTGATTTTTAGGGCAACCTAAATAATTATCTCTGATTATACAGAGCAACAAAATTAATTGGGCACTTTTCATTCTTTAGAACTTTCTTTTGCCATTATCCTTTCTAAAAGATTTGAAGCTTACATATTTTAATTTAAAATTACATTTTGTCAAAATTTATCCAAAAATGAAATAAAATAATGATTATATATAACGATCTTAAAATGAAAATTAAGGTTGGACACAACCGATTAATAACCGGTTCTACTCGTTTTGACCTCCTTTTTTCGGTTCCGGGTTTTGACTTATCCTCGGTTTTTGGAAGAAACCTATCTGACTTCTTCGTTTCCAGGCAAAATTTTTGAGACTAATATAGTGCTCCACATAACTATACTTCCACCCCTATTTTCGTGTTTTTTCCTGTTCGACCCCAAAATTTTTTTAAATTATCGTTTAAATATGTCCAGGTAATTAAAATAAAAAATATGTCCCCAGGTAATTAAAAGACTAATAAAAAATGAATATTTAATTTCGGCTTAAAATTACTAGAGTTATAAATATTTTGTCGGAAAACACCTCCACATAACTATACTTCCACTTCCCAAAAAATTCTACAAAAATTCTACAAAAAATCTGCAAGAATTCCAGCAAACTTGTATACTTATATTATAAAAGAATAAAAAGAAACTAGGCCAGTATCTTTATCCTAAGACGAGATCCTGATATCTCGAAAATCAACGTAAAACAGGGGTAGGCCTCTTTAAAAAATATTTTCGACCTCTTATGGATTACTGTAAATTTTGATTTTGGGCTCATTCGAAAGCCTGTAAAATTTACTACAAGATAGCAGTAGAACTATTTTTGAAAAAAATAATTGTTTTACGTTGATTTTCGAGGTATCAGGATCTCGTCTTAGGATAAAGATATTGGCCTAGTTTCTTTTTATTTTTTTATAATATAAGTATACAAGTTTGCTGGAATTTTTGTAGATTTTTCCTAACGTTGGAAATAATTTTTTGGGAAGTGGAAGTATAGTTATGTGGAGGTGTTTTCCAACAAAATATTTAGAACTCTAATAATTTTAAGCCGAAATTAAATATTCATTTTTATTAGTCTTTAATTACCTGGCGACAATATTTAAACGATGATCTAAAAAATTTCTGGGGTCGAACAGGAAAAAACACGAAAATAGGGTTGGAAGTATAGTTATGTGGAGCACTCACTGTACATATGTGGGGTTTGAAGGAAATTATAGATTAAATACGAGAAGTATTTATTGAAAAAGAGATTGTTTCCTGAAATCCGAAACCGGGAGGTTTTGGTTACAGATTTTCGCTTACAATCGGTTTTCGATCCCCAGTTTCCGGTTCCGATTCGATTAATTATTTGTGTCCAACTCTTGTGAAAATATTTTTAAAAAGTTTTAAATAATTTTAATAGTATTTACATACATAAATATGCCAATCAAAAATTTAGTTAAATTTTTACGAAAATTATAAAGGAATAAAAATAAATGAATGAAACTAGGTAAATTTTGTATGTATTTACATAGTAATAGATTTTTAGTTGGGGCTTGGAAATATTTATCGGGACAGGCGATCATTTTTAACGGTTATGTTTTTCAAAACTGATTTTACTCTGTATGTTTACTCTATAACCGATTCGTCTCATATTTCCTATAGTCGTCCGCCTGCCATTTTGAAGGTTTAATATGTCTATACAGTCATGGGTTGTAAATTATGTATGTACATAAAATATATACATAATAAAATTGTATTTAAAAAAATAAAATTTGCATTTACGGTTCATGTCGTTGAGGTTTTTTAACAAGAGTAATTGTATCTATAAATAAATTATAAATTTTAATATTAAAATTGTTTTTTTTCTCTCCAATAATTTTTTTTCTCTTCAATAAATTTTAAAAATACTATACATAAATAAAGGAGGCCGAAATAATTTGAATAAACATTAAAAAACGGGAAAAGAAAATTTTCTCTGATTAGAATGCCGCCACTGTAATATTTATAAAATTTTTTGAAACATTAATTATACTAAATATTAATTACATAGGGGAATTAATCGAGAGAATACTGTAACATATTTTCAGTAGTAAGCAATTCAAACACCTCCCAAAAACTTTTCTTAATTCAAAAATATATTTTACCTTTAATGTATTTAAAAAAATATTTATAATTTTCTGCCTCACTACTATATAAAAGAATAAATATTTTGTCTTTTAGTACATTTGTAACAGACGTTTCTATACGAATTGTGTTATCCATCAGTAGATAAATTTTCATAATTTTTTTGATGTTTTCTGTTTTTAAGTTATAAATATTGAATTAAGTAAATAATTTTAGAAAATGATATTAATGAATTCGTGTCGGAGTAACAATTAATTTATTAGATGGGTGGCCATATCGTGATTGCTGTGAGAAACATAGTCTTCAGCAACATAAAAACTTTTCTTCAATACACCAAAATTGTACTATCCAAGACCTAGTTGCCGTAGGTCACGAACTCACAAATCAGTAGAGTAACTGTTCTTATATTGAAATATCCCGATAATTCCGTCCCGATATGCCGAATGCCCTTTAATAATGCTTGTTTAAAAAAACAAACAAACCTTTTGTTACTTTCTTCATCTCATTTATTTGTGTATTTGTTAGCATTTTATTGTTATGATGTTCAACTAATTCATCTTTATCTTTTTCGGATTTTGTTTTTTGTCCTCTATTGAATAAATTCGAATTAATAACAAAATTATTCTTTTTTTCCTCCCTTTTTCCTGATTTATTTATTAATAGTATTTGGGATGAGGACGAATCTATATCAACATTATCATAATGATTATAATAATTATCATAATCTGAAGCTGAATTAGAAGGCATATCATTTCCAATGACATCTAAGTTAAAATCGTTCAATTCTGGAAGTAATGCTTCATTATAAATATAATAAAGCTTTCCCAATTTAGCAAAATCATCACTATTTTGTGCGATAGATTCAGCAGCAAAATCATTAAGTCCTAAAATATCCTCAATATAACTCATAATTTTTTGAAGTATTATTATTATTGCATCAAAATATATAACATCCTTAGTACGTTTTATTTCTTCCTCTACAAGCTAAAATGAAGATTTATATACCGTATTTTCTCAAATAGTACTGTCCCCTCTATTAGTACTGCCCCCTCGAATAGTACTGCCCTTTAGAGGAGGTTTGAAAAATAGTAATGCACCCTCTATGTATTAGTACTGCCCTCCTAATAGTACTGCCCATGGATCGCGCCGACCCGATTCACGATTCCTGAAAATTGTGAATTCGAAATTCTCGAGAATTTACGATTCACGAAAATCGTAATTCGAAATTCTCGTGAATTCACGTTTTCGACACACGACATTTTTCTGAAAATCTGGAAAAAATCGGGAATTTTTATTAATTATGGGAGCTAAAAAAGGTTCCCCTTAATCTAATTCCCTTTAATCCCTCCAAATTACCCATGTCCCTCCAAATCCATCATGATCCATGCATATCCTCCGATATACCTCTTGCAAAGATATATATCAGTGATTAAAAGAGATATCGATAGATTCAAGCACTTATTGGATAGGATTAAGAAAGATTGTGAAGAAAAACCTCCAAGCATCCTATATCACTTGATATATATTAAAATCAGATGATTATAGGGCAGATATAATGATTTCGGGTACAAAAAAATGCCGGGTTTCGGGTTTCATGCGGCAACTCTGCAACGAACAATCCTATTGTCGATGTTATTTTTTTACATTACAGCTTTTAATAAATTTGGAAATCTTATAAATGATCAGCCAAAAAATTCTTTGTAAAATTAAAATTGGTGAAAATATATTTCTAGATACTGCACCAACAATTTTCAAGTCGAACCGACGTTCAATGAAATGCTCACTGCTTAGTAATTTATGGAACACTTACCATATATTTCAGATCTCGATTTTATCGATATTTTCTTATATTTTTCGGGTGGTATTTAAGCCCGGATTGGGCCATTTTGGGACCCTAGACGAAAATAATGTAAAAATTACCTTTGTCTTTCCCTCATTTTCTACTTCAATTTTTATCGAAGTTATAATAAATGTTTCTTTTTCTTCTTCTTTTAATGACTCATAAACTTTATTGTTGGAAATAGTATTCTTTATTCGTTCAATATTTTCAATTAATTTTTTTTCAACATAATTAATAAATTCCTTGTTTAAATAATTTTTAAATTCTTTTCTTTGATTATCCAAAGAATTTATAATCTCTCCCAAATCTTCAGTTATTCCATATATTAATTTTAAAACAATAGTTTTAGTTAATTCTCTTATTGTTGTTTTAAAATTATTTAATTCTACATTGTTTTCTTTGAAATTATCATTCGGCATATTTTTAATATGTGACCCTAAATTATTCAAAATTTCTGAGAGCTTTCTTTTTCCATTCTTATCTGAAAAATAAATTGAAAATAAAATTATCCATCTAAAAATAGAATTATAAAATAAAAATTCTGTTATTTTATCTTTTTATACAAAATTTTGTATAAACTTTTAAACAAAAGGTTTCTCCACTCTCCCTCTTAAACATAGACTTAAACATAGAATAGTTTTAGTTAATTCTCTTTTAGTGTTTTGCTCTATTTTTAAATTAGGAAATGACGTTTTGGCATTTTGCGCACAACCTTGGTTTTATTAAATTATTTCAACCATCAAGGATTTTCATGTGTCAAAGTTAGTTTAAGTCAGTTTATAACTCGCAGTTTGGTGGAGGTTTTAACTATAAAAATATATGGACATAATTACCCAATGAGTTTATTTTTGACATCATTTCCGATAAAGATACTAATTCGTTTTTTATATCTTTAAACACGTCCATTTTACTAACTGCTTTTTTAGTATTTGTTTCCACTGTAGATGCTACAACATGTTTGTCTGAGCGTTCAAATTTCTTTTTAGGGATTTTATTTTTAATTTCCTCCTCTTTTTTTATAACTTCCTCGCAATATTTAAGCGCTTTCTCTATTTGTATATCAACCTTTTTCGAAATATCGGCCTTAAATAAATAATAAAACATTGCCTGTTTTCTCTATAAAAAGTGGTTAGAAAACCATTTCCTCAAAATTTTTAAATTATTACGGATAGGCGAGAATATACTTTACTAAAAAAGTGAGAGACGAGAAACTGGAGGAAAGGATGCGGAGGAGAAAATTTTTTTGTAGAAGTGATACTAAAAGAGAAGATATTTGGGCTCTTGTCCAGTTTATGCGTCCAATCAAACTTTATGAGTCCAATGAAAGTTTATGCGTCCAATAAAAAAATTAAAAAATTTACACATGCTATATTTTAGAGATCGGAATTTTGTTCCGTACCGTATTCCGTACCGTATTTGAAAAAAATTAATTTATTTAAAAATAATTATTTTTATATACAAATCTGAGGGATAAATGGGTATATCAGTGAGTTGCATGGATTAAGATTGATTTAGAGGGATATCTAAGGATTTAGAGAGATATCGGTGGATTTTCAGTGATTAAGAGGAGTTGCATGGATATCTTGAGATTGAGGGGATATCGTTAGTTTTGTAGTGATAAGTGGGATTCGTAAATCGGATGTTTAAGGTGGATATAAGTGAATTTAGAGGGCAAGGGAATAAGCATCCTCTAAAGGTCTTCTAAATCTATTTAATTACTCCAAAACCCTCTATAACCCTCAATTATAACTCAAAATTTCAAATCCTCAGACGAAAATTTTGATACTCGACTCGAGACTGAGGACTAATTAAATTTTGATTTTATAAATTTTGGTTTTATGCTTCATTTTTGTTTTATTTCATGATACTTATCATTGGACTCATAAACTTTCATGGGATGCATAAAAGTCGATTGGACGCATAAACTGGACAAGAGCCGATATTTGTTGGAATATGTTTGAAGCTTCTTTACATATGAGGCTAATCAGAGGAAAGTTTCCGAATATCTATTTATGGAGAGATTATTGCTATTTTTAAATTGACTATTTGCTGCGAGTTATTATTTCTAAATTACCTTTTCAACTTCTCCAACTTCTTGTTTTGTATCAATTTGGTTTTTCTTGGCCTGTTCTACAATTTTTATTTGAAATAACAAAAAAATAAAAAATAATTTATTTTTGTATGTCATTTTTTTCCATAAAAATAATTTTTAAAATAATTTAAAATTTTTATTTTTTGTCAAAAATAAAAATTTAACTAAAATTTAAAAGAAATTCAATAAGAGAAAAATTATTGTATTATCTATTTTAGCGGAAATCCATTTTTCAAATAAAATTTTGTTTACTTTTTTCAACTCTTGAAAAAGTTTAAATGTTGCTTATAGGCAAAAAAGGGCTTTTTCTTAATAAATATTATTAATTTATAAAAATTTCTAAATTCTATAATAAATAAAATATTTATTTAAATGCCCAAATAAAAATTTTATTTAAAAAATTATTTTAATAAATGCCAAATAAATTAATTTTTTCTCTCTCCTTTTTTCGCTCTCCTCTCTACATTTCCATTGTTTGCCTTATTCGATTCGCGTGATCGGTGGGGAAAGACGTCAATTGCTGCCAGACCGAATGTTTGAATGAGGGGAGGCAGGGAGGGAGAGAGGGAAGAGGGAGGGAGAGAAGAGGCGCGGGGGGATTGCTAAATGTGGAATTATGTAGAGGGAATTTTAAAAATAAATCAATATTTAGATACCAGAAAATTCAATTAAAGTTTTTCTAAATGTTCAAACTTTTGTTTTGAAACTTTCTTTTGAGCATTTCCGCAAAGTCCGGTAAATGAGATAACTTAAATAAAATTTAAAATTATTTTTTATTAAATGATTGATGAATGGAAATTTAAACTTTATTAAGAAAATAATTATAGTCAAAGCACGGTAATAGTCGGTTCGTACCCCGCACACTTTTTTCTGACCATTTTTTTAATTTTTCTTACTTTTTCTCCCTTATTTTTCATGAGGCAAAGTATTAAAAATGATTATATGTATGCTGAGAGTTTTCTGGGGTTTTTTTAACTTGATTGATTTGGGTGACAAACTAAAATTAAACGACAACGATTTCGATGTTTGTCTCGAAGATCTTGCACTTCTTCATGATAAACCGGACATATTTTCCCGAATTTCTGAGGCGAAAATGATTTGGTGATATTTCTCAAGTTTTTTTTATAATTTTTGGTATCATGTTTCTTTTTTATCTGTTGAAAAGTAAATAAATATTATTCATAAACCTTTTTAATACTTTGCCTCATGAGAAATATGGGAGAAAGATATATTTTTATAATTTCTCAAATATATTTTTATAATTTAAATTCTCAAATATATTTCTACTTGAAATATATTTGAGAACTTTATCGCAGATTTATATTCTTTAAATTTTTTATTTATTTGTAAATAAACCTTTATATGTTTACTCACTTATTAGTCGCGCCAAACTGTCACCTATCATTTGATAACCTGAGGAAAATTATGGTAGAGAGAGGAAAGGAGTAGACTGCTGAAAAATATGCATTTTTGGAGAATGCCTATTGCGGACATGTAGACAGCGAGCTGGACATTTACCGAGTGCGGGGTACGAAACCGACTATTACCCAAAGCACTTCATGGGTTTGCCAATGTATCTGTTGATAATTGGGATAATACAGAATTCGGATCGAGAAAATTATTGTATACGATGTTCATGCTGTGGAAAAATTCATTGGATGGGAGATGGAATTGAACCATCATGGAATGAGCCCAGACCGAAGCACAACCGACTGTGCCACCATCCAACCCAATGCTGGGTTATTTATTTTCATTTATGTTCTTTCTGCAAGTGCGGACACAACACTCCTTCCGCCTTACGAAACCAAGCGTCCTCGCTTGTTGCTTGTCTTCTATAACTATCAACTGTTTTTGATTTTTGGGAGAGCACACACAGAACCCATTTTGTGGCGTTTTTACTGCACAACATAGACTTATGCATCAAAGCGGCGTATGTGCGTCTTACGTCTATCTAGCTGCTCTCGTTCACGGAGCCTTACGCTTATTTTTACCTTCAATTTCTGCCCGCACACAGCTCAGGCTATACTCACAGGGTCTTCTCCTTATTTCTCTAGACAGTTAAAGTATGTCAGATCATCACAGCATTTGACGGTTCGCTTGTTCCTCGGGCTATGCCCGGCGGGTCGTGGCACCATTATTGTATTCAATGTTCATGCTGTGGAAAAAATTGTGGATGGGAGATGGCTTAGAACCATCATGGAATGAGCCCAGACCGAAGCACAACCGACTGTGCCACCATCCAACCCAATGCTGGGTTATTTATTTTCATTTATGTTCTTTCTGCAAGTGCGGACACAACAAAAATGTTAAGTGTAAGTACAAAAAGTTCAATTTGGAAGTACATAGGGGGAAAAATTTTCAAAATATAAGTACGCTACAAAAAAATTTCAAAAAATTTCTGTGGCGCCGAAGAGGCCAAAAAGTCTTCTATTTTTTGTCTTATATTTTTTGCGCCGCAGGCGAAAATTTTGGAAATTTTGGAGGTCCTTATGCCAGCTTTCTTCCATTTAGTGCGCCGCAGGCGCAAATTTTGGAAATTTTAAGGTTAAATCTAATTTTTTAACCAAAAAGTCTATTTGTAAGTACGTATTTACAAATAAGTACATTTTTAATTTTGGAAGTACGAAGGTCGATTTGTAAGCACTGTACTTCCAAAATAAATACGAATCCGAACCCTGGGATAATATATGCAAATAGGTATAATATCCGTGTTTTCTTTAAAAATTTTATTAAAATATTGTGAAAGAAATTGGCAGGAATGTTAAAGATGGCAAATATAAATACGGCAGAGGTCGTCTTGATCCTGGCGGTACTCATTGAGTTTAATATAATTTACTATTTATTTGTAATTTGCATGTATAAAACTTCTACAAATAAATTTAATAAATATTTGCGAATTAAATAATTACAAAAAAATTAATTTTATTTAAATATAAAATGTAAATTAAAAAATTTTTAATTAAAAATTAAATTTAAAAATTTAAAATGTATTTTTAATTATAATATTAATTTAATAATGCTTCCACTCTTCAACTAAATAATTTTAAATATATTTTCCAAATCATTATTTTTAATCAAATTCATTTAATTCCCTCCTTTACAAGCTTTAATTGGAATTTTATTCTCTTCATCCAAAACAATCTTAACCTTTACACCGTTAATTTCAATAATAGTTTCGTGTGTTCCTCGATTATAATCAACAAGGTTGATTTGACATTTATTTCCGGCAAAGAAAGGAACTTCTTTAAATGGCACTTCGATTTCCATTCCATTAGAAAATGAAAATATCAATTCTCCTGTCAATTTCTTTCCAGATAATTGACACTCAATTTCTTGTCCATTATTTGGAGCAGTACATTTATTATTTCCTTCTTTTAAGGTTATTGAATATTTAGTTGTTCCACCAGTAACAATTAATTTATTAACCACTCCAGGCTGGTTTTGAGCATAATTGGGTGGGGACGCATGCATTTTATTGTCTTCAATTGGCACAAATTTGCCTACAATACAAGCTCCAGTTGAGATGCCAAAAACCAATGAAATGAAAAAGATTGTTGAAATGATTTGGGGAAGAATTGACATTTTTGAATGTTTTTTTTGAAAGAGAAGATATATTTTTATTTGTTGTTTGAATTGGGATATATTCTATGCACCTTTATATATATCTTTTTATCAGGAATTTCATTAATTTTAATTTATTACATCATATGATAAAAAATCATATATCATATTATTAAATATAATATGATAAATAAAAAACAAAAGTTTAATTTAAGTTAGAATATTAAATTTTGAAAATTCGTTTTTTTGTTTCCTACCATTAATTGTCTAATAAACATTAAAGGAAAGTTATTTTGTTTAAATCGAATGAAGCTTATTAATTAATTATATGATGTAATAAATTAAAATTAATGAAATTCCTGATAAAAAGATATATATAAAGGTGCATAGAACATATCCCAATTCAAACAACAAATAAATATATATCTTCTCTTTCAAAAAAAACATTCAAAAATGTCAATTCTTCCCCAAATCATTTCAACAATCTTTTTCATTTCATTGGTTTTTGACATCTCAACTGGAGCTTGTATTGTAGGCAAATTTGTGCCAATTGAAGACAATAAAATGCATGCGTCCCCACCCAATTATGCTCAAAACCAGCCTGGAGTGGTTAATAAATTAATTGTTACTGGTGGAACAACCAAATATTCAATAACCTTAAAAGAAGGAAATAATAAATGTACTGCTTCAAATAATGGACAAGAAATTGAGTGTCAATTATCTGGAAAGAAATTGACAGGAGAATTGATATTTTCATTTTCTAATGGAATGGAAATCGAAGTGCCATTTAAAGAAGTTCCTTTCTTTGCCGGAAATAAATGTCAAATCAACCTTGTTGATTATAATCGAGGAACACACGAAACTATTATTGAAATTAACGGTGTAAAGGTTAAGATTGTTTTGGATGAAGAGAATAAAATTCCAATTAAAGCTTGTAAAGGAGGGAATTAAATGAATTTGATTAAAAATAATGATTTGGAAAATATATTTAAAATTATTTAGTTGAAGAGTGGAAGCATTATTAAATTAATATTATAATTAAAAATACATATTCCTACTTTTAATTTCACATTTTATATTTAAATAATTAAAAAATACCAAAGTATCTTTTATGATTTTCTCAACAATAAAAATTTTTAGGAATCCCGAATTGCTTTTTTAGCCAATTTATGGATTTGTCTTTATAACGAGCTTTGACCTTATAAGTCTAGACTTTTAAAAAAAAATCAAAATAAACATTTTAAATAATTGTCTGGTTATTATGAAATTTTATTTTTTGACTAACTTATCTTTAATGAGTTGACAAAAAAATCAAGAATTTTTTTATTAATTTGAAAAAATTTTTTCTATTAAATTCTCTATAAAAAAAACCATAAAAAAATTAGATGCTTTAAGTTGTACGTATATTTGTAATTATAACGCCAATACATGTGAATAAATGTACATATTTGGTTGTAGGATTTAGACTTGGGAGATATAATAGGAAAATATTTATTTATGTTTGTTCAGGATAAAAATAGATGGCTCACTAACGGCGTTTGATTAAGCGGTGTTTGACATGTGGACTGCATTCCATCTACTTCTACAGCGGAACGAAATTAATGTTGCACTATTTCCTCATAACTAAGTTTTCTAATTTTCGCTTGTAGTGGCTAAATTAAGGATTATAAGGACAGATTGACCCTAATAGAGCTATGGAAGTAAAGCCCTACTATATGCCAATGTTTAATTGTTTAAATAATTTATAGTTTAATCTACATATATTCAAATAATAAATATTAATATTCTTATTTAAAATAGCTGATTAAACAATGAACTATATATTTATTTTAATTATAATTATTTTAATCAATTTAACAAGTAAATATTTATTTTGAATTAAATTATTATTTTAAAATTTAATTCATTTTTTATAATTTAATAATAAATTAAAGTAGTAAACAGTGGTTGTGTTCAATGTACTGGGCGAAGAGGACAACAAACAAATTCTCCACCTCATTTTGCTGAAACATCACAACAAACAGATATTGGAGCATCCTCTTCAACTCAACGTCAGCTTGGTAATACCTATAGTATAATTATATAGGTAATTTTAAAATTTTTGAGAAAATTTTAAAATTTTGTCAAATTTTAAATTGAAATATGGTCAACCTTTAAACAAACGCGTTAATTACTTTGTAGATGTTGTACATACAGAATAATTTTTAAAAATTTCTAGTATATGTTTAGAAAACCGAAAATTTAAAAAAATTTAGAGGAAATTGAATATGTGGACGGGCATAGATTGGTTAGAATACCTTTAATCGACTATATCAGAGGATCAAGGGCAAGAAATTATCGTATCTTGGTATATGATTCAAGAAATATATTTACTTATGGGCAAGTAAATGTAAGTTTTTAAATAAAATATATATTTATTTTAATGAATATCTGGAAATTACCGTGTTATAGATAGTCTAATCTCGTTAATACTATAAAAATATTTTATTAAACAAGTTTAATATTAGGTCAACTTTGCTACTTATAATCTTATGAGAGATGAGAAACTAATTTTAATGGAAATAATATTATCAACAAACACGTTTTTGGCAGAAAATGCTTTAGAAATTTTTAAACATTTTGCAAAAAAGAAGTTTACTAGAAATGGGGGGCATTTATATAATAGAATTATTTGTATGCTTGGACAGTAAGTAGTACATATACATACATAAATATATAAATTTAAATTATTATTTTTAACTTTTTTGAAAATAAATTTAATATTTAATATTTAAAAGTTAATATTTTTATTTAAAAACGAAATATTCTCAACAATAAAGGCGTAAAAAAGCTATAATAATTTTTGATTTAAAGAAAAATCTTAAATTATTTTTTAAATTTTAGAAAAATCAAATAGGGTTGTCGGTTCGGAACTGAGCCAAAGTCACATCCGTACAGCGACACCCAACTCCAAAATTAGCTTAAATAACTGGGATTGGAATTTTCAAAGAAAAAGTCTTTTCTATATTACTATTTTTTAGTTTCTTTTAGTAAAGAAATCAAATAAATAATTCTATTAAGCAATATAATTCCACAAAACGTTCAAGGAATGCTTCTGGAAGGTGGTAGTCAAACTTTGGAGAATTATTTTTTAAATATGCCTGGTTAGACGTTAATAAATAATAAATGAAAATTAATGTTTTTTAAAATACTAAATTAATTTAAATTAAAGATTAAAAATTATTTTATTTTAGAAATGTCATAAAATAAGAATTTTAGATCGAAGCCCATCAAATATGAAGAATCTTTTGTATCAAATGGCATTAGCATTAGAACAATTCCACGATGGAAGTAAATTTTAATATAAATATTCAAAAATTAAATAAAAAATTAAAATTTAGGTGCTTTGCATCTAAATATCAATCCTTCTAATTTTATTTGTGATAATGAGAATGGATCAAATGAGTGTATTGTAAAGTTAATACCTGGGGTAAACTCTACCTTATCTACAAGAAATACTAAAAATTTGAATTGGACTTATGGCTCAGAAATCTATAAAAGTCCGGAATATAGATATAATCAAAATAATGAATATACGGTAATTTAAAAAATTAAATACCTAATTGGGTTTTGTGTTTCTAGAGAGTAAACTCTACCTTATATGATCTTTTATTGAAGAAAATCTAATATTCAGAAATTAGATGAATTATCTTTATTTAGTTTCCCTTTCCTTTAATTTCCCTAACTCACCACAACCTCATTACCTTGTTTTACAAAATGCCACACAGCTTCCATACCGACAAATAATTCGTGCCATTAACTAGGCAAACACGCAACAAATTGAAGCATCTAATTCTTTTCTTTTTTTACAAATTCAGGTTTCTCAAAAATCAGACATTTATTCTCTCTGTCTAGTTGCTTTTGAATTTGTATTGCGATCAGCAAATTCGGAACGATTTCTCTTAATTGATTCGCACTTTAATACACAATTAGTTGTTGATAATTTAATTATTAATTTACTTTCTACTAATTATGATATTCGGCAATTAATAGATGAAGTTGAAGGGTGGATTTGGAGAAATGATTTAATTATGACACTTAAGGTATTTTATTTATTGAAAATAAAATTGGATATAAAAATTAAAATTAGTTTTTAGTTAAGGAATAATTTTAAAACTGATTGACTGATTTCCCTTTAATAACTCATAATCTACCGATATCCCACCTCAATTCTCTGATATATATTCAAATCCTCCAAATATCCAAAACCACTGATATCACTCTTAATCACCAGGCATCTCTTCATCCTGTCCTTTACCCTCTAAATCCATCGATATGATGAATTTATAGTTGAATTATAATTTTTATAAAGCGGAATGATGATAATTAATGATTTTTCATTGATTTTTTTGAATTATGAATTGATTTTAAAAATTTTTAAAAATAAACGGTAAACGGTCGTTTAAACGGGTTTTTAAAAATAAACGAAACGGTATACGGGTCTCAGATAAACGGCATAAACGGTATATGGTTTTTTCGAAATTAAACGGTTTTGTGCAACCCTAATGTTAACCCAAAAAACTCTAAATAAATTAGTAAAATAATATGTATTTAAATGTTAATTAGAGGGGCCAGCCCCAATTAGGAGAGAAGATGTTGATGGTAATACGTGCTGTGAATAGAATACCCAGAGGTAACGCAAGCGAGCGTGGTGAATGATATTGGTACACCACTTGGTCAGGCTTATAGCCGACCGAACACTAGGCAACTGAAATAAATTATAGTAGGATTATTTTCAAAATATCTAAATTAATTTTTAAGTATTGTTTAAACCCGCGTCATGATCATCCAGATATTGTACATTTATTATCTCATTGGAATCCAGCATCTCCTCCACCAGAGCCTACTTTTTTTGATGAAGATTATCTGAATACTAGATTAAAATAAAAATAAGTAAATTTTGATTTGAAAAAATAAATTCCGTACAATTTTTTAGTAATTTCTATTTTTAATTTTAAAAAAAATTTGCCCTGACTTTACTGGAAATTTATTTAATTTCTAAAATTTTTACAATTTCCATAATCTTTAATTTTAAATTAATGATTATAATTAGCGTTATCGGTTCTTGAAATTTTTTAGGATATTCGGAGAAAACCCGCCCCAATTAGGAGAGAAGATTTTTTGGGCGGGCCAGATTTTTTCTCTCTGGTTGGATATTCGGAACCAGAGCCGAAAAATCCTCGGTTTTCCGAATCGACAACACTAATTATACATAATTTTTAATTTCATTAATTTTTAAAATTATTTTTTGATTTCCAATTTTTTAAGCCATTAAAATTTTTTCAATGTTTTATTTTGCCCTTATCTTCCTCAAATTTCTTCAAATTATTTAATTTAAATTCCTTCTCTCCTCCCTAATTTTCTTTATTTCCACATTAAAACTTTTCTTTTCCTTGTTTCGGATAAATTTAAAACTTTTTAATTTTGATGAGAAGGCACAATTAAATCTTTACTTTCAGTCAGCTTTTTCTCTTCGAATATCTAATTTTTCATCGAACCCCTCAAAATTTTCTTTATAATTTCCAAAAAATCTCCTTGATTGGCAAAATCAGAATTAAATTTCACTCAACTTTTTTTCCTTTCAAGACTTTATACATATTTTACTTTATATTTATACATATACTTTTATTGTAAACATATTTTATTTCTTAATAAATTTTACGTGAAGAAACGTTACATGAAAGTTTCTCATGAAACAGTAAATTTTTTATAGGTTGTGGGAATAATGTTTTAAAAATAATGATAAACAAAATGTTAACAAGAAAATTAATTAAAGAAATAATTTAACTAGATATTATATTTAATTAGTAATATATTGTGCCTGGAAATTTCAGATTTGTCCGTACTCATAATACCCCTAATTTTGGTCTCGTACTTCGTTCGAGGTATCCAAGCACTGGTAATACCTATAGTAGGTAAATGTCCAACTCGCGTCCCGCATGTCTGCAAAAGGCATTCTGCGAAAATGCTTTTTTCTGCAGTCAATTCCTTTCTTCTCTCTACCATAATTTTCTCGAGTAGTCAAATGATGGGTTGATAGTTTGGCGCAGATAATATTAAAGGAAGTAAGAGAAATATTGAATTAAATTTTTATTAATATTCAAGCTTTATTGCTATCTCTAAATTTAAGATTAAAATAGAAAACGATGTATTTCCTCAAGTAATAAAAATTTTAAAAAATTTCTATGAAATTTTTTAATAAAAAATTTCTATGAAATTTTTTTAAATGGTAGAAGCTTACAGAGCCTCCAAAGAAAATTAGATAATTTTTTTCGTAATCTTCGTCAGAAATCAGAAATTTAATTTATTTGTAGTTAATAGTAAAAGAAGCTAACTTTTTCAGATTAAAGTTAAATTTTCAATTTTAATTTAGAGATAGCAATAAAGCCTAAATATTAATAAAAATTTAATTCAATATTTCTCTTACTTCCTTTAATATTATCTGCGCCAAACTATCAACCCATCATTTGACTACTCGAGAAAATTATGGTAGAGAGAAGAAAGGAATTGACTGCAGAAAAAAACATTTTTGCAGAATGCCTTTTGCAGACATGCGGGACGCGAGTTGGACATTTACCTACTATATATTATTATACATACTATTTTTTGCAAATTTAATACAGGGTGCGGCAAATTGGCGCCGCTATTTGTTTTTACCATAACTTTTTTCAATCTTATCGAAAATCGATAATTCTTTTTTTATTTTATTCGCAACACTCTGAGAATTTAAATGATACCAAAAATGAGAAATTTGGTCCGAAGATAGTAAAGATAACCCCGTTAGAACATTTAAAAGCGTCAAAAAATATTTTTTTGCCAAATTTTAATTACTCATAACTTTGTTCAAAATTATTCAATCCCATTGATTTTGGTACCAATCGACTTAACTTCTTCAGGCGTATCGAAATAGCTAATAATTTCATTTTTGAAAATTTGATCCAAAAAATTTCTATTTACCAAAATTATTTCAATTTTCCATTCAGGTAGCCGTATCGTCTTTTTTTTATTAAATATTGTGAAAGAAATTGGCGGGAATGTTAAAGATGGCAAATATAAATACGGCAGAGGTCGTCTTGATCCTGGCGGTACTCATTGAGTTTAATATAATTTACTATTTATTTGTAATTTGCATGTATAAAACTTCTACAAATAAATTTAATAAATATTTGCGAATTAAATAATTACAAGAGAATTAATTTTATTTAAATATAAAATGTCAATTTAAAAATTTTTAATTAAAAATTAAATTTAAAAATTTAAAATGTATTTTTAATTATAATATTAATTTAATAATGCTTCCACTCTTCAACTAAATAATTTTAAATATATTTTCCAAATCATTATTTTTAATCAAATTCATTTAATTCCCTCCTTTACAAGCTTTAATTGGAATTTTATTCTCTTCATCCAAAACAATCTTAACCTTTACACCGTTAATTTCAATAATAGTTTCGTGTGTTCCTCGATTATAATCAACAAGGTTGATTTGACATTTATTTCCGGCAAAGAAAGGAACTTCTTTAAATGGCACTTCGATTTCCATTCCATTAGAAAATGAAAATATCAATTCTCCTGTCAATTTCTTTCCAGATAATTGACACTCAATTTCTTGTCCATTATTTGGAGCAGTACATTTATTATTTCCTTCTTTTAAGGTTATTGAATATTTAGTTGTTCCACCAGTAACAATTAATTTATTAACCACTCCAGGCTGGTTTTGAGCATAATTGGGTGGGGACGCATGCATTTTATTGTCTTCAATTGGCACAAATTTGCCTACAATACAAGCTCCAGTTGAGATGCCAAAAACCAATGAAATGAAAAAGATTGTTGAAATGATTTGGGGAAGAATTGACATTTTTGAATGTTTTTTTTGAAAGAGAAGATATATTTTTATTTGTTGTTTGAATTGGGATATATTCTATGCACCTTTATATATATATATCTTTTTATCAGGAATTTCATTAATTTTAATTTATTACATCATATGATAAAAAATCATATATCATATTATTAAATATAATATGATAAATAAAAAACAAAAGTTTAATTTAAGTTAGAATATTAAATTTTGAAAATTCGTTTTTTTGTTTCCTACCATTAATTGTCTAATAAACATTAAAGGAAAGTTATTTTGTTTAAATCGAATGAAGCTTATTAATTAATTATATGATGTAATAAATTAAAATTAATGAAATTCCTGATAAAAAGATATATATAAAGGTGCATAGAACATATCCCAATTCAAACAACAAATAAATATATATCTTCTCTTTCAAAAAAAACATTCAAAAATGTCAATTCTTCCCCAAATCATTTCAACAATCTTTTTCATTTCATTGGTTTTTGACATCTCAACTGGAGCTTGTATTGTAGGCAAATTTGTGCCAATTGAAGACAATAAAATGCATGCGTCCCCACCCAATTATGCTCAAAACCAGCCTGGAGTGGTTAATAAATTAATTGTTACTGGTGGAACAACTAAATATTCAATAACCTTAAAAGAAGGAAATAATAAATGTACTGCTCCAAATAATGGACAAGAAATTGAGTGTCAATTATCTGGAAAGAAATTGACAGGAGAATTGATATTTTCATTTTCTAATGGAATGGAAATCGAAGTGCCATTTAAAGAAGTTCCTTTCTTTGCCGGAAATAAATGTCAAATCAACCTTGTTGATTATAATCGAGGAACACACGAAACTATTATTGAAATTAACGGTGTAAAGGTTAAGATTGTTTTGGATGAAGAGAATAAAATTCCAATTAAAGCTTGTAAAGGAGGGAATTAAATGAATTTGATTAAAAATAATGATTTGGAAAATATATTTAAAATTATTTAGTTGAAGAGTGGAAGCATTATTAAATTAATATTATAATTAAAAATACATTTTAAATTTTTAAATTTAATTTTTAATTAAAAATTTTTAAATTGACATTTTATATTTAAATAAAATTAATTCTCTTGTAATTGATTATTTTGCAAAAAAAAAGAATTAATTTGCAAGAAAAATTTTTTTAATTAAATCGTTAAATGAGAAAAAAGTCCATAAGCACTTTTATATAAAAGAACGTATAGCATTTGCAATTAAAGCGCTAATGCTTGTAAATCAGGTGTTGCGCCAGTCCCACAAAATACGAGATACGAGATTCACTAGATACGAGATTCTCAAAAAATACTTTCACGAGATATGTACGAGACTAACGCGACCCCTGATGAGTAGGTATCCTTTGATATATTAATATAGTCAGGAGATTTGGCGGATATCGGTGGATTATGACAGATTATTATTATATCTGCGTGGATTATGACAAAACTGGATTTGTAGGTATCATTCCCCCGGTATCATTCTTATTAATCTTTTGGTAATATTCAATTTCGTTCCCCCCTCCTTTTTCCTTCCTTAAAGTATTACAAAATGGTCAGTCAATCTTAAGTTATTTGACCGAGATTTGTCCGAGATACAGACCCCTGAAAATTGAACAAACATAGGGGTGATTTTTTGGAATAAAAAAATTTTATCCGAATGATAACTCATTCGAAGGAGCTCTTCGAGCTGAGTCGAATGACATATAAATCAACGCGATTAGACATGCTTTAACAAAGTTATGACCTGAAGTAGACCTAACGGAGTCGGCGACTTATGTCATAACTTTTTGAAATCTTGTCCAATCACATTGATTTTGGTGTCATTCGTCTCAGCTCGACGAGCTCTTTCGAATGAGCTATCATTTGTATAAATTTTGGTACCTATAGTTTTTTGCCCCTATGTTTGTTCAATTTTCAGGGGTCTGTATCTCGGTCAAATCAGGTCCGATTTTTTCAATTTTGGTGTCATTCGACACAGCTCGACGAGTTCTATAACTTAAGATTGACTGACCATTTTGTAATACTTTGAGGAAGGAAAAAAAGAGGGGAACGAAATTGAATATTACCAATCTTTTTAGCAAATTTTAAGAGCTTTCAGACAAACAAAGAAATTTACTTGTTTTTCGACATATTTCACATAACGCATGATTAATTATTAAATTTTAACAGGTAATTAATTTTTTCAGCTGGATTTACACATTTTTGAATGAAAATTATGATGATAAATTTTTTCACCCATAGGGTCATAAATTTCTATATCAAAATGTTAGACTTACATTTGTTTTTCAAAAGAAGATATAAAATTGAATTGTTTTTTATAAAACCAAGCTTAACTGATCCAGGAAATAAACAAAAAAAAGTTGAGGGCATAAATAATTTTTATATTTGTTTGGTAGTGAGCGGTAGTGCATCTTGTGTCTCGTAACAAAATACGAGACACAAGATACGAGACTAACGCCACCCCCGTTGTAAATGGCTGCCAGGCGATAGATGGAAAAGTGGGTGGAGATAAATGTATTTGGTTTTAAGATTTAAGCTAGGGAGATATAGTGGAAAATATTTATTTATATTTGTTAAGGGAAAATCATGAGCTTCTCTCCCGACTATATTTAAATCAAATTTAAGAATGGAGTTTATCTAACGGAGTTTATCTTAAGGGGCGTTTGACATATGGGCTGCATTCCATCTCCTTCTACAGGGGAATAGAAGTAGAATTCTATCTTCAATGTAGAATTCCATCTGAAATAGAATTAGAATTCCACTTACTTCTATTTCAAAATATGTATATATCTTTAATATTTTGAAATGGCTGATCAAACAACTAAACAAGCTTTTTTGTTTACTAAACTATTCTAAGACTCATAAATCGTAACAATTTTAGGAAATTATATATATGTACATATGTATGTATGTCAATTTAAATAATTTAGTTTTAATTATAATAGATATTAATATTTTATATTTAAAATAGCTGATTAAACAATGAACTATAATCTATTTATTTTAAATATAATTATTCTAATTAATTTACCAAGTAAATATTTATTTCAAATAAAATTATTATTTAATTGAAAAAAATATTTACATTAATAATTTACTAATAAATTAAATTAAAGTAGTAAACAGTGGTTGTGTTCAATGTACTGGACGAGGACAACAAACAAATTCTCCACCTCGTGGTGCTGGAACATCACAACAAACAAATACTGGACCATCCTCTTCAACTCAACACCAGCATGGTATTATATAGATTTATATAACTTTAAAATTTTTGTGGAAACTCGGCCAACCCTTAAATGAACCGTTGAGTACACAGTACTAAAATATAAAATAAATTAAAAAAAATTCTACAAAGTTTAGAAAACCGAAAACTTAAAAAATTTAGAGACAATTGAATATGTGGACGGGCATAGATTGGTTAGAATACCTTTAATCGACTACATCAGAGAATCAACAAGAAATTTTGGTGTTGGTGTTATGGTGTACGATTCAAGAAATATATTTACTTATGGGCAAGTAAATGTAGGTTTTGAAATAAAATATACATATTTAATTATCTGAAACATTACTATTAGAGTTTCGCTGGAACCGGATCCAATTTGTGTTCCGGTTCCCGGAACCAGGACCCTAACTTTCGGTGAAACTCTAATTACTATGTTATAGCTAGTCTAATCTCGATAATACTCTCTGCTCCAAATGATACGACCACCCTTATGATAGGTACTAAGCTAGTGTAAAACTATCAAGTGGTCGTATCATTTTGAGACACTTATATCGGCTTTTGAACGATAGATTTTTTATTTAACATGATAACTGTATATTTATGGAATTGAAAAATATTGTAAAAATACATATTGTATTAAAATTTGACTCAGATTTGTTGATTTTTCATAAAGTTACAGTGAAAAATAAGGGTGGTCGTATCATTTTGGAACAAAGTGTACAATAAAATTATTTTATGCAACTATGTAGTTTAATATTAGGTCAACTTTGCTACTTATAAGCTTATGAGAGATGAGAAACTAATTTTAATGGAAATAATATTATCAACAAACACGTTTTTGGCAAATAATGCTTTAGAAATTTTTAAACATTTTGCAAAATTGAGATTTACTAGAATTATTTGTATGCTTGGACAGTAAGTAGTTAGTTATTAAGTAATATAAGAAATAATTATATTAAGCAATATAATTCCACAAAATGTTCAGGGAATGCTTCTGGAAGGTGGAAGTCAAACTTTGGAGAATTATTTTTTAAACATGCCTGGTTAGATTTAATTAGGGTTGTTCACGGTCGGTTAACCGAACCGAAACCGAAAACCGGTGTTTTTGGCCAATAAACCGAAAACCGGGGGTCAAAAACCGGCGAAAACCGAAAACCTGTGGCCTAAACCGACCGTTTTTCGGTTTATAAAATACACCCCTAAAGATGGAATTTTTTGGGAATTTTTCGGTCATTTGAATTCACAAAACACATCTTGCCAAAATATTTTTCTCAATTTTGCTTTCGATAAATATAATTTCTTTAATTCTACTATATCAGGATGTGTATTTATGGTTACTGGCTATGTTGATGGTTCTCTGTTAGGGTGGCGTGCTTAGTATAAAAGGCGAAGCCTTTTAGTAGTCGAGGAGTTAGTCAGTTACCGAGTCAGTCAGTCAGCCAGTTAGTCAAGCCAACACATAGTCTCGTCATTTCTATTGTATTGTTGCTTTGTGATAAACCTTGTTAGTTAGTCTTTCTGTTAGTATCGGACACACCGCAGTCGATACATAACAGTGGCGCGGTCGCAGTTCATTCGAACAGTCAAGTTAGTTTGTTTAGTCAGTAGTAAAATAATTAGTCAATTCAGATGGATCAAAAAGTCCTTGAGCAGCTAATGCAGACGCAAATTCAGATGCTGGAGATGATGAAAAAAGAGTCAGATGAGCCAAAGCCGGAAGACAAGCAGTCAACAGACCTCTACTGTAAGTTGAAAATGTTAATTACAGAGTTCCAAGCCGACATTGAAAAGGGGGTCACATTTGAGTCATGGTACGCTAAGAACAAGTCCTACTTTGAGGTAGATGCAAAGTCCTTAGACGAGAAAGTCAAAGTCCGATTGTTAGTAGATAAGTTGGGGCAAGTGGAGTATTCGAAAATGGCGCAAAAGTTACTGCCCAGAGAATTAGTGGAGATGGACTTTGAAGAATTAGTCGGGGAGTTGTTAAAGGAATTCTGTGACCCTCGGTCCAAATTAGTCAAGCGATTTGAAGTCATGAAAATGAGATGCCCATCAGTAGAGAAAATTCTAGATTTCGGGACTCTAGTCAATTCGGAATGCGAGAAAGCGAATATGGATTTGACAGTCGAGGAATGCAAGATTCTAGTCTTTATAGCAGGCATTCCAGAAAAGGCGCTGGACGTACGACAGATCAGTCTGAAATTTGTAGAGAAGTATGCGAAGTCGGAAGTCTGCACGTTGAAGGATTTGATGGAAGAAGTGAGAAGCTATTTGAGTAATAAGTCGGAAGCGAAAATGTTCGATAGTCAGTCAAAGGTCAAGAGTGGACCTAAAGAGTTTGTTGAAGTAAATGCTGTTAGTCGGATCGAACATAGTCGGAGCAGACAGTCGAAACGGTCAAGAATTAAGTCAAGGCAGAAAGAACGCCAAGTTGAATCACGGCAGTGTTATAATTGTGGAATAGTCGGACATATTAGTCGAAATTGCAGGAAACCAAAGAAAAGGTTTAAGCGAGTCGATAGTCCAGAAGTAAATCAAGTAGAAGTTGATTCTTCAGTCCCACATATTCTGACAGTAGAAGTCCCAAAGTTGAAGGAGAATATTAGAAAGAGTAGTCGTGTTACCCAAGGCTCGACGAAGTCAGGATTCTTAAAGGGAAAGTCAAATTATTCGGGAAGTTCGAGTCGATTCAAAGTAGACACACAAGTCGTAGTCATGAACAGAGATAAAAATGGCAAGAAAGTATGGTTGCCTGGGACTATTGTGAGTAAATTCGAAGTTGGATATAAAGTCAAAGTCCCAAGGCTGAGAGCCATAGTCAGTCGCGAGGAGTGGTGTATTCGAAAGAAGAAGTGGTTCGATGATTCTACGATGAAAAGTCAGTCCAAAGAGGATCAGAAGTCCGGCTCGTTCGAAAGTCTTGGAGCAGAGGATAAAGAAAAGCTTCCAGAGATCTTCAAGAAGAACATCCGGATCATTCAGAAAGAAGACGACTTGCAGGACGTGGACATCGAACTGGTGAGCGAAGAAAACGTGAAGCCAACCGATGAGCCAATGCATGCGAGCACTGAGACGGGAGATGAGCGGAAATAGACGAGAAGTGTGTAAATAAATTGTGATAATATTGTTTTGTAAATTTTGGTTTTGTAATTATTGTATCTCCCCCTTTTGTTGCTCACTTTGTATTTTGGCCCTTTGTATTTTCAATGTTTTGTTTGTGTTGGTTAGTAGTATTATAAGTCCACCAAGTCTAGTCGAAAAAGTCGGAAACATAGTTCCGACTTAATTAAAGAAGGGAGGTGTTAGGGTGGCGTGCTTAGTATAAAAGGCGAAGCCTTTTAGTAGTCGAGGAGTTAGTCAGTTACCGAGTCAGTCAGTCAGCCAGTTAGTCAAGCCAACACATAGTCTCGTCATTTCTATTGTATTGTTGCTTTGTGATAAACCTTGTTAGTTAGTCTTTCTGTTAGTATCGGACACACCGCAGTCGATACATAACATATATATGTATGTTATAACATATATATATATAACATATATAACATATATAACATATATAATATATATATAACATATATATAACATTATATAACATATATAACATTATAACATATATATATATACATAACATATATATATATATCGATACATACCTCGATTTGCTTTTATCTTAGTGTTTGGTTCGAATCCAAGAATAATAGTATAAGGTATATTATTTTTCAAAAAATAAATACTGTTTAAATCTTTAACTTTTATTTTAAACATTCTCAAAAATTTTGTCAGCGCTGCTAAAAATGAATTAATTTGTTTATTGGCCATCGGCCTTAAAAATTCTCAAAATTTTCGCCTGCGGCCCAAAAAGAGATGGATAAAGAGATGGATCTTAACAAAAAAAAACACACACACATCAGTCCGGTCTACTGAAGATGCTGGTTCGCTCCCAGCTGCCGAATAACCTGTTGCACTAGCTAAAGGAGAGAAATAGCTATAGCCCAGCTGCTTTACTACATTTTGTTTGATTAAAATAAGAACTGGATATTCTGGATGAAAATTCAGGCATAAACCGGTTTCGATTAACCGAAAACCGGGGGTCAGTCAAAAACCGAAAACCGGGGGTCGTAAACCGGTCAAAACCGAAAACCGGGGGTACCGGTTAATAACCGGTAGTGAACAACCCTAATTTTAATATATAATAAATGAAAATTAATGTTTTTTAAAATACTAAATTAATTTAAATTGTAGATTAAAAATGATTTTATTTTGGAAATGTTTTCATAAAATAATTTTAGATCGAAGCCCATCAAATATGAAAAAACTTTTGTATCAAATGGCATTAGCAGTGGAGCAATTCCATAATGGAGGTAAATTCTAATATACATACATAAATAGCAAAAATAAATATTCAAAAATTAAATAAAAAATTAAAAATTTAGGTGCTTTACATCTAAATATCAATCCTTCTAATTTTATTTGTGACAATGAGAATGGATCAAATGAGTGTATATAGTTAGTTAATATATATAGTTAATATATATATAGTTAATACCTGGGGTAAACTCTATTTTATATGATGGATCTAGAAGAAATACTATAAATTTGAATTGGACTTATGGCTCAGAAATCTATAAAAGTCCAGAATATAGATATAATCAAAATAATCACTACAAAGTAATTTTTTATAATTAAATAATTAGATCACGACTGACAATTGGACAAACGGCAAAATCAAATATTTGATCAAACTAGCGAAGAGACTGGCCCGAAGGGCCAGTCTCTTCGCTAGTTTGATGGCCCGAAGGGCCAGTCTCTTCGCTAGCCTAAAACTATAAGACTTTTTCTTTTTCTCGTCTATTTAGCTATTGCCCGAACCTTTATCTCTTACCATTTCAAGAACTATTATCTACTAATTGCTTATCTACTAAGAATCTGAACTTTTATCGACACATTGTCTGTATTTTATCTACCCATTGACGCAACTCTTAGCTACCCATTGTATGAACTCTTATCTACCCAGTGTTTGACTTTTATCTGCCCAGTGTCTGCGCTTTTATCTGCCTATTGTCTAGATCTTAGCTACCCATTGTCAGGACTCTTGTCTACCCAGAGTCTGAACTTTTATCTACGCATTATCTAAAATTTTATCCACAAATTGTCTGACTCTTATCTACCCATGACAAGAATCTTATCTTCCCACTTGTCTTAACTCTTATCTACCCAGTGCTTGAACTTTTATTTACCCAGTGTTTGCACAATTAAAAAAACATTGGTAAAAATCTTGTCTACCACTTGGCAAAACTTAGCTACCCATTTACGGTAATATCCAGTGTCTGAACTTTTATCTACATATTGTCTTGATCTTATCTACCCAAAGACAAAACTCATATCTACCCATTGACAAAACATTTATCTGGCCATTGTCTGATCTCTTATCTACCCAGTGTTTGAAATTTTATCTATCCAGTCAGAGCTTTTATCTACTCATTGTCTAGATCCTATCATCCATTGGCAAAACACTTATCTACCCATTGTCCTAACTCTTATCTACCCAGTGTTTGAACTTTTAGCTACCCAGGGTCTGAGCTTTTAAAACATTGTCTAGATCTTGGCTACCCAGTGTCTGGACTCTTATCTACTCACGACCAGAACTCTTATATACCCAGTGTCTGAACTTTTATCTAAACATTGACTGTATATTTTCTACGAAGCAGCAAAACTCTTATCTATCCATTGTTTGATTTTATTGCCTGAATAAATCCATTAGCAAAACTCTTATCTACCTATTGTCTGAACTTATATTACCTATTGACTGAACTTTTATCCAACCTTTGGCTGGATCAACCAATTGGCAAAATTCTTATCAGCCACAGTCCAGAATTCTATCTGCCCATTGTCTGAATCTTATCTACCTATTGTGCGAAAAAAAACCCAATTCCAGAACTCTTATCTACCTATTGATTTAACTCTTATTTACCCATTGTTTAAATCTTAACTATCGATTGCCATAGTCATATCTACCCCGTGTCTGAACCTTTATTGTCTGCCTGGATCAATCCTTTGGCAAAACTCTTTTCTGCCCTCTGCCAGAGCTCTTATCTACATATTGTCTGAACTCGTATCTACCCATTGACGAGACTTTTTACCCTTTGCCAAAAAATCACATCTATAAAAGTTTGTAGTTGTCTGAAAAAGAAAGTGTGAAGGAAATGTTAAAAGATAAAAAATAGAACTAAACTTCTTTTTAATGTAAAAAACTAAAATTTTTAATTTTTATGCTGACATAGAGAAAACCTACTTTCATCACCATAATTGACCCTTTTTTCCTATAATCAACCTATTTTTAATCTTTTTGCTATTCACTCTCCTAATCTTGAAAATTTGTTTATTGTTAATTTATTGTCACATTTTTTGTCCTTTTTTTTCACTTTATATAGAATTTAATGGCCTTTTTAATGTTCTTCTCTTTTGTAAAACTGATTCTCTTCATACGCTCAAACAATATTTACATTTTATTCTCTTTTGTCCTTTAAAAACCTTTTTTTTAATTTGCATTTTTTTTGTTTATTTTGTTAGTTTTTTGGTGTTCCCTTTTTCTTTGCTCCGCCTCTTTTCTCTTTCTAACCTTTTTTGTTTACTACGCCCAAACTTTGCTTGCGCCGAAAAACCGAACAGACAAACGGACATAAATACACAAATTATATATAGGATAATTAGATATTTGAAAAAACTTGACCAGAAATATCAAATATCTGATCAAATATTAAATTTTTTGAAAATTTTAAAATAAAAACTACTAAATGTTCAAATCGCATACGATTCGATTTGTCTTGATAAATATATTTAAATGTTTAAATCTAGTCCAATTTTAGCGTTGCAGGCGAAAATTTTTAAAATTTTGGAAGGACACGCTGCCAGATTTCTTTCATTTATTGCAGAAAGTCCACTCTTATGAGTGTATATTTAGCCTCCGTCCTCAGTGAAGTTCTTGGCGAGGATCAAGACCGAGGGTCCGCGACCGAGGACCGGTCAGACCGAGATTTGAAATTGGGAGGATCTCGGCTTCGGCAACATCCGCAACCTAATTTTGAGTGATATTCCAATTTTGAGTGCCCAGGCAGATTCTATGACGTACTAAGTGCCTCTGTTAATTTGAATCGTGTGCGGGGAGTCTCTGCTCCAATAAAGACCAGACTGAAAAATCCATTGGATTGAGTACCGGTGAGTTACATGGCCAAATATCCTACCCCAAAATCCATGAAATAACTTTGCACAGAGGTTAGTTGTTGTTTTACCTCCATGCTGTTACCAAGTCCTATTGTAAAATAAAATCATTTTCACCAAAATGTTAGCACCCTGTATAGGATATTTATTTTTCAGCGTTAAAATAAAATATGAATGGAGCATTTTAGATGAAAAAGTAGCTAAAAAAAGTTAAAAATTTAAATAACTTCTGATTAGATTTTTTAATCTTATGATTTTCTTGCCAAAAAATTCAATTTTCAGGCAAAACCCAAACAATTACAAATTATTTGATATCTGATCAAATAAATGACTTTTTGATATCATAAAACAAATATTTGATCAAATAAAAGTGATCAAATATTTGATTTTCCGATGTCAAATATATATTTTGATGTCAATATATTGTTCACCTTAATTCAAATACATCAAATTTATCAATAATAAATTTCACTAATCACCAAATCTAACACTCAATTTTACGTTTTTAATTTTTTACAAATTCAGGTTTCGCAAAAATCAGACGTTTATTCTCTCTGTTTAGTTGCTCTTGAATTTGTATTGCGATCAGCAAATTCGGAACGATATCTCTTAATTGATTCGCACTTTAATACACAATTAGTTGTTGATAGTTTAATAATTAATTTATTATCTGATGAACCTTCGACTAATTATAATCACAGAGCAATATTAACTAATCAAGGTGAAAGGTGGATTTGGAGTAATGATTTAATTGAAACACTCAGGGTATTTTAATTTTTTAAACAAAATTTTACATAGTACATACCGTTAATCCTCTAAAATAGCCCCCCCCCCCCTCTAAAATAACCCCCACCCTCTAAAATAGCCTCGTCCCCCCCCCCCCCCAAATAAAATATTTAATTATTTTTGGCATTGTTTTTTTCAAAGCACAGCACTGTTTAATCTTTATATTTCAATAAGATTAGAAATGATTATGGAGGATATCGGGGATTTTGAGGGATATAAGAGGATTCTGATGGATTAAGGGATAGCGGTGGATTAATATGGATTCGAGCATTTGGAGAGATATTAGGGTGAATTTGTAAATTAAAAGAAATATGAATTAAAAGATAATTTAGTATCTTATTTAATTAATTGTCCGATATCCTCCCAAATCCCTGATATCTCAAATCCACTGATTTCAACTTTAACACTCTCAAATTGAATTTTGTGAGGAAATCGATGAATTAAGTATCGATGAATGTGAGTACACACCCCATTTATTCGCAAGGAATAAATAAAAAATAGGTAAATACAGACAGATTATCACACACCACATTTATTCGCAAGGAAATATCACTCTAGGAAATATCAATGCAATCTGTTTTCAATATCAACAATTTTGTTGATTCCTCTTTTTATTCCTCAAAATGGTCAAACTTATTTTTTTCAGGATGATTAGAAAAATAATCCCCGTCCAAAATAGTATGGCCCCATACCGAATTGAAATTCATCTTACGCATGTGTAAATCAGCGTCTTCTTTTGTAATGACATGAAATAAGTCATGTATATTAAAATTCATCCAGCTTTATGTGAACATTATTCATTAGAACAAACAGAAAAGTTGGAAAATTAATAATTAAGAAACAAAAAAAAAGAGGATATAGTGTAGTGTACCGGTGGTTAAATTTCGGGACGTGACATATGTCATTCGATTCGTCTCGACGAGCTGAGTCGAACGGTACCACTCCCTATTTTAGGAAATGATTCTGGACCGAGTTATAGTTCACTGAAAATCGAAAAACCATAGGGGGGAGTAAGCTCAATTTTGGGGTGAAAAATTCAAACATGCAAATAATAGCTCATTCGAAAGAACTCTTCGAGCTGAGTCGAATGACACAACAATCAGCTTGATTGAACAAGTTTGCGTCGAGATATAGGGCTCGAAATAGTCAAAAACCATAGGGGGATTTTGGGGTCAAAAATTCAATTCTACAAATGTTAGCTCATTCGAGATAACTCGTCAAGCTGAACCGAATGACACTAAAACCATCTTGATTGCACAAGTTTTGACAAAGTTACGATAGAAAAACTACCAACATAAAACTATGGGTCGTCTGCGAGGCGCTTGTGCAAGTCCCCGCGCTTCGCGCGGGAACTTGCGGCACACGCCTCGCGGGGAGTCTACGGGCGCTGGGTCTGGGCTCGTAACATAAACCTATTCCTATCTCCCTTGCTCTGGACGTATTTGGGGCCTTTGCTCTGGACGTATTTGGGGCCTCCGTACAGCAAAAATCTCCACAGATGGCATAGGTAAGGAGCTGAAACAAACGGTCATACCTTTGTCAAATCAAGTCGAATTTTGTTGATTTTGGTGTCATTCGACATATCTCGACGAGCTCTTTCGAATGAGGTATAATTTGCATTTTCGAATTTTTCACCCCAAAAAAGTGCTTGGTCCCCCCTTTGGTTTTTTGATTTTTCGGGACCTATAACTCGGTCCAGAATTATTTCCTAAAGTAGGGAATAGTACATTTCGACTCAGCTCGTCGAGACGAATCGAATGACATATGTCACGTCCCGAACTTTTACCACCGGTACACTACACTACAGCCGAAAAAGTATACAAATATCTAAAAAATTTCTAAATAGCCTACCTCCAGAGGTCGATCGAAAAAAATAACCCCCGGGGGCTATTTTAGAGGATTTACGGTATACATACTTACTTAAAATTAAATTTTAATTAATAATTTAAAATAATTTTTTGTAATTTCTGTATATTTAAATTAATTTTTAAGTGTTGTTTAAACTCGCGTCATAAACATCTGGATATTGCCTATTTAGTATTACAATGGGGGCCACCATCTCCACAACAGAATATTCTCCCTCAAGATGATTATTTGAATAGAAATTGAAACAATATCTTCAGATGAGAGTTAAGACAAATTTTTAGTCAGACTGTAGGGGGCATTTATTTAATTTTGGAATTTGTGGATGAATTTTTAAATCTTTCATTTTAGGTTAATGATTATAATCAGGTTTATCGGTTCATTGAAATTTTTCGGATATTCGGAACCAAAAACCCGAATCGAGAAATCCCCGTTTCTTCGTTCAGTTCCAAATCAGACAACCTTAATTATAATATTTAATTTCATTATTTTTTATAATTATTTACTTGTTTTTACAACTTTTTGTCAGCCCTTAAAATCTCTCTACTAGAGTTGCTCCCCGACGGGGTTGAGGGCCACGAGGACAAATTTTCAAGGAGGCAGCGCCACGGGGGGACTTTTTAAAAAATCTCTCAAATCCCCTGATTTTCGGGGATGGGGACTGGGAACGACTCTAAACTCTACCTACTATCATATTTTGTTTTAATCTTCCTACACTTTCTTTAATTTTTAAAGATACCCCTGAAGTTTTCACTTTTCTTAATTCATTTCTTTCAATTTCTCTTTTTTTTCACCTCAGAACTTGTCTTTTTTTGTTTCGGATAAATGCAAAACTTTCTCATTTTGATCAAAGTAATCTTAAATGGCGGGGGTGATGTTCATGAATTTCCCTCAACAAACAAAAATATATGTTTTCCCACTATATCTCCCCAACTAAAAAAATACAGTGTCTTTTACGATTTCTAGAATAGGCAAAATCTTTTGTAATCCGGAATTTCTTCTTTTAAGCCAATTTATGGATTTGACTTTATAACGAGCTTTGACCTTATATGTCTAGACTTTTAAAAACTAAATCAAAATAGACATTTTAATTAATTGTCTGGCTATTATGAAATTTATTTATTGACTGTCTTATTTTTAATGATTTTTAACCTCATTTTTTTAACTCAAAAATAAGCATGAATTTTTTTATGAATTCGCAAGAAAATTTTTCAATTAAATCGTTAAATGAGAAAAAATCCATAAAAATTAGATGATCTACGTTGTACGTACATATATTTGCAATTATAACGCCAATACGTGTAAATAAATCTATTTGGTTGTAGGATTAAAGGCGGGGAGATATAGTGGAAAAATATCATTTATATTTGTTCAGAGCAAATTTGAGCTTCGCTCCGACTATAAGTCAAATTTAAGAATGGACTCTATTTTATATGATGGATCTAGAAGAAATACTATAAATTTGAATTGGACTTATGGCTCACAGATTTATAAAAGTCAAGAATATAGATATAATCAAAACAATGACTATACGGTAATTTAAAAAATTTAATATTTGGGTTTTGTGGTTCTAGAGTGTGGTTCCTCTCTTTCCTTTAGTTTCCCTAACTAACCACAACCTCATTACCTTGTTTTTCAAAATTTTCTTCGGATAGGGTTTAGTGTCGTAAAATGCCTGTTGTGCGTGATTGTGTGATGTCATTTCATTTGATATGTCCTTTGATCCTACAAATATATTAATATTCCCGATTTGGTGGTTATGAAGGATATCGGGGTTATTTGATTTTTATAAAGATTTAAAAAATAATAATTTAAAGACTTTTTCTTTAAATCAAAAATTATTATAACTCTTTTTCGCCTTTATTTTTGAGAATATTTCGTTTTCGAATAACAATGTTTACTTTTAAATATTAAATTTATTTCCAAAAAAGTTTTAGATAAAATAATTTAGAATTAAAAATAATAATTTTAATTTATATAGGTATTTAAATATATGTACTACTTACTGTCCAAGAATACAAATAATTCTATTATATAAATGCCCCCCATTTCTAGTAAACTTCTTTTTTGAAAAATGTTTAAAAATTTCTAAAGCATTTTCTGCCAAAAACGTGTTTGTTGATAATATTATTTCCATTAAAATTAGTTTCTCATCTCTCATAAGCTTATAAGTAGCAAAGTTTACCTAGTGTTAAACTTGTTTTATAAAATATTTTTATAGTATTAATTAACGAGATTAGACTATCAATAACACAATAAGATATTCATTAAAATTAATATATATTCTATATAAAAACCTACATTTACTTGCCCATAACTAAATATATTTCTTGAATCGTATACCAAGATACGATAATTTCTTGTTCTTGATTCTCCATTGTTGTAGTCGATTAAAGGTATTCTAACAACACAAAAATAGGGGGAAAATGTGGTCGCTTTTTTTGATTAAATTTTTAGGGGTGTTATTTTTTAATAAATTGTTACCGTATTTCTTGCGTGTTGTTATTAAAGATCTTTATAAACGTGTCGGGCTAAAACGCGGAACGGACAAAACGCGGAACGACAGAACGAGGAACGACAAAACGAGGAATTACCAAAACACGGAACGACCAAAATACGGACCATACCAAAACGAGGAATAGACAAAACACGGTCTTACCAAAACACGGAACGGCCAAAAGGAGGAACGACCAAAATACGGTCCAGGGAAAAAATAAAATAAAAAAATAAATATATTGTAATTTAAAAAATAATGACAATTAAATACATAAAATCAATCAAAATGCACATAATTAACACATTGAGTAAGATAATCATCTTCATCACTATTGTGATAATTTTGTATTAAATTCAAGAGGCGTTCATTCGCTTGTCTATATTCAGTTAAAGAATTTTGATTTAAAATTTTTTAAAGATCAGAATTTCTTTTAAATCAGAATATTTTTTAAAATCAAAATTCTTTAAAATAGAAATATTTTAAAAATTTATAAAAAAAAATTCTGAAAAATTCTGATTTTTAAAAATATTTTGATTTAAAAAATCTTATCATTTTTGAATAATAATTTTTTGATAATATTTAAAATATTCTAAAATTATAAAGAATTATTTTTTCCCTGGACCGTATTTTGGTCGTTCCGCCTTTTGGCCGTTCCGTGTTTTGGTAAGACCGTGTTTTGTCTATTCCTCGTTTTGGTATGGTCCGTATTTTGGTCGTTCCGTGTTTTGGTAATTCCTCGTTTTGTCGTTCCTCGTTCTGTCTGTTCCGTGTTTTGGAATTCCTCGTTTTACCCCTCACCCTTTATAAAAATGAATTTATTAAAGGTTTAAATTTTTTGTTTATTTTCACATTTTTGTATTAAATCGATCTATACCATATTTTACAAGTTACTCATTTAATTTTATCACTAAATCTCTATACATTTAAAATTAATATTTTATTTAAAAATGAATGGAACAACTTCCACGTATATCGGATCCGGATATCCGAACTTTTCGGTTCGGATCGTAGAATTAGGGAAAAAGCGAAGAAATCTGGTCATTGATCTTCAGACATCCCAAAATTTTTGCCTGCGTCGCTTCAAACTTCGTTGACGCCTAATTTATATTTTCTTTTTCTTTATATTTGTTAGTTGATTTTTTTTTGATTTTTTTGATCAAATATTTGTTAATACGTAACAATTTATTAAAAAATAACACCCCAAAAAATTTAATCAAAAAAAGCGACAAAAAAATGAAGCCCCCATTTTCCCCTATTTTTGGAAAAGGTCACACCCTGTCTGGAATGAAAACTTTACATATTCTTTGTTCAACACCAAATTATTTTTGATGACCCTTTGAATTTGCCCCTCCCTAACTTTTATATTTTTTTATTTATTTCCCTGTCAATTTTTATTTAAAATTTTTTTCTTTTTTTTGAAAAAATAATTTTTGTCTAAATTTTAAATCTTTTAATTACTTTAAATTAATAAATAAATTTTTTTCGTGATGGACAATTTTTAAATTTTTTTTCATTCGTTTTCTACCCAAGTTTTCTGCCTTTTCTCTTTTAGCTTTAACTTAAATCTTTAATTTCATACTTTAATTCTCAAGTTTTATAAATTTTTCACGTTTTTCAACTCAACAATTAAATATTATTGTCATTATTATTATAACAATTAGAAACCAATAGCAACCTATTAAAATTTCTATAAAATTCTCAGTTAAAATTTTTTGTCAATTAATTGGTTAAAAATCATTTTTTAATTTTTCATTTTTTTTCTCTTATTTTTTGCACTTTTCTTCTATTTATTTTTCTAGACATTTTTTTTAATGTAAACAGTTTTACTACATACAGTGTGTCCGGAAATTATAAATTTAATTAAAGGTAGTCGTTTTTCAAGCGTCCGTAAATTATACGACCACCTTGGATAATCATGTTTTGGATAGTAGGAAAAATCCACAAAAATTCTGGTAAACATATCTATTGATATGAATAAAAACTTCAAAAGAAACGAAGTTCTAATATATCTCTATCATCAAGATCTCGAAGCCCGAAAATCAACGGAAAACCGTGGTAAATGTCTTTAAAAAATATTTTCGATCCCTTATAGACTAAATTAAATTTTTATTTTATAATTTTCTAAAAGCCCTTTAAATTTGCTATAAGAAACCCTTATTGTTGATAAATCGAAAAATTCTACCTTGGAGATATTGAGGTTTAAATTCAATGGACATGAAAATCATTAAATCTACCTCATGAAATGCCCTTTCTTAGCACCTTAAAAATTTAATGAAGTACAACTTAATGGAAAAAATTTTCTGTAAAATAAAATTTTCTGGTATTATAGCAAATTTAAAGGGCTTTTAGAAAATTATAAAATAAAAATTTAATTTAGTCTATAAGGGATCGAAAATATTTTTTAAAGACATTTACCACGGTTTTCCGTTGATTTTCGGGCTTCGAGATCTCGATGATGGAGATATATTAGAACTTCGTTTCTTTTGTATTTTTTATTCATATCAATAGATATGTTTACCAGAATTTTTGTGGATTTTTCCTACTATCCAGAACATGATTATCCATGGTGGTCGTGTAATTTACGGACGCTTGAAAAACGACTACTTTTAATTAAATTTTTCTGAGGGATGGTTCAGAATATTTAAATGAAATTTTGCCTAGAAGTTCTTAATTCATAAATAATTAATATAAAAAAGAAATGAAGCGGAAATATCATATTAAAGATAAGATATGATAAAAAATACAAGTGGTCGTATAATTTACGGACGCACTGTATTTAACCATTCTTCAGATTTAAATTAATTTGACCATTTGAAAATTTTAGTCGTTGACCATTTTAAGAAAAAACGGGGTAATAGTGTCGTTTCCCAGCCCCATTTTTTTCTCCCAATTTTCTTTTCCCCTTTCTTTCATCAAATTTGCCTTTCCATATTTTGCCTAAAAACAATCAAAAAGATTAATTTTTATTCATTTCTTTCACAAGGATCTTTCTTAACACATTGTTGTTCGACCCCCACATTTGTAGCAAGTTCTCTTTCATGAAGAAGTCCAAGCTTCTCAAGACATGCATCGAAATCATTATCACTCAAACGTAATTTTTCATATAAATCAATAGGTTTGAAATTCTTTAGTTCTTCCATTTTTATTAATTGGAAAATGATTCTTTTCATTACTCTAATACTTTTTCTTTTCATTACTCTAATACTTTTTTAAATATCACAAATTAATCTTTTTGATTGTTTTTAGGCAAAATATGGAAAGGCAAATTTGATGAAATAAAGGGGAAATTTTGACCATTCCGTACAAACATCGGGTAGAAAATTGGGAGGAAAAATGGGGCTGGGAAACGACACTATTACCAAAAACGGATATATCCGCGGATGGATATTACTCAAAAGTTGTACGGATATAAGTGGACACAGATATCGACCTCACGGATATATCCGGATACGGATACCAAAATCCGTGTCCATTACCAAGACTGTATTTTACCATTTTTCCCTATTCTCGTTAATTTTTTTTCTAGAAAAATTTACAAATTTTAACATAATAATTTAATTATAATATAACAATCTTCTGATAAAATTTCTAATAATTAATTTTAAAAAATGTCTGATTCATCAACATCTCAAAATTCTTTAACAACTAGTTCTTGCAGTTTTAATATACAAAAAAAATGTCAAAAGCGTAAAATGGTGTTTTATTCAGACAGTTCTGATGAAAGTTGTGATGATAATTTAATAGAAAAACAAAATAATTGGCGGAGAAGATCGTTGGCAGTTAATTCTCAAAATTTTATTTTTTTTTATTAAAAAAGTTTTTAGATTGAAATGGAGCAGACAAACTTGGAAATTAAGTTAATAAATGATAAATCTGATTTGGTAATAAATATTTTTGATAGATTAATTTAAATAGAGAATAAATGGGGGTATAGAAGGTTAAGAATTTCTTGGAGGGGCTTCTAATTTTTATAATAATTTTTGGGCTTCTAATTTTTGACCACCTGGAAAACTTTGAAACATAGGTTTTGGTATTGCTTTTGGTAATAGTTCGGATGAGAAAATTATTAAAAAATGGTCAGTCAGTCTTAGGTTATAGAACCTGTCGAGCTGTGTCGAATGACAACAAAATCAACCCCAGGTCTTAACTTTGGACCGAGATACAGCCAAAAACCCTGCGCAAAGAGAAAGGTTTTGCAAAAGCGTCTCACGACTACAATAGGATTACTTTATGTTATAACCTTGTTAAATCTTTTTCAATTATGTTGATTTTGATGTCATTCGAATCAGCTCGACAAGCTCTTTCGAATGAGCTGTTATTTGTTTAATCGAATTTGCCTGTGGGTCGAAATATAGATCTTATATAGCACAGTACCGGGTCTGTAACTCGGTCTTTACTAATCAGATTGGGTTGATATTGGTGTCTTTCGACTCAGCTCAAGAACTCTTTCGAATGACGTAACATTTGTATAATCGAATTTTTCACCCAAAAAACAGTTTGGTTTCGCCTAAGGTTTTTCTATTTTTTTCGATTCTCGGGGGCCTATATCTCAGCAAGTTTTCGTCTCCTACAAAGAATTCTTACATATTTGAAAGCCCTGCGAAGGGAATTGATTGGTGTAAACTTTGAATCTAGAGCTAGGGTATAAAATAGATTGTGGTCAAAATGACCTCAAACAGGCTTTGACCTCAAACAATGACCTCAAATTGACCTCAAACGTTTAAGTGGTTGCCATAATTTATTTTTTAAAGGAACGCAAAGATAAAATAACAAATAATCGTCTTGAAGAATTATCGGTCACCAATGACACAACTTCAATTCTTAACGAATTAGAGATCCAACCTCATGCTGCTCGTATTATTATCCTGGCAAATCAAATGCATAAAAAATTTTTGGGGAATTGTGCAAATACTGTTGTTATTTTTGCTGCTTCATTGTTGGAACAAGCTGATCAAATGGTTTCTAAGGTTTGATTTTATTGTGTTAAAAATTTTGTGAGCAAGGGATTGAGTGGGTAGCGCGGGTGGAGGGTGTGGGTGTTATATTAGCTGAATCAGGCATTTATGCATTACACAGCACAAATACACTGCAAATTTTATGGCCCGTAACGGGAAGTAGTGGTGAGCCCCCCATCCCCCCCCCCCGAAATGGGGAAAAGTGAAAAATCTAGGAAGAAGATAGAGCAAAAATGTGAATTTTTTAGCCTACAGCTCTGCAAATTTCTCAAAATTTTCGCCTTCGGTGCCGAAAACTACTCCTCTCGAAAAAAATTGTGGTTACGGGCCTGGTGATCATAGAGTTAGAATTGTCAATAACTGCTAGGAGGTTGTTGATTACATTCCTACTCATGACTAAAATGGGGGATTTCTGACCTTATCTAAAAACTTTTTAAAAATTAGGGAATAAAACCTATTGAAATTGCTTCTGGCTATGAACAATCGTTGGCTAAAGCTGAAGAAATTCTTCCAAAACTAGTTATTGATGATGGAGTTAATAAATTTAAAGTGTTGACTAAAAACAAGGATAAACGGGTTTGGATTTTTAATTATTTAAAAAAACAAAATAGAATTGAATCTGGCCTGACTAAACATGTTTAATAATCAAAAATTAGAAAAAAAATTTTTTAAGTTATTGGCCGGTGCTGGTGCTACAGAAATTGAACTGTCCCTACAAATTCAACATTTTGCAGAAACTCAATTTAGACCTGAACAATGCTCAATTAGAAAATTTGCTGCAGCGTTGGATGTTATACCCAAGCAATTGACTAAAAATTGTGGTGGTAATTTTAAAAATTACTTAATAATTTATTTTAAAAATTAATTTTAAAAATGGAGGTAATTTAAAAACTACGGAGGCTCTGGCTAATTTGTATGCTGCTCATAAAAATGGATTAATTAATGAAGGAGTTGATGTTTTAAATTCAAAATTGGTTGATGCAAAGAAAGCAGGAATTTATGATTTATTTAATGGAAAATTGTGGGCATTGAAATTGGCAACAATTGCTGCTTGTTCTATTTTGTGGATTGATCAGGTTTTTTTAATTTTAAACTGTTTTGGTTTTGCGTTATGTAGTACATCGCATCTCACCATAGGCTTTACGGGATTTAAAGTTGTATTTTGTAATGAGGTGTATCTTAAATTGAGATTATTTCTAAGGCAGCCCCTACCTTCAGTAGCCATTCAAATTGTCAACCGTATCTTAAATTGATGAATATTTAGGTTCGAGAAGGGTAGGCATGTCTAATCTTCTTGGAGTACAAATCTTTAAAATTGATAAAACCTCTTATTTACTAATTAAAAGTAAAACATTCTTTTTGACCCTATCTGAAAGTAAGGGCGCCATCCAATTTTTTCCATATTCCTAAAAATATTTATTTTTCTTCTTTTTTCCTCCCTATTTTTGATTTTTGCCTTAAGACTTAAACGCAAAAGGATTAATTTTTCTTTAATTTTGTGAGCATTAACTTTTTTTCTGTCTGGGTTCGTCCGTGTTTTGTCTGTCCGTGTTCATCCATGTTTTGTCTGTCCGTGTTCATCCGTGTTTTGTCTGTCCGTGTTCATCCGTGTTTTGTCTGTCCGTGTTCGTGCGTGTTTTGTCTGTCCGTGTTCGTCCGTGTTTTGTCTGTCCGTGTTCATCCGTGTTTTGTCTGTCCGTGTTCATCCGTGTTTTGTCTGTCCGTGTTCATCCGTGTTTTGTCTGTCCGAGTTCGTCAGACAAAACACGGACGAACTCGGACAGACAAAACATGGATGAACACGGACAGTCAAATCACGGACGAACTCGGACAGACAAAACACGGACGAACTCGGACAGACAAAACACGGACGGACCCAGACAGAAAAAAGTTAATGCTCACAAAATTAAAGAAAAATTAATCCTTTTGCGTTTATAGTCTTAAGGCAAAAATCAAAAATAGGGAGGAAAAAAGAGGAGAAATAAATATTTTTAGGAATATGGAAAAAATTGGATGGCGCCCTTACTTTCATATACTGCCTTCTTTTTTAAGTTATTGGCCGATGCAGATACAATAGAGGATGAACTGACAATAGAGGATGAACTTCAACTTTTTGTTGAAACTCAATCTAAGCTTAAAAAATATTCAATTAAAAAATTTTCCGAGGCCTTGGATGCGTTACCTTCACGCTTGGCAGAAAATTATGCAAACAAGTCCACAGAAGCTCTAGCAATTGCCAGTAATCTTTTCCCAATTACCATAAAAATACCAAATGGAACTAAAAAAGTGGTTTATAAATGCCATGAATATTATTTTTCTGTATCTGTTGGTGCGTTCAGATGCATTCATCAATCAAAAATTAATTGTACTGGCAGGATAAATATTGAAAATGGGAAGGTTATTAGGCAAGAGATACATACATGTCGGTACCAAGAAGAAACACCACACGAAGAAATTCCAGAATCTCCACTTTCAACTAATATCTCTCTGTTGGAGAGAGATATCTCTCTTTTGCCTGTTGGAACTAGTGCTAATGAAGTATATGATGATGATTGTGGAGATGAAGTTATTGTTGGTGTTGAAAAAGGTTTGTAATTTTTTATTTTGTTACCATTTTCGGTAATAGTTCGGATGAGACCCCCCTCATTTTTCCTTCCACAAAGTATTAAAAAATGGTCAGTCAAAAAATGGTCATCAAACTCGCCGAGCTGTGTCGAATGATAACAAAATCAACTCCAGGTCTTAACTTTGGACCGAGATACAGCCAAAAACCCTGCGCAAAGAGAAAGGTTTTGCAAAAGCGTCTCACGACTACAATAGGATTACTTTATGTTATAACCTTGTTAAATCTTGTTCAATTATGTTGATTTTGATGTCATTCGAATCAGCTAGACAAGCTCTTTCGAATGAGCTATTATTTGTTTAATCAAATTTTACAGCCCAAAAAATGAGCTTGGTCAACCCTTTTATTATTCAATTTTCGGGGGTCTGTATCTCTGCCCAAAGTTAAGACCAGGGGTTGAGTTTGTTGTCATTCGACACAGCTCGGCGAGTTCGATAACCTAAGACTGACTGACCATTTTTTAATACTTTGAGGAAGGAAAAAGGAGGGGGGGGGTCTCATCCGAACTAATACCCCATTTTCTTTGCTGACTTTCTTAAAGAAAGGAAAATCATTTTAATGGATTTTATTTTCTTATTTCCTTTCCTTTATTTTCTTAGCTTCTGTTTTAGATGGGACGAATTATTTGTAGGGTATGAAAGCTTGTGGCAGGGGAACTCCGTAATCGGTTTAGAACTGGAACCGGGTTAGGTCTTGAACCGTCTAGAAACTGATACCGTGAACCGGCAAAGGCCCGGAACCGGTTTTAAACCGAAACCATGGAACCGGCAAAGGATCGGAACCAGGTTAGAACCGGTTCCGGAACCGACGGATATTTGCGGATAGGTAGAGAACGAAACGGATATTTACCTAACTTCACTAACCCCGATATCCTTCATAACCACCAAATCGGGAATATTAATATAGGGTTATCAGCCAAAGTATTACCGTATAATTTAGATATTTTTAAAATTTATTTTAAATATTCTTTGTCTTTTTAAATAATTTTAAAAAATTATTGACATTTATTTTTAGGAAAAAGTAAAATAACAATTGAGGATTATGACAAAGTTCTGACTGATATTGGATTTGTTCCTAAGCTGAAATTTCCACCTGCTTCAGTTAGATTTGTTGAAAAGTGAGAATGGTGGTTGGAAATTTATAAATCGAATTAATTTAGTGTTGTTATTTACTTGTTAATATTTAATCCCTTTAATACAATAAATGTTATTTAAATTTGCCCTTCCTCGTATACTTTCTATTACTTGAAGGTAACAACACTACTTTAATTTTCGGAAAGAATTCTTAATTGTATTACAAATATTTTTGAAATAACACAAATAACGAGTGTCTTTTTATGTAAACATTCCATTGCTTTATTTTTTCTCAGCTGATAAAGTTTGTAAAGTTCGTTGTAATTTTTAAATTTATTTTATTTATAATTTAACCTTAAATGCTAACTTTGTAAATTTTGTAAATTTGATTTTAATTGAGACTTGATTCACTAGCTGCCAAAAAGTGTTGAAAAATTACGGCATGTGTTTTGTAATCCGATTGGCATGGCTCTTGTCCAGTTTATGCGTTCAATCACATTTTTATACGTCCAATGAACAAAACAAATGAAAACTCATTGAAAACGGTTCAATGAGTTGAGTCGAATCTATCAAAATCAAAGTGATTGAACAAGTTGGTCTTTCTACTATCAATGGTTGCTGGTTTTGTAAGCAATAATATATGTATCTCTCTTTACCGACTTTCATCATTTGAACTTTCCAACGAAAATTCGGTTTCTTGTAACTTTGTTCAGAATCATCAAAATAATTAATTTTTGTGTCATTTGATTCGGCTTGGCGAGCACCTGCAGATGGCATAGTGCTTGTCCGAATCGGATTCAGGGACATGAATTTTACCAATGCGGCATCAGGTAGCAGTGACAAGAATTTATCCTTTTTTGCTTAAATGATATTTATATTGTTTGATTTTTTGATTCGTTCGGTTTTTGAAATAAAATAAAATTTTATAATGGAACCTAAATGGAGTTCTATTTAAATCTACGTCGAAAATAACCCCGCACCATAAAGAAAGTTGGGGTAATGGGATGAGATGTTGGTCTTTCCATTATTTTAAAGGGAAAAAGACCAATTCATTATTGACTAGGAAAGGTTTGGGAACGGCTGTTGGGGGTCCATGGTTTCGGTTCAAAACCGGTTCCGGACCTTTGCCGGTTCACGGTATCAGTTTCTAGACGGTTCAAGACCTAACCCGGTTCCAGTTCTAAACCGATTACGGAGTTCTCCTGCCACAAGCTTTTATACCCTACAAATAATTCGTCCCATCTAAAACAGAAGCATTTCCCATCTAAAACAGAAGCATAATTCTTCTCCTTTTTTGCAAATTTAGGTTTCTCAAAAATCAGACATTTATTCTCTCTGTTTAGTTGCTTTTGAATTTGTATTGCGATCAGCAAATTCAGAACGATTTCTCTTAATTGATTCGCACTTTAATACACAATTAGTTGTTGATAATTTAATAATTAATTTATTATCTACTAATTATGATATTCAGCAATTAATAGATGAAGTTGAAGGGTGGATTTGGAGAAATGATTTAATTATGACACTTAAGGTATTTTATTTATTGAAAATAAAATTGGATATAAAAATTAAAATTAATTTTTAGTTAAGGAATAATTTAAAATTTTTCAAAATTTCTGTAAATTAATCCATTCGGTACTTTCCTGTTATGACGCAACACATTTAAATTTTTTTAAAAAAGCTAAAAATGCTCAATACAGTTAACTAGGCGGCATAAATGCAATTATCTGGTCTAAAATAGTATCAAAAGTGTCTATTTCTCTGTTTTTGCATTCTTCTCCACTTCATTTATTGGTGGGCCAGGGAACAGACTTCCATAATTTTTTGTGAGAGAGTTAGGCATGAACAAAAACACTACGGTAGACTGGTCTCAATATATGCGGGAACTTTGTGCTTATCATCTGCTTCAAAAAGAACAAGATGGGCATCAGATAGGTGGTCCCCCTCCCCCCCATAAACTTTTTATTCTCAAAAAGGTAATTTTTTAAAAAAAGTCTGCATTCCCTTAATGAATAGTGCTTCTTTTAATTTATGCGTGTGGGAAAAAATTTTATGCTTATTATTACTATTTTTGACCATTTTTAGCTTTTTTAAAAAAATTAAATTTGTTGCGTCATAACAGGAAAGTACCATCCATTCTTTATTTTTTAATTTCCTTTTAGAGTTCCATAATGTATATCCTTAACTTAAAAAACCCCTAAAGAAATAAAGTAAGATAATATACCTATAAGTATTGAAATAATAATTGATAAAATAATAATAAAGTTTTTTTCCAAATAAACTTTTGTTTATCAATTTTATATAAAAAATAATTGAAAATAAATTCATAGTATAATTAATTTTAAAACATCTAAATTAATTTTTAAATATTGTTTAAACCCGCGTCATGATCATCCAGATATTGTACATTTATTATCTCATTGGAATCCAGCATCTCCTCCACCAGAGCCTACTTTCTTTGATGAAGATTATCTGAATACTAGATTAAAATAAAAATAAGTAAATTTTGATTTGAAAAAATAAATTCCGTACAATTTTTTAGTAATTTCTATTTTTAATTTTAAAAATTTTGCCCTGACTTTACTGGAAATTTATTTAATTTCTAAAATTTTTACAATTTCCATAAACTTTCATTTTAAATTAATGATTATAATTAGCGTTATTGGTTTTTGAAATTTTTCGGATATTCGGAACCAAAGAACCGAAAAATCCTCGGTTTTTCGAATCGACAACACTAATTACAATATTTAATTTCATTAATTTTTTAAAAATTATTTCTTGATTTTGCAATTTTTTAAGCCATTAAAATTTTTTCTGTTTTATTTTGTCTTAATCTTCCTCAAATTTCTTCAAATTATTTAATTTAAATTCCCTAAACTTTTCGTTTTTCTTAATTCTCTTCTCCCAAATTTTCTTTATTTCCACCATAAAACTTTTCTTTCCTTGTTTCGGATAAATTTAAAACTTTTTAATTTTGATGAGAAGGCACAATTAAATCTTTACTTTCAGTCAGCTTTTTCTCTTCGAATATCTAATTTTTCATCGAACCCCTCAAAATTTTCCTTGTACTTTCCAAAAAATCTCCTTGATTGGCAAAATCAGAATTAAATTTCACTCAACTTTTTTTCCTTTCTTGACTTTATACATATTTTACTTGGTATCACGACTTTTGCGCCGAGAACATTTGCGCCGCGACTTATGCGCCGCGACTTTTGCGCCGGGCGACTTTTGCGCCGCGACTTTAGCGCCGCGACATTTGCGCCGGGCGACTTATGCGCCGCGACATTTGCGCCGCCATTATTTAAAAAAATAAAATAATAACTACAATCGGACCTCATTTTAGAGGCCTTGGAAATCCCCGGATCCGATATCCCATATGATTTCTGATGTGCTGACTTTTTCGGATCAGGAAATTTGGATCTGCTAACCTATTCCGGCATGATTTTCAGCCCCAAAAGGGTGCATTATAGTCTAAGATTGTCGGATCCGGTATCCGAAGATTTCCAACTATCCGACAACCCTACTATAGTGAGATCCGGCTGTAGTTATTCATATATTTTTAATGATAGTGGCGGCGCAAAAGTCGCCCGGCGCAAAAGTCGCGGCGCAAAGGTTCCCCGGCGCAAAAGTCGCTCGGCGCATAAGTCGCGGCGCAAAAGTCGCGGCGCAAGAGTCGCGGCGCAAATGTTCTCGGCGCAAAAGTCACGGAACCTTTTACTTTATATATACATATATATAACATGTACTTTTATTGTAAACATATTTTATTTCTTAATAAATTTTACGTGAAGAAACGTTACATGAAAATTTCTCATGAAACAGTAAATTTTCTATAGGTTGTGGGAATAATGTTTTATAAAATAATGATAAACAAAATGTTAACAAGAAAATTAATTAAAGAAATAATTTAACTAGATATTATATTTAATTAGTAATATATTGTGCCTGGAAATTTCAGATTTGTCCGTACTCATAATACCCCTAATTTTGGTCTCGTACTTCGTTCGAGGTATCCAAGCACTGGTAATACCTATAGTAGGTAAATGTCCAGCTCGCGTCCCGCATGTCCGCAAAAGGCATTCTGTAAAAATGCTTTTTTCTGCAGTCAATTCCTTTCTTCTCTCTACCATAATATTCCTCGAGTAGTCAAATGATGTGTTGCTAGTTTGGCGCAGATAATAAAGGAAGTAAGAGAAATATTGAATTAAATTTTTATTAATATTCAAGCTTTATTACTATTTCTAAATTTAAGATTAAAATAAAAAACGATGTATTTCCTCAAGTAATAAAAATTTTAAAAAATTTCTATGAAATTTTTTAAAATGGTAGAAGCTTACAGAGCCCCCAAAGAAAATTAGATAATTTTTTTCGTAATCTTCGTCAGAAATCAGAAATTTAATTTATTTGTAGTAATTTTAAATTATTTGTAGTTAATAGTAAAAGAAGCTAACTTTTTCAGATTAAAGTTAAATTTTCAATTTTAATTTAGAGATAGCAATAAAGCTTGAATATTAATAAAAATTTAATTCAATATTTCTTTTACTTCCTTTATTATCTGCGCCAAACTATCAACACATCATTTGACGCCTCGAGGAAAATCATGGTAGAGAGAAGAAAGGAATTGACTGCAGAAACAAGTTAAAAGTGTATATGGAAGATATCGAGGGATTAAACGGAATATTGGACCTACGATATCCCTCTAATAAATCGTGCGAACTCATTAACTTTTAAATCGAAAAACATTTCTTTAATTTCAAAAACTGGTCGAAAAATAGAGTCCCACGCTGTAGTATAGCCCCACTTTGGAGGATAATTGAAAAATAGAGCCAATGGAGCTCTAACTAGACCTTAAAAAAATTATTTCCAGCAAAGAAAGGAATTTCTTCAAATTCCAACTCGATTTCATTCCCTTAGGAAATGAAAATACTAATTCTCCAGTCAAATCAATTACAATCAAGTGAGAAATTTTAAAAATATGATAAAAAATATTATTCATTTTTTCAAAATGAATAATTATAACCAATGCTTCAAAATTTAATTTTGTTTCGATTATACCCATAACCCAAATAAACTTCTCATACAACTTAAGTAACCAAGATCTAAAAAAAATTTATAATAATAAATTATATCTGTTGTTACCTAAAATAAGATTGGCCAAATCTCCCTAGATACACAACAATATATTTCTACGTTCATAATATTTATTTAACGAATTAAAATATGAATAATTAAGTTTGAAATCAACATAGGTGGAAAGGGAAAAGCTAGCTGCAAACATAAAACTATTTGAATGATCGGAGAAAGCTAGTTGGTATAGCATTAAGTAAGTGGGCGTGTACATTGGCTATTTAGTGTAAAAGGGGTGAATGGGAAAATGAATAATGTGTTTGGAAATAATTGATTGGGAAATAAATAATAGAATTAGGGACTAATAAATGAATATATCTTACATGATTTTCTGGAGCTAAAGACAAATATTTAAGTTTTAGCGCCACAAACTACATCATTTTGAAGCTGAAATTATTACTTATAAGCTTATTTGTAGATCTGATTCTATAAAGAACTTCGCCTGTATAAACATTTTTAAAATAGAAATAAGCATTCAAAATAATTGTCTCGTTATTATGAAATTTTTATTTATCGACTGTCTATGAAATTTGCCAAAAAGAAAGGCGGTTCTTTACTTAAAGAGTGAAATGCAAATTTGCAATGAAAAAAATTTTCTTAATTGATTCATTAAATGTAAATGCACTTAGCTACATTTAAAAATATAAAATTATTTAAGAAATATACAAATAAAAGTAAATTGCCGCCGGAACAGGTGTGGAAAAGTGGAAGAGATAAAATGTATATTGTGTAGGATTTAAGTTGGGGAGAAATTAGTAAATTACATTCATTTATTTTTGCCATGGAAAATCGTCTTTGTCGCCAAAAAAGAAGATTTTTGGCTTTTTGGCCTTCCAAAATTCTCAAAAAATAAATTTGGAAAAAGGGAAAAAAATTCTCCCGATATCCTATTGATTCCTTGATATTCTCAGAATTCTTCGACATCCCGCAGATTCACTCACATTCTTTGATATCACTCTTAATTCACCACAATCTTACGTGAAATATTTCCACCCGGTGCCCGGAGTCAACAATTTGCCGGAGTTTCTGCTTGGATATAAGATCTTGCTTGGATAAAGATCTGCTTGGATATAAGATCCTAACAACTCATCAAAAAACTGCAAATTATTTTAAAAAATTTAAATTTTTCCCCGATTTGCTTTTTCGAGTTAGAAGATTTTTTCTCCCAATATAAGTCAATTCATATAAGAAAGGACAGCCCGCTACAAGGCGCTTGGTTTAAGTTTTTAAATAATTGTTCGGTTATTGTCTTTGTTGATTCTGACTCCGAAAACAAAAACATGGTTTATTAACTGCCACGCAAATACTTCATTGTGAAACATCGTATTAAACTGTCTTGGAAATTATAATTCTCTATATGCCAAAAACATAAAAATAATAAAAAAATATTTACGTCAAAGTTTAAATAAATGTTATAATTTTAATTTTTATTTAAATAATAAATAAATATTAATATATTAAAACAAAATGGAATATCTATTTATTTTAATTACAATTATTATTTTAATTAATTTACCAAGTAAATATTTATTTCAAATAAAATTCGTATTTAATTTAAAAAAATATTTACATTAATAATTTACTAATAAATTAAATTAAAGTAGTAAACAGTGGTTGTGTTCAATGTACTGGACGAGGACAACAAACAAATTCTCCACCTCGTGGTGCTGGAACATCACAACAAACAAATACTGGACCATTCTCTTCAACTCAACACCAGCATGGTATTATGTAGATTTATATAACTTTAAAATTTTTGTGGAAACTCGGCCAACCCTTAAATGAACCGTTGATTACCAGAGATGCGTCGAAATTTCGATTTTCGACTTTCGATTTTCGATTTTCGACGTTTTTTTCTTTCGATTTTCGATTTCCGATTTTCGAATTTTTTCATAAAATTTCGATTTTCGATTTCGATAATTTTAGTTTTTTCGATTTTCGATCGATTTTCGATTTTTTTTTGCAAAATTGCATTATCTTTTCTCTTAGGATTTTATTCCTGCGGCGCCAAAAATGAAGAAATTTGGCTACTTGGCCTTTCAAAATTCTCGGAATTTTCGCCTGCGGCGCTGAAAAATGAAGAAATCTGTCTTCTAGTCTTCAAAAATTTTCAAAATTTTCGCTTGCGGCACAGAGAATTGAAGATTTTTGGCTTAAGGATCGTTCAAAATTCTGAAAATTTTCGCCTGCGGCGCAAAAAAAGGTTAAGAAAGATTGAGGGATAAAAATAAGGGCTAAGAAGATCACGAGATTCCCTTTAATCCGCCCAAATCCCGCGTAACCCTTGATATCCCTCATATTCGCCTCATATCAAATAATATCCACCTTAATCTACCCAAATCCACCTAAATAATATTATCATTGACTGACTTTCCACCCGGGCCTCCAATTAATCCATTTGCCTTACAATAATAAGAATAAATTTAAAAAATTTCTGCAAAGTTTAGAAAACCGAAAACTTAAAAAATTTAGAGACAATTGAATATGTGGACGGGCATAGATTGGTTAGAATACCTTTAATCGACTACATCAGAGAATCAACAAGAAATTTTGGTGTTGGTGTTATGGTGTACGATTCGAGAAATATATTTAGCTATGAGCAAGTAAATGTAGGTTTTGAAATAAAATATATTTATTTTAGTAAATATCTAAAAATTATTAAGTGTCTAATCTCGATAACACGATAAAAATATTCTATAAAACTACTATTAGTGTTTCACGTAACCGAAATTTTGACCAGAACTGAAACCTGATCCAATTTGAGTTCCGAATCCAGGAACAGGAACTTTTAAAAATTTTGCTAGCAAATTTTTAAAATTTTGTATTTTAAGTAGGGTTGTCTGTTTCACCACTTTCTTCGGTTAACCGAAACCGAGCCGCAAACCAAACCGAAACTATCGGGTAACCGAAACCGAACATAGAACCGAACGACACAAATCCCCTGATAAGCCCGATACACCACCAATTTCATGATATCCCCATTGATCCCCGAATTTCTTCGAATTATTATTAATACCAGATCTCTAGATATCAAATCGCCGATATACCATTCTAACTCTTGATAAATCGAAATCGGTCTATATCACTCCAAATCCTCAATAATCCATGTAAATTCTCAAAAATACCCTATTCTTCGTTCCTTTTTAAAAATTCTGTGAATATCGGAAGGCCAGGTGAGAAATGCCAAGTCCAATTTGAGTTCCGGTTCCGGTAACCGGACCCAAAAAATGCCGGAACTTTCCGGAACCGGAACTTTGGGTGAAACTCTATTTATGTAATATTAGGTCAACTTTGCTACTGCTAATCTTATGAGAGATGAGAAACTAATTTTAATGGAAATAATATTATCAACAAACACGTTTTTGGCAAATAATGCTTTAGAAATTTTTAAACATTTTGCAAAAAAGAAGTTTACTAGAAATGGGGTGCATTTATATAATAGAATTATTTGTATGCTTGGACAGTAAGTAGTACATATACATAAATATATAAATTAAAATTATTATTTTTATAATTTTAAATTATTCTATTTAATAAAATAATATTGAAAAGTAAATATTTGAAAACTAGTTTCTGATTCAAAAACAAAATATTCTCAAAAAGAGTTACAATAACTCTTGATTAAAAAAAAGAAAGTCTTTTTATGTTTATAAAAACAAATAAATAGGGTTGATGGTTCGGAACTGAACCGATGTGCTGAGTTTTTTTCGTTTAGTTTCCTTGGTTCTGTTCCGTATATCCAAAAGATTTTCTAGGAACCGATATTTATTAGGCAATATAATAAATAATTTTATTAAGCAATATAATTACACAAAATATTCAAAGAATGGTTTTGGATGGTGGAATTCAAACTTTGGAGAATTATTTTTTAAATATGCCTGGTTAGACTTTAATAAATAATAAATGAAAATTAATGTTTTTTAAAATACTAAATTAATTTGAATTAAATATTAAAAATTATTTTATTTTAAAAATACCATAAAATAAAAAAAATACATTCATAATTTAATTTTCTATATGATTTTTACAAAATAACAATTTTAGATCGAAGCCCATCAAATATGAAAAAACTTTTGTATCAAATGACATTAGCAGTAGAGCAGTTCCATAATGGAAGTAAATTTTAATATAAATAAATAGCAAAAATAAATGGCTCTATCTTAGGACATACATCCCATCAAAGTATATGCGTCCCAAACTTAATTTAAGCGCAAAACAATTAGTAACCATTTTTTAATTTTATTAATGACAACTAATATGTTTAGTTGCTCAAGAGACAACGAGCTTTACTAAATATTTAACATTCATATACTAGGTGAGTTTCTTTTCCCATCTGTGTAAAGTGCTCTAGGATTACAACAAATCTATTTTGATCCTCATAGGAGTGTAAATGGAAAATTAACATTTACCAACTTCTGGTCTTAATTAAAACAGTAGCCGCCTTCAGCAACAATATGATCATCGTTGGGTTAACCACCGTATATATTTTGTTGACCCCAACGATCCAATAGTTCACACAAGGAATGAAGGCAACTTGGGGGGCTCTTAAAACTAGCATACACCACCTTTATGGAACAATAATCATTAATAAAATTTAAAAAATGTTTATTAAACTTTAATTGGGCGTATTTCCTAGGATAGGGCCAACTAAATATTCAAAAATTAAATAAAAAATTAAAATTTAGGTGCTTTGCATCTAAATATCAATCCTTCTAATTTTATTTGTGATAATGAGAATGGATCAAATGAGTGTATTGTAAAGTTAATACCTGGGGTAAACTCTACCTTATCTACAAGAAATACTAAAAATTTGAATTGGACTTATGGCTCAGAAATCTATAAAAGTCCGGAATATAGATCTAATCAAAATAATGAATATACAGTAATTTGTTATATAATTATGTACATAAAATAGTGTTTTTGTGATTCTTGGAATCAAAATCAGTAGACACGCCTAAGAGTGAGAGTCTTTTCTCCGTTGTAGTAGAGAATTTTCTCTAGTAATCTCAGAATTTTTAGGTTATATATTGTCTTCATTAATTTTCATCTAATTTAACACTCAATTTTACGTTTCTAATTCATTTTTTACAAATTCAGGTTTCTCAAAGATCAGACATTTATTCTCTCTGTTTAGTTGCTTTTGAATTTGTATTACGATCAGCAAATTCGGAACGATTCCTTTTATTGGATTCACACTTTAATATACAATTAGTTGTTGATAGTTTAATAATTAATTTATTATCTGATGAACCTTCGACTAATTATGATCATAGACCATCATTAGCTGATCAGGATGAAGAGTGGATTTGGAGTAATGATTTAATTGGAACACTCAAGGTATTTAATTTTTTAAGTAAAATTATACATATAATTAGTTAAAATTAATTTGTAGTTACCGTATATCCTTTAATAACTACCCTGGGTAATTATTGTTTCGACATTCCGCTGAAGGGAGGGGCCATTCCCTCCATTTGAATGCCAATTTTTGGGGCATTGAAAAATAGAATGGCGGCCATTCTATTAGAATAAATACTGTAATTGATAATAATTTGGCCTCTTTTTAAAGTCATTTAAAAATAATATACTAGTAAAATTATTTTCAAAATATTTAAATTAATTTTTAAGTATTGTTTAAACTCACGTCGTGAACGTCCGAATATTACCCATTTATTATGGCAATGGGGGCCATCATCTCCACAACAGAATATTCTCCCTCAAGATGAATATTTTAATATAGATTGAAACAATATTTTCAGATGAGAGTTAAGACAAATTTTTAGTCAGACTGTAGAGGACATTTATTTAATTTTGGAATTTGTGCATGAATTTTTAAATTAATTAATGGTTATAATTAGGGTTATCGATTCATGAAAATTTTTCGGATATTCGGAACCAAAGAACCGAATCGAAAAATCCCCGTTTCTCCGATTCAGTTCCGAACAGTACAACCTTAATTATAATATTTAATTTTATTATTTTTTAGAATTATTTACATACTTGTTTTTACAACTTTTTGAGAGCTCTACTAGAGTTATTTCCCGACGGGGGGGAGGGGCACGGGGATAAATTTTCAGGGAGGCAGAGCCACGGAGGAGGGGAGGACCATGGGGATAAATTTGCGGGGAGGCAGCGCTACGGAGGGGGGACGGGGGGAGGGTCCGGGGACAGTGAAAATTTTTTTCTTTTTCACGGGGAGGACGGCGACGAAAAATTTTCAAAGGAGCTCTCAAATCCCCCGACTTTCGGGGACGGGGACTGGGAACGGCCCTAAACTCTACCTACTATTTTATTTTGCTTTAATCTTCCTATATTTTCTTTAATTTTTAAAGATTCCCCTAAAGTTCTCACTTTTATTAATTCTATTCTTTCAATTTCTCTTTTTTTCACCACAGAACTTGTCTTTTTTTTTGTTTCGGATAAATGCAAAACTTTCTCATTTTGACAAATTTTATACAATTGAACACGGACTGGATTTTTTCAAAAGTTTGAAAAAACTTAAGCTTTTTGCTAAAATTTTCTTATTTTGGATATACATAGTATAGTATACCGGTGGAAAGGTTTCGATATAAGACCCATACCATTATATTCGTCTTGGCGAGCTGAGTTGAACGGTACAACTCTTTTTTTCCGGAGATGTAAGTTTTAATAAATTTATGATAAAAAATGTGCAGGCAAAGACTTTTGAGGCACCATGTATTAGAAGAAATAAAGTATTTATGTACTTGTTTATACAACTTTTTGAAAGCCTACATTTGCTACATTTTTTAAATTTTAAAGATTCCCCTAAAGTTTTCAAACTGACCTGGGCCGGGTTTTTCGGATTTTAACACCGGAAACGCTGAAAAACAAATTTTATACTATCGAACACGGACTGGATTTTTTAAAAGTTTTCTAAAGAATATAGGTATGTATTTCATCAAATTATCCAAACATTTTAATAAATTAATTTAATATGATAACTAAAAGAAATATTTATTGCAATTCTTTAATTTTGGTGGTAGTACTTATTATTTATTTAGCAAGAGCTGTCAAAAATTTCATTTTGGAACGGATTTTATGAGTCCCAATAATATTATCTGAGACTGGGAATTTTGTAACAAATTCTATTTTTCTTCGATTCAAAGTGGAAAGGAATAACTAAAGGGTATCTTGGGCGCCCCTAGCTTTATAAATAGTGTTATTGAATTATTAAATTATTATCCTTGATAAAAATAAAATGATCCTGTTATTGAAATAAACGCGTGGAATGAGTTAATATTTTAGTTACAAAAATTATTTTTTTACCATTTATTAAACTACTTATTTCCTCTTTTCCTCCCTTAAATCATTAAATTTTCATTACTAAAAATATGTGCTTTAAATAAACTTTGAGAAACTTCAAAAAATTCTTTAAAAAACAGATTTACCCTGCATTTTTACTCCTCAAACCCCCTCAAAAATTTCCATTTTCTAACAATTTTTTTTAATTTTGGACAGCTCTATTGGCAGTAATTAATAATAATAAAAAAAATAAAGGCAGTAATATATTAATTATAAGGCAAAAAAATTTTAAAAACAATTATTTTTAAATTTAAGTATCGCAGCTCTGATGAAATTCCATTTTTTTGTCAATATCTGCCGAAACTTCATCAATTTGGGTATTTAATTGGCTTAAAGTTTTTCTGTAATTTTCGAGTTCAACCTCCAATGCGTCGTTTCTTTGTAATAGAGCTGAAAAAATGATTTTTAAAATTTAAATAAAGATTTGAATTAAGCATGTTATTAAGAAGCAGAAGATTGAAAGTGAGAAGAGATTCATTCAAAAATCTCAGGTATCGAAATATTCCCTGGTTTTTCAATTTTTCGAGATATCGATATAAATTTTGATCGATCTTCAAACTAGTTTACTAATTTAAGAGTCCAGACAGCTAATTCCAATTTTCAGTGACTTTTATGAACCTCTAAAGTAACAAAACTTTTCAGGATACGATCAAAATCTTTAACAATCCTCAAGCCTGGTATTCTTCCTAAAAGTACTGATAATCCCAATTTTATGAGCCCCATAGACTGACAAAAGATTGAAAAGATTCAGTCTCTCTCGGTTATTTCCAAAAAACTTTTCCTCCTCAACTTTCTGATTAAAAATTAAATTTAATAATTTAAAAGAAGACAAACATTTCTTTTCTTCTTTCGATCTTTTAATTTTTGAAAGTAATTCTGTCGATCTTTTACGTAAATTTTCTGCCCTTTTATTCCTCTCTTCATTTCCATTTTCTTTTTCTTCTAATAATGTAACTATTTGGGAATATTTTTTCTTAAAAAATTAAATTATTTTTTAAATTTTATTAAAAATTAATTTAAATACTTTTAAATTATTATGTTTATCTTCAATTTCTTTAACTATTTTATTAGCATTATTTGCGTTTTGAGAGGCCATTTTTGTTGTTGAAGTTATTTTTATATATTCTGCTTTTAAATGATCTAAAAAGAAAAATATATAATTATTTAATAACAGAATAATCGCAGAATTTATTTTTATTAAAAATAAAAGAATATGGACACGCAAAATAGAAATAATAATAAATAACAAAATAAATAAAATAAGCCTACATAAGTTGTTTTTTCAGAAACTATTCAAGTGGCCGCGTGGCGCAACGGATAACGCGTCGGTCTACGGAACCGAAGATTGCAGGTTCGAATCCTGCCGCGGTCGAACAACTTTTTCAACTTATTTTAATTATTTTTTAATTGTTTTTGGGCAAATTTAAAGTCTAAAAAATATTTATGATTTAAAAAATTATTTTTTAGATTTGGAGATATTAATTAAAAAAAAGCTGAGAAAGAAAAATTTACCTGTAATATTTTGTAATTTTTGAAGCCGTTCTAAAGCTTCCTTTGCACGTCCTTCTACTATATTAAAATCACCTTCAGTTTTGGACATTTTTGTTCTTTAATTTTAAATTTAAAAAATCTTTTTTTAATTTTTACTTTGCATTTTCAATAGCTTCATTTATTTCATTAAGTGTAGACTCAGCACTTGATTGGGCTATTGTTGCATTTTCTAATGCTTCTTTAATAGTCATAGTTATATCTAAAATTAAAAAAAAAAATTATTTTTTAAAAAATTAAATTTTTAGAAATTTTTTTGGAAATATTTTTTTAATTAAAAATAATTTATTTATTTTAAATACTTTGTATAGTTCCCGCCCTCATACTAGCACTTTCTGCACGTTTTTGAAGATTTAAAGCTGTAGTCTTATTTCCACGTGTTTCACTCAAAATTTTATCAGTATCTTTGGCTTCCGATACTTTTTGGCGAATCTATTTTAAATTTTAAAAAATTTTAATGAATTAATATAATTTTTAGAAAATTTTATCAATTTTTTAAAAAATTTTTAATTGCTAAGAAAGATCTAAAAATAAAATTCTGAGTAAAAAAATAATACGATTTTTTGTTTGGATCAGGTTTAATCGATGTCACGAGCTACCCGAAGCCCGATATGAGAAAGTTTCGAAACCCCGACCCGACTTTTTTCTCACCCTTGATATCCCTGTTATACAGTCATCGTGATACCACCCCAAAAAATTATTAGAGACAAAAAAATTTCAACAAAAATCCCCCAAATAATTTAAAAAACAAACATTTTCGGACAATTCCCTAATTTGTTCTTCATTAAATGGAATTGTAGTATTTAATATTAAATTAATTTTTTGACGGATATCCTCTGGGCGATGCTTTTCTGCTTCCAAAAATTCTTTTGTTTCGTTAATTTGTTTTAATAAATCATTGCGTGTTGTATTGATACGTTCAGCCTATTTAAATTAATTAATTAATATTTATTCTGATATTTTCAGAATTAATTAAATAATTAAAATTCTGAAATTAAAAAACAGAATTTTTAATTAAAATTAAATCAGAATTATAATTCGACTTAATTCTGATTAAAAATATAAATTCTGGTTAGAAAGGGAAAAGGAACCCTTTTCAACAGAATTTAATCAGAAAAGAAAATAGGTATGTATAATTCTGATAAATTAAAATAATAATTCTGATTAATAAATTGGATTAAATCAGAAGATGTGGAATCAAAATAATCAGAATAATAAATCAGAAAAATGGATTAAATCAGAAAATCATATACTACAAATGCATTTCAGCTAGATTAATGTCAGAAATATTAGTACCTCTTGTTTTGCCTTATCCAAAGCTTTCTCAGTTAGTTGCCGTGCTTCTTGTGTTTTAGGAAGAATTTCTCGAATATTTTTTAATATCTATAATTTGTTTATTTTTCAAATAATTTATTTAATTTTCAACCTCTTCGGCATCTTTTCTTTTTGCCTGAACTTTTTCCTTTGCTTCATTTGCAAATTCCTGTGCCTGTGCAGCCTTAGATACAGATCCCGAACAGGAACTACCACCTCCACATTGGGAACATTTTGGCCCAGGCCCCCCACAAATTGGATCACAGGGGGCTGTTTCGGCACCACAAACTTCCAAATTTAGTGAGGATAAAGAAGAACCGATTGTTGTTATCTAAGGAGGGAATTTTTAAAAATTAAAAAATTTTTAAAAGGCGTTATTTAAAAGGATAAAAAAGACGAGAGATTTCATAAGAATTAAACTATAATTAGTGTATTTTAAAAATAATTCTAGAAACTGGAGTTGAAAATCTGTTGAAACTTCGCTTCTATAATAATTTATAAGATACGCCATTGATATCAGGGCGTTTTGCGAATTTTTAATTGCGTTTGCGAATTTTTAAAATGAAATTGCGAGTTGCGGAATTTTTTTCTGAATTGCGTGCAGACCTGATTGGTGTCCCATAAAACCCCAACACAATTTCCAAATTAATTAAATACCGTTTGGCTAATTTCAGATAATCTAGCTTTGTTTTCATCATATTGTCTATCAAAGTCCCGTTTATGTTCATTTAATAATTGCTCAGCTTTTAGGCGATCAGTTTCAGATTGACTAATAATTTCCAACTGTTGTCCTATTTGCCTTTCTGCATCAGCTGAACTTCGACTGCTTTCTTCGAGTATCTCTGAAGCTCCCTTTGTATCCCCCCTTCTAATAATTTCAGCTTTAGCAGTTAAATTATCTGCCAATTGAGTTATTTGTCTGGTGCTTTCATTTAATACACGAATATCTTCTTCCATTAAATTAACTTCGGTGCTAACTTTAGTTACTCTTTGATTTTTTTCACTTAATAAATCCCTAGTTGAATCAATTTGTTTTTGTAAGGTTTGCATTTGTTGGCGGAGATTGTCCAAATCTTCCTAAAAATTTTAACTATTGAAAGAGAATTTCCTTTCAAACCTTTGTTATGTTAACAACTTCAAGTTGACGTTTTACTTCTTCTATTTGCTTCTCCATTTGGATAAAACTTTCATCGTATTCGGAAGATATGCCTTAACATTTAAGAGATATCATGAAGAAAATTTTAGATTTAGTTAAGAGTAAGATAATAAAACAAATAAATTTGTTATTAGATAAGTAATATTTTTCGATTCGAATTTTTCAAATTAATGAACAGGTAAGCCTTATTAAAAGTAATATTATTTAAGTATTATTATTATTATAAATATTATTATTATCTAATAATATTATTATAATATTAGTCTTATCTAACCCCTTATTCACCTGTATCTTCAATATTCAAAGCCCTCTCCACAAGTCTTTCCAAATCAACTCGTAATCCTTGTAAAATAGAATCCCAATTGTTAAAGCATTCACCACAAGCTTGGCAATGTGGCCATTGACCGGTGTAACCCCGAGCACATTCATTACATTTTGGCCCACCACTCCCTGGCTTGCAAATACAAGTCCCATTCTGTCTATGGCATTGAAGTGTTGTAGAGCCGTAGGGATCACATTCACATCGCTGGCATTCACCATGAACAGGATCGCCTTAAGGAAAACTTATTTTAATTAAAATCTACAAGATATTAAATACCCCAATACAAATCTTGGCAATCAGAGCAAGTTCTTCCACCACGTCCAGGCTTGCAATGGCATTGGCCATCAATATCGTTACATTTGAGAAATGGCTCTTGTGTGTTGGGATCAACGATCACGCCATTAGTGTCGCAATTGCATGCAGAACAGCCTAAAATAAAAGACAAAATAGAATCAAAAGTTGACCTGACATTGGTCAGTTAAAAAATAAAATTTCAACCTCGTCCACTAGCCAAATCATAATGTAAAGGTGCACACTGATCACATTGAAGCCCAACTACATTAGGGAAGCAAGGACATTGTCCAGTAACGCGGTCACATGACCCAGCACTTGAATTAGTCCCCAAATGATTGCAAACACAACGGACACAAGTACGGCTCCGAGCATCTCCAAAGAATCCCTCAAGACAGTGTTGGCATTGGTCACCTCCTGTATTGTGAAGACATTTGAGACAATCCCCAGTCATTGGATCACAGCTATTTGGAACCTGGGCTCAAAATATAATAATTTTTGAGTTTATAATTGCTCACATTAAAATCTATATTGTCGTGACAATGACATTTTTCACAAGATCCTGCAATTTCTCGTGGATTTCCCCAAAAGTTGACCTGACATTGGTCACAATATTGGCCAATATAACCATGTTTGCAGTTACAAACAACAGATTGATTTTGCGGTGCAATATAACAAGTATCGGCATGTTGATATCCAGAGCCGGGGCCTCCTTTATAAAGAATAAGATGGGTGAATTTAGTAACAGAATAAACCAGGACATGGGCAAGGCTTGCAAGGAATGCCAACACCCAATCTAGGATCTCCATAATATCCATCCACACAACGCTCACAATGTGCTCCATCAGTAAGGTTACGACAATCCATACAGGCACCGGTGCGTTGCTCACATATCGAAGCATGCCCATTGCATTGACAGGTACGGCATTCTGGGAAATTCCTGAGAATAAAGGTGATTAAATAATTCAGCTGAAAATTTTTCTATACCAAAATCCTGGTTGGCATTGGTCACATTGACGTCCGGTAATGCCTCGCTCACGGCATACACATTGTCCAGATTGTTTGTCGCAAGCATTTGAAAGTGCACCGACCGAGTCACAATTACAAGGAGTACAGCCAGAAGGACCAAATCCATAAGTACCTGCAGCACAACGGTCACAACTAAAAGAATATTAAAAATAATAATTTTTCCCATTTTTCAATCCTAACCGTCTCCCAACAACATTTGGTTTACATTCACATTGACCACCTTTAGCATTACAAATACCAGATGTAGATCCAGTTAAGTCACAATCACAACTAACAGCTTCACCAACAATTGGACCATTCATTGGGCAAACAAGGTCAAGGCAAGGAAGTGGCATTTGAGAGGCTGGTGTGCCAGAAAGGGATAAAGCACGGCATTGAAACCTTTGAGATTTAAATTTTTTAACAAAATATAAAATAATTTTACTACCGATCATAAATTTGTTTTCTATATTCATTTATTTCTGATCCTCTAAATAATTCTAAAGTATCAGTTTGAGGTGCAATTACAAGAGAATCAATAAGAGCCTTTAAAGTAAAAAGAATCTTTCCTAAAAATTTATTTTGTTAATAATTTCGATTATGGAAGTTAACTATTAGTATTAGAAAGCGAGATTTTCAAAAAACCTTGACCTTGATCCTTGCCCTTGATTTTAGCCTTGACCAGATCAAGGACCTTGAGTCAAGGAAAAATCAAGGAACGCTGAAAAATGCCTTAATCTAGACTCTGAATCCAGGAAAAATCAAGGTCTGGATCCAGGTCCAGCTCGCTCTCTAATTGGCATGAAACTGATCAGTCTGACGTATTAAAGGAAACTTTATGGTGATTTTTGTAGAAAATTCCAAAAATTATTTTATTTTTAAGCTAAATTGAGTTTATTCTGGTTATAGTTACTCTAAAAGGGAAACGGCCAGAATAAGGCCTAGATAACCATAGAAATATATAAATTAAATACTTGTGCCTGTCGATCAGGATATCCCGATCGTTTTTCACCAAAATTAAGACGAATTTCATAACGAACACCAGCTTCTAGACAGACAGCAGGCATTATTTCTGTGAATTTACTTCTACTGGGAAGTCTAAAAATAATTTCACTTTAATATTTTATTAAATTTATTCAAAACCGAGCAATTAGAAAATCATCTGATGGAATAATATTTGCACAAACTCCATCAGGACTGGGATCGCCTGGACGGACAATTGTTAGACTGACATCTTCCCATCCGATAGGATCTAACAAATTAATTTTTAAAAATTTATTTTTTTTATTTATTAGAAACCATTAGGGTCAAGTAATTCATAACGTATAACAAAATTATAATGGCCAGTTTTTTGCAATCCTTCCACAAAAAAGCTGAGATTTGTATTTTCATGAACTCCAACAAATCCTTCCCCAGTCCAAGTCCATGGGCGATCTACTGAATATTCTCTCGGAACTTGCTCAGCATTTGATGGTAAAATGCTAAATTCAGCCTGTTTAAGGAAATAAAAATTATTGAAAAATTTTGAATTGATTTACTTCATTTTTGTTTTGTTCACTGAATTAGTATTTTTAAATTCTGATTTAATTTTCGTTAATTTTTATTTAATTCTGATATGTAGAAAGTCATTAGTTTTAAAATTCTATATTTTATTAGTTAAGTTATTACAAAATTACTTCAAATGTATATTTATCAATGAATGGACAGAAATATCCACTTTCTGTTGTATTACAGCGTCTCCCACTATAATTTGGCCTGCAACGGCACATACCCTCAGCACTATCGCAGTGATTGTCATAGGCGCCACCAGGATCGCAATCACTAGAAAATATTCTTTTAATTATATTGTTAAATTTAAAAAATATTTTTATATCAAAAATTATATTTTTACAAGAATTATAGGAATAATTTTAAAATTTTCTACCAAGGCTTGCATCCATTAGGATCATCAACACTTAGTCCATAATGTTCTTGAAGACAATGATCACATTGTTCTCCCATTACAAGAGCTTTACATGTACATTTTCCTGTCACTTTGTCACAACCTTCATTCCCATAAGTCCCGATTAGATTGCAAGAACACGGCCGACAGCCATCAGGATCTTCCTTTCTCATTTCCCAAAATCCATTCTTACATCGATCACAACTTTAAATAATTAAGAAAATTTGTTGTTTTCCCAATATTTTTAAACTCTACTTTGGCCCATCAACATTGCTTTTGCAATAACATTTCCCTGCAACCAATCCACGTTCAGGGTCTTCTTCACCCTCACAAATACCATCGTAATTAGAACCACTGCGATCGCATTGGCAAGGTCTACAGACATATGGATCTCGAATGGATCTAAAAATATATTATACTTTTAATGTTTATTTTGGCTATACATCTCCACACTATTATCCAAATTTCCTTAAAAATCACCTATATATAAAATCACAACATTTCCATTTTTATAATTTTAACCTTTGAGGATCTCGATAAAAATTAGGTTTGCATTGCTCGCAATTTTTCCCCATTGTATTATGTTGACAATCATCACAAACACCTCCAGAAGAAAATCCAGAAGCATTATAGACTGCCCAATCAAAATGGCAACTAAAAAATATTTTTAAAAATTATTTAAAATAATTAATTACCGAGTAGCATGATCATTACATTCACATCTTTTACATTCATTTGATTGATCTCCAATGCCTGGTCTCCATGGAGAATCGTTGTAAAAGTCTTCGCAGTCATCACAATTCATTCCTTTCGTGTTATGAGTACATTCACATTTTCCATGGACCATGTCTGGTAATCTTAAAAGTTGGAGATGTTTAAATTTATAGAATATCTGATGGAAATTAAAAATAATTTTTGAAAGATTCTAAATAAGTAAAGCCGACCGAGTAGATAAAAATACTTAACAGACATACCGTATTTACTCGATTAATTCCCCTCCCTCGAATAATTCCCCCTGCTACGGATGAGTTGAAACAATAATCCCCCTCCCCCAAATACCCTACTACACGTTCAAATTTTAAAACTCGATTAATTCCCCTCCCTTGAATAATTCCCCATGACACGGAAGGGTTAAAAAATAATTCCCCGGGGGAATTAATCGAGTAAATACGGTAGTCTGAATATCATAGAAAATTATTTTAATTACTTTGCAGTTAGTATAGTTTCATCTCCAACAGGAACACAACGTTGAGCATGTCCATAACAGGAGCAAGAACCCCTTACAACAATTTCATAAACAGCATACCTTTTTTATTTAATTATTTTTATAAAAAATTAAATAATTCACCAATATTTTTCATCAATTTCAGGTCTATAATCCAATAAATTATCTCCAAGAGAATGCAATCTTGTAAAATTAATTCTTAAATTTGTAATTTTAAGAAGTTCTGCAATATCAGGCGCATAGGGGTCTTCTGTCCGGATATGTGGAGAAACTACTTTGTAGACTAACTAAAATTTAATTAAAGAAACTCCTAAAGAAAGAGTTAAGAAGTTTAAATATTACAAATCTCCCTATATTTTGATAAATTTTTTGAGATGTGATCAGGATGGGATTATACATATAAAGTTAGGGTACAATCATGGGGATTACCACCATCTCACAATTAAATTGTGACAGTTCGAAGGATTGTAAAATCTTGTTTGGAATATATTCCAGTAATGCTATACTATTAACGAGATTGAACTGTATATACTTTTAATTAAAATAAATTTAATTTTTAAGTATAAATTTTTAATATCTTAATACAAAACAAATTTATATTCAGTACCTCCCCTCCAGTGGAAGGAGCAACATCGCTGTATTTTTTGGTGCAAATCACATCTTTGTGATTACGGGGTGGGCCCTCTTTTACACTAAAATTTTAATTTATTTTTTAAATAAATTAAGAATTTACTCAGGAAAAGAAGATGCACAATCATAAGCAAAATAACGATAAGTAGACCTATAAATTAAAAATAAATTTCTTTCATTATTCATTTCTACCAAGTTTTTCCAAAATCTTTGGATCGTTCAATAAACATAGCTGCCGGGCGGAATGAACGAAAAACCATAATTAAATGAGTAAAGTGAAATTCTGCCTCCAAATCCAAACGAATCGAAACATTCTTTTAAATTTTTAATTAAAATTATTCTCAAAAATTATTTTATTAACACCTGAACCCCATTCTCAGATTGCCACCAATTTTGGGTTCTGTCTCCATAATTTTCTTTAACTACATTCTCAATTCGGTGGCTAACATTTCCAGGTTCTACATAGGACCAGGGTTGCCTTGAATCACATTTAAAACATTTTTCAGGGTTTTCCAAATGAGAAACAATACAATAACGTCCAGGTCTATGAAGACCTGAAGAAATTTATTTTTGAAAACTTTTTAAGTTTTGTTGAATTTGGATATAGTAAACTAATTTTTTGTAATATTTCGGCGAATGTTTAATGAATTTAATTGAAATTTTGGGATAACTCTGATGAAAAGAAACGTTCTGACTTAAAAAAAGTTGAACTTTTTTGAAAATAATCCATCCAATTCTCGATTATTTTTATATTTTTAATTTATTATAAATATAATTAAGGTTCTTCGGTTCTGGACCGAAACGAAGAACCGATGATTTTTCGGTTCGGTTCTTCAGTTCTGTTCCGGACGACAACCTTAAATATAACAAAACTAAGTATCAAATTTTAGCCAAGAATAGCTGGCGAATTATAAAGTTTCTTTGCTTCATCCTTATATGTATATGTAGTACATAATAAAAATATTTTTTTGTTAAATGTATTAAAATTTATATTTAATCCCAATTTTATTTATTTAAAAAATTAAATTAAAAAATTAAAGTACCACAAGTAGATGTGGCAGAAAGTTGATGTTTCCGACCTATTAATAGATTCCCAGTTGCGGGGAAACAACTTCTGTCAGTACATAAATCTGCTAAAAAATTAAAAAGAAATTTTTAAAAGATTTAATAATTATTTAAAAATATATTTAAGGACCTTCTTCTTCAAATCCATTTAGGTTGTTTAGAAGAAATGAAGTTGAAATTAAATAAATAAGAAAATAACTTAATAAATTAATTTTCATCTAAATAAAATTAAAAAAAATTATTTTAACAATTTTAAAAACTTATTTTATTAATGAAAAAAGCGGGAGTAAATAAAATTAAATATAAGTATTTATTTTAAAAATGCTAAAAATTGAGTTTAAAAAAATGAAAATAAAATAGTAAATTTAATTAAAAATAATTAAAATAAAATCAGAACTAATTTAAATTGTTTTCAAATACAAAAAAATTAACATAACTGCTCGAATAATTACCCTCTTTAATAATTACCCCCTCATTTTCTTACACAAATCTTAAATATGTTGAAAAAATCGTTGTCAATTTTAATTATTAAAACAGTTTATTAATCAATATCAAAAAAAAATAAATAGATTTCCTCCTCGATTTATTGAGATATACCCCAAATTTAGCACCTCCTCTCGAATAATTACCCCCCCCTGGGAGAGGTTGAAACAATAATTACCAAGGGTAGTTATTCGAGTTATTTAAAAATCAGAAATTTAAATTATTTGTAATAAAATCAGAACAATTAAGAAAGAACTATTAAATATAAAATCAGAAAAGATGTTAATCTGATTATAATAAATGGAATTTATATTAATAATGAAATCAGAATTTCAATAAAAATATAAAATTGTAATTGTTATTTCCAAAAGAAAAATATTTTCCTTCAAATTAATTTTTTATAATTTCTAAAATGTTTTTAAAATTAAAGTAATTTAATTTAAAAAAAGGAAAAGACATCAGTTTTTACATGTTTTTTTGCAGGTGTTTTGAGAAATTTTAAATTAACTATTGTATTTATTAAGGCAAAATTCCAAAAAAAAATATTTATTCATTTTAAGGCCTGTAAAAATCAGAAAAAATTAATTTGATTAAATGATAGTCCGTAATTGAATAAATGGATTCAGGGATATGTTCGGCCGCTATTTTATATTTTGTATAATTCGAGTAAATATTTAACAAAATAATATTCTGAATATTTTAATTACCTCTTTTATTAATTAATTAACTCCTCAAAGCGAGAGATTGGAATAATAATTACCCAAAGTATTTATGTACTTAGTAAATATGTATATAAAAGTTTATATTTTCAGAAAAATATTTAATAATTAATTATTAGAAATAAATATTCACCTTTAAAATTTTTAAAAATTAAAAAATTTAGGATATACTGTAGCTCAGCACCCACTTCAAAAGTAAAAAAACCGGTCCCATTCTATTCGTCTTGACGAGCTGAATCCAATGGCACCACTCTCTTTCTGCGGAAATGCCCGTAAGTCGAGATATAGCCCCCCGAAGTTTGTGTTAGGCTAGACAAAGTCTCTTCATTTTTATGCATAACTATGCACTATTTTGTCATTTATAGGATGAAATTAATAAACCAAATGAATTACATATGCCGTGACAACAAATACATGGTTTTATGACCTGGATAGCAAGAATATGCTTGCGAAAGGAATTTTACTCACCTATTCGTTTGCAATGGGATTATCATATCAACAGGCCATACGCGAGACAACTTTAATTTCTACAGGAGAAATAACGGATGATCATACTGTCGCAGACTGGTTTTCATACTGCAGGTAGGAAGAGGGTATAGTAGTATATAATTTAGAATAATTTAGAGAGGTTTGCACACTTGCACTTGATAATGCTTATGCTGATTCTGGACCAATCGGCGGTCCGGGCAGAGTTATAGAGATAGACGAGATGAAGTTGGGAAGGAGGAAGTATGAGAGAGGGCGAGTTGTAGACGGAAGCTGGATATTAGGTAGATATATGCTCGACCGAAATAAATGTTTTGTGCTGCTCCGTTGGTAGGCTGGACATGTTCTCGCTACTCGTTGGACGTAGCTTCAATCTGCGGTCGTGCTCGCTACGCTCGCGGCGACCGTAGATTGAAGCTGCGCCGTCGATCCGCTCGACATGTCCAGCTGCCTACGCAGCGGCAAAACGTCTTTCGTCGAGATATTATATAAAAGAATAGGTCTTTTTTCCTTAGGATTAATTGATGTGGAGAGTAATGAAATTCGTTTGGATATTTGTCCACAAAACAAAATGTTTAACGATTTTATTGATAAAATTCGAATTCAATTTCCTGGAAACTGAAACTCAAAATTGCTAAATATTAAAATTGTGGAAATAAAATTTTGGTCTCTTTTTTCATTTACTTTATAAGCAAAATAGTGCATAGTTATGCATAAAAATGAAGAGACTTTGTCTAGCCTAACACAAACTTCGGGGGGCTATATCTCGACTTACGGGCATTTCCGCAGAAAGAGAGTGGTGCCATTGGATTCAGCTCGTCAAGACGAATAGAATGGGACCGGTTTTTTTTACTTTTGAAGTGGGTGCTGAGCTACAGTACAGCCAAAATTTAAGTAAAAAATTAATTTTTAAATTTTAGGTAGTAATTAAGAAATAAATTTAAAATTACTATAAAACTACAAAATTTCAGATCGAATTTAAAATGGGTAGCTATAACTTTTTGATTATTTTTAAAATTCTCGCTTCCTATTTTGAGCTATTATTAACAAATTCAGTTAAAAAAAATATTTTTATTTTTTTAATGTTTGAACAGTTAGAAAATAAATATATAGACAGAAAAGCAGCAGAATTTTTAACGTTGATGGAAACAACGATTCATCCTTTCTTCGCTTTCTCACAACAGACACTTGGTCATCTTAAGAAGGAAAAAAAATATTATAGATTGGCCTATGGCCTAACTTCGTTGCAGATGGTATAAATTGATTGCTGGGGAAGAATGGGGAAAAAATGTGGTGGAATGTAAAGCAAAATTTATTATACTAAATATTAAAGCAATGTTTAAAAAATGGTTTAGAGTAGAAGTTGATTGAGAAAAAGAAAATAGAGAAAAAGTTTTAATAAATAATTAAAAAATTAGATTTATTAAATAATTGATTTGTAGTAATTATATTAGGGTGTAACGTAAATATAATTATTAAAATTCAACTAAATGTTTTCGGACTTCGAATAATAATTTTTTATGATTCTGAAAGAGTTGCCTATTTTATGGCAAAAAATCAGAATCCTAGGATTCTATTTGACTTTCCTCTGTTAAATTTGTGAGTAAAATGAAAATCTAAATAAACTTTGAAAATGTTCGTACCAAATTTCAAAAAGATATATTAATTGAAAATCGAAAAAAAATAAAAATTTGAAAGTGGTTATACTTTTGAAATAGAGTGCAATTTAAATGAAATTATTGGTTGGGTTTATTAATTTTTTAACGATTTTATATTTTTTTGTTTTAAACTTAAGCAATAATTTTTTAAAATGTTTTAATTGTTTAACTTTAAGCTGTTCATTGGAAAATAAAATGAAGCACCAAAAAAATAAAAGATTTATTGTTTAAAATATTAAACTATAAAAATGAAAAAAATATTTTTAAGATTTAAAAGAATTAGGAAAATATGAAAAAATAAAAGAGAGAGAGGAGAGCTGTTTTGAATAAAAAATCTTCGAAAATCGAAAAAAGGGAAAAGAATTTGCAAGTATTTGGAGAGTATGTTGCTAGGTATTAAACATAGTTTGGGTCTGGTATCGAAACTTTTTTGAAGTTTTTTAATGCCACAAAGTCTAATTTTTGAAAAATTTCGAAAATCTGAAAAAACCCCCTCCCCGTATTTCTAGTCTTATCTTTTGAATTATTAAGTGGTTGTTTTAAACGTACTATTGTAATATCCCTAATTATTAAATATAAAATTAAATAAAAATAATAAAATTAAATAAACTTTTTAGAACAAACATGAGAGATGTTTTTTAAATAATATTTAGCAAAGCTGTGTGAAAACATTTCATCGAGGTCATTAAATGTAAAATCTATTCACATTGGCTAAACTTTTGCTTATCTCTTTACTATAATGATGAAAATAAATAAAGATTTTCTCTTATGACTTTCTTTTCTCTCTTAATGACCCTCGACCACAACATATACTAGTAACGGAAAACGACGCATCTTGCCCCCCCCCCCCCCCAACAGCCGTTCCCAAACCTTTCCTAGTCAATAATGAATTGGTCTTTTTCCCTTTAAAATAATGGAAAGACCATCATCTCATCCCATTACCCCAACTTTCTTTATGGTGCGGGGTTATTTTCGACGTAGATTTAAATAGAACTCCATTTAGGTTCCATTATAAAATTTTATTTTATTTCAAAAACCGAACGAATCAAAAAATCGAACAATATAAATATCATTTAAGCAAAAAAGGGTAAATTCTTTTCACTGCTACCTGATGCCGCATTGGTAAAATTCATGTCCCTGAATCCGATTCGGACAAGCACTATGCCATCTGCAGGTGCTCGCCAAGCCGAATCAAATGACACAAAAATTAATTAGGTACTTATCCCTTATACACACCCCCCTAAAGTAGTGTCCAAAATGTCATATATGGGGTAATAAAGGGTGCTGATCACGATTATGGTGTTTATTTCTCAATATAAGAACCCCCTCACCCATAAATTGTCATGGTTCATAATGTTCAAACTTCAAGTTTTTATTTAAATAAAATTATTTTGGTGGAATATATTCTTTTATCGCTTTTATGATTTCTTCAAATGGATCAGCTTCTCTTCTTTTAACATCACTTCGCCAGAGAAATTCGCACAAATAGCTGTCCAGCATTTGTCTGTGACCACCAATAAATAAACTTAATAATCTTGTGGAATGGGAGTCGGGATGAGAAAAACCACGTATCGGGTCTAAGACCCTTAGTAGCTTTGCAATGTTTTGTTGGACATCGCCATACCGGCAATTGCTTGCCATGGTCTTGCCATGGCCTATATATTTATTTAAATAAAAACTTGAAGTTTGAACATTATGAACCATGACAATTTATGGGTGAGGGGGTTCTTATATTGAGAAATAAACACCATAATCGTGATCAGCACCCTTTATTACCCCATATATGACATTTTGGACACTACTTTAGAGGGGTGTGGTATAAGGGATAAGTACCATTAATTATTTTGATGATTCTGAACAAAGTTACAAGAAACCGAATTTTCGGCCCTATCTGAAAATAATGCGGCAATCAAATTTTTTCCTACTCCCCATAATGGTAAATTTTTCAATATAATTCTCTCTATATTTGATTTATGCCGTAGGGAAAATACACGCGAAAGGATTATTTTTCTTTAATATTAGGCATTTTAACCATTACGGCATTTTAACCATTACATATTTTAACGATTACACATTTTGTACCGGAGCCCAAAAATGTAATATTTTTTATTTTTTGCTTTTAATCCTTTCTCTATGATTACATTTGAACATGCCACAGGGAAATTCATTGGAAGTGAACGAGGGAAAAAGTCTGACCTTTCTGTACAAAATAAGGAAAAATATGGAAAGGAAAAAATGAAGGAAAAAATTTGATTGCCGCATTATTTTCAGATAGGGCCGAATTTTCGTTGGAAAGTTCAAATGATGAATGTCGGTAAAGAGAGATATATTATTGCTTACAAAACCAGCAACCATTGATAGTAGAAAGACCAACTTGTTCAATCACTTTGATTTTGATAGATTCGACTCAACTCATTGAACCGTTTTCAATGAGTTTTCATTTGTTTTGTTCATTGGACGTATAAAAATGTGATTGAACGCATAAACTGGACAAGAGCCATGCCAATCGGATTACAAAACACATGCCGTAATTTTTCAACACTTTTTTGCAGCTAGTGAATCAAGTCTCAATTAAAATCAAATTTACAAAATTTACAAAGTTACCATTTAAGGTTAAATTATAAATAAAATAAATTTAAAAATTACAACGAACTTTACAAACTTTATCAGCTGAGACAAAATAAAGCAATGGAATGTTTACATGAAAAGACACTCGTTATTTGTGTTATTTCAAAAATATTTGGAATACAATTAAGAATTCTTTCCGAAAATTAAATTAGTGTTGTTACCTTCAAGTAATAGAAAGTATACGAGGAAGGGCAAATTTAAATAACATTTATTGTATTAAAGGGATTAAATATTAACAAGTAAATAACAACACTAAATTAATTCGATTTATAAATTTCCAACCACCATTCTCACTTTTCAACAAATCTAACTGAAGCAGGTGGAAATTTCAGCTTAGGAACAAATCCAATATCAGTCAGAACTTTGTCATAATCCTCAATTGTTATTTTACTTTTTCCTAAAAATAAATGTCAATAATTTTTTAAAATTATTTAAAAAGACAAAGAATATTTAAAATAAATTTTAAAAATATCTAAATTATACGGTAATACTTTGGCTGATAACCCCCTTTTTGTAGCAATTTATACCTAATTAGAAAGAGCCCCTCGAGATGGCTCGAATGACACTAAACTCGATGAAATCTGACTTAAACATTTTTTAATCACTTTAAGCAACACAAAACAGTTAAATATCTAGTTTATTCTGTCAGTTTAAAACAGTTTATTTTGTCAGTCAGCCAAAGTATAACCAATAATTTTTTAAACATACCACCTTCAGCTATAGGATTCGCCTTAGACAAACTTTTACAAATTGATATATATACTTTATTTTTGGGTAAAGTATTTCCGTTAACCTTAAAATTTGGCGATTTAAAAAATATTATTTGTTGAAAGTTTATGTTACAACTAGTGTTAGGCGCGGTGTGGTATTACCGCCGTATTAACGAAATCCAATCGGAAAATACCCAAAATATTTAAAATTATTCAAACTAGTTATTTATAATTTTATCCCTCATATAAACTGCCAACCTCGCTCATTTTAGTTGTAGACGATAAAGAATTTAAAAGAATAAATATAGAAATTAATTTATAATATTTATACTAAATAAAGAATAATTTAGGTATATGTAAATACTGGGAAATACAGACACCCTCAATACCTACAATTTACCCCGAATGCCTACAAAGTAATCTACTGTTATTTTTAAATTTTCTTTTAATTAACTAGGATACTAATTCAAAAAACTAAAACAAATTTAATATAATAAATAAAAAATATTTTTATAAATGAATGTAAGCAGGTATGTATATAATATATAAATAGTTGACCTACATACATTTATGTACATATTTTTAAATATTTTTTATTGAATAAGTCTGTTATACTCGCTCATATACCACTTTTATTTAGGAATTTGCCTCGCTAAAGCAGAAAAGTTGAGGCATGGAAAATGCTTTAAATAAATTGGTAAAAGTTCACAAAAGACATCTTTTTTGCTCCACCCCTATATGCCTTATGGAATAAGAATTTCAATAAGCAATAAGCTTTTCAGACACATTATTGAGACTCGAGAATTTAGAAAGTTTTGGGGCAATACTTTTGTCCGCCTCAAAAACCAACTACATACTTTATTTATTATCCCAGATCTTTTTTTAGTTTGCCTAATTAGACAAACATTTTGTGCTTATTTTGCAGCTAATGAGTAGAGGATTATTTGAGGAAAAAATAATTAGAAATTATTTTGAAAATTAGGTAGATATTTGAAAAATAAATTTTTCCAAAAGTTTGGGGCAATACATTTGATCGCGAGTGTACATTTGTCTTATGATAAAAACAGGTAAAAAATTGATTTAAAAAAATTCGAAATAAAATCTAATAATTATATTTATTTACATGTATAGGTAATAGTTTGGACTTCGCCCCCCCCTTTTTTCCTTTCTATTTTTTCCTAGTTTCTCCACATTTTATGGCAAATTATATATCATTCGAAAGAGCTCTTCAAGCTGAATCGAATAACATTAAAATCAACGAAATCCGACCTAAGCGAACAAAATTGTGACCGTTTATTTTATCCACTTGCATTGGCACAAAAAGTTTACCCAAACGGATTTAGCTTTCATAATTTTGGTAAGAATGATCGGATCTAGCCAATCATGGTATAATTCGACCAAGCTCGAAGAGCTCTTTCGAATGATATACTTATGATAAATTATATATCAAACAAAAAAGCTCAAAATGGTCAGGGAAACGTTAAAAAAAAGGGGGGGGGGCGAATTCCAAACTATTACCCATTAAGGTTAGCGGATAGTTGGAAATCTTCGGATATCCGGATCCGGATCCGGTATCCGAACCGAAAATTTCGGATATCCGGATCCAATATCCGAACTGAAAATTTCGGATATCCGGATCCGGAACCGAAATTTCATTTATCAAAATTTTCGCCTGAGGCGCTGTAAAGTTGAGTCACAATGGATGATATAGAGGGATTGAGATCAAATATGAATGGATTTGGGAAATTAACAAAGGTATTGAGGGAATCTAGGATTAACAGTTGAGGAATTAATAGACATAGGGTATATTGGTGGATTAAGAGCTGGAGGTTAGTAGTAAAGAGAGATACAGAGGGATTTATTGAGTAATCACCTCTAATCCCATCATCCTTGATCCCTATATATGATATCCAAATACATCAACATTTCTTTAAAGTTGTAAACAAGCGCCACATGTGAGCGTTTACAAATGTTTACGACTTTTTCCTTTTAGTGCCGTGGGCGAAAATTTTAAAAATTATGGTAAGCCAAGGCTCGAATTTTTCCATTTTTTAGCGCCGCAGGCGAAAATTTTGAGAATTTTGGAGGTTCTTAAGTCAGATTTCTTCCTCTTTTGCGCCGCAGGCGAAAATTTTGAGAATCTTGGAGGTCCTTAAGTAAGATTTATTTCATTTTTCAGCGCCGCAGGCGAAAATTTTTTGAAGTTTGAAGGTTCTGAAGTCAGATTTCCTTCATTCTTCAGCGCCGCAGGCGAAAATTTTGTGATTTTGGAAGGTCCAGGAGCTAGATTTCTTCCTTTTCATGCGCCGCAGGCGAAAATTTTTTAATGTTTAGAAGGCCAAAGGCTAGGATTTCTTCCATTCTTCCTAATTTTAGGATCCGAACCGAAACTTTTGGATATCCGGATCCGATATCCGAACCGAAATTTTCGGATATCCGGATCCGATATCCGAACCGAAAATTTCGGATATCCGGCCTTTTTTCGGATCCGGATATCCGGATCCGCCACCCTTATTACCCATGTGTATAATATTTTTAAAATTATTAAAAAAAAATTTCATATTTTTTCATTATCTATTAATAATTTGTTTAAACATTTTTGTTGTTTTTTGAAAAAAATATTTGTTTTAAAATGTTGACGATTTCTATCTCTTATAGCAAAAAATATATCCCGAAATCCACGTCTATTAATTTAAAAATTTATTTTTAAATAGAAACAAAAATATTTACGTAAATATAAAACAAACAACAGGCATTATTAAACAATTTATATTCATTAATAAATTGGATAAATCTGGTAACCAAGCAAACTCGGCAAATTGGAAAAGATTACCAAAAATAATTCTAAAAAATGAATTTTGAATCGTTTTATCAATATTTTTTATTAAATTTTCGGGTATCCGAAGATTTAAAAGAATCCTCCAACCCTCCCACAGATTTCAACTATTTCGATTAATGTTCGGCAAATGGAATTTTTCGGTACCGTTAGTGTGATACCGAAAAGTCCCGATACCGGGTGCTACCTAGATTTACCAAAATTTCATCGGTATAGTTCCGGTTCCGGGGAAAATACCGAGTCGGTATTTTCCGGTACTCCCGGAAGCGAAACCATACCGATGAAATTTTGGAAAATTTAGGCTATATTCCCCCGGAGAATTAATATTTCAACTCATCTGTGGTGACTTGGGTGAAGGAAATATTTTTTGCAGCCCATCCCTGGCATGGGGAATTAATCGAGGGTGAGGACTTAATCAAGGAAATAAGGTATTCTCCTTTTCGAGAGTATTAGGTTTTTAGAAAAAACTTTCAGCAAATAAACGACTAATAAATTCGATCTCTAGTCCACAATAAACATTTAAACTTTCTTTAAAATTTTTTTTAAAATTTTCTAACATTACAAAACGTAGCAGAACAGCCATTGTTGTACAAACGAAAAAAGAACCAAAAACAACAAACGTCATTTTTGCAGTTCTATATTCTGTTGGTTGTCTGCTAATAAATTTTTGTTTCTAAGAAAATATTTTAAATTTAAAATTTAAATAATTAAAAAAACATTTTTTGTAGAATCTGAGATTATTTTTAATGTATTTAAATTAAGCCAAAAAAGTATAAAAAAAGGTAAAATATAAACACAAAATCCATAAAGAAAACCTTTAAAATTTAATTTTTTTATCTTCAAATTAGAGACCGGCGCGGGACAGGATCCCGCGCGGGATTTTGCGGGATCCCGCGTCCGCAATCCCGCACTTTTTGTGATTTGCGGGATTTTGCGGGATGCGGGATTTTTGCGGGATTTATCCTGCAAATCCTGTCCCGCAAAGGTTTTGAAAAAAAATCCCGCATGCGGGATCCCGCAAAATATTTTGTATTTTGCGGGATTTTGGAAAATGTAGTACTTTCTGTCTTGAACTTCAGAAATTCGAAAAATTTTCGCCTGCGGCGCTGAAAAAGGAAGAAATCTTACCCATTCGTCTTCCGAAATTCTCAAAATTTTTGCCTGCGGCGCTGATAAAAGAAGAAATCTGGATAAATACTTATACAAAATTTTCGCCTGCGCCGCGTGGAACATTTCTTTTTCGTCAAAACTAATCCAAATTGCTAGATCACGATATCCTTGTTAAACAACCAATATCATTTTTATTTCACCGAGATTCACCATTTTTAATTTTCTCAAACCAGCGAAATCCTTTTTAATCCCTCGATATCTCCCTTGGTCCTCAAACGTTATCTCCCTTGATCCCATAAATCCTCAGGTATCCATCCTACCCCTACAGATCCTCCAAAATCCTTTTTTATCTTTCCAAATCCTTAGATATCTCTCAAATCTCTTTATATACTTGTCAACCCCCAAATATCCTAACTTCTAATCCTTCTATGTATATCCTACATGTGGAGGATATTATTAGTCAGATCCTCAACTCCGGAGGATCTGACTGAGGATTAAAAGTCAGATCCTCAAGTGTCGTGCCACGGGATCAGCAAATGTTGGATCCTCAAAAAGTCAATCCTCAAAAGTTGGGTTTTTGTATTAGGAAGTGGTAATATTTCATTTAGCTTACTGAGACGGATCGTTAGCTTGTTTTTCAGGCTAAACTTTACCGTCCTTTGTAATTTTTCGAATTTTTTCAAAATTTTAAAAAATCCCGCAAATTTAAAATGCGGGATTTTGCGGGATGCGGGATTTTTGCGGGATTTATCCGCAAAATCCTGTCCCGCAAAAATTTTGGAAAAAAATCCCGCATGCGGGATCCCGCAAACACGATTTTGCCGGTCTCTACTTCAAATTAATATTTAATTCTAACCTTCCTGTAAAATTAAATAAATATTTGAGAATTTAAGAAAACTTTCTTTAATTTCATTTTCGTTTATTGAATTTTCATTATTTTTAATATTTTCGAGTTCCCACCAACGAATTGAATTTGTTACTTAAAAATAAATTTAATTATTATTATTTTTATTAGAAGAGGTTAATTTTTGGCAATAAATATCAAAGATATTAGGATATTGGAAAAAATCTCCATATGATTTCCATTTACATACATAGCAGGGGTGTGCCATTCCGCCTTCCGTCTTTCGCCTTTCGCCAAAATTCCGCCTTTTTTGGACTTTCGCCTTTCGCCTTCCGCCTTTCGCTTTTTAAAATCTGTTTCGGCACATCCCTGATACATAGATACCCTATTTTTGAAAGAATCGTCGTCTCATTATGAATTTTAATCATAATTAGGTTGTCGCTGACCGGTTATTAACAGGTACACTTAATTTTCGCTTAATTCGAATTTAAAAAACCCAATTTTCGTTTTTATTTTTCAAATACTTGTAGGGGAATTCACTCATTTTTAAAAATTTTTGGGTTATAAATTATCATAAAACTGGTTAATTTTGGGCAATAAATATGAAAATTTTCGGTTTTAAAACCGGTCGACAAGAAGTCTACATTTAATTAAAATTTTGTAACTTTTAAGAAATCAAGAACATCTTAATAGGTAATAAAAAAATTTCCCAATTTCCCCAAAATTTATAAACAAACCAATTGCAAAAAATATACATAAACAAATACATAATTTGCTTTGACAGGCAATAAATTTTAATTTCCGTTTCCATTTATTATTTGGATGGCATATTGAATGGAAACGATGTGTACAAATTAATACTAAAAGCCAAATTGAACTTTAAATAATAAAAAAATATTAAAAAAAATATTTTTAAAAAATAATTACGAATAATTTGATGCCATTAATAATGGATAAAATAATTTAACAGCTTTCGAATTAAATTCTTCTATAGCTTGGGCCTCGTCTGGAAATTTTGAATCGTCAATAAACTAAAAAAATAAACTAAAAATTTTTTAATTAATTAGATTGCCTGTTCAAAAGCTGGCAAAATAATTACAAAAAAGCTCAAAAGTAATTGTACAATATTGCAAAGGGACATGGCACCAAAATAGAGAATCTACATAGATTAAATTTAAAAAATTGTTTGAAATACCTGTAGATTTTTTATATAAGGTGGATTTTATAAAATAATTTCCGTTGACTCCACACCCTGGCAGGTCTATTTTTCCAGTTGATTTCCCCATCTACTAGAGATATTCCCAATTCAACCGATATTTTTCCAATTTTACAAATAGGTATAGGAATGTTTATTCTCTCTTTACATTTCAGGAAATTCGGAATCATCAATGCAAAGGGAATAAAATCTTGAGGAAGACATTTTTGGAGAGGGGGACTATTTTAGAAAAAAACTCAGATCCAGATAGGAGGTCGGCTAATCCCGAGAGAGTTGCCTCTCGGTTGTCCATCGGTGTGAACAGAAAAATTTAATAAAAGTATCTGAAATAAGAGGGGTATTTAAGAATGAGCTTCGACTGGCTATTTTTTCAGATTTTTCCAAACCAACCATAGCTGTTTTTCGATAATAATCTTTATTGCTCCAAACCATAATAAAAACAACTAGACATCCTGAATTAAATAAAATTCCAAAAAGGCAGAGAATTGGCTGAATATAGAGGACAATAATACAGCTTGAAAGAAATAGAAAAATAATTTTAATTTATTTTTCAAATAAAAATACTTAATTTAAAATATATACCTAATAAATTCAGGTATTGACATCATTTGTCGAGTCTCAATTAATGCTGAATGAATTGCCCACATTTAATTAGCATAATAAATAGGGATGGGATTTATATGGATTTCCATATTTTTTTCCTGACCTAGTTGGGTCGTGAAACGCACAAAAAACATAGTTTTAGCATATGTTGATAAGACCGATAATGAGTTATCAATCCATATTTTCCATATTTTTTCATATTTTGGCGTTCCGTCCATATTTCCATATTTTATCCATATTTCGTCATTTTTTGTAAAATTTTGCCAAAAATTGGTTAAAATTTTGAAATTTATGAAATTTTTGGTCAAAAATTTTTGTAAAAAAATTTTTTGAAAAAAAAATTCGTAAAATTTTTGTCAAAAATCAAAAATTAAAATTTTATAAAAAATTTTCAAAAAATTTTCGGCCCAAATATTATACAAAGTATGTTTAGAAACAAAATAATTACTTTAAATTCATTTTTTTGTAATATTTTGCATTAAAATTAGCTTATTTATCATTTTCTGCTTTAAGATGAAAATTTTTGCATTAAAAATTAGTAGTTTTTGGCCCATATTTGATCCATATTTTGGATTATAATCCATATTTCAGTCCATATTTTGAGATTTTTAGTCCATATTATATGTCCATATTTTTCGATTGATAGTCCATATAAATCCCATCCCTAATAATAAACAATTAATTATGTGAATATTGAACATTTACAGGGTGGGGCAAAAGTTCGGCGACAAATTTTATTTTGTCCTTTCTTAAAATTTTATTTTAAATTTTGCTTTTTGTTTATTTTTCCCATATTCTATGATTCGTGCTCTACAAATTTTATCTTGAAAATTTTTTTCTATCTCATAAAGTAAAAATTTTACAGACTTTTAAAAAATCGTGCTTCTATTATTTTTTTGTATTTTAAAAATGTTCGAAAATGTGACATCTCTAGATGGCTCGATATCTGTCGTATGTTGGTTTCCAAAGCAATAAAACGATATCATGAGCTTGGAAATACTCAGGACCGCCCTAGTAGTGGCCCGCCGGTAACCGCAGTTACGCCTGAAAACATTAAACGCCTGGTCGCCATAACAGAGTGGTGAAATGTAAAAATTAATGCTAGTCTAAAAATGACATTCTGAGGGGGATTGAGCATCCATGGGCATTATAGCTTTACGGAGAAAACCAATTCTCGCTTCAGCAGGATTGAGCACCCGCGCATGGAGCCAAATCGACAATCCAGCTCTGTGGGGGAGCTGTTTCCAGGTTTTTGGGAGTAAGATTTAAGGCCTTCAAACTCACTGGATTCAAGTCAGTGGATTATTCTATTTGGGCATTTCTGGAGAAAAAAGTATGCCAAATCCGATACGCAACATCGGAGGAACTAATGTTGTTTTGGAGCGAGCCTGGAACGAAATAACCGTGGAACAATGCGCGACCATTGTGAGTAACATCCGTAAGTATTTGGATGCATGTATTTCAGTCAGGGTCGGTCATTTTGAGAAATTACTTTAATAAAATGATTATTATATCCTATTGATTATATTTTATCATTTTTTAATCTTAAATAAAATTTTTTTACAATAGATTTTATTAAAAACATTTTTATTATTAAAAACACACACAATAATTATTTTTTATTCAAAAATTAAAAAATTTCAATAAAGGAAACAATTTTTTTATCAAAATTCAAAAAAAACTATGTATTAAAATATTTATTGGCTATAATTTCCAAATTTAAAATAAAAAGAAATTGGCTTCATTTTTCATTTAATTCTTAAAAAGGAAAATTTTAAATAAATTTTTTAATATATATTTAATTAAAAATTAAATATATAGGAAAAAATATTTTGATTAAATCTAATTTTAATTTAATAAATATTAAAATTTTTTAAAATTAATAAAGTGGAAACTCTCTATTAAATAAATATTAACTAATGGGACCCATTTTAGCTGACACATGAGGGAAGGGGAATCTTTTGAATAAACTGAGGTGGTTTGGAAGTTTATTTCGAGTCTGTTCTTCGGTTCAGTCCGGACATACCAAGATTCTCCAAAAACCAACGACTTCTAGTCAGAAAGGGCCGAACTGCTTTTTTATTTTTATAAAAGTAGTAACATAAAAATAAAAATAAATTCCATATATGAATTTAGAGAATAAACTGAAATTTGAGATGATTAAAGTAAATTTTTGGTTATAAATAAAATGGAAGAAGAGATAGAAATATAAAAGATTATTTTATTTATTTACTTAAAAAATATTTAAAAAACAAAATTAATTAAAAAATAAATTAAAAATAAAGAAACAAAAATTTAAACAAAAATTAATTAAATATATGGAAATAAATATTTTTTATCTCAAGGGAGTTTTCGCGGATAAATTTATCTTTTGGATAAAATTTTTGTAAAAATAATAAATACTTAAAATACTTACTTAATAAATACTTACTTAATAAATACTTACTTAATAAATACTTAAATTAACCAATTAAATTAAATAAAAATATTCAAGAATTTCTTAAAAATTATATCTAATTGTTCAATTTAACGGTGAATTTATTTTATTTAACAAATAAATATTTTTTATTTAGCATATTTAATTAAATTTTTGTTTAAATTAGCTGAAAAGAAAGAAAAAATGAATATAAAATTTAATAATCTGATAATAAATTTAAAAATTAAGACCGAATTAAATGAGTTTTATATTGTTTTTTCCGATCATTTTCATAATCAAACGGCCATCTTTAATGAAAAAATATCTAATAATTCGCCTGAATTAAGTTAAGATATGTAGATTTACATAAAATTTTGTAAAAATTTCTGTGTTAAAATTGCCAATTTCATTATAATTTGTCAAAATTTAATCATTTTCCATTAAAAACAAAAATAAAGTTATTACTATAATTTATACGTATGTACTATATATTTTCAAAAAATATTTAAAAAATTCCCTCCCAAATTACTAAAATTTACTATAATAATTCTTTTGGGATAAATAATGAGTTTAGAGACATATAAACATGTAAATGACGGGAAGAAAGTTTTTAGTTTTCGAGAGAAAATAATAATAAATTTATTTATTTCTTTCTAGTCAACCAATCCAATTAGATATTATTTTTTGTTAAAATATATGTAAAGGTTATTTTAATTTATTTTTCTTTTTGTGTGGTCCTTACAGGAATATGTATAACTAAAATTTAAAAAAAGAAATAATAAAAAAATATTTAATTTAAAAATAGCTGACAAATAAATATAAAATTGAAAATTTAAATTTAAAAAAATTTAAAAAAAGTTTGTGAACACTTTAATGTAGATAAATATTATAATACAATCGACACTTTATTTAATAATTAAATTTATGTTAAAAGACAATATAATTTAAATAAAAATAATTTTATACTTAATTCTGAATTAAATTAAAAAATAAATTTAAAATAAAAAATAAAAGGGTAATATGTACATTTTACTAAAATCTGCCCTTTTTTCTTTTCATTTTAAAAGACATTCTCATAGGAATTTTTTGGAATAATTAAATTTAAAGTGTGAATACATTTTTTTTGTTAAGATGTATAAAGTAAATAAATAATTAAAAAAAATAATTTTAATTAGATAATAAAAGAATTGAGAGTATCAAATTTTGGTTTTTATTGAGTAAAGTTTTGAGCCTATATGTATTATAGTATATTGAACCTATGCGCATATTATTGAGTGTATATTTTTGTGAGCCTTATTAAATAATTATTTTCTAATATTTTTTGCGTTTATTTTCTAATAAATTTAATTATTTTCCGGTCGGGATCACGATCCTTTTTGGATGATATGGACATTTTAAGGAGGGCATTTCTGAATTTTTACATGTTTCCTTCCAATTTCATTTTATAGTTTTTCTATATTCCACGTCATTACAAAAAATTAATTATCAAAAATAAATTGTCTTCTGGCAAAATTTATTATTTTTTAACAGTTAAATTACTCGAATTTTTAAGAATTTCGATTAGGTTTTTCCTTAAAAACTCAGAAAAAAACTCGGCAGTGTACTCGATTTGTAGATACAGTAAAATGGGACCCCTAGTTAGTTGTTTTACCTCCTTAATTCCTTCATACTCTTCGCCGAAGCGGCTGAACCTTACCCAGATGTTAAGGGATATTGTAACGGGGAGGATGTGATCGGGACATTCCTAGAAGCTCCTTAGTGTTGATCAAGTCCTCCGGAATCTTCCCAACACCGAAACTAGTAGTAAAAGCTTTTATTTACAAATTAGAAAAATACGAATAATAAAATATAAGTTAGCTAAAACATAATAATGGAATAGAAGGGAAAGCTAACAACAATAATGAACCAATTGTAAGTGTGAACAAAGGAATTAAATAGTTGTAAAGTGGGAGGGATAAAATGCTTGTCACAGAGAAAATATTAGAAATAATATTGGACATTGAACCTGGATCATAAATACATAATTTGCTCGGTATTACCTTCAAGATTCGATTCTTTCTTACACGTCCCTTCCTTTACTAGACCGTCCCTGGTCGTAAAATTAACTTATAATCCTTTTAGTTTAAATAGATTTTTTTAGTGGGGCTCAGGGGTGGGCGCATTGCGTTTTGCGTTATTTGCGTTAAATTTTGGCCTTTTTTTGCGTTTTGCGTTTTTTTCGATGAAATTAACGCAAAAATAAAACTAATCTGAGGACAAAAATGGAAGAGATCTATCTCCTTGACTTTCCAAAATCAACAAAATTTTCGCCTGCAGCGCAGAAAAAAGTAAGAAATCTGGCTTCTGGCCTTCCAAATTTCTCAAAATTTTCGCCTGCGGCGCTGAAAAAGGAAGAAGGATCAAGTATAGCTAAGGAAAAGTTCTCTTGATCTGAATTCTTCCTGTTATTCTTCTAATCTGAGGGCAAAATTGGAAGAAATCTGTTTCTGGCTTTCCAAAATTCTCAAAATTTTCAATTCATAACTACAAATATCCCTTTATCCTCCGCTAGCTCCCTAACTCACCTGATATCCGTCAGTAATCCCATGGTGTCTTTTTAAATCTCCTTGATCCCTCCTATATTTCTACAAATCATTACCCATCCAACTTACATGTATCACAAAATTGATTAGGACTCGCTGACTTATAGAAATACTTCAATTTTTAGCTGAAAAATGGCTAATACTTTATAAAAAAATACTTATTCTTTTTGGAATGATCCTATTAATAGTTCAAAATATCCTCGGTTGAAGTCATTGGTAATATTGAGTCTTTTTTAGCAAATTTTTTGTTCAGGTCTATAAATATCACAGTGCTCCTGCTACTTCAGCCGAATCAGAACGATTATTTTCGGCTGCCAAGTTATTAATCTCTGATTTAAGAACAAGAATTTCTAATGAGAATTTTGAAAAGCAACTTTTTCTACATCACAATATACTGATAATTGATGGAAAAATGAAAGATACATAGTAATTTTTGCATAAAGTTTTTAATTTTTCGTTCTTGCGTTTTGCGTTTTGCGTTATTTGCGTTAAATTTTGGCCTTGCGTTGCGTTTTGCGTTTTTTTAGATCGTCTCTTGCGCCCATCCCTGGTGGGGCTGACCGAAATCACATTTCTGAGTTTTTGAGAATGTCTAATGTTATGACCCATTTTTGGAGGGTCATTTTTTTTTGCCCGAGGGCTTACTAGATTCACTCCAATTATTTTTCTAGGACCGTCTCTGGTCCGAATGAGTATTGTCAAAAGCTAGGAATTCTAGTGTGCCTAAGCACTCCGCGAATGCTGTCCCAATAAAATCATGTTTTTTTTTGTTTCCCTAAGGAATTCTTTTTTTTTTGAACAGGTATACCGAGCTTTCATATGTCATTATGTGAAAAAATGATTTTGGGTATGAAATAGCTGTGTTTAAGTGAAATTTTGAAAATAATTGTGATTGGAAATATATAAGGCAGGTAAATAACGGTAAAACAAATATGTGGAAATGTAATTTGTTATAGTGGCAATGTAATTATTTGTAAAAAAATCTCGAAATAAGGAATTTGAATATTAAAAAAAATTTTAGATGATTAATTGTAAATATGCGAAGGAGGGTAACTAAAACAAAAATACAAATGAAGCAAAAATACAAATGAAGCCTTCGGGATTCGATTCTGTCTTACAATACAAAATTAATTTTAAAATTAACTAAAATTTATTCAATACATTTATTTTTAACAATAATTTGTTTATAATATTTAGTTAATAATTCTAATTGTAAATCATTTAATATATCAATAAATTTCTTTAATTTCTGCGAGTTTTTAACGTAAATAATTGATGGATCCATTCCCATTAAAAGACATTTATTGAATCGACAACCCTGACAACGTTCACCTAAAAATTATTTTAAAATTAAAGTTAAATTTGGATGTCAGGGATTATAAGAGCCCCTAAATAGTTTTAAACAAACCCTTAGTGATTTCACAACAAAAATTCTTCCAACATTGTGGAACTTTTTGTTTTATAACCACTCGACGGAAAAACTGTTTGCAAGCTTAATTTATATGAAAATAAATTTTTATTAAGTAAATCAATATTTTGACTGATCTAAAATTTAAATAAAATCTATAAAAAACGTATCAAGCCAATTGGAGCGAGCATGCGAGCTCTAAATATAATAAAAGTACTTATGTCTTTAACGAGTAAAATATTGACTATCACTATAGAAAAGCTTAGCTGTACAGTATGGCTCCTTTAGCTAATCTAAAAGGTTATTTGGCGACTGGGAGCGAACCAGCAGCTTCAGTAGACTGAACTGATGTGTTAACTATAGATCTAGCTACAGATCGGACCGAGACGAGATATCGAAAAAAATCTCGGTTATCGAGATCTAGATTCTCGTACAACCCTGCCAGTCCGGTCTCTAGTGTTAGCCATTACTCCGCGCCGCGTCCTGCACAACTTTAGGAATTATAGGAAGCTAAGGAATAGCCTTAGGAATTAAATAGCTTTCTGTTCTACACTATTGACTAGGTATTTTAAATTTACTTCTTTAAAATTCTACCTTCACAACTTAAAACACCATAATAATGAAATGTACATTTTTGTTCACAGACAGCACATTTAAATGGGGGATTAATCTTTTGTTTTGTCCAAATAAATTTTCCATCTTTTTTGTAACAAGTTATCTCATATTTAAAATTTTCAACAAGTCTTTTCTCTCCATTAATTCTTCCCTTATATTTTGAAAGGGGATCCATTTCTTTTTTAAATTTTAAAAAAATCTTACAAAATTTATTTATTTAAATTTTAATAATAAAAAGAAATAAAATAATAATAAACTTAAAGACAAAAAATAAACTAGACATGTATTAAATAGAAAAGGAATGGGATGCACTTTAAAAGTGTGATACATAATATGTACAATATGTACTATAATTTATTAAAGATAAAAATAAAAATTCAAAGAAAAATATATTTATAATAATAATAAGTAAAACAAAATATTTCGGAAATGTTGTAAATGAGGTTGGCGGATAGTTGGAAATCTTCGGATATCCGGATCCGATATCCGAACCGAAATTTCCGGATATCCGGCCTTTTTTCGGATCCGGATATCCGGATCCGCCACTCTTTTTTGTAAATGAGGGTTGTTGCCGTCTTCAGTTAGAGCAACCCTCTTAATACGGCAACCATCAAATATGTAGGGGTGTCGTTTATTTTTCAAGTTCAATTTTATCGAGAAGGACGTTTTAAGGTTTTTTGGGTTAAACTTTTCAAGTCTGCCCAATCTTTAAAATCGGGAGAGGGGGTGGGTTATGATTAAATTATTCATAATTGTAAGGACTTTTGTAAAGTTATTTAGAATGTAAAAATATTAACAAAAATATAATTTTATTGTTAATATTTTTTAAATTAAAAATACTCAAACTTTAAAGAAATAATTTTAAAAATTCGGTTTTATTAATTTTTTTTCTTGAGTAATATTATAATTTAAAATTTATTACAAAATTGAGAAATAAAAATGAGGAGAGGAAAGAAATAAATGAGAAGGGAAAAGCGAATTTATTAATGAAAGAGAAGATAGATGTATTTATATTCTATTATATACAGGTCTCATAGCTAAATTAAAAAAGGGACGTATTCGAAAATTTCGTACAATTTAATAGAAAATTACATTTAATAAAAGTACAAATAAATACTTAAATTCAGTGTTTAAAGAAAATTTTTAACGATTTTTAAAGGGAAAAAAGAAATTGTTTAATAAAAATGGGTAAGATTTAGACGATAAAGGAAAATAATTATTTACAAAAATTAAATTTTTTTAAACTTGAGACTAGAGTTGGGTAAGATCGGGATCCCGACGTAAAACCGGGACTATATAAGACAGCTTTAATTCTGATTAAATTATTTTTTTTATTTTAAAAAAGTAAAGTTTTTGGAATAAAAAAATAGAAAAAATTTTTTATTTATTTAAAAATATTTCAAAATTAAATCTCTTGAGTGTACAAATTTATACTTGTAATAAATAAATAAAATAAAAAAATTACTTTAATAAGCATTTAAATTTAAAAAGGGTAATTAAGATTAAATTAATATACAGTCAGACCTCAATAAAATTGGGTATTGTTTCTTACAGTTACTGGAATTAGTTTCAAGAACATGATCCTGAACTGCAGAACCGTCAAAAAATGGAACTTCTTAGGAACGGGAGCAGACTACCAGAAATCACTTCCCTTTGGGCCAAAAAATCGTATACTATAGAGACTAACTGTCCGCAAAGGGAATTCGCCTTTTGACTCATGAATAGGGTTGCCGTTTCGGTTCGAGCCGACGTTCGATGCATTTTTTTCGAGCTTGGTTTTTTTGATTCGGTTCGTTTCGAGCTGAAAAGCCTCGGCGAGTTTCGGTTCGAGCGAGCTGGCAACCTTACTCATGAAATTAATAGTTATTTATTTCATGGGTAGGGTTGCCAATTAATAGTTATTGAATATCGATAAGGCTTTCTATTGTTGAAGAGCGAAATGAGCTGCCAAACAGAGTTGCGTCGAAACAAAAAAATCTTCTTAATCGGAGACAAAAATCGAAATTTCGATGCAGCTCTGCTGCCAAACATGACAGATCATTTCAACTGCCATATGATCGTGTCTCGAATTTTAAATTAAAGTAAACAAGTACAAATACCGTATTTCCTCTAATAGAACGACAGCCTCTATTTGAACGACACCCCCTATTAGAACGACAGTCTGGAGGGAGGTTGAGAAATAGAACGACAGCCTCTATTTGAACGACACCCCCTATTAGAACGACACCCTTTCTTTTTTTAATTTAATTATTTACCTAAGCGGTAGTGATGGTCGGGAGTTAAAAAAACCCGAGAGTCGAGACCGAGACCGGGAATCAACCCCGAGACCGAGTTTCGGATCGAGACCTAGAGTCGATACCAACAAATTAGGAGGGATATCACTTGATATACTTCCTAATTCCCAAAAATCCCTATATATCCTTCATAATCCCCTAAATCCATTGAATCTTCAAATCCACAATATAACTTTACTCCTTCTAAATCTACCGATATCCACCTTAACCCACTGATTTCACATTAATCGCTTAGAATCTCCTTATATCCCTCGATATCCCTCCAAATCGAACGATATCTTCTTTATCCCTCGTTGCCGCGCACAAATCCCTTTATGTTTATTTCAATCCTTCCAAATCTCCGGATATCCCTCTTAACTTTAATCCACCTCTATTACTTTCAAATCCTCATAAGCCTCGATATCTTACAAGTACATTGATACCCCCTACTACTTAAGGTCATCTGCGACAATTCTTCCATTTCCCTCCAAAAATCTTCCTTTTCCAATTTCAGAAGAAACAATTGGAAAATAATTTCTTGGAACTTGGAAAATAACAGGGGGACAGGGCCTGATGGGACAGGGCTAGTGATAATTCCATTGAAATATAAAATTTAACTATTTTTCTTCATTAATAAAATTATTAAAATGATATAGATCTTAATAAAAATTTCAAAAAAATTGCAAAAAAATATGTTGAAAAATAGAACGACAGCCTCTATTTGAACGACACCCTGTAATAGAACGACAGTCTAGAGGGAGGTTGAAAAATAAAACGACATGTCGGTCTATTAGAGGAAATACGGTATATGTAAATAAAAAATAAATATGGGAATGCACTAATCCTTATCGGCTTTAAGTACATTTGTACTTTTTAATATCATAATCATTTATTATATTTTTTAATTTATTAAAAAATAAAGTATTTTGAAATAATAAATTTTTAAATAATTAAAAAAAATTTAATTAAAAAATTGGAGGGGAAAGAAAGCAATATATGGCGGGGAAAGAAAATCTATATAATTAAAAAAATAAAAATATTTTTTAGTAAATAATTTCAAAGAAATCTCTTCTTACTCTTTCATAAATTACTCCCTATCGAATAATGGAGCAAATAAAAATCATCCTTAATATAAAAATTATTTTTATTGTGGACTATGCGAGTCGATTAGCTGCCGTTTCCCGTTTGAATCCCTTATGACCCCATACCTTCCCATCCCTAAGGTAAAGCGGTGCTTCGGCATTCCAAGCCGCTACCTTGTCAACGGTTGTATTCGGTTTGAAGGCTAATAAGGATGACTCGCTATTTTTTACACAAGTTTTCCCCAAAAATTCCTTTCAACGCAAGATATTACATTTAAGAATTTATAAGAATTATTAAAAATAATCAGAAATAAGCAAAGCTTGTTAATTAATTTAATTAATATTTTCATTGCATTATGATATGAAGACCACAAAATTCTAAATTGTAATACCTTCATATCAATCACAAAAGTTAATAAAATATAATAATGATAAAATTTATTAAATGTGATAATACATATTTGAAAAATTTACAATTAATTCTGGTTAAATTGAAGCGAATATTGTTTTTGAGTTGAAAGATAACTTTCATTTCTTCTTAATGAGTTTAACATAATCTAAAATCACTAATTTAATTTCTTCTAAATAACTAGCTCCATTTCTTTATGAAATTAATTATTACTGCTGTTGGTTTTTTGCTATAAAGAAATTAGCAGCCAATAATGATCCTTCTATTTAAAATATAATTATATAATATTCTCTTTTCTCTACCTAATTGATGTTTTTCCATAAATTTTTTCAAAGAAAATTTAGCTCTGGTATTGTATTTTGGAACTTGAAGGCGACGGCCTTGGTGTTCAAAAAGAACTATTATATAACGGTGGTCACCAGTCCTTGGTTGAGGGGCAGGGGATCCTATAAATTATAAATAATATATCCCTAATTTAAATATTTTTAGGAAAGGATTGCAAATTAAATTAATAATTAAATTGTTAGATAAATAAATATTTTAGACTATGTACATAACATTGAATGTTTTTTTCTGTAAAAATTTACCATAAGGCTGTTGATGTTGCCCCCCGTTAATTCCTTCTAAAATGTTGGAAGCTGGAATGTTCGCAACCAACCAATGTAGCCATTCTGCTACACTCGGGTTTTTCCTTGAAAGATTGTCTGGATCTGAAAATGATTTTAAAAATGTTGAAATTTGGACTTGAAATTTTTATTTTATATTAATTTTTTATTTTTAAATTGATAACAATTGAAACACTAACCAATCATAACAATTGAAAATGTACTCTCAGGGTCAACATTTAAAGTTATACGAGGTGCATTCTTAAAATTTTATTTCATTAGAATTAGTAGTTTAGTTATGAAATTGTTAATTTTTGACTTAAATTTGGGGGGTTAGCGACCGGTTAGTTTTCACATGTAGCTGCTCAAATGGGGAATCTTAAGGGCATTTGAACCACCTCAGGCAAAGTCTAGCCGGTAACAAACAACTTTAATTCAACTACTTTAAAAGCATAACACGGAATATTATAGATAACAGATATAAAATATATCTCTAATATTTAATCAAATAATTTTTAATTTTTAGATAAAAGCACACCTTAAGATGGTGAACAGGCAATTCATTTCCAGGCTCTACCTGAACTCCATTGAACATTACCTAATTAAACAAATTAATTAGAAATATGTATATTATTATATTTTATTTAAATTATCCCTCGATTTAATTAACTCTTTTTTGAACTCTTAATTGAGGATTAACTACTAAATCTCTCTCCGACGGTTATGTAAAGCATATAGCTATTAGTTTCCTAAGGCTGAGCAGTAGGTGGCGTGGTGTAATGACTAACATATCAGTCCGGTCTACTGAAGATGCTGGTTCGCTCCCAGCCGCCGATTAACCTTTTGCACTAGCTAAAGGAGAGAAATAGCTATAGCCCAGCTGCTTTACTGTTAATCTCGAACACTGGAGGGTCAGAATGACCTCAATATGCGAAAAAATTAATTAACATTTAATTTTTGTTTTGGAGCTTCAGGCAATATTTGTGGAACTATTTCTGCTGCTGAAAAAGCTGATGCTATTGAAGCCATTTTTATTTAATTAATTTTTAAAAATAATTATTTTATATTTAAAAGAATTGATTAAACAAAAAAACAAATTTATTTTAAAAAACAAACAAATGTTAAAGCAGTCAAAGTTCCTCTATTAATATATTGGAAAGCTGATCCTCTGTTCGTTAATTTAAGAAAAACAAATATATCAGCTGTAAAATATAAAAAAATATTTCAAATTTTTTGACGAGAAAAGTTCAAATTATTTCGATGAAATTTGAACTATTATTTAATTTAGACGTATTCTATTTATTTAATTTAATATTTTAAGTTTGTATATTTAATTGAATTATTTCCATAAATTAAAAATAAATTAATATTTAATTAAATAGTATATTATTTAAAATCTTTTCATATGGCGTGCGGACCAGGAATTGAATTTTTGTGTCGGCTAGATCACTGGTGCGGACATATCGGAACGGATATCTCGGGATATTACAATGTACAAAGAGTTACTCTACTGATTTCGGGACTCAGGCCACTGGGTCTGGGTCTTGGAAAATCTCCTTTTGACCTATTGAAGAAGAATTTTATGTTTAGACTAAATTTTTTAATAATTTATTACCCAAATTAAATTTAAAATTTGTATATATTTTTGTCTAGAAATATTTATATAGACAAAAGCAATACATTATTGGGTAACAGCTGTTAATTTGTGTTCATTTATATAAAATAAATAATTTTAAATTAATTTTGGAACAAATGTTTTCTTTTTTTCTTTTCTTAATTAGATTTATTTAATAATTATTTATAAACGTGAGATTAAAACAGAGTAAAAAATAACTGATAAATATTTTTTTCTTTTACTTAATTTTTGTTTTTAATTTCTGATCGTTAAATTTAATTTTTTAGAGAAATTGTTTTAAAAATATTTTTTCTTATTAAAGAGAATAACAATCCCCAAGACTCGGAATCAGGGATGGGACGGTTTGAGAAAAAGTCGGGTCGGGTTTCAAGTTTGGCCAGTTTAAAGATTGAAGTCTGCCTAGATTTGGGATTTTGTGAGGCAAATAAGTCAGAACTTTTCCCTTTTACAGAAAAAAATTCGTTGGAAAAAAGCCTGGTTTCGAATAGAAGAATTCCGGAGTTTCTAGTAACCTTTCTTATAATCTGCTCAGAATGCAGAATCTCCTCTCTTCTTTTTCCATACTTTTTCTTAAAATGTTTTAGCTTTTTATTTACATTAATAATCATTTTTGTAGAAAATTATTAACAAAGATTTAAATATACCTATCTTTCATACATAGTATTTTATTTTCATACCTAGTATTTTAATATTTTATCAAAATATTTTCTTTATAAAAAAGGCTATTTTTGTTTACAAATATACCTACAGTGCTGGTCAAAAGTATAGCCGCACCTGAAAAAACGGTGTAACTCCGGACTGAGTTAGCCAATTGTTTTCAAATTTCGCAAAAAAATACTAGATTTAATGAGAAACATGATAAAATTAAAAGTTTTTGAAATTATTAGAAGGAATTCAAAAAAAATCAAAATTTTCAAAAAATGCCAGAATTTTTACTGGTCAAAAGTATAGCCGCACCTTGGATTTTCATGTTTCTAGTTTTAGGAAAAATCTACAAAAATTTCAAATAACATATTTATCGATACTTAGAAAAAATAAAAAAGAACTAGTCCCATATCTCATTTCAACTTCGAGATCTCGATACCCTGAAAATCAACGTAAATCAGGGGTAAGGCTCTTTAAAAAATATTTTCGACCCCTTATGGATTATTTTAAATTTTTATTTTAGGCTTATCTGAAAGCCCTTGAAATTTGCTACATGGTACCAGAAATCTTATTTTTCAAAAAAAATTCCAAAGAGAGATACAGCCCGTTAAATTTCCGAAGTGACTTGAAAGGGCATTTTATGGGGCATTTAGGCGTTTTTTGGTGACATGGAAATTTAACTCTTAGTAACCAACCGAAATATTTTTTTTGTAAAATAAGATTTCTGGTACCATGTAGCAAATTTCAAGGGCTTTCAGATAAGCCTAAAATAAAAATTTAAAATAATCCATAAGGGGTCGAAAATATTTTTTAAAGAGCCTTACCCCTGATTTACGTTGATTTTCAGGGTATCGAGATCTCGAAGTTGAAATGAGATATGGGACTAGTTCTTTTTTATTTTTTCTAAGTATCGATAAATATGTTATTTGAAATTTTTGTAGATTTTTCCTAAAACTAGAAACATGAAAATCCAAGGTGCGGCTATACTTTTGACCAGTAAAAATTCTGGCATTTTTTGAAAATTTTGATTTTTTTTGAATTCCTTCTAATAATTTCAAAAACTTTTAATTTTATCATGTTTCTCATTAAATCTAGTATTTTTTTGCGAAATTTGAAAACAATTGGCTAACTCAGTCCGGAGTTACACCGTTTTTTCAGGTGCGGCTATACTTTTGACCAGCACTGTATTTTACTTTATTTCGTGTTAATTTTATGTTTTTTCTTTTTATCGTAAATAAATGTTGCTTTATTTTCTTCTATTCAAATATTTAAATTAAAATATTTACTTCAAGAACATTGAAAGTAAATTAGTTTTTTCCGGAATAAATAAAATGTGAAAATAAAAAGAATAAGCATTTCTCTGACTAAACACAAATTTATTCTTTTAGTTTGTTGAAAAAAAGAGGAAATTTCTAGGGAATTAAACAAAAAAAGATTTCAATAGACACGTAAACTATCCAAACTAAATTTCTAAATTTTCTTTAAATATTTAAACAAAAATATTTAAATATTAGAGATGTCCAAAACCGAAAATTTTCCAAGACTCAGGACCAAACTCAAAATTATTTTTTGGTCACAAAAATGCAAATTTCTGACCTGTTTTACCGCCGCAGGTGAAAATTTTAACTACATCCCAGAGATGGGTCGGAATTCCGATTTCCGATTCTCAGCGTTTTTTCCTTCCGATTTCCGAAAAAAATTTTTATTTCCGATTTCCGAGTTCCGACTTTTGAGCCAGTTCCGATTTCCGAAACCTCTGTCTGTTCCGACCTACCTCTGCTTCATCCCAAGACCAAATAACCACCAAGAAAATTCTCGAGTCAAGACTCAAGATCGAGAGTATTGAACATCTCTATTCTTTTTAAAAAAACAAGCAGAACAATTATTTATATTTTTCCTTCTTTTAATTCTTAGAAATGAAAATAAAAGAAAATGTTGGGGGAAATGATTGACATGAGATGTACCCTTTAAAGGACACAGACAAGAAAGAATTGCCAAGTAAAGAACATAGTAGACATCTGCCATTCTTAAATGGGGTATTAGAAAAAACCGTAGACCATTCCCCCAAGTTTTTCTTGTCGCTTTAACATAAATATACATATTTTTTTGTATATATGTACATTTTCTATGCTTCTCTTTTCTATAGAAAAATTGTCAATAACGGAAAGCCATATTAGTATATATTTATTAGCATTTTGTTGGGAGTGTTTGCGGACACGGATTAGAACTTTGGTGTATTTAACATCAGAATTGAAATATTTATTTATAAATTATTATTAGAAATTTGGGCATTAAAGTAAACATTTTAGAAAAAAGTAAAGCGGCAGAACCTATCCTAGAAAACAGCAAAAGATTGGGTGGGACTTGATCTTGAGAGCTCTCCACTTAAAAAATACTCAATCCCACCACCGACTAACCGTTTCATTTTTGCTTTCTCTAAGTAATCCGAAAATAAAGACATTTATCTTTGTCCATAAATTAAATAAAACTTAAAATCAGAATTTATATTTTAATTAAAACCCCAAAACCAGAATTTATAATTAATTAGCTTTCTATGTCCGCAATTTTTTCCTCTTCTTTTTTTATCCGCAATTTCTTTTTAAGCAATTTTGAATGACTTTAGAAAAGAGTGAAAATAAAAACGCTCGCAAAGGCTTTAACTCTCTTTTACTAAAGTAAAAGTGTTTTCATAATTTTTTTTCATATTTTGGCTTAATATAGTAAAAATGAAAGCTTTAAAGAGCATGGCAGAAAATAAAATAGGCGCGTAAAAGTTTTTTTTCTTGTTTTTACTTCCTTATTTCCTTAAATATTTTTGACATTTAAATTAATAACTTTGAATATTCTTTTAATTTTTTATATCCTTCTCTATTATTTTTAAATAATTAGGTATTTAACAGAGGTTGATTGGAATTCTGATTTCCGGAAAAATTTTAATTTCCGAGTTCCGACTCTTGAGCCAGTTCCGATTTCCGGCTCTTCCGATTTCCGACACATCTGATTGTTCCGACCCACCTCTGATATTTATTACTTTACCTTTATTTAATAGCAGAGGTCTATCGGAATTCTGACTCCTGGCATCTTCATCATTTCCGATCGACCTCTGTTTAATAGTCACTTTTAACAATTTGTTATTTAAAATTTATTAATATAAATTCCTCAGTTTCGTATTTCATAATTCAATAATATTTTTAAATCTTTTAACAAATATTAAGTTTAATTTAATATCAGATTTTCGTTTAAAAATTAAGGTATATTTTTAATAAGTATTTATTATTTTAAAAGTATTAATAAATATTAGATAAATAATTACTTGAGTTATTGCTCTGAGGATGTAATTACGGGGGGATATGAGGGGGATAATTATGTAACAGAGCTTACTTTTCTTCAGCTTACTTTTGTCTTTTTTATTCAAGCAATTAAATAAAATTTTGTATTAAACTAATTAGTAATTAATATATTTTGAATAATTTATTTCTTCAATAACATTTAGATTTTTAAATTAATTTTCTATTTTTGAATGTTAAATTACTCTCTCATTTAAACTAATCCATTCTTAATTCTTTTTATTTTTTTTTCTTCAAAAATGGTTTCTTAAAATAAAAAAAAGTTTTCCTTTAAAATTTAATTAATTCTTGAAAGTTAATTAAATTTTATTCAAAATTGCTTCTTAAAAATCTTCTTTACTTTTAAAAATCATCATCACTTCCTTCCTTCCATCAATATATACAAAGATTTATTTCAATATTTCTATAAAAAATGTTTGTGTTAATTTAATTTTGTATCAGAAAACGTCATTTATTTTAGTCCTTTCCTATTAAAAACTTTTTCCCTTCTAGAACAATATTACTTTAATTATTATGCCCTAAAACTCGAGTATTGTCATGAGATTATTATTTCTTTTTTGCCATTAAAGGTTACATAAAATTTAATTTTAGTAATGAATTAAAAAGGCTTATTAAAATTAAATTTAAAAAATTTAAAAAATAAGAGAAGCTTAGTATCTACAGGGTGACATAAAATTAAATGCACACACTATTTTTGAAATAACTTTATTCAAATTGAAGATAATGAGATCAAATAAGACTTAAATTATAGAGAAATAAATTGGGAACAAAAACAATCAAGAATTTCGAAATGCCCACCCCTAGTTTTTGACTTTTCCTTTCTGACTTTTTCTTTGACTTTTCTATTTTTATTATTTTACAGTTTTAATTTTAATTAAAATTGTTTTTCTTTTTAATTCTATTTTTGTTTCTGTTAATTATTTATTTTAAAATTATTATTAGTTTTTTTTAATTTTTTTAGTAATTAATTATCTGCCCTTTTGTTATTAAAAAATTTTTTTACCGGAAATAAATCTATAAATAGATTAATATTTAAATATTTGACATAATACGTTAAAGATTAATTGAGAGAGAAAAAAAACTTTTAAGAGAACCTAAAATTAAATATATTAGCTAGAAATTAAATAAATAAACATCACGAAATGCGCAAATTAATTAAATATTTAAAGTGACAAAAATAGAAATGAAAATTGTTTATCGAGGGGCTTTAAATGGAAATGAAAACGGACGAATAAAAAAAACTTTTAATCTTTTTTTGAATTTTATAGAAGAAAGAATAGTAAATTTACTATATAGGTATATAGTAAATTGCTCTCCTATTTTTTTAAATTAAGCATAAATAAATAAAGAAAATTATTTTTTTATTATTCTTTTGTGAATAAAAAAAAATATATGTATTTATTTATTTAATATTTTTAAAAAATATTTTTCTGTTTTTCTGTTCATTTACTGCATTTATTGTGTTGCTTTTTGATTAAAATAACATTTCATTGAAAAAGCCCTTGTATAGAGGAAAAGGGCAATAAAAGTGCATACAACTATCACACGTAGTATTTTTTAAAAATATGTAAATTGTTGATACACTTTTTTTATTTCTATTTTTTTCTAAAAATATTAAAAATAAAATTTTACATTAAAAATATATTTTTTAAATGAAAAATAAAATACCCTTCCCCAAAGTAGGTGAATTTAATACTTTTTGTAATTTTCGAGTCCGTGAGTGAGGAAATCTTTTGCGTTTTATCTTTTTGATTTGCCCGAAATTAACTTGCTGAACTACTCCCTACGCTTATATGTATTGCTGGGTATTCCAGACCTTGGCTCCGAGATCCGGCTCGGAGCATACCGCCTAGCCCACAAAGTACATACTACATATATAACTTTTGAAAATAATTAATTTTCAAATACAATTTTTGTCTATTTAATATATTTAGATTTTTGTGAATAATTTTGTAATTTTTCTTTCAAAAATATCAGCATTCTTTTAATTATTAAAAAGAATATTTAACTAATGGATGTCATTCCAAGTCCCCATCAACAACAATTATTAACTGAAGGTTAAAAATAAAATTAAAAAAAACATTTTTTTAATTACAAAAAATATATTTTTAGTATCAGCTGGCCCACCAGAAAAAATAACTAGTGACTATATTGAATTAATTTCTTTGATTATTCTCTTTATTATCGGTGCACCTTTGAATTTGGCTGCATGGACACAGGTGTGTTTATTTAATAAACTAGACAGGCTTTATGAATTCTGTTTTTGTTTATAAAATAAATCAGCTGTATAAATTAAAATGAATTTTTTATTTAAAATAGGTAGATTATACTAATAATAATACAAAAATAAAAATAATAATATTTATTATTACTTAATTGAAAATTTTTGACATATTGTAGCTTAAATTTGTTTTCTTTAATAAAATAACGTTGGAAATTAATCTATCATTGATAGTTAAAGGAATTTAAAGATTCTAAAATTGAAATACAGATGATCTAATAAATATTTTATAGATCTCAGAAAAGCCAGTTTCATCAAGATTGGACATGCTTAAAAAACATTTAAATTATTCTGATCTTTTAGTTCTTTTTATTTATGTTCCTTCTAGAGCTTGTTGGTTAGTTAAATAAATAAATTTTAATTATTTTTTAAAATAATTATTTTAAGGTTAGTAACATATGATTGGCGTGGTGGAGACCTTTTATGTAGATTAATAAAATTTGCCCATACTTTTGCTTTTCAGGTATAGAAATATTTGGAAAGTTTAAGAATAATTATTTAAAAATATTTTTATTAAAAAAGCGGGTTTATCCATTAGTATTTTTAATTAAAATCCTAATCTTATTCTATATATTGGGATAGAAATCCAAATTTTTCTTGGTGTTTATTACCTATTTTGCCCTTCCAATTTAACAAAATATCTAATTAAGTATTAAAATTAATTAAAACACATATCCTCAAACAACCCTTATTTTAAGGTTAAGGCGGAGGATTTAGATCATAAACAAGATACATATAGTCCAAAAATGATTTTTGGATATAGGTTGGGAAATAGGCCTTAACTCTATTATACTCGGTAGTAATGGTAACAAATTTCCCTCAAAGATAGATAACATCCTTGCTAATAAAATAAAAAAGAAATTAGGCAAATCGGTAAGGTAATAAAAAAGATGAATTTTTAACTCAAAAAGATAAAAAAGAAAAAGTTTATTATTTTACATAGATCTCATCTAATGTAATTGTTTGTATTGCCCTTGATCGTTTACTTTCTGTTCTTAGTGTTTCACATCGAAATCCGGGACAGGTTTTTTCTTAATTTTTATTCCAAATTTATTTATCTAATTAGGCAACATGCCGAATGAGAATAATGCTTTTAATTGCTTGGATTGCTGCTGCTGTCATTTCAGCCCCTCAATTTGTTGTTTGGAAATTATATCAAGCATTTGACAATCCCCCGTGGAGTCAATGGTTTTTTAAAATTTTATTCGAAAAAATTATTTTTTAAAATAATTTTAAAGTATGCAAATATGGGAAATTGAACGGTCACAATTACAACGAAATAATAATTTCCAACTCGTCTCTAATGATTCGACAATAAAATTACTTGACAGCAAAGTTTGTAAATTAAATGAAGAAATAATTAATTTTTAAAACTTAAGCTAATATACCCAATTACTTAAAGAGAAGGGAGTTTTAGGAGATGAGGGTTTTTAGAGTGTAAGGAGAAGCGAGATCCAGCTGGCTTGCATTAAAAAGGCTGGGGCTAGGCGGGGGTTTAAGAAGTAAAGATCCGATAGCTCGCTTGGTAGAGAATAGATAGCTCGCATCAAGCTATCTAGAGCGCTTAGCAATAACTGTCAGTATGCTGAAGGATCGGAGCTGCTCCCGGCCAAACTTTTACTTAACTATTACTTTAGTATATGTTAATAATTATAAAAGAGAATATTTGGATAAATCTTTAAACTTATCAAAAAGTTAAGCGAACCTCAATTTAAATAATAGGAGTAGTTTTCTAAGCTAGTATTCTCCCTATTGAAGATCCGGGATGATTTTAGTGAAAAAGATTTTTCATTCAAACTAAATATTTTTTATTTAAATTATGTAGTTACTCGATGAGGAAAGTATTTACATGATTTTACATATGTTACTTATTTTTTGGATTCCAGCTTGTATTATTATGGTGAATATATTCGAATTTAAATTTTAAACTCAAAATTTAAAAAGTTGTGTTATCTACTTTTATCTTGTTGGGTATATATTAATTCTAAGCCAAATTTTTTTGATTTGGTTAATTCTGCTGAAAAGGATGGAATTGGTGAACAACAAATACAAATGGTTAATTTGTTAAATAATCAACAAAAGCAAAATCAGAAGCATCAAACAGCACAAAATGTTTTTAAATTTTAAAAAATTTTAAAATATTTTTAACAATAAAATTTAGTGTTATTTTTATTGGATTTAATATTTTTCGGCATAGAATGAAAATTGTATAATTAAAATTTTTGTTTAGTAGAGCTCCGAAATATAAAAATTATTACTTATTATTAAAGCGAGGATTTCTAGGCAAGTAAAATCAGTGAAATAGGCGCCTAAAATAGGCACCAAAAAGCCAAAAAAGGCACAAAAATAGGCAGGTAAAAAAGGTTATCATACCTATAAAATTAAGATAAAAACAAGAAAATAACCACTTATCCATCATTTTTTGACCATTTTGCCATTTATTCGTCATTTTGTATCATTTTCTGACCAAAAATGTTTAAATTTTTTAAAAAAGTCGATAATTGACAAAAGGGAAATCTCACCCAAGCCACAAAACGTCCAACCCCAAAATGTCCCACCACCAAAACGTCTCATCTCAAAATGTCCAACAGAGTAAAAATACTCAATTCGTCGAACTTTAAATTAAAAATGGGAGTTGGCACTGATTTTTTAAAATCTGTGACTGATTTTTTCAGATTTTGCACTGATTTTTAGGCAAAATTTAGGAAAAATCGCTAAAAAAGGCAAAAATAGTACCAAAAATTACAAAATAGGCAAAAAGGCACAAAAAGTCCAAAATAGGCAGAAATAGGCAAAATAAAAGTCATGCTAGACTCTTTGGACCAAGCTAAAAACACGTTTTTTGAACGTATTACATCATCCCAAGCCTGCAGAAAAAACAGGCATTTGCCTATAAATCCTCGCTTTACTTATTATAATAATTAATAGAAGTATATCATTGTTGTAAGCTTAACAATAAGACATTATGTAAATAAAAACGAGTTAGAGCAAACTCCGACCTACAAAATTTCATCAGTCTTACCAAAACTCCGTCCAAGAAAGTAATATATGCCTTATTTGAATTTTAATGGTTTAATGAGATTAGGAAGGATTAAGGAAGATATCCGAGGATTTGAAGGGATTAAGGGAAATATCTAGGGATTTGAACGTAATATTGAAGGATCAAGAGTGATATCGGAGTTTTTATTTTTGGATTGGAAAGCAGTAAAAGCTAAAATAAAATAAATTAATTTTTCTAGGCATCAAATGGCGGTGGTGGTGGAATGTTAGTTGCTTTACGTTCTAGCCGTGTTTCCTATCAACTTGCTCCAATAAATAACAGCACAACTACACAAGGCCATGAAACTCAAAATACAACATTATTTACTAATAATATTTCAAATATTGAATGTTTGTTAAATAATAATTATTTTTTATTGATAAGAATACCCCTTAAAAATGAATATTAAAAAATTTATTTTAAGAATTAAATTTAACTTAGCTACGATTATACTTACATTAGAGAAGTTGTCTAAAAATGTTTAGAGTTTTCGGACGTTATCTTACCTATCCTCAAAGATTTTACAGGCTCTTCCAGATTAATTCCAGTGTTCATAAGCTCGTACCAAAATTTGTACTCGTTCTCGTACTTTCGTACGACGAGTACGAGAAAACAATAGGGGTGGTACGAGGTACGAGTTAAAATTAGGGGTGGTACGAAGTACAAGTACGGGAGAAATTGAAATTCATGAACACTGCTTAATTCTTCTAATTTAAGTTTATCGGTTCCATGAAATTTTAAATATCTAAAATAGAACCCCTCAGTTTCCTCATTCCTATCGATACCCCCCTTCCCAATATTCATAATTTAAAATAATTAAATATAAATTTATTTAAATTATTCAAATTTTCTTTTGTTATAATTTTATTTTTTTTTAAATTTAAGCACCCAAAACCAAAAAACCGATGATTGTATTAAACGACGAAATGCTTCTATCTTTATCCCCAAGTCAATCACCCCAACCCGGAATTGATTCTTCAGAAGTAAAACAAATTAAACATTTAAATGGAATAGCAGAAATGGTAAAACAAAGAGAAAATGAACAAAGAAATAGTTCCACTACTTCAAATGAAGCAGCTGCTGCTTTACTTTTAGCCTCAAAAAGGCAAAGGCAATCATCATCTTATAGTGCAAAATCACAAAGGTTTTGAAAAATATTTAAATTATTTTAATAGCGAAGAGTAGAACTAAAAATGTAGCTTTGAAAAGGACAGGGATATCTTTGAAAAATTTGTAGTGTGGAAAAATTTTTGGTACTTTTCCGTTATACGACTGCAACCTGAGTGCCAGCAGAATTTTAATCGGCTATAACTTTTTAATGATAGATCCAATACAAATAAATTTTATATCATTCGAAAGCCTCGATAATCATCTATTAAAAAGTTATAACCCTACATATAAAACCCTACATATAAATGTGTATAACTTTTTTTAATAGGTTATCAGATTTTATCTATCCTACTAGAAAAAAATATACAGCTTATCGAGGGCTTTCGAATGATAGAAGATATATTTGAATTGGATCAAGCATTAAAAAGTTATAGCCGATCAAATTAGACTGGCACTCAGCCTGGAATGGAAAAGTACCAAAATTTTTGTGGGGGAAAAATAAGATAAGAATAATGACTTGAAGATTTTACTTTTTCCTAAATTACACAAAACAAATTATAAAAAATATTTTTTAAAGAAATAGAGCAATTCGTGTTAGTTTTCTTCTTGTAATGGGTTATTTTATTTGTTGGTTACCATACAATTGTTTATCACTTTTACAATTTATATACCCAGAATTATATTCAAAACATGCTAGTAAAGTATATAATTTAAATGGAATTATTGTGTAAGTTTTTTTAAAAAATTATTTTTTATTAAAATATTAATAGAAATAAAAATATTTAATTAAAAAATATATCAACAATTTCCTATTAAAATTTTATTTTTTGGTTCTCATATATAGGGTTGTCGGTTCCTGGAAATTCTTCGGATATCCGAACCCGAACCGAAGAACCGAACCGTTAAATCCTCGGTTTTTCGATTAGGTAAGGCTAGAACCAACAACCCTACTCATAAAATCTACCACAGTTTTTATAAAATATTTTAACACTAAACTATTTTTAATTTGATAAAAACATTTTGTCTTGGTTGTCTTACTTTTTGTCAATTAACCTTAAACCTAAATTCTATCTGCATCAGGGCTGGGCGCAATTGCGGATTGCGAGTTGCTGATTGTGGAAATTGCGGGGTTTTTTGCAATTGCGAGTTGCGGGTTGCGGATTTTTAAGATTTTTACGCAATTTTCACGCAATTTTTCGAAATTTCCCTCACAATAAATGGAAAAAATCTGGTTTCTTGATCTTCCAAATTTATCAAAATTTTCGCCTGCAGCGCTTAAAGGAAGAAATCTGCTTTCTTGTCCTTCCCAAATTCCCAAAATTTTCGCCTGCGGCGCTATAAATGGAAGTTTTTGGCTTAAGGATCTTCTAAAATTCTCAAACTTTTTGCCTGCGGCGCTGAAAACGGAAGTAATTCTTCTATCATGATGATTGGATATCTGGGGATTTGAAGTTTTTTTGAGAGTAAGCATGGATTAATGGGGATCTGGAGTTTTTGGGGGATTTCAATTTATATCGGAGATTTGATATCTAGGGACCTGGTGGGATGAAGGATAATTCGAAGAAATTTGGTGATCAAAGAGTTATCATGAAATTGGTATCATGAAAACACTTCACCATAATTTGCTCATATACAATTTTAACTATAGTTTGAAGTGGTTAAATTTCTTTATCTTCATTTCAAAAATTGCGGATTGCGAGTTGCGGAATTTTTTTTCGATTACGCCCAGCCCTGATCTAAATTCTATCTAAATAGAAAGAACAGCCAATTTAATAGTAAAAATAATTTAGAATTAAATTATGAAAGGGAAGTGGTGGTGGGGGGGGGGGGAGGGGGAAGGAGGGAGGGGGGGGGGGAGGGGAGGGTTTCTAGTTATTTTAAATAAAATAATTTCAATAATTTACCTTAAAGATATAAAATTTTTTAGTTTCAATTCTGTTATCAACCCTTATTTATACGGTCTTTGTGGTGGATTATGTCGACAAGGACGGAGAAATTCTTAAGAAAATTCTTAGCCAGTTTATTAATTTTAATTATTTTTACTTGCCAAAATAAATAAATATTTAATTCGATCTCTTTATTTTTAAATAAATTTTTTAAATATATTTTTTCTTTATGAAATTTTGAAGAATAAAATTATTCCTGTGTATCTTCCTAATACTCTATGAGGCACGAATCCACTGTTATTTTTTAATTATAGAGTTTCGATTCCTATTGTCGCCATAAATAGAGTTGGTCGAGGTAGAAGTTTTTGAAAAATCGGGACTAAGGAAAAACCGGGACTAAGGCTGAAAAAACGAGATCAAGTTCGAGGGCAAATCTGAACCCGAGACCGAGGATACCGAGGCTTTTTAAAAAATTGTAGAACTTTTCAAAATCTATTTTAATTTAATAAATTTTAGTAACTACTCGCTAATGTTCCTTCTTATTCAAAGCCAGTAGTTGGCCCAATATAAATCAAACAACTCAAATCCTTGGTCAAATAATTTCATAAATGTGTTTAAAAAATTTCAAATACCGTATTTTTCCTAATAGTGACTCTTCTTATTAGACCGACCCCTTCTAATAAACCGACCCCCTAGAGGAGACAACTGTATAAAGGAGAGGCAAAATCGCGTCTCTTCTTTTCCAATGCTATTTTTTGACGCAAAACGTCGGACGCGTTTCATGTAACGATTATTCTTCTCTCTCTAAAATCTTTAAAAATTCTTGCTGGTATTTTAGAGAGAAGGTAGTGGATTTATTTTAATAAAAAATTTTTTTATTTATTAATAAATTTTTCTTTAGCGATAAATTGCCAAAAAGTTAAAAAAAAGCTTTTCCGTGATAAACAGTTTTAATAACAGGATTAAAATTACAAAATAAATTTATTTTGCCATAATGATCTAGAAAACCCTACAATAAACCTATTGAAAATAGCAAATATAAAATTAACTACTTATCTATTTGGCCCTTTTTAAATGATTTTGTAATTATTCCTTGTAAAAAGGATTTATTCGAATGCTTAGAACAAAGCATTCAAATTGCACAAGAATTAGAAACCCTAGCCAACCTGATATTATGCTAGAATTTTTATTTATATCATGGTTCCTGCAAATCTCGGGATATTCGGACTTTATTTGGTTCCAGATATACGGAACTGATGCCCCTACTTATGTATGTATGTATTTTTAAATTTAGAAAAATAAAGTCTATATTCAAATTCAACATATGATATTTTATTTACTATTTATAAATTTTATTCTAATTTATTCTAAATGTTTTGTAATTTCTGGGGACAACATTGATGATAACGGGTTTAATGAGTTTATGAACAATTTAGACCCTTTAGATGGTAAAATATTTAGTTAAATTAATCAAAAAAATATTTTTATAAAGTAAACTTTCTTTATTAAGGGGCCAGGGAATTGACAACTAATTATAATTCTGGGTCTAATACTCCTCACCAAAATCAAGAAGAACAACCACAACACCACACAGCGTCTCTAAATACTCCAATTCAAACACAAAATTTACAATATTTTCATCAAGATAGAGATGAAGGAGGGTCATCTTCAATTATTCCAACAGAGAAAAACAAAGAAATTTTGAACGAGGGTGTTTTGGTCACAAAAGATATGATTAAACAGAGGGAGATTGGTATGTTATAAGTAATATGCCGTAAATGGTAATAAAACAGTAATGGGCAAAGGATTATGCGCGATTTTTATTTTAAAATTATTTTTAATGTAAAAATTTGCTATTTTCTGTTTAAAAGATTTTTTGTCATTTTACATTTACGTGTATTTACGACACTCTCGCTTTAATTAGTGACAATATAATGAAATTCGACAATATAAATTTATATTAAGAAAAAAGGAAAAATAAAAAATTATCGGAATATACCGATGTTGAGAAATCAAATATGGAAAAATTGGCTGTATATGTTCAATTAGTTGATGTTGATAGGCTTGAAATGAAAAATATTGACAAAGCCTTCTCATTGAATTATCGAGAAGTAACCGGTAGTTATTTTTTAATGTAACAAAATTGATCAAAAAGTTTTTTTATGAAAATTTTCTTTTGATGAGTTTGAACAATTTTTTACAATGAAAATAAATTTTTATCTATTTTATTCTTTAACAATGCTAAAAAACATAATAATTCCAAGTAACACAATTTTAAATTCTAATTAATAATTCCCAAATATGTATTTAAAGGTGACCACGTATATTTTATTAAAAAAAGAATATATAAAGGCTTCACATATAATAAGGATCAAAAAAGCCACGAATCCTACAAATGGAAATGCAGAACTTTCAATAAAACTACTTGTAAAGGAAGACTTCATTATGTTGGATACGATTACTTTACTGACAAACAAAAACCCAAAACAACAAAAAGAAAACGTAGAGAAGGAAATTACTCAATCGAAGAAGCTGAACGCTATATATTTGAATATATCGGAGAACATTCATGTATTGCCAAGGGTATATATGTAGTGAATTAAAAAGATGAATAAATGAAAGATACTGTGATTCTATAATATATTTCAATCCCGCCCCTTTCGTGCCAGCTTTATATCTTTATATAACTAGTCCTTTTTTACACACTTTACCTTTCAGTTGTTGTTTTTCTAGTCCTTTATCCTTCCCTATTCCCGGTGTTCGTCCCCCTTCCCTTTTCTTTCATACTTGTTCCTATTTCTGCGTCGGCCCAATATTCCCCTCATATTTGTATTTTAAATTTAAATAAATATTTTCGGATCAAGTTTATATTTTATTGGGGAATGGGTAAGAACTGGTAACCCGCTCATCATAAATGGAGGTCCTACCCCACCGACAATTGATAGGAATAAGATGAAAAAAGAATAGGTTAAATTTTGAGGAAAATTACATTTTAATAAATTTAGAAGATAATAGAGAATTTTCGAATAAGTAGATTTAGAGAAAATTATAAGCTGGAAAAAAATAGGTTAAGAAATTTTTGTCAAGCCAAATAAATTTTGTCAAACCCAATTTTTGTCATTCCCATACAATTTTTATTTTCACCCGTTTGAATTTTAAATTGTCTATTATTTTGTTAAAATTTCTATTATATTCAAATTAAACACCAACATGCATAATAGTGATAGATTGAAGGAAAAATCGGATGCTGAGGACTTTGGCACAGGTAAGTGAGAAATTAAAAAAAAATAATAATAATTTGAAATGAGAATAAGAGAAATGTTGCTCAAACCTTATTAAACAAATTCTATTTTCGTTTGCGATTCCCGGATTTTTAGTTCCAAGTTTTAGGCAGAAATACCAGAAAAGTGTATGGCAAAGTTATTTCGAAATTTAGAAGCTAGATTGTTATTTTTCTTTCGAGTTCAATATAGATAAGTTAACTTGTAAAGATAAAGTATAAAATTAGGAAAATTGTTTGGGGAAGTTGATTGTAATTGAGTTTAAAAATTTTAATTTATACCGTTATAATATTTTTTTAATTCCATCTAAATGTCAAATTTGATTTTTAAATTCTCTAAAAGAGTTTTTCCAATTCTAGTAATGAAATACAGTATATAAAATTTTCCGCCCGAGACCAAAGCACAGAAAATTTTTTTTAGTTAAGGGTAAGATTCCATTTATAGAAAAAGCTTTTAAGAATGAAAATGTGTATTTTAAAATAAAGTTGATTTTAGTGGGGGAAAGATGAGAAAATGTTTAGAAAAAGAAATTCTAAAAATGGAAAAATAAGAAAATTAGCGTGCTAGTTTTTGGCCTTAAAGAATGAAAAGAGAAAATAAATGCATGCATGCGAAAAATAAACAAAAATAGAAAGTTAATTAAATATAAATGCCGCGGCAAGAAAAACTGTGAGCGCCAACTAAAAAAAGTATCAAAGGAAAATTTTAGGTTTAAAAAAGGGCACTAAAAATAAAGAAATAAGAGCTAATCCCAAAAAGGGAACTCTTTGGCGCATTAAAAATTGTGTACTCATCGGAGGCAATCTAAGTGCCAGAATGTGCCAGATGATGAAAAGCACAAAAATATTTTTAGAAAAAACACATTAACGAAAGAACCTAACCTTTGAGTTCTTTCGAACATTGGAACTGGCCATTCCAATATTAGCTTTATAAAACCAAAGACTAGCATTCTAAAATTGGATAGAAAGAAAAGAATAAAGCAAAAAATATTTTAGAAACATTTTATCTCAATGGTAAATCCCAGTCATAAATTAATAATTCTAATCTGTCCTTATTTCATTTAAATATCTTATTTTTAATTATCAAATCTTTTAAAATTTAAACTTTAAATTCTTGTGCTTTTTTTCGATTTCCTAAATCGATTCTCATTTAAAAAGAAATTCTCTGATATTTTCTGATTTTGCCCGATTTTAAAATTTGCCAAAAAATAATATTGGTATTTTCAATATTTGATATTTATGATTTTTTCCTTACATTTCATTTACAAATCGGAATCTGATTTTTTGATTTCATTTAATTCTCCATAGTCCAATATATCTTTTAACTTAAATACTTAAAACTGATCACTTTAAGTACAAAAAAGTTATTTCAACTAAACATATTCTGACTATTTCGTATTCGAAATTTAATTTTGACTGGAGAGATTTATAGACACCGATACAACGGAAATCAAGCCATCTGAAACCATCTTTGAAGAGTTTGGAAGGTAGTTTTATTACACCCAGAGAAGACAGATTAAAATCTTTGAAGAGTTTGGAAGGTAGTTTTATTACACCCAGAGAAAAAAGATTAAAATTAAGGAAAGAAAAAATACAAAAAATGACAGAAATAGCTGATTTATCCAAAGAAATGAAAAATCTTAGTATTAAAATCTCGGGATTAGGAAGTAAACCACCCATAAATTTAGAAATCTATAAAGGGAGGAATGACGCAAGAACATTCTCTAGCTTCATTAATGCTTATAACAAGGTCGCAACGGCCTATGGCTGGACCGAAATGGAGATGGCAAGAATGTTTCCTATCTTTTTGAGTAAAGATGCGCAATTTTTCTACGATAATTTAAGTTTAGCTGATAAATCTAATTGGGGGAATTTAATAGATAAAATGGCAAGGAAATTTGCAATAGGAGAAAGTGTATCATATTTTAGGCGATTAGCCTCTACCAGGCGTCAACGAGTAAACGAAAGTATTTGTGAGTTCTCGGAAGCTATCTCACAATTAGTGGATAAAGGATATCCAGATTCAGTAGGTTTTAGCGAAGAAATACGAAGAGGTTTAGCAATAGAATTTTTCAGAAATGGACTAAGATTAGAACTAAGAGAACAATTAAGGAAAATGCAAAAACCGAAGACGATGCCCGAAGCTACGCTTCAGGCAATGGAAGAAGAGGAAGCTTTACAAGAATTAGCCAGGGAAAAGATAGAAAACGCGCAGTTAGAGAAAATTAGTCAAATTAGTCTGACCGTCCAAGAAAATGATGATTTTGATTATGAAGGTGAAAATTTTGATTATGAAGGTGAAGATTTAGATTATGAAGATGATTTAGATTATGAAAGTGGAGATTTTGATTATGAATGTGAAGATTTTAATTATGAAGATGGAGATTTTGATTATGAAGGTTTTGAGCGTGGTATGTATTGAGAGGGACGGATACGGGAAGGGAATAAGAGAAACAACACTGTATATAATGTAAATAGGAAAAAAAATATAAAAAAAATAAAAAACAGAAAAATCAAAAAAATAAACATAAAAATAATAAAAAGATAAAATAAAAGAAAAAAATAACTTTTTAACATGAGTCGTTTCGAAATTTGGATTTTAATTGAATTGCAAGTTTTATTAAGATATCACGTTATATTTTTTTTTTCTGAAAAAAATTAATACAAAATTAACACAAAATACCAAAAATCGAAACAACTCGTGTACCAAAGTCAATTAATTTTATTAGTTTAGCCGTGTTTAAATATATTCAGTTATATTGATTTAATATTGTCTTGTGATTTGTTTTTAAACATGAGATAAAATAATAAATTTAATTTTGCTGTGCCGTTTTAATCAAGTAAATATCGTCTGTGGTTCGTAAACTAATTAAATTTTTGTTTAAAAAAAAAAAGTAAAATGATAGTGATTAAAATAATTTTCGGCTTAAGTGTAAAACAAAATTAAAATAATTAATCATTATCCTTTTATATAATAAAGGCGCGGCGCAAAGTAAAATATTTTTTAATTTACAAAAATGGAAACAAAATTTTTACAAGAATTTTCGAAAATTTTTGATAATCAGTCAATTTTTATTCCCAAATATGCAGCGGCGCTAAAACGATTAAGCAGAGGGCCAAAGAAATTTTTCTAATTTTGTATACTGACTGTAAAGTTATTAAAAAAATATTTTTACGGCCCAGCATATTGAAAAATTAATAATTATTGCTCGTATTTTAGAAATAATAATTATTAATTACTATAGTTGCTGAATTTTGAGCCAATTAACTTCGATTTAAATAACCCCTCAAATTAATGAAACTTTTCTCTAAAAATCTAGTAACTATTGTATTGTAATAGTTTTTAGATTTAGTTGATTGTGATCCTAAATATTTTAGTTACCATCGAACATCAAAAACTGATCACTCTCAACATAATCCTTAATAATATGAAATTTAAAAGATTTCATATTAGGCTTGAATTATATGAAAAATACTTGCGATATAACTTAAGTCAAATTCTCGCTCGCGGCGCAATAGTTAAAAGATAATGAGAATTTTTCATATAATTCCTGCCAAACTTTTTTTTTCGGTTATGTCATTTACGGATCAAAAAAATAAATAAAATTAAAAATATAAATTGAGTGAAAAATGGCCGACAACATTCTGACAATCAAATAAAGGAACCCAGTTACTCTCTCACACTACTCTTTAAAAATGAAGCAGAGATTCAACAAATATAAAATACAGGAAAATGGCAGCAAACAACACAAGATAAAAATTCAATAACACAAATAGAATTTGTTGCCCTGACAAACTAAAAGAAAAATAGGAAGTTAAGAATAACTAAGTAGGCGCCATTAGAAATAATAATAATTGAGGTTTGAAGATAGAGATTAAGTACGAGTACGAGCAAAATCGAAATTTTTAAGAAACGGGTCGAAACCCGGAGATGTTAGGATGAGAAATTTTAGAAGGATTGAGACTTAAGATATTGGCGCCAGATTAAAAAATAAACTTTTTTTCGGTTAGTTTGTCGAGGCGACAAAAAAAGAAGAAGGTGAAGTTGTAGTGAATTAAAAAGATGAATAAATGAAAGATACTGTGATTCTATAATATATTTCAATCCCGCCCCTTTCGTGCCAGCTTTATATCTTTATATAACTAGTCCTTTTTTACACACTTTACCTTTCAGTTGTTGTTTTTCTAGTCCTTTATCCTTCCCTATTCCCGGTGTTCGTCCCCCTTCCCTTTTCTTTCATACTTGTTCCTATTTCTGCGTCGGCCCAATATTCCCCTCATATTTGTATTTTAAATTTAAATAAATATTTTCGGATCAAGTTTATATTTTATTGGGGAATGGGTAAGAACTGGTAACCCGCTCATCATATATACATTAGATATACCTATCTTGATAAAATTTATTAACTTCACATTAACTAAGTTCTTAACATCGAATTCACTTGAATTTATCGGGAAGGTCTCGCCTTCTCAGTCTCGGGTCTATTTTTGGAACTGAAAGATAATCGAAGCGAAAAATAATTCAAGCGCCGAATTTCAATTTTAAAGCCGTAGGCGAAAATTTTGAGAATTTTAGAAGTTTCAGCGTCAAGGCAAAATTTTCTAGGGCCGAACCGAAGCCTTCGGTTAACCGAACCGATAAACCGAATCGAAAATCATCGGTTTAATGAAACGACAGCTCTAGTCTCGAGTTTTGTCTTGAGAAATTTAGTGTGGAGCTGTCTTAATTTTGATTTACCTCTTAGTTAATGGAACTGGAGCAAACCGCCCAGAAATTAATTTTCTTTACTTATCGTAAAATTTACAGGGCCATATAATTTCACAAGGAATATTTGTATTACACCCATGATGCAAAATATAAAGCAAATATCCTATACAATTTATATAGTAGATAAAGGAGAAAGGAAATTTGTTGGAACACAAGAATTTGGTGTTAAATGCAAATCTCAAAATTTCACTTTGTCTGAAAAAACGCCCAATTTCAATTTTGTTGTTACTTGGAGCGAACCTTTATTTTTCGGTAGAGATGATGTTTTGTATGAGGTTTGATGAGAGGGGCATTTTATTTTTAAGTTTTTAATATTAACAGAGCAAGTTCATTATTGTTGATTCAGATTCTGATATTGTGTTGAATTTGCAAGAAGTACCGCGAGAGAAACTGGATTAAATTGGGATTTGAAGACTACGAAGGAATTATTTGTTGGAGAAAATGGGGGATAATTTTTTTAAATTTCTTTTTGTTTTTTTTAAATTTTTTAGGATTTATAGCCTTCACTAAATTATAAGGCAGATTCGAAATTTTATATTATTTCTTTGATGGCATCTTTTTCTGTTTCCATTTTTATAACAAGCTAAACTTTTCTTTTTCGTTGTTAATGCTATATATTTTAAATTATTTAGATAAATGCTTGATATTTGTTAAATTTTCAAAAAATTCAAATTTTTAAAATATTCCGTGAGTTGGTCGTTCCTTGATTTGTCTCTTCCTTGACTTGTCGTTCCTTGTCTTGTCCCTTCCTTGAGTTAGCCCGACACGCCTATATTACACCCATGATATATAAAGCAAATTTTAGTTTCTCTCGTATTCCCAAAATAATTATTTCCCTAAATAGTCAAACGCAAGCTGTCCAAACAATTGTTTTATAGTAAAATAACAAAAAAGTCAAATAGACATTTAATATAACGTTGATATTATGTTCGTGCTGCTGAAAAATTCATTGAATAAGTGATCGATAGAACCATCATAAAATGAGTCCAGACCGAAACTCAGCCGACTGCCACCATCCAACCCTAATATTGGATACAAATGCGAACATACCAATTGAATTATTTATTTATTATTAGTTGAATTTTATTATAAATCTTTTTATTAACATATTATTATTTTATTAAATCTTATTATTAACACAATCTTTTAAAACTATATCGTTATAATTTAGTTCTTAAAAATTTCACATTCCACATCAATTAAGGCAAAGTTTTGTTTTACTATCACATTTATCTTTGCAACTTGCACAAGGCTCACCAGCACGATAAACACATGCCGTATAAACATTTCCACTAAAAATAATTAATTGTTACTATAAAATTAAATATTTATTTATTACGGTGGCTTGTATTGGCAAACAACATAAGATTTATATTTGGGGCAACGTCCAATTCCACACCCAACTTGATTAGTGTTCCACCAGGCAAGTTGTGTCCAATGTCCAATACCTCTATTATTTTGAGGTGCATCAAATGCAACGCAGTCTTGGCCAGGATAAGGTCCCAAAGCTCCTCTGTATATTAACTCTGACCACCATCCTTTTACTACATACTCGATGGCAGCAGCTTTAATTTAGAGAAATAAGGTTTATTTAAATAATTAAATACAATCATTGTCCATTCTTGCATAAGCATAGAAATTCTCTCCATAATTCCCATATGGGTTCGAATGACTATAAGTGCATTTATCAGCCCAAGCCTGTGCTTGTTTTTCAAGTTCTAAAGAAAATTCCATTTTTTTCATATCTTTTGCTTTTGGCAGAAACTCTCCAGTTTTATTTTTAACCCTTCCTGCAACTAGTTCAGCACGGAAATAATTGTGCCAATAAACTACTGCGTCACGTCCAGCTTGGTCAATTGCGTTAGTAACTAAACAGATTTTTATATTTTTAAATAAAATTAAATATTACATTCATTATTCATAATGGCAGAAAATGCCAGGATAGCTAATAATGAAATAAACATTTTAACTATTTAAGCTCTAATATTTAATTTCTTCAATTTTATTAGGATTTTGAGTTAAATATTAAAATTTCTGGCTTTTATAGCAAAATATTAATTTAATAATTGTGTGGTCCAGACATTTGGATATTGTTTATCTAACTGTGAATTCTAATAGATTAATTAAATTTTTCGAAAAATTTAAAAAAAGTACATTTCAACTACTTGAACGGGGCGGTGCGTACATTTATTATTAATTACATAAGTTAACGTTTTTCTATTATCTAGTTATTCACCTCAATTTTTGGTTTTTTGAAGATTATGAGGATTTTTTATATTTTTTGATAGTTTTTAGAGTAAAATACGGCGCTAAAAATTGAATCGCGCTAAAAAAGTTTTAAAAAATTTTTCTGATGAAAGGACTGCGTACGCAACTAAAAGTTAGTTATTCGGATTTTCATATGAATCAAGTGAAACCGACAACCTATTTTTGCTAAAGTTAGGACACCAACCGGACATTTACTTCTTAATTCCAAGAATTTTTCATACACTAAAAACAGTATAGGGAAAAACAAATAAAAAAAACTTTCAATTCCCTTTTATCCACCCTTACTAAAATTTTGTACTTTGTCTTAAAGTCATCTTACTTGCTAAAATTAAAATTATCCATTTTTATACATAAAATTTTAGTAATTTAAAAATGATTGAATTTATATGTAAGAAATATTAAAAATAATTTTTTATTTGATAAAGCTTTAAACTAGAGTACGTCCGAGTCCGAACGAGTACGAGTATACTCGTGTCGTTCGCTCGGGTTTTTTGCTGTTTTACTCGGACTCGTTACTCGGGGTCTTAATACTCGGCGTTACCGGTACTCGGTAACTTAATACTCGGCAGACTCGGCGTAAACCGAGTATTTTATGCCTTAAGGATCTTCCAAAATTCTCAAAATTTTCGCCTGCGGCGCTGAAAAAGGAAGAAATTCTGTCCTTGGCCTTCCAAATTTCTCAAAATTTTCGCCTGCGGCGCTGAAAAAGGAAGAAATTCTGTCCTTGGCCTTCCAAATTTCTCAAAATTTTCGCCTGCGGCGCTGAAAACGAAGACTTATGTGTATATTGGAGGATGTGAATTGACTTGGGTGGATCTTAGTGATAGTCGGATATTTCAAGTGAAGGATCTGGCCATCCGGAACTTGGGTGTTCCTCTTGGCCTTCAGAAATTCTCAAAATTTAAGCCATCGGAGCTAAAAGAGAGGGATAGAGCTACGGATCTCGTGATTACCTTTCGACGAAATACCTAATCCAATGATATCCCAATTAATCTCTCGAATTTCCCAGATTTTGCTCTTAATACTTACTCCAAAAAATATTTATTTGACTTAAAAAATTTTTTTTAATTTTTCAAAATTTTTAATTGATTAATTACACTATCATTTACTCACATGCCATTCTTACGTTTGACAGCCCTTAAAAAATTAAAAATTATAGCTAATGCCTAGCTATTGCCTAGCTAAATTATAGCTATTGCCTATATGTAAAGAATTCATTTTCCTTCAGCTTCATGATTAATTTTCTTAGAAAAAATTTAAAAAAATATTTTTAAATAATAATTTTTTAAACAATAAAATTAACTCCAGAATTTCCTGTAAATAAAGAAGTGTGTGTTTTGTAGCAAATTTTGAACTCTTTCTATCGGGCTAAAAAGAAAATTTTTATACATATAAGCATAGGATTCAAATTTTGAAAAAAGGGGGTTTAAGGGAGGAAATCACTAAGGGGTTAAAATATTTTTTTGGTTAAAATATTTTCCAATGAAGTGTTTTTCCGACTTTATCTATTGGTTTTAACTAATATTTCTTTATTTACAGGAAATTCTGGAGTTGAAGATCCATGGGGAATTTTCAATTAAAAATTTTTAATTGAAAAAAATAGTGAAAACTAAATGAAAACTAAAAGAATAAACTGTCAAATACTTTGCCATAATTACATATCTTTCCTTCTGTTCAGTCTTCAATAGTATGTATTTTACATTTCCGTTCGCATCGCTTATCCTCACCTCTCTAAATCAATCCTTGATTTTTTTGTTTAAAAATATATTTCCGGAATTCTATGAGAGAGAAACAAGTTAAGTTTATGTTAAGGTGGGTTTAGCTAGTATAAACGGCGAAACTTTTTAGTAGTCGGGTGTCACTAAGGTAGCCAGGCTAGTATTCTTCTCAAGCCAAGTCTCGTTATTCTATTGTATTATTGTTACCTTGATAAAACTTGTTGGTTAGTCTAGTCTTTCTGTTAGTATCGGACACACCGCAAGTCGGTATTTAACATTTATATAAGAATGTATAGGGAGCAGGCCAATGTACCGCAGCCCAACGTACCGCAGCCCAACGTACCGCGCCCAACGTACCGCAGCCCAACGTACCGCAGGCCCAACGTACCGCGAGCCCAACGTACCGCAGCCCAACGTACCGCACGCCCAACGTACCGCCGAACAAAATTTTTATTTTTTTGGAATGTTCCTGAACTAATCCCCCGTTACTAAGCAAAATCCCCCGTTCTTGAAACAACTTCCCCCCGGAACAACTTCACCCGCTGACAGGACAACTTCCCCCGTTAACGGACCAACTGCCCCGTTCTTGGAGTAACCTCCACGTTGTTGAAGCACTTTAATATTTGTTTGAAAAATCCCCCGTTGTCGGAACAAGTTCACCAAGTCATTGGGTCAACTCTCCCCATTAATGTAACAAATATTTTTGTTGTAGTTGTTGTTTGAACAACTATTATTCATGATTGATTTGCGGTACGTTGGGCGTGCGGTACGTTGGGCTGCGGTACGTTGGGCTCGCGGTACGTTGGGCCTGCGGTACATTGGGCTGCGGTACGTTGGGCGCGGTACGTTGGGCTGCGGTACGTTGGGCTGCGGTACGTTGGGGTGTACCCGAATGTATATAATTCTTTATTTTATTTTGTTTTATTCAATGCAGGTTTGTCTACAATTGAAAAGAAATTTTCCGCAGCCGCAATCCGCAATTTTGGGAATAAGGGTTAGTCTGAAATAACATATCGGCGTTCGTTTAATGCTAAAATTCGATTATTGCTAAAAATAAAATTTAGTATACTCAGATACTATTTTTGGGACGCATATACATTGATGGGACGCTTATACTAATTTTGGGACTTCTCCACATCTAATTTTAAATAAAATGAGGTCTCACTTCTGTCTAAATCATTTAATAATTTCTCATTTTAATTAAGATTTTTCTTTTATATTAACCTAATCTAACTCAAATAGTAAATACAATTAAGTTTTCTAACTATAAATTTGGCCCAATAAATAAAAAAGAGTAAAGTTCAAAAGTGACATTTACATACTACTGCTATCCTTAATCTATTTATATATATATACCGTATCTCCTCTAATACAGCCCCACGGGGTAAAATGTTTTCCCCTGTATACTATATTTGTAAAATGTTTTCCCATGTGCACTTATAAATTAGGCTTTTTGTACTTCAACCTAACATTTTTTTGATCGAAGCTGTTTCATTTCATCTTTTATTAACTATTTAAGGTGAATGTTAAATATTAACAAATTCCGAAACAAAGTTCCAAAATTATTAAATATATTATTTTATTTGATAATCGTCAAATTTCCAGGTTGATTAAAATATTCTTTTAAACATTTCTTTTCCTATGGAGTTTTTGTTTAAATTGTATAGAAATCCCTACTTTTAGCGGCACATTGTGGTCAATGTTTTACCCGCAATCGTCAAGTTGCCTCACCAGAACATTCACAACCTCATGGACAAGAACATGTGACTGGGCATTATGATATTGAGCAGCACCAACAACCACAAGGTAATATAACAAGTGGTATTTTTAAATTGGTTTAAATCAAATTATTTTTGATATTACAATACATATGTAATGTAAGGATGATTCACCTAGCAGCATTTAAAACGCTTAGGCGGGGGTTAAACGATCTAAAAAGGAAAAAGAGAAAGCATTAGTCGATGCCCCGGTAGCTCAGAGGTAGAGCTCCTGCATATAGTGAGCGAAAGCGGGAGATCGCAGGTTCGAATCCTGCCCGGTGGCTAAACTTTTGCAAACTCTTTCTGTAAATATTGAATCTAAATAAAACAAAATTTTCGGCAGAATTTAGCTTCAATATTTCTTTTCTAGCGTAATTATTAGAGCTGTGAATTTTATGCATTAAAAAATGCAAAATATGCACGAAAATATGCAAGAACCCATATCCACGCAAATATGCATGAAAAATACAATTTATACGTAGAATTTTTTATTTTTTTAGTCAAAAACATTCAAAACCCTATTTTCATTAAGATTACTCCCAGTTTATATGTATTGTTCAACAAATTGAGTACAATTTGTTGAAATTGAGTACAATTTGTTGAATGTATATGTATTGTTCAACAAATTTGAGCAACAAATTGAGTTTTCACTTTTTGGCAGGATTTTAGGCAATTTTCGCGATATTTTCCCTAAAAACCTCAAAATATCCAGTAAAATATGCATTTATGCACCAAAGTCTGAAATATGCAAAAATATGCATTATATGCAAATAGAAACCCCCTCTAGAGTTTTCAAAACATGCGGAAACAGTGTTTTTTGTGCATTATACGTCAAGACAAGTTTGCGAAAAAATATGCATTTGCATAAAAATCACATAAAAATCATAAAAATCACATAAAAATCACAGCTCTAGTAATTATAAATATATTTTAAAATGCAGCAAATTATCAATATGAGACACAAGTTCTTTTGTCTCACTATTTCCCACCAAAATGGCCATGGTTTAATCCGTCATTGCAAATCACTCTTGGAGTAGAAACAGGCTCACACCCAGGCGAAGCATCAACTAGTCAAATTACAACTGAACAATCTACACCTCCTAATCAAGAATCCCCAATTGATGAGGATCTCTATCCGCCTTCCATCCCTGGATCTCCTATCCATGGATCTCCGTCAGCATCCCCTCATTATTCTTCGTTTAAATCGCCTCTTCGTTCACCTCCAGGACATGGTGGAGTTATAATATAACATTTTAATTAATGATTAATTTAGTTGATGAAGGAGAAAATGAAGTAATCAAAATGCAATATATAGATTATTATCAAACGAAAAGAAAGTCACATTTCAAAATTTTAATAAGCCGAGGTGATGGTTGTACATTAGTAAAGGATTTAAACGAATCTGTATGTTATTTTTGTTGCGATTAATCGAAGAAACAATTTTAAAAATAACTATTTGGAAACTAAAAATAAATTCTAATTTATTTAAATAATTTAAGATATATCAAGCTAGTTATTATGACCCTACATATATTCATTTTAACAACTCTGTGCTACTAAAAGAAATTTTATTACATAATAAGAAAAGAACTTATAATGTAAATGTAAAAAAGGCCTTGAGAGTATTAAAGTTTTTTCGGATAAAGCATCTACAGCCAACAATTGAAGGATATGCGCGTGGAGTAGGGGAATATGATCGTATAATGAGCCTTATTAGCCAGTTAGTTGTATATTTAAATTAGGATGTATATTTAAACTTGGATCGGAAAAATGTTAAGTTAAAGTACAAACGTTAAATTTGTAAGTACATAGGGGGGGGGCTTTCAAAATCTAAGTACGCTACAAAAATACAATTTAAAAAAATCTATTTTCGCTCAAATCGCTTATAATTCTCTCCTAAATGTCTTAAAAATTGAATTAAGGTTAAATTCAATTTTTAACCAAAAAGTCCATTTGTAAGTACATACTTACAAATACCTAAGTACATTTTCGATTTCCTAAGTACGAGGGTCGATTTGTAAGTACAGTAATTACAAAATATGTACGAATCTTAGCCCTGTAATAAGTAATAATTATGAGGGATTGGTTCTAGAAGATCGGTTCTACGGCATAAACGTTAACAATTTAATAACACATAATTGCAGCAAAAAGGCAACAGAAAAGCTTACTCTGCTCATCGAGCATAGCACAGAAACCGTGGAAAATTATTTCGTACATAAAATGGGTAAACCTTTTATAAAAATTTTTATTAATTAAATTTCGTTAGAAAAATCGCCCTCTAAAGTTATGGCTTTGGTGCTTCAAATGGCTTTGGCAGTTGAACAATATCATAATTGTAAGTAACAGTTAATCAAATATTAAAATTAATAATTTTTTCAAATATTAAAATTTATTAATAATTTTTTCTTTATCAAATACTCATTAAAAAGTTGGTGTTCACTTGTCTATTGACCATTCACATTTCTTCTGCGTTAAAATAAGTGACAATGAACCTTGCTATGTCAAGTTGTTACCCGCTACACATTCAATTCTACAAAATGTTCATAATGAAGGACAGATTTTCTATCTGACTGAATCACGTGGATTTGATACCTATAAAAGTTTAGAATATAAGAAATCGAATGATGAAGGAAAATATGAGGTTATTAATAAAACTAATAATGAATTAAATCTTTAGTGCTATTTGATTAACCTGAGCTCGGGTATAATCGAGCAATTGTAAGGAGTAGTAACCCCCCCCCCCCCCCATTCCGTGCACAAGTGCACAGGATGGGACGGGCTGTGGCGGCATGATCAAGGGGAAAACCAAAAGGTGTGGGGGGTTTCCACCCCCCCACCCCCATCAATTTCCCCACACTTGTGCGTGGAAATGGCGGCATGTCAAAAGGGAAACCAAAGGGTGTGGGAGGATTCCACCTCCCACACCAACAATTCCTTGTACTTGTACCTGTACAAGTACAAGTAGTGGTGCGGGAAATGCGGCATGACAAAGGGAAACCAAAGGGATTGGGGAACTTTTCGGCTCCCGGAGTTGTAAGTGTCAGGTTCTGATTGATTGACAAGTACAACTACAAGTGACAGGTTGATTGGCAGATACAACTACATGTAGTAGATTATGATTGATTGACATGTAACAAGGTACAAGTACAAGGCTTCTATCTGGGGCTGAAATATTTGTAGGACTGGGAATTTCAGTCTGGACTGAAATAATCTGACCAAAGATCAAAAAACCTAATAAAATAATTAAATCCCCAAGCGGAATCGAACCTCCCCAAAATTTTTAAATGCGGAAACCTTAACCAGTCGGCCACGGAGGATTAATCAAAACTTATCAAATTACCCCATCGTAATCAAAATTTAAAAAATTTAAATTTAAATTATAATAAAAAATAATTTTTCGTAATCAAAATTTAAATTTCAATTTAAATTTAAAATTTAAAAATTTAAAAAATTAAAATTAAAAAATATTAAAATTAAAAAATATAAATAAAAATGAAGGAGAAAAATTTACAAAAATTCAGAAAAAATAAAATGATTTGCAAAAATGAGCGGTAGTCAGAATGTAAGGGGAATTAGCCAATTATTACGAAATCCCAAATTTCAAAATGTCAAAAAAATGCCACAACTACAAATTGCCAGCTTTCAAAATGTCTATTCATTTTAAAATTAATCTTTACTTATATAAATTTAATTCCAAACTTATTTTAATCTTTAATTTTAATTTTTCTTTTAATTTAGATCAAATCATAAAAAATATGGTGATCTTTTGGGTAGTATGGAAGAAATTTTTAAGTGTTCTTTTTTTCAAGGACAGCATCTTTTTTTCGATAAGATCTTTTTTTCACACTTAATTTATTTCCTAATTTAAGTTAAAACCTTCTCTTCTCATTTCTGTAAAAAAGATTTACTTTTTGCAAATCGATTAAGTTTTAGGATGCTTTTTATTATTAAATTTATTTTTGAAATATTAACCCCTTTTAAAAATTTTCAAAATAGTTTTAAATTTAATTATCTTTATATTTTAAATTTTCTTTTAAACATTTCAATTTTACTTATACAAATTTATCTAATTTACCATTAATTTCATTTTTCTAATAATTTTTATCTAAAACCGTTGCGGCCGATAAACGGCTGCAACGCACTTCAAAAGCCGCTACGGCCGATAAACGGCTGCAGCGCATTTCTAATTTCTAAAACCGTTCCGGCCGATAAACGGCTGCAACTCACTTCAAAAGCCGCTGCGGCCGATAAACGGCTGCAGCGCATTTCTAATTTCTAAAACCGTTCCGGCCGATAAACGGCTGCAACGCACTTCAAAAGCCGCTGCGGCCGATAAACGGCTGCAGCGCATTTCTAATTTCTAAAACCGTTCCGGCCGATAAACGGCTGCAACGCACTTCAAAAGCCGCTGCGGCCGATAAACGGCTGCAGCGCATTTCTAATTTCTAAAGCCGTTGCGGCCGATAAACGGCTGCAACGCACTTCTAAAGCCGTTGCGGCCGATAAACGGCTGCAACGCACTTCTAAAGCCGTTGCTGGCCGATAAACGGCTGCAACGCACTTCTAAATCCGTTGCGGCCGATAAACGGCTGCAGCGCATTTCTAATTACTCAAGCCGTTGCGGCCGATAAACGGCTGCAACGCATTTCAAAATCCTTAATTTATTTATACATAAAATTTTCAATTTCAATTAAAATTGTCAAACCTTTATTGGGTTCCCAAAACGATTAGAGGATTTCAACCTGAATTTTCAAATAATTTTATATTATCTCATTCGTTTAAAAGAACATTAATTAATTATATTTTACATTTTGCTATAATTTACTACCTTAAAATTATTCTAATTCAATTTTCATTTTTATAAATATACCTACCTATCTTAATTTACTTATTCTTAATATTTTTAATTTTAACAATTATGGTTCATATTCCTTTTGACCCACGAACAATCGGTTACGATGACCATTATACACCTATTAGTCAAATAGGTGCAGGGGGCTGCAGGAAAGGTGACTCCCCCAGCATTTATGGAAATATCTCTCAAATTAAAATGTTGAAAATAAAAAGGTGTTGTTTTTTGCCGTCCTACAAAATCTTTATTATCAACCATTCCCAATATAATTCTTCGTATAATTTGCAAGCCAAAAAAAAGAAATAATTCTCAAGGTCATGACACATTTTACACATTATCCTCAAAAAGTCATTAATCATCTTAAAGATTTTTAGTTAACTACCCAATTTCACTTATTTCCTAATATTTCAAGGTCATTCGGTATCACAAGTTTTATCACAGTCTGCTGCCCAAAATAATTCATTCCCAGTGTGAAATTCCCAGCACAAAATTAATTCACTTATTTCCTGAAGTTCCATGTCCTAAATATTTCAACCCCAGACTGGAATTCCCCCATCATATATATTTCAGTCCCAGGCTGAAATTCCCCCACGATATATATTTCAGTCCCAGACTGAAATTCACCGGATTATTTGTTAGTCCCAGACTAAAATTCCCCGTCATAAACAGTTCAGTCCCAGACTGAAATTTCCAGACTCAAATATTTCAGCCCCAGACTGAAATTCCCTGGATTATGAAATTTTTGAGTTTAAAATTCCCGCCAACTAGTTGGCGTTTTGTCGTTTTGACATATTGAAATTTGGGATTTCGTAATAATTGAGTAATTCCCCTTACATTCTGACTTCCGCTCATTTTTGCAAATCATTTTAATTTTTTCTGAATTTTTGTAAATTTTTCTCCTTCATTTTTATTTATATTTTTTAATTTTAATATTTTTTAATTTTAATTTTTTAAATTTTTAAATTTTAAATTTAAATTGAAATTTAAATTTTGATTACGAAATTCGACTCGACATTTCGAAATTTCGACGCGAAATTTCGAATTTTTTTCAAAAATTTTGAAAATTTTTTAATTGGCACAATTAACCAATAGGAACCAGATTTTTTACTGTGAAGAGAATGTTTTTTAAATTTTTCCCGCAAATGACCTTGGGAGGGAGTGAGCCAATTTCCTTATTTTCCTTCTTTTTAATTTTCTTCCTCCAACCCCTCCCCCGAAATTTCCCGGATTTTTATTTTTATTTGTTTTTCCCTATACTGTTTTTAGTGTATGAAAAATTCTTGGAATTAAGATGTAAATGTCCGGTTGGTGTCCTAACTTTCAGCAAAAATAGGTTGTCGGTTTCACTTGATTCATATGAAAATCCGAATAACTAACTTGTAGTTGCGTGTACGTAGTCCTTTCAGCAGAAAAATTTTTCAAACCTTTTTTGGCACGATTCAATTTCTAGCGCCGCATTTTACCTTAAAAACTTAGATAAATTTGTATAAGTAAAATTGAAATGTTTAAAAGAAAATTTAAAATATAAAGATAATTAAATTTAAAACTATTTTGAAAATTTTTAAAAGGGGTTAATATTTCAAAAATAAATTAAATAATAAAAAGCATCCTAAAACTTAATCGATTTGCAAAAAGTAAATCTTTTTTACAGAAATGAGAAGAGAAGGTTTTAACTTAAATTAGGAAATAAATTAAGTGTGAAAAAAAGACAAAAGACCCACAGACAAAAGACCCACAGACAGAAGACCCACAAGGACAGAATACCCACAGACAAAAGACCCACAACTTTTTTGTTTTCCTTTTTTTGTAAATTTTGGCGCGAGGAATGTTGTTAGTTCTATTTGTTTTCCTTAATAAGAGGTTGATCCTAATTGGCCTTCACAAATTTTCAGAATTCGCATCTGTGTCACTAAAAAAGTAGAAATCTGGCTTCTTGGTCTTTCAAAATTCCCAAAATTTTTGTCAGTGACGATGAAAGGAAAAAGTAGATCTAAGTGATATTTAGGATCAATGGGTATTTAGGATTAACTGGATTATAGCGAGAGTCAGTTAAGTCCCATGGAGGGATATAGAAGGATTAGAAGCGATCAAGCGTATTGGAGATATGCAAGTATATCGGCGATCTTTGGGATAGTAGAGATTAGCTAATTATTTCTGAGTAAATGGAGGGATATCAGTGGAAATAAGCGGATTAGTGGAATTATAAAATCTTAAAAAGCTACATCCTTTGAAATTCCCTGACATATCCGATTCACTAGTTAAGAAAGACCAGTAAATCCTGGTTCCTGTTATACAATTTACGGATAAGAATAGATATCGGTGGATTTGAGATCCTACCCCTACATATATTCTCAATATCCCACGCTATTCTTACATATCCCAATTGATCACCAGATCTTCAAATCACTTTCTAATTTAATGATCTAAATCACACTCATCCATAAAATTTAACAGTAAAAATTTTATTGGTAAACTTTAGAATTAATTTTGTGCCTTGAAAAATTGGAAATCCCTTTCAGAAATTTCAAAAAAAATTTTCTAAAGTTTTATTTAAAAAATTTTCTTGTGGGTCTTTTGTCTGTGGGTATTCTGTCCTTGTGGGTCTTCTGTCTGTGGGTCTTTTGTCTGTGGTTCTTCTGTCCTTGGGTCTTCTGTCTGTGGGTCTTCTGTCACTACGCCAGTAAAGATTAATTTTAAAATGAATAGACATTTTGAAAGTTGGCAATTTGTAGTTGTGGCATTTTGTCGTTTTGACATTTTGAAATTTGGGATTTCGTAATAATTGGCTAATTCCCCTTACATTCTGACTTCCGCTCATTTTTGCAAATCATTTTAATTTTTTCTGAATTTTTGTAAATTTTTCTCCTTCATTTTTATTTATATTTTTTAATTTTAATTTTTTAAATTTTTAAATTTTAAATTTAAATTGAAATTTTGATTACGAAATTCGACTCGACATTTCGAAATTTCGACGCGAAATTTCGAATTTTTTTCAAAAATTTTGAAAATTTTTTAATTGGCACAATTAACCAATAGGAACCAGATTTTTTACTGTGAAGAGAATGTTTTTTAAATTTTTCCCGCAAATGACCTTGGGAGGGAGTGAGCCAATTTCCTTATTTTCCTTCTTTTTAATTTTCTTCCTCCAACCCCTCCCCCGAAATTTACCGGGAAATACATAATTGGGGTAATTTGATAAGTTTTGATTAATCCTCCGTGGCCGACTGGTTAAGGTTTCCGCATTTAAAAATTTTGGGGAAGGTTCGATTCCGCTCGGGGATTTAATTATTTTATTAGGTTTTTTGATCTTTGGTCAGATTATTTTAGTCCAGACTGAAATTCCCAGTCCCACAAATATTTCAGCCCCAGATAGAAGCCTTGTACTTGTACCTTGTTACATGTCAATCAGTCATAATCTACCACATGTAGTTGTACCTGCCAATCAACCTGTCACTTGTAGTTGTACTTGTCAATCAATCAGAACCTGACACTTACAACTCCGGGAGCCGAAAAGTTCCCCAATCCCTTTGGTTTCCCTTTGTCATGCCGCATTTTCCGCACCACTACTTGTACTTGTACAGGTACAAGTACAAGGAATTGTTGGTGTGGGAGGTGGAATCCTCCCACACCCTTTGGTTTCCCTTTTGACATGCCGCCATTTCCACGCACAAGTGTGGGGAAATTGATGGGGGTGGGGGGTGGAAACCCCCCACACCTTTTGGTTTTCCCCTTGATCATGCCGCCACACCCCGTCCCATCCTGTGCACTTGTGCACGGAATGGGGGAGGGGGGGGGTTACTACTGTAAGGATCAAAGGTGTAAAAAATTTAAGGATCAAAGGTGTAATCCTTGAGAAACTAATGAAAACTCCGCCTAGAGTGTTGGTGCATTTAAGCTGAAGGAAAAAGGGAAAAGCGGCTTAGTTGATGTTCATTCCAACTTAGTTCTCTATTAATCTATGGCCAAGTGTTCGGTCGGCTTTAAGCCTGACCAAATGGTTAACTAATATCATTCACCCCGTCCGCTTGAGTTACTTCTGGGCATTCTATTTATTGCACCATCAACATCTCTCTTAATTAGGGCTGGCCCCTCTAATTAAAATTAACTCAATTGAGCTTTGACCAAAAAATTAAAGTCTCTCCAACCCTGGACTAAACTAGATTATTTCGGAGAATAATTTACCCAGATATATTTTATTTTATCTCTTATTAAAGGTATCTCGCGCCTCAGACGTTTATTCATTATGTCTATTGGCTTTAGAATTTACTTTACGATCTGACGGTCAACATCTAAGAGTTAATGACTCTTTTAGAAATGTCAGCAGTGAACAACTTTTAGCTAAAGGACACACAGCTATTCTATATAAAATATTTAAAATTAATCCAATTTACGCTAATGATCAAGCAGAAACGGAAAATTGGAATCATTTGATATATACATTTAGTGTAATTTTTACCATTTTAAATTTTTTAAAAATAATATTAAATCTTAAATATATAAATAGTGTTGCCTTGTCGACACAAAAAATCGTCCAACAATTCATGATGTTGTTACTCAACTTGGTCATCAATCAACTTTATAAATTAGTTAACATTGTGTGACGCTAGAAATCAGATTAACATTTATTTTTAAATGATTTTTAAACAATTTTTTGGATTTTAGTGATATATTTTAAGGGATCTAAGGGAATAGCGAGGGATTTGGCCTTCCGAAACTTGGGTGTTCCCAATTGGCCTTCAGAGATTCTCAAAATTTTCAATTGCGGCGCAAAAAAAGTGATAGATGGACATATCTCATATCCACCATTCGACCACCATTCCACCATTCGATTTTGCTCTTAATACACCAAAATCTCACTATAATCAGCTTAAATACCGCTTAATTCCTTGTATTTATCTCATTCCTCTGTCATCACTCGAAATCCCCATAATCTGCACAAATCCTCCGAAATAATATTATCCATTAATTTTTCACCCGTAGCCAAAATGGATCGTGGGCGATATCATAGAATTTCGGCGGTTTAGGAGGGATGTCGGTGGATTAACGAAAATAACGGCTCTTGTCCAGTTTATGCGTCCAATGAAAGTTTATGCGTCCAATAAACAAAAAATTGGATTTTTCTTGGTGTTGCAAAGTTGGAATATGGTTCCAAAGCATTTTTTCATGTTCGGGACCTACGCCCACTGGGTCTGGGACCGTCCCTTACCCAATCCCTCGAAATTTCGGAAAGTTATAATTGTTTTTCCGAAATTTTAAAAAATTGGCTATAACTTTCCGAAATTTCGAGGGATTGGGCAAGGGACGGTCCCAGACCAGGTGGCCGTAGGTCCCAAACATGAAGAAATGTGTTGGAGCCATACCCTAACTTTGCAATACTAAGAAAAATCCAATTTTTTGTTTATTGGACGCATAAACTTTCATTGGACGCATAAACTGGACAAGCGCCAAAATAACTTGGATTTGGATGATGATGCCGTACATCGCAGTCTGGAACTGCCAAAATTAAAAAGGAACTCCAGAACTGGAACCGCCGAAATTTTGGAACTTCCGCATAACTGCTCGGTACTCGACGTACTCTACTTTAGTGATGGGACGGGTTGAGAAAAAAGTCGGGTCGGGTTTTCAAAATTTTCCTCGGATCGGGTTTTGGGCCCGGGTCTCGGGTCGAGTTTCGGGTCGGGTCAGTTAAAAATTTGAGCATGAAGCCAAATTTTTCAGAGAGGTTGGGGGTATCAGAGATTTGGGGATTAAGAGCGATTAAAATTATATGGTGAAGATATCGAATCGCCGCAGGCTAATAAATTTTTGAAAATTTTGGAATATGAAGCAATAATTCTTCTTTCTTTTACCGCCGGAGTCGAAAATTTTGAGAATTTGGAATGCTAAGAGACAGAATTCTTTGTTTTATGGAATAAAATTCCATAGAAAATATGGGTTTCGGGTAGGTAGGGTTTACGAAAATTCCTCGGGTCGGGTTTTGGGTCGAAAGAAAGTCCGGGTTTCGGGTAACCCGTCCCATCCCTGCTCTACTTGTTAGAGAGAATGAGGGATAATTTTTTAAATTTTTTGCTTTTTTTTAATTTTTTAGGATTTATAGATTCGAGATTTTATATTACTTTAATAGCAATCTTTTTCTGTTTCCTTTTTATAACAAGCTAAACTCTTCTTTTTCGTTGTTAATGTGATGTATTTTAGACTAGATAAATGCTTGATATTTGCTAAAAATTTTAATGATAATAACTACACTATGGTTGTTCATGCCCGGTTTTAAAACCAAAAATTTGATATTTTTTGCCAAAAATTAACTGTTTTTAAAAATTTAAAAACCCAAAATTTTTTGAAAATGAGTGGTTCTTTTAAAAATTTCCCCAAATTAGAACCAGTATTTTGAAAAGAAAAGGATTTTTTTCAAGCTTCGACTACAATTCAATGTGATTTTTAGTTATATGTATATTATTTAAATACTTACATAATATTATTTAAAATACTTAATTATATTTTAATAATATTTTCCAATGTTTTTAATATTTATTAAAAAATCTTTCTAATAATGATTAACAAAGAAGCTAGCAAAGGGTAAAAGTGTCTTGGTTTTATATAAACCAAAGGATAAATTTGATTTCCAGCCGATGAATTCTGCTGCCATATTCAAGCTGTTTACTTCTTTTCCAAGAAGGGATAATATGGAAGAAGGCTGAAGACCCATACTTCTCCAACACATACTTGCTTCATCTCTAGTGGAAACTGCCAAAACTCCCATTGTTGCCAGCGCAAAAATTCCCAGAAGAGCTAACTAAGCTGGTTCGTGTTTTGAATGTAGTGGGAATTTTCTTTTTTCTGATGCATCTTTTAGCTCCAGAATTGTTCCAGTTGTTTGTTGTTGCCTTCTTTTTCTTTTTTCCAATTAAATCACCTTTGATAAAAGGATTTTATGTTCAAATACTTCAGCTTTTTACTTTGCGGTTGTATTTTTCGTTCACTTTTATTGTTCTCACAGATTTATGACTTTTCGAACCGTACTCCACGAGAAAGTTGTTTAATTCGGAGGGTTATAAAAATATAGACACATAATTGAGTAAACATATCTCATTGTTTTAAATTTCACTCAGAAAACATTTACAATTTAATTCAACATTTACTTTAAAAAAATTCTTTATACTCTAGAAATGAATCACCTTTATTTTCTTTTTACTATTTTTTCATGTTTTTATTTGTAAAGAAAAATTATTGTTTTCTATTACTCACGTTTATTTATTATTTGTTCAATTGTGCCTTAAATGGTACATCTAAATTTTTTAAACAAAATATTTTTTATTTTTATTTTACTTTTATAAATATTAAATTTTTTGGTCTTAAAATGTTGAAAACTTCATTAAATTATACTAAAATCAAACAAATTTCATTTTACCAAATTTAAAAAAGTTTTCGTATCCTGATCTATGAGTTAACAATTTATTTTCAAAATCCGTATCAGTTCATTCCTGACATGAATTAGCAATAAGCATGTTTGTGGAATAATTTAAATATGATTTTGGCAATAATTTAAAAAGTATTAAGGGAAGGTTAAATGATTTATAATATGTAAAATAGAAATTTAAAAATAACGAATACCGCCTAGTATTAAGGGATTTTAGGGACTTTATTTGGATTTACAGTCATATCAATACCAAATACCTAAAAAGCCTTGTCAACATTCCTATGTATACATACATATGTCAATAATCTAGCGGAAATAACCCAAAAAATTGTGGAAATTCTATCTAATCCGAATATCTATAAATACTTCTAAATTTTATTATAATATTTTACATATGAGAGTTTTGTCTGTAAATATATTTTTAGTATATATTGATTACAATAAAAGTAAAAATCTTTTGAGAACTTTTACTCCGAGAAAAGTTGATCTTTAAATAAATATTATCTTAAAAAACACTTTACAAACATACTCTTGAGTTAAATAAAAAATAGTACATATTCAACAGTTTTTAAAATAATTTTAGTGTCATTTTATAATACATATTTAGTAAAACTAAAATTCGATCTCTTACAATCAGATATTTATTTAAAATTAAAAATATTTATCAATGTAAACATTTTGTTATTTATTTAATTTAATTTATAAATTTTTTAAAGTCATTTTTTGATAATTAGACATGTTTTGGATTACTTACATATAATACAAATTAGGGTTGCGCCCGAGTCTTCGGGGTTGAAAAAGTCGGGGTCGGGGTATTTTTAATGATTATTTGTACTACAAATAATCATTAAAATTATAATTCAAATATTAATCTTAATAAATTAATATTCTAATTTTTAACCAAAATTTTTAACTCTAATAATTTATTTTTAAAAAATATTTAAAAAATATTCCACTTAAACCTTCATTCATTTAAAAGGCAAAATTTCAATTAAAATTAAAAAAGAAAAAAAAAGTTTTGTTTAAAATAATTTTTATTTAAAAAATAATATCCTCAAGTATTTACTTTTTATAGAGAAACAAGTTTTACCATTTAATAAATAAAATAATAATGTTCAATGGAGTGGATTTATTTTTAGTGAAAGTTTTTATTTCTCTTTTCTAGGGCCAAATCCGATTAATACAATTACTTTTTATTTAATAAAAATATTTAATTTAAATGTTTTGTTATAATTTTATTTATTACATATTCTATTTCTTCAACTGTTAATATTGAAAGATTTTTTGATTATTTATTAAACTTTTAATTTTGAATCTTTATTAATAAGTACAGCTCGGAATTTTGTATCGACCGTATTCCGTACCCAAAAATGCCGTTAGAGTACCGTCCGAATTCTATCAATAACTATCATAATAGGGTTGCCAAAATGGACCGAATAAAATATAAATTTATTTTATCAGCCCCTTAAAATTAAATATATTTTAATTTTTCAGAATTTACATAAAAATGTTGTTAAAATATTTTTTAAATATTTATAAAAATTTTATAAAATTTATTTTAATTATATTTTTATTAATTTATTTATTTGCTCAAAAAGTAAATTTTATTAATTTTTTAAAAATTTAATTTTTTAAAATAATTTTAGGTAATATCTGATAAACTTGGACATATAACTTGTTATAAAAATAATGGTTTTGATTTGGGAATTGAAGAAGTTTTTGAGTAAAAATATACCTAAATAATTTATTTTTTAAAAGGTAAGATGCTCTCCTTCATTTCCTTCTAGCCCCACTTATTGTCTAAAAGCTAATGTTTATGATGGCCGAGTTGTCCGTGATTGTGCCACTTCAGCTCAGTGTCCTCAGGTGAATTATTAGAAATAAATAGTAAACTATGGTTTATTTGGTGGCACGAATTTTCGTCAAAGGACCTTCCGTCAATGGACTTTCCGTCAATACTTTTCGTCAATGGACTTTCCGTCAACGGACTTTTCATCAATGAATAGATGTTTTTTTTAATTTTAATAGAAAGTGAAGATGATACATGTATGTAAAAGTGTAAAACTTTTGGTTAAATTGTGTCAGATTGAAAATTAGACTGATTTTAAAATTCTGAACACAGTTATGAGCAACTGAATTTTCGCTGGGCAAACTTATTTTTGTGTTGCTACGAAAGATAGGTAGGCTTTTCAAGGCTGAAAATCGGTAAAAAGGAATAGGTTTATGTTACGAGCCCAGAACCCAGTGACCGTTGACTCCCTGCGAGGCGCGTGCCGCAAAACCACGCGCGAAGCGCGTGGTTTTGCACAAGCGGCTCGCCGATTCCCATAGGTTTACGTTGTTTGTTTTTTATCGTAACTTAATTTGCATATTATGGTAACTTCTTTTGCTATGCCATGTGTCTTTGCATGTCCTCCATCAAAAAATATAGGTACATGGTTATTCGAGAGTATTTGAAGAAATAATGAATCGTATACAAAATTGGGCACATAATTTAGTTTTTTGTGGCTTTGAACAAGCCGATTAATTTCCTAAATTTTTTAAAAGCGTTCATTTATTGATGAAATGTCCGTCCATTGACGAAAAGTATTGACGGAAAGTCCATTGACGGAAAGTCTGTTGACGAAAAGTCGGTGAGCCGTTTATTTTAGTAAATAATTATGTCTCCCTAATATAGACAATAGGTTGCACAAAACCGTTTAGCTAAACGGTATACGGTAAACGGGTTTTTTGGTAAAATTAAACGGAATGGTATACGGGTTTCAGATAAACGGCATAAACGGTATACGGTTTTTCCGAAATTAAACGGTTTTGTGCAACCCTAATAGACAATTTAAATGTAAACAAATTACTAAAGTAACAACTATTTATTTAGGGAAATGCATGTTCTCCAATAAATTATGAAGAAGACGGTACCACTGGTAAATTATTTAAATTGTTATTTGGGTTATATAAAGTAAAGCCGCGAGCATTTGCGCTACCACAATCGCCGCTACTTTTGCGCTTCCAGTTATTCTAAAAAAATATAAGAATAACCAAAGTTGAATCCCACTATAATGAGAAATATAGTGTAAGATCTTCTGAGACCCAAAGAGATACACAATTGTGTATAACTGTGGTTATTCTCGTATACTTTTAACGATTTCGACTGGTCAAAAAGTTAACCGTTGCAAGTCTGATACCGTTATTTGTATCTGTAATTTATACATATACCTTATGTGAATACATGGGTATTACTGGAAACAAAATAATTTAAATATTTAGGGAATTTTGTTAATTTCTTTCAGATTTTGTTTGTTGTTGTCAAGATGACTTATGTAATTCAGCTATGAATAATATAAAAAACAATCATCTGCTATTATCTTGTATTTTAACGATCATAATTTCTATGATAACTTGCCAAATTATTTTTTAAATTAAAAAAATGTTTAATAACATTTATAAAATCTAAACATTCTTGACTTTTTAATTTATTGACTGATTTGTTCAAAGATTATTATCTGTCTAACTTAACTCAACATCGAATTCACGACCCAAAAACCATTAGAATGCACGAAAATATCGAATTCCCGAAGTTTGCTGGGTCGGAATTTTATTTTTTCAGACGGCTAGATCCCTGATAAATATGTAAATAGTTTTTTTTGAATGATAATTTTAAGAATCCCTCTTTTTTAATATTTTATTAATTAAATTACTTTTTTTGACAAATGAATGAGATCAATTATTAATTAATTTAAACCAAATTATGTCAAATTTTCTTAATTGAATTCGTATTTGTTGAAGATATAGAAAAATATTTATGTGTTAAAGCAACATCTGCATTAATTCTTTGCTGCGGATTGCAAACAAGAAGACGCTTAAAAAGATTTATTTTTCTCAGAAATATTTTCTTAAAAAACAACCTTTAATAAATCTCTAGCTAAATCGTTCGGAATAGGCATAGCTTTTTCCCAACAATTTGTTGCTCTATGATATGGTGGATAGGGCTTATATTCAGGTAAATGTGTCATCGTTGGCCATTCTAACTGGAAAATATTTTTTGTAAAAAAATATTAAAAATTAACTTGTAAAATAATTTTTAGTTTTATCAGTAGGGAAATGATAAAAATTTTGTAAATTTATGATGGGAAATTACTATTTATAAGGAATTAGGTAATATTGAACCTCACAGACCCAATTTTTTCCTCCCCAAGTTTTTTCCTATCTACAGGATGGTCAAACTTTTTTCTTTCTTCCATCACGAATGCCTTAAGTTGTTCCATTCTTTAATTGAGAAACACTTTTATGATCCTTTTTGATTGATTGCAAGCAAAATATATAAAGTGGGTTTTTAATTTTTGATTAGGTAATCTGGAGGTCTCGATTACCTACTGGTAATAAAAATAACTAAAGAGAACTATTTTGCTCATTTTTTACGGAGACATCTTCACAATCGACGGAAATAAAAATAATTTATTTTTAAATTAAAATTACTTCATTAGGTGTACCCAATAATTTAAATATTCTCTTCAATTGATCATCAACATCGGCACCAGGGAAAAGTGGTTTACCACAATTGGCAATTTCTTTATTTTTTTTAAATATTAAATTTATTTAATTTGTAAAGAAACCAGCAAAAATACACCCAGCAGACCAAATGTCTATGGAAGTATTGTAAAGTTTTGCACCAAAAAGAACGTCTGGAGGTCTATACCTTTAAATTCATTCGTTAATTTCAATAAAAATCGCATTAGAAAATTACCAAAGTGTTACAACTTCAGCACTATAGCAACGAACCTTCAATAGAGATTTTTAAGAAAATTTTAAAAAACGTTTAGTACATAACATTTTATAGTTTCTTAATTTAAATTTTTTCTATTTAAAAAAATTTACAGGAATTCCAAAAGGCCTTGCTAATCCAAAATCTGCCAATTTTAATTGGGGAGGGGAGTCTTTAATATTGTTGCTAATTAACAAATTCTGTATAAAAATAAATTAATTTGTGGCTGTAGTTTAAAAGAATTTTTATTTGGATTTACAGATAAAAGGTAACAGATAAAAGGTCGAGGTAAGCGTTTGATCTCCACAAAATAACAAAAAGTAACTTCCATTATTTTATTAAAAACTGGAAAACTTATCAAAAAATCTTTAATTATCGAGTAATCACTCGTTTAAAATAACTATTTTATGGTTTCCATGAAAGATAAATCTCTCTGTGGGTTCTAAAGAATATTTACTAACGGGGATTTTTTGAAATATAAAAATTATTTATTTATATCGAGATTTCCCTTCAGTTTAATGCTTTAGTAGTTAGGAATTTTAAAATTTGGTTTTAATTAAATACCGTATATACTCTGTTAATTACTCTCTCTCAAATAATTCCCCCTTTAAAACTAATTATAATTAGCCTGTATAAAATAACCTCTAATAAATACCCTGCATCTATTAATTTCCCCTCAGCGAGAGGTTGAAATATTAATTACACTGGGTAATTAATAGAGTATATACGGTAATTTATTTTAAGATTTCTCAATTAAATTTTGCAAATTCTATAAATTACTTGTGGCTTTAAATCTCTGTGCAAAACATTATGGGCATGACAATAACTTAATCCAGCCAAAAGTTGTTGCATTAATGAACGAATAATCTTTTAAATTATTTTTTAAAAACTTTTATTTAAAATAAACCTTTTCGTCAATATGTCCACTTAATGTATCAAAAAATTTTCTCAAATCTAGATCACTAAAATTATTAAAAAGAATTATAATAAAAGTAATTATTTAATTTTAGCTATGGAAAAGCCCGATACTCTCTTTTAAGATTTGAGAATTTCTGACGGCCAAGTGAGAACAACCAAGTTTTATAAGGCCAAATCCCTCCTATTCCATTAGATCTCTTAAAATATCCGGATATCACTAAAATCCACCTAACTCCATTCAAATCCTCCGATATACACAAAAGTCTTCTTTTTTGCGCCGCAGGCGAAAATTTTGAGAAATTTTGAAGACGCTTAAGCCAGAAATCTTCCTTGCTGCGCCGCAGATAGGGGAAATATTCGGTTTTAACCGAGTCTGTCGAGTAGGAAGTTTCCGAGCTCGAGTAATACGAGTATTATGATCCCGAGTTTCGAGTCGATTAATTACGCAAAAAACCCGAGCAGTCGAGTCGAGTAACTCGAAGTCTCTAGTTGAATGGATATTTTTTACGCAGGTTGTCAGGTGGATAGGTCATATGAATTTACATAGATAAGTCAAGTGGTAAAGTCATATGGATTTACGCAGATTGGTCAGGAGGATAGGTCATATGAATTTACATAGATAAGTCAAGTGGTAAAGTCATATGGATTTACGCAGATTGGTCAGGAGGATACTTTTTTGCCTTCGGCGTTGAAAAGGAAGATTTTTGGGTTAAGGATCTTCCAAAATTTTCAAAATTTTCGTTGAAAACACCAAATCCCCGATAACCCAAATCCCCTTAATCCAGTTTAATTCGCAGATATCGCACTTAATCTACCTAAATCACAAGATAATCCACCCAAATCCATCCTGATCCTCTGATATCACTAGATATCCCCCCTTTATCTATCCAAATCCCCCATGTAAAATAATTCATTGATTTTCCACCCGGAGCCAACATGGAGCGGCTCCGAAAATTGCCGGCTCCGGAGCCAAAAAATTAAAAGCCCGGAGCCGGAGCCAGCAAATGGCAAATACCCCGCACTGATTACTATTCAAAAGTTTTATTATGGCATTTTCTTCTATTATAACAGTTAATGTATTTGTAATTACTTTTCATATATACATACTATTTAATCCCTAAGTTAAGTTTTGGATATATATACCCAATAGATATGTTTCTATATTCTAAATAATTTTAAAAAATTTCTAACCAAAATTCAAAAACTAAATTCAATGTTTTGTCTGTATGTATAACATCATTTAATCTAACAACATTTCCATGTCTAAGTTCACGTAAAAGACAAATTTCACGTAATGCAGATGAAGGAACACCCTTAAATTGAAATTCTAGTAGTTTGTTCATTAAAAATACTTTTTTAATAGTAAATATGTATTATTATTATTATGTTTAACAAAAAATGTTACTAATGCCGTTTATTTTTTCGCTTTTAATTCATTTTTTAAATAATTTCCTTTTTTTTTGCTTTCAGGACTGAGAAACGAGCCTGATCCATTCCTTGCCCTAGTTTCTTATTATTTTTACTAGAGTGGGACTAAACCGTTTAGCTAAACGGTAAACGGTATACGATAAACGGTATTTTTGCTAAAATTAAACGAAACGATAAACGGGTCCCAGATAAACGGCATAAACGGTATACGGTCCTTCTAAACGGCGTTTAATTTTTTCTTAGAATTGGTGGCTTAAAACGTGAATTTTTGCCGTCTGACACACTAAGATCAAAAAATTGCGGCGCAAAAAAAGGGAAGAATCTAGCTTGTATGCCTTCCACAATTATAAAAAATTTTCGCCCACGAGGTTGGAAAAGAAGAATTCTGGCTTCTTGACCTTCCAAATTTTTCAAAATTTTCGCCTGCGGCGCTGAAAAAGGAAGATCCTTATTAGCCTTTCAAATCCCCAATTTCCATTCAAATCCCTCAATCTCTAATTGACACCCACCTTAGTCCTCTGATATCTCTTGATGAATTTATTGTTGATTATACTTTTTATAAAGAGGGATGAGCAAAATTAATGAATTTTCATCGATTTTTGTGAATTATGAATTGATTTAAAAAAATTTAAAAATAAACGGTAAACGGTCGTTTAAACGGGTTTTTAAAAATAAACGAAACTGTATACGGGTATCAGATAAACGGCATAAACGGTATACGGTTTTTTCAAAATTAAACGGTTTTGTCCCACCCTAATTTTTACCTTAAATCATTTATAAATTTTGCAAAATAAAAAAGGGAGACTAAACATTATTATCAACAAATTACTGTATTTTTAAAATAACCTCTATGGGCTCTATTACAATTCAAGTGGATAGTTTAATGTTATAATTAGGGTCCGGATTTTATTGAAATAATTTTTTTGCAAACACACATTGTCAAAAGAAGCCCAAATAGATTTGCGATATTATTATTTTTGACAAAAATAATTTTCTATTTATTTCAATATTTTGGCAATTTCCCAGTTATTTCAATATTTTATGGCCATATCTTGCTATTTTATTTCAATAAAAATCCGGGCCCTAATGATAATTATTTACTATATTTTTATTAAATTAATTACCAACAATAATTTTCAAAATAATTTTTAAATAAAAAAACCTCATCTTCATCATCCAATTTAACAATTTTTAAAGCAACAATTTGCCCATTTTCTTTACTTTTTGCTTTAAAAACCTTTGAATTAACAAAAAAAAATTCATTCCAAAATTCGAAAAGAAAACCGTTCCATAAGTTCCTTCTCCAATTTTACCCAACATTTCATAATTATTTGACATTTCTTCACTAAATGTTTCCATTATTTTTAAATTTTAAATTAATTTACTTAAAAATAAATTGGATTTTTAATTATTTATAAAAATTTTTAAGTAAACATTTTTGTTAAAATTCACCAAAAATAAAAAAATATTTTAAAAATATTTTTTTATTATTTTTAAAAAATAGCAGTTTTTATTTTTTTTATCGATTCAGCTTTTGGAAGAAATGTTGTCATTTTTATTTATTTTTTTACTAGAGTAAGAAATTCTCCTACTACTATAATTTTAGGCATAAAGAGAGACAAGAGAAACACACAACATTATTTATTTTTATATTGGTACTGGAATAATTTACAATATCTAAACTTGGATATTGTAAAATAACTAATTAATAACCTAATTAAAATAACCTAACTCGATTTCCAACTATCCGACAACCCTATATACATAAATACAAGAGAAGATCGGGACACCATCGGGGCCGAGGAAAATATATTTACAAACAAGGTGTATTAGTATTGAGTATGTAAAACGAGGTATTTAACCAAAAGTTTTTTAGATAAGGATTGTAACAGGGTTATGCAAAATGTTACGATTATGCCTTGACGAGATAAGTTCGAAATGTTTTTACGTTGGTTTGAGCACTTTAGGACACGTTTTTAATGGATATTTTTGCAGTTTCAGTACTTCTGTGCATATAGTTGCATACCGTTTAATTTTTATTAATTGCCCTCCCCCAAATAATTGCCCAACTTCAATTACCAGCGATAGGTTTAAACAATAATTACTTCACATCAAATGCCCTACCACATATTAAATTGCAAATCTCGAATAATTCCCTTCCATCTATTAATGATTCCTTTTAACTACATATATGTTTTTAGAAATTACTCAATAAGTTTAATTGTTTTTAAATTTAAATTTACAAATTCATTTAAACATTTTTTTAATATTTCAAAATTTTTAATTGATTAATTAACCAATGATTTACTCACATGCCAATCAAACATTTGACTTCTTTTAAAAAAGAAAAAATTAAAGCCATTCCATTTCCCTTCATTCATTACCCTCATTCCCTAATTCTTTCCCCTTAATTTTCTCTAAATAAATTTAAAAAAAATTTATTTTTAAATAAAATTTAAATTTACAAATTATAAAATAAAAAAATAAAGCAAATTTATTTTTTCCTGAATGTTAAGGTGAAACTTGAATACTAGATATGTATAGGTACCTATATTTACTACATCAATCAGAAAAGCTTTTAATAATTTTAGATAAAAGAAAGTTTTGGTTAAACGAGAGATTGCTTTCCATTAAAACATGCCGTATTTATAAATACTTTAAAGTAAAATCATCTTCCCGGGCCCGGTCAGGATCTGGCCTGACTTTTTTATTAATCCTGTCCAGAAATAGTTAGGAAATAGCAAAACCCCCGGATTAGAGCGTCAGGCCCCAAACCTGTAAAAACTCTTGCGAAGACTTGAAACTCAAAGAAAAATTAATTTTTCTGATAGAAAAATAGTTTTTTATGAATAAAATTTTTCTTAACAAAATAAATAAAAAATATAAAAATAAAATACTTTGGAATGAAAATAAAAATTAAACATTTATATTTTCAGATTATTTTAAATATTTTCAACAAAAAGTTTTAAAAAACCTTTAAATTAAACAAAAAATGAAAATATCAATTTTATTAGTATTTTTGCTTTTCTCAATTTTTACTTTTTGTGATTCTTCAAACCTTCGAAATAAAAAGGACTACGTACAATTAGAAAAAGAAGAATATCCAAAAAAATCGGATACCCAAACAGAAGCTACTGCGTATGGTATAGCAAGTCAATCTCCAAAAAAAAATAAAGCGGAGCGAGAAAAGCAATTTAAAAAAATAGTAAAACAAGGAAATGAAAAAGGGAAATCAAGCTCTAAGAAATAATCTTTTTAATTATGTATGTTGACTCGAAAGATTGCTTGAAAAGTTTGATTATTTATTAATATTTGGTTAAAATGTTAGATTTAAGCGTTTTTGGCCTATAAACCACCAATAAATTTTATATGATGCGTATCTGAACACTCACTTTTGGGCTCTGTTTTTACCTATTTTTAAAATTTTAGTCTCCAAAATTCATTTAAAAGTAATTATAAAGAAAAAATGAAATTAATTTTTGGAATATCTATAAAATAATTTTATTTCATAGATTTTTAAAAAATTTTAAGGAAAATAAAAAAATACCATTCAATAAAGTTTAAACAAACAAATAATCTACCTAATTTTAAATAATATTATGAGTCAAATAAATAATTTCTACAAAAAAAATTTTTTATTTAACAGGAGGAAATCCGTAACTGACTTTTTTTGATAGATGAACATTTTCACCAAATTGTGTGACATATCCATATTAAAAACATATGTAAATGTTATAGAGATTCTTTTCGAATTTGTATTTTCTTTATTTTTTAAATTTTCATGTTTCATTCAAAAATATTTAATTCCTATTGGAATTTATTTAAGCATATTTCTTTAGTTTTGTCATTCGTAAATTTTATTTTAAATGTTAGATAAATTTAAATTATTATTTGATTTATTTGTTAAACAAGATTCTCACACAAATTGTCACAAATCATTTGAAATTCTAAACCAAACTTATTTTATGGAGGAAGAGCTTTAATAAAGAGGCCGAATCCATCACAGAAATTAGCTGAAGATGCTTGGGATTGATCTAGGAAATTCTTTATACTAATATTGTTATCCCCTCAACATCCCACCATGACTGGCAGTTTTCATTTTTGCTATGCTAGCGCAGCAGGCATTTAATAATAAAAATATTTTTGTAGCATTTTTGCTTAAATGGTAATTTATAAAATTATTTAGTTATTTTAGAGGATTTTTTAAATAAAATAAATTTTAATATTTTCCTACAACAATTTTAATTGTTAACTAATTTAATATAAATACATATTTTTTAACTAGGCAAGGAAAGCTTCTAAGTGATTGATATCTGTTACAACCCAAGGTTTGCCTAAAAGTTGACGTGCATTATAATAACAGTTTATCGGTGTAGAATGAACAATGAAGGCGAAGGTAAAAGAGCTGGAACAGACGGAGATCACTGAATAGCTAATACCACTACACAACAATACAGATCTTTAATAATGGATAGAACTGACTTAATAAAATTATTAATAATAAATAATATTTAATAAATAATATAATAATACTTAATAACTTAATAAATTGTTTTTATCTTTATCCCTTTATATATTAAATGAGTTTTGGGAGACTTCGTTTATTGATTTTTGAAAGGACTTTTTTAATGAAGAAAAGTCAAAATTTATTGAAACGGTATTTATTAATTTAAATAATTTATTTTAAATTATTTATTTTATTTATTTAAATTATTAGTCAATATCACCTGTCTATGAAACGCATGTGATGTTTATTATTTTATATCAGATGACCTAAAATAACGTGATTGCCTTCCTTTTTGGATTTATTTTAAATTAAATAAAAACAAAAATTTAAATTTAAATAATTAAAAAAATATTTAAATAAATTACAGTCAGATCTTGATTTTAAATATCCCCAAGTTTAAATACCACCTTGCTTTCATATGCGTTTTTTTAATTTGATTGGTCACTGGGAGAGAGCTACTTAAGTGATAGCAATTTTAGAAACCATTACTTTTTTCTCTAATTATGATTTATCACTAATTTTTAATGATTACCTATTTATTTTTTGCGAAAACACTCGTTATTCAATACACTACCGGGATTACCGTTTACATACTAGTAGTAGTATATAGTAGACAGTTAAAACAATTTTCAAAAACAAAAATTGTTTTAACTGACTACTAAAAAATTCAACCTACATATTTATTAAATTAATTGGTTTAATAACTAGATGAATAATTAGTGACTATATAGAAGCTAACCTATATAGATATAAAAATTAAAGCATAAAAATAAAGCCGTGATTATAAAATTATATTTATTTTTATTTAAGACAATGTATAATAAAAAAATATACGTTTTTAAAAATTATTCAACATGTTAAATTAAAAAATACAAAACAACCATCATATTTCGATAGCTCTAGTGGTGTTATATTAGTGTATAATAAATAATTAAAATAGTTTAAATAGATAAAATAGATATTAAAATAGATATATAATAGAAAATAGAGTACATAAAATAATTTAAAATGTCCACTAAATATTCTATCTGTAAACAAATTATATCAATTTATGCCATAGATTTGATTTCATCATCAAAGTGTACTTTTTTAACACGATCAGGAGTGATACCTCTGGCACGTATTAAACGTAGTTTTTCTCTTTCAATTGCAAACACCGCTTCGAAATGTTTACGTTTTAATTCTATGACCTCCTACAATTTAAAATAATTTAAACATTTTGAGAGAGGAGTAGCCTATTAATTGAAATTTATGAAATTTAAAACTTACTCCGATTGTTATTTGTTCACGATCAATATACCGCGAAGGAAAACAAGTCCGAATGCAATCCTAATTTAACAAAATACTTTTTAATACAAATAATAAACTTTTATGAGCCCCATGTAACGCCATCTATTGTCATATGTACATACTTGGTTACCGTGTATATTTTTCATGTGTGTATCTACAATAGATCGATCATTTGTACCCTATAATACATAAAAATTTAACAGTATTTACTTAATGAGTGATTAAATCTAAGAGATTTTCTTCTGAAATTTTCGAAAAAGCAGTATTAAATTGTTAGTCTCAATTATGTCTACGATAAATAATCATAAAAAAGAGCTACATCACCTGATTACATATAGTACATTTGTACAATTTAGTATGTGGCAAATGTGTATATACATGAGAAATTAATCTAGATTTTATAGTTTGCTTGCATATTTTGCATTCGACATCTACATTGGCTCCTTTTTTCAAAAAACGTGACCCTGAAACCGCGTCATTGAACAATCGTTTATACTTCAATTGGACTTTCTGAAGCTTTGTTTTACGTCGTCTTATAAAAAATATTTTAAAAATTATAGTCGACCCTCATTTTTGATATTATTAAATTATTTTTAAATTACACCAAAATTTAATTAAAATTTCCCCACTCCCCAATATGTTATATGATAGTTATATAGAATGAATATATCTAAATTTAAACTAAACATCCGAAAATTTCATGGCAATAAAAAATGTTCACTAATAATTATATATAATTGAAAGATATACTGCTTTCCAAAAGGTCTCATTTTTGTATTTAATATTTTAAAATTAAATGGAAATTATTTCAAGTTTTATACAAATTATATTAAAGCTCAATAAATTATTTTAATTAATTTAAAATTTAATAATTTAAAAATTAAATATTAATATATTACATTTTACTGATTTTTATTCATGCTTAAATAGCTTCCAAAATTTTGTGTTTTAATTTTTAATAAAATCAAATTGTTTATTAATTTAATTTTAATAAATTTGTTTTGTTTTAATAAATTTGTTTTATTTGCTAATAATACACATTTATGTGTCTAGAAGATTTTTAAGTTGCCTTAGTTAGAGTGATTAATTACTAGTAAAAGCACCTAAAAAATTGTTTTTTAAATCCTAAAAGCATTCAAAAACCAATTTTTAGTTGCTTTTACTAGTAATTAATCACTCTAACTAAGGCAACATTAATAGGAGTAGACATCCGAATGTGTCTCTTAAATTGTTTATTTAATATTTGTTTTTTAAAGTTTTATGCCATTATTTAGAGAAAAAATTTATGCGAGATTTTAATTAATATTATAAAGCATTTGTTTATAAAAGCTAGCAAAAATTAATTTTTCTCATTTTTATGTAAAGTTTTACTAAAATTTTTCCTCTAAAGTTTAAATTGATCTATTTGTAAGTTTTATTTAATTGTTTAGTGAAGTGTTTCTCATTTTTCCCACTAAAATATAAAATTTTTACTCTAAATTTCAAATTATCCTAAATTTTGGCCGAATAGCCAAATATTAGCCATTGGGCAGGATCTGAACCTTCGACTTCCTCGTAATTATTGCTAGGCGCTTTCTCTCACCACATAAATAACTAGATCCTCTTCGTAGTTATTTCTACCTCATTGTATTCATTGATAGATGCTTTTTTCATCTTTTTAATTTAAATAAATTTATTTTCTATTTAAATTTTACATAAAAAATCAAATTTGAATATATATTATTAAAATGTCGAATCAACCAAATCTATTTCCGTGTGAAACATGCAATAAAGTATTCCGTCATAAGCAAAATCTAATGGAGCATCGATCGTTACATACCAATATTAAGCCTTTTATTTGTAAATATTGCGGAAAACCTTCACGATTAAAAGGAAATCTTTCTAAACATATTCTCAAACATCATAAAAATTTTTTTAATGAAAATATAACATATATAAAAAAAGGAAATAAATTATTCAAAGACCAGACGGTAAGGTACTAGTACAAGTATTTAATGATTTTATAGGTGAAGAAATTTTTGGACGAATCAATTTTATTTTTGGATGAAACTAAGCAAGGTAATATACCGTATTTAGTCGATTAATTCCTCCGAGGAATTATTTTTTCAACTTATCCCAGGCATGGGGGAATCGAGTGTGGGGAATTATTCGAGTGTGGGGAATTAATCGAGTAAATACGGTATTCTAAAAATGTAAATTTTTCTTTAAAATTTTTGAAAAAAATGTAGAATCCTTTTTTAAATGCATGGAAAATAGTAAAATTGATAATAATAATACAATGAATAGTGGTGATGAGGAAGAGGAAATTGATATTGAGGTAAATAATAACATTATATTAGTTCCAACTTTATTAAAATTAAGACATTAAACCAAAATAATAATTTACAACAAAATTATAATAGTGAATCAAGTAATTTTAGTTAAATTTCAACAATTTTTTAAATTTTAAAAATTTTAGTTAATTCTCAACAATTTTTTCAATTTTTGACCAATTTAAACGAAATGACTGTAAATTTTCAACCAAAACAAAATGAGGAATTAGCTGTGACTAATATCTTGCCTTTAAACAATTCCTATCAGAAACGTAAAAGTTTTATTTATAAAATTGTATTTTCTGAGGAATCTTTCATTATATACTATAGATTTTCTTAGATAGAAAATTCTTACGAGTTAATAGATTTAGTATAAATTAAGAATACAAATTGTATTTTTGTATTTTCAGACAAAATTCATGTTTATTTAAATCATTTAGCCAATTTATTTTATAGAAAATCATTAATTTTTCACTTTAAATTGGAATTTAGGGTAATCATTTTATCGAAATGTAATGATAATTAAATCTCCTCCCAACCAGAGCGGCGTCGAATGTTGATTTTTGATTTTCTCGACGTTTTTCTTTCGATTTTCGATTTTAGAAGATTTTTTCTCTCTCTGCTCCCAACTGAATAAATACAGCAAAATAAAACCAAGTTATACATCTAAACAATTTATTACAGATATCGAGACTCAGCAACTTTTGCGCGTTGATCAATTTATGGAAAAAATTGATTCTCGTGTTTGCCAACTTGAAAAGCAAGGAGAAATATTAATAAACAGGTAAAATTTACTTGATTATTTTAATTTGGAATAAAAATATTTTTCTAATTTGTTTAGTATGTATGCACTTGTACAGCTTCAAACAGGGATTAATAACAATATCAGCAAAATGGAAAATTTTTTGGCTAATTTTTTAAATAATAACCAAACCAATAATAATAATATTCAATGATTTAATTTAAAATATTTATTCAAACATGCCGTATTTACACGATTAATGCCCCCCGAGGAATTATTTTTCCAACTCATCCCCAGGCATCGGGAATAATTCGAGTGTGGGGAATTAATCGAGTAAATACGGTAGTCATTCATTGCCAAAAAAATGGCTACATCAACAAAAAAAACAGCCTTAAAATATTTTATAATTTTTCACGATTTTTCTTGCTTAATTTGTCAGTATTTTTTCCAGTAAATATTATTTTTTAATAATGACAGGGAAATATAGGAAAAAGTAAATCCTATAATTTTTAAGAAACAATATTTTACAAATGTAATTCATAGTTAAGAGTAGCAATGTGTAATTTTTACAAAAAAATTTAAGATCAAAACGTACTAAGAATAATAATCTCATAAAGAAATTTAAGTTTTGATGAATTATATTTTTACGAAAATGTAAAACACTAAAGTAATATTGCTTTGTTTTTAGTAAAAATTTCAGTCAAAAATAAATTTATTTCTAGAGAAAATTAATTTATTTGACAATTAACTAATTTTATTCATATTAAAATTTGTATCTCTATCCGTGTAAAAGATACAAAATAGGAAATAATATGCAAGACCAAGAACATGCAACTTTAAATTTTCAAACCGTATTTGCAACTTTTTAATAGACGGAATTTTATATAAAACTATAGTGTAAAATAAAATACAAATAAAATACAAAAATCTAATAAAATACATAATGCTAAATTAAAATTTTTCAAATATATCCTTCATGTTATCTAAACTTCTATCTCATACAATAAGGAATATTTCTTGAAATGGATGGTAGATTTGTAAAACAGTGTAGTTACAGAAGACCCAATGATAAAGATGCCACAAGGAAAATTTCAACTAAAATGTTTTGAAATTTTTTAAAGAAAAGCTTTCAATTTTTAAGCAACAAAAATTAAATAAAAATTTTTGTTACTTTTCGTATGGATCCGCAGATAAAAAATGTTTAAAAAAAATTCGTGAATATGGAGAATATGTTGGTTATAATTCACCAAACAAATGATAGCTCTTTCGAAAGTGCTTGGCGATCTGAGACGAATGACATCAAAATAATCGTAAGTGAACAAGATTGTACAAAGTTATGATTAAAAAAACAAGCAACGTAAATCTAGAGCATCGGCGAGATGCTGCGAAAACCCCGCGCGTATGTCGCTGGGTAAACAGGTAACATTAGTAGCACTAAACTAAATAAAAAATTAATAAAAATGAAACACTAAATTAACACTTAACGGTTAACACTTGAAACATAGCTTATTACTATAATCGGGCATTGGGCAAGCATGGCATCCTCCGCAGCAGCAAAACCCCCAAAAGGCCATAGGTAAGGAGCTAAAACAAACAATCAGAACTGTTATGAGTCAGTTTTTGTTGATTTTTACAGTAATTTTAAAAAATAAATTAGTGTTTTAGATAGATTATATGACACTAATTCTTATCGTAGAAATAAATCAAACTGTACAGATTACAGGGGTGGAGAAATGACTAGTTGCTTAAATCATCTAAATATAAATAGGTAGAAATGAGCAAGAAGGATTTTGTATTGAGGTTCAATCATATAATCGGCGCGAGTCAACCAACCACCGAGTGGCTAGTCTTAAAACAAAAATGAAGGTCCTTAGACACAACTCCCGTTTTACCGATTAAGTAAGGAATCGATGAAAGTAGTGGTATTTCACTGTTGTCTTGCGACTCCCACTTATGCTAGCGAAATAGCACGCAGCTGAAGCACTCCACAAGCAGTCCTCACTACTAGTCCACAAGCGCCGCCCCGTAAGGAAGCTCAAGCAGCCACGAGCAAAGTGCTAATTTGAAATTGTACTTTGATTTGAGTCGAATGACAATAAAATCAATTTAATATTTTGATTTAGACAAGTTTCATAATAATATTTATAATTTTATAAAATTTTTAAAAATAAAGTGAAAATGAATAAGGTGCTCAAAATAAGTGCTTTTTATATTAAAAAATATGTGTACTTCGATGTTTGTTTTGAAATTTAAAAAATTTTTAAGAATCTCGTAAAAGAATATTATTAGTTTTTTAGAATATGATTAGTTGTTTCAAAATATATAAATTAATTTTTAAAATTTATAAATGCATAAAGATGTAATTAAAAAAAACAAATTATAAAACTAGTTTAAACTCTATTAAATTTAATAATTTTTAAAAACTAATGGGAATTTCATTTAAAATGTTTAATTATTTTTAATAATAAAGATTTATTGCATCAATTTTTGAAATTAATTAATCACTCAAAATACGTAGGCGCAATTAATTATTCTATTAATTGACCAGAACCCACGTATAAAAGGAGCTATCAAACCACTGAGAATTTATTCAATTATTCACTTAACATTTTTCATTTCCTTTAACCTTTTTTAAATTATTAGTTTAAAATAATTTTTATTAACAATTTTTAAATATACAATTTTCGTTAGTAATTTTAGAAAATTGTATTTTTTTGCCATTAAATAATAATTGATTATGGAAAAATACATAAGTTCTAATATGTGCGGGTCAAATGATGGTAAGTGCTGTCAATACTATATTATTGGTTTTCTTTTTCAGGCAAGGCTGATGCACCAATTACAATTGATGATAACCAAGGAAAAGAAGTAATGCAACAAAATAATAGAAATGTTCAGGAAAATATTACAATGGAAGGTAAATTAATCAATATCATAGATTGCCGTTATATTGATCTTAAAATCTAATAATTTATTTAAATTTAAATGAATTTTAGCCTCAATTACTGCGTCCGAAATACAAGAAGTGCGCGCATTTATTATTGAACAAAGAAAGAAAAAAGAAGCCGCCGAGGCACGCCGAAAGCGTTCACTTGAGAAATCAACGTCTACTTTAAATTCTTTGTCGTCGTCGAGTAAGACTCCAACAGCAAAAAAAGCGCAAATTAAGTCTCAAACAAAAAAATCATCTGGAGTTAATCGGAACGCCTTTGATACAGTAATTAAGGTAAAATATAATTTATTTAAAATTTTTAAATGTTAATTTTAGACAATTGTTGAACGTGAAATGAGTCGTAATGCTACGAAAAATAAAGAAAATTCTAAAGGTTTAGACATTGATTCAGAGGATATTATTGATGAACTTATGGACTATGATGAGGAGGAAGATGAATCAGACGATCCAGATCCTAATGCAATAATTTCTTTAGGCGAAGATGAAGAAGAATACAAGCGAAAGCGAACAGAACGTAAGTTTTGCTATTTTTTATTTAAATATTTTAAGGTAAACAACGCGCTGAACAATTAGTTCCTGAGGCATTACTTAAGCGTGCACAGGTGCTTAAAGAACCTCGTCAAGGAATTTTCATCCACCAGTGCAACGATTGCAGAGAAAACCAGAAAAAACGACAAAAATTTCTTTACAATGCAGGAAGTGCTATATGTTCTCTGCTTACATTCGAATTATGCGCAGAGGACCTGGACAAAAATATTAACCTAGGGGTGTATTATGCTGGTTGTTGGGGTATTACTTAATTATCAAATGATCTAGAAATTTTTAAAAGGTGACAAGGAAATGAATGTTACGTCTGAGGAACAAACGTCCAGCTTTGAAAAATGTAAAAAATTCCAACAATTGAAATTATTGAAAAAATTTTAAGCTGCTGGGGTGTTATACTTTCAATGTGGTACAAACATTGCTTCAGGGACTGATTATAAGCTATTGAGCTTATTGAAATATTGTTGGATTTTGCATCAGGTAAAAATTTAAATTAACTACGATTTATTTTTAAATTTTAGTGCGATAAATGTATCAGTCTTCAAAGGTCCTTGGCTAATGATATGTTCTTGCAAAAATGTGGGGAAAAATACGAGCTGCGTTTCATAGTGATTTTCAAAGAATTTTTTAAAAATAATATAAATTTTATAGGTTTGCGAGGCCTGTAAGGACTACAATAAGGACTACCAACAGAAAACTTTTAATATGTTTAGCAATTTTAATAAGAAAAAATGAATATTGATAACTATAACTAGTGTTGAATAAAGGCTATTTTTTCAATGGAAATTTTAATTTTCATTCGTTTGATCGAATTTTATTTTTGAATTTACTAATTCATTTTTGGAATTCTTTATAGCAACAAATCTTTATCTCATATTTTACAAATTGTTTTGTGAAATAAAAGGTTTCGTTTATTCTTTTTAATTTTACATTACATTTCAGATGGATCAACATGTAGCGGATATTGCACTAGAAGAGCTCAAAGAGAAACGTAGTCGTCTGGCAAGAAAGCTTGTGCAGCTTCATGGTGCAGAATATGACGAAAAGCAACTTAAGGCTGATCTTTACAATGCATTTATTCAACATCACCGCAATAGATATCCGCAAATTGGATTAAGTAGAATCCATGAGCATTTTTTGAATGAGAGACAAGCGCTGGGAAGACAAGTTTTTATTGGAAAAATTTCTTTTTTTATAAAAAATATTAAGGCCATAGTTGACGTCGTCAAAAATGAATTATATTCTGCTCTAGGTCATCCAAATAGCAAATATTGGGAACAAATTGACCTACAGTCGGCAATAGACGTTTGCTGCTACAGACGTTATATACCATCAAAGAAGAAGAGAGGTATCTATACCGATTTTTAAAAATATATTCTATATTTTAGAAATTTCTCCTGTCATCATTATGAACGACATAACTAAACGTTTAGAATCACAACTTAATATTGAGACACAGGCCAGTCAGGATTTAGCAGATGGGGGTGAAGGCACTTCGTCAACCTCAACACATGCACAAGACAATGTGTCAATATTTGAGTCTGGTACTTTTCATTATATGTCGACAAACGAAGAGATACATTCAGAAGAAGGATGGTAAAGAAAGACAATATGCGAGACATAGATTTCTCCAAAAGTGCCTGTTTTTTATAAATGAATAAATTAACCAAATAATTTTATTATAAATTTTGCGTTGAAATCGCAAATTTATTTAAATAATAACTAATGAAAATTTTTGGAATTTTAGATGAACCGAAAAAATTTTGGAAAGTATTCCATTGACCACTTTTATAAAGAAGATGTATCCGAAAACCTTAAAAGCTCGAAATTCAAAATTGGTGTTTTCAGGTGTATAAAATTTCTTTATATCAAGATTTTTCTTCCAGAACTGTCTTCACCGTTCGCAATGTAGAGGATGCTCCAGATGGTACTGACAAACTTCTAGAAGATCTGATCGACCACTTTTTGGCGCGGGCCGATAAGGCAGCGGGTGCAAAATCCGAAAAATGTTCTATAATTATTAGAAGCGCTGTTCTTGAAAAACCAATTCAAATACCATATCGAGGCCTTGCTCAAAATACTCCACAAGTTGTTATGGAGCAATTTGACGCGGTTGACCAAAGTGGCAAACGAATGGGAAGGCCTTCTTTATATAGTCAACCTATACATATTGAGGTTTTTTTATTTTTTCGTAAAAGTAAAAAATATTAATAGATTGTCATGGGTCCTTCACATGCTGAGGCGCTTGAATTAATACGTCAAGGACAGGGAGGCGTCGGCAGAAATTCGAGAGAAATTCACCAAGGAGTTGATATAAACAATCTAATACCTGTAAATAAATAATTTTTAAAATAAAACAAAAAATATTTAGGTGCGCAATGAATCTCTCAATCCTCCTGCAAATAATCATTGCCTGTTACTGGCAGTTCAACTTAAAATAAAACACGTGAACTTGAAAAAGTCAACTATCGATAATGTCAAGTTCCAAAGGCTTGTAAATGGTCAAACTAAGAATGCAAAAGTTGGACTTACTTCTTTGATCAATGATATGATACAACAAATGCTTCGATACGGAATACGATACCCTCTTTATGCCGCTAATTATACAGTGGAAGAGCATGTTCCAATGGTTCAGCGATTATTGGATTTGAAATATCCTGGCAAATATAGAATATCCGTCTTTGGAGAACATGGTAAAATTAGGCCATTATGGAAAGGCCAAGAAAGAGCAGAACATGAGATCTGTTTATATTTAAAAGATGATCATTATTATGGAATTAGAAGTTTAAATTCACTTTTTGGAACTTATTATTGCCTCGATTGCGAGGCGCCCTATCACAACAAAATATCACATAGAAAGTCATGTGTGGCAAAATGTCCGCGATGTTGTGGCATAGGATTTGGATTCCCATGCAAAGATTCTGAAGAATTTTCACAAAAGTGTTTAAAATGTTCAAACATTTTTAGAAATATTGATTGTTACAGAAGACATATAGAAAAAGGAATTTGCAAAATTTTCAAAAGGTTTCATCCAATTAGTCTAAATATTATTATTCCCTTAGGTGTGAGAAATGCGGTCATATTTATCGTACCAAAAAGGATTCAAATAAAACACAACAATCAGAAAGTGAAACTACAGATGGGAGTGAATTTAATTCTGGCAATTATGATCACGTATGTCATATACAATTTTGTTCTCTTTGCCGTTCTTTCCATAAACGTGATGAACAATGTTATGTTCAACCAATTGTTCCGAAAATTGCTCGAGACTATTTATTGGTAATTTATAAATTGTTGATAAAAAATTAATTCGATAGATTGTGTTTGATTTTGAGTGTGAATTAATATCTCCTATAAAAAATCAAGAAGAGTGGGAAAATTTGAAGAATGATAACCTTACCCCTTTACGTGATTTGCCCGATGATGAAAATTATCAACTTCATCATGTGAACTGTGTATCGGTACATATTTCTACAAATCAAAAAATATTTTTAATTTAGGCATTGCTATTGTGTTCAAGCTGTATATTAAATAATAGCTGGAATAATTCAGGAACGGGCGATTGCAGAATATGTGGTGTAGGATTAACTAGAATGCGAAGCTGGACAGCTGCTCATTTTAAAAACCCTTTGCGTGAATTTCTGGATTGGATAATCAATAAATTAGGATTTGAACGTCCAGGAAGAACTTATGCCATTTCGCATTATGGAGGGTTTGTGACAATTATATTATTTTATAAATTTTCATTAGTCGATATGATATGCATCTACTACTAGGAGAGCTGATTAAACATTTTGGTATCGAACCAAAAATTACAAGAACAGGAAATAAGCTTTACGAAGTGCTTATTAAAAGGCAACGTAGAAGGTGCCCATATATTTCATTCCGTGATTCATTCAATTGGATGATGCTTAAACTTGAACAATTACCAAAAGCACTTGATCTCAAAATAGACGAAGGAGGGAAATCCTTCTTCCCACATGGCTGGAATTTTAATAAAAATATGAATGTTAAACTTAATGGATTACCTGATAAAAAATATTACTACCCTGATTCCATGGGAAATGAAAAAAAGCAAATGTTTGAGGATTGGTATCAAAAATACAAAAATGAACCGTTTTGCCTGCGTGAAAAAATTATCGAATATTGTGAACAAGATGTGAGGATACTTGCCCATGGTCTTGTCAAACTACAGAAACTTTTTTTTGAATTAGCAACAGACCCTTCTAAACGCGACGACATACTTGTTAATTCCATGACATTGGCTAGCGCATGTATTCGGCATTTTTGTAATTCAATTTTTTCGATAATTTTCAAATGTTTATTTAGGTATAAATTACTTGAATGAAAATCAAATTGGAATTATTCCCGATAATGGCTATCATCGGGATACAAACCAGTCAGCAATTGCGTTGAAATTTCTTCATTGGCTTTCACACAAAACAGGACTCATAATTCAACACCAAGGAAGCCCTGAGGGAGAAAAAAGGGTTCTCGTTTCTGATGGAAGTTTATTGCGACTCGATGGTTATATAAAAAGCAGAAGAGGTGGATGGGATCAAGCTATAGAGTTTCTTGGTTGTGCCTGGCACGGGCACGATTGGTATTAAATATTTATTACTACTACTTTTATTTCTCAGTCTCTATCAACCACACGAAATTTGTCTCAATGGAAAGACTGCATTATATAATAATGACAAGCTCAATGAACGTATACAACTTTTAAAAGAAATTGGAATTTGGACAATAATAATATGGGAATGTGAAGTTTTGAAGGAACTCGAAGAAGACGACGAAATGACTCTTTTTTTTGATACGTTACCAGACATTGGCCCATTATTTCCTAGAGATGCTTTTCATGTTTGTCATATTTAATAACTTTTCTAATTACATAAATGAAATTTAGGGCGGGAGAACTGGACCACTGTCGCTTAAATGCGATTTAGAAGGATCTCTAGAAAAAGATTATGAGATTTCATGTTTTGATGTTGTCAGTCTTTATCCAGCCGTCAACTTTTATGCCTTTTATCCGATAGGTTAATTTTCAATATTTAAAAATGAATTTTTTTATTAGGACATCCGAAAGTTTTGGAGCTAAACAAAGAAGTAAATTGGACAAAGCCCGAAGATTTACATCCATATAGAGGCCTATTCAAGCTTTTCATTATTCCTCCAGATAAATTATATTTGCCCGTTATTCCAGAACGTATCCACGGAAAATTGGTTTTTTATGTGAAAAACTAAACTAAATTCAATCAAGATATTCCATCTTTGTCATCGATGTGCTGTGGAGATATTACCAGGGGTTGCACAACGAAAAAACATGCAGTATAGCAAAGAAAATGGTTATGACTGGTGTCCTCACACCGATGAGCATCGTGGATTTGTCAGCACAACGTGTTCTGTTGAATTAGAGCTTGCTCTCAAGAAAGGGTATCGAGTAACAAAGGTCTACAGCATCTATCACTGGGAAAGATGGTCCGACACATTATTGAGACCATATGTGCAGGATATGATGCGACTAAAAATTGAGGTTTAATAATCAGATAAACTGTATATTTAAAAAATATAGGCAAGCGGGTGGCCAAATAGTGTTTTTGCGCCTGAAAATCCTGAATTAGAAGAAAAGAGAAAAAAGGAATTTATCGATAAAAACCAAAGTGTTTATGGTATAACTTTGAATGCTTCAAGAATTACTAGAAATGAAGGAATGCGTTATCTCGCAAAAACCTGCAACAATTCAATGTAAGAAATTTAATAGAATATTTAACTTACTTTTATAAAGGTGGGGTCGTTGGGCTTTGAGATGCAACTTAACACAAGTATTTTAAAAAATAATTTTCCTGTTAAAAATAATTTTAGGATTGTATTACGAGTTCCCCTGTTAAACTCCACACAATGCTTAATGATCCAAAACTCGAGATTGGGGCTGTAGAAATGTTGGCTCAAAATTTATTTTCTGTTCCTTATCGACAACGAAGAGAATTCGTTCGTCCGCATGATAAATATAATATTGCAATAGCATTGATTACCACAGCAACTGCAAGAATAATGCTTTATGATTACATGGAAAAAATATTCGAAGAAAAAGGGTGCAAACTTTTATATACAGACACAGATAGTTGCTTTTATGTGCATAAACGCGAACAGAAACACCCGTTTCTTGTTGGTGAAATGCTTGGAATGATGGATCGTGAATATGGCGATTGGGACATTGTTGCATTTTATACTGGAGGATGCAAACAGGTTCATAAAAACTTTCAGTAAATATAATTGTATTTTTAAGTATGCCATGAAAATGAAAAATAAGAACAACGGTGAATTAAAATACGTTGTTAAATGTCGAGGTATTTGGGACAAGGTCGACTCTCCTTTGGATTTTACACAATTTAAGGTTGTATTCAGATAAACTAAAATTAAAAAATAATTTTAGGCAATGGTCGAAGCCTATGGTGATGATCAAGATCCCGTGGTACTTGAGAGAACTCATTTTCAACCAAATTGGCGCCGTGGGGAAGTAACAAGTCGGTCACAAATTCGGTGATTTTTTTCAATTTGTTATATGATTTAATTGAAAATTTTAGTCGGTACTCTCCTATCTATGATAAAGGATTTATAGATGCTAATTATGATTGTTACCCCTACGGATATAGAGGAGATCCAATAATTGATCCGACTAAATAATTTTTATCATGTATAAATTTAGCTAAAAATTTTTTATATTCATAGTTTTCATACATAATATTTTTTTCAATTTAACTAATTTATTTTAAAAAATGCTTACAGGTTTTTGTTTCTTTTAACTTTATTATCCAAATGACAAGCAATAATAGTATTGGTAATATTGATAATGAAATTTATTCTTCAATAAAAATTTAAGTTTACAATACAGGAATGCTGGAAAAATTGAAAATTAGTTCAACGTCCACTTTGTCTGTGAAAACTATACCACTTATAAAATTACTTTGTCAGTTTAATGGAGGATGTGTGCCTGAAACACTTAATTGTGAAATTCGCAAAAACTATAACGAAAATTTAAAATTTATTCAATCTCTTACTACTATGACTAAAGAAGATGTTGCCAAGTTAAAAAATGGGCAACAAGAATTTACTGAAAAAAATATTTTGCCTGGAAAGAAGTGTCTTGTAACAAATCATTTAAAACATCATTATTTTGAAGTTTATCCGAGCAATTTTACTAATATGGGTTCTGATAGAACTTTTGCACTTAGAGGATATTTATCTATCACCATACGGTTTAATTTATTAGTACATGATCTTTAATTAATAATAATTAAGGCAATTCTACTATATTAGACACTATCTTAATCTTGTTTATCCTCATCTTCCTCTTGTTTGTGTTGTTGGAGGCGGAAGCCATGAGAATTTCTATCCAATAGAATGTCTAGACTATGTAGAGATTGAGGAAAAGATGTGATTCATAAATGATTAAAGTGTTTTTTTTGCAAAAAAATATCAACTTATAATTAATAAAATATTTATCAATTATTTATTTAGTTAAAATGTATTGTCATTCAAATATCTTTAATATAAACTTCATATTTAATTTTATAGTATTAAGATTTATTTTATTTCAATCCATATGTTCAGTGACATCAATCTTGGTAAGAATTTAGTATAAAAATTAATTAATTATTTTCTAAGAAACTACTTCACATATGTTCGAACGTCTCCAATTGAAACATCAACAGAATTCTCTACCTCCAGAAGAGATTCTTGGGACTCAGAATCAGAATATATTTATTTTCAGTTCGCACAGATGTGGATTCGATAATCGGTTTAAAACAACTTTCACGCTGCTTGGTCGAACGTTCAATTCGACTGAACAGTATTTTATCTGGCAAAAAGCTCGATATTTCGGTGATTTGGAAATTGCTGCACAGGTTTTGATGCTCAACAATCCATTAGCTATTGGAAGAATTGGAACGCGTGTGAGAAATTATAATAAAATGGAGTGGGATTCTGTTAAGGGAAAGGCAAGATTTACTTTACAATGTAAAATTAATTGAGAATATTACAGATTATGTACACAGGTTTATGGGCTAAATTTACACAGAATACTCAGCTTTTCAACCAATTACGTGCAACAGGAAATGGACTAATTACTCATGCTTCCGACTCAAATTTATATTGGAGTAATGGATTGAGTCCAAAAAGTCCTGTTCTCAATGATCCGAGTATCTGGGAAGGAGAGAACAAACTTGGCGAACTATTGATGGAGTTAAGAACTGAAATTAACACAAGCATTTTTTGATTTATTTTTTTAAAAATGCCGAAATTGAATTATATATTTTATTTTGAGTTGAATAAATTTCTTCTTCTGATTTTGCGCCTGTAATAATACATTTTCCTGTTGTGAAGATAATTATAACTGCACGCGATTCTTTTAATCTTAGGCACATACCAGGAAAGAATTCTGGATTGTAAGAAATGTGTTTAGCAAGCCAAATAGGGGGTGCATACCTCATTGAATCATACAATGCTAAAAATAAAATAATTATACAGAAATAAAAGTACCTGGTAAATTTAGCGGTCCCGGAAATGAAAATGATGAAACCACATTTTGGATTCTAAAGTCATGCATCTCAATTGAGATTGAAATTGCCTCTTTTATAATTTGGACAAAATGTCTAATTGCAATTTCTGAGTCCTTAACAGAATTAGTTCCTACACAAACAATTCTACCATTAGAAAAAAGTAGTCCTGTTGCATTCATAGGACATTTGAGTTTAATTGTCAGTGCAGAAAAACGTTTTGGTTGATATTTTGCTTCTGAAATTTTATTTGCTAGTGATTGTAAATCAATCTTGTTAGTTCCTTCAAATAATTGAGCTGTAGAAACAATATTTTGTAGAAAGGCTTTCTGGTACATCTAAAAATTTTTATTAATAGAATATAGTTGTTGCTAGTATGTATGGCTAGGTGTGGGCATATGATTAAATCGTCGTTTAAATATCCAGACTGATTATGTCATATGCCTACACTACAACCAAAACATTATTTAAATACAGATAATAAATATTTAAGCAGAAGTTAAGAATAATATCTGTGCATATATGATTTTGTATTAACCCACTTAACCACAAGGTCCGACAATATGGTACTATATAAAATATAAATAAATTTTGATATCAAAATAAAATGTTCAACGCCCCTTTTACAATGATAATTTCGGGGGCCACGGGTAGTGGTAAAACCCTGTGGCTTTTAAAATTTCTTAAGAATACGGAACTCCTTATTGACCCACCACCTTCAAAAATAATGTATTGTTTTGGTGAAATGAATGAAATTGTTTTTAAAATTAAAGAAATGGGCATAACCACTTATAATGGTGTACCGGAACCTGAGCTAATTAAGCAGCATCAGCTTTTAGTACTTGATGACCTAATGCTTAATATTCAAAGCGAATTTCTCGATCTATTATTTACAAGGGGGTCACATAATTGGGGAGTTAGTGTTATATTTGTTACACAATCACTTTACGGCCGCAATATAAAGACGGCAAGAGCAAATGCACATTATATCCTCCTAACTAAAAATCCTCAAGGATTATTGCAAGTCCGGACACTCGGCTCGCAACTTTTTCCAAAAATGATAAATTATTTCCTTGAATCTTACCGCGATGCGACATCAGAACGTTTTTCTTATTTATTAATAAATATGCATCCTAACACTGAGGAACATTTAAGACTTTCTACAAATATATTTCCCGGAGAAAAAACCACTATATATCTACCCTTGTAATATATAAGTGATAAAAGATAGATTCGATAAAAATGCCTTCATATAACTATAGCCCATACGTTAAAGAAAATTTTGAATTCCTTCAACGCTTAGCAAAAACATCCTCTGACAAGAAGAAAAACGCTCTAATACTTACCGCTAACGCTGATCAAATTTTAGCAATTGTGGAAATTTGTGCTAATATCTTAAAGCATAATTTTACACTAAGTAAAAAGCAACGTAGAAAATTGGCACAATTTGCTGATTTTTATAGGGCGATAGCAAGGACACGCACAGAAAACAGTGCACGTAAACGATTACAGCAAGGAGGTAGTGCTGCGCTCGCTGCTATACTTGTACCTGTTTTAGGAGCACTAGCCGAGCATATTATACATAAATTCTCCGAGGAATGAAACATACAAAGAAAATGGTAATGGTGCCAGAAAGCGAGTACCTTGCACTTCTAAACATGATTAAAGGTGGTGATTTTTTGCAAAATGAGAAAGCGCAAGCTAACCTGGAAATCAAAAATACTTTGGAAGATCCTAAGATATCAGAAGATGTAAAAGCAAAAAAATATAACTGGTTATATAAGAAACGACGTCAGCTTAAACATGAGTTGGAAAATCGACCTCAAAAAGTAATTATCGATGATAGTAAAGCAAACGCTCCAGAGGTTGCACCTTATTTGCAGGAAGCTGCTACAACTACCCCTAAATCAAAGTTAATTCCTAAGAAGTTACCAGCTGAATCAAATTCTAAATCTGAATATCAGACTGATTCAGAACCGACCACGTCAAAACAAACGAAACGAAGGACCATAACACCTTTTAATGGAATTATTTCAAGGCGATATTCGAAAGAATTGGAAAATTACGTAAAAGACAATGCTGAAAAATTTAGAATAAGGAAGAATGGGAGCTTTGAATCTAATGTCAAAGGAAGGCTTGTAAAGAATAGTAATTTCACTGAAGTACTCGAGTATGTGCAAGGTGAAATATCATCACCTCCAAAGGGTTTCAGTTTTTTATTTAATCGACTATCCAAGGACCCATTAGTAAAAGAGATGATTAAGGAGACTAAAAAAGAAAGTAGTACAGAAGAAAGCTTGACTGAAGATAATCAATCAGGCAGTGGGAAGAGAAAAAAAAGAGTTCTAGTAAAAGTCACCCCTATAAATTCGCCAGGTTTTGTACGACGAAAAAATAATTTTATTCCAAAAATATGGGAAAAGCTCTAGAAACCTTATTGGAAAAAATTTATTATTCGCTAAATTCTCCTGCTTCTTACGCAGGAATAAATCGCGTCTATGAAGAAGCTAGACGCAAGTATCCTGAAATAAAATTTCAGGATGTTTATGATTTTTTGCATAGGCAGAGAGTTTATACGATGCACAGACCTGGAAGAAAAAAGTTTCCAAGGTTAGTCACTCGTCCAAGCGGACTACACACAGATTGGCAGGCGGATTTAGCCATATTTGATCAACTAACAAAATATAATGATGGGTATAAATATCTTTTGGTTTGTATTGATGTACTAAGTAGAAAAATTTTTGCTGTACCTGCCAGATCTAAGAGATCTGAAGACATGATTGAGGCATTCGAAAATATTTTCAAACTTTCAAACGGGATACTTCCACATAAATTATATACGGATCGAGGATTAGAATTTGAGGCTAGACGAATGAAAGAATATTTTAGGAATAAGGATATTGATAAGCGTGTAGTATACAGTCCTGATGTTCATGCTTCAATGGCAGAAAGAGCAAACCGCACAATCAAAGAAAGACTATATCGATATTTTAGCGAAAAAAACACTCTACGTTGGGTTGACGTTATAAAACAAATCGTTTCTGGAATAAATTCTAGTGTAAACCGCGTTATAGGTGTTACACCTAATTCTGTTAATTTTAAGAACTCTCGAAAATTATTTGAGAGGCTATATAAGGATACACCAAATATTAATCCTCAGAAGGTATTATCTATACTTAAGCCTGGACAAATTGTTCGTATAACTAAAGAAAAAGGTAAATTTGAAAAAGGATATTTGCCAAACTATACTGACGAATTGTTTCTTGTCTATATAGTGAACGACGCACATAATCCTGTTACATATAAGTTAAAAGATTTTGAAGGAAATTTAATTGAAGGTATATTTTATAGAGAAGAATTGGTGCCTACGCAAGAAGATACAACACACCGTATCGCTGAAATTTTAAAAACACGTACACTTAAAGGGATTAAACAACATTTTGTTCGTTGGATAGGATATAACGATAATTTTAATAGTTGGGTTAACGATAGCGATATTGTTAGAAGATAAATATGGATTCCTTTTATGTAGTCTTGCCTTCAAATACCGGAAGCGTTGAAGGAAATACCACTTCCAAATTTACTGTTCGAATGCCTGACACTCTTGAATTAGATTCTAGCTGGACAGTTGCGCTTTCAAATATTATATATCCGTTTTCCTTTTCACTACTTGGTGATTCTGATGAACAAGAATCTATAACTGTGTTTCGAAGATATGGAAATGAACTTTTACCTATTCGTATCGAGATACCGGATTTGTCTTTTGCCTCAGAAGAGGCATTAGAAGAGTCCATTAATGCAGTTTTACTTGATGTTTGGAAAAAGGAATTGGATCGTGAGCGTGAGGAACAGAGGCTTGAAGAGAATAAAAAAAGAATTTATGGGGAATATCGTAAAAGGCGTTCTGTCGAATCTATAAAAGAACAGTATGATAAACATGCTTTTTTCGATTTGAATACATACGAACTAAATAAATTTATCAAGCTATTATCGGAAGAGGATGAAGCAATTAGTCCAAAACTTACAAATTTGAGTCCAGGAGAAGGCGGTAAAAATATTCGTCTTTTGCCTCCTGCAAATCAAAAATCCCTTTACTTAAAGGTTATTGATAAATTTATTCTTTCACAACAAACCTTTATTCAATTAGAACCTACAGAACAATTAGTTAAAAATGGATATTTTGATATGCAAAAGCAAACCTCTTTTAATTTTATGAAATATTTAGGCAAAGAAGGAATTCGATTACCGCCTATAAGCCCTGCCCCTCTTGCAGTTGATGGTATAGAAAGAGTTCGGTTTCGTCCGTATACCGATCAAAGGGATAGAATCAAACAGGCTATTACAAAATTTCTGAATTCTTCACACGTTGATCAAACTGAAGAGAAAGTCGCATCTGTTACTAGTCAAGAAATAATCCCCGAATCTGAATCAACTCTACTAACAGAATTGCCTGCTTCTGAACATGAGAAACCGGAGTTTGGTTTCTCGCAAGATTCTATCACTCAACAATTGGAAAAGGAAGGTTATTTTGAATTGCCAAAGGACCTTGCTTATAAATTTATTAAATATTTAAATACGGAAATTAAGGGCGCAAAACTTCCAAATGTATCTTCGGTTTCGGGAAGCGCTGATGAGATGGTCAGATTAGAGCCACAAGCTGATCAGAAGAATCTTATAATGAATGCAATTAAAAGTTTTATGTCCTCTTCCCCGTCCAAGCCTGATCCTATTCAACAATCTGAAACGACTGACTCTGTACCATCTGAAGAAGAAAGTTTTGTTGAAAATGATCAAGAAAATACTAATGATATTGAAGACACTTCAGAGACTGCGCCTAAAAATACACCCGATACTCATAAGGATGATTTTTCTATTCTAAAGCCTCCACTCACTCCTGCAGTGACCAGTCCTATAATCGAAGAACCGCCCACTCTTGAGACTCCAGTCGAGGCACCTCCTACTCCAGAGACTCCAGTCACAAGTCCAATAATCGAAGCTCCGCCCACTTCTGAGACTCCAGTGACAAGTCCAATAATCGAAGCTCCGCCCATTACCGATACTCCTGTCGAGGCACCGCCCACTCCGGTGACAAGTCCTCTAGATGAAGCTCCGCCCACTTCTGAAACGTCCATGACAAGTCCTTTAAATGAAGAAAAACAGCTTGAATCGATAATTGAAGATAAAACTCCTCTAGATGGGAAAATAACTCCCCTTACATATGTAGAGGAGCCTGATGAAAAGCCATCATTAACTGATGATCAAAAAGTTTTAATGGAGATGGCCGTTCGTGCAGCGACAAGAGCATGGAGAAATAGTGTAGATTTGGCAGAGCAAGCACAAATAAATATGGAACTTGGTGAAAAATATTGGCAGAATGCACGCTTTAAGTTTGCGTTAAAAGATAGTGTGATAACATTAAAAGAAACGGGGGAAATTGTACATCTAAGAAAAACTCCTGAAAATATTCTTGAATGGGTTAAATCTCAATTAATATTGTTAACTAATCGTAAAATTGCAATTGATAATTGGACACAGGAATGTTTAGAGTATGGAAAGAAAGCTTCGGAAGCTCAACTAGAAACTGAAGCTGCAGAATCCCGCGGGGATGTTACAGAAGCAAGAAAGGCTGCAGATCGTGCTAAGGCTGCAGAACATAAGGTGAAGGAAGCAGCTAGTCAGGTTGAAGAGGCTGTTGCGGGGCAAAAACGTTTATCAGAAGAAATTATTGGCAAAGTTGACGCGGAACTTGCGAAACAGGACACGGCAATCGAAGATACTTCGTCAATTCCTGTATCTCAAACTATTGAGGATGGAAATGAAACATTACCAGAAGAACATATTAAAGAAAATATTGAGCATGAAGAACATGAAGTTATATCAATAGCCGATGAGGATGAAGAGCAATGGGCACCTCCATTAATAGAAGAAGAAAATGTCGAAGTACAAGAAGAAACCGAAGAAGACACGCACGAGGCTCCGCAGGAATCACATGAGGACGAAGGAATCACCGATGAGGACGAAGAGCAATGGACACCTCCATTACAAGAAGAAGAAAATATTGAAGCACACAAAGAACTTACGCTTATCGAAGAAGCTACTGAGGAAGAAGACGAACGAGAAAATCCTCCGGAAGAAAAAATAAAGGATCAGGACGAAGAACACTGGACTCCTCCATTACCAGAAGAAAATTTTGAGACATATGAAGAACCTACGATTATCGAAGACGGTATTAAGGAAGAAGATACACAAGAAGAGACCCTGCAGGAATCTCAAACAATAAACAAGGACGAGGAATGGTCACCTCCATTAGCAGAAGAAGATCCCGTAAGTATTTCACCTTCAACGGCAAATTTAAAAATAGTTGAAAATAATAAGCAGACTGATCTTCCAACTCTTCCACGTCCTGAAATGTTAATAGGAGAACCTCCTGAAAGGCCTTCATTTTTGAAAGGCTTCTTTGGACATGGAGGTGTATCTAGTGAAAAGAAAACGGAAGAAAAAAGTCTTCCAAGTCAAGAAAAGGAGAAGAAAGGAGAACCTCAAAAAGAAAAATTAAAAATACGCGTCGATGATTCGGATCCTAATGTAAAGAAAATGCATTTTGCTAAATATGACTATCCTCCTGAATATCTAAAAATGCTTCTGAATTTCTCTAATATACAACTAGCCGATCCAAAATATCAATGGGTTTCAATACACTTCGATAAATTGCATAAACGGTTCCACGTATTCTTACAAGGAAACGTACAATATATTCAATTAAGTAGGCAATTAGCATATACTCTTGGTTACGCTTCTGAGAAAGTTCATAGCGGACAAGTGGCAAAGTATATGCCTGATATATCTGGGGGTGTTCGTCAATTTCTAGTCTATGCGCCAAGACTTGTTGAAAATAGTATAATTGGAAATGTAACCGCTCCACTATTACGGGTTGTTAATGTAACTGGTAAACCTGGTGATAGTATTTCCGAAGTATATATGACCGAGCATCCTCATCGTCTATTAGGTAAACGTCATCCAGACATTACTATTGAAATTCGCACCCTAGCAGGAAAATTAGTAAAATTCCATTGGGGAACCTGTATACTTACGCTACATTTTCAACGCTCTCTTTTTTAAAAAATGACACATATACCCGTAGATTTGGATAAAATTGATTGGGGTCCATTCTTAGCTGCTCAAGACGGCGGCGCAAAAACCGGCATATCCAATGAAAGTCAATATTTCCAGGGAACAAGGTATCAACGTGGTTTTGGCGTACTTGGCACTGTAGGGCGTTTTCTGATGCCCATAGTTAAAAATTTAGCTACTAGTGCCGGCCAAGAAGCAGTTAACGTTGGGAAAAATGTACTTGAAGATGTTTCACAAGGTCGTTCAGTTAGTGAATCATTAAAAAAACACAGCAGTGAAGGTCTCCAAAAAGTGGGGAAAAAGCTTCAACAGTGCGGAAAAGGAAAACGAAAACGTAAATCAAAACAAAAACCAATTATTGAAAAGATTACAAATAAGGGAAGACGCCATAGGGATCAACTAAGTTTAGAAGATTTCTAAGTATATAAGTAAAGCATTATACACGTTTATGCCAAATAGAAAAAATGACAACATTAAAGAAAATTGATAAAGATAGTTCTGAGGGGGTTGATAATCGTTTGTCCTTTTTTTCAATTCCTTCTACAAATGTAGGTATTCAACGTTCAGCATACAAGGAAATTCTCCCTCTTAATGCTCTTAATCAATCTGCAGGCCCATTTATTTTTCGGTATTTTGGTGACTCTCTCTATCTTGATTTAAGCAAAACTTTTCTAAGTCTGATTTTATCTCTTGAAAGAAAAGATGTAGCAAGTGGTGAGTGGATTCCTATTTCTGACGGAGAAGCCGCAGATCTAAAGGGCGATAAATTTGCAGGTGTCGCTCAATATTTAGGACTTACATGGATTCGTCGTCTTACACTTTCAATTAATGGTATTCAATGCTATGACTCGGGTATCCACTATGCATATAGATGTATACTTCTTCATGAACTTGGCGCCAATCGAGAAGTAAGTAAAGGTATTTATGAAGCTGCACTTTATTATAAAGATGCAGTTGATAAAGATGATTTTGAGGGTTCAGGATTTAAATCCCGTGCTTCTCGCTTTGCCAAAGGTAAATTGTGTAGAATGTTTTCTCATTTGGATTATGATATGGCGCGACAAAACCAGCTTTTAATTCCACATAGCGATGTGATCTGGACCATTTACAGAAATTCTGATGAATTTCTTATTCATACTCCAAAATACCGTTCAGCTACAGCATTAGTGGATAACAAAAATACATATAGACTCCGTCTCCATGATATGAGAATTTTTGTGAAACAGGTCGATTTGAGCATGTCATTAAATAATGCTATTGCTAGACATCTAGAACAGTCACCTGCAAAATATGCCTATAGAAAGATTGATATTCGCAGCGTTTTCTTGGGAAAAGGCCGTCAGGAAATTACTCATGCTGCATTTACGAGTACATGCCCGAGACGCTTAATTATTAGTTTTGTTAGCTCCCCCGCCTTTACAGGAAATACTGCTTTATCTCCATTTACTTTTGAGCATGCTAACTTACGCTCTGTTTCTGCTGAATTTGGTGGATTCCAATTTCCTGCTGTTTCGTATGATTTTGATTTTGCCGATAATAACTTCGTTCGCGCCTATCTTGATATGTTTGTAGGTATGGACCTTGATAATTGGCCAAATACTGACCAGAGAACTCTTGATATCAGTATGAAGGAATTTTCAAAATCATCGTGTTTTTTTGTTATACCGATGACTTCAACACTTGAGGATACTAATGGTCTAGAATTAATTAGACAAGGAACCACTACAGTACGGTGTATTTTCAATCAGCCGATCAAAGACGATGGTTACGAAATGATAATTATGGGCGAGTTCGACTCAATTCTGTCCATAAATGCCGATCGAGTGTTAAGTACTGACGGATCTGTATAAGATGAATTCTCTACAAATTGAAACAATATTACTTAACTACAAACCGCTTAAATATAAATTTATGGGTGTCTTCTCATCTAATAATATTCCAAATATAGAGTTGAATAAACCATTTTGTTTTATTGCTAATACTATGAGAAAAGGAACAATCGGAGAACACTGGATTGCCTGTTATTCAGATAGCAAAAACACATTGGAATATTTTGACTCGCTCGGTGATACTCCCAACTGCGACATGCGTCAATCTATGCTAAATCGCTTTTCGATAGTTAAACAAAGCCGTTATTCTCTACAATCTCCTTTATCTGATACCTGTGGGCATTACTGTATTTGTTTTCTTGTTTTACGTTCAAGACAAGGAAGTAATTTTTCATCTACACTTCAAAAATTTCACTCAATACCTTCAGAGAGTCGTGATGCTGTTCTAAAGAGATTAGTACAGAGATTAGCTTTTCTACCTAGTATATAAGAAAACTAAACTACTGTTTGTTATATTATTTAAAAAATGATAGTTTTTCTATATCTAGTTTCATTAATCAGTTTGGCGGGTGCAGAAATATTAAAACAAAACGATAGTAATATACTATACCCGTTTCACGGTCCCTTCCCGCCAAATGTAAATTCTTGCTTTATTATTGACGAAGCACATGCCCTTTCAATCGGCCCTTCTCATTCAACAAATCCTAACAAAGACATTCTGCTTTTGATTGCTTATGTTCTTGATTTGGGATTAATATTTGTATTAGCAGTTGTATTTAAAGCTCATGTAAATCTAAGAAGAAATGGGAGTGGAGGCCTTCCGGGTATTCGTTTTGCAAAAGGTCCGCTTAGTATATAAGTAACTGATTCTAAATCTGTCTGAAACGCAAGATATGAACATTCGCACAGGTAACAACATGTCGGAATTGCGAGGGCCTGCCGAAATATCTTCTGGAGCTCCGCCACACGCACAGGTCAAAACAGGTTCACTCGTTCAATTACTTTGTAAATTTAATGGAGGGTGTGCACCCGAGTCGCTTCACAGGGAAATGCGTAAAAAATATAACGAAAATATTCAATTTCTTCAAACACTTACTATTATGACAAATGAAGAAGTCGCTAACACAGGAACTGGTCAAAAAACATTTTCTAACAACAATATTATGCCGGGAAGAAAATCGCTGGTAACAAATCATTTAAGACATATTCAATTCGAGGTATATCCAAGTAAATTGACAAAACTAGGCGCTGATCGTATTTTTGCATTACGAGGATATCTGCGTGTGACAATCAGGCAATATTTCTATGTTCGACATCACATAGACCTTGTTTATCCGCAGCTGCCTCTTGTTTGCGTTGTTGGAGGAAAACAGCATCAATATTTCTATCCTCTGGAATGTTTGGACTTTGTTAACGTTGAAGAACAAAATGAATAGAAATTTATGAAAACTATATAAATGATCATTCAAATTTTTTGCATAATATGAAAAATGCTTTGTATATTAATTTTAGTTGCAGTAGTAGAATTAGTTTACTGTGAAGATAAAATAATAAAAAATGAAGAGAATAAAATATCTTTTTTTCGAAGAACTCCCAAACCAAAGACGTATGATCACGCTTTACGTCCTTCCTTAACTCCTCATTCAAATTTTACAAATATAACCTTACAGCCGAGTGGTCATGTATGGTTTGAATACGATGAGAATGAAAAGGAGTGGAAACAAATATACAAACCTACTTTTTCTGTAGTGTATTATAAACCAACTATATTCGATACTGCATGGTTATTTGTTAAAGAAACATGCTATGATATTGTTGTAGCGACCAAATCACTTGTAATCGGGGTAACTAAGCTAACATTATACTTAGGACGTAGATTAATACCTATTCCCTAATCCGTTGTAAAAACGTTAAAAATTATTAAAACAACCTTTAATTTGCGGCGTTTTCCAAAAATTATTTGAATCTTTTTTAAATAATTATGTTTTTATAAATCGTTCTACTAGTTAAATATTTTAATTTAATAAAACATTTTAAATGTTCTTTTTTAGTAGTCTGCCACATAGTTGTAGGTAAAAAACAGTTTTGTTTTTACTTAAGTAGTCTAACAGTTAGTTAGTCCTTATAGTGACCAGTTAAAACAATTTTTGTTTTTAAAAATTGTTTTAACTGTCTACTATATACTACTCATACTATAAGCAAAATTTATTAATAAAAAACAATAAGGGTGTAAAACAGAGATAGGTTCTTTCCGCCTCCACCTTCCATTGAATTCCGATTTTTCGCCTTTCCGGTTTTTATCTGCTCTCTAATAACGGCCGTTTGTGTTATGCTATGGATTATTCTGGAAAATTCCATTACTTAGCGCAATGTTTGAGCAACATTATTCTTCACATGATTTCAGGATGATCCTGGTCTCTTATGATAAGAAAATAAGAGGAAGATAGAAGAATTTGTTGGCATATAAAGGATAAGTCCATTTTTTGATATTGATCTTTCGCTTCTATTATAAACAATGGACTTAATAGTTTTTAGAAATTACTTAACAAATTTAATTATTTTGAAATTTAAATTTAAAAATTTATTTAAAAACATTTATTTTTTTTAATTTTTCAAAATTTTTAATTGATTAATTACTCAATCATTAACTCACATGCCAATTATACATTTGTATAGCCGTCTTAAAATAGATAGAATGTATTCCCCTAGCTTCATATTACTTAAAGTTTCTCTTTAATAAAAAATAAATTTAAAAAATTTATTTTTAAATAAAAATTAAATTTATAAATTATAAAATAAAAAATAAAGAAATCTATTTTTTTTTGAATGTTGAGGGGAACTTTAATTGTAGATATATATTTATGTTAACCAGAATAGCTTTTCATAATTTTGGATAAAAAAGAATTGCCATTTAAGAAAGAATTGCCGACTCCCGAGTTCATTTCGCACCCGACTTCCGTTTACCGATTCCCGAGTTTTTTCTTCGGGAATCGGTATCACTAATAAAAAGTAGTGATGTTCGAGAGTTAAAAAGCCGAGAGTCTAGGCCGAGAGTCTCGAACATCATTCCATAATGTTTCCTCTTGATCCCTCTAATTCCTCTGATATCTTTCATAATCCCCTTGTATTCCTGATACCACTCCAAATCATTACCCATCCAACTTACATGTATCACAAAATCGAGTAGGACTCGCTGACTTAAGTGATACATACTTCAATTTTTAACTAAAAAATGGCTAATTTTACTTTATAAAAAATTTTTTCCACAATTCTTCGTTCTTTGCATTTTAAGTTGATTTTTTGCGTTTCTAGAAATTGTCTCTTGCGCCCGCTCCTGATCCCGACCTTAAGATAAGAAGATGAGAGAAGGATATCCGGATCCGACAACCTTATTATAAACACTGAACCTACATACACACACATACATATGTTTTTAGAAATTATTTAACATATTTAATTATTTTAAAATTCTAATTTACAAAATAATTTTTAATTTTATTTTTTAATTTTTATGTTTTAATTTTTAATTTTTAATTGATTAATTGCCCAATCATTTACTCATATGCCAATCATACGTTTGAAAATAAAATTTGAAAATAAAAAAAATTCTTTAAAAATTCTTTATAAAATTCCCCTAGCTTCATTTGGTTAATTTACCTCTAAGTAAAAATCAATTTAAAAAATTCAATTTTTAAATAAAAATTAAAGTTTTAAATTAATATAATAAAAAATAAAGCAAATCTATTTTTCCTGAATGTTGAGGGAAAATTTGAATACTAGATATATTTGTATCAGAAAAGCTTATAATAATTTTGGACAAAATAGGAGTTGCCATTTGAGATGGCGTTTATTAAAACAATATACCTATAATATTTCCACCATATAATTTGTCTATCTCCTCCGCTTTCGCCTTCCATAGAATTCCGCTTTTTTGAGATGAATTCTGCATTTTTGGCATCATCCGCTTATTTACTTTCTTCCAACTATTTACACCCTATCAATAGAAAATTTCGACTGCAGCAAAATCATTGATTTTAGTTGAAATCAATGATTTTTCTCAACTATACAGATTGTGAAAGCTGCTTCTTTACCTTCCAAAATTCGCAATATTTTAGAAAAATTCTCAATATTTAAATAATTCCATGATTACCAGATAAAATTGAACTCTGTGTAAAGAATTTTGCTTTTAGGCAAAAAAGAATGGGAACCACACAAAAAAGCGACAATCTTCTTTAATCTTATTTTTTCTAATTTTTTCTTCATTACTTTGCTAAATTCTCGATAAAATTTTTAAATAAACCTCTCAATGCTTTGTTAATTGATAGTTAAAAATTATAGTTAGAAGTTTAGTCAATTTTCTTTTATTTTAAGATGAAAATTTATTTTCATATTTTATTTTTTATTCTTTTGCTTTATTCTATTTATGCTAGTCGTCGTAACGGTGATCGTAATGCTAATTCCGCTAGTACATGGAGAGTTTTACTTGGTCAGGCATCTCGTGAAGACACTCAAAATTTTGCTTTAGGTAATTTTTTTAATTAAAATTAACTAATTAAAAATCTTTTAGGGAATTATTCACCCACTAATCGACGACCTAACCGCCAGCGTAACAATCAACATGAAGTAGTTGGTGATTATCCTACAACTGCTGAATTTGGTGATACGATGGGTACTAATTTAAAATTTTAAAAAGTCGTAAAGTTTTAATTATTATTTCATTCATTCAATTCTCCAAAATTTTGACATTTATAGGCCAAAATGTACTTGATAATTTTAATTCATTGGCTATTAATGATAATGAAAACAATTCTCGTGCAACCAATAATTCGAGAGGTAGACATTTTTAATCTTAAATTCTTTAATAAAAATAAATTCTAGAAATATTAAAAATAACTAGGCAATATTACATATGTAGTTATCCATTTAAATAATTTATTAAATCCAATTATTTTTTTACTCGGCTCTTAAACGTCTTTAAAAATTTCTCATTTATGCCTCTTTTCCAACCCGTATTTTTAAGTGCATAACACCGATTTTAAAAATTTTTTCTTAATTTATAAATCTCCAAATTTTTGTTAACTAGGTAATTAGTATTACGCTTTAGAAATGAATTTTTTTACTTTTGATATGGTAAGGTAGTATATTATTTTGAGGCTTTAAAACTCCATTTTTCAGTCACTTTCTTTAGTGGGAATATGGCTTTATTTCAAGAAATATGTTATATATAGGGATGGACTTTATATGGATTTCCATATTCTTTTCCTGGCCTAGTTGGGTCGTGAAACGCACGGAAAACGTTATTTTAGCATATGTTTTAAGACTGATAACGAGTTATCAATCCATATTTTATCCATATTTCGTCATTTTTCGTATAATTTTGCAAAAATTGGGCAAAATTTTCAAAATTTTTGAATTTTTTGTCAAAAATTTAGAAAATTTTTTGAAAAAACTTTTTTTCGAAAAATTTTTTGGTAAAAATTTTTAGAAAAAATTTTCTGATCAACTATTATTAAAATTATTTCCCCGGGAAAAACTTTAAATGTAACCTTAATTGAAAAAAACCATTAAAAACACTTTAAATGAACAAAATCAAATTGTTTAAATGTGAAAATTCATTTTTCCGTTAAAAATTTTAATTTTTCGGTCCATATTTCAGTCCATATTTTGAGATTTTTAGTCCATATTATATGTCCATATTTTTCGATTGATAGTCCATATAAATCCCATCCCTAGTTATATATTTTCTTTATTTGTCATAATTTAGGCCGTAGAACTCGTCGAAGAAACAATCAAAATAACAATAATGAACATTTAGCTCATGCAAGCAATCCGACTCACTCTGGTATAAATATATTTTAAATATGTTACTTACTAGGTATAACTCTTAATACATTTTAAAAATATTTATATACCGTATTTTTTGTATTAGAGCCCCACGCTGTATTAGAGCCCCACGCTGAAATACAGCCCCACTTTTTAAAATTTACCTTTGTATAATAAATTGTTAATTTTTAATACTAGTATACTGTTTTTTCTTTTATTTAATGTTCTGTGCCAATGTTAGAGATCAGTGGTTGGAATTTCGAAATTTGCTCGTACTCGTACTCGTACTTTCGTACAGGCCTTTTTTTACCTCGTACTCGTACTCGTACTTTCGTACATGCCTTGTTTTTTCCTCGTACTCGTACTCGTACTCGTACATGTCTAATTTTTTTTCTCGTACTCGTACTCGTACTCGTACATGCTCTATTTTAGGCCTCGTACCTCGTACTCGTACCTCGTACTTTCTCGTACTTGGGAAATATTCAAAAAATCGAAGATTTTTGCAAATTTTTAGGGACAACTGCATATAGTTCTTAATTTTTAGAGCCGTATATATATTTTAGAGCCGATAATTTTCGATTTTTGGAAGGTTTTGAAGCCATAAATCCTCCATTTTCATCCATTTCCTGCGCCGCAGGCGAAAATTTTGAGCATTTTTACGTCCAAGGACAACATTTCTTCCAAGTATTGGCCAGTTAACCCGAAACCCGGTATTTTTTACAACCCGAAACCAGACTTGTATATTTTTCAAAACCCGACACGCCTCTATTTTCCATCAAATCCCTTTCTGCGCCGCAGGCGAAAATTTTGAGAATTTTGGAGGTCCCATTGTCAGATTTCTTCATTTTTTGCGCCGCAGGCGAAAATTTTGAAAAATTTGGAAGGCCAATAGCCAAATTTCTTCCTTTTTTACCGCCGGAGGCGAAAATTTTGAAAAATTCATGATTAAATTAAAATTTTTAATGTTTTTCAAGTCTAAAATATTTATAAAAAAATAAATTTAAAAATTAAAAATAAAAATCCTAGTTTAAAAACATTTATTTTTGATAAAAAAAAATTTTCTACGCCTCAAATCAGGTCCTAGATTCGAACCCATCACTGCCAAAATATACAAGTGAGTGAAGTCAGTCAAACTAACCACTTAACCATCGACCAACAAAAGGAAAACGGGGAGAAATTATAAATATTCCTTTCACTTTTCCTTAAAAAATTTAATGTCAAAGTACGAGAGGTACGAGTCCATTTGCTCGTACTCGTACTCGTACTTGGCCTGTTTTATTTTTTCGTACTCGTACTCGTACTCGTACTGGCCTTATTTTTTTTCTCGTACTCGTACTCGTACTTCGTACCTGCCCATTTTTTTGCTCGTACTCGTACTCGTACTTCGTACACAGGTACGAGTACGAGTACGAGTACGAGTACGAATTTTGGTACGAGCTTCCAACCACTGTTAGAGATTATGTATATGCGATTAAGAGGTTATGAAAAAAAATTATCCTAATGCTGAAATTTGTTTTTGTGATTAAATCTTATTTGATTTGATAAATATAGTTAACCTTATAATACAAATCCTATTACCTATTTTTAAAAATATGTTGAAAAATAGAGCCCCACGCTGTAATAAAGCCCCACTTTGGAGGATAGTTGAAAAATAGAGCCCCATGGGGCTCTAATACAAAAAATACGGTAATTAATTTTAATTAAAGTGAAAAATAAAGTTTAAGAAATTTCCCCATGCCAAATTTTTTAAGGTCATTAAAATTGATAAATAGCTAGCTTTAACGGTGATTATAAAAATATATAACTATACTTTTTTGAAAAATCCTATCTCAATTGTCAGGTATTGATGATGGTGTTATCTATGATGTTCCAACACTAACACGTGGTATTTTTTAGAAATTTATAACTTATTTTTAAACAAGATTTGTAAATCTTCAATTTTATTTTTAAATTTCATCTTAAAATATTATTATAAGAAATCCAATATAAAATCCAATTTATTTAAAAAAGGCGTAGTTCGTCATCCAGATGGTACTTATGTATATGCTCATGATAATCAACCTAACAGTATTTAATTTTTTTACAAAATTAATAAGACATAAATGTAATTAATAATTAAAGCCCTGGGCATTTAAATATTAATGGCATCTTATTCAAGCCCTGGGCATCTATTTTTCAATGGGTCAATCTGGGTGGGCTTATATTAGATATGGGCTTCTAATAGAGCCGGGCTTTAATTAGAGCATCTAAGGTATTTTATTTTAGAGAATTTAATACCTTGGGTAACTCCATTTTTCAGTTACCCTAACAAGTATGGGATATAGCTTTATTTTAAAAAAATATTTTATATATTTTTAATTTATTTATCATAATTTAGCCCGGAAAATTAATTTTGATCCCCGTCCCTGAAAGTCGGGAAATTTGAGATAAAAAAAATTTTTTGAGACCCCGAAGTTTCCCCGTAAACCCCTTTCCCCGTGGCGCTGCCTCCTCAAAAAACTTTCCTCCGTCGGGGTCCAACCCTACTGCAAATTATCACATAAGGAATTAAAATATTAACAATGAAAGTTTAGCTCATACAAGCTATCCAGCTCATGAAGAACCTCGTATGTATATTTTAATATGTATATGACTATTTGCATTTTTAAAATCTACATAATTTATTTTAACTAAATTAAGAAAATAAACTTCACAAATTTTTCCCATGCCAAATTATTTAAAATTATTAAATTTAATAAATAGCTAACTTTAACTATAAATATAAAAGTATATTACTATACTTTTTCGAAAAATTTTATCTCAAATATCAGATATTGATGATGGTGTTATCTATGATGTTCCATCACCCCCAAGAGGTATTTTCTAGAAATTTATTACTTATTTTTAAACAAAATTTGTAAATCTTCAATTTAATTTTCAATTTAAATTTGAAAATATTTTTATAAAAAATCCAATTTATTTGTTTAATTTAATTCTTAATTCATTTTTTTTTGTTTTGAAGAAGGTTTAGTTCAACTACCAGGTACTAATAATTATGCATATGCTCGCACTCAGCAACCACCTAGAAGTATTTAAATTTTTCTATAAAATTAATTAGACATACTAAATAATTAAATTTTAATTTTTCTTTTTAATAGACTCCTTTTGGGACTGATTAAAATTGTTGTTTTCATCAACAATTTAGATAGATTATTAAACAAAAAGAAATTCTGTATCAGAAAGAAAAAGTGTGATATTCACAATTTTTATTAGTTTACAACTTTCATTAACTTTCTTCTATATAGCTTACTTTTTTTCTTCCTTTTTCTTATAAATTCTAACAAAATTTTTGTCCAGATTACTGGAATTTATTTTTTTGTAGATTTTTAGTTAAATATTAGTAAAAATTAGCTACCATTTTGCAGAAATTTAAATTTTGTAAATTTATTTATAAAAATATCTGGTCTTTAATTGAAAGAAATTTACATAATTTCGAAAAATACTTTAAAATAAATAGCCGAATTTAATCTCTCTACTGCCAGAAAAATAGTAGATAAAGAAGCTAGAAGTTCTTTTTTCTTAAAATTTTATTTTGATTATTTTGCTGAATATTTTAGCGAGTACATATTTATCGACCCCTTTAACGGATCAACAAATTCAAAGAGATATAGCTAAAAATTATAAATAATTTAATTTTAAAGTAAAACTGAATTTTATTTATTTATTTATTTATTTTGGTACAAAATATTTGGATAAAAACTAACAAAAGAAAATCATGACTCAATATAGCCAAATATAAAAAGAAAATGCTTGCTTATACAAAAAAAAGTAATAAAAATAAATTTCTTTTTTTATTTTTAATAAAAAAATCTTTTCCTCAAATAAAAATGCAAATAATCAAAAGAATTATTTATTTTTTAAATATTTTCCTTTTAATGATTTTTAAATCAAATGGTAATAATTTAATATTTTTAATATTATTGGATAGGGTTGGCGGCTCCAGGTAAATCCGAATATCCGTACCCGATAACCTAACTGAAATTTTCGTATGTCCAGAATATTTCAGGGATGAAGGGAGTCTTTGGATAATTTTCGATGCTGCAACACCATTAATAATAATAACATTTTTGGGTATCTTAATAGGCCAAAAAGCCAGAGTTCTTTGTTTCTAGGAACCAAATCAAAATTTTCGGATATTCAAAACCGATAACCGAACTGAAAATTTCCGTGTATTCATACTTTTTCGGTCCCGGATATCCAAAACCACCAACCCTACTATCGTATTCAAAAGATATAGATTCTAATATTTGAACAAAATAATTATGTAGATGCATTGTTGTGTTATTCTTGTGAAGGCATTACTTGCAGTTATAATCCAAATCCAATTAATTGTGAATATACTGTCCGTTCTTGTATGAGAGTATATAATATTATGAATGGAATGAGTAAATATTTAAATTTAAAAAAATATTTTTTAGAATAATAAATTTAGCTATTAAGGCTGGGTGTCTTTTACCATTTTTTGAAAGTTGTGATATGTTACAACAAATTGGAGGGGATCAAATAAGGTTGAAAAATATTTTTAAAAAAATATTTAATTTATTTTTAAAGATGTACAAGTTGTGGATTTGATCATTGTAATACTATAACAGCCCCATATTTTCCGGGGCCCGGAGGGAATGATGGAAGAATTCCTTGGAGTGGTGAAGGACCAAATCCTTATTATCCAGGCACTGGTCGCTTTCCTCAAAGGTTTTGTAATTATTTAGAGGAGTAAAAAATATTTTGAATAAAAGATCTTAAAAATCATAAACCCTTATATTCTACATATATCCCAGGGATTGTCTCTTCCATGTGATCTTCAATCATAAAGATCATTGATTCACTATTTATTTCTCAACAAATATTTTTTGATTAACCCGAATAATATATTTAAATTGACAATCTAAATAATTAAATTATTTATTAGACCGCCATATTATGGAACTGGAGGGCCTGGTTATCCCCACCTATGGTGGAATAGCGCTGAGAATATTAATATAAATTTTTGTTTACATATGTTGATACTTTTCTATTTAATATTTTACTTTATAATATAAAATTTAAAAAAATCATGAATAAATTTAAAATCATCTACATAAATTATTACAATACAAAAAACAAATTTTGCTTATATTATAACAAGAAACAATAACTAAAATAATACATATTTATTTAAAATTTAAATTTATTATTTAAATTTTTTAATTGATTTTGTGTATTTTCTAAAATATTAATTTTTTTGCTATATAAAATTCTAAATTTGTTTTTATCCTCATTTTCTTTTTTACATTTAAAAATTGTTTTTAAATATTTTAATTCTTTTCGAAGTGCTTCATTGTAGTCAGAACTTAATTTTAATACTAAATGTTTTTAAAATATATAGTTTAAAAAATTTAAATAAATCATTTTAAGGAGGAGAAAATATTTCTGATAAGTTAACAAACAATTTCTTAATATAGTTTTCTTTTACCTAAGCATGGATTGAATAAAAAAATTAAATAAGGGAATAAAAACCTATTAATGTAAACAATAGGAGCAATTGAAGCATTTGCAATATTAAAATATAAATTCGATAAAAAGCTGATATAAAAAAGTTTTAAAGGTGTAGATTCAGTCAAATAAATTATCATTATCGAAGCAGTATAAGAAAGAAAATAACCTCCAACTTCAATAAAAACAATTAGAAAAAGTGAACGGAACAATTTTTGCATACTTTGAGGAGCTAAATCTACATAATAAAAAGAAATTTTAACCGAATAAAGTTGAACTTTATTATAATGTCAACCTAGGCATAAAAATCTATCATAAAATTGGGGAGACATACGATTGTTTTCTTGGGACCCGAAATTTGCCAAAGTCGATGAGTACAAATATAATAATATGTATATCCAAAGTAGAAAGTTACAATGTGAGGGAGGATTAGATTGAGGCTGAATCAGAGCAAGAAGATCAGAAAGTACCGAGCGACTTACTGTGATTCAATTGGATATAGTTATCGAAATAGATTCTTTAGCCCACTGCCAGTCTTGTCTCCATGCTATAGTATGATAAATAGAATTATAGATAACACTATAGTGAGGTTCTTTTAAAATTTTCCAATTAATTTTGTATATTTATTTAATAATTTTACCTATTTTTATTTTGGCCCAAATAGCAACAATTAAATAATTAATAATAACTATACAAATAATAAATCCAGTAAGTATATTCATTTCATTACTTAATCCAACTATAACAGCTGCAACATCACCAAGTGTAATACTAACATTTATAGTAGTTGTACTTGATAAATTTAATAAAGTGTTGAGTGAATTAAAATTAGAAAAGATGGAAATAAATATAAGAAATAGAATGTGAATTCCAATATATCTTTTGTAGTTAACATTATTATAACTTAAAAATTAGAATTTTCCCCGATTTTTTAGAATAATTTTTAGAGTTAAGTCCATCTTAGGTAAGTATAATACTTTGGTTTACACCGCGCATTTTTTGTTGTGTTTCTGACCATTCTGAGCTTTTTGCTTGATATATAATTTATTATATATCATTCGTTTTCGCAAAATTTATTCAAGACACCCCTCCAATGATTAATTTAGAAAGAGTTTGCAAAGTTTAACCACAGGGCAGGACCTGCGACCTCCTGCATTGCAGCCGGAGCTCTACCACTGATAAATGAGCTATCGGGGCATCGACTAATGCTTTCTCTTTTTCCTTTTTAGATCGTTTAACCCCCTCCTAAGCGTTTTAAATGCTCGAGGTGAATCATCCTTACAAGTTTCACAATCATCAAATTTTTGAATAAAACTTACAAAATTGGCAAGAAAATAGCCATAAGTCTGTCCAAACTAATTGATATAAGTAAATAGAAGGATAAAGATGAAAAAATTAAAGGAATATAAAGCCATTTCAATATATCCAAAATATTTAAAAAATATATTCCATTTAATGAAAATAAAAGAGAAATAAAATTTCCAAAAAGGTGAAAACTTTCACAAAAAGATTTAATAAAAAGAAATATGCTTGTTTTACTTTTTATTGTTGAATATTTTTCTCTTTAAATTTAAAAAAAAATAAATTATTTTTTTTTAATTTAAATATTTACCTATATTTTAAAGTAATATAGCAAATACTTAAATTTAAAGGAATTCCGATAATTGAGACAATTGAATACAAAATTGTTTGAATTAAAATTTCAAAACAAAAATTGGAACAACTCGAAGAAAAAGCTAAACAAGCTATCTAAATAAATATTTAATTATTAATTTAATCAGAAAAAACTTACAGAATTAATTGTTTTATTCATTTATTTTTTAAGTGCTGTTTAATAATAATTTAATACCTAAAATATAAAGTTATTAAATAAAGATATCATGATTTTCGACATAATTAATTGAAGATGTGACATTTTCGTTTGAATTTTTTGGCATTAATTTGATCAGCTCATCGGCATTTTATTCTATAAAAAATCTAGTTATATAATAAAGTTCAAATGAATAGGACACATTTTCAATGAGATATGTCGAAAAATCATGATGTTTGTTACGCCGTGTACGTAGCTATAGCTAAATTAAAGTACCAATGTACTAATCATAATTTTTCCTAAATTTACATATACGACAGTACCCGCACACTTAATTAGTTCTGTATTACTCTAGTTATGTATCATGTATAAATATTTCGAAGAAAATTTTATTAAATGAATAGAAAAACTTTTAATATGTGAATATTTTTTAACTGTTAACATTTTTAATAAATACGTACTATATTGTAAAATATTTTAATATTCACCCTTAATATTCTTAACGTTGCTATGTAATTAACTATTTACAAATTTAATTTCTGTTTACTTAAACTTTTATTAAAAGTATTCCGTATTTCATCTGATAGAATGCCATCATTTTTAATGCGAAAATTTTTTGGTAAAATATCAGATTTTTTCGACTACTTCAAGTTAAAAGTATTCGAAGAAAAATACGCAGATTAAGCGGATAATATATAGGATTAAATATAAGATAAATATAAAGTAAAATATAGGATTAACTGAGATTTAGTAAAGACATCCGAGACTCTTGGTCTCGAGTCTTGATTCCAAGACTTTTCTTGGGTTTTTTCGGTCTTGGTCTTGGGGTGAAGTCTTGGTCTTGGTCTCGACTTTTTTGAGCTTTTGAAAAATATTCTATAAACATTACCAAAAAGTCTAAAACTTATTTCTTTGCTCCTTACATCAACTCCTACAAAAGACTTAAACCGAATACGTAATAATTTTTATGTCAGTCATTATTTTTAAAATTAAAGTTTTGCGCCAACAAAATGTTGTTGGGCAATTGACAATCGAACAAGCGCATTTAGACTTTGTAATTCAAAATCAGCTGGAATTAATGTTGAGCTGCGTATCGGTGGCGCCGATTTGAATCCTTATTTAGCTTTTTCTGCCATCATAGCCGCAGGAATTAGCGGTATAGAAGAAAGTGAGTGTTAGGCGTTTGCTTGGAAATTAACTTCAGTTACTTTAAATTTTAGAGCTTGAACTTCCGGCTCCTGCATCTGGCAATCTTTACAATGATAAGGAATTGCCTGAATTTCCTAATTCATTAGAAAAAGCTACACATCTTCTAAAAGAATCGAAAATGCTGAATAAAACATTTGGTAATTCAAAAAGTATCAGATTACAATTTAAATTAAGGGGAGAAGGTTCTACATTATGTAAACGCTGCTAATGTTGAAATTAATGAATTTTCAAAACAAGTTACGGACTGGGAGCTTAATCAAGGATTTAATAGATATTAATAGTATCTTAATGCTTATGTAGATATCAATTGAAAATAACGGGTGCGGCAAATTGGGCGCACTTTTTCTTTGCGCCATAACTTTCTTCAATCTTATTGAAAATTGATAATTCTTTTTTTATTTTAATCCCAAGACTTTGAGAAATTATTTGATACTAAAATATCCTTAAAATTTTATAATTTAGTTTACTAAATTTTTTCTCAAAGTTTGAGCAAGATTTTTTTAGTAAAAATTGGCCTAGATTCAAGACTAAGATTTTGATATAGGAAATCTTTATATCATTCGAATCAGCTCTGCAATCCGATTCGAATGACGTAAAAATCAAGCAGCTTTGACGAAAATGAACCGAGATATGGAGCTTTGAATGATAAATTAAAATTATTTTGGCAAATATAAATTTTTTGAGTAAAATTTTCAAAAATGGTATTATAAGATATTTCGATGCGTCTGAATGAGATGAGTCGATTGGTACCAAAATCTTTTAAATCGGATGATTTTGAACAAAGTTATGATCAATTAAACTTTTGGATTAAAAATGTTTTTTTGACGCGTTTGGATGTTTCGAAGCGTTTATCCTTACTATCTTTGAATTAAATTTCCAGTGTTTGGTATCAAAAAATTTCTCAAAGTCTTGGGATTAAAATAAAAAAAGAATTATCAATTTTTGATAAGATTGAAGAAAGTTATGGCGCAAAGAAAAAGTGCGCCCAATTTGCCGCACCCTGTATAATCTTTAAATAAGTATATTATTTCATATCCTCAAATAATTACCTTATTCCTTTAAAATTTTTTGGGAATAGAAGGCCCTACTCACTCAGAATTATGTTACACGATGAAAGGACCATAGGTCCTTAAACACAGAACTGGGTACCATAGGGAAATAGAGTAAAGTTGAGGAAGTTCATTTACCGAATACCACTCTGGAAGGAAATTGAAAAATAGAATGCCATTGCATCTATGTATCGTAGGAAATTAGCTATATTATTTTAAATTGTAATATTTATTATTTTCACAATAAATCCAAATTTCAATTAAATCATCATTTGATATATCCAAATATTTTGATAAATTAATTAAAATTTCTTTTCCTTCGTCTTCAGTTTGATTATCACGAAGACAAACCTATAAAATATATTTTTACATTTTTAACAAAAATTTCAATTAACTTCAATTTCAATAAAATCCCCCAAATTTTCAACTTCATCAATATGCACACGAGTCTGAGTTTGATAAATATAAAGAGTCCTCTTTTTTCTCACACATCCCTTAACACCATAAGCACAAGAAAGGACTTCCTTTAAAAAACGTTAAATCTTCTTAAAAATTTTGATAATTTTCACCTTAATTCCCTCACTTTTATTCCCTAATTTGACTTGAGTAAAATCAGATAATTTTGGTCCATTTTCGTCATTTCTTTCATAAAAAATTAATTCAGGCTCTTTTTTCTTAAAATTTAAAACTTTTAACATTTTTAAAAGGGTGCCGTGTGATTTCGACAGAAGTGATTTGGGCAGTAACTGTTGTTTGAGTCTTGAACTTAAAAATTTCCAAAAATAATGTGGGTGATTGTCCCGGAGACGTTATTCATTTTTAAAAAATTCAGGTAAAATACATAATTAACGATAAGATTATGCGTAATCATTCTTCTAGTGTTACTATAATTGTTTTTGCGTGAAAGAAAATTTTTTAAAAAACGTTTACTACCTAAATCACCACTGCCAATATCACTTACTGCCCAAATCATTCACTGGCGAAATCCCGTTTAAAAGGTACTTCATTAATTCACGCCCACCCTTCCTATTCGAGTCTCAGATTAATTTTTCTTTTATGTCGATCATTTATTTTCTTAAGCATTTTAAGGTAAAGAATTGTTTTTGCAACGGAGAAAACCAGCCTGACGGCAAAAATCAACACTTTGGAAGAAGAAACTTCACCATTCCAAGTCAGAAAAGAATAAAAGGGAAACAGACTCAAACAGGGGGGCAGGATATTAACAAAGTACCTTTCTAAATAATCCAAAAAAATACTTTTTGTTCATCCCCAAAAAATTCCCGTAGTTTAAAACGTCCTTTCTCTGTATTAAAAAAAGTATCATGTTGATGAATGATTTCAGCCTGCCCACATGATTGAGTCAGCAAATTGTGATAGTTTTCAACTTTTTGTTTAGAGGGTATTCTTGCTTTTATTTCAATATTTTTAGGCATTTTTTTGGTTCTTTTTCAAATTGTTTTAGTTGGCTTTGTGTTGTTAAACTTTCGTGTAAAATTTCCAAAAATTGTTGTAGAATTTTCTCGAATATTTTTTATTAATTTTTGTTTTATTTCCTCTTGTTTTTGTAGTTTTGACTCCCGTTTTGACATTTTTGAGGGGTTTTGACATTATGAAATTTGACGTTTTAAAAATCATCGATTAAATTTTTAAAAATTTCCTCAAAAGTTTGGGCTTTGGTTTTTTAATTTTTTTGTCCTGAAATGAGTAGATAGTTTTTCAAAACGTCACTTTCAATTTTTTAGGCGCTCGGCCATAACGATGCAAAGCTATAACTCGCTGGAAATTTTCTGGCCCTTATCAATTTTGGTACTAATCTCTTTAGCTCGATAAGAGGAATCGTTTAATACTAAATTTGGTAAGATTCGGAAATCTTGAAGCAAGTTATGGCTTTGCGCCGTTATGGCCGCGCGCCTACTTGGGCTGTAGTCTTTTCAATTTTTTATTTTTTAATTAGCCTACAAATAATTAATTTTTAAATGTTTAAAGATTAAAAATACTAAAAATAAATATTTTTATAAATTAATATCAAAATTGTTGCAATTAAACTTTGACATCCTATAAATTAAAATTAAATACACAATTTTTAAAAATGGCAGAGACTGGTACAGAAAATTTTTTAAAATCTTTTTTTGCTCTTTTTTAAATTTTATTTTTAAAAATCAGCTGTTCCATCCGTCACGAGAACGGATATAAAGGTAGAAGGGAAGCAGTCAAAGAAAGTTGGTGGAAAAATTAAAAAGCAACAAGAAAATATTATTTCTTCTTCTGAAGATTTTTTATCTGCTGATTTGAAATTAATTGTCCCAAATTTAAGCCGATCTGATAATAGCAATTTTAATTGTTTGGTTTGTGTTTTGATTTTTTAATTAATTTTTTTTTAATCAAATGATTTTAAATTGGGAAAATTTTTTTGTTGGTATAGAAACGTCATTAAGTATATGTCATTTTAGATTTTTTTATTTAATTGTCGACTATTTTAATAACCTTATTAGACCAGGATACGTTCAAACCTTTGGGGTTATGTGACAGGGACGTCTCGGGTTGAGAAAAAAGTCGGGTCTGGTTTTCAAAATTTTCTCGGTTCGGGGTTCAGGTCGAAAAAAAGTTCGGTTTTCGGGTAACCCGAGATACCCTTTATGTAAATGTCCTTTTCGATTTCTTTAATTTTGATTATTTTTATCATAGCAGTGTAAGAAGCATTAGTTTTATTTTTATTGTTCTGCTTGAATTGACCACACATGTTGAAAAATAATTCAAAAATTTTTCTCTTTAATTTTATTTTAAAATTTTTCCAAAATTTTTAGCTCTGTCAATGTAAAATGGAATTACATCCTACACTTATTGAAGATGAAAATTTACTATCTGACACTCAATCTAGAGAAAGTCGAATTGGAAGAGTTTTATTAGAAAATAGTTTGGATTCGGTTTTTTTTTTAATTTTCTTTTTAATTTTTAAATAATTTATTTTCCGATTTCAACAAATATTTGTGACGAGCTGGAGTCTCCTTGTATACTTTCTGATTCGATTGTGAATTGTAATTTATTGGATGTAATTTCAAAATCAAATAGTCCGTTGGATGTGCCTATGTGTAAAGTTTGTTTGTTTTTTTAAATTTTCTATCCGACAAATAATAAATTTTTGAATGGCATATTTTATTTTTCCCATTTTGTAATTAACTTTCAAATGTATATTTTCCTTTTCAGCATCGATTTGTGACTACTTTGCTTTTCTCGTTATATTTTTATTCAAAGGCTACCAGTTGGCTGAAGCCCCCCCCCCCCCGGGAAAAATCGGGAGAAATTTAATTAAAAGAAAATTTTTGTTGTACAATTGGATATTTTTAAACTTTTTGAATTTATTAAGAAATGTGCATCGTCGGTAACCTCAGAACTTCAAAAACAATTGGAAGGACTTGAACAAGAGTGTATTCAATATAAACAAACACTCGACAAATTAACTAATAAAAAAGCAAATTCTCCTTTCGATCAAAATGCTGCTACTAGAAAATTGGAAGCTTTAAAGGTTTTTAAATAATTTTTAGTTTGTGATAAAAATATTAGGAATTAAAGGTTAATTTCTGATTCTACTTATATTTTTGGATTAGTCACAATTTTTAACAACGGATTATTTCCCTTATACGTAGAATGCTTGATCGTTAGCTTTTTTGTTTCCCTTTCATTACAATATAGGGTTATTTTGGAAAAATAGAGATTTTTATTTTTTCAGACAGAAGAACGCGATTTGCTTGATCAATTAAATTTTTTGGAAGAAGAGGAACGTGTTCTAAGTACTGAACTTAATTCAAAAATTGAAGAAAGAAGGAAAATTAATGAACGCGACGAAGAGTTATATAGACAACTTAGGAATAATCACAGGTATTGTATACGATATTCATGCTGTGGAAAAATTGTTTGGATGGGAGATAGAATTGAACCATCATGGAATGAGCCCAGACCGAAGCACAACCGACTGTGCCACCATCCAACCCATTGCTGGGTTATTTATTTTCATTTATGTTCTTTCCTGCAAGTGCGGACACAACAACAGGTTTAATTTTGGTTAAGTTGGGTAGATTTAAGAATTCTTCCCTCATTCCATGGACTTTTGTTTTATTCAATAAAGCATTGGTTCGACAAATTGAGGAGAAATTATAAATTTGGAGGTTTTCACTTGTTACGATTTTAAATTTATAGTAATGAGTTTATCACTCCAGATACAATTTTTTACACATCCGAAGATGTCTGAGAACATCCTATTTTAGCCCCGAAATCCGTTCCCTGGTTAAGCCTTGAACCGGATCCCTGAACTCTTCGATTTAATATTCTATTAATAAGTTAAAAATGTTTAAAAATATTTTTCTTATTCGATTTCAGAACATTAATTGAGCAAACAGATGAACAAAGAGCTTTGAAATTACAAATTAAAAATTCTGAAGAGCAACTTAAACGTCTTTGTCAAACAAATATTTTGGATTTGTGCTTCCACATTTGGGTGGATGGAGAATTTGGGTATATTTTTTTTTGATTACCTATATTATTTTTCACAAGAAATTTTTCTTTGTGCCGAAGGATGAGTGGAATTCGATTTCTTCATTTTTTCGTTGAAGTGATCGAAGGGATTTTTTTTCATTTTTTCGAAAAATGAGAGGAATTGGGTTCCTTCATGAATTCTTTTTTTAAAAATTGCATTCATTTTTGTTCTTTTTAAAATTATCTTTTTAATTTTAGAACAATCTCCGGTTTTCGTTTGGGTCGTCTTCGACAAGAACAGGTTGAATGGAATGAAATAAATGCTGCACTAGGTCAAATGGCTTTTTTATTAAAAGTATTTTTTTCTTTTATATTCTTTTAATCCCTTTATTTAAAAGGTAATTGCTGAACGTTTGGGAATTGAATTTGTTGGTTATGAACTTGTCCCTTTTGGCAGTTGTTCTTTTATTCGTTCACTTCGAAAAGAAAATTCTGATAAAATTGAAGAACTTCCTCTTTATGGTTTTTTAGAAATATTTTTAAAAAATTAATTTTTAATTTAGGCAGTGGAGGTTGGCGTCCATTTGGTCAACCAGCACTTGATAAAGCCCTGATAGCTTTTATGGATTGCTTTATTCGGGTTTACAATAATTTTTGTTTTAAATAAAATTCCATTTTAGGTTGAGAAACGTTTAAAGCAACATTTTCCTGGTACTCAACTATTGCCGTATCGAATGCTAAAAGACAAGATAATTGACAGAGATTCTCAATATTTAATAAAGATGCAGCTAAATTCACCGGTAAGTTTTTTTTAATTGATTAGCATAAGAGTTGTTTTTTATGTTAGATAATCTTAAAAAGAGAAATTCTTTTAAGATAATTTTTAATATTTAAAAATATTTTTATTGTTACTCTAAAGAATGTTGAATAATTATTTAAAATTTTTTAAGGAACGTTGGACAAAATCAATGAAATGTCTTTTGCTTAACATGAAACGTGTTATAGGTATTCTAACAACTTTGCCTATTGTCACCCAACAACAAAATAGTCCACAACTTAGTAGTGGAACTTTAACACCGACAATTAACACGTTGAAAATATGAGGTTAGAACTGATAATTTCTATTATCGAATAAATCAAATATTTGGTCAAATACGTTTCAAAGGTTTGATCAAAAAATTTTTTCTCAATTATTTTATTTGACAAAATTGACTTTCGTTTTTATTGTTTCTCTTGTGTTAGTAGTTTATTTTTAACGTTTTCCTTTCCTTTTACGTGTATTTTATGTTTTCCCATGTATTCTTATCACAGCGAGTTTATAAAATTACTTTTTGATTAAATTTTTTTATTCTAAACGGTTCTTAAATACACCGCTGATTTTTTTGTATTTTTTTTTGTTTTTTGATTTAAATTTTAATGTTTCAGTTATTTTAATTAATCTTCAAGAAATTCTTTTTTTAATTCAATGCCGTCTTCAAACGAGGCTGAGGAGCCTGGGGAGACAACAGCTATAATTTCTACTCATCAATTCCAGCCCCCACAAATTTTGCGTCTTATTTCTAACAATTCTGAAAATGCTTCATTCCATCCAAGACGACGTCGAATTACTAGAAGATCTGCCTCTAGAATGAATTCCCGTGAAAGATTGTTGGCTATGAAAGGGCGCAGTTCATATTCTAAGGCGGGAAGTCAGCAAGAAAACATTTCGAATGCAGGTTCCTTTTTTTATTAAAATTATAGTTTATCTGTAAAAATAATAAGTTACCGAATATACCTAAGTTTATTTTATTTTGAATTAGTGTTCGGCAAATGGATTTTTTTTGCACCGGATGAGTACCGATAAGTCTCGATACCGAATGAGTACCGAAAATTCCAAAATTTATTCGGTACGGTTCCGAGAGTGCCGGAAAATCCGATTCGTTATTTTCGGAAGTATAACCGTGCCAAACACTAGTTTGAATATTTTCAAAAAAAAAGTACCTAATTAGAACATCTTTTAAGGTCTGGCGGTTTCTTTATTCCTTTTGGCTGCAATTTGTGGTGCACATTTACTTCGGACAACAACAACCGACCTCACAGATGTATTTAAAAAATCTTATTTCTCTTCTGACATTCAAATATTCATCAAATCTCTTTATTCGAATATTCACTATCATCAACCATTCACTTCTCAACAACTCTATAATTTTGATATTCAAACAAAAATTTTGCAAAATATAAATGATAGGTTTCAAAGATTTGTAGAGCGTTTGGAAGAATATGTTCCTTCTACGATTACCTCAGCTTCACTAAATGACTGGATGCTTTTCGGACATCAAAGGCAAGAATTACAGGTTAATGTTCTTCTAGCTGAAAGACGTCGTAGAACGGGTAAATTAATATTTGTTAGCTCTCTGATCTTCCCATTTTTATGGAAAAATCGTTTTTATAATGGGTATCTAAATGAATGATTTAAAGAAATTAATAGCCCGGTAGTTGATTTCAGGGGGACTAAAAACTTCTATTTTCAGCGCCGCAGGCGAAAATTTTGGGGGTTGTATGCGAAAAAGATTCACTTTTCATTTTTCCCATTTCAGGGGGGAGCTTGACTGCTACATCAACTGTTTTTTTGTTTCTTTATATTCTCTATATCCAGATTTTATTAATTTATCCAATTATAAAAATATTTTAACTATTAAAGTCCAACGCCAACGCAGTCCAACACCAATTCCTCAACCAATTTCTCCATCTCGATTTATTAATCGACAACGTAATACTTCTTCAGCCCCACCAGATTCTCTTAGAAGTTGGGCTCATTTGTCTACTTCCCCACCATCGATACAACCATCTACTTCTGATTTTGGGACAAATTTTAATCAAACTGATGAACCAACACTTATGGATTATGATGCTATTGATTCTTATTGGAGATGGGATATTGACCAAGAAAAGGGAGGATTGTCGCCCTATCAAAGATTAAATGATTTTGGACAACAATTAGATGAAGATTATTATTATTTAAATAATGAAAGAAATTTTCAAGAGGCAGATATTCTTTTTGAGCGTGATATTCAATTGCTTACAGAGAAGGGTTTGTTGCCAGACCAGACTGTATATGTTTTTGAATTAATTCTAAAAAATAAAAGATATTTTTTTAGAATTTTCTTCAAGACAATTTAAATGACAATGAAGTTAATCTTTTGGCTAATTTCTCTAGAACTCTCAGTTTTGATGGAATCATTGAAAATCAGAATGAAAATACAAAATGGAATGATTTATTACAATTACCTACAAGTTCTCTTTTTGTGTCGTCTGGACAAGGCAAATATCTTGATTATTTTATTTAATTATAATTAGGGTTGCCGGCCTGGTCCGGTCCGAATGAACGAGTCGGGTATCGAATTTTGGCCCGAAAAAGACTCACAATCAGTCGGGCCGGCCCGAAAAAATGAGGCTTGATAAGTGACTCGAACGTCGGCCCGACTCGAAAACGGCAACCCTAATTATAATGTTATTTTTAGATAGAAAAACATCAATTATTTCTCAATCTTCTTCATATAATCCTCAGGTAGATAGCCCTATTTAATTTCTTATTTTAAAACTTTTTTCTAAAGATTGACGAATCAGAATTGCCCAATATTCCAATTTATTCTCCTTTTCAAACAGAAAATAATCAAAATTTAAATCAAAAGGATTCTGTTCCAAATCAAAGAGAAGTAGGCTGTTCATCCAGAGAATCTATTTCAGCATTATCTGATATTAGACAACCTATTTTATTTAATGATGTTTCATTGGCCCGTTGTTCTTCCTCATCGGCTTCAATTGGGGAAAATAGCGATAATGAAGAAATGGTGATGGAACGGCAACAAATCCTTGAAGGTGATAATTTTTTAATTAATTTTACTTAAAAAATTCATTAAAAATTCTCGTCTTAAAAAGCGATGAAATATTCTTTTCTTTCTTTTTTTGTCTTCAAACCTCTCCTATTTAATTTTTACTCTTTAAATCAAAAAATAAAATATTAATCAAAAGAAAATAAATATAAATTAATTTTAATGGGTGTTGAAAGGCCATATTTTGTCGCAAAAAATATTTTTATGTAAATAAATTAAAAAATATATTTATTCTAAATATCATCCTTAGTTCCTCTTTATGTATTTACGTAATTTGGGGCGATTTGCAACAAAAAAATTTTTTGAACAAAAAAAGTTGCGCACAAATGCGAGAATGGAGACTTTTATATACACAAACTTATCAAAAAGCATTAAAATTCTCATTTATTTAATTATAACGAGCAAAATTTGATTGTCAGGGCGATTATTTAAGTAAGCATTTATTTTGAGAGAGAGTGAAGATTTATTTAAAAAGAAATTTTTTTTATTAATTTATTAAGTGTTCGCAACATATTTTATGAAAAATTTTAATTAGTTTTTGTTTACGTAATTATTTAATTGAAATTAATTGGCTGATAAAATTTTTTGAAAATTTTATTTATCGAGAAATTTTGGAGATTAATTATGTACGGCAAAATTTTTACTGTTTATTGTATTGTCTCGAAATCCTTTCATTTCTTTGATTTATTTTAGAGACATACCAAATTTTTAATTGCGAACATTTTTTAAAATTTCTGATTGGTAAAAATAAATTTCTGATGGAAACAATTTTAACCTGAGTCTAGTTATGAATTCTGCTATATTTTAAGTATTTTTTAAATCTCTCAACATTTCTCTAGATTTCAGATTTTACTTATCTTTAGGTTCTTTTGCTTATCTGCTTTAGATAGTTTGATTTTATAAAAATTCTAACAATTAATCTCACTTTCCTGCCAAAACTTCGAATTTTTTATATATTTCTTTCACTTTTTACTTATCTTTTTCTGGGCGATTTTTAAAATTTTCTTGTATCATCTTCTGTTAATTTGAGCCTAAATTTAGATGTTTTTACCATTTTAAAGCCAATTTATTCTTTGATTTTTCATTTAAATTAATAGTTTAATTTTGCCAATTTTTATTTTTTTTTCTTTTTAACTTTTTCCATAATTTCCATCGTCACAAACTTCTTTTTTATTAAAATTTTACTTATTTTTTTCTAATTTTTGGAAAATATATAAATACAACTTTTATTTAAGATTCGTCTCACTCTGTTTTCTCAAATTATTTAAAATATTTTTGTTGTCCATTTTAATAAGTATCATTTTTGCTATCTATTTTGTTTTTCTTCTTTTCTTTTTTTTCATTTTTTTATTCGCAACTTCACTAATAAGTGCATTTCCTGTCCTCATGTTTTTTGCTATATTTTCATCATATTTTTGATGGAAAACCAAAAATTGTAATTTTATCATTTAATTGTTTCTTTTGGAAGAAAATTTTTTGATGAGAATTTAGCACTTTTGTCAAACAAATCTTTTAATATTAAATAAATAAAATAATAAAATTTTGTTTATTTTCTTTAAAATATTTAATCAAACGATTATATTTTCTTAAATTTTTATTTTTTGGAAAGTCTGAATTATTTAATGAATGTTTTGAAGGAATAGATTTGATTATAATTAAGTTACTGGGATCGGTTATAGTTATAAGCAGGGATATACCGTAAATGCTCGAATAATTACCCCATTCAGCGAAAAGTTGAAACAATAATTACCCAGGGTAATTATTAGAGCATTTACGGTAGGATGCATCTAATAAGTTAAAGGCGGAGAAAGAAGTAAAATAGCAATTGGAAAGCTGATTATATATTTTTCTGAATGCAGATTCTATTCAACTTTATTTTCTAATCGCTTTATAGACACTCCTTTGTCATCTTTTCGACTATTTTATTAAACGATCATTTATAGTTTATATTTTAACGATTTTTTTGCCGTGACTTTAGTCAAGCTTCTCCCTAAAATTGGCAAAAAAAAATTCTTTCTTTACATCCTTACATTAATTTTCTTTCCATTTTATGTCAACATTCTTCTTTTTTTGTCTTCATTTTAATTTTCTTATGATTTTAATGCCATTCAAAAAAGTTTTCTAAATTTGTTTAAATATTGCCTTATTTATAGCACTTTTATTTACTCTCAAATTAGACATAAATAATTTTTTAGACAAATTTTTAATTAAATAATTTTTTATTTTATCATTATTCCTTCTTCAATTTTTTCTTCAATTTTTATTATTATTTTAACATTTTTAATATTGCACTTTATCATTAAATTGCACTTTATGTTTATATTTATTTAAAGATGTTTGTAATAAAATATTACATTAAAAATCCAACTTTATTTTATTGGCTTCTATTCTCTTCCATTTTTCGTTTTAGTTTTAAAGTGATTCATATATTATTTTGTTTCTGGAAAACTTTTTAATTTAAATGTCATGTATCTTAATTAAAACTTAAATTTCATCTTTACATGAAAACTGAAAATAGAATCTCCTTCAGTTCAACTACCTGGAATTTATTTTCTCTCTGTTGGGAAACATGTGAAAGTTTAGGGTCTTAAGAGGTATGCGGCGGGGCCGTATAGTGACCATTTTTGGTCTATGTTCGAGAAATTGAGCTTGAATAAAAGCGTTAATACCCCCGTTAATTCCACCTTATTCTCAAACTTGCATTAATTTTTAATTTAAAAAATATTAAAATTTATTTTTTCTCTATTGGGAAGCTTTACAAATTATTAAAATTTTATTTTTTTAAATATATTTATTTTTAAGAGCAATCTTTGCAACATTCTATTACTAATCAACAACAATCTATTCCAGTAGCAGATCATTTTTCTGAAAAAGAATTAACCGAAAAGAATCAAAAGACTGAAAAAGACGAAGAGGCAAAGGACGAAGCTGAAACAGAAATGCTTTTATCAGCACTTTTTCCTCAATTATTTTCACCTCTCCCAATTAATGATCCAAGATCGTCCTCACAACAAAATTCTCCATTATTTTCCGATGGAAGTTTAGTGAACAATAGTGAAGTTGAAGGTGATTATTTTTTATTTTGTGATTATTTGGTAACATCTGACGGTAAGCAGAACATCCTCGCAAAACCGTGGAGTAAAGGAGGAGGGTTGTTACTTGACAAATTTTTAGGATTTTTAAAATTCAAATTAAAAAAAATATTTTGTAGCAATTCTACATGAATTGGCTGCAGCAGAAGTTATTTTAATGAACAGTACCCAAACATTGGCCCAAAACAATTTTTTATCAAATCAACTACAAACTTCAATAGAACAAATTGCAAACATCCAACAACAACCTTCATCTTTATCACCTTTAGCTTTACCTATCTCACCTTCAATTGGGCCTCTTTCACCTATTTTTGAACATTTTAATCAAACTTTAAATATGAATGGTTCTCCTCCTTCTCTTCCATTTGACACTAATGGGAATTCTTTTAATCTTTTTGGGGCTCCACTCAATCTTTATTGCAACACTACTGTTCAAAATAGTTGTTCCCCTACTACAAGGTGTTTATATTTTTTCATAAGTATTTCTCAATATTTTAGTACAAAAAATAGTACATTATTATAAAATAATTACACTCTGTTCCAAAAGTATATGCCCACCTATATTTTTAGCTTTATCCATGTAATATTACTATAGATTTTTCTTAAATTTTTTATGATTAAAATACCACGACATTTAGAAACAAAATACAAAAAAATACAAAAATATATGTTTTTATTTATTGTAAAAGATCAAAATCTAAATATTGAGTGTTCCAAAAGTATATGCCCACCTTTGTTTTATAGATTTTTAATAATGGGAAAAATCCACAAAAATTTTTGTGAACATATCTATCGATATAGATAAGAAATACAAAAGAAACGAAGTTCTGATGTACTCCCATCATCGAGATCTTGAAGCCCGAAAATCAATGGAAAACCGGGGGTAGACGCTTTAAAAAATATCTTCGACTCCTTACAGGTGAAATAAAAATTTTATTTTGGGCTTATTTAAAAGCCCTTGGAATTTGCTTTGAGATAGTTTTTATCCCATAATCTAGAAAAAATTCATCCTTGAGAAACAATGAGTTTAGTTTATAAGTTGCATTTTTATCACTTTTTGGGGTGCGTTTGAGCGATTTCTATGACCTTAAAGTTTATCACATTAGGTCTTACATTTGAATTTCTTTCGGAAAATAAAAATGATGCTATCTTGTAGCAAATTTCAAGGGCTTTTAAATAAGCCCAAAATAAAATTTTTATTTCACCTGTAAGGAGTCGAAAATATTTTTTAAAGCGTCTACCCCCGGTTTTCCATTGATTTTCGGGCTTCAAGATCTCGATGATGGGAGTACATCAGAACTTCGTTTCTTTTGTATTTCTTATCTATATCGATAGATATGTTCACAAAAATTTTTGTGGATTTTTCCCATTATTAAAAATCTATAAAACAAAGGTGGGCATATACTTTTGGAACACTCAATATTTAGATTTTGATCTTTTACAATAAATAAAAACATATATTTTTGTATTTTTTTGTATTTTGTTTCTAAATGTCGTGGTATTTTAATCATAAAAAATTTAAGAAAAATCTATAGTAATATTACATGGATAAAGCTAAAAATATAGGTGGGCATATACTTTTGGAACAGAGTGTATGATTATTATTAAAAAATATTCATTAAAATTCGTATATTTTATAAATTTCATTAACTATTTTCAAGTTCATCTTCTGTTGGATTACCTGTAACTGATTCTAATATTGTTTCATTCAATTCTCCAACAGAAGTAGTTGGTTCTTCAGAATTATCTAACAGTGATTCTTTTGCCTTCCGTTACGAACAAAAATTAATTCCAAAAAATTCTGATAATTTTCAAAAAATAAAGAATCCGCCAATTAAAAGTTTGGAAGGACAAGTCCCAATGAAAGCTAAAGGAAAAAGAGGCCGAAGATCGAAAGATGATTGTGAGTTTTTAAAATTATTGTGATTAAATTTTATTCGCGATTCATAAACACGAAATAAACAAAGATACCGAATTTTGACATAGAATTTTCTCGAATAAATTCTGTATATTAACGTAAAACCTTACATTAAGGCTGGCGGATAGTTGAAAATCTTCGGATATCCGGATCCGATATCCGAACCTAAAATTTCCGGATATCTGGACTTTTTTCGGATCCGGTTCCGCCAACCTCTATATTTGTCAATCACTCTTTAAAGGGTATTAGTGAGATGCCCTGCTATTTTTTTTGATAAATGAATTTAAGTTTTTTTACCAATACCTTTTTCCTTAAAATACTAAATTTTAATTTTTGTTTAGCCCTTGTAAATCAATATGACCTTCCTTATTCTGCTGAACATCTTACAGCAATGTCTTATCGTGATTATTCTTCTTTAATGCAGGATGTTTGTTTAACTAGTCAACAAAAAGCTTTAATTAAGAAAATTAGAAGAAGAGGTATTTAAAATAAATATCTTTCTAAAAATTATTTCAATTTCAAATAAAAGGTCGAAATAAATTGGCGGCGAGAAAGTGTCGAGACCGTCGTTTAAAGAATGGAGCTAGATTTGATGGGGAAGTGGTTTTTGATGAATATATTGAAGATGAAGAAGATTGGGATGAGGATATTGATGTTGTTGATGTTGATGATTTAAGCATTGTTAATAAATGGAGAAATGTTAGCAAATCAAAATTTAGTAATGAAGGAAATAATTTTGAAAAACAATTTGGAGAAGATAAGGTGAATATAAAAGTAAAATGAATTTTTTCATTTAATTAAAATGAAAAAAAACTATTTTTGGGGAAAGTAAAATTCATTACGTATAACCTGTATTAATTGCCCCCTCCCCCCCCCCCCCCTCAAATAATTACCCCACTTCCATTAATTACCCCATCCAGCGATAGATTGAAACAGTGATTACCTCCAAACAACGTCCCTAGAACACGTTTAAATTTCAAACGTCGTATAATTACCCTCCCTCGATTAATTACTCCCTCCAGCGGGAGGTCGAAACAATTACCCAGGGTAGTTATTAAAAGATATACGGTAACTGTTTTTAGTCACTAATATGTTAAGTGTTCTCGAATATTCTAAAAAATGGTTAACTCTAATCTAGCAAATTAATTTGTGAAAAGAAAATATATTTAATTTTATTTTCTATAATATTGTCAGAATACCCCTTTAGTGGTTAAAAATATTTTGTTAAATAAAACAAATCTATTTAAATAATATTGCCTATAGATTTTACTTGATATCCAAAAATACACCAAATTATGAAAAATATTATTAAAATATTTTTTTTATTTTAATTTTTTAATTTTTTTATATATTTATTTTTTTTCAAGTTCCAACAAGAAAGTATTTCTCGTTTTCCGTCTACCTCAGCATATGCAGACAATATTAATTCTAACCACCAACAGCAACAATTTCTTCCTTTAACTCAAAATATTTTAAATGAAAATACTTCTCCTTCAAGGCAACGTTCACGTAAACAACAACATCCCTCTACACAACAATTTGCTATTCGGGTTGAAATTTGAAAGAAATTCGGGTGATGGTGATTAAATATATACATACTATGTATTATTTTTTTATTTTTGACTTTTTCTTTTTGTGAATTTAATTTTTCTTTTTCTTTATTTAATTTTCATTTGTCATAAAATTGGAATATTATTTAGAAGTTAAATTGAAAAAAATTTGGGGGGTGGGGGGGGGGGGGTATTTCTTATTCTTGATATAGGGAATCTTACTGAAGATTTATTTAATGGGTTGTCAGCTAAATAATGAGCCCTTTTCGCATTTTTAGTCTTTTTTTATGTATAGCTATTCGAATGTTAGTTAAAATTATTTCAAATTTACTAAATAGAGTCGATAGTTGTCTTTTAACAGGAAAATTCACCCCCGCATCGCGCGAACGCAACTTTATCCCATATTACGGAGACACTCGGATGGCAACTTTTATTTCATCCGCCTTATTCTCCGGATATTGCGCCGTCTGATTACCACTTATTCCGTTCAATAAAAAATCATTTCCGAGATGTGAGGTTACAAAATGATGCTCAACTCTCAAATTGAGTTGCCAAATTTGTTGATACCAAATCTGCCACTAGATTTTATCAAAGGTGAATTAAAAACCCGCCCAGCAAGTGGCAAGATGTGATAGATAATAATGGGCATTATATTGTTTTTTGATTTCATTTCATCATTTAGTTATATGTAGTAAATTGTTCAATTTATGCGCAAAGGGCTCATTATTTATCTGACAACGCATTATTAATGCCTACAGACCAAGTAGGCGCGCCGAATCTTAACAAATTTAGTATTAAACGATTCCTCACATCGAGTTAAAGAAATTGGTACCAAAATTAATAAGGGTAAAAAATTTCCAGCTAGTTATGGCTTTTCGGCTATTGCTGCGCGCCTACTTGGGCGTGTCCTTGTTTTTTTTCACTTTAGTATACAACTAATTTTAGTATACGATTTTTTACCTAGAAGACTTACTCTATAAAGTGATTCGAATATTTAAATAGGTATGTATACTAATGCTATTAACTTTCAAGCATTTCTATAAATAAACTTTTAATAAAAAAATAATTAAAAATATTTATTTGAAAAGGTAAATCCATTTAATATTTATTTAAAATCCCCAAAAAATTATTTTTTAAATTAACTTTCATTATTTACTTTTATATTTCAATTATTTCTTTATTTCTCTCATTTAATTTGGATAACTATTGCAGTTATTTTCAGTACATGGATTGCACAATACTACAGGTGTTTTCTTATCTTTCCGTTTAGGGCAATCGGCATATGTCGAGCAAAAACCACCTTTTTCTAATTTACCTTCTGCACAATCACGTAATTCTAATAATTTTTTATTAATTTATTAATAAAGACAGCCAAAACATGCAAATGCATGTTTTGTTTGTGGATATGCCTTGAAGTGGGAAGCCCAAAATAGTGTTTTTACATAGGTACGAGCACTTTAGGACCCAGTTCTTAATGCATATATTTGCATATTTCGACCATTTCGTGCATATCTTGGGAAATTTTGCATATTTTGGGCTTTTTCGGTGCATATATATCAGGGCTGTCCGCAATTGCGTGCATCCGCAATTTCGCATTCCGCAATTGCGTATTTCTTATATATTAAATGTATTTGAAAAAGCGTATACGGAGTAATTTTTGTCAATTTTTTATAATTTGTTTTGCATGTATATTGAACAAAAGTTTAGATTTTTCGCTTAACTTTTAGCAGTGTATCTCTCAGGCAAAAGGCCACAAAACTACAAAAATATTTTAAAATTAGACCAAAAATAAAGGCTCAGGGCACTTTTAAGTTAGAAAATAAGTTACTCCGTATACGCTTTTTCAAATAAATTTAATATATAAGAAATACGCAATTGCGGAATGCGAAATTGCGGATGCACGCAATTGCGGACAGCCCTGATATATATATGCGCATATTTGGAGATTTTCCGTGCATATTTTGGCTGTCCCTATTTATTAAAAATTTAAAAAATAAAAAAATATTATTTAATATTTACGAATAATTCCATCACATCGAAGTGTTAAACACATTTGACATTCTACATTAGAATACTTTGTTCTATTGCCCTTACTGCAAGTAAGTCCTAAATTTAATTTTTATTTATTTAATTTTTTTAAAATTTTACCTAAAACTTTGTCAAAATTTGCAATAAATAATCCAAAAGCAATAAAGAAAATAAATTGAAATTTTGTGGAAGCCATTTTAAATTTAATTATTTTTAAAATATTCTATAATTTTTTATAATTTTAAAATTACGTACTTTACAGTATGTAACATTATTAAAAAGAAATTTAAATAATTTAAAATTAATCACAAATTTTTCTTTTCTAAATTACATTTATCTTGAAAGTAAAATTGCCTAATATAATTAATGAAAAAAGCTTTTAGGTCCTTTAAAATTAAAAAAAAAGCAAAATTTTTTGTTTTCTATTTCAAAAAAATCAAAATTTTAAATTTTATTTTTATACCTAAACTCAATTTTAATTTACGACGCATTTTAAGGGCAAAAATTGTTATTTATATATTATAGACCAAAAATTGTTTACACTTCTTTATTTAAACAAAAAGCTTATTTAATGCCTTAAAATAAAATATTTTTTATTATTTTTTTGCTTTATAATATTTTACAAAATTGTTTTAATAATAAAAATATATTTTGTTTAGCATTGCTGGCAAAAAAATTTTTTTTAAAGTATTGTCGAGTAAAATATGCTTTGCTCTATAACCCCATATATAATATTTATCTAAACTAAAAATTTTTTTTTGAAAGACACGGTAATAGTTCGGATGAGACCCCTCCTACTTTTCCTTTCTAAAAGTATTAAAAAATGGTCACTCAGTCTTAGGTTATAGAACTCGTCGAGTTGTGTCGAATGACACCAAAATCAACCCCAGGTCTTACATTTGGGTCGAGATACAGACAAAAACCCTGCGCAAAGAGAAAGGTTTTGCAAAAGCGTCTCGCTACTACAATAGGATTACTTTATGTCATAACTTTCTCAAATCTTGTTCAATTAGGTATGTTGATTTTGATTTCATTCGAATCAGTTCGACAGGCTCTTTTGAATGAGCTATTATTAGTTTAATCGAATTTTTAGCCCAAAAAATGCGCTTGGTCCACCCTTTTATTTTGCAATTTTCGGGGGTCTGCATCTCGGCCCAAAGTCATTCGACACAGCTCGACGAGTTCTATAACCTAAGACTGACTGACCATTTTTAATACTTTTAGAAAGGAAAGGGGGGGGGTCTCATCCGAACTATTACCAAAGACACATTAAAAAAAGTTAATTTTAAATTTTTAGAGGAGGGAAAGGTAAAATTTTTTTATAAATTATTTAAAATTAAATGAAAGAATTATAATTTTGAGAGCTTTAAAAATTAATTAAATACTGCCTAATTCTAAAGAATTTATTTTATTTTAAATAAATCTGTTCAAATAAATTTTATTTTAGATGTTGATTTCAAATGATTTTAAATAAATTTCCAACACTTTTTAAATTTTCTTTAATGATTATTATTTTAAATAAATGAAATTACAGACTTAAAAAATATAAAATTTAAATAAATGGTGATTAACTATACAGTGTTTCTTAATTAGATGATATTCTTTAAAATATCTGATTTTTTAAAATAAAAATATTTTTATTTTGTTAGTACATCTAAATTCTAAATACCCGATATACCCAAATACTCATATTTAAACCATGTGCTTATATTTTCCAATAGGTCTCCTCGGATGGGATTATACTAGAGGTGGGCTTGTATTAGAGTATTTACGGTATATTTAAAATCCAAATTTAATTTTAAATATATTTTAAATTAAAATTTTTAGTAGAAATTAATTTCCCCTCTCATAACAATTAATGACCTCTATATCGCAAATATGTTCTATCATTCTGATCTAGTGACAGATTTTTTGAAATCTTTCTTAATCGTTACGGATAAAGTGTACATCTATCATCTCATTTATTTATTTAAATTTTATTACTTTTTAAAATAAATTCATTCAAGACTCTAAATTTCATTTATTTAAAATTTAAATAAAAGATAAGGTAAAATATTTCGGAGCAGTTCAACTGAGTCCGCACGATTGAGTCCCCACGATTGAGTCCCGGCACAATTGAGTCCCCACGATTGAGTCCGCACGATTGAGTCCCGGCACAATTGAGTCCCCACGATTGAGTCCCGGCACAATTGAGTCCCCACGATTGAGTCCCGGCACAATTGAGTCCCCACGATTGAGTCCCGGCACAATTGAGTCCCCACGATTGAGTCCCGGCACAATTGAGTCCCCACGATTGAGTCCCGGCACAATTGAGTCCCCACGATTGAGTCCCGGCACAATTGAGTCCCCACGATTGAGTCCCGGCACAATTGAGTCCCCACGATTGAGTCCCGGCACAATTGAGTCCCCACGATTGAGTCCCGGCACAATTGAGTCCCCACGATTGAGTCCCGGCACAATTGAGTCCCCACGATACTACTATATGTCCACTAATAAATTATTGATTGATGATAGACTACACAATTATAGGAGAGACAAATATCGGGCGAGGGGTGTTAGAGAAATTTTTCCCTGGCCGGCCGGAGGGGGCTGGCCAGTTATTGCCAATTGGTCCCGCGACAAAATGCCACATGACACAATGTCAAAGGACAAATGCCCCATGACAAAATGTCAAGGGACAGAATGCCATTTTTTCGAAATGTCCAGGGGCAAAATGTCAACTGCCAAGTTGTCAACTTTTAAAAATACTTTTAAAATAAAAGCCGCTGGGCAGTGATCGAACTGGCGACCTTCACGTTATTGGCGGATGCTCTACCGACTAAGCTACCAAGAAGCTAAATTACATTTACTATTAATGTATCTTAAACCTAATCATTCATCTAAGGGGAAGTTTCTTAGAGTATCTATCATATTGTCTGCTTGAGTCTGAGTAATAAATCCATGGGTCCTTAAAAACTTAAGCATAAAAATCCAACAGAGAAAAATAATAGGTAATAATAGGATGTATTGTATTACTAAAATCAATAATTCATAAGGCATCGGGGCATTTATATAATCTTTTTCTATAGTCAAAAAATCAAATGATTGATTGGGGAAATTACCAAAGTCAGAAATATTCTGCATTTTTGTTATTGAAATAGAAAAGGATTCTTATGTATTAACCCAAATTCGAGTCAGATACAATATGGCGATTATAATCAATCATGAGCATCTGATCAAATTCTCCTAGAACAATCATTTCAACACCTCCCGTGGGAATTGGAGTATTGAATTCTAAGCGAATACTAGTAGTACCACTTCGCAAAAGCTCGAAACCGCATGAATCATCTAATGTGGAAGTTAAGGGGATTACAAAGAAGGTCCAACCGCTTTTAAATTTTTCCATAGAAATGTCGAAGGATCGATCTGAATTAGCCATCCCCAATGCCTCATACATGTCAACATAGGCGCGAACAAAGAGATCTTCTTTAAATTTTAATTTATAGGCGACCATGGGGTAAATATGCCCACCAGTATGAACTGAAATATCTCTCAAGTCATAGGGTAGAAAATTAAAAGGAGATAGACTAAAATCTCCATTGAAGGCCTTGTTACCTACTAGGGCAACTGTGATTCGCCGCGGGATGCTTGCGCTAAATGCATTGTATTCGATTTCAGTTCGTCCCGCAGTAAGAAAAGTTGACTTAATTTCAGTTTTACGAATTGCATAAGTGGCTGGTTTGGACTCTAGAGTCTTGTAAATATTCATGTTAAGGGATGGTTGAACTTCAATCATTTTTGCAAAAAGCTTAACGTCATGAACGTAGAGTCTATACTGATTCTCATCAGTAGAGTTTAGCTTTTGTAAGGCAAATGAATTTTTAGATCGATAAATGCTAAAATTAACATCTAAATTATTTAATAAAAATAATTCTTGATTTCCCAAATCAAAATCTAAGCGAGAAAGAAATTGGCATTTCTTGCCATTTGAAAAGAGAGAACTTCGCTTTAAAAAACCAAAGTCAATGCTATCATCATGTTTATCGGTTTTGTAATATCCTATGGATGCGAGAAAGTTAGATTTAACATTATTAGGGAATGAAAGCTCGTTTGTTATATAAGCTTTGTAAGGATAGAGAGTCCCACTATCGTACACTTCATTATTTCCCACTGTGACTTTTAATTATTGAATAAATGTTTGGCCTATTCCCTGAATTGGGGCAATGCTTGTATCAGTAGCGGTAATTGCACTCCATTTATTGTCTCCGCCTAATTTTTCAATGGAAAGCTCAAGATAAAGATAAGTTCGCGATAAATCAGTCCAGAGATTATCGCTAAACAAACGAAATAAATATGGAGAATCTTGGGTAATTGTACTTAAGGGAAGTATTTCACGGAAAAAGGAACGAACAACTGAAACGTTTGTAGGTGGAACAGTGAATATACTCAAGGCACTATTAAGAGCTAAGGGGCTGTTTTCGTTTATCTTCTTGCAGCAGCTCATTTTAATATGTACCAAGTGCGTCTACACGAAATCGTTTTTTGGTAGATTTTTTGCGCGATTTTCGTGAAGGCTTTGGAATAAAATTAGGGGGACCGATTTTTGAATATGGTCGTTTATTTATAGTTTTTACCTCTAAATCATGACTATCATTATTCATCTGACCTATTCCAGGGCGTTTCTCAATATTTTTATAACGCTTAAAATCAAAACCCTTCCCCTTTTGTTTGTCAACATTGTCTGCTGCTTTTTGCAGCAAATTCTTTAGACCAGATTTACCCTCATCTATAAGTGATTCCTTTAAATCTTTACCTTCTAAAACATTTGTTAGAACACGATTACCAGATTCCAAGCCCTGTCTACCAATTGCAGTACCAATTTGTTTTCCATAAGGAATCAGGTATCGCAAAAAACTTCTAAATACGGATCCTAGACCACTGCCTCGTTGGTAAGGGACACCTCGAAAAACATTATAACCACCCCATTGAGGAACTGAATTGTCTAATGATAAATCGGTCAAGGTTGACCAATCAACATGCGAGGGATTAAATTCGGTATGCATTATTTTTAATATCGATATAATAAATTCTCAACTATTTATACTAAATATCTTAGCGGAGACAAATTCCGAAACCAATTTGTCTGCGTCAAGTCCTTTCAAATATTTAATTATCTTATCCATGTGCAATCCTTTACATCGCAGAAACAAGAAAAATATTACGTGTTGTCCACATGTGTACTGGAAGGGATTTTGAATTTGAATTCGATTAAAACGAACGCTTTGAAATAAACTCAAATAGTTTCGTACATGTAAGCTTATTGGGGGCCATATCCCCAACGAATCATAATAATCTACACTTGGATATTGACAAAATATTGCTATCCAGTGACTACCAGCTTCCCTACTTGTATCAGTATTTACAACCATACAAAAGATTTTAAAATTAATGGGGTTAGGAATGGAATCCGAAGGGAAACAACCGATATAATAATATTTTGTGATGTTATTTCTATTTAATATTTTATTTATTTGTAAAGTGTTCATAACACATTAGAAATAGGGTGCCTTTTTAAAATGGAGGGTTAATGTACAAGTTCCATATTGAAATGGCATTAGGGCTCCACTTGATGTTCTTATTTCAATAAAAATTTCATAAATTTCTTTTATTAACAATTTATGATACTGTATAAAAAGAAATTGTTCTTCAACAATTTCATCTTGTTGACCCCTAATATTTACAATGCGTAAAACAGGAGCACTAACATCTCCAATCACCATGGGTTCGATTAGTCCAGGGGCATATACATGAAAAGATGATACGCCCCCTCTCATATCAGGTATAAATCTTGCTACCGTGGATTCGGATATATCATAAGATTCGAACCCTAAAATATAGGCAAGTTGATCTGTAATTTTAATATTTTTTATATATGTTTTATCTAGAGTCAGTGCGAAACGATTTTTCTTAGCATAAAACTCAAAGTTACACACAGATCCTGGCTTACGATAGACACTTATCCATTTTTCGAATCCAGTATCACTTGTTAATGAAATAATTTTTCTTTTATTTTCATCCAGACTATTATGGTATTCCAAAAGTAAATTAGAGTATATTTCTGGCTCAGTCATTATATTAATATTCTCTTCTGGTTCGTGTTCATTTTTGGTTGTATTATCTGCTGGCTTTTTGTTTTTTTCACCTTTTAAATTGATATATTCTTGCTTTGCTTGGGCTCTAAGTTCTTTTAACTTACCCAAATATTCTAACTGAAATATCCTCATTTTTTCTGATAAATCTTCACAACCTTCATTAAGAGATTTATCCAAACTTTCTTTTAATTGTTGAGGATTAACAAAACTAGAGGAAGGTACTTTTAAACTAACAATTTCCCCGGTCTGCCATGTTACAATAAAAAATTGTTCGGAAGTAGTACCAAGAGATGGCCATGTATGGGGGTAAACCATTACAGCTAATCCAACTGACCATTCTGAATTAAATTGCAATTTATGGGGTAATCGAACTCTGAACGAATTTGTTTTATTCCCGTCAACATTAGTATTAGAAGGTAAAACAATATAAAATGAAGTCATTTTAATTTAATAGTATTTCCCATTGCCCATCTATTTATATTATTTCCAAATAATTGAACTTGCAGGAACCCAACTATTATGTTTGGGAGCGTAACCCTTCCATTTTACTAAACACTGATCTTCGTTATCGATTTTCCGTTTCTTTAAAACCTTTTCTATATCATAAAATTTTTCATTATTCTTGAGTTCCTTTACCAAACACAAATCATCTGAATAGAACCACCCCCTTATTATTTCTCCCTCTTGATCACAAATTCTATATGTAGGTGGCTGGTGCGGTACTTCTCTTATTTTATTGATGATAAAAATCTCATTAGTGAAATTTGGCAAATATCCCTTCTGAAATACATGCTTGTACTTCTCTATTCTAACTTTATCCCCTACTGAAAACTTTTTGGTCTTCCAACGCTTTGGAGCAAATTCCTCAATGGCCTTTACTTTTAATTTCTTTCTTAATTCTTCAGCATTTTTATAAGAGACGTCCACAGGACGCATACCAATACTTGAATTATAAGAGTGGTTTATGGAAGAGACTATATCTTGAATAACGTCTATCCATTTTAATGTTCGTTTTTCAGTAAAGTAGCGATATAGTCGTTCTTTTATACTTCGATTAGCCCTTTCTGCCATTCCTGCGTGCCATTGCGGAGACGTAAGCATAGAAAAATGCTCCATTTCCAATGACTTAAAATATTTTTGGACATCTTTCGCTGTAAACTCAATTCCTTGATCTGTTAGTAATTTCCAAGGAACAATTTTTATTCTTGAAAACAATTTTTTAAAAGCATCAATCATATTCATACTTTGTTTACTCTTAACTGGTTCAACAAATATTTGACGGCTAAGTGTGTCAATACAAACTAATAGATATTTAAAACCTCTATTTTGACCGCTTAACATATCAAAAATACTTAGATCAGCTTGCCATTCTGTATGTAAACCTGCCGCCAATGTATGCATTCGACTGTATTTTCTAACTACTCTTCTATGTAGAGTGTAAGTATTTTGAGTTGATAGGTATTCTTTAACTTGGTCCCGGGTTATATTTTTATTAAATTTTCTAGCCTCCCGCAAGAGAGGTTCAATTGAAGTAAAACAAGTTGGAGAGTTAACATCCTTATATAAACGATCTAATATTTTTATTCGTTCCTCTTCTGATTTTTCCATAGGGATGGCTTAAACGAGAATGTACCGTTACCTGTTTGTTTTGACGAGGAGGAGGGAGGTAGAAGCAAATCTTTTAGGTATGTATGATTATCGATTCTTCGAATAAATTCGTTGTAGCCAATAGGTATTGGTTTCTTACGAACAGATTTATTCGAAAGTATATATTTTATAATTTTTTCAACGTTACTATTATATAATGGCTCTTGACCTCCTATTATTTTGGCTATTTTCAAGTCATCTGTTATACCTAAGGATCTAGAATTTTCTTTGACATATTTAAGAGCTTGTTCACTTGTGGTTGGATCACTTTCTGGTGAAAAATAATCACTTTCAACTTCTATATTTTTGTCAGCTATCCCCCTAGGGGCAACTATCAATTTACCCGGTAGAAGTTTTTTGTTAATTTTAAAACCTGATATCTTTTTCCTTCTTTTACGAACAATTTTTTGCATAGGTTTATTAGTTTCAATATTATTAGTATCATTATTTTTATCTACATTTTTATTTAATGTTTCTACAATTTCTTCAAAATTTTTAAGTTTAACATTTATAGGTTTCTCTTCTTTTTCCTTTACAAGCTTATTATATCTCTTAAAGTCCTGCTCATAACGAGCGGCCTTTGTATGAGGGTCCAAAATGGAGTTATTTTCGGTACTTTGCAAACGCTCTCGAAATAAACCTAACGCAGTTCCGTCAGCGTTGTTTGCCTTTTCTTCTGGGTTGTCTATGCCAATTAAACTCTTATAAAAATCTTCGGGTATTAGCAGCATTCTAGTTGCATGATGCATTTGAAGTAATTATTCAAGTTTGTCGCGTAATCATTATTTATATTATTTAGCAAGATATTCTACTACTAAGGGGAAAGCGATACTGGCAAGAAGGCCCGCAACAGGTGGAAAACCACCCCCTTTCTGTATTAAAAGACACCGAGCTGATTTGGCGCTTCGAGACCTACTAATTTTTCGGAGTAAAGCAGCTTGATTTTTCAGATTATTTATTCTTTTCCTATGAAATGGGAGTCGCCCTTTGAGTAAATTTAAACAAATTTCAACAAGACATAGTAATTGCTCTTCTGAAGCTTTGGAAATAATTTCATTAATTGATTTTTTCGATTTTGACTTAGCAAGAATACTATTTAGGAAATTCGCATTTTTCTCTAATAAAGCACTAGCTGAAAATTTTTTCTTCATTTTGGAAGATAAATAATTGGTTTCTCATTTTCATTTTGATATATATGTGTTCTAAGTCTAAGCAATTCGGGAGTACTGGGGTGTACATCAACTAATAAATATCCAAATGTTTCCTTTGTTGCATTAGCATATGCTTCCAAGAAATACTTTGTGCGTGAGGGAAAAAGTTGAGTAGCCAGAGTTCTAATTTGCAATGCCCCCGCAGGATTTCGCATTAATAATAAATAATGTGAATTATTTCGGGGAATTCTAAGTTCTTTGCTAAATAAATGCTGAGTAATTAATATAACACTTACACCCCAATTATGGGATCCACGTGTAAATACAGTGTCGAGGAGACGCTGGTCTATACCCACCATCAAATCGTCTAAAATCAATAGCAATGACCCTCCTGATTGTATAGCTTGTTTGTGTATAAAATCTTCCCCGGCATTTGGTAACCCGTTATGAACAATAACGCGGGTTTGTCCTTTATCAACAAAGCCGCTCCTTTGCATTTGCAAAATATTTTTATTCAATTCTCCATAGCAGTAAAATACCAACGAAATAGTTTTATCACCACTTACCATTTCCGTCAAATTTTTCAAAAATTTTTTAACCCATTCTGATTTTCCAGAACCGGTACTTCCGGAAACGATCATAGTAAAGGGATGTTTAAAAGTTGTGTGAATAAGGTCAATTCTTTCGAATCCTTCCATTTTTTATTTCTTAATAATTATATTTTTTTCAGATTATATATATAGATGTATATATATATATATAAATATATATAACCCTTTTTCCGAATTTATTATTATTATTAGTATCTTATAATTTATACAAACATGAACTTCAACGCTTTTAACAATTGGGCCGTCTGGGGAGTTCTTCCCGATGACGATGAAGATGAAAAGAACTTCTCTTCGAAGCAAGAAGTGGAAGAAAATAAATCTGCGGAGAAAGTCTGTTTTATTAATTAATATTATAGAATTTTTAAACATTTTTCAGAAAGATGCGGCAATAATAGTGCCAGAAATTGGAGGAACTATAAATATTGATGAAAATTTACAAGATAAGAAGACTGAAGAAGATATTATGGATGATACTAATGAAAAAATACTCGAAATTGTTCTTGGCAGCGATGATGATGATGATGAAGACACCGAACATAAACCACTAGATTGGTTAGCGGAGGTGGAAAAGAAGGATGAAGATATAAAAGAAGAGATGAACGAAGATAAAAAAGAGCCAGAAAATCCATTTATTGAACAAAAATGTGTTAATCCTGAGAAACCGTTGAATATCCCCATCATTAAACGCCGATCAATGCCATTGATAGAATATCTTTGTCAGCTACGTAAATGTGTGCTCAAGGAGATGCACGTATTATTCTACAATCTTGAGATACGACGGGAAATTATTTCGCATCTGCAAACTAATGTACAATTACGCACCTCTCATTTACCACCATCAAGGAATTTTATTGTCCGTTGTAACGACTTCACAGTACAATCGGCGTGCAATGTACCAGCAATGGGAGGATATCTGGGAATTACGGTAAACTATATTAAGTACTTAAATAAAATGTTAATTTAGGTCCGCGGATACTACTATGTCAAACACAACTTTAAATTGCGACACCCATATTTACCATGCGTAATCGAATTTGGTGGGGGTCATCATCGATCTTATTACCCGCTTGAAGTTCTCAGTGTAACAGAAAAGATCAAGCATATGAAAGGCCATTAACTATTTAAGAATAAATAAATAATCATTTTTTAATTTTATTTAATTGTATATTCAAATTGTTTTTTATTTAGTTTGTAATTTCCTTCTTATCAAAAAACTTTTTGTAATTTTTATTTTTAGTAAATAAATGTTATGAATATTGAAAATTGCACATGTGTTTTTAAAATTTTGCCTGGTGTTCAACGATTTAAAATTGAAAATTTTCATCAAATAGCTCGAAATGGGATTAATACAGAATATAATCCCCAGCGTTTCCATGCTATAATAATGCGTGTTAGACATCAAAATTATAAAACAACGGCAGCATTAATATTTCAATCTAGCAAAGTAGTATTAACTGGAGTTCCAAGTCCTGAGTTCGCAAGAAAAATAGCTTGGAGGATAACGAAAAGTATAAAATCATCATATAAAGCGGCAAAATGCGAGGAAATGTATGAAATATGCGTTAGACACCTTAGAGTTACAAATATAGTTGGCTCTTATCGACAACCAAATAGATTAGCTATAGAGAATATTTATGGACATCTTAAACAACAAAGATTGATACAAAAGGATATTTGCCAACTATTCTACGAGCCATCTATATTTCCGGCACTTAGATTCAAAATGAAAAACAAAGAAGAAAAAGAAACAGCATATCTAATATACATCTCTGGACGGATTATTATGACAGGATTGACTAGTAAAACACAGATGGATAATTTATTTGATAATTTTCTTTTACCTTTAGTTAAAAAATTTCCAAGATTATAAATTTATTGAATAAAAATTAATATCAGAAAATATTTAAAAATTGAAATATAAAAATTTTACTAAAATGATTGTGGATATCTTTGTAAATATTCATTTTCGGTCCATGCAGATGTTCCAGGAAGATCATGCAAGTCTAATTGAACACCCATTTGCTGAGGTGTATTTGATGTTCGTCTTCGTCTTCTGCTAATTGGAGGAGCCTGAATTAATTAATTAATCCTTTTCTTTAATAGTATTTTGAATTACCACATGTTGCTGATGGGGGTCTAATGTTTCTGTTCTGTAACCGTAAGGAAGAGTCTCCATGCTGGGTCTAATCCTCCCCTTCTCATAACAAGGGCGGTATTCCTTTCTAGCTAGATTGGTATAGAGTTCCGAGCGGCGAGTACGTCCAATTTGTGGAAACTCTACTCTAATACAATTATTTCTATCATTATTGTTGTTGTTGTTGTTGTTGAAAAGCAAATTTTCTGATAACATTTCATCTCTGAATTTAAAAAAGATTAAAAAAATTTTTTTTCCCTTACATTTCTCCATCAATATTAAATTGCCCAAGTACGAGTTCTTTCATTGATTGGAAGTTAAGCATTTGATGTGTAGCATACGATAGTGGAAAAGAGCGGATCTTTAGCTCTGCCCGTTCATCATTGCCAGTTGAAGCATCAACATGTCGGTACCCATAATTCTTTGGCCCTCCAGCTAGAAACTCAATTATTCGTCTTTCTGGATGTTCACGTTTCATTTGGCCTAGAGCCTCTCCCTCAGCCACGCGTTCTCCACCAAGTTTTGCGACGTATATGATGGAGTCAGTATCGCAATAGAGTAAGCGCCCACCAACCATTTGAACTTCTTCCATGTATTGATATAGATGCAGGCGCGCATAAGAAGTTACAAATGCAGCAACTGGTAGGCAGTTGGTTTCAGGTGGCTTGGCGAATTCTTCCTTCTTACGAACAACACAGCGATCCATATATTCACTAACGTGGTCAAAGTCGAGAGTTTCAATTGTAGGGTCTTCTAGCAATTGATGAAATTCGACAGGTGTTTTTGCGTATTTAACATCAGTGCCACCAACACGTTGTGCCAATTTACCCCAAAGAGAATTCGCCAGAATTTTCTTAAAAATTAAAAAAATTCTTGTTAGTAGTTAAATAAACGTACAGCGATCAGTCTAAGTCCAGGATTTACGGCAACTTTTTGGGGGTCCATTTTGATGCCTTCGGCCCGTTCAAATTCAGCAATGTAGTTGTCACGTTCCACCTGGGTTTCACATCCTTGAGGCCAGCCACTTGCTTGCTGTTTCAAACAAATAAAGGTGTTGACATATGGTCGAAAGAGTTCTTGGTCCCAACGATCATATTGCCAAACCTAGACGTTAAATAATAAAAATAATTAATTAATCAATACCTCATGAACATCGATGACTTTATATCCCAGTTCAATTGCCCGATTGAGTTCAACATGTGTGTACCCGCTAACCCAAGATCGTTGACGATCCACGTGCCGACAAGGGCTTTGTTGTTTGTTGTTAGCACATGTAGAACAAAAGGGGAAAGTTAACCTTCCATCATATGTTCTGTAAGCGAGCAGAGGTGGTAGTCCATGTAATTTTGTTGGTGGCAAAACTCTCACTAGAAGCAATCCTTGATAGATGTTTTGTTCTTTAGAAGTCCATGGTAGTGGGGTAGAAGACATAAGAACTTCTCTTGTTAACACTCGGGGGTTTCCGATTGGAAACGAGCATGTCTTCATCACATATGGGTATAGACTCACCTTAAGAACAATTATAATAAAATTTAAAAAAAAAAAGTACTATATCAATGTAGAGAATCTCCTCATCTCAATCTCCTCAATCTCCTCATCATACGTCCGAAGGTTTAGCCGAGAGACTGGTGTCGACGTGCACAATAATAACAGTTTATCCAAGAGAGAAATGACAATGTAGGCGAAGGGATTGAGGTGGAACAGACGAAGGAGATCAGGGACTAGCCGGGCTAGTATGATCCAATTAGACTGACGCTTACAGTGGCTTTTATAGTAGTGTCACCACTACCCAACACCTTCCCCTTTGAAAAGGTTGAGGTTGATTGTTTAGGCATTACAATTTTCAATTTCACAATTTTCAATGCCTCCTCTTTTGACTAGAGGTTTTAATAACTATTTTCAATATAGCTTAAAGCTATCAATACAATCAACAATTTAGCCACAGCGTCTCAGTCTCTACTAATACTCACAACAATAAAAACATGTGGGATGACAATTTTGGGGGCAAAACAAAATTTAAATTACATTACAAGAATTTACAAAATATCACAGTTTGTCATCTTAATCCACAGTTTTTGTTTTTCTTTTTGACTTCTGGTCGTCGACTTCGACAGCGCACACAAAATGTCCAACAGGGCAATCGCACGTCCTTGTTTGATGTTCCTCTTGTTGGTCGCTGTTCCAGAAGCATGTCACGTACACTTTCCATAGTGTTTCGTGACAATTGAATTCTTTTTATTGGAATTTTGAAATTGCAATTTTTTGGACTTACATTCTCTGAACGCCAAATAATTTTTCTTTTCTACAATTTGCAATTTCGAATAATCTTCTTTTCTTTGGAATTTTTTGGACTTACATGCATGTGAACGCCAACAATTTTTTATTCTTTTTCAATTTCCGAATGCTACAATTTTTCAATACTATTTTTCTTCAATAAACTCCTTCAATAGTATTTTACAATTTTTTACAATTCTTCAATGTAGCAATATTTTTCTTCAATTCGGAAATTTGTCGGCTTTTTTGTTTTTGTTTTGTTGTGTGCTTCAGGACTAATAATTTAAGCATTTTAGCTTTCAATTCAGGTATTTCACCTTTCAATTTATGTGTCCATCACGCACTAACAATTCAATTTTTTAATGCCGACAATTTACGACGTCTGTCCACTCACAATTCAATAATCCTTTTCAATAATTGCTTCAAGCAATTTTTTCCACTTCGCCTACTCTCTTTAGCTACTTGTCTCCTCTGTTGCTGTTGTCGCTCGTTGACGCTCCCGTAGACGAACTTGACTGTTGACGAATTCCGTAGTCGACCGCGCCACTGTTACGTCCGAAGGTTTAGCCGAGAGACTGGTGTCGACGTGCACAATAATAACAGTTTATCCAAGAGAGAAATGACAATGTAGGCGAAGGGATTGAGGTGGAACAGACGAAGGAGATCAGGGACTAGCCGGGCTAGTATGATCCAATTAGACTGACGCTTACAGTGGCTTTTATAGTAGTGTCACCACTACCCAACACGCATTCATGATGGAGTTTGAATGGTTCAGTGCGGCCTCCCCTCAGGCAGTCATTTCTAGGATCCATAGGCTTCACACAGTCAATTTCATCCCATTTGCGCCTAAGTTGGGGGTTGTTACGAAGACGATCTTTCATTTCGTGTCCCCAAACAACATGTAGAGAATATCCATGTTGTTGCTCCAACTCACAAAGGCGGTTCTGTGTACGTTCATAAAGTTCTTCAGCGGTACGGCCTGCAGCCAAACGTTGGTCTCGTATTGGGAAGCATCGGGGGCATCCTGAATTTTATTTTTTTAAATTAAACTTAAATTTTTTTTAAATATAAAATACCATGATAGTAACACCCCATATATTCAATTGCCAACGGCCTCAGGGGTGGTGAACGAAACCAGAGACCATCGAGACGATAACCACAATCTTCTACATGTGCCTCTCCAACTGCCCATTGAGCACATTGCACCTTGCCTTGAGCTTCTTCATTCTCCAATTCGAATAGACGAATATAACGCTGCGACTCTGCTGAAGCTCTTCTTCCTCTCAAATAACCACCTTCGGGAGAGTGAACTAGCCAGTCTTTTGGAAGAAAACAACGGCGCATAGTTGTCAAGGCTAGTCCTGCGGCTGTAGAAGATGCTTGAAAAGGGTCAAGCCCCTGTGTATGTTCCCCAATAAGACGTCTGTAGCGAAGAACACTTTCACGCAAGATCGCGACGTCGTTGGCACAATATAAAATTAATTGTTCTCGTAATTGGAAATTAACTCCGGAATTTATTTGCTGTTGTTGTTGGTGGTGCCATTCAATTAATTTAGCTCTCTTCTCAAATTTTTTAAAATCAGGTTGGTAGTAGTGAAGCGCTGGCAAACCCCGAATCCTCTTATGTAAATTTTGTCGTTTTACGTAGAGGTAGGGGAAGAAAGGCTTTACTGTTGCAACTTCTTCTGGTAAAGAGAATATTTTTGGAAGAGCATCAAGCTCACAGATGAAATAATTTAAGGAGTCTTTGAAGAGTAGTTTTCTTTGGTGATTACCACTCAGCCCCATAGAATAGATCTTCAAACCAGTTGTACATAAAAACTTTGGAGGTAGACTTCGCCTGTGAAGTGCTTCTAAAATTAGGTGGAAGTCATATTTCCCTCCGTTGTGGGCAATACATATTGTCAAAATATCTTGTGAACCATGCTAAATAATATTATAAATTTTGAAATAGAATTAAATTTTACATTTAGAAGATAGTCCAAGAATTGATCAACAGGATTTTCCTTTTCGTCGTCGAAGCTATGAAAGTACATTCGACGGGGATTATAAGAAAGTGTTGAGGGAACTTCTGTGTTGTCTCCTGTTCCATTTTTAAATGAGGGTGAACACCACTTTCGCCATTGAGAATTTGATGGTTTACCACAAAAACATTCAGTTGCGCGCTGACCAATTTCATTAATTCCAATCCCCGCTTTAATGCAATTTTCACAAATAACTTCAGCGATTATTAGAAGAGGAATATGTTTATACCCATTGTTGTTTGAACTTATTTGCACAGGTTGATCTTGGCTTGTTTCGGCATCAAAAAAGCACAGCCTTAATTTTTGCCTTTTATTTCTAATCCTTCGTCTCTGTTGTTGATGTTGTTCTTCATTTTCAGTTTCTGCTTCTTGATTTGTCTCCTCATAATTGTTATAATTTTGATCAATAGGAAGCGGTTGAATAAAGCAAGGCTGTTCAGGAAAATGAGGTCCTTTACACTTACTACATTCAACTGCCTGTTGTTGTATCTGTTGTTGTTGGGCTATACAATTATGTAGTTGTTGTTGACCAAAGACTATATTCCCACACGTTGTGCAAATTCGGCGCGATTGACAAATTGAAGCAAATGATCGCGATCGGGGCCCAGTCATTACCTCAGGGGGATGGTTAGTTAAATGATGATCAAAGCATGACCGCTGAGGGAACACATAGCCACAATCATTGCACGGGATCCTTTCAATTAGTTGGCATGGATAATCCGGTCCTGTTCGCATACAGAGTCTACAAACTACACTACAACCAGCCCAGTGGTATAAGCGAGTTACTCTCCTTTCACAATCAATACAAAAGCGATGAGCGCGAAACAGCTGCTCTGGTCTTCCAATGTAATTGTAGTGGTTATTTTGTAGAAGAAGGCAGATGTCAAACCGGGCAGCACGGACCGAACCTTTAGATAAAACAAATTATGTGGAAGATTTAACAGGCTTACCTTTAAATACAATCCGATATTGTTGTTCTTTTTGGAAAACAACAATTCGAATTTCCCCACCCATTGTTTGATTAACAAAATTTTGAATGGCAGTAACATGGTCGAGCGAATAATGTTGTAAATCAAGTGGAAGACCCGCATTCTGCATAAGTTCTACTGCTGCCTCTAAATGCTGCTCTTGTTGCCTGCAGAAAGAACGAAATTGTTGTTGTTGAGGGCCATTCACCTCCAGCAATCTAATTCGTTTGAGCCCTATGTTCACAGCACGTGCAAGACAATACCGGTCATTTGGATTAACCACTTGGACAATTGATCGGCATTGCGGTGTTAAGTTGTGTTCTATATCAACATTGCATGCACCTTGAATAACAGAAACGCCTTACATAGTTAATAATAATATGTAAAGCAAGACTGTTACTCACCTGTATGAACAGCTGGACTGTCTGTTAACTGGGCATTCAGATGCCAAACAGCAACAACCTTAGTCACGGTGGTGCCCGCCAGCAAGTCAATTCCAGCTTGAGACATCTCATTCAGACGTTCAATTGCTGCGGCCAAAGCTGCAGGATTATTCTGAGCTGGTGGGCGTAGCGGCACCGTGAAAGGGTTGTGAAATGCTGGCGGGTGTAGTTGCAACCCAACTCGAAGCGGTGGAGGCCGACCAGCTAATACCCGATCCAGTAATCGTGTGATTAGCGTTGTCATTGTTAAATCTGGCCGAGCATGCTCTTCAAGTGGGTTGAATCGCACATTACAGACCTCCCCTCTGGTATTTCGAGATCTTGAATTTAATTGCTGTACAGATTCGATTATAAATGGGTCGTTATTCATTTCTTGTTCAATTTGTGCCTATAATTAAAAAATTTAAATTCCCATATAAGATTGAATAAAATAATGTTTTTAAATTAAAGAAATTTTTAAATATTTGTAGGGTCTCTCTCTCTCTCTCTCTTTAAATTAGTGAAATACTAAATTAATTGGAGGAGGGGCAAAAGAAGGAATGACACAACACGGAACGGCTAAAACATGGAACGACAAAACAAGGAACGACCAAAATACGGACCATACCAAAACACGGAACGACCAAAACAGTCAAGAGAAAATTTAAAAAAACTTTTCAGGATTATTTTTATATGTTAATTTTTAAAAAATTCTGATTTTAAAAAATGTTCTGATTTTTAAAAATATTCTGATTTAAATAAATTTGATTTAAAAATTCTTATTTAAATAAATTCTGATTTTTTTTAAATATATGATTTTAAAAGTATTTCGTGTTTAGGTCATTCCGGGTTCTGTAGCCCGGCACGACTTAATTGCCCATTTTCAAAACAAATTATCATTTGATTTATTCTTATAAAAACAATTTTATTTATTTAATTAAAAATGTAGGTATAATATGGTTTATAATTATTTAATAATAAAAAAGGCATATATTTAAAATAATTCTATGAAAATTAACTTATTTAAAAGATTAAGGCATGTATTTAAAATAATATTAAGACGTTTACTAATTTAAATAGAAGTATTAAGGCAGGCAAGTTAACAAAAAAAAAACTAGGTACTTTATTAATATCCCGCCCCACCCTTATTTGAGTCTCAGATTTTGCTGTCTTTAATGTCAATCATTTTTTTCTTAAAAGATTACTGGTCAAGAGCAAGTATTAGGAAGGAAAAAATAGCCTTCGGCGGCAAAAATCGGTCCAACGGGAAAAATTCAACATTTAAAAAGAAGGAAATCTGACCATTCCGAGGCATGAAAAATAAAAAGTAAAATTAATGAGACTCAAACAGGGGTGTGGGCAGAATATTAATAAAGTAACAAAAACTAATTATAAAAAACATTAGCAAATAAAACAGGGATCCTCTTGCCTTAATTTTAAAAAGTAATAATTTTAGTATTAAGTATTGGCTGAGGATCCCTGCCCATCGCGTGCGCGCCCGTCAACCGCCGCGCCATGAAGCATGTCACGGCGGCAATACGGGCACACACGCGATCCTTGCGCCCACTTAACAAAACAATTATAATGCATTTTGTGGAGACATGCCATAAAAACAACTCGGGTGCCAGCAAAAGGCTCCTGGCAAAAGCATTCTTCTTCTTGGGCGTCAAAATTAGGAGGGAGCGTTACCACATGTAAGTCAAATTTTTTTACCTCCCGCGCTCCCAAGCCCTCATTATCCTCATCATCCTCAGGGACCTCCAACTCCAAACCATTTTCACGGAAAAAATATGCGGGCCTGCTGGGTGGAGTCACTTCCACAACTTCATCATCATCATCATCGTCCACGATGACAGCTCTCACTAAATTAAAAATTTTTGTTAGTTTAGAATAAAACCAGTACCCCCCCCCCTAAAGACAACTTCACAACTAGAAAACTAACCGTTATTTTGAACGGCCTCTGGATTGACATATACTCCAAGGGGGGGGAGTTCTTCCAATACGCCCTCGCAAACGTGGCGATACAGCTCTTGCAGCCGGGGGCCTTCCAGATGCCCGGAGAGCCGATGTTGCAGCTGCAACCTCACGCTCCCGGGCATTCTGGAAGGCCCAGAATGGTGATGGCGCTGGAGATGCTGCTGTTGAGGATGATGATGATGACTATAATACATTTTTTAAAACAAATAGTTGTATTAATTAATTTTAAAAAATTTTTTACTTTAAACCAAGGTTTAAAGTATTTTTTTTTTCTTTAAACCAAAAAATAGATTATTCAAAAAATTTAAGAATTAATTATCAAATTTTAAAATAATAAAATTAATTCTATAAAAAACATTTTATTCTTAATTATTTTAAATTAATTAGGTAGTATTTAACGAACATATTTTTTTCAAAAAATATATTATTACATCAGAGAAAAATAATTTTTTAATTTTATCAAAGAAAAATAGCAAATTCAATTAAATTAAAAAATAGAAATTCCCACCATTTATAAATTGAATTTGTCAAAAAACATGATTAATTTTTAAAAAAATTAAATTAATTAAATAAAATTTAAAAAAATAAATTTTTCTAATTTTTAATTAGATGATATTTTAAAAATAAATTTTTTTCAAAAAAATATTACATCTGAGATTAAATAAAAATTTAATTTTATCAAAGACACATGAATTTTATTAAATAAAAAATTTAACAAATTTAATTCCATTTAAAACTAGAAATTCCCAAAATTTATAAATTGCAGTTTTCAACAAACATAATTAATCTGTAAAAAATTTGAAATTAATTATATAAAATTTAAAAAACAATTTTTTTTTTTTTCAAAAAATTCTAAATTAATTAATCAGATATTTTAAAAAACATATTTTTTTCAAAAAAAAAATATTATTACATCTGAAATTAAATAAAAAATTTTATTTTATCAAAGACACATGAATTTTATTTAATAAAAAATTTATAGCCGTTTAAAAATAGAAATTTCCAACAGTTAAAAATTGAAAGTTCAAAAAACATGATTAATCTAAAAAAATTTTGAAATTAAGTTATAAAATTAAAAAAAAATTTTTTCCAAAAAAATTTTACATCTGAGATTAAATAAAAATTTAAATTTATCAAAGACATATGAATTTTATTTAATTAATAATTTAACAAAATTAATTAAATTTAAAAATAGAAATTCCAAACATTTATAAATTGAAATTGTCAAAAAAACATGAATAATTTTTTTAAAGCATTAAATTAATCAATAGAATTTAAAAAGCAAAAAAAAGAGAATAACATTTTTTTATTTTATTTAAAAAATATATGAATTTTATTTAATAAAACTTTTAACAAATTTAATTAAATTTAAAAATAGAAAAATTGAAGTTGTCAAAAAATGATTATTTTTTTTCACATTTGAAAACTGATTTTTTTCAAAAAATATATGATTTTTTTTTAAATCATGAAAACATTCAAAAATAAATTTTTTTTGACAAAACTAAGTTAATTTGATTAATACAAATAAAATGAATAAAAAAATTCTTTAATTTTAATTACTAACTAAATTATTGAATTTAGAATTAAACATTTTTAATTGAGTGAAAATTACTTAAAATTAAAAATAATTACTTAAAAGAAAATCCAAATTATTTTATTAATCCTCCATTATTTTACTAATCCTCTATTCATTGAATTACTTAAAATAAAATATAAATTACTTAAAAGAAAATAGTAAAATTTATAATTACAAATACTATTAGTATTTGAAAATGTTAAATAATTTAAAAAAATTTTATATCTAAATATTGAATAATTTTTCTAAAATATCTACCCCTCGTTGATCCGTAGCACGCTCACGATTTGCACGTGCATTAGTTTGAGAACCACGAGGAACTGGTGCTGCGACTACGTTGTTTGTGTAGCTGCTGCTGCTGCTTGTTCCCTGCATCTCTCTTTGCATGGCCATATTTCCTAATAAAAAATTACACGAAATTTTTTTTCCTATTATTATTACCAATAGGAAGTACGTTGTTTGCAGCGCCGCTGTTTGTTCCCGGCATCTCTCTTTGATTGGCAATATTTCCTGCTAAAAAATTACACGAATATATTTTTTTTTTATATTATTATTATTACCAATCGGAATGTTGTTGTTATCAGCGGGAGCCTGCTGCAAATTATTGTTGTTAGCTACGTTGTTGTTGTTGTTTGTCCCAGTAATAGCAAATGCTGACGCACGTGTAAATCGCAAAACAAAAGGTACGGTGCCCGTCCACCTGCCTCTGTTGTCCCCTTGTTCCACCACCGTAAGTGCGGTAAATGTGTAGATCTTTAAGAAAAATCATTTCAAATAATTTTTTTAAATTACCTCATTAACCCTGGCAGTCTCAAGAATAGCAGCACATTGATCATAAGCATATATGCCGACAGTCTGAGTATCAGTGCCAAAGCCAAAACTAACACGAACGTCACAACGATCAAAGCTGCGTCTAAGAGTTGCCCCCCGATGAACAAATTGAACAAACCCAGTCAAAGAACTAAAATTTTTAAATTAAATTTTTAATTTTTTTACACAAAAAATTACTTAAACACGTGATTTGTGCGCCACCCTGCAAAGGCATAATTGGATGATGTCATTCGATTGCGGATGTCTATGAGTGGCAGAAGCATAGCCGCAGGCGGCATTTCAACAATATTAGCACGTGCCCTTTCAGCGGCTATTATTGCCTCCAACTTATAGAAATAAAAAAATTTTTATTACATGTAAAAAGAATTTTTAATAAAAATTAAATTTTTAATAACAAAATTAATTTAATTATTTGTAAAAATTACATCAATATTGTTGTTTGGTAAGTTATTGTTGTTGTTGTTTAATAAGTTGTTGTTGTTGTTTGGTAAGTTGTTGTTGTTGCTTGGTAAGTTGTTGTTTGGAAAGTTGTTGTTGTTGTTGATATTATTTGCAGCTGGTAGAATATTAAGCCCATTGTCGATCCGAGCTCTATTAGTAGGTGGCGCATCAGAAGAATTACTAGCTGGTCGTCGTCGATTGGAACTCATTATTAACTAAAAAATTAAAGTGAATATTATAAAATTATTTTCATAAATTAAATTGAAAGCGGGAAATAATAAACTTTAATTTTATAAAATGTTTACATAAAAAATAAATAAAATTTATAAAATGAAGTAATGAAATAAGGAGAGGTTCATTTTTGCTCCTTGCACAACCCGCCCATCTACTCGGAAATTTTGTAAAGTTTGCCGACTGAGAAAAAAGTTTTTAGGTCTTTTTTTTTATTATAAACTTAATTGTTTTTAAATTTCCATCATTTTTTATAGTCGGAAGTAACTTGTAGTTCACACCATCTTTTTTACAAAAGGTTGACCGGAAAGAAAAAAGGAGCAAAAACCAACCCCAAAAAGTCAACTTTTTTGAAAGATCAAAACTATTTAATTTTTAAAAATTTTTAAAAATTACTTCAAATTTATATTTATCGATGAATGGCCAGAACTATCCATTTTCCTCCCACTATAATTTAGTCTGCAACGGCACATACCCTCAGCACTATCACAGTGATTGGCATAAGCGCCACCAGGATCGCAATCGCTAGAAAAATATTTAAAAATCTTTAGTCGAATTTATAAAATATTTTTAAATCAAAAATTTTAATTACATTCATAATTAAATTTTTAAAAAATCCAACATTATGGATATATTTCATAAAAATTCTACAAAAAAAAATAAAGCCAAATATAAAATTTTTTACCAAGTCTTGCATCCATTAGGATCGTCAACACTTAGTCCATAATGTTCTTGAAGACAATGATCACATTGTTCTCCCATTACAAGAGCCTTACATGGACATTTTCCTGTCACTTTGTCCAAACCTTCATTCCCATAAGTCCCAATTAGATTCCAAGAACATGGCCGACACCATCAGGATCTTCCTTTCTCATTTCCCAAAATCCAATTTTACATCGATCACAACTTTAGATAATTAAAAAAATTTATGTTGTTTTCTCAATATTTTTTAAAATTACTTTGGCCCATCAACATTGCTTTTGCAATAACATTTTCCTCCAAACAATCCACGTTCTGGGCCTTCTTCACCCTCACAAATTTCTTCGAATTTAGAACCCCTGCGATCGCACTGGCATGGTCTGCAGACGTATGGATCTCGAATGGATCTAAAAATATATTGCAGTTAAAGAAAATTTATCGAGAATTACTTAAATTCCGAACTTTTTGTTTTCGAAACCCTAAAAAGACAATTACTTAAGCAAGGTCAATGAAATCTATAAATATCGGGACTTTGTAAAATTCTATAAAATTAGAATATTTTCTCTAAAATAAATAAGCCTCGTTTATCGAATATATTTGAATGGGATTAGAAAATATTATTTTTAACTTTTAATATTTATTTTGTCTAGATGCCCATACTATTATCCAAATTTCCTTAAAATTACCCATATTAAATCCCAACTTTGCCATTTTTTTCAAAATATTACCTTTGAGGATCTCGATAAAAATTTGGTTTGCATTGCTCACAATTGTTTCTCATTGTGTTATGTTGACAATCATCACGAACACCTCCAGAAGAAAATCCAGAAGCATTATAAACTGCCCAATCAAAATGGCAACTAAAAATATTTATTAAACATTATTTTAAATAAAAAATTAATTACCGAGTAGCATGATCATTACATTCGCATCTTTTACATTCATTTGATTGATCTTCAATGCCTGGTCTCCATGGTGAATCGTTGTAAAAGTCTTCGCAGTCATCACTATTCATTCCATTCATGTTATGAGTACATTCACATCTTCCATGTCCCATATCTTGCGATCTTAAAATTTAAAAGTTGGGAGTGTCAACATTTATAGAATATTTGATGGAAAATTAAAAATAATTTTTGAAATAAAGATTCGGAACAGGTAAAGCTGTCCGAGTAGATCAAAATACTTAACAGACATTGTCTAAATATCATCGGAAATTATTTTAATTACTTTGCAGTTAGTATAGTTTCATCTCCTCCCTATTTTATTAATTTAATAAAATATAATTATTTTTATTACATTGCAAATATCAAAGGCAATTGTTTCAAAAACAAGTACAGAACCTGTAGAGCCAATTATAGTTAGAGGCTGGCCACTGAACTAGTGATATATGATGCCACAGCTCGCACTGCTAGCTAAATTCTCCATTGCTGCCTTTAAAAGAATTAAAAATATTCCTTAATTAAATAACCATTCTTTGATGAGTAGCTTCTTCAAGAAGACCCCCAAAAGTTACAATTGGGGCCAACAGTGCAAAATACATAAAACAAGTAGTTGCTATACATTGAAGGTTCAACGCATCAGTTAAATCGGATAAATAATGTGGGGCTTTCCGACTTTAAAAATTAAAATTTATTTTTAAATTAACACACCGAATATCTAACATTAAACCCCCCAAACAATTTCCCAGTTCTGCGTAAACCCGGATCTTGACTGTGACCATCCTCTTCTTCTAAACTAGTTACAATTAATAAAATTAAAAATTATTTTTTTTAAAACCTTTTTCCAAGCAAGTTTAGACCCTCCAATTCCTGCAAAATCTTTTCCATTAATCCCATAAGGTAATCCAGTTGTGGGATCCTCAGTACTAGTTCCTGCCAATTTATTGTAGGAAAATTTCACTTCTAGCTGAGGGCTTTTGCTAATAATTTTAAATTTTAATATATATATATAAGTATTCTAAAATGCACTAACTTGAATACGGCTCTGTTGATTAGGAATTGTACTAGGAGGCTCAATTCGAATGCTAAAAATTAAAAAAAATAATTTGTATTTATTTATATTTTTTTTGAAAAATTAAATTCTTAAATTAAAAAAAAATACTTTATCAAAAATTCCGACCTCGGATCCCATTCGCCGGTCATTAAACGGCCAGTGCATCTAATACTTCATCAATACCATCTAGTAAATCCGAACGTTGTTTTGCCTTGTAGGCACCTTTATGGAATAACCACCACAAGTATTAAGGCAGCAAGTTCCCCGTCACTCTAAATTTGGTGACGGGGAACTTGGAGAATCTGCTAAAAAATTAAAAGTTGCAAACAATAGTTAATGCAAGAAAAAATTAAAATAAAACGGGCAAAATAAATCTAACTGTAAAATATCTGAAAGCAAAAGAATTGGATAAAAAATTTCTATCGATTTACTTAAAAACACCTAGTTGTTAAGAGAGTATGCCCCTGCAGAAAGAAAAATATAGCCAAACATTTTTGTTCTTAGTAACAATGGCGAACAAAATAAAAAGTATAATATACATAACACCAAATGTTTAACACTATGCCAAATACATTATTTGAAAATTTTCCATTTTAAAATTGGCACTTTGAAATTTAGGTATTTTTAATCTTTTTCTTACTGTACACCTCAATTGAGTACCAACTCAACTGAGTCCCGGACCCTATAACTTACGAAGGAAAGGGCACTATTTTTTTTGCTCTAGGTACCATTGGATAGAGCATTAAATAGGCTACTGGTAAAAAAAAAGTTATGATCTATAAAGTATCGAAAAATCAGATTTTTTTTGAAAAAGTTAGTTTTTTAAATCATTGCTTTTTTTTTAACAATCAATCAAAAATTTTGATTTTTTGGTAGATTTGGAAATTTGAACAAAGGGCATTTAAAGTATTCAACTGTTCAATAGGAAAAAAGTTTCCAATAGGTTCATGATGCATTAATAGTAAAATTGATTTAGCTTCTTAATAGCTTAGTTGGTAGAGCATCCGCCTATAACGTGAAGGTCGCCAGTTCGATCACTGCCGAGTGGCTTTTATTTTAAAAGTATTTTTAAAAGTTGACAACTTGGCAGTTGACATTTTGCCCCTGGACATTTCGAAAAAATGGCATTTTGACCCCCGTCATTTTGTCATGTGACATTCTGTCCCAGGACAATTTGTCATGTGGCATTTTGTCGCGGGACAAGATGGCAATAACTGGCCAGCCCCCTGCGGCCGGCCAGGGAAAAATTTCTCTAACACCCCTCGCCCGATATTTGTCTCTCCTATAATTGTGTAGTCTATCATCAATCAATAATTTATTAGTGGACATATAGTAGTCACGATTGAGTCCCCACGATTGAGTCCGCACGATTGAGTCCCCCTTGTATATACCTCAATTGAGTCCCCGTGGATTTAATAAGTTTAAAATTTCCATATCCGGCATGCGGGATTTTTCCAAAATTTCTATTTTTTAAAGTATAAATGCCGGGCAGACCACCTGTGCACCCCTGCTGCACCCCAAATACCCTGCGTAGCAGCACAAAAAAGTTTTCCATCGAAGATTCAGTTGATCATAATTCTGTTCAATATCATCCAATCGAGCTGATTTTGGTATCTTTCAACTCAGCTCGTCGAGTCCTTTCGAATGAGCTATTTTTTGTTTATTCAAATTTTACACCACAAAAATTCCCCCATGGATTTGACTCATTCGAATGAGCTGTCATTCAAAAAATCTCGATATCCCTCTAATCCCCAAATCCACAATATCCACCGATATCCCCCTTAATCGCTTAAATCTACTTATATCCCTTAATATTCACCGATATCCAGCTTGATACCTCGATGTCGCCTACAAGTCCCCTGATGTTAACTTTAATCCCTCCAAATCCCCAGATATCTCTCTTAATCCTTTCTAATATAATTAAATCCACGGGGACTCAATTGAGGTATATACAAGGGGGACTCTATCGTGCCGGGACTCAATCGTGGGGACTCTATCGTGCCGGGACTCAATCGTGGGGACTCTATCGTGCGGACTCAATCGTGGGGACTCAATCGTGCGGACTCAATTGAGGTGTACCGAAAATATTTGTTTAAACAGATTTAATAAATTTATCTCGATTCTAACATACAAGAATTTTCCATTTTTCTCTAAATTGCTTTTAGTATTAAAAAACGTTTACGTAATATCGTCAACGCTTAATTTTTATATATTTTATGTTTTAATAAATTTTAAATAAAAATCTGTACAAATAAAAAAATAAATTTTATCATTGATTTTTAATTTTTAAAATAAAAAATATTTTTAAATAAAATATTAATATAATAAAATTGGAGAGAAGGGGTTATAGCAGGGATGTGCCAGTTTTGCCTTTCGTCTTTTCCTTTTAAAATCAGTTAAAAACACCCCTGGACTATAGTATTTGTGACAAACAAAAATAGGAAAGATAATTGGAAAAATAATAATTATCGTGTAGAGCGGGGTCGATTTACTGTTGCCAACTTAAGGACCCTGATGGAAAAGTATAAGGCTTTTTTTAAATAACTCGATCCTAAATACTTGATGAAATTTAATTTAAAAATTCTGGGGATTAGAGAAAAAAGATTTTCAGCTAAGGCACTGGAGCTAATTTTTAGTTCATTTAGGTACTTAATATCTAATTAAACTTTCAAAATAAAAGTTGCAACGCTAAAAAGTTGAAGTTTCATTACACATACATACCGTATTTCCTCTATTAGAATGCCATAGAATTCTATTTTCAATCACCTTCCAGAGTGGCATTCTATTAGGAGGTGGGATTCAATTAGAGGGTGGCATTCTAATAAAGGAAATACGGTATATAAATTGAACTAATATGATCAAGAAAGTTAAAACAATTAAATAATATTTAAAGAAAGAATTGTGTTATATTTAGCAGGGCTGGGGGAAATCTAAAAATAAAAAGCGAAATACGAAATGCGAAACTTTTCTCGCTGAAAAATGAAATATGCGAAAGATGCGAAATTAGCTCAGTCCTTTATAGGTGTGTTAAAAATAAAATTTTGGTTTGACTGTTTAGAAGGTTTTCTACTTAAAAATTTTTTAAAAAATTACTATCAAAAAATTTCAATAATTACTCTGGGAATTACTAATATACTACTAATATAAGAAATTTAAAATATGAAAAATTTAGATTTAAAAAATATAATTTAAATAAAATTTAATTTCCATTTTCTTTTCCAAGTAAATATTCATTTTCTTCTTTTTTCCCATTATTTGCTATATTCTTTCCTTTTTTCGATTTAGTATTCCAAAATTTTGTTAAAATGTTAAATTTTTTTATTTTTGGAAATTTAATTCCAATATTTAGTGAATGATTACGTTTTAATTTTAAATTATTTTTTGTTAATCCTTCAATATCTGTTTGGCTTCGGGTAATTAACAAATTATTTCCATCAGAAGATTCTTCTTCAGTAATTTCATTATTTCGATCATGTGTAATAACATAACCAGTTTTTGAAAATTTAGCTAAAAATTAAATTATTTAAATTGTTTTTTAAATTTTAAATTATTCAATTAAAATATTTTTTTATTTATAAGAAATTGATGGGATTGAGAAGGTTTACATCCTTAATTTGTTTACCTTGTTTACATCCTTAATTTCTCTTATAACATTTAGTCAAATAAATATTTGGACAAGGGGGGGGGGAACTAAATGGTTAGCCGACTTTTGCGGACCGACACTTGCGGACCGACATTTAAAAAAATTAATGTTGAAGACCGGGTAATGGGGCAGAATTCAAAATTAAGGAGGTAAAAACTGCTTAAAGCGAGTTGGAAGGATTAAGGTGATCTGAAAAAATTGAGTTTGCTTTTAAGTAATATCAGTGATTTATAGGGATATTGGATGAGATTTGGAGGGATTGATGGGTCCAACTGTGGCATTTTGGCGCCGTATTATTTTTGTAAGGAAAAAAATAATACAGACCTGTGAATTTCTATTAGAACCAAAATATTAATACTTGTTTGGAACAGAATTTTTCGGGTCGGGGATAAACGGAATCATTTAGAAAAGGGGACGCGCTCAACTTTAATTTTGATTTTTAAATGAATTTATTTTAAATTTTTTTGTAGTACATACATATTTTTAAAATTTTTTATCACCATTTTATTTTTTATTTCATTTCGGGTCCGCAAATGTCGGGTCCGGAAGTGTCGGTCCGAGAGTCGGTCCGCAAATGTCGTTTAGCCAACTAAATAAGTACTTTCTTTTTGTGATTTTCTATGGTCGTATCTTCGTCTTTAATTATTTTATTTCTATGTACGTAAAAAATATTAAAAAATATTAAAAAATGTTAAAAAATGTTAAAATGACCATTTCAATAAAATAAAGAAAAATATGATTCCAGCACCCCTTTCAGCCGAACTTTTTACCTTTTTCTAACTCATTTCCTTCATTAGCAATTAATTCCCAATTTTTGGTACCCTTTGTAAACAGAATAATTTTCATTTTTTTATCATCAATATAAAAATATTTTGACAAAATTTTTTTATTTAAATTAATTTGTTCCTTTTCTCCTTCATATTTTTCAATTTCTTTAATAACATCTTTGTCAAATTTGTAAAGAATAAATTTTTCTTTATCTTTACTATATTTTTCTTGAACAAACGGCTTATTATTTTCCAATTTGATATGATAATCATCAGGCTAAAATTGGAATAATTAATTTAAGGGAGTGAACCCGATTAGAATAGAAAATATCTAATTCTCGGTAAGCTTTAGTGTTACCAGGGATTTCACTTAATATTAGCCCTATAATATTCAAGGGTTTTTAAATAACTACATATTCCTCGATTTTTTTATCTTTTTATTTTGTTAATTAAAATAAAATTATTTTTAATTTCCATTTTAAACGTGGGAAACATGGAATTAACTAAAATTTGTGATGCGTCGGGACGGAATTTATTTTGTTTGATCTAATATTAGTCGCGCTTGATGCTAAAGATCCCAAGATTCGATGCCAGGAAAATAGCTGGTCTTTAACAAGGCCAACTTTTCCTGCATAGATTTAAATCTCTCAATGATATAATGAAAAGCCCAGGTTTTTCTTCAACTTGCCTTTCAACTCCTAACTAACAAACCAACTATAGCTATTTCTCTCCTTTAGCTAGTGCAAAAGGTTAATCGGCGACTGGGAGCGAACCAGCAGCAGTAGACCGGACTGATGTGTCATTCATTACACCACGCCGCCTACTGCAAAGCCTTAGGAATTAAATAGCTATATGCTTTACATCACTAAATTTCCGATATCCTTCCACTGATTAAATCCTAGGGCCTTATTTGATCATTCTACATACTCCCTTCTTTTTATTCTTGCCTAGATGAATCAAAAAATTTTTAAAATAATTTTCGAATTTTTGAAAAAATATTTAAACAAAAATAAAATAATTTTTTTACATTTTCAATTTTCAAATCAAATTTTTCAGTTTTAACTTTTTTAGTTGCCAAACATTGATCTCCTTCACTTTTTGTTAAATAAAGAAAATCTTCGAACATTAATTCATTCTCTATCAATTTAATATTCTTTACCAAATAAAAAAATTCACAATTAAATAAAATTTGATTAGGAATTTGTTGTTCGTTATCGAGAAAAAATAAACAATTTGAATAAATAACATCAACATAGAGAGCTTTTATTTTTGAATTTTGAAGAAATTGAATGAAAAAAAGGAAGAAAATAAATTTTAAATTAAAAATGGAGGACATTTCTATAATTTTATAAAAATTAAAAAAAATATTTAATTAAAAAAGAGAATAGAGAGAAAATATTTCAAAATTTTAGACTTTAAAAATTAACAGAATAAATAACGATGCCTGCACGATGAATAAACTTTTATTCTTTTGCTCATATAATTAATTTTTATTTTTTTTTAAAGAGAGAAAAATAAATTAAATTTAAAAATAATTTTATATTATACATATGTAAAGGTAAAATAAAAAAATATATTTATAAAATAATATTCTGTGTAAAACACAAAATATAAATAAATTTTAAAAGTCATATGAGAATGTAAAGCGGGAAAAATAAAAAGCACTTTTAAAAATATTTTTCTTTAAAAATTTATTTACGTTAATAAAAAGTGCATTTAATTTTGAAAGTCTGAGAATAGACAAATTTGGCAATATAAAATAATAATATATTTTTTTAAAGGACCCTTTGATTGTGAAATTCTATTAAGAAATTTTATTTAAATTTTACAAAAATTTTTAATTAAATAAAAATTTATTTAAAAAATAGAATAACTTTATTTTTTAGTATGTAGAAAGCAAAAATAGACATTTCAATGAATTTGTGTATGCATGTGTACAATAACTGTGGGTAGTAGAGCTCCTAAATCTGTAAAGATTTTATGATAGCAAGATGAACAAAATACAAATATGTAGGTAGAAGTGGTAAAAACACAACGTTGGCATTGGTTCTGAAAAGCAAAACTCGTACTTATATCTATAGTTTTGTACACATTTTAGGTCTGAACTTTTTTAATACTATGAGGAAGAGAAAAAAAGAGGGGGGGGGGGGCACGAACATGAATTTTACCGATTTTTAAAATTGTACATATTTAAAAATTATAAGCATTGTTCTTGGTTTTTTTAAAATGAAGACATAAAATTGGGGTTGGGGGCCGATCCGGCCAGATCGAGTCGGGCATCGAATTTTGTCCCGAAAAGGACTCTCCCGGTGGCCAGAAAAATTGACTCGAACGTCGGCCCAACTCGAAAACATTTTTAAAAACATAAAATAAAAACACATAAATGTCTAGACAACATATATTAAAATAAAATTTTAAATAATTTTATTTAATTTTGAAAGAATATATTGGCAGGGCCAAAAATAATTTTAAAATGAATAAATGTCTTTGATTGAGAAATTTGCCGAAATGTGTTTTGTGTATTAAATATTTTATTGGAAAAATAATTTTAAAGTGCAAATACTTAAAATAAAATAAAAAATTGTAAAGAAATTTATTTAAAAATATAAAATATTTTCTTTAATAAAAGTTATCTTCAACGTTGATTAAGTTGGTGTTTATAATAATTAAATAGGTTAATATTTATTTAAAATATTGTTTTTATTTGGGGCATAATTTGCACTAGTCGGATGATAAATTAAAAAACAACTAAATAAACATTTTTACAGTGCAGACCACACATTAAAATTTTTGACTATAAAAGTATGAATAAAATCGGAAAATATAAAAATTAATTAAAGCCTTATAACTCAAACTTAAATAGTTAAACAAAATGTTTATTTCATTATTAGCTATCTTGGCATTTTCTGCCATTATGAATAATGAATGTAATATTTAATTTTATTTAAAAATATAAAAATCTGTTTAGTTACTAACGCAATTGACCAAGCTGGACGTGACGCAGTAGTTTATTGGCACAATTATTTCCGTGCTGAACTAGTTGCAGGAAGGGTTAAAAATAAAACTGGAGAGTTTCTGCCAAAAGCAAAAGATATGAAAAAAATGGAATTTTCTTTAGAACTTGAAAAACAAGCACAGGCTTGGGCTGATAAATGCACTTATAGTCATTCGAACCCATATGGGAATTATGGAGAGAATTTCTATGCTTATGCAAGAATGGACAATGATTGTATTTAATTATTTAAATAAATCTTATTTCTCTAAATTAAAGCTGCTGCCATCGAGTATGTAGTAAAAGGATGGTGGTCAGAGTTAATATACAGAGGAGCTTTGGGACCTTATCCTGGCCAAGACTGCGTTGCATTTGATGCACCTCAAAATAATAGAGGTATTGGACATTGGACACAACTTGCCTGGTGGAACACTAATCAAGTTGGGTGTGGAATTGGACGTTGCCCCAAATATAAATCTTATGTTGTTTGCCAATACAAGCCACCGTAATAAATAAATATTTAATTTTATAGTAACAATTAATTATTTTTAGTGGAAATGTTTATACAGCATGTGTTTATCGTGCTGGTGAGCCTTGTGCAAGTTGCAAAGATAAATGTGATAGTAAAACCAAACTTTGCCTTAATTGATGTAAAATGTGAAATTTTTAAGGACTAAATTATAACTATATAGTTGTAAAAGATTGTGTTAATTGTTAATAAAAATTTATAGTTAAAATTGACTAACATTATTATGTAATTACTAATATTTAAATAACTCTTTTCTGTCTCGTTTTTGTTATTTAAACAAAAATATTTGTTGGTTCAGCTTTTGTTAAGTTAAATAGATGCTTATGTTGAAATATCGAGAGAAGCACCTAATTATCCATGTACAATAGTTTGATGTTGGGAAAACTAATAATATTAATTATTATTTTTAAGTGTGGATTAGATCAAAATAACCCTTGAAAACTAATCAAAATAACCTTTGAATGCTCTTTTCCCTAAAAAATTGTGGATTGCCAGAACTTTCGAGTCTTCTCACAAAAGTTTGATGACATGGCCAAAAATACGTGTGACTAATCACTTAATTCAAATTACTAAAACTGGTCATTGGTCCTCTAACAAATGGTACCACAAAAATTCAAATTAGCATTCAAGGGTTATTTTGATCATTCAAATTTAGCTTCTAATAATATTATTTTTTGTGAGAGATTTTTTTCCTTAAAAAGACTCCTAGTCATTTCTTTCTACAACTTTATTTAAAAAAATTATTCAAAATTTTTAAAATTAAAAAATATTAATCGATAAATCCACATTTAAAGCAAGGCAAATTTTGAGAGTTAAAAATAGCGATAGCTATTTTTAATTATTCGATTTATTCTCTTCATTCATTATAAAAATTAAAAAAAATTTATTTAAAAAATATTTTACTGCAATAAATTATTCTCCCCAAAACCCTTCAAGTATTGTCAAAAAGTTATTTGTGAATTTTTTAAAAGATTTTCTTCTTGACGTATTGTTATCGCCCGCAAAAACAAAGATATGTAAAGCTTTAAATATTTAAAGAAATCAAAGCTCGAATTTGTTTGAAAAATAAATATTATACATATAAATTTTACAAATAAATAAAATTTAATTTTTATCAATAAAAAACATATAAACATTAAATATTTAAATGTTAATTAATTTATTTTTATCTTCACTATTTTTTATTGCAACATTTCCTGATTATACAGAAAATGTTAATTTGTTGACAAGAACTTATGACGGTATTTTTTTGAATTTAAATGATTCCATTTGTCTATTAAAAAATATTCCAGAGATTATTAGCCTCAAAGATACCCTTTTCTATACATGTAATGCAAACGAAAAAAATATCCTTACAGCCTTGGAAGGCAAATATAAAATGTTATATTCGGCTGATTCAAATGAAACTGAATTAGTTGAAGTATTAATAAACAAACGAATAAATATTATGTCAATCCATTATTTGCTATTATCAATTGCTTCCAAACAAAAGAACAGAAAAAATTTATTTAAAGGGTTTGTAATTAATTTAATTAATTAAAAATTTAAAATAAAATTTAAATTTAAAGATGTATTGTGTCTGATATTGATTCAGAACAAGATGTTGCTTTATGTAAATTTATAGTTTTAAGACAAAAAACTTATGATTCATTTAATAATCAACAAGATACTTATTATTCTGAGGATTGTTATGATAAAAATAAAAGAATAAAAATTATTTCCGAAAATTTGGAAATAACAAAATTTTCAAATTTTTTAGTTTTTTATTTTTATCTGATTAAAATTGATGGGAGATCTCGGAAATATTTGAGGTAAAAATAGTTAAAATTCAAAGAAAATATAAAATATTTTCTTTTTAATTATGATAGTAATGTATAGAAATTAGATTTCACCGGAAGTTCCGGTTCCGGTTTCAGGATCCGTGATTCGGAACTCAAAAAGATCCGGTTCCGATTCCAGTCAAAATTTCGGTTCAGGTGAAATACAATAGGAATATAATTTAATTTTTATTTCGAATTAAAGAATACACAGGGTTGGATGGTTGTAGATCCTTTTTTGTTAATTACATATAATTTTATGTCCATTAATTATTAAAATAAATATAATTTTAATTTTTTAAAATAATAATTTTAAATATAAACAAAATCCCAACCAAATTACAATAATTTTTAGTAATTTAAATCAAAAAAGTGCAAAAACACGACAAATATTTGCAACAAACGATGATTCTAAAATTAAATATAAAATTATTTTAACGAGGTTAGAAAATTTGTTTGGACGGATTCGAGTTTTAATTTTGTTTGAATCTATGCCTAAATTATTTCCGAAAGGTTTTTTAATTGTTAAAATAAAAATTAAATTATGAGGGAATTAAAAATTAATAAATAATTGTTATAAACTTAATCCGCTATTTGTTATAAATTGGTTGTTATAAACCTAAATATCAACTATGATTATGGCTAACGTAACCGAAAAATCCAATGGATTTTCCAGTCTGGTCTTTATTGAGCTGAGACTCCCCCGCACACGATTCACATCAACAGAGGCACTTAGGACGTCATAGGATTGCCTGGGCATCAATAACAGAGGATGAGTGCGCGACCATAGTAGGAAATTTTTGGAGGCTTTTGGATGCTGCGTGTATTTCAGCGGGCGGAACTCATTTTGATTATTTGTTAAGAATATTTGTTTATTAGATTCTTTTAAACGTTTTGATTGTGTAAACTTATTTTGATTTTAAGGAAAATTAATTCAGTTTGATTAATTCCGGGAACTTTTTACTCACCCTGCATATCCCGTATATCCTCTAATAGAATACCTCTTTAGCAGGGGATTGTCAATAGGATGCCCCAGCACATTCAATTAAAGGTAATATGGTATTTTAATTTTGATAATTATTTAAGTTGAATATTCCACAAATCACAAAGAAGAAGAAGAAACAATTCTTTATTTATTTATTAATTATTTTAAAACGAAAAGCATAATTGAAAAATGGCAAATTAAACGTTTATTATTATTTATCGCTTATAAAGATTGGTTTAAAAAGAATTCGAAAGGTTAAAATATTTAAATTAAAAATTAAAGTTTTTAATTTTTTGTAGTATCAAAATGGTATAAACATTTAGAAGAGACAATAGAAATATTTAATCAAAGTTATTTTAAAGGAGAATGTTTTATTCAAAAACTTTTTCTTGAAAATAAAGCTTTAAATATAGAAATAAACACCCAAGAATTAGCAGTAAATTTATTTTAAATATTTAGATTTTAATAAAGAAAAAAAAATATAATAATAATATTTACTTATATTTTGAAACTAAAAATATAATTAACTACAAATATAACACCTACTAGAGACGTCCGAGACTCTTGGCTTGAGTCTTGATTCCAAGACGTTTGGGTTTTTCTGTCATGGTCATGTCTAGTCTTGGTCTTGGAAAATTTTAGGTCTCAGACATATAGAATTGAAGGTTATACTATCAAGAAAAGTATTTTCGGTTCGGATATCAGGGCAGGGAGCAGGCCAATTTACCGCGAGCCCAATTTACCGCCGAGCTATAACTTCGTTCATAATTGTCGAATCCGGCCCATCATGGTATGGGTCGATGCACCTCGTCTAGCTGAATCGAACGATACCATGGTGTACCAGATTCGACAATTATGAGCGAAGTTATAGCTCGGCGGTAAATTGGGGTGCACCCATCAGGGCAAGATCAGACAACCCTACTCACATATACCAATATGCATTTTTATTTTTTTCTGTCATGGTCATCAGACATATAGATCCGGCCCATCATGGTAAATTATAATTAGTTATCTTGGATAAAAATTTTGGATATCGAGATATCTCCCAAATGATCCTTCCAGTCCGATCTCATATTATAGGAAAATCTCTTCTGGATCTTAAGGATTAATTAAAGTCTTAAATTAATAAAAAAATATATTTTTATTAATTTTATGCAATTTTTATCACCACTGAGGAATATGCTAAAAATGAAATGAATGATAAACAAATATATTATCAAGCCGCAAAAGAATGTGCAGAAAAAATTCAAACATATACAGAGAAAGATGAAAAAGAAAATTTTGAAACAAAAATTAAATTTTGGAATTTATGTATTCATTTAAATTTGGATGACTTTTTTAAGGAAGAAAATATAAAAGGGCAAAAGGAAATGCTTGCAGAATTTTTAATTAATTATTTAAATAAAAATGTGAAGAAAATAAATGAATGGAATGAAAAATTGGGGAGAATTCATGGTTATTTTTTTAAAATTAAAATTAATTTTAAATTTTGAAAATTAATTTATTTTAAAATAAAAATACTTTTTTGGGGAATACAAAAAATATACATTTTCACGATTCCTGAAAATCGTGAATTTGGTTTTTTGTCGGCGCGATCCCTGATAGGTATAATAGTAAAGTAGAAGAAACAATCTCAAAAAAAGCAAAAGAATGGAGGGGATATGATCTTTAGAACTCTCCGATATAATGTTGTTAAACGATCAACTATCCCACCAACAACTATCTGTTTTAGCTTTATTTTCTAGGATGGGATAAAATTTGCGGGAATTTTTAGATTAAACCTCTCTTTAAAATTAAATTAGTCAAAAAAATTTTTTATTAAAATAAAAATTTAGAAATTGAAAAAAAGATGCAAGAATTAATAAATAATTCTTTAAAACAAATTTTAAATAAAGCCAAAAATCCTTTAAAATATAAAGAAAAATCTACTAAAAATAAAAGGAAAATTAAGGAAGAATTGGGAGAAATTAAAGAAGAAAAAAAAGAAAAAAATAAAGAATTAAAAATAAATAAACAAAAAAATATTTTGCCAAAAACTGAGAATAAAAATAAAATAGAAATTAAAGAAAAGGCAAAAACAGAAGAAAATAAAAATAGAAGTAAACAGAGATTGAATAAAATATTTAATGAAGATTTAAAGGAGGAAATTAAAGAAATAAGTGAAGATAATAAAAAAGGAAAGAAAAAATTAACTAGTAAAAATGATAAAAATATTATTAGAGATGATGAACAAATAAAAAGGAAGACTACTATTATTCCTTTAAATAATAATTATTTAGTTAAACAAAATTATTCAGATGTTCAAATATTTTCTAAGAAGAAGAAATGTATGTACATATTTTTAATATTAAGGTTTTCCACTTCCTCCCGTTGTGTCCGGAAAATTGGGCTCCAAGATTTTTCGGAAATTTGGGCTCCAACTTTTCGGAAAATTGGGCTCCAGCGGTAATTTGGGCTCTGCGTGAAAAAATCTGAATATTGGGCTCTAAAATTTTGGGCTCCGGGGGAATTTTGGGCTCTGAGGAAAAAAGTCAAATTATGCAAAAATTAGAGATGAGTCTTCGAAATCGGGAGACCAATTTGAACCAATTTGAGTATACTTTAAAGGAATAGGGCCAAGTACTCACCCAGACCAACTCCGAACCCAGAACTCGACTTCGCTCCGTAGGTTTGCATAATTTGACTTTTTTCCTCAGAGCCCAAAATTCCTTCAAAGCCCAAATTTTAGAGCCCAATATTCCGATTTTTTCACGCAGAGCCCAAATTACCGCTGGAGCCCAATTTTCCGAAAAGTTGGAGCCCAAATTTCCGAAAAATCTTGGAGCCCAATTTTCCGGCACCCCCTCCCGTCCTTCCATTTCCCTTATCTAAGAAAATCCGAGCTTTTAAGTACATTTTCTAATTTGTATCTTGTTTAATTAAAAATAAAAAATAGTAAATACTGTGGAATAATAAAATAGATATTTTGGCATTGTAATGAACACTCAATAAATGCCTAACCAAATACCATGGGTAGAGGAGTAATAAAGGCCTAACTACTAAATACAGAAACTTGTAAATTTATTTTCATTCAAACCCCCTCTAGCTATATATTTAATTATTATTTAGATCAATTTATCATCAGAATTGGATTTACTTCAAGTAAAAATATAATTATTTTTTAAATTAAATTAAACTACTTTTCCTTAAATTTCGGAAATATTTTAATTTTAAATTAAAAATTACTTTTATTTTTTTAAATAGATTATGAAAAGGACGTAAAAGTTTTAAAAGATTATGATAATAAATTCAAAGAGCATCAAATAATTTCTATCGAGGAATTGCTTCAAACACTTACTGATGTCAATATGAAAACAAAATGTTTATTTTTAAATTATTTTTTATTTGAAAATTTACACTAGATTTTCTAACATCGTAAATACTCTAATAGAAGCCATGGGTTTATATTTTTCAATGGGTCTCTTTCAATTAGAGGTGGGCTTCTACAAGAGGTGGGCTTTTATTAGAGTATTTACGGAAATATGAATTATCCTTTTAGCATTCCTTAACATTTTTCAAAACCAAAATTTATTATAATAGTCGAAAATGGAGGATATCTGTCCCGCATATACGACCCTATCGAAATATTCTCCAAAGAAGACAATATTCAAAAGTTTTTTTGTCCAGTTGATGATTTTATTAATATTATCCGAAAAAAAGTTAAAGGCCATGAAAATATTTGGAAATTAAGTGAGGATAATGAAAATGAGGATCAAGTATTTGAACCTTTATGGAATTCCAATTATACTAAACTTTACATTGAATACAAACATGAAAAATATCAGCGCAACTTTAATAGTAATCATTTTTTAAATAATTATTAAATAATTAAAAGACACCTTAATTTAAAGGGGAACATTTTGTTAATTTCGTTGGTCGGGGAATGCCAAACGTTAACTACAGGATTGGCAGATCCGAATATCTAGCTCCGAATAAAGTATCGAATTATAAACTTTAAATATAAACATGAAATTGCAAAATTTAAGTTTAAATAATAATCATACATTCGAAACTTTACATATCTGGAATTGGATATTTTTAAATCAAAAGAAGTGTATTTATTGTTGGATGGTAAGGGTTCTCAGATCATGGCAGAATAATAGGTACACTCTGCTTTAGATTTAATAACCAATTCCAGCTATGAACAGAAGCGCGGAATTTCACTTTCTCATATCGCTCTTCAACTCCCCTCGCTCATTCCCCTATCCTTTCTTCATCCTTGCCTAGCATGATCAAACTTTAATTTTTAAGTTGTTTATTCAAAAGAGAACAATTCTGTTGATATTTACAATTTTGATAAGAAAAAAGAAAGTTATAATTATATACGTAGAATTACCAGAAAAGGAATTGATGAATATATAAATCCTTCAACAATTAAAAATGATAACGAAAAAATTATTTTATTTGACAAAGATCCTTTTGGGTCAATAAATTATTCAGATTTATTAAATTTAATTAAAAACGAATTTTTTGACAAGAAAGGAATTAAGGTTTTGGATGAACGTATTTTCTTTTTTAAATTAATTTATTTATTGTCATCTGACAAAAAATTTGTAAAAGATTTAAAGAATTGGCCAAAAGAAATTGTAAACATAGAAAAAAATATCGAAAAAAGAAAATTAGAAAATTGGTTGAGTTTTAAAGAAATTATTGAGAATATAGACAACTAAGAAGTTTAGTATCTAAAAAAGTTTTTTTTGATTTTTATGAAATGATTATTTATGTTAAAAGTAGATTTGTGGGTGTTTTTATAAAAGTTAGAAAGAACAAAGAAATGCTTTAAAAACTTTAAGAAATTGTTTAGATTAAAATGCTAACAATTATATTTACTTTATTTGAGGCAGGGCTTACATAACATTTACGTGTTATTTTCGTTCCGTTTGACTTGTATTTATTATTATTTTTTAAAATTCATTTAACAATTTTTATTTAAATTTTTCTTTAAATTATTTAACATATATTATGCTCCATTTCCATTTAAAAAATATTTATTTTAAATTCGTTACTATAGAAACAATTTTTATTCAAGTATAAATTTTTTTAAATTTTGATTAATTTTGTTTAAAAATATAAATGGAACAATGGGATACTTGGCTAGCTAATGATATTTTTGTTTGTAAAAAAATTAAAAATGAAAATAATATTAAAGAAACAACAAATAAATTGACAGAAAATATCAGCAACTTAAATAATACACAGGAGATAAATAAATCCGATAAAACAATAACGACGCCTTTATGGTCACCAAAAATTGTATAATATAATATTTTATTTTTAATTACATATAATTAATTTATTTTTAAATTTTAAATAAAAGTTTTTTTCGATACTTTTGAATAGGGTTGGGGGGAACTAACTAGAACATCGGCCCTGTCCGAAAACCCCAACCCTACTTTTTAATATGGTAAAATTATCAAACACTCCCGACCCTTCGAGGTTTGGAGTAAAAAATGATGGTGTTTGCCGGGGAGGGATTGTAGGGTTCACAGTTTCGATGTACGGGGAGGGGGACTAACCCTAATTTTAAATATATTTAAAATTATTTTTTAAATTAAACTTTCATTTATTACAAAATTCAAAATAATTTTTTTGTTTTAATAATTTTTAACAATTTTTTGAAGACAGAAAACCCCAAAAAACTTAATTGTACATCAAAAAGTGATTTGAATTCTTTTATTCAATTAATTGAAAGGAAGAAACCTTTAAATGAAATTTTAAAAATTGAAAACCTTTCGGGTATTAAAAAAAAATTTTTTTTTAATTTTTTGTTTAAAAGATGAATTAAAAAATGAGGCAATTCTTTGGGATGAAAAATTTCCAGATTTGACAATATTTGGAAAAGGAATAAAGAAAAGTTTGGAACAACAAGAAAGAGATAATTTAAGAAAAATAATTTCAAAAAGAATTATTGAAGACCATTTAATGCCTGAGGTTTTTTTAGTTAAAAAATTAAAAAATATATTTATTTAGGTCTATGCTTCTCTTAATACAAGGAATTCAGTTAATAATAATTCGAAATCTGGCCATTCCTTTCTTCCACCAATAATGAATTCTCAAAAGAAAGAATTGAATAAAAAATTAAACAAAAGATGAACAGATGAACACATTCTAATCTTTCCTAAAAAGTGGAACTTCTTTTTAATCTTCCATAGTTTGTAAGCAATACAATCATTCTAAATTGATTTAATTAAATCTAAAAATTATTATATTCAGTCAGTATTGATATAACTAATACAAATTTATCAAAAAAAGTTAGTTATATCCGAATTATTAAAAGAAACAACATGAATCAGAAAAACCATCTAAAATTGGACACTATCTTAAATATCTGGATTCGAATATAGAATATCTAATAATTTTATTAATTTCATAATAAAATATTAAATTATATCAATTTCAATATTTATTGTTAAATAAAATTGTTTAATAATAAAATTTAAAAATCAAATCAAATAATAATTTTTATTCTATTTGTTTAAAATTTTATGAAAAAATTAACAAAAGATATTGGGAATAAAATAAAAAATTTTATAGAAATATTAAAGTTTTATTTGATTTTAAATTTAAAAAAAGTTCAAAGCTTTTATAAAATAAAAAATTATTTTTAATATTTTTACCTAAATCCAATCATTTTTAAATTTAAAAAAATTTTTTATAGAAAATTTTAGCTACATACATATATAAGATATTTATATTACTCTTGTAAGAAAAAGCAATAAATTTTAGTAAAGGTGGATATATAATAAGAGGATTGAACATTTTTTATTTGGTTTTCCCTATCCGGTTTTTATTATATTAAAAATCATTGGAATTAATCATACCTATATAAAAATTGAAATTTGAAATTCCAATGCTCTAAAGATCCAAATAATAGAAAAATGTTAACTTATTTAATAATAAAAGTATAGCTTCCGTTCAAGTAGTTGAAATGTACTTTTTTTAAATTTTTCGAAAAATTTAATTAATTTATTATAATCCAAAGTTAAATAAACAATATTTAAAGTCTGGACCACACAATTATTAAATTATTATTTTGCTATAAAAGCCAGAAATTCTAATATATAAATCAAAATATTGAAAAAATTAATTTAATATTAGAGCTTAAATAGTTAAAATGTTTATTTCATTATTAGCTATCCTGGCATTTTCTGCCATTATGAATAATGAATGTAATATTTAATTTTATTTAAAAATAAAAAAATCTGTTTAGTTACTAACGCAATTGACCAAGCTGGACGTGACGCAGTAGTTTATTGGCACAATTATTTCCGTGCTGAACTAGTTGCAGGAAGGGTTAAAAATAAAACGGGAGAGTTTCTGCCAAAAGCAAAAAATATGAAAAAAATGGAATTTTCTTTAGAACTTGAAAAACAAGCACAGGCTTGGGCTGATAAATGCACTTATAGTCATTCGAACCCATATGGGAATTATGGAGAGAATTTCTATGCTTATGCAAGAATGGACAATGATTGTATTTAATTATTTAAATAAATCTTATTTCTCTAAATTAAAGCTGCTGCCATCGAGTATGTAGTAAAAGGATGGTGGTCAGAGTTAATATACAGAGGAGCTTTGGGACCTTATCCTGGCCAAGACTGCGTTGCATTTGATGCACCTCAAAATAATAGAGGTATTGGACATTGGACACAACTTGCCTGGTGGAACACTAATCAAGTTGGGTGTGGAATTGGACGTTGCCCCAAATATAAATCTTATGTTGTTTGCCAATACAAGCCACCGTAATAAATAAATATTTAATTTTATAGTCACAATTAATTATTTTTAGTGGAAATGTTTATACTGCATGTGTTTATCGTACTGGTGAGCCTTGTGCAAGTTGCAAAGATAAATGTGATAGTAAAACCAAACTTTGTCTTAATTGATTTAAAATGTGAAATTTTTAAGGACTAATTCATATCGATATACATAGTTGTAAAAGATTGTGTTAATAATTGCTTGTGGACCGTAAATGCTTGTGGACCGAGATATATGGCTCAAAATGGTCAAAAACCATAGGTGGAGCAAGTATCGTAACTTGTATCGTATCTTTGTCCAATCTTGTTCAATCACAATGATTTTGTTGTTTGTTGACTCATCTTTGTTGACTCATCTCGTCGAACTGCTTCAAATGAGTAATTGTTTGTACAAACTTTTTTTATTCGAAATGTTCATAGGCCCGTATTTCGGTCCAGTCAAATCAAAAAAAAATGGGGGGGGGGGGGATCAAACAAACTATTACCGAAAAATTTCTAAACATTCTCTTATTTTTTTACTTATATATTTTTCTATAAGCGTAGTAGTACCTTAACGGTACTATGCGTTTATATCCCCACAATTCCGCAAATGTTTGTCCGCACTTTTTTTCAATCTTTCTCCTCATAAAAGATTAGAAACGGTCAAGTTAACCCGCATTTTTTCTTGCCTTCCTTCTCCTCTCACAAAGATTAGAATGTTCAAGTAAAATAGTAGAGGAAGACAAATATTCGCTTATAGAAAAATATATAAGTAAAAAAATAAGAGAATGTTTAGAAATTTTTCGGTAATAGTTTGTTTGATCCCCCCCCCCCCATTTTTCTGACCATTTTTTCATTTTTATTTCCGTTTCTACCTTATTGGTACCGTTCTGCCACACCCCCCAAAATTAATGCTCAAAATGTCATATATAGGTAATAAAAGGTGCTGAGTTGAACGGTACCACTTTCTTCCCGTAAATGCTTGTGGACCGAGATATATGGCTCAAAATGGTCAAAAACCATAGGTGGAGCAAGTATCGTAACTTGTATCGTATCTTTGTCCAATCTTGTTCAATCACAATGATTTTGTTGTTTGTTGACTCATCTTTGTTGACTCATCTCGTCGAACTGCTTCAAATGAGTAATTGTTTGTACAAACTTTTTTTATTCGAAATGTTCATAGGCCCGTATTTCGGTCCAGTCAAATCAAAAAAAAATGGGGGGGGGGGGGATCAAACAAACTATTACCGAAAAATTTCTAAACATTCTCTTATTTTTTTACTTATATATTTTTCTATAAGCGAATATTTGTCTTCCTCTACTATTTTACTTGAACATTCTAATCTTTGTGAGAGGAGAAGGAAGGCAAGAAAAAATGCGGGTTAACTTGACCGTTTCTAATCTTTTATGAGGAGAAAGATTGAAAAAAAAGTGCGGACAAACATTTGCGGAATTGTGGGGATATAAACGCATAGTACCAATTTAACTAATAAATATAAATCAACTTTATATATTGTTGTTTGCCAATTTATATTTGGATATCGGATACTTTGTAACAGTTGAATATATCTTGTAGCCCTTTTAGTTGAAGTAAAGTATTTTTCTTGTTACAAATGTGTGAAATTATTGAGTATTTTATAAGCCATACAAAGATCTCCAAAACTTTTCTTTTCTCTAATTTTTTAATTTACAAACCTGTGTTCAAATTTCATAAGTTTTATCAAATAATCCTTATTGTTTAAAGGAATTTTTGGTAAAATTTTTGAATTTTATACATAAAAAATAATCTAGACAAATCTAGACGTTATAAACAAAATTCTAGAAATCTCTAGACAACTCAAATTTAACTCAATTTGAAACAAAGAATTCTTAAATGACTTAAGTCCAACTCTCTAAGTTCTAAGTTCAATTCTTTCATTTTAAACCAATTAAAAGTCTAAAAGTTACACAACTTTTATTCAAACAAATTCTATTACAATTAGAAAAGCTCTTGAGATAATCTTACAAAATCTTCTCTGAGAATTTAAAAAATAAACTCTTATACAATAAACATTTTTTAAACGAGAGAGATAATTACAAAAAAACTCTGAAAGAATCTAAAAAACTCTGATTATTTACCTAAATTCTTAAGTTTATATGGAGGAAAAAAATGGGAGGATCATTATAGAATAAATAGAAAATTTACAAAAAGTACATAATGAATTTGAAAGAAATGGGTGTATTATGAATAAGCTTGATAAAATAAAATTTTAAAAATAAAAATATTTTAAAAAATGACAAGGGACAAAAAGGTCAAAAAATATAATAGAAAGTCGCGTTTCTTGACAACAATTTCAAATGAGTCATTGAAACAATTTTTCATTGTAGGTAAACACGGTTTACCGTGTTTTTAGAGACACGTATACCTTAATCACTTTCCAGCGCCGGAGGCTAATGATGAGGAGAATTGTTTCGAAAACAGGGGATTTTTCCAGCAAACATTATCGTGTTTCAATTACGGGAAAGTTTACGGAAAGTTTTTCCGAGAATGAGGGAAATTGTTCCGTCAGCAGTAGAAGTTATTTGAGGAATTTAATCAGTGAAAGAAGGATGGCGAAAATTTTGATAATAAAAATTTCGGTTCCGGATCCGGATATCCGATGATTTCCAACTATCCGCCAACCTTAGTATGCAGTATGCGACTGAAATCTGGAGTCCTTTAATAAAAGAACTATTAATTTCCCTTGAAAAATTCAAAAATTTTTCATTAGTTGATAAACCTTATGAAATTAGACTACAAATTTGTGAATTAATAAAATTAGAGAAAAGAAAAGTACTTGCCGATCTTTGTATGACTTAAAAATACTCAATAATTTCACACAATTGGAACAAGAAAAATACTTTACTTCAACTAAAAGAGCAAAATGAAGACAGATTACATGGGGAAATTGTTTTAATTAGAGATTTAAAAAAATTTTGGATTGAATTATTTGTTTATTATTAGTTAAATTTTATCATAAATCTTTTTATTAACAATTATTAACACAATCTTTTACAACTATGTATACCGATATGAATTAGTCCTTAAAAATTTCACATTTTACATCAATTAAGGCAAAGTTTGGTTTTACTATCACATTTATCTTTGCAACTTGCACAAGGCTCACCAGTACGATAAACACATGCAGTATAAACATTTCCACTAAAAATAATTAATTGTGACTATAAAATTAAATATTTATTTATTACGGTGGCTTGTATTGGCAAACAACATAAGATTTATATTTGGGGCAACGTCCAATTCCACACCCAACTTGATTAGTGTTCCACCAGGCAAGTTGTGTCCAATGTCCAATACCTCTATTATTTTGAGGTGCATCAAATGCAACGCAGTCTTGGCCAGGATAAGGTCCCAAAGCTCCTCTGTATATTAACTCTGACCACCATCCTTTTACTACATACTCGATGGCAGCAGCTTTAATTTAGAGAAATAAGATTTATTTAAATAATTAAATACAATCATTGTCCATTCTTGCATAAGCATAGAAATTCTCTCCATAATTCCCATATGGGTTCGAATGACTATAAGTGCATTTATCAGCCCAAGCCTGTGCTTGTTTTTCAAGTTCTAAAGAAAATTCCATTTTTTTCATATTTTTTGCTTTTGGCAGAAACTCTCCCGTTTTATTTTTAACCCTTCCTGCAACTAGTTCAGCACGGAAATAATTGTGCCAATAAACTACTGCGTCACGTCCAGCTTGGTCAATTGCGTTAGTAACTAAATAGATTTTTATATTTTTAAATAGAATTAAATATTACATTCATTATTCATAATGGCAGAAAATGCCAAGATAGCTAATAATGAAATAAACATTTTAACTATTTAAGCTCTAATATTTAATTAATATTTTGAGTTAAATATAAAAATTTCTGGCTTTTATAGCAAAATATTACTTTAATAATTGTGTGGTCCAGACATTTAAATATTGTTTATTCAACTGTGAATTTAAATAAGTTAATTAAATTTTTCGAAAATTAAAAAAAGTACATTTCAACTACTTGAACAGAATTTATTTTTAAATGTCTGGACCACACAATTATTAAATTAATATTTTGTTATAAAAGCCAGAAATTCTAATATATAAATCAAAATATTAATTAAATATTAGAGCTTAAATAGTTAAAATGTTTATTTCATTATTAGCTATCTTGGCATTTTCTGCCATTATGAATAATGAATGTAATATTTAATTCTATTTAAAAATATAAAAATCTATTTAGTTACTAACGCAATTGACCAAGCTGGACGTGACGCAGTAGTTTATTGGCACAATTATTTCCGTGCTGAACTAGTTGCAGGAAGGGTTAAAAATAAAACTGGAGAGTTTCTGCCAAAAGCAAAAAATATGAAAAAAATGGAATTTTCTTTAGAACTTGAAAAGCAAGCACAGGCTTGGGCTGATAAATGCACTTATAGTCATTCGAACCCATATGGGAATTATGGAGAGAATTTCTATGCTTATGCAAGAATGGACAATGATTGTATTTAATTATTTAAATAAATCTTATTTCTCTAAATTAAAGCTGCTGCCATCGAGTATGTAGTAAAAGGATGGTGGTCAGAGTTAATATACAGAGGAGCTTTGGGACCTTATCCTGGCCAAGACTGCGTTGCATTTGATGCACCTCAAAATAATAGAGGTATTGGACATTGGACACAACTTGCCTGGTGGAACACTAATCTAGTTGGGTGTGGAATTGGACGTTGCCCCAAATATAAATCTTATGTTGTTTGCCAATACAAGCCACCGTAATAAATAAATATTTAATTTTATAGTTACAATTTTTATTTTTAGAGGAAATGTTTATACTGCATGTGTTTATCGTGCTGGTGAGCCTTGTGCAAGTTGCAAAGATAAATGTGATAGTAAAACCAAACTTTGCCTTGATTGATGTAAAATGTGAAATTTTTAAGGACTAATTCATATCGATATACATAGTTGTAAAAGATTATAATGAGTTAATAATTGTTAATAAAAAGATTTATAATAAAATTTAACTAATAATAAATAAATAATTCAATTGGTATGTTTGCACTTGTATCCGAAATTAGGGTCTGGGCTCATTTATTACATAAAATGTAATTCCATCACATATGTGATGGAATTACCATCACATTTCATTATCTAGGTGAAAATTCAATGTATTTTTCAGCAGTTGAACATAATATCAATGTTATATTTAATATCTTTTTGACTCTTTATTTTACTATAAAACATTTGTTGGGGCAGCTTGCGTTTGACTAGTTGGGGAAATAATTATTTTGAGAATTCGAGAGAAGCATCTCATTATCTAGGTGAAATTTGGTGAATAAGAACCCAACAATTATTTGCTTATATGTCTTAGACAAGAAATTCTCTTTAGACTAAACGTATGGGGGTTTTTTATTGATGTTACTATTTTTAAAGTTCATGCTTTCAAAAGCAAAACTTTTTTATGAACTAAAAACACTCTTAAAGAATGCTACATACATAAAATGTAATTTTTTATTAATGTATTATAATACATAATTTCTGATAACTAGGGCTGTAAATTACGTGTCACGACACTTGCAGATATGACATTTGCAGACCCGACACTTGCAGACCCGACTTTTGCAGACCCGACATTTGCAGATACCGACACTTGCAGATATGACACTTGCAGAACAGACATTTGCAGATCCGACTTTTGCAGATTAGACCCATTTCTCTCTCTTCTTTACCTTACCTATACACCGTGGAGTGTTTGCTGCTGCGGAGGAATCCTGGGATGCTCATCTCACCGATGATAGGAATAGGATCATGTTACGAGCCCAGACTCCTCGCGAAGCGCGGGGTTTTGCACAAGCGCCTCGCCGATGCTCCATAAATTTTTTTAAAATTTTAATTTTTTTTCAAAAATTAATATCTGCAAATGTCGGGTCTGCAAATGTCATATCTGCAAGTGTCGTATGACCGTAAATTATATGGAAATCCATATTTTTTTCCTGAGTTGCTTAGAGTCTGAAACGCACGAAAAACACGGACTTTCATTTCCATGGACTTTTCATTTCCATATTTGCCATATTTTTCCATATTTTGGCATTTCGTCCATATTTTCCATATTTTATCCATATTTCGCCATTTTTCAAGAAAGTCAATTAAAATGTTTGGTGTTTTGAATATTTTAGGGATTTATTTGCTTTTTCTTTCAATTTTAGTCCAAATATTCTTTCATTTTAGACTTAAAAATTATTATTTTAAAATAAATGGCTCCAACAAAGTCCAGAGCGGTTTGGTTACGGGAATGGATTTCTTGAATTAATGGAAATTCCGTTTATACAACTGATGGGAAAGTTATTTTTTGTGAAGCCTGTCAGCAAAAGGTTATTAATTTATCTTTTAAACAACATTTAACGAAACAACAGGCTCCAGCGACTCAATTCTTTCAATTGAATCAACACAATTCAACGGAAAAACACAAAGTAAATGTTGAACGTAGAGAAAAAAAACTGATAAAGGATAAACAACAATTTTTTCCATCCTCCTCTGAAAATATTCCAGACAAATTTACACATGATTTGTGTAACTGTTAGGTATTGGCTTAGTATAAAAGCCTTCCTATTATTCAGTCGCGGTCTTAGTCTATTGTCGCAGTGTTATTCTGTTATTCTATTCTGTCTCCAACATATTCGGCGCTTTGCCATATTCCTATTGTTCACCTATTGTATTAGTATTGTAGATAAAACACAGTCGTTAGTTACTGTTTATCTTGTTATTATTCTTGTTAGTACGTAGACATACAAGTCACGTGCATAACAGTAACTCTATGATTGCTGCAAATATTCCATTTTATAAAATTGAAAATGAAGTTTTTAAAAATTTTCTTGGAAATATTTCTGGAAAACAAATTCCATCAAGACCGACGCCTCAATCGATTGTAAGACTCGAGAAGCAAGGTATGTCAATACATGAAGCATTGGAAGTTTTTGCTCATGTTCGCAACCAATTGGTATCCAATATTCTGCTATTGGAGATAAATCAGCTAAAATCAGAGAAAAATTTTCCTTTATTCTTTCTAACAACCCTGGAATTGAAATATTTTCACAAATTTGCTTAATTCTATCTGGTCAGAATACTCTATGCGATGTTTCTCCACCTCTTATCCCTTACTACAAGTTCGCACCTTTAACTTAAACAGACGTGGAGCGTTCGTTTTCTATTTACAAAACCACTCTTGCCGACAATAGAATGTCATTTTTACCACAAAATTTAGAAAAATGGCTTATTTGTAATTTTAATTGTGAATAAAAATTGAAAAATTTTATCCATATCTAGCCCATATTTTGGGATTTTTCCCATATTTTCATCCATATTTTGAAAAATTTCATCCATATTCTAATGCATATTTTTTGGTTTTTTCGTCCATATAATTTACAGCCCTACTGATAACTATCTATTTTTCCTTTTTATTTTCATTCATTTTTATGTGATTACCTATTGCATCCCAATCAATCCAATCATTAAAAGAGTCATTTGAGGTTGGTTGAAAATTTTCTAAATATTTATATTATAATTATTGAGTAAATTCTTTACCATTATGGCTGGATTGGTTCAGACCATTTTCATTGTTATCTACCACATTCTCTTTAGTGTAAATACTATTTTTGTTATAATTTGTATCAAAATGACTATCTCCGTGATTTAATTGTTTATTATTATTTTGTTGAATATGTTGATTTAATTGTAGATCTTGTCGAGAATTAATTAATTGTAAATTTTCGTTATAATTAATTTCATTATTCTCAAAAATACTTTGATTTTCATTTCCAAAATAATTTCCACTTACATTATTATTGCTTGACTGTCCAACATCATTTATTGAATTGTTTAATTGGTCATTGATTTGTTGTAATTTTATTTGACATTCCGGATCTTTTTTGAAATTATTAAATTATTTTAAAAGGGTTTATAATTGAGGAAATCCCTAGAAAAATTTGTCAAGACAATCTAAACGAAAATCCTTTTTTATATATAATCAGTAAAACATTCCTTATTTTAAAACAACTAAAAGATTACCATTTTCAAAAATATCCCAATCAATTTGATCTAACTCTATTTCATCAAATAAATTATTTTCTAAATTTCGAATAATATTATCATTATTAATTTTAGAATTATCTTTTTTCTCAATTATTTTTGAATTGTTATTTTCTTCATCAATTATTTTAGTTTCATTACAGACTTGTTTGCCCTTTCCTTTTCGCCCACTACCGGAATTATTTCGTTTTTGGGGCTAAAATTTTATTAAATTGAAAGTAAAGCAAATTTGATTTTAACATGATAAAATTGTTTTAACAAATTTAAAAAATAAAATGAAAAAAATAATTTATAAAAAATTACATTTTTTGTGTCTTTATTCTGTTGAGTTTTTAAAGCTAAAATTATACATAATCTTTTAATTATTTTGAAAGAATTCTTATTTACATAGAGTATAAATTTCAAAATTTGAGAACACAAATTTCAACATTGTATTTACTATTCATTAATTAATCCTGGAAAAGGTTTCGAGGACAGGAAGAGACGAATCAATTTCGGTGCCGAATTTTTGATGAGTTTAGGAGGACAGGCCAAAAAGATTTACTTTTTTGCTAAATCCTCGCCCCAAATTTTTTTCCTATCCCCTATTTCAGTAGAAGGGGGAGGTGGGGGGAGGAGTGGGAATATTATTTTTTGTTTACACAAATTTACACAAATAATCTCTAAAAATTATTATTTTTTAAAATTTTCTACATACATTCATTATTATTTGAATATCCACTTCTATAATATTCCATTTGTTTATTTAAATTATTTACCCATTGTTGTATTCCTTCCATTGTGGTCATCGGGTTTTTGTTATCATTTAAAGAATTATTATTAAAATTAACTATCTGTTCCTTGATTAATTGTGTTTCTTTGTTATTTTGAGGGGGAGTATCTCTAAAATTAAAATTTTATTTAAAAAATCTATTAAGTTTTTACAATTTTCTAATTTATTTTAATCTGTTTAAGTTAAATTAATTAAGGGATTAAAATTAAATTATAAAAAATATTTTATAATAGAATCAACACAATGTTACATCAAAAAACAGCCCAAAACCCCCATAAAAACAAACCTTTCAAAGGTTTTACCACCAAGACCCAAAACCAAATTACTACTACCATTTTGTCTATTCAAATCGTTATTTAAATTTATATTCTGATTAATTATTTTTTGGGTTTTATTTGGTTGACCAAAACAAATACACATTGGCCCCTTTCCTTTATTTGTATTATTTACTAATTTATTATCATTTATTTTATTTTTATTTAAATAATTATTCTTTTCCTTTTCAAAATTAATTTTTATAATTTTTCTTTCTCCAATTATTTTACAATCATCCTCATCAGATTCCGATTCCTTTTGATTTAACAATTGTTTATTTTTATTATTTTTAGTCAAAATCATTTTAGAATTGTTCTGATTAGAATTTAAGGTTTCATTAGTTAATTTGTTTGATTTAGAAATTTTATTTTTAAAATTATTTGTTTGATTTTGATTAACAACAAAAGCGTCATCATATTCAAACAATTCAGCTAAATATTAAATTTAAATTTAGAAATTAATTCACAGCTGAGTGAATTTTTCTATAAAATTTTAGATTGGGAAATAAATAAGTAGGGTAGGGGACTCGAGCAGGAACACCTATTTCGAAACAAAAAAATCTTCAAAAATTGAAAATAATTTTCAAAATCTTCGAAAACGAAAGAAAAGAAACCTCGAAAATAGAGACAAAAATTCAAATTTTTTCAGAAATTCGTAAATCTAAAGGAAAGACCCCAAAATCGGAAATCGAAATTTCGTAACAGCTCTGCCGGCTAGGCATGAACATGGTTGGCCAGGTTATAATAGACAAGAGTCTAACCATAGAATTTGAAAAGTCTAAGAATTTCTATCATCACCCTCAAGATTTTTTTTGCCTAATATCTAATAATTAACAATTCAATTTTTTACCCTATCACTTACCAATTGGTGATATTTTTACTTTTTTGTTAGCATTTTCCTTTCTTTTTGGGGCAGCATTGAGTCTAACAAATAAAACAAATAATAAACAATAAAAAGACAAAATATTTAAATAATTCATTTTAATTTAATTTTAAAAATTATTTTTGATTAAAAATAATTAATTTTATTAATTAAATTATATGTATAATATATTTAAAATATTTGTTAATTTAAACTTTTATTTATTATTTATAATATAATAATATTTCTAAATATTTTGATTTTTCCCACAAAAATATTAAAAAATATTAATTTCCCACTTTCCTTTCTCATGAACTTAGACAAAAAAATTTTAAATTTCTAAATTTCGATGTAATTTTTTAATTTTTTATCTTGAGAATTTTGTTTATATGTACTTGTAGAAGAAACCGTTTAGCTAAACGGTAAACGGTATACGATAAACGGGTTTTTTGCTAAAATTAAACGAAACGGTAAACGGGTCCCAGATAAACGGCATAAACTGTATACGGTCCTTCTAAACGGCGTTTAATTCATTTAATTTTTTCTTAGATTAAACAAACAATAATTAAGAAAAATTACTTGTATTTTTAAAAAATTATAAGTTTCTCGAACAAAACCCGTATTTTCACAAAAAATATCCATAAGTGGCTGCAAAAACATAAAAACATGTTACAATCTATTTTTGATTGCAAAATGCCAGAATAAGTTTCAATAGTTTACAATAAATTCACCCAAACAACCGATTTTTTAAACATATCAATTGTAACATTAAATTCAACAAATATTTATTGCTTCGATTTGAATGATAAATATATAATTTTAAAATATTTGCGTTATATATTTTAATTATTTTTAATTGGAATTATTCTAACAATAAGTATATTTGGTTATTTCCGTCTACTCTTTATTTCCACTTACTTTTATGCCCAGATCTCACTCATCCGTTACGAGACCCCTATTGTACTCATTGAACTTCGTTCAGCCCCTGGATACCATTCTCATGAGCCTCAACCCTCTGCCGGAATTACTAAATGTCTTAATTAACTGAGAGTTACAAATAAAAAACTCTTATCATTTCCCTATGTATTTTTAATGGGAATTATTCTATATTTGGATAAATCGCTCCCCGAATCTCTATTTCCGCTCATTTTTATGACAGACTTCACTTTTAAGCTTCCAGCCCTCTTTGATCTCCCTGAACTTGTTTTAGCTCCTGGATACCATTTTTTAAGTCCAAGGTGTGCGATATAGTGAAGCCTGACCGGCGCAAAAATCGCGGCAGCACTGCGCAAGTGTCACGTAGCCCTATAATCAATACAAAAAATATATCTCTTGCACTTTTTAAATTTCGTAATGAATGACATGTAGACAGTCTATCATTTATTTATTAATTAAAAAATAAAATAAACAAGCGGATGTCACTAAATAACACTTATAATTTAAAAACATATTTATATAAATATTATTTTGAAATTATTTTTTTGTTTTTAAAAATAAATGTAATACATACATATGTAAATATTAAAAATATTTATACTTCAATTCAATTCTTTAAAATTATTTATTTATTTAATTATTTATAGTTTAATTTTAATGAAATTATTTTTTTTATTTTTTATTTTAATTTCTATTAAATTCATTTTTTTAATTGATGCAACTTCATCTAAGGGAAAAAAGCAAAAATTTGGTTAATATCTTTTCTTAATTAAAATAGAATATTTATTAAAATAAAAATAAATTTTAGAAAAAGATGAAGTTTCGTCTGGAAATAATTCTCAAAATTATGAAAATTTTAACAATCAAATAATAGAAAATCCTAATAAGGAAAAAGAAAAACAAAAAGAAACGAATAAATTTTTAAATCCACATCCAATTTTTAGTAAAAATTTGAAAAAAATTGGGGAACAATCAAATAATAAAAATGAGGATTCTTTTGAAAATATTAATTCAACTCCTCAGATCATTGGTCGTGAAGAGGTAAAATTGTTGAAAAAAATGGAAATATTCTACAAAAAACAGTCTTAACACTCTTTAATTTTATTTATTTTTTATAAAATTTATACATCAGACTTTTCTTTTCAAACGACTTTGTTTAAAATGAGTGATTGATAGCATGTAAAGTTATTAACTCCGCCCAAACAATAGTCAATCAAATTAAAAAAAAAAGAAGTTTTAGAGTTATATTTCGAGGTGTTTTCGGTGTCGTAACCTAAATTTGTGTTTGGGCTGTATTATATTTTATTTTAAATTTAAAATTCCAGGCAATATTTTTAAATAAATTGAAGCATCAAAATTTTGATTCATTTCAAAGAAAAGTGCATGCAATAGCTTTAAATAATAAAACTAGTGTAAGAAACATTAAGGTTCTATTATTCTTTGTTATTATTTAACTTTTTATTATTTATTAGAATATTATTTTGGAATTGACAAAGGTTTAATTTTTAATTAATAAAAAATTAAATAAATATATATACTATTAACTTATTTTCTTTTATTCTGTTTAATAAAGCAAAATTCTATTTTGCTTTATTACCATTTTCTGTTTCATCAAATTGCTTTGTACAAACACAATGTCATAATTTTATAATAGACTAATTTAAATCACCCAGTGGCCAAGAAACAAAAAACATCTAAAAATTTTTTATTGTGTGTAGCAGGGAGATCTAACTTTATCTGCTAATTCAGCATTATTTAGGGTGTGAAAATGAAGCAGCAAAAATATAAAGAAATTTCAACTCCTCCTTTAACTGACTATATAGTAGATAATAGTCAATCTAATGTAGGGACCAGTACAAACAATAAATTAAAATCGTTTAATTACACAATTGGAGATAAAACGACAACAATGAATAAAAGTAAGAACAATATTAATTTTAATTATTTTTTTATTTAAATCTAAAATATTACACCTATATATTTTAAATATTTTATGTAAATTACTGACTAAGGCGGAACAAAACGGTTGAATTTTGAAAAAATCGTATACCGTTTATCTGAGAAAAAAATTAATTAATTAATATATGTACATTTAATATACATTAATTACATATACATTTAACCGTATATGTACAGTTTCGTTTATTTTTGAGACCAAGTTTAAACGTCCGTTTACCGTTTATTTTTTAAATTTTTTAAAAATAGTTTTTAACTCAAAAAAATTTCAGCAGGCGAAAATTTTTGTTTTCCTTTATTTATTTTTAAATTTATTTTTTTAATTGATGCAACTCCATCAAAGGGGAAAAAGTAGAAAATTGGTTAAAATCTTTAATTTTTTATTATAATAAACAATAATTATTAAAATAAAAATAAAATTTAGAAAAATATGAAATTTCGTTTGGAAATAATTCTCAAAATTATGAAGATACAAACAGTCAAATTATAGACTTTAAACAAAAGTTGATACATTCTAATAAAGGATATATCAACTTGACTCCAGCTTTAGCTAATATACATAATAGTCAACATACTGAAAACGTTGGAACTAGTACAGGTAATTAATTAGAATCGGTTAATTACTCAATTAGAGATCAAACGACAACAATGAATAAAAGTATAGATACTTTTAACCAGACCTGCTCACGGATACGGATAATATCCGGATACCCGCGGATACGGATGGATATGGATAGTGTTTTTTAAAAAATTGGACGGATACGGATGGATACGGATACGATGCTTCAAATCCGCGGATATCCATCTCAAAATTCCAGCCTGCGGTGCAATGAAAGTGAATTTTTTCCGCTTTCGGCCTTTCAAAATTTTTAAAATTTTCGCCTGTGGCGCTAAAAAAGAAAGAAATCTGGCTTCTAAATCATTGAAATTCTCAAATTTTCGCCTGCGGCGCTACAATGAAGAACTCGTTTCTTGCCTTCCAGCTTAAAATTTCCATCTACGACACTCCAATGTGCTTACCCACTTAAGGTACGAAGTACAAGTTCAGGCCAAATTCAGTGGTGAGTACGAGCAAAATTAGCTCGTTCTCTTTTAGCTGAGCAAACGAAGCTTTTCAGAGGGGTATGAGGAATTCCCCCACCCACTCCCGAATTGGGAAAAGAAAAATTTTCCGAGGGGATTGACAAAAAAGTGGATTTTTTGGCCTACGCCCTTCTAGAATTCTCAAAATTTTCGCCTGTGGCGCTGAAAATGAAAAATTTTTTGCTTCGTTGTTTCCCAAAATTCTCAAAATTTTCGCCTGCGGCGCTAAAATTAAAATCTCAGTTAACCGAAATTTTCATTTCGGCCCGAAACCGGGAATTTAACTTTTCAAAAATTCTCAAAAATTTTCAAAATTTTTTTGTCGGTATAATTTCTGATAAGCAGCGTTGGGTCGGAATTCCTATCTCTGCCTTCCGATTTTCGAACCTCCAATGTTCATAAGCAAGGTTACTTTTGCTGCATCCAATTATTACCTCATTGTCTAACCATTACTCGAATTTAAATAAATTTGACCATTTTGAAAATTCTAGCCAGGCTGACCATTTTGAGAAAAAAGGGATATATCCGCGGATGGATATGCTTAAAGAGTTGGACGGATACAAACGGATACGGATATGGACCTCACGGATATATCCGGATACGGATAGCAAAATCCGTATCCATGAGCAGGTCTGCTTTTAACTAATTTCTGATTTAATGCAAAGCACATAGTAGCTATTTAGTTCCTAAGGCATTACATTAGGCGGCGTGGTGTAATGGATAATACATCAGTCCGGTATACTGAATATCTTCTACTAATGAATCTACTGAATATAACAGCCGAATAAACTTTTGCACTAGCTGAAGGAGAGAAAAAGCTTTAGCCCAGTTTTGCTTTAACTTTAAAATATAAGTGTTTTAAATTACTGCTATAGACATTTGATTAAATAGTCTTAAATGATTTGATTGCCTATCAAATACAGAACTTTGAAATAATTTAAAATTGATATTAAAATTAAATTTAATATACATAAAATTTTTGTTAATTTTAATAAAAAAATTAATTATGAATAATAATTTTGCTTTATAATTTAGATAACCACAAAGTGGAAGCGAAACATCTTACTATCTCTGACGAAGATGTAAGTTTAAAATTTACTACATAGTTTAATTTCCTCATTTTTATCAATCGAAAATGACATTAAATTTCTTAATTAAAAAATATTTCGTTTTATTTATTCATTAGCTCCGTCTGAAATTTTGTATTTTTAAATCAAGCAGTTTTTAGAAGAATAAAAATAATATTTGGATAACCACGAAAATTCTTTTGATATTTCTATTTAGTTTTGAAATATTCAATTAAATAAAAATAAAATTTAGATAATTAAATTGATGGAATTGGAGAATAAAAATTATGATGAATATCGAAAACAAATATATGGGCTATCTTTGATTCATAAAATTAAAGTTAAAGTTATTAAGGTTTTTAATAGAAAATTCCTCTTTTTAATTTAAAATTTATTTTTAATTAGTATATCATTAACGAACGATTTAAGGTTTGAATATTTATATTAATAGAAAAATATTTTACAATAGAAATTAAGGATTCCAATATTATTCATCAAATTAGAAATTTTAGGAGATAATCAAAAAATTTTTGCTTTATACCCACCTTAAGTAAAAATGTTTCTTTATAATTTATTTTTATGAATTTAGCAATTAAATAAATTATTTAATCAATCAACAAATAAATTATTTATACAACAAACTCCCTTCTATAAATCCCCAACTTTTCCCCGCCATAATATTGAACAAAGTCCTCATGGAATCATCAAAGGAAATTATCAAATTAACAATCCGATGCTTTTATTTGATAATCAAAATTTATATGGAAATAATTTTGATAATCAACAATTAAATTTAAATCAGTTTATTGGGGGAAATAATCAAAATACTGAAATAAATTATTTAAATAAGCCAATCGATTCTGCAAACAATGACCTTATGAAAGTAGTGGAAAGCAGTAAGGTAAGTTTACAGTTCCGATATTCGGATTTTCCTACTTATAGACTGACTCGTGCCTGGGAAAACATGGATTTTTTAGAAACGGAAAACCCATATTTGAACTGAACCTGATTTTTGTTAAAACTCGATAAATAAAACAAGATTATTTAAGGCTTCAAATGAGAGACAAAAGCAAAAATTATCTATGGGAGAAGATTTCTTTAATTTTTATCAAAATTTTGGTAATTTTATTGAAAATTTCTAAGACAAAAATGAAGTTTTTAGATATTTCAACAGACAATTTGGACCAATCTGACCTTGTCAATAATCAATTTAATTTCCAAAATAATGCCCATGAAAACACATTAGCTTTATTTGAAAATCAAAATACCAAAAAAACTTCGAAAGGAAAAGAACCAATGAAATATCTTTAAAAGTATATTAGCATTAAAGTGCGGATTTATAGTCAAGTAAAAGCAGTGAAATAGGCGCCTAAAATAGGCACCAAAAAGCCAAAAAAGGCTTAAAAATAGGCTGTTAAAAAAGAATTAAGATAAAAGCAAGAAAATAGCCATTTATTCGTACTACTTTTCAAAACTATCAAGGAAAGACATTGTCTCAAGAAAAAAGTGAATAAAAGCAAATATAGTACCAAAAATTTCAAAATAGACAAAAAGTCTCAAAAAGTTCAAGAAAGGCAGAAACAGGCAAAATAACAGCTATGCTAAACTCTTCGGATCAGTCTAAAACCACATTTTTTGAACTTATTAATTATTCCAAGCTTTCAGAAAAAAGGCATTTGCTTATAAATCCGCACAATTAAATTAGTATTCATGGGATTATTTAATTGTTGTCGAATATTTTACTAAAATATGTATATTTGATAAATTTATAATTATAATATTACAAATTTTCAGCGATATACCGTATTTTCTCGATTAATTCCCCTGGGGAATTATTTTTTCAACCCTTCCGCAGCATGGGGAATTATTCGAGAGAGGGGAATTATTCGAGGGTGGGGAATTATTGTTTCAACCCATTCCTGAATTTAAAAACTGCATGAAGTTTTGGCGTTCTGTCAAGCATGGATATAAATATCCCTCAGCATGGAACCATATCAACCATAGGTGTTGTAGTTGAACCTTTATCTACCCCAATATGGGAGTATTAGGATTATAGTGCCACATAAGGAGTCATTGTATGATACGATACTAAGGGACATATATTTTATATCCTTCAGCATGGAAACATATAAGTAGAGTGACATTTTAGGTCCGAAAAAGTGAGAAATAGGTTCATATTTTAGGTTTTTAAAGTCCCTTGATTTTAAAAGGGCCTTGATAAATCTCGTCAGATCCTTAATAAAATCTGATGAGAACGAGATTTAATGTGTATAAATTATTTTAATAAGCATCAATTTATTATTTTAATAAATTATTATTAATAAGGGGAATTATTCGCGGGGGGGGGGGGGGGGTGGGAATTATTTTTTATTGGGGAATTATTTGAGGGTGGGGAATTATTATTTCAACTCAGCTCTGGCATGGGGAATTAATCGAGGGTGGGGAATTATTTGAGGGTGGGGAATTAATCGAGAAAATACGGTAGCTATTACTAATAATTTTTTATTTATGTTGAAAAATATTCTAATAATAATTTATTCACTAAAATGGGCGTAACGAGTACGTCTCTTAAATTTAGTACAATAAAAATGAAAGTCAAAGGATAAAAAACAAAGTCAATTAATAATTAATATGAAAATTTACATGAGTGTGCAAAAACACGATGGAGGAAATTCATATATGTATATCATAAGTTAAACTAAAAAGATTCTTTTATTCAGTCTTTCGCAAGGATAAAAAATCGAAACATGATGATTCAAAAGGTTTGAAATTCTTAAGTTGTTCCATTTAAGTTGTTCCATTTTATAAATTATTATTAATAAGGAAAATTATTCGCGGGGGGGGGCACTAGAACTGACCAATGAAGTCCTTAATTAAGTCTTGATTCTGTATTAAATAATTTCTTAGGTTTATCCAGAATGATTTAGGATTTGGAGAATTGATAATTTGTATAGGAAGAATGTTCCATAAATTTAAAGTTCTATTTATAATCCAATGTTCAGTCTTTGATATCTTTTTAGGAACTCGTAGTTGTAGATTATGTTTATTTCTAATAGGCCTCGTAGAAAACTCAACAAAACAAGTGGGATCAAGATTGGTAAAATTTTTTGTTAATCTAAAGATTGTTGAAAGGTCAAATAGAGTACGCCTAAGGACCAGAGATTCTAAATTAAGTAATTTTAGTCTATTTTCGTAATTCATTTTAGAGATTTTGCATTTAGCTAAAGCAATCCTTGTAAACCACTTTTGAATTTGCTCTATTTTTAGAATAAGTTTTTTTGTTCTAGGACTCCATATAATGGAGGCATATTCTAGGATAGGCCTGACATATGATTTAAAGGCTAAGGAAAAAATCTTAGGATTTGATGAATTAATGTTATTAAGTACAAGAATAGAACGATGGTAAGCCTTTTTAATGATTTTAGATAGATGTATTTCAAATGAGAGTTTAACTGTAAAAGTGATTCCTAAGTCCGTAACAGAAGATACAGTCTGTAGAATGGTGCCAAAAAGGATATAACGTTTTCTAGGATTATTTCTGCCTATATGAAATGTACATGTTTTTAAATAAGGAATTGGAGAATGACCTTTTGTAAATCTTTTCATAAATTTGTGAATTCCTTAAGAGCTTGAGACAAGTTTCTTAATTCTAGTTGAGTTATATCTATTAACAATATGTTTAACAGTTTTACAAAATTTTTAGTATTGAGATGGTTGTATCTTATTATTTTTAAGATCTTTGAATAATTTATTTTTAGAGGCAATTAGACGTTTAATGTATTTAGGATAAATCGTTACTTTAGGCTTAATAGTAAATGATCGCATAGGAATATAGAGGTTACTTAATTCTAAAATAAAATGTACAAAGAAACTATACTTATCTGATGTAAAGAATATATTATAGAGATTATTGAATTCCTTAGCAATGTGAGCATTTAGAAGGTTAATATTTTTATAATCTCTAAAAGTTTTTATAGAGGGTGTGGGACGTTGGATGTTTAGCAAAAATTTTATCGAAAAATGATCTGAAGTAGAGAGTCCTGTAGATGAGGAAGGAGATGTAATACAGCTAGAATTGTTAGTCAGCAAAAGATCTAATACAGAACCCTTATAATGCGTTGAATCGAGAATGAGATTTGAATATTGGAAATTTAATGTAAATTCTAGAAATTCTTTACCAATACTATTATTAGCGTAAAATCATGCCAGTTAACATATGATTTATTAAAGTTAAAGTCCCCGATAATGACTACATTACCTTCAGAAATTTTTTGAAGTACTTTAATAAGGGACTGTGTAGATTGATTAGAAATGGAAGGTGGTCTGTAAACTAATACTAACCTAATATAATATTTAAAACGATTTGTAGAGACGTCAATAGCAATTGTATCGATGCCAGCAATTTTTTTACGTTTGACGTGTCTAAATAATATTCCGTTCTTGATTAGCATAGCTACACCCCCGCCTCTACTTTTATAAGATTGATTTCTATTTTCTATAATAATTTGAAAGAGAGAAGTTTACTAAAATATGTATATTTGATAATTTTATAATTATAATATTACAAATTTTCAGCGATATACCGTATTTTCTCGATTAATTCCCCTGGGGAATTATTTTTTCAACCCTTCCGCAGCATGGGGAATTATTCGAGAGAGGGGAATTATTCGAGGGTGGGGAATTATTGTTTCAACCCATTCCTGAATTTAAAAACTGCATGAAGTTTTGGCGTTCTGTCAAGCATGGATATAAATATCCCTCAGCATGGAACCATATCAACCATAGGTGTTGTAGTTGAACCTTTATCTACCCCAATATGGGAGTATTAGGATTATAGTGCCACATAAGGAGTCATTGTATGATACGATACTAAGGGACATATATTTTATATCCTTCAGCATGGAAACATATAAGTAGAGTGACATTTTAGGTCCGAAAAAGTGAGAAATAGGTTCATATTTTAGGTTTTTAAAGTCCCTTGATTTTAAAAGGGCCTTGATAAATCTCGTCAGATCCTTAATAAAATCTGATGAGAACGAGATTTAATGTGTATAAATTATTTTAATAAGCATCAATTTATTATTTTAATAAATTATTATTAATAAGGGGAATTATTCGCGGGGGGGGGGGGGTGGGAATTATTTAAGAGTGGGGAATTATTTGAGGGTGGGGAATTATTATTTCAACTCAGCTCTGGCATGGGGAATTAATCGAGGGTGGGGAATTAATTGAGGGTGGGGAATTAATCGAGAAAATACGGTAGCTATTACTAATAATTTTTATTTATGTTGAAAAATATTCTAGAAATTTCTAAAAAATAAGCCTAAACAAAAAAGTGATTAAAGTTTAAATATTTTTTTAACCCATCCTTAGTAATATTTTTTATTAAATACCTATTTATGCTTTACCTTTAAATAAAAAACTTAGTAATTCATTTAAAAATGTAGTTTCGTTGTTTTGAAATATTTTTAACAATAAAAACATAAAAAATTAAATGATGATTTTTTAACTAAATTTCGGGATTAAATATAAATAAATACAAAATATATATTACTAATATTTTTAAAAAATATATTTACCTATTGTTATTAACATTAAAAATATTTTTATATAAATGAAGAGTAAGATCATTTTAAATAAAAAAACAAATAAATTTAAAAATAATTTTAAAAAATATTTTCCAAATTTAAAATTTATCCATTAAAAATTTTTGTTATCATTTTGATTATTTCTTTGACTTTTTTTTGAAAATTGATGAAATTAATGCTGATTCTTTGAGTGGAAATTTTAAAGGTAATTTTTCATATTATAATAGGGAAGCTTTAATTCTGATGGATAAAAGGAGGAAATTAAAACTAGAGGTAAAAAAATGTAGAAAAGTTGGAATCAAGACACTAAATCTCAATGGGTCCTAATAATAATTATTATTATGGTGTGTTAAGAAATTATATAAAACTCATATTTTTCTTGTTTCTCTGGGTTCCTGAAGGTTTATCGAGTAATGAAAAAAATAAAATTTAAAATAAATTATTTGAAAATCATTTAAAATTTTACATTAAATTTAAAAAGTATCCAATTTTCTAAATAAATTAATCTTAAAATTTAATAGGTCCATGTCTTAGCGATGATAATTGCAGAAATGTTTGTAAAGGCGAAGGTAAAATGTCGGGGCACTGTAATACAACCTTCTTCGGAAAACCTTCAGAAATTTTTTGAAGTACTTTAATAAGGGACTGTGTAGATTGATTAGAAATGGAAGGTGGTCTGTAAACTAATACTAACCTAATATAATATTTAAAACGATTTGTAGAGACGTCAATAGCAATTGTATCGATGCCAGCAATTTTTTTACGTTTGACGTGTCTAAATAATATTCCGTTCTTGATTAGCATAGCTACACCCCCGCCTCTACTTTTATAAGATTGATTTCTATTTTCTATAATAATTTGAAAGAGAGAAGTTTACTAAAATATGTATATTTGATAATTTTATAATTATAATATTACAAATTTTCAGCGATATACCGTATTTTCTCGATTAATTCCCCTGGGGAATTATTTTTTCAACCCTTCCGCAGCATGGGGAATTATTCGAGAGAGGGGAATTATTCGAGGGTGGGGAATTATTGTTTCAACCCATTCCTGAATTTAAAAACTGCATGAAGTTTTGGCGTTCTGTCAAGCATGGATATAAATATCCCTCAGCATGGAACCATATCAACCATAGGTGTTGTAGTTGAACCTTTATCTACCCCAATATGGGAGTATTAGGATTATAGTGCCACATAAGGAGTCATTGTATGATACGATACTAAGGGACATATATTTTATATCCTTCAGCATGGAAACATATAAGTAGAGTGACATTTTAGGTCCGAAAAAGTGAGAAATAGGTTCATATTTTAGGTTTTTAAAGTCCCTTGATTTTAAAAGGGCCTTGATAAATCTCGTCAGATCCTTAATAAAATCTGATGAGAACGAGATTTAATGTGTATAAATTATTTTAATAAGCATCAATTTATTATTTTAATAAATTATTATTAATAAGGGGAATTATTCGCGGGGGGGGGGGTGGGAATTATTTGAGAGTGGGGAATTATTTGAGGGTGGGGAATTATTATTTCAACTCAGCTCTGGCATGGGGAATTAATCGAGGGTGGGGAATTATTTGAGGGTTTGATATTTTTCTTGTTTCTCTGGGTTCCTGAAGGTTTATCGAGTAATGAAAAAAATAAAATTTAAAATAAATTATTTGAAAATCATTTAAAATTTTACATTAAATTTAAAAAGTATCCAATTTTCTAAATAAATTAATCTTAAAATTTAATAGGTCCATGTCTTAGCGATGATAATTGCAGAAATGTTTGTAAAGGCGAAGGTAAAATGTCGGGGCACTGTAATACAACCTTCTTTGGAAAATTCTGGTGTGAAAATTAAATTAAATAAAAAGAAATTTTATATGATAAATTAAAGAATATTTTAATTATTAAATTGTGAAAATAAAGCATTTTTAAAAACATACTTAAAAGAGTAATTTTAATTTATATCATCCAAACAGTGATGTCAAAGTTCCAAAATTTCTCTGGAACTAGTTCCAGTTCCAGAACCAGGATAAATTTGGTATATTTTTTTTTATTTTGGAGAAGATTTTTGGTTATAAAAAAATTTTTTTGGGTAGACCAGAACTGAAGGAACAAATTGAAAATTCTGTGTAAATTCAAAATTCTAAAGCAGGATCCAAAATGTGAATTTTTGCCATAAAGAATATTTTTTTAATAAAAATAGAGCCCTTCGTCTGTTCAGATATCAAGGTCTTGTTTTTGCTGTTTTTGCTTTTGTTTGGCATCCCATAATGTTTATTTTTTATATCCGCAAAAAAGTGTAGGGATCAGGTCTGGGCGAAATCTAAAAATAAAAAGCGGAATGCGGGTAGGGATCCAGCCCTGGTAGGGATCGTTTCGAAATAAACTAAACAAAAATTTAATAAATTAAAAGTTTTTATTTTGTTGAGTATAGAGAAAATAATTTATTTACAAATTTAAAAATTAGTCAAAATAAAACAAATTATTTTTCAATAAAATTCTTTAATAACCAAAGGTTCAAAAATGTCATATTCTTCAAATCATTTCCAAAATTAGTTTCAATAGAACAACATTCCAAATCAACATTAGGTTGAAATGAGTAAAATTTGTTTTTTAATAATATAGCTTTACCTTAAAAACATTTTTTTAAAAATATTTTGGTACTTTTTGGATATGCCGCCCCCCCCCCCCCTGCCCTTATTCTTTCTTTCATGCTCATCATTTATTTTCCTCAAGCCTGTTTTTTGCAAGTACTTTCACTTGTATAAAATATAAAAAATAATCCTTTTTGTTTGATTGTAGGCAAAAATTAGAAAGGCAAAATTGGATGGAAGGAAGGAAAAAGGCTGACCATTTTGTAAAAATATAGGGGGGAAATTGGGGAGGAAAAAATCGGGTCTGTATTCTTCAATATTACCGAAATTTTATATGATAAATTAAAGAATATTTTAATTATTAAATTGTGAAAATAAAGCATTTTTAAAAACATACTTAAAAGAGTAATTTTAATTTATATCATCCAAACAGTGATGTCAAAGTTCCAAAATTTCTCTGGAACTAGTTCCAGTTCCAGAACCAGTTTTTTAATTTTTGTAGTTCCAGTTCCGGAATTCCATTTTTGAAATTCCTTAGTTCCAGTTCTGGAACTAGTTCCAAGCTAGTTCTAGTTCCAAATTTTTAAATTTTTTTTTGAAAATGAAAAGAAACTCATCGAGTACTCTTCAATTGATCCTTCAGCTTAGATATGCCTTTAAGCTGGAGATAAGTCAATAATGTCTTAGATTATTATCTCCCTTGTATATATCCCATTGAGTCTGTTATGACCCCGCTTACGAAGAGATCAGAACAAAACGTTTATCGCACAAAGAAATACAGAGCAGGTGAAGGTAGGTAGAAGAACTAAAACTGGGAGCGCGAACTAACTATTGGCTGGGCTTTTATACTAATCACTTTAAGGGCTGACGCCCATACACAACACCTCCCCCCTTGAAAAAAAGGTTCGGCTTCACTTAAAGCCGAAGCTTTACAATAACTCAACACTTTGCCAGCCAAACAAACAAACAACAAAATACATACAAAATTTTGGGGGAATAAGGACAATGGGAACAACAATAAATACAACATTACAAAAAAATACAACAACAATATTATCATAAATATATTTTGATACATCCACATTTCCATCTGTTTATCCTCGTCTTCAGCTTCTTTCATCTTTGACTTGTTCCCCTTGTACTTGACACTACTCTTGGTCTCACTAATTTCACTGGATAATTTATAGCCTCTTCAGCATACTTTTTTACACTTTCTTTAGTCATTACCGGTTTTTGAGGCTGTTTAATACAATCTCTCAAACAATATTTATGTGGGTTATCTACTTTTTTTAATACACTATCACTTTCACTTTTCCACAAATTATCACACTCTTCACTAAAACTTATATTTCTAATTTGATTTTCGTGCCGAGTTACAACGGCATTTAATACTGGTGAGTATATCTTATAGATAACTCCCTTTTTACTTTCCACTTCACCATTCAACCAATTGATTTTACCATCTTTTCGGTAATTTAAGAAATACACTAATTTACCGATTTTTCGGTTTTTCACTCCATGGTGTTTATCAAACCACGTTTTCACTTTCACTTGTTGAGGTGTTTTATTTTCTTGGAAGGTCACTCTTTTGGGTATTAATCTCGCTAAATTCAATCGCAATTTCCTTCCAAGAAACACTTCACTAGGGGATTTCCCTTCCAATGATTCATGAGGACTGGCTCTATAAAACAATAACACTTCGCTGAGCCAATTCTTCTTATTAGAATTTTTTGTCATCATTCTTTTAAAATAATCCACAAATCTTTCCACTTGACCATTGGATTGTGGATGATATGGGGCACTAAATACTTGACTAATCCCCTTATTTTGACAATACACTTTAAACTCATTTGATCGGAATGGACTTCCATTATCAGACACTATTGTTTCTGGGTACCCGTAATGGGTTCCCAACCACTCAAAACACTTTATAACATCTTTTGCCGAGGTTGTCATATTTTCAAACACTTCAGGCCACTTTGAGTGCGCATCAATTACAATAAAATACACTTTTCCGTCTTTACACGGCCCAGCAAAGCCAGATTTCTTCGAGCAGCCAGATTTCTTCCATTTTCAGCGCGCTGCAGGTAATTTACAACAATATTAAAAATCCCGTAAACTTCGTCGAGGAAATTTTGTCAAAAATATACCCCCAAGAACTAGTTCCAGAACTAGTTCCAAAGCTAGTTCCAGACATTTATTAGTTCCATAGTTCCAGTTCCAAGCTAGTTCCAGGCATTTACTAGTTCCGTAGTTTCCAGGCATTACTAGTTCCGTAGCAGACGGAATTAGTTATAAACTTTTAAAAAATTGTACAGATTCTATTGCCCCATTTCTGGCAGACATTTTTAGGGATTCATTAGATTCTGGCAATTTACCTGAACTTTGGAAAATATCTTTTATTACCCCAATTTTTAAAAAGGGTTCAGCATCAGATGTCTCAAATTATCGTCCAATTGCTATTACATCATGCATATGTAGTCTTTGAGAAATTAATTTTACAACATATTTTAGCATATCTAGAGGCAAATAAAATCATTAGCGACCAAAAGTTTGGCTTTTTAAAAAAACGCTCGACTGTTACTCAGCTTTTATCCTCTTTCGACGCATGGTATAAAGCTCTACTAAATAATAAATGTATTGACTGCATCTTTATAGATTTCAAAAAAGCTTTCGATAGTGTGCCTATACGATACCTCATTTACAAGCTCTCTAATATAGGCATTAAGGGAAAACTTCTTAACTGGATTTCAAATTTTCTCTCTAACCGAACAGCTTTTGTAAAGATTAATAACAACTATTCAGAACCTATTCCTATCATGTCGGGGATACCGCAAGGAACGATAATAGGCCCAGTATTGTTTTTAATTTATATAAATGATCTTATTTCTCAAATACCTTCCCCTACTAAACCAATGCTTTGCTGACGACCTAAAAATATTTTGTGAATTTTCATCAAGTAACGATAATGCCTGTCTCCAAGAATCACTTATTAAAATTGAAGAATGGGGCATTAATTGGGCGTTGGATATTTCTTTGAACAAAACATGTACATTTCATATAGGCAGAAATAATCCTAGAAAACGTTATATCCTTTTTGGCACCATTCTACAGACTGTATCTTCTGTTACGGACTTAGGAATCACTTTTACAGATAAACTCTCATTTGAAATACATCTATCTAAAATCATTAAAAAGGCTTACCATCGTTCTATTCTTGACTTAATAACATCAATTCATCAAATCCTAAGATTTTTTCCTTAGCCTTTAAATCATATGTCAGGCCTATCCTAGAATATGCCTCCATTATATGGAGTCCTAGAACAAAAAAACTTATTCTAAAAATAGAGCAAATTCAAAAGTGGTTTACAAGGATTGCTTTAGCTAAATGCAAAATCTCTAAAATGAATTACGAAAATAGACTAAAATTTCTTAATTTAGAATCTCTGGTCCTTAGGCGTACTCTATTTGACCTTTCAACAATCTTTAGATTAACAAAAAATTTTACCCATCTTGATCCCACTTGTTTTGTTGAGTTTTCTACGAGGCCTATTAGAAATAAACATAATCTACAACTACGAGTTCCTAAAAAGATATCAAAGACTGAACATTGGATTATAAATAGAACTTTAAATTTATGGAACATTCTTCCTATACAAATTATCAATTCTCCAAATCCTAAATCATTCTGGATAAACCTAAGAAATTATTTAATACAGAATCAAGACTTAATTAAGGACTTCATTGGTCAGTTCTAGTGCCCCCCCCCCGCGAATAATTTTCCTTATTAATAATAATTTATAAAATGGAACAACTTAAATGGAACAACTTAAGAATTTCAAACCTTTTGAATCATCATGTTTCGATTTTTTATCCTTGCGAAAGACTGAATAAAAGAATCTTTTTAGTTTAACTTATGATATACATATATGAATTTCCTCCATCGTGTTTTTGTACACTCATGTAAATTTTCATATTAATTATTAATTGACTTTGTTTTTTATGCTTTGACTTTCATTTTTATTGTACTAAATTTAAGAGACGTACTCGTTACGCCCATTTTAGTGAATAAATTTTATTATTATATTCTTTTAACCCATCCTTAGTAATATTTTTTATTAAATACCTATTTATGCTTTACCTTTAAATAAAAAACTTAGTAATTCATTTAAAAATGTAGTTTCGTTGGGTAATATTGAAGAATAAAGACCCGATTTTTTCCTCCCCAATTTCCCCCCTATATTTTTACAAAATGGTCAGACTTTTTCCTTCCTTCCATCCAATTTTGCCTTTCTAATTTTTGCCTACAATCAAACAAAAAGGATTATTTTTTATATTTTATACAAGTGAAAGTACTTGCAAAAAACAAGTTAAAAAGGAGGATTATTTTTTGGTATTTAACAAGTATGATTTTTGAGAAGACTCATTTTCTAAAAAATGGAACAACTTAAGAATTTCAAACCTTTTGAATCATCATGTTTCGATTTTTTATCCTTGCGAAAGAACTGAATAAAAGAATAATTCTTTTTGATTTGTATAAAAAAATATAGGAAAAATTAGAAAAGAAAAACGGGGAAATAAAATATAAAAAATAATCCTTTTTGTTTGATTGTAGGCAAAAATTAGAAAGGCAAAATTGGATGGAAGGAAAAAGTCTGACCATTTTGTAAAAATATAGGGGGGAAATTGGGGAGGAAAAAATCGGGTCTGTATTTTCAATATTACCGCTCGATCCAACAGAATTTGATGAGGAAATCCTATTCTTACCAGTAGCAGTTAGGATTAGGTTATCTTTATCAAATTCCACTGAAAAAAACATTTGACAAAACCAAAAACATTTGACAAAACCCAAAAAACATTTGACAAAACCCAGTAGAATACTGCTAAGGAATAGGGTCACGTACTCACCCAGACCAACTGGCCGTTGGTCCGGAACCCAGAAACAACGATTCGCTCCGAAGGTTAGACGGAGGAAGAAAAAATGGTAAACCATGTAAAAAAGACCTAATCCTAAGAGAAGACTCAACCCTAAAAATCAATAATAAACATAACAATCACAAAAGAAAAAGAAAAACACAGAAAAAACACAAAAAACAAAACAAACACATTGGAAAAGAGAAAACAAATAAATAAGACTTAAACGACTAAGACTCTAACGGTTAAATGTAATTTTGCCTAAATCGCGGTCTAAATGCAATTTTGCCGGCAAAATGCAATTTTGCCTAAAATGTAATTTTGCCGCCGACATATATTAATTTACCTATGTAGAAACATTTTCCCAGCGACCTCTACCAATTAGAAAGAAAATATTAACTTATTACAATCAGAGACCTAATTTACAACACAAAAACAAATCAACTAATTCGAATTGACGTAATTCTTTTACCAATTAAAAATAATATAAAAATTGAAATATTTTTAGATAAATACATAGGTTAGTAGTATACATATTTAATAAATTAAAAAATTAATCAGTTTAAAATTTAAAAAATTAAAATTAATACATTAGAACAAATCAAAACATTTAAAACTAAAGCAAAATTATTTTGAATCAGTTTCATAAAATTCTTTAGGAATCAAATGTTCTGAAATACTATAAATAAATGGTTTATTAAGCAAATCATTTCCGAAGTTAGTTTTAATTGAACAATGACTACTTATATAGATACATGGTTTACATTTGCAGAAATTATCCTTTACTAATAATTCTTTACCTTAAATATCAATTTTATAAAATATTTTAATAAAATATTTTTTTACCAATTTGTTTCCCATTTTGAGTGAAGAAAATATATGTTACTGATCTTTGATTTACTTTAGAGGTTGGAGGATAAACTAATCCACAACCAAAAGTATCATTGTTATTCCAAGAAAGTGGTGCAAGATTAAATGATTTTTTTTCTTCGTTATGAATTGTAGATGTGAAAGCAAAAAATACTATATCTTATCTGTGATACTACTGTTAAGCTAGTTCCAGGCATTTACTAGTTCCGTAGTTTCCAGGCATTACTAGTTCCGTAGCAGACGGAATTAGTTATAAACTTTTAAAAAATTGTACAGATTCTATTGCCCCATTTCTGGCAGACATTTTTAGGGATTCATTAGATTCTGGCAATTTACCTGAACTTTGGAAAATATCTTTTATTACCCCAATTTTTAAAAAGGGTTCAGCATCAGATGTCTCAAATTATCGTCCAATTGCTATTACATCATGCATATGTAGTCTTTGAGAAATTAATTTTACAACATATTTTAGCATATCTAGAGGCAAATAAAATCATTAGCGACCAACAGTTTGGCTTTTTAAAAAAACGCTCGACTGTTACTCAGCTTTTATCCTCTTTCGACGCATGGTATAAAGCTCTACTAAATAATAAATGTATTGACTGCATCTTTATAGATTTCAAAAAAGCTTTCGATAGTGTGCCTATACGATACCTCATTTACAAGCTCTCTAATATAGGCATTAAGGGAAAACTTCTTAACTGGATTTCAAATTTTCTCTCTAACCGAACAGCTTTTGTAAAGATTAATAACAACTATTCAGAACCTATTCCTATCATGTCGGGGATACCGCAAGGAACGATAATAGGCCCAGTATTGTTTTTAATTTATATAAATGATCTTATTTCTCAAATACCTTCCCCTACTAAACCAATGCTTTGCTGACGACCTAAAAATATTTTGTGAATTTTCATCAAGTAACGATAATGCCTGTCTCCAAGAATCACTTATTAAAATTGAAGAATGGGGCATTAATTGGGCGTTGGATATTTCTTTGAACAAAACATGTACATTTCATATAGGCAGAAATAATCCTAGAAAACGTTATATCCTTTTTGGCACCATTCTACAGACTGTATCTTCTGTTACGGACTTAGGAATCACTTTTACAGATAAACTCTCATTTGAAATACATCTATCTAAAATCATTAAAAAGGCTTACCATCGTTCTATTCTTGACTTAATAACATTAATTCATCAAATCCTAAGATTTTTTCCTTAGCCTTTAAATCATATGTCAGGCCTATCCTAGAATATGCCTCCATTATATGGAGTCCTAGAACAAAAAAACTTATTCTAAAAATAGAGCAAATTCAAAAGTGGTTTACAAGGATTGCTTTAGCTAAATGCAAAATCTCTAAAATGAATTACGAAAATAGACTAAAATTTCTTAATTTAGAATCTCTGGTCCTTAGGCGTACTCTATTTGACCTTTCAACAATCTTTAGATTAACAAAAAATTTTACCCATCTTGATCCCACTTGTTTTGTTGAGTTTTCTACGAGGCCTATTAGAAATAAACATAATCTACAACTACGAGTTCCTAAAAAGATATCAAAGACTGAACATTGGATTATAAATAGAACTTTAAATTTATGGAACATTCTTCCTATACAAATTATCAATTCTCCAAATCCTAAATCATTCTGGATAAACCTAAGAAATTATTTAATACAGAATCAAGACTTAATTAAGGACTTCATTGGTCAGTTCTAGTGCCCCCCCCCCCCGCGAATAATTTTCCTTATTAATAATAATTTATAAAATGGAACAACTTAAATGGAACAACTTAAGAATTTCAAACCTTTTGAATCATCATGTTTCGATTTTTTATCCTTGCGAAAGACTGAATAAAAGAATCTTTTTAGTTTAACTTATGATATACATATATGAATTTCCTCCATCGTGTTTTTGTACACTCATGTAAATTTTCATATTAATTATTAATTGACTTTGTTTTTTATGCTTTGACTTTCATTTTTATTGTACTAAATTTAAGAGACGTACTCGTTACGCCCATTTTAGTGAATAAATTTTATTATTATATTCTTTTAACCCATCCTTAGTAATATTTTTTATTAAATACCTATTTATGCTTTACCTTTAAATAAAAAACTTAGTAATTCATTTAAAAATGTAGTTTCGTTGGGTAATATTGAAGAATAAAGACCCGATTTTTTCCTCCCCAATTTCCCCCCTATATTTTTACAAAATGGTCAGACTTTTTCCTTCCTTCCATCCAATTTTGCCTTTCTAATTTTTGCCTACAATCAAACAAAAAGGATTATTTTTTATATTTTATACAAGTGAAAGTACTTGCAAAAAACAAGTTAAAAAGGAGGATTATTTTTTAATATTTAACAAGTATGATTTTTGAGAAGACTCATTTTCTAAAAAATGGAACAACTTAAGAATTTCAAACCTTTTGAATCATCATGTTTCGATTTTTTATCCTTGCGAAAGAACTGAATAAAAGAATAATTCTTTTTGATTTGTATAAAAAAATATAGGAAAAATTAGAAAAGAAAAACGGGGAAATAAAATATAAAAAATAATCCTTTTTGTTTGATTGTAGGCAAAAATTAGAAAGGCAAAATTGGATGGAAGGAAAAAGTCTGACCATTTTGTAAAAATATAGGGGGGAAATTGGGGAGGAAAAAATCGGGTCTGTATTTTCAATATTACCGCTCGATCCAACAGAATTTGATGAGGAAATCCTATTCTTACCAGTAGCAGTTAGGATTAGGTTATCTTTATCAAATTCCACTGAAAAAAACATTTGACAAAACCAAAAACATTTGACAAAACCCAAAAAACATTTGACAAAACCCAGTAGAATACTGGTAAGGAATAGGGTCACGTACTCACCCAGACCAACTGGCCGTTGGTCCGGAACCCAGAAACAACGATTCGCTCCGAAGGTTAGACGGAGGAAGAAAAAATGGTAAACCATGTAAAAAAGACCTAATCCTAAGAGAAGACTCAACCCTAAAAATCAATAATAAACATAACAATCACAAAAGAAAAAGAAAAACACAGAAAAAACACAAAAAACAAAACAAACACATTGGAAAAGAGAAAACAAATAAATAAGACTTAAACGACTAAGACTCTAACGGTTAAATGTAATTTTGCCTAAATCGCGGTCTAAATGCAATTTTGCCGGCAAAATGCAATTTTGCCTAAAATGTAATTTTGCCGCCGACATATATTAATTTACCTATGTAGAAACATTTTCCCAGCGACCTCTACCAATTAGAAAGAAAATATTAACTTATTACAATCAGAGACCTAATTTACAACACAAAAACAAATCAACTAATTCGAATTGACGTAATTCTTTTACCAATTAAAAATAATATAAAAATTGAAATATTTTTAGATAAATACATAGGTTAGTAGTATACATATTTAATAAATTAAAAAATTAATCAGTTTAAAATTTAAAAAATTAAAATTAATACATTAGAACAAATCAAAACATTTAAAACTAAAGCAAAATTATTTTGAATCAGTTTCATAAAATTCTTTAGGAATCAAATGTTCTGAAATACTATAAATAAATGGTTTATTAAGCAAATCATTTCCGAAGTTAGTTTTAATTGAACAATGACTACTTATATAGATACATGGTTTACATTTGCAGAAATTATCCTTTACTAATAATTCTTTACCTTAAATATCAATTTTATAAAATATTTTAATAAAATATTTTTTTACCAATTTGTTTCCCATTTTGAGTGAAGAAAATATATGTTACTGATCTTTGATTTACTTTAGAGGTTGGAGGATAAACTAATCCACAACCAAAAGTATCATTGTTATTCCAAGAAAGTGGTGCAAGATTAAATGATTTTTTTTCTTCGTTATGAATTGTAGATGTGAAAGCAAAAAATACTATATCTTATCTGTGATACTACTGTTTAAGGAAATTTGGAGTCTTGTATTTTTCATATAAATAATTAAACTGGCATTTAACTTCAAAATAATATAAAGTAAATCTTTTATTATCGCGTGTTTCTTTAAATGAGTTTTCTGATGTATAAACTAAAATTCAAAATTTAAATAATTTTAACTCATTTCCCATACAAGCAAGTCACACCTCGTATATCGCACCCTAAAAAATTTCTCTACAAATTGATTATTTGCTTAAAGTAATAATTGGATATGCTGGACACGGAATTAATAACACAATACTTCGGATGCCAAGAATTCTGGATTTTAATATCGGGTTATTAATCCCACAATCTAAACAAATAATCAAATTATAAAAAATTTTTATTGGCGACATATAGTGTAACGATATAGAAGGTGTGTCTGGACAGTGAGAGGTGGGTGGTGTGGAACCTAAATATAAGTACCGAGGGTATCGATATACGGATTTACCTTGTCATGAAATTAACATTCTTATAAAATAACATAAAAACCAACTAGTAAATTTTGAGGGTTTAAAGGAAGCAATTTTGCAAAATACTAATACCAAATTAAAATATTTGTTTCGTTCCCCACCAAAAAAATAATATTTTAATATTTTCAACATTAATTAAATATACATATCCTTTTCCGATTAAATACCAATATTAAAGAAATGGACAAACAACGGAAATAATAAAAAAACAAGACTTACAACGTCCATTATCACTAATAACCAAATTATTTTTGAGATTAATAAAATCCTTTAAAAAAAAGATTTTCTATTAATTTTAAAACTATAAACTACCACATATCTATTGCAATACACCTTGCTTAATTCATCAATCCTCTTCACAAAATAATTAATTTTTTCATCTTTTTGCTCATTTTCAGCTTTTAAATTTTCAATATTCTATTTTAAATTTTTTATCTCATCCTCTTGTTCCATATTTAAATTTTTAATTTTATTTTCATTATCAGAATTTATTTTTTGAATTTTCTAAAATTATTTGATTTTTAAAATTAAATCTCGAAAATAATAGTTTGGTTTAAATCCCCCAATTTTTGTTTTCCAAAGCATTTTTAGCTTTTTTGCTTGATTTAATTTAATTTTCAATTTAATTTTAATTAAATTTAATTAAATTGAAATTTAATTAATAACAATCCAATTTCAATTTAATTAATTTGAAATTTTCAAAAAATTTCAATTCGGCAATTGGGGCTTTCTTCATGACTTTTAAGTAAAAATAAATTAGGTAATCACGTTTTCAAGTGCATTTTTTTTAATTTTATTTTCCAAAGACCTAATTTTGTCATCTTTTTGTTTTAAAAGTATGTCGTTGTCTTTAACAAGTTGTTTACTGTTTTCTGCCATCTGATGTTCAAAATCTTGTATTAAATTTTTAATTTCATTTTCATGCTTAATCCTTTCCTGAAAATAATTGAAATTTAGTGAAAACTTTTTGTCATCTTCTTTTTCAACAAGTTATTTGGTATGAGCAACGTTTATCCCCCCCCCCCCCCCTTTCCTGAATCCCTGACCATCTTGAGTTTTTTGAGCTTGATACTTGATTTACTTGATGGACTTTTTTACCCACTTTGTCTATATGGCAGTTATTAATTGGTAAATTTACCTTCTTAATTTTTCCTTCCAAAAAATAAATACTTTCATCTCTTTCCTTCAATTCAGTTTTATTTTCATTCAATAATTTTTGGAAATGTTGATGTAAATTTTTAATTTCCTTTTCATGTTCAGATTTCATAGTAATGTTTTGCAACATTAAATTTTTATTTTCCAAAATTAAATCTTTTTTTTTTCAACTTCGACTGAAATATAAATTTATTTTTGACTACAGCCTCTAGAATATCAGGTGGCATTCGCCCACATTAAGGGGGTTATTTAGGGTGACTGTATGACAATTGCGGATATAAAATTTTAAGAATTTTTAAGATTTTTTAAAGTTCTATGTGTCGTATAATTCTAGAAATGATTCGAGGACAAGTTAGAAGTCGGAAACTGACAGCCTGGACCAAAAAACAGGATTTCATTTAAATAATTTAAAGAAATTTTAAAATGGTTTTAATCCGTAGTTACATAGGAAAAAACAAAAGAGATATTTGAAAGTATGAAGCAAGAGAATCTTGATAAATATGATGTGAGCACAGATGGAAAGATTTTAAATAAGAAGGTAAATATAATAAGAAGCAATCTTTAAATAAGAAGCAATACAATTAATGTATAACAGTAAATAGTTTGAGCAATTGATGTTTCTGATGAAGGAAATTCCTTGCAAGGAGAGGGAAATTGGACATTCTCCACGTGTTCCATTGACCAAAAATCCAAAATTGTAATATTTTTCTCAGGGTTAAATTTAGATGCTAACCCAATACTGCTTTGTACTCTTTCTGGAATTATTGGGAATTTTTTTGAAGAGTTAATAATTTGGCTTGATTTAGGCGGAATAGTATTAGCGTAATAGCCTATACGTTCTCTTAACTTTTCTCTATATTCTAAATTTTCATCCTCGTTTGACATAGAATATTGTTGTGTAAATTTATACAGAAAGAAAAATAAAATGAAACAAACAAAGCAAAATTCAATTTTTATAGTAATGTGACACATTTTTAAAATGAAATGGGGGAATGAAAAATGGTGAAAAATTTGGGTATTTATAATGAAATATCTGTGGAAATAGTTCTGTTCCTATCTAACATTAGCAACGAATCGATTTCACCCATGGCTACTAGTACAATCCCACCACTTGGAACCGGTTCGTTGAAGGTCATCCGTATACCTGTTGTACCATTCTTTATTAAATCAAACATCTCTGGTCCATTATCTTCCTGACTATTTGTGAGGTTAAATACGAAGAAGCAATATCCTGCATATGCATACCGAAACATTGATATACCGTTACTTTCTAGTGATCCCGCGTACCCTATTGCTTCTTGCATGTCATGATAAATTCTAGCATAGTTTCCTTTCGGGAAATCGAGGGAATAAGGAGCTGCCGGAAAAGTTACTCCCCCAGCGGTAATGGATATATCTCTCAAATTAAAATGTTGGAAATAAAATGGTGTTGTTTTTTGCCGTCCTACAAAGTCTTTATTATCAACCATTCCCAGTATAATTCTTCGAGGCACCTGATCCATCCATAGGTTAGCATTAAATTCTGTTCTATTTTCACTGATGAATAAGGATTTCAGAGATGTTTTTCTTATCGGGTATCTCGCGGGTTTTATTTCAAGTTTCTTTGCAATATCAAAGGCCAGACTGTCCATCAATTCAATCTTCTTTACATATAATTTGCAAGCCAAAATTTCTAGATGGTATTTTGGCGCAGTGTCCCAGGGAGCACTAAGAAGGAAACTTGATTCATTGGGTAGTAGTTCAATATCAACTTCACACTGGTTTACTAAATATCTTGGTTGATTACAAATATCAACATCCAATTTGGCCATAAATTGCGCAGTACGCGGGTTTCCTTCTTCGTCTAAGAACAATCTTTTCCTTGATTTAATTCCATGTCCATTAGAATCAACTCCTGGGTATGTTTGTGTGGCTCCGTCATCATAATACCCCGCCACAGAAAGATAGGAGTTCTTCACACTTTGTGGGTAGGTTAGCTCGTAGTCAAAAATACTTTTGTATGCCATGAGGGAGTTTCCTTCAAAAACTTGAGTTCCATTAATATGCATACGACAATTTTTCCAAATTGTATGACCTATGAGTTGCACTGCCGCTACATTATCCTCTCTTCCTATATCAACAAGTTTCCCATCTTTGTCTTCCTTCTTAATCCGAAGTTCAGTAAAAACATAAGTTTTGGCCAGATCAATATAATTTGTAGTCGCATGAATTTTGAAATGAAAAGGGGTGATATTTACAGGGTTGAGTGTAAGTAATTCAATAAATGAGGAGTTGCTAATACTGACATTTGTGTGGGGAGTTTCGAAAAAAGATAAAGCATTTGTTATTGCGTTGCCAGAATCGCGATCAATTTTCTGATGGGTAGACATTTTTATTTAATAAAGACCGAATGTGTCTATTTTTTGACGCTTCTTTTTTGGGGTAAGAGATGGAGGTCTTCCAATAATGAGTTGATGACTTTTTTCTTTTGAAAATGATGAATGGGGTTTACGTTTTCTTTTGAATCCTTTTATACTACCTCTAGCTCGCAATCCAGTTCCAAATTGTTTTGGCAATCCTCCTTTCTCAAGTAGTCTGTCCAATCCCCGTTTTCCTTCATTTATTACTGTCTGCTTAAAATTTGGGTTAGAATCTTCTTTGCCGTACTCTGGATTCCCCACACTTTCTAAAATTCTTCCACCAGTATCCAATGCCTCCTTTGCTACAGCTGTTCCCGCACGTTTTGCATACGGTAGAAGGAAACGCCAAAAATTTCTGAGTACATCTCCGACTCCGCCACCCGCTTGCCTCCCGTATCCACGTTGATAAGGATTTAGTCCGCGAAAATAGTAATAGTTTTCATCTGCGCCTTGTCCTATTTGAGTGATAGGTGTATGATGGTCGTCGTAACCAACTGTTCTTGGGTCAAATGCTATATGAACCATGTTTAGCTGTAATGTTATGTAATATTAATTGAATCTATTGTAGTTATCTTTATAGATAATTGTAAGAAATAGTTATGGATAATTAAAAGATATATAAATTAATTGAGGGGGTTTAAATTTTTATATTATTGCAAATGAAGAGATAAATCTAAGTGAGTGTGAAGCGATCTTTTGACCGTTGACATTTTGGGTGTTGGCGAATTGAGAGTTGACATTTTGTGAGCTGGCATTTTGTCGTTGTGGCATTTTGTCGTTTTGACATTTCGAAATTTGATATTTCGAAATAATTGGTTAAAGCACCTTACATTCTGATTTCCGCCCTTTTTTGCAAATCATTTTAATTTTTTGTAAAATTTTGTAAATTTTATCTCTCCCCATTTATTTTTATTTTTTAATTAATTTATTTTTTATTAATTTTTATTATTTTTAAAACTACCGTACCCCTGCCCCCAACTTTTTTACATCCCAGACTGAAAATCTCTGACCCGAAAATTTCAGTCCCAGACTGAAATTCTCAGACTCGAAAATTTAAGTCCCGGACTGAAATTCCCAGACTCAAACATTTCAGTCCCAGACTGAAATTCCATTCTAATGCATAAATTTTTCCCTCAAATGACCTTGAGAGAGGGAAATCTTCCTCCACCCCCTCCGCGGCATGCGGCCTTACATTCTGACTTCCGCCCTTTTTTGGAAATCATTTTAATTTTTTTGTAAAATTTTGTAAATTTTATTTCTCCCAGTAATTTTTATTTTTTATTTAATTAATTTTTAATTAATTTTTATTATTTTTAATTCTACCGTAACCCGGACCCCTGCCTTCAACTTTTTTCAGCCCCAGACTGGAACCTTGTACTTGTATCTTGTACTTGTACAAGGTACAAGTACCTTGTACAAGTACAAGATACAAGTACCTTGTACTTGTAATCAATCAATTAATCACCTGTCACCCATCAATCAAAATCTGTCAATCCGGGAACCTGAAAGTACCCCACACCCTTTGGTTTCCCTTGATTACGTCGCCAAACTCGGACAAATGGGACTCGGACAAATGGGGTTACTACAACCGGACAAATGGGATTTACTTGTACCTGTCAATCAATCACTTGTACCTGTCAATCAATCAAAATTGACAACTCGGACAAGTGGGATGAGTAATTACCCCAAACCCACTGGTTTTCCTTTGATCATGCCGACAAATTCGGACAAATGGGACTCGGACAAATGGGATTACTACAACTTGGACAAATGGGATTTACTTGTACCTGTCAATCAATCACTTGTACCTGTCAATCAATCAAAATTGACAACTCGGACAAGTGGGATGAGTAATTAACCCAAACCCACTGGTTTCCCTTTGATCATGCCGACAAACTCGGACAAGTGGGATGAGTAATTAACCCAAACCCCTGGTTTCCCTTTGATCATGCCGACAAATTTGGACAAATGGGATGAGTAATAGCCCCACACCCTTTGGTTTCCCTCGATCTTGCCGCCTGAAACCCCCTATACCTTTTGGTTTTTGCCGACAGACCCCTCCCCCACCTAAATGTCCGAAAAATAGGTCGGACATTTGGGGGGGGGGGGGTAACTACTACTCTCCCTAAATTTATTAAAAAATTTAAAAAAACCTACAAAAATTTCCAGTCGTTTCAATTAAATTCAATGAAGGATATGACGATTTAAAATAAAATAAACGTGGAATATTTATTAAAAAGCGATAAGTGTAAAGGCTCCCGGAAAATGCGTCAGAAGAAAATGTGTCAGTGGAAAATGAGTCAGTGGAAAATGCGTCAGTACCCGAAAAATGCGTCAGTGGAAAATGCGTCAGTAGAAGATGCATCAGTAAAAAAATGTATCTATGATTTAGAAAATCCTTTTGTTGTGATGATTTTTCACGAAAAAATGTTTTGCACTACATTTTTAACAGTCGGTAATGAAGGAGACTGCTCTATTGCAAATCCGGAATCCAATCCGGCAAATTTTTTACCGGATTTGGGAATTGATCTTGTTCTGGACATTTCCTATTTTCTTATAATTTTTTTATAAAAAAGAGGATTTTTGAACCTCGGCCTTCTAAATTTCAAAAATTTTCGCTGTGGCGCTGAAAACAATTGCTTATGAAGGTTTAACATTGATATAAAGAGACAGAGGGATTATGAGGGTGATATATATCCCAGATATTCTATCTTATAAACCAAAATACCGTTTCCCATCAAATCGTCGGATATAACCTAAATCCCAGCAAATCCTAAAATATCCCAAGATATCCTTTCAAATCCCCGATATCCGTCTAAATCTCCGGGTATCACCGTTATCCCATTTAATACCTCTATTCGCACTTAATACCCCCACTTAATCACTTTGATATACTTCTAACAACATTTTAACATTAAAGATTAAAATTTTTTTGAAAAATCCGGAAAAACACCACGGATTTTCGAAATCCGGGTAAATTCTGCAGGACTCCGGAAATTTTTTTACCGGAGTAAAACCGGGCCGGATTAATCCGGCATGAGTGTGAATGAGGTCCGGCATAAGTGTTAAATCCAAACTCCGGTTTCCGGACCCGGAAAAATGATTTTGCCGATCACTAATTACAATTATTCAACTTTTGCATTATTTAGGTTTTTCTAAAATAGTGCTATACTGACGCATCTTCTACTGACGCATTTTCCACTGACGCATTTTCCACCGACGCATTTTCCGGACACGAGTGTAAAGTGTCGCTCTCCGCAATATTTGCATAAATCTGAACATTTACAAAAAATTTTTTTAAATGAATTCTTGAGTGAAAGAGGCTTCCGAAAAGTGAGAAAAAGTTGAAGAAAAAACTATGACTGATATTTTTGGATGATGCAATAAATTCCTCAAAAACACTCATTCCTTTTACTCAAATTGATTGTCATAGAGAACTGCAAAATATTTTGGTGTGACTCTTTTTCCTTTTTTCGTTTACTGGCATTTTGTCCATTGTCATTTTGTCTTTTGAGATTTTCAAATTTAAAAAAATTCCAATTCGAAAATTAGTGTCACGGACATTTTGACGCGATTTCTAATTTCAACTGTGGAACGTTAATTGGCAAAATTCCATCTATTTAATTGAAGCTTTTCTTGTATAGGAAAGAGAACTCAATATCAATAAAGTTCACAGCTCTGCTCATCTAGAGTTGTTGTACACATGCACAATACCTGACCGTAGGTTCTAGCATGCAGAGCTGGGTATCATACATTTTCTTGACCATTATTTGCCTCTTACCATTTTTTAAAGGAGAAAAAGAAGTAAACATGTTGATTTTGGTGTCATTCGACTCAGCTTTTTCGAATGAGCTAATTATATCCCTTCTACTTATATCCCTTGATATTCACCGATATCCAGCTTGATCCCTCGATGTCGCATACAAGTCCCCTGATGTTAACTTTAATACCTCCAAATCCCCAGATATCCCTCTTAATCCTTTTTAATATAATTAAACCCAGTTGGACTGCTCCGTATGGGGGAGATCAAAAATCTAAAAAATTCTTCTCTAAAAAATTTTTTCCTTCTACTAGCTTTTTTCGCTATTTAAATTTATGTAGCGATTGCGCGCGTCCATGAAATGCCATGCGGGGAAATGCTTCCAAATTACCGTAAGAACTCACTTTAAGATAAACTCATGGATAACCCCAATTTAGATATCTTTTTTGGACAATTGGGCGAGGGGCCGGCAAGCGTTTTCCCCTATTTAAATCCCTCATTACAAGGTACCATTTTTCAGCTCCAGAGGTGCGTCTTTGTGGGGCCGACTGTAATATGTTTGGTAAAATCGAGTGGTATTATAATAGAGGATTTAGGGTATTTAAATTTGTTTTCTCTTTTTTTCTTGAGGATAAAAGTAAAAAGCGGCAATTTTTACCAAATAATCAAAGAAATTGCTAAGTTTTAAGGTTAAAATAATTCCTGGTTAAACAGTTGCCAAAACTGGGGTTTCTTCAGAAGAATAATTTTGAATCCATCGTCGAGTTGGCTAGTAAAACAGTCGGATATTTCGAATTAAATGCTTATTGCTTAAAAAAAATTTTTTTTCCTCGCCAACAAGGAAGCGGAAATGCTGAGTCTTAAGGTTATAAAAATATTTCCTGTCTAATCAGAACTAACGAAGCAGAGGGCCCTCATTGTAATAGGTCCTTATTAATAAAATGCCATCGATTTATTATTAGCTATTCACATGGTTATTGGAAATTAAAAATTAAAAATTTTTTTTGCAAATTTCTATCCTATTTTCTACCCCTAACTTGACAGACACTCGCCCAAAAAATTTTTTTGAAAATCAATTTTTTAAAAATGCGTGGGGGGGGGGGGGATGGGGGGATGCGTGTCCCACGCATTTTATCTTATATTTAAACAAAGGGCTTTCTTCTAAAAATTTATTTCTAAAAAAATTTTTTTCCTTTAATAATTCTCTAAGCAACTCTTCTCGTCAGTTTTGCATTTAATAAAATATTTTCTTTTTTTGCCTAGGCTTCTGACTCTTTGCAAGTAAAAGTATCTTAAACAACCTTCTAAGTATCTTAACTATTAGTCAGATGTAGAGAGCGGGCTGGATCTGGATCCAGAACTTGTCTTTTCCTGGATCCAGAGTCCTGATCAAGGCATTTTTCAGCGTTCCTTGATTGTTCCTTGACTCAAGGTCAAGAATCTGGTCAAAGTACTAATCCAAAATCAAGAATCAAGGACAAGAAAAATTTTTTCCTTGATTAATTTTCCCCCCAACATATAAACAAAATGCCAGTAAAATCTTGAAATTTCTCCGTCAAAATGTAATTGCCGAAACACCTCAATTGACGAGTGAGTTGCCCTTGTATATACCAGAGGTGGGTCGGAACAGTCAGAGGTGTCGGAAATCGGAACTGTCGGAAATCGGAAATGGCTGAAAAGTCGGAACTCGGAAATCGGAAATCAAGATTTTTTTTCGGAAATCGGAAATCGGAAGGAAAAAAACGCCGGAAATCGGAAATCGGAAGGCGGAAATCGGAAATAAAATTTTTATTTTCATAACTAAAATAATATTTAAAATTGTAAGGTGAGTGTAATTTGAGGGAGAAAAGTTCTTTTTGCAACTCAAAAGTCAAATTCGAAGGAATTAGAAGAGATATCGTGGGATTTGGTTGATTAGACGGGATATCAGAGAATTTATAGAATTAATAGGGATATTTGGAGATTAAAATTGAGTAGTGATAGAGGGATGAGATATAGAGAGATTTGATAAAGGAAATTTGAGTGCCCCACCCCTGTCTGGTGCCCACCCCTGCTTGAAATACTCAATCCCTCGATATCACACTCAGATCCCTCGATATTACCTATGACCCCTTAAATCACACGATATAACTCAAAGTCACCTTAATCCATCCTAATCCTCCCATATGCCATTCAACTTCCTTTTACAGCGCCGCAGGCGAAAATTTTTGGGATTTTTGGGAGCCATAAGCCAAAACTCTTCTATTTTTTGCGCCGCAGGCGCAAATTTTGAGAATTTTGGAAGATCCTTAAGCCAAAAATTTTCCATTTTTGCGCCGCAGGCGAAAATTTTGAGAATTTTGGAAGGCTAGAAGCCAGATTTCTCCCTTTTTCAGCGCCACAAGCAAAAATTTTGAAAATATTGGAAAAATTTTTAGTCGGAAATTTGCTTCAAAAATTGTCGGAAATCGGAAATTTTTCCAAAATTTCGGAAATCGGAAATCGGAAATCGGAAGGAAAAAAACGTCGGAAATCGGAAATCGGAATTCCGACCCACCTCTGGTATATACCTCAGATGAGTCCCCATGGAGAGATATAGAAGGGTATAAGTGATTAAAAGGATATTCGTCAGATGTATCCCCGTTCCTTCTTCAAATAAAAATTTTTTCAGAAAATTTTTTAAAAAAATTCTGAACAAAAATCCTTTACTAAAACAAATTTTAATCCGCTTTAAATGACATTTATTGTCTTCATTTTTGTTGGATTTTTTCCTCTTATCAATGGAATGTTCAATGTTCCTGGTAAATTTATTTTTGAGCGTTTAACCAATTTTAAAAATAGTGGGAATGCAAGCTGGTCATGGCCACCAAGCCAATTTGAGAACGTTTTCTCTCACTGAATTGTCCTACCTGATGAAAATTTTGGATGAAATTCATGTTACTGGAGAAGCTTACAACAATTCGGTACCTTTAAAACGTGTACTCATCAGAAAAGGACGTGATGTCCTAATTGGGAATGGATTGTATGAAAATGATCGAATCGGTCGTGATTTACAGCAAAAACTAGGAGGGGTATGTACTTTAATTGGCACTAGTGCAGTTTCCCTCCCATGGGTAGCTCTAACTAGTTTAAACTCTTGAAGGTGTACTTTAATTGGCACTAGTGCAGTTTCCCTCACATGGGTAGCTCTAACTACTTTAAACTCTTGAAGGTGTACATTAACTGGCGCTAGTGCAGTTTCCCTCACATGGGTAGCTCTAACTACTTTAAACTCTTGAAGGTGTACATTAACTGGCGCTAGTGCAGTTTCCCTCCCATGGGTAGCTCTAATTAAACGTTTAAAGGTGTTAAATTATTTTACACCAATTCTTAACGATTATGAAGCAAGGCTAAAACAAGCTTACCGAACTTTGGGAAGTGAAGTTAAACTTCGTTTTATCAATAAAAGACTCAATGATTATAAACATGTTGTTGGAATAGAGGAATATAGTCAATTAATTGAAAATTATGATTTAAATTTAAATGATTTTGACGAAGAACGAGATATGGATATTATTCCTGATTCATTAAGGAATATCAGTAGGTAAGGTTTGCATATCGTAAATGCTTGCCCCCACTCTAGCTTACTCTCCTCTAGCGAGAGGTCCTCAATCAAAGGGTACCAAGAATAATTCCAAAATTTTTCTACACAGTAACCGATGTTTCCTTGTAAATATTATATAATATATAATTTTATTAATTTAAAGACGGCGGGAATTCAAACAACTCGAAAAACTTTTAGTTCAAATTTTTCCAGAGGAGAAAAATTTATATTTATATTACAAACTACAAGTTTTATTGCGAAGATTGATTTTGTCATTTATAAGAGATAGCTCAAATGCATATCTACATCTCTTTGATCAGTTGTCTAGTATTGCGGTCAACAATACTGAGCATAAGTAATGTTTTGAATAAAGGAACTAGTCCCCTGGAACTAGTTCCAGAGCTAGTTCCAAAGCTAGTTCCAGACATTTACTAGTTCCGTAATTCCGGTTCCAGAGCTAGTTCCAGACATTTATTAGTTCCATAGTTCCAGTTCCAAACTAGTTCCAGATAATCGTTAGTTCCGTAGTTCTAGTTCTGGAACTGAAACTAGAACTAATTAGTTCCGGAACTGGAACTTTGCCCATCACTGGCTGGTAGTAAGCTACACAACCGGCCTCTTATTGTAAATACTCCTTGGGGTAATTCTACACAGTCTCTATTTTTTATAATCTTTAGTTATTAAAATCAGTTTGGCACATACATATACATAATTACTTAAATTTAAGAGTGCAAATATCAATTGTTCAATATCTCACTGAGTTCGATAGTACCGAACTACTTGCAAACCGTTCGCATAATATGTTGGAAAATAAAGCTTTTAGTATTATACTTGGTGATAGTTTAATAAAAGTTGTTAGTTTTTGAATTTTCTATATTAAGATACCGACAATTTGTTCAGAGATCTTCGACACGACGAGCGAGAGTTGGCAACTATATATCTAGTTTACTGTCAAGTTAACCCAGAATATGAGAGCAGGAATAGAATTTTGGAGTTTGTGAGATATTTGCCGTTGATACACACATTCTACAGTAATCAAATAAATAACAGTATATGCCCAAATAATTACCACGGGTAATTATTGTTTCAACCTCTCGCTAAAGTGTGGAATCAACCGAGAGGGGGGGGGCAATTATTTGAGTTTTGAAATTTGGACGTGCATTTGGGCATTTATTATCGCAGGATATATTTTCTATTTTTCCTTAATTCGTACAGAAAGGTCAGTTTAGTTTCCTCCTCAATTTCACTGAATATTTCCTGTGGTGTGTTCAAAGTAGAGTTGGAAAAAACGATACTGGTATCGGCCAACCCGAGACGAGATTGACCGATACTCAAGAACCCGATACCTATACCATCATTTTGAGCGAGACTCTCTCTCTCTCTCTCTGAAGGGGGTAATTATTCGAGCATATACGGTACATATAGCTAAAGAAAAGTGAACTAATAAAATTTCAGGATACGAAGGTTCACTGCAAATAACCCAGGAAGAATTTGATGCCTTTCAACCCTTTCTTATTCCGGAACGACCAAATACATACAATCTATACCAACTCTTCCATTCTGAATATGTCAATTCAATTAGTTCACAAAACAGAAATCTTCAAGGAAAACTTGAACAACATTATATAAATCCGTGGTTAATTGTTCATATAACTTTTCAAATAAACGAAAATTCCTTGGTTTATTATCCTCAAGAAGTACGCGAAACAGTAATTCGTGAAGGAACAACAATACCACCACAACTTAGAGAGGTTGTCTTTAAATACTTCTTAGTCTACTTCCACCTATTTAAAAAAATTTTTTGTCTGTCATATTGATAGTAGGTTAAGATATAAGCCTAGACCCCGAAAATTTCGGTTAGAAATGGAATGAAAGAAATTAGAGTTTCCAGGATATTTTCATTTAAATTGATCATAATTAGCTTTACATCCAACACAATCCACCTGCAACACCCGTTGTTGGACAAACGGGAGAAGCCGGAAGCAGCGGTAGCAGTGGAAGACGTCGTTCTCGTGAAAATGATGATGGCAATGGAGGAAATGGTGGGAATGGTCAACGCGTTGCTTAGCGAGGCCGTCGCAATCGAGGGAGAGGAAGAAATGGAGGCGATAATTGAGAGGATATGTCGATAAATGATGATGAAATTTTGAGAGAATTGAAGAGAAAAGATTACTTTTACAAAGTTATTGTGGGAAGAGTTATATTTAACACAATTTTGAAATCCTATATTAGAATGCCACACCTCTATTGGAGTACCAAATTTTTGTTGAAGGGAAGAAACCTTCTAATCACGGGTGTGTCTTTTCGCCAGAATTTCGCCTTTTTTGGACCTTTCCCTGTTATTTTTCGCTTTTTAAATTAAGTTTCGCATTTTTGCCTTTCACTTTCTAAAATATGTTTTGGCACTATATAGGAATGAATTGTAACCAATCGTTTGAATTTAGGAATGGGGGTCCTTTGAAAGAGGGTTTCTTCATACAATGAATTTTTTCACTGTATAGCCTCGATTTTTCAAATAGAGTGGTATTATAATAGAGGATTCAGGGCATATAAATTTGGTATATTTTTTTTTATTTTGGAGAAGATTTTTGGTTATAAAAAAATTTTTTTGGGTAGACCAGAACTGAAGGAACAAATTGAAAATTCTGTGTAAATTCAAAATTCTAAAGCAGGATCCAAAATGTGAATTTTTGCCATAAAGAATATTTTTTTAATAAAAATAGAGCCCTTCGTCTGTTCAGATATCAAGGTCTTGTTTTTGCTGTTTTTGCTTTTGTTTGGCATCCCATAATGTTTATTTTTTATATCCGCAAAAAAGTGTAGGGATCAGGTCTGGGCGAAATCTAAAAATAAAAAGCGGAATGCGGGTAGGAATCCAGCCCTGGTAGGGATCGTTTCGAAATAAACTAAACAAAAATTTAATAAATTAAAAGTTTTTATTTTGTTGAGTATAGAGAAAATAATTTATTTACAAATTTAAAAATTAGTCAAAATAAAACAAATTATTTTTCAATAAAATTCTTTAATAACCAAAGGTTCAAAAATGTCATATTCTTCAAATCATTTCCAAAATTAGTTTCAATAGAACAACATTCCAAATCAACATTAGGTTGAAATGAGTAAAATTTGTTTTTTAATAATATAGCTTTACCTTAAAAACATTTTTTTAAAAATATTTTGGTACTTTTTGGATATGCCGCCCCCCCCCCTGCCCTTATTCTTTCTTTCATGCTCATCATTTATTTTCCTCAAGCCTGTTTTTTGCAAGTACTTTCACTTGTATAAAATATAAAAAATAATCCTTTTTGTTTGATTGTAGGCAAAAATTAGAAAGGCAAAATTGGATGGAAGGAAGGAAAAAGGCTGACCATTTTGTAAAAATATAGGGGGGAAATTGGGGAGGAAAAAATCGGGTCTGTATTCTTCAATATTACCGAAATTTTATATGATAAATTAAAGAATATTTTAATTATTAAATTGTGAAAATAAAGCATTTTTAAAAACATACTTAAAAGAGTAATTTTAATTTATATCATCCAAACAGTGATGTCAAAGTTCCAAAATTTCTCTGGAACTAGTTCCAGTTCCAGAACCAGGTTTTTAATTTTTGTAGTTCCAGTTCCGGAATTCCATTTTTGAAATTCCTTAGTTCCAGTTCTGGAACTAGTTCCAAGCTAGTTCTAGTTCCAAATTTTTAAATTTTTTTTTGAAAATGAAAAGAAACTCATCGAGTACTCTTCAATTGATCCTTCAGCTTAGATATGCCTTTAAGCTGGAGTAAGTCAAAAATGTCTTAGATTATTATCTCCCTTGTATATATCCCATTGAGTCTCTATAGTCTATTACGATTAAAAAGGATTAAGAAAAAGGATTAACATTTTAAAAAGGATTAACTTCGCATAATATAACGGGAGTTGAATATATGGGGAGATTTGTATGTGACGGGAGAGGGGGGGGGGGAGATTTGTATAGGTAATTTTGTTTGTATAGATTTGTATAGGTAATAGGTAATAATTGTTAGGTAATAATACAGGTAATTTACAACAATATTAAAAATCCCGTAAACTTCGTCGAGGAAATTTTGCCAAAAATATACCCCCAAGAACTAGTTCCAGAACTAGTTCCAAGGCTAGTTCCAGACATTTATTAGTTCCATAGTTCCAGTTCCAAACTAGTTCCAGATAATCGTTAGTTCCGTAGTTCTAGTTCTGGAACTGGAACTAGAACTAATTAGTTCCGGAACTGGAACTTTAACATCACTGCATCCAACAAATAAAAATTAAAAAAAATTTTTTTTTATTTAAATTAATATATTAATAATTATAGATAATTTTTACATTTTTGTCAATTATTCTTGAAATAGAATACTGTGGCAGTAAATGCTTAAATCATAAATATACGGGCTTGAAATTTTCCAAAATTATTGGAGATTTAAAATAGAACTAATTTATTGTGTTGTATCATAATTAAATATCGTTTTTTCTCAAATTACAAAACGCAATAAATAAACAAAAAAAACAAATTCAGTCAATGATATAATCTACTTATTGTATATAAATTAATAATTAAACTTGATTAAGATGGGCAGTGAGTGTGTATTAGTGATGTTCGGGAGTGAAAAAAAGCCGAGAGTCGAGAGCCGAGACCGAGACCGGGAATCAACCCCGAGACCGAGTCTCGGATCGAGACCGAGAGTCGAGACCGAGAGTCGAGACGAGAGATTAGGAGGGTTATCACTTGATATCCCTCATAATCCCCAAAAATACCTATATATCCTTCATAATCCCTCAAATCAATTAAATATACAAATCCACAATATAACCTTACTCCTTCTATATCTACCGATATCCAACTTAATCCACTGATATTCCCATTAATCGCTTAGAATCCCCATATATCCCTCGATATCCCTCCAAATCGAACGATATCTTCTTTATCCCCCGATGCCAAGCACAAGTCCCTTTATGTTTATTTTAATCCTTAAAATTTCCAGATATCCCTCATAACTTTAATCCACCTCTATATCCTTTCAAATCCCCAAAAGCCTCCGATATACGACAACTCCATTGACCCCCTACTATTTAAGGCCGTATGCGATAATTTTTGCATTTTGGAAGGGTTTGAAGCCATAAATCCTCCATCCGTTTTCTGCGCCGCAGGCAAAAATTTTGAGAATTTTGGAGGTCAGAAGCCAGATTTCTTTCATTTTCTGCGCGCAAGCTGAGATTTTGAGAATATAGGGAGGATTTAAGCGCCGCAGGCGAAAATTTTGGAAAATTCATGACTACATTTAAATTTCTAACGTTTTTTCAAGTTTAAAAAATTAAAAAAAATAAGTTTACAGATTTAAAATCAAAGATTAAAAACATTCATTTTTGAAGAGAAGTAATTTTCAGATTATTTCCATGCTTAGAGTCGAACCCATTCCTATCAAAATATCTAAGTGTGTGAAGTCAGTCACCTTAACCACTCAACCATCGACCAACAAAGGGAAAATCGGAAAAAATATAAATACATATTTCTTTCCCTTTTCCTTAAAAAAATAAATGTCAAAGTACGCGAGGTACGAGTAAAATTTAAAAAATTTCCGTCATTAGGGGTGTAAATTTAGTCTCGTTTTCCGAGACTAAAACACCGAGACCGAGATCGAGACCGAGAGCTCAAAAAACCCGGGAAATTTCCCGACTCGGGAACCGAGACCGAGAGTCTCGAACATCACTAGTGTGTATAATATTTAAAGTTGTAGGATACATACATATATAGTTAAATAAATAATTCTATTTTAAACAAAAGCTTTTCCCATCATAATAAAGTTTTGTTTTAATAAAAAAACTTTCGAAAGAATTTGCCAATATTGTCGGGAATCGATTTTGCACTAATACACATAAAAGCACTTTTCCCGATAATATTCTAAATAATTTCTCAATAATTTTTAATAAATTAAAAATTAAAATTAAAAAAAAATTTGTTTATCATTTCTAAAAGTTTTTCCAGTTATTTTTAAAATTATTTTTCTTAATTTTTAAATTTAGTTGCTATTTAATGTTTTATTTTTATTATTCTTTTATTCTATTCCTTCCATTATTTTATTGTTTTGATCATAATAATGATAAAGAAAATGATGATAATGACTTTAACATAGATGATTTTTTAAATTTGGATAATGACTTGAATGAATTTGAAAGTAGATAATTATTTTGTATAGTTAAAACTTTCTATAAGATTTGCCCCTTGGGATTTATAAATTTTGCATTTTTTCACATTTTTTGAAGACTAAAATATCAATTTTCTCACATCTACTCTTCCAATTATTATCCATCTTTTAATATTTCTTTTACTTTAGCAGATTTTGATTTTATTGTTAGAATTTTTGGAACATGGGCAAAACTTCGAGAATATAAATGGCTTGTTTCTGTAGAACCGAAAGAACGTTTTAAATGTTTTATTAATAATGACGATAAAAAATATGAAGGAGAATTTTTTAAAGAATTTCCAAATAAAGACATGTTATTTACCTTTAAAATTAATAAAAGTAAAGAAGATATTGAAACTAATATTTGGTATTTAGAGTGCTCATTAAGTAAATCTCTATTAATCGAACATTTGTTACCTAGCCTTGAAATTCAGGTAAGGAAATTTCAAAATAAATTAATATAAAATTATAGGTATACCGTAAATGCTCTATTTGAAGCACATGTGCTTCTATTTTTCAATTCTATTAGAGACGTCTATTAGAGACTGTATAGAGACTATATAGTGCCTCTATTAGAAACTGTGCTTCAATTAGAGCATTTACGGTATATTTTATGTGAAATTTGAAATAGTCGTTCAATGGTTTTATTTATTTTTATATTCCACCACTTATTTACTTTTATAATAAATAGTAAAGGTTACATATTATTATAACAATTAGGCATATTAAAAAATATTATTTAAACAATTAAGTATGACATCATTAAAATTTCAAAAAAATTCTTTAAGAGTATATGGCGTCCACTAATAGATCGAGAAATTTTAACCAAAAACGAAATCACAGTTTCTTTTCTAAATAATCCAGAAACCGATATTAATTTGCTTGAAGAAAAGCTGAAGGAAAATCAACAAAAATTCCAACATTTAAGTGGTAGAGAGTATAAAATTCGTTCGATTCAATATTCAATTAAATGTGAAGAATTAATAGAAAATATTCTTATTCAAAGTTGGAGTGAATATAAATATGGAATTATTTATTTGAAAGTAAATAATATTAAATTAATATTTGATAATTTAATAAACAAAGAAATTGAAGAAATTTATTACAATAATATGATTAATATTTATAAAGAAATTGTTGAAATTGTAATTGAATTGCAACAGTTGAATGTTCTAAATGGTAAGTTTATTACATTAAATATCTAATAATGGTTATATTATCATGATTTCTGGCCAAGATTCTAGGTGGGAATTCCCGATTCCCTAAAACCAGAAATAACATTTATGTCGGAGATATCCCTTATACTATTTATTTTAATAAATATGTAAATTAATTAAGAACAACAACCTGCTACACAACAAAAAGAAATAAAAATGTTTACACAAAATGAGTTAATTAATGTTTTATCAACAATATTTAATTCACAACAATTAGATAATACTCCAAATAATCAACCAAACAAAACAAGTTTTCCATCCCCGCAACTCGGAAGTAGTTCTGATGATCAATTAAATTATACAAATCGAGGTAGAAAATTATATGTAGTTTTCTAAATTGGGTGTATAATTACCCCGTTAAGTGGGCAGTAAAAATTTTATTTATTCGATAAATACCTAATTTTGTGTTTATTTTTAGTGAGAACCACTCTAGAATTGTTTTCGGGGAGAAAGCGCGTTGGACGGGGAATTTTTAAGAAATCTCTCAAATTCCCTGACATTCGGTGATTAACCTCTCAAATTAACCTCTACAATTAATATGTAGATTGTAGAGGTAACCTCTACTAAATATTAATTTAATAGTAAAATTTATTTTTAAGAAGAAATATTACAACAAAATTATTTAACCGAAAATATGGATATAAATTTAAACAATTCTGATTTTTCTATTAATTACTCTAATAATTTTTTGAAAGATTTTACTCATTATAAAGATTATAAGAATATAAAATTAGAAGAAGCATTTAAAAATAAAATGAGACCAGCAACTTTGAATGATAATGAAAATTCAATTCTTATACCAATTTCTAACATTATAATACAATCTGGAAATGTATTATCAGCAAAAGATAATAAAGAAAATTTGGAAATAAAAGGTGATTATAATTTGGATATTATTTAATAAATACCTATCTGAAATTTTTTGAGAATCAGATTCGCTTATTTAAAAATTTAAATTCCAAAATAAGCTTACCCAACCTACATTAAATCCCCCTAAGAATTTAAATTTTATTTTAATTTCTCAATAATTTTAGTTAAATATTGAATTAATTATATTTAGGTGGAGCTTCAAACAAACTAAGAATTAAAAGTTTCACAACAAAAAAACAAAGATCTAAAAGAAAATATAAAAAAATAAATCAAGAATGCCTAGGAGAATGTGTATTAAATACAATTCCGTTAACAATTCCTGAAAATAATTTGGAAAATTTAAATTTGAAAAATAAGATTGATGAAAAGAAAGGAGATTGTTCTTATAAAAAAATTATATTTAAAACAAATGGACAAACTTTAAATGATAATGGCAAAATAAAAATTAAGAAACAAAAAGACAAAAAGCTAAAAAGAAAGAAATTGAAAATAAAAAAATTAAATAAAATTTAATTAGAAGACTAATTTTTTGAGGGATGGTTGATTACATGAGATGAGGGATTATGAAGAAAAAAAGAAAAAGATTATTTAATACCTTAATTGTTAGAATAAAATTATTTGACTTTCAAAATTTAAATTTTCTAGCGCATAAATTTTTTATTAAAAATTATTAGGTAAATATTTTTTAATTCCCCAACAAGCCTTAAACAATGATTGAGGGTCCTACCCACCAGAGCTGAGTCGGAACAGTCAGAGGTGTCGGAGATCGGAAGAGCCGGAAATCGGAATTGGCTCAAAAGTCGGAAATCAGGAATCAAAATTTTTTTCGGAAATCGGAAGGAAAAAAACGTCGGAAGTCGGAATTCAGGCACACCTCTGCTACCCAACTTCAAATTGTCCGTTAAAATATGGAAATATAAAAATCAAATAAATATTTTTTAAATTAAATTATTTTTGTTTTGAAAAAGCGGATGTTTAAATCGGAAATACAAAAGAAAAATAAAAACAATTTAAAAATAATATTTGCACTTTACTCTTTTTGTCGGCTAATTATTTGTCTGATGATGGGGAGGAAAGCACGAGGTTGCACTTTCCGTCACGTTTTCAATCGGAATCACAAGAAAATTTACATCATAAGGGGCTTTATAAGAGATAAATAAAGGCTTTATAAAAAATTATTTAAATGCCGCGACATAAATAGATTCTCTTCTTTGTTGTAGACAAGACATTTCCTTTGTTATCTTTTTTAGACAAGACAACAAAGGACTAGACAATTCTAGACAAGTCTTGTTTTAGACTAGACAAGCTATGAATATTTTTTATATAAGTTAAAAAAAGATCCTCGATAATTAGATTAAGTAATTTAATTAATTAAATTTAGATTACCGTATTTGCTAAAATAATTACCCAGGGTAATATTGTTTCAACCTTTCGCTGAAGGTGGTAATTAATAGGGATAGGGTAATTATTTGAGAGGGTACATTATTTCAGCATCTACGGTAAGTACTATTCCTTTATTTCATATAGGGTCTAAAATTAAGGGAGAAACCTGTTTATTTTTCCAAGCAACCTGTTTATTCGGAATTATTTTTAAATTACCGTATTTCCTCTAATAGAACGACAGCCTCTATTTGAACGACACCCCCTATTAGAACGACAGTCTGGAGGGAGGTTGAGAAATAGAACGACAGCCTCTATTTGAACGACACCCCCTATTAGAACGACACCCTTTCTTTTTTTAATTTAATTATTTACCTAAGCGGTAGTGATGGTCGGGAGTTAAAAAAACCCGAGAGTCGAGACCGAGACCGGGAATCAACCCCGAGACCGAGTTTCGGATCGAGACCTAGAGTCGATACCAACAAATTAGGAGGGATATCACTTGATATACTTCCTAATTCCCAAAAATCCCTATATATCCTTCATAATCCCCTAAATCCATTGAATCTTCAAATCCACAATATAACTTTACTCCTTCTAAATCTACCGATATCCACCTTAACCCACTGATTTCACATTAATCGCTTAGAATCTCCTTATATCCCTCGATATCCCTCCAAATCGAACGATATCTTCTTTATCCCTCGTTGCCGCGCACAAATCCCTTTATGTTTATTTCAATCCTTCCAAATCTCCGGATATCCCTCTTAACTTTAATCCACCTCTATTCCTTTCAAATCCTCATAAGCCTCGATATCTTACAAGTACATTGATACCCCCTACTACTTAAGGTCATCTGCGACAATTCTTCCATTTCCCTCCAAAAATCTTCCTTTTCCAATTTCAGAAGAAACAATTGGAAAATAATTTCTTGGAACTTGGAAAATAACAGGGGGACAGGGCCTGATGGGACAGGGCTAGTGATAATTCCATTGAAATATAAAATTTAACTATTTTTCTTCATTAATAAAATTATTAAAATGATATAGATCTTAATAAAAATTTCAAAAAAATTGCAAAAAAATATGTTGAAAAATAGAACGACAGCCTCTATTTGAACGACACCCTGTAATAGAACGACAGTCTAGAGGGAGGTTGAAAAATAAAACGACATGTCGGTCTATTAGAGGAAATACGGTAACTCTCATTATAGTGACGGTTTGACGTTACATAAGTGGTAAAAAACTTTTTTTTCTTTAGAAAATTGGAAATTAAGAATGCAAAAACTCCTTTCCATCAAAATTTTCATTTTTCTCTTCAATATTATTTTAAATTTTGGAATTCTGGATTCAATGGATTTGAAGAAGCTGAACATTGCTTCTCCTTCAAATGAGGGTAGTAGGAAAGTAAAATATTTTTAATTATTCTAAGTTCCTTGTTTTAACAATATAACAATAGCGAAAATTGAATGACATAAAAAATAAATTCCCACTTTTGGAAACCAGAAAATTAAGAAATACCCCAAGAAAAATTTTCAAGTCAATATAAGATGATTCCTTTTTCTTAAACATTCTTTAATATTTTTAAATTAAGAATAAAATCAACTTTCCCCATCAGAATCTCCCACTATCTCGTTCAAAGAGTTTATATCCCTCAACAAAAACTCCAAAATTATATGTGAAAGTTAATTGGAAAAACTTTGACAAATTCAAACATTTTTATGTATTTACTTCTAATAAAAATATTTTTGAACGATTTGAAGTAACTCTAAAAATATTTTCAAGTGAAAAATCGGAAAGTCTATTGGTTAATGGAGTAAATGAACATTATAATGTTTTTAAGGTTTTTATTTTAAAATAACATACCGTATTTATTCTAATACAACGACTGTCTCTAATATAACGACACCTAGAAGAGGGTTAAAAAATAAAACGACATGCCGCTATATTAGAATAAATACGGTAATAAAAATACAAAAATGATTTCTTATGATAATATTTTAAAAATCCCTTGAGGGATTTTTTATATGTGTAAAATTCTAAACAGAATTTTAATAAAGGGAGGGGAAAAACCAAAAATCCTTAAGTAAAACATTTAAATAAAATTCCTAATTCTCAATAAATCAAACAAACAAATTTAATAAATTTATTTCCAAACAAATAATTAAATTAACAGAATATTCTTTTTATTTCAAACAAGTCTTCGGGGGGAGGAAAAGTGTAGTTCAAGAAACAGTTCAAAAACCTTTACTTAAATCGGGGGGAAGGAATAAGTAGTTCAATAACTTTAACTTTAAACGAGGAGGTTGAATAGTTCACAAACTGACTAAAACTGTGCATTTTTGCCTTTTATATTAGGCCAAAAAGGGGTAGGTTTGTAGGAGTTGGAGGGATCAAAATACAAGAAAGATGGGCATACTAAAGATTTTTGTTAGTTAAATTGTGCAGGCCAGCGCAAGGTTAAAATTATGAGAAGGAGAAAAAAGAGGGGCCAACGGTTTATCTCTTATAAAAAGAGAGAATTGTGCAAAGGCCAAAATTTGCACCAAATATTACAAAAGAAAACGGGGCTTTGGGGGGCTTGTTATTTCTAGAATTAGAAGCGGGAATATATATTTAAAATTGGTCATTTCGGTTAAAGATTAAATAAAGGGGAAAAAAATCAAATCCACGGGATTTGACATATGAAATGAAAATTTTAATTTAATTATACATATAATTTTAACATTTATTCATTTTTAAGTTTGAGGCAAATAAATATTGGTTAACTAATCGCATACAAATTGAAGTTAAACCACTAATGCTAAAGATTCCTGAAAACCCATTGAAGATAATAAAGTCATCTGAAATTGGAGGAGAAAGCTCTGTGTCTGGCAGTGAGGTTGCTTGTTATAATTTAATAGGATACTTGGCCCGAAAAAGACTCGTACGGCCCGACTCGATAAAAACAAACCAGAAAAAATGCCGCGTCCGTCGGCCCTACTCGAAATTGGCAACCCTACTCTAAAACTTTATTTGCATAAGAATTAATAAAATATATATATTTAAAATATCTTAGACAAAAAATTAAAAAGAACTTTTATTTAAGAGAATTAGTAGTTCAGAACTTCCAACATTATGGGGAGAATTTGAATATGATTATGGTATAAGAGTGTTATTCAATTACGATGAATCTTTTAAAAATCCAAGATTTGTAATTACGGACAATTTAACTTTGGAAGGGTTATTTCCAATTGTTAATTTAAAATTTTATATTAAAATACCCAACAATTATAAATTTGTTAAATTGTCTTGTCAAAAAGCTAAACAATATAAAGATTGGTTTAAAGCGGATCTAAACGATGATGAGAAAATTTTGGGAGAAAAGGATGGGGTTAAAGAAACTTTGGTTAAATACAAGGGGCATGTCTGTCCTGAAGATAGTTACGAATTTCTTTTTATTAAGACGACAGAGAAATTTACGATGGTATTTTTAAATAAAAATTTGATAATAAATAAAATAAACTTACCTAAAAAAGTTTTATAAATAAATATGTATAAGTTGAAAAGTTTACTGAGCTGGTAGAATAATAAAATATTTATTAAACGACGAAATAATAAAAGATAATCTTTAATATTATTTGTTTCTCGATAAAAACAGTAAGGGATCGAATATCGAGGGGATCAGTTAATTCTGTTTTCATATTCAGGTTTTGGTGGGGGACTGGTCATTGATATTTTTCTAGGTACTTATAGGCACGTTTACTGAGCTCGAATTTGACCATAATTTGTAAAGGATAATTTTGAGAACCCAATCCACGATCTTTTAAATTATATTAAATACAAGAAAGACGAAAAAATTTAAAAACAAAATTTAAGTTTGAATTCATAAATGTTTTGTGTAATGAAATATTAAATAAAGAAAATCATGTTTACAAAGTTGTTGGTTCTCTAAACGATGAAAAGAAATTAATTTTGAATTGTTTTGATGTTGAAGGTAATATTTTACTAATTTTAAAGATTTATTACTTAGGGAGAAACTTTGACCTAACAAATAGCTTTCACTCTACTTTAAGGCATGCGTCCCATGCGCTTTTATGGCCCAATGAACTTTTATGCGTCAAATCAAAGTATAGTATGAGTCCCAAATCTCCTATAAGCATATAAATCCAACAATCAACTGGGAATAGATATATTTTTTAATTAAATATATTTAGTAAAATAATTATTTTTCAGAGAGTACCTCAAATTAATTGTTTAACTGACAATAATTTTATATTAAAATGAAAAAAAAGAAACTTTTTTAAATTTATAAACAATTTTAAATTTTAAATGTGTAAATAGGTATGTGTATATTTTCTACTGTTTTTTTGTAAATTCAATGTGAATAAAAAAAATTTTTTTTGGAAATACTGCATTGAATAAAATAATGCAAATACTTTTAAAATAAGAAAATAAATTTCTCAAAATTTTTCAATTAACTAAAAAAGTTTTTTAAAGTTTTTTTTAAAGTTTTTCTTCTAGGTTTTTTAAAATCATTCATCATTCTTCTTCCTTTAATTATATAAGCTAGTGATAATAATAAAATATTTTTAAGTAATTTATTATAATTTATAGTAAAGGGTTGGAGGTTTTCCGTTTTACCCGCGGGTTTTCCGCGGGTAAGGAAAAGTATCTCTAATTAAGTTTTTTTTTATCTCGAAGAAAATTATTTTGACTTTTTCCGTTATAAACACCTAAACTTTTCCCGTTTCTCGAAATGGAAAAAATACTATATCTTAATGATTAGAGAAAATACTTTTTAGAATTTTTCAAAATTATAGAAAGTTAATTTTTACGTTTAAATTAACACTGCCCAATGATTTTGCAAGCAAGTTCAATCCATGATTGTCATGTTTTTCATTTGTATTTGTAGCAAAATACGAACTAAGATCAACTACTAACTTAAATATTTAATTTAGTCTAAAGATTTAAATTAAAAATATTTTTAATTACTTTAATTCCTTCTGGTTTGTGATGAAACACCGTTTTTGAATTATCTGCTGTAAAATTTTTATTGAGTAATATTGAATTAATTAATTAGTTAACTTGTTTTAATTGTTAGATTAAATAATACTTACAAACAGGTTTAGAAAGATGTAACAAATTGTTTACACACTAAATTTTGAAATTTAATTAATATTAATTAATAAATAAAATATTTTAATTGTTTCATTCTCGCAAAAGATTTTTCAAGAAACTATGGACAAACAATCTAAACAATTTACTATTTAGTTAAACATGCCCCTAAATTATTAGCTCTAAATATGGCGGAATTTTTCGAGAATTGGTGTAAAATTTAATTTATAAATTAAAACAATTAATTTAATTTAAAAATATCGAAACCCAAAAAATTGTTTAAAATTGAAGTTGGCTGTAATCTTTTTTTTAAAAAAGAGACTGATTAAATATTTAATAAATCTAATTAAATTTAATTATTTTAAATTACTTCAATATCATTATCATGGCAACTTTCTTCCTTCACAACTCTTGATTGGTGTTCATTGTTAAATTCACTTTCACCTTCACTTTCATAATCTTAATTTAATTTTAAAAATATTTTTTTATTTTTTCTCTATAAATTTATTAAGAGCCTTCTTTTATCCTTAAAAACTTTTAAGACAAAAAATATAAATAACTACAATCGACGTGTGCCTTTGCTCTTTCTGATCGTCGTAATTGTTTAGGTTGTTTATGTCCTTTATTTCTCGTTAGCATGCAAAAAATTAAATTCCAACAAAAAATAAATAATAACAAAATAAAATAAAATTTAGAAACACGCATTTCTTTTTAATAGTTTTACTTAAAGTTATAAGGTATTTAAAAAGGAATTTGTAATTTTTCTGTGGTAATTTAAACCTTAATTAATTTGTTGATAAAGCTTATTTCATAAGCTTTTTCTCTCTCACTAAAAAATTTTTTCAATTTTTTATACAATAAAAACTATAGTATATTTGAACTCTCGGGGATGTTAAAGTAAACCCACCTTGTTTATATTAGAGTTCAGCGGTATCGGGATTTAGGCAAAAAATCGGGATCGGGGTTAAAAACCCGGGATAATCCTGCCCGATCCCGACTGAACTCTAGTTTATTGTATGTTCCTTTGAATTACCGTATATGCTCAGATAATTACCCGAGATAATTATTGTTTTAACTCCTTGCTATAGGGGATAATTAATCGAGAGGTGTATTTGAGAGAGGGCAATTATTCGAACATATACATTAAATAAATTTTCATAATTTTATTAAGAAAGGATTTCATTATACATATGTGAGTAACTAAAAGATTTAGTAGTGACTATTCTGGCAAGAAAAATAAATTATTAAATATCCAAAATCGATAATTTCCATTGGCAATCGAATTAAGACATGCTATCCACTGATTTTTTCTCTTCTATGTATAGACTTTACCGTATTTCCTCTATTTGAATGGCCCCTCTAATAGAGAGTCCTCTGTTGACGCACAAAGAAACAACTTGTATTGTATTTCCCTTTTCTTCAATTCTCTAGCTGTCTCTCTTACTTTTTTGCACTCTTTTCTTCCAATTGCGAGTGATCGATGTTGAAATCCCAAATCTCCGTTTTTTCTTTCAGATTTTAATTTTTCTAACATTTTCATAGATAATTTAAGTCTCAATCTTGCAGAAACTGTTGAAATTTTTCTTTTTTATGGAGAAAATTTATTTCAGGAACTTTTAAATGCAAATAAAATCAACAATAGAGAGATTTGTTAGCCAAAGAAGCAAAATAGAACATAAACAAAAACCTTTCAAAAACTTTCTAAAATTATTATTATTTATTTATTTTTAATTATTTAACATCAAAGGGAAATTTTAATTTCATTTTGTCAATTTACTTGTTATTATGTAAATTGCACTTTTTATTTATTAAATATTGTGAAATATTGTCCTTGTAAAAATAAAAGGGCATATATTTTTAAAAGGGGCCAATTGTGCCAGATACAATTGTGTCAAATTTATCACAAGAACAGCTATCGCAGATAGCTGTTATGGTTTCGGAATTATTAAAACCTTCAATCGAGACAATAATTCGGACAACTGTTAGTGAAATTTTTAAGCAAAATTCTAATAACTTAAACAATGAAAATATTAATCTGACAAGCACTTCTAATCAAAACAACACACGTTGGGGCCAACCTCCATCATTTATTACAGACAACAATTTATTTTCGAAAATGGCGGCCTATGCTGCAGAAAATCCCGACACAATCAACAAAAAATCGAAAATAGCCGTTGTGGAAAAGATGCCTTTTATGAGTGAAGAAGACGACAAGCGAATTATTGAAGAAATTGTAAGTAAATGTAATCTTGGTGATAAACTTGACAAAAATACCCCACCTTTTCGGCATAAAACTAAATTTTCTCAAACAAATTCTTCTAGGCCTCAGCTCATAAAAATACCCTTTATAGATAATGTTTCTCGTAACTATTTTATTCAACAATTTCATAGCATTACTCGTAACATTTCCACAATTCCTAACAATGTATTTGCTCGCCGTGACCTTAGTCCTCCTGAGCTACAATTTTTATATCAATTACGCAGGCATGCCTACTCACTAAATAATTCGTGTGGTCTTTATAAATATGTTATATCTGATTTGCATATCAGAGAACTTAAAAATCCCCGTCCCCTAAAGAACAAAACTACACAATAGGGACTCGCGAACACCAGAGGTAAAAAAATAATAAAAAATGAAATTAGTGGGATATTAATCAATGCACGCTCAATGACTAATAAAACCAATGAATTGAAACTCATTCTAGATAAACACAAAATAGGCATAGCTTGTATTACTGAAACCTGGCTCAATAAAAATAATACCATCTATAATGATTTCTGCTTTAATAATCAATTTCAACCCTTATTTGCTCATCGAGAAAAACGCAAGGGAGGAGGCTGCGCTATCTTATTAAGGAATGATTTAACATTTAAGTGTATTTTCCAAGGTAGTAAATTTCAATGTGAACTTATCTGTATTAAATTACTAATAGTTCAACCAATTTTAATTATTTGTATATATAGGCCACCTGATTGCACAGTTAAAAATACAAGGAAATTATTAAAATATATCTATAATCTATTAAGCACTACTAAGAGATATATAATTCTGGGAGACTTTAATAGCCCTAATGTTGATTGGAATATTTTAACTGCTTCTGATAAGATTGGAAAGGTTTTACTTGAATTTATTAACCAAACTAATGCAATACAGAAAGTTAATAAGCCCACAAGAGAGAAATCTATACTTGATTTAGTTTTATCATTCCCTGATAAATTAGTTAGCACTAATGTTATCGAGAATTTTTCTACATCAGATCATAATATGGTTAAGTTCAAAGTATGTATTAATGAAAGATGCAAGAGAATAAAACAAAGCAAAGTTTTAGTAAGAAATATTAATAAGAAAAATCTGAACGAATGTAGTAAAAACCTGTCTAGTATAAATTGGGATTACATATTACCCTACTACTTTAGCATTGAAGAAAAATATTCTAAATTGACAACATGTCTATTAGGCGTATATGATAAAGTTATGCCACTAAGACCTATTAACAAAATAATCAAAGAAAAGTATTCTAGAGATATTACAGACCTTTATAACAGAAAACTTTTAACTTACAATGAATTAAAGAAAACCCCATCGAATATGGATATTAAATTGAAATATAAAATAATCTCAAAACAATTAAAAACAAAAATTCAATCACATCATCTTAAAAACGAGCAACTTGCCATATCGAAAGGCTATAATTCAATTCATAAGTTTATCAAGAGAAAAATAGGTGATAATGGGTATATAACATTTCTTACAGATTCTAATGATCGAATATACAAAGATAACTTAGAAAAGTCCAATATACTAGCTAAGACATTCTTAACTAATTTTAGCCATAAGGAGTTACAAGATGAAGTTATAACTGAAAATAATGAGCTCTCAATGCAAGATCTAGACCTAGATGTAATTCAGATTAGAGACCTATTAAGGAAACTTCCTAACAAAAATTCTACATCCCCGGATGGAATTCCTTATATATTACTGAAACATTCAGCTGAAGAATTAGCCCCTGTACTAACTGAAATATTTAGAATAATATTAGATAGTGGAAGTATTCCGAAAATATGGAGAACATCTATAATTATACCTATCCACAAAAAAGGTGACAAATCAGATCCTAATAACTATAGACCTATATCACTAACATGCACACTTTGTAGAGTACTAGAGAGACTAATTTGTATCGAGATAATAAAATTTTTGAATAAAAAATCTTATTTCTCTGATGACCAATATGCATTCCTAACTAACAGATCAACCTCTACTCAATTATTAGTAATGTTAAATGATTTCTACAGAGCTATTCAAGAAAATAAGTCTATTGATATTGTCTATATTGACTTTGCTAGAGCATTTGATTCAGTACCTATTAACAGAATACTCTATAAATTGAAATCAATCGGTATAGCTGGGAAGATATATACGTTTATTAAGAATTTCCTAGAAAACAGGACCTTTAGAGTTAAGATTGAGAATACCCTCTCTGATAGCTATCCAACTTTATCTGGTGTACCACAAGGTAGTGTCCTTGGACCTCTACTTTTTCTAATATTCATTAATGATTTACCAAAATATTTACCTGAAGGTATACATATAAAAATTTATGCCGACGACGTGAAACTATATATTGAACATAACAATAATTTAAGAACTGAAGTTCTATCCGAAGCTCTATCATGTATTGAACAATGGTCTATCCTTAATGGTCTATATATTTCGCTAGAAAAATGCGTTGTTCTCTACATAGGGAAAAATAATAATAAAAGAACATATAAGTTACTAGGAAAACAAATGAATGAAGTAGATAGTGTTCGGGATCTTGGTATTATAATTGATTCTAGTTTATCATTTTCCCAGCATTATGAAAAAATTATTAAAAATGCTTATTTCCTCACACACCAGATATTTAGAGTAATTAAAACTAAAGACATAAATAAACTTGTATTTTGCTACAAAACATATGTAAGGCCCTGTCTAGAATACGCAACAGAAGTATGGAATCCATCAAAACTGGAAACCTCCCACCAAATAGAGAGAGTCCAGAAATTCTTTACACGAATTGCCCTTAAAATTTGCTCCATTACACCTAGGAACTATGAAGAAAGATTAAAATTATGTAAGCTTAAGAAGCTAGCTGAGCGACGCTGTATTTCAGATTTATGTATGACATACAAGTTTATAACTGGACATACACATCTAAGACCAGATAAATTCTTTATATTTGCGAAAAGAAATTTACGCAGGAAATATCTAATTCAAAATAAGGGGTACTCATTTAAGACAAAAAATAATTTCTTTATTAGGGTCATAAACATTTGGAATAAATTGCCTAGAGAAGTCATTGAGTGTGCAAATTATAAAAAATTTAGAGTATTAGCTAATTGTGTAGATTTTGGTCTTTAAGGGTTCTTAACATTATTTTTCATCAAATTTTTTTTTTCATCAAATATAATCACATACATATATTTTTAATCACATATATTTTTTTAATCACATTTATTTTTTCAAATATCATTTATTTTTTTTTAAGTTTTTTAATTTTACCAAGGCATTTATTTGTATTGTTTTTTTTTTATCCATTGTAAGTGTACATGTTTGTATGTACCTTTTGGTGTTCGTTATAAATAAATAAACATCAAAGGGAAATTTTAATTTCATTTTGTCAATTTACTTGTTATTATGTAAATTGCACTTTTTATTTATTAAATATTGTGAAATATTGTCCTTGTAAAAATAAAAGGGCATATATTTTTAAAAGGGGCAATACACAGCTTTACATTACCCAAATCTTCCGACAAAATAAAAATATATTCACATGTTATTCTTTCAAAATAATAAATAAGTCTGTCAAAAATCTTGAGAAAGTTTTTTATTATTAAATAATTATAAATTTCAATATTTGTTTTTATCAGAAATTCATTTTCAACTCTTTTTATTTTCAAATTTATAGTGTGTGATTGAGTGATAAATCTCGAAAATTGGCTTCAGGCTTGTCTCTTGAATGACATACAAATTTTTAACTTTCACATTTGGCAGGCAGACATTTGAGGACGGACATCTGAGGACGGACATATGAGGACGGACATTTGAGGATACAAAATTATATACAAATCGGCAAAATCTTAACAAAAAATGTCAAAAATTAGTGAAATATTGAAATAAATTATGATTTATTTGTAACATAAAATGAAAAAGAGCTTAATTTTAGTAAAAACCTTTATTTTGCTTGAAACCAGAGAAAATCGTCATTTCAGGACAGAAAATTAAGGAAAAGGTATCTTGTGCAATTTCAGATGGACATAAGACATTTTGGGAATGCTTAGTGGATTTTGAGTTTTTTTCAGTGGAAGGTTTTAAGGGCTTATGTTCAGAGGGTGTTTCGAGGCATATTATGTTTATAGCTCGACGAATTGAGTATTTTACTCTGTTGGACATTTTGAGATTAGGCAAAAGATGGGATGTTTTAAGGGTTTGCTCATTTTCGGGTTTATTCATTCGGACATTTTTTCTTACGTTAAATAAGCTAGGACTTCCCTTTTTCAGCACCGCAGGCGAAAATTTTGGAAATTTCTGAGGACAATCGCCAAATTTTTTCCACTTTTTTCTGAAAATTTATGAAAATTCACAAAATTTTGGCTAAAATTTCAACAATATTGAAATAACGGGAAAATTGGCTAATTTTGTAGTTATTTTTTATTTTTTCCATATATCCGTCCTCAAATGTCCGTCCTCATATGTCCGTCCTCGAAAGTCCGTCCTCAAATGTCTCACCACCTCACATTTACCATATTTCCTCTAATAGTGCGACGGTCGGTATAGTTCTCAGCCTTCCTCTAGGGGGTCGGTTTATTAGAAGGGGACGAGCTAATAGAGAGTCGCACTATTAGAATAAATACGGTAATTGTAACTAGAACTTTTTAAAAATTAAAATTTGATTGTTTAATTTTTTTATTTTTATTACAAAATAACTACAGTAAACATTAGACAGACTAAATATTCTCAAAAATATACACGCCCCTTTTTATTTCACAACTTTCTTTTAAAATGGTCGGGGAAATTTTAATAATTTAATATTTTCTCTTTTATTTAAATTTTTTTTAATTTTTATTTTTTTTTAATATTATTTAATTTTAAATTAACAAAAATGAGAGGTTTTTAATTTTGTTTTACTTTTATTTTAAAACTAAAATAAAAAGGGTGCCGGAATTTTGGTCACCGGAATTTTGGTCACCGGAATTTTGGTCACCGGAATTTTGGTCACCAAGCTTTTTCGGAACTTTGTTCACCAATTTTTTTGGAATTTTGGTCACCAGCGAAATTTTGGTCACCAAGTCAAAAAAAGGAATATTGGACACTAAAATTTTGGTCACCAAGAGGAATTTTGGTCACCAAACGGAAAAAAGAATCTTATCTAAAACTGATATCAAAGTGATAAAAATATTGTTTTTCAACTCCCAGTTGATCAATTTCTATGTTTATCACTCTGCCAGTTAATCAATCATCCGGTAGAGTGATCGAGAGTGATCAACCGGGCGAGTGATCAGCCAGCAAAGTGATCAACATTGAAATTGATCATCTGGGAGATGAAAAACAATATTTTTATCACTTTGATATCAGTTTTATATAAGATTCTTTTTTTCTGTTTGGTGACCAAAATTCCTCATGTTACCAAAATTTTAGTGTCCAATATTCCGTTTTTTGACTTGGGGACCAAAATTCCGCTGGTGACCAAAATTCCAAAAAAATTGGTGACCAAAGTTCCGAAAAAGCTTGGTGACCAAAATTCCGGTGCCCAAAATTCCGTACACCAAATAAAAATAAAAGTCCATTGAATATACATACTACAAGACAGCTTTACAAACATTTACCTAATTGTTATTTTTTATAGAAATGAGAATTTACTTTCCACAATTTCACCTTCCATTTATTATTTTCCTTTTAGTATTTATTTCTTTTGCTTCAGCAAATTTCGATTTCATTGTTAGAATTTCGGGAACATGGACAAATTTTCGGGAATATAAATGGCTTGTTTCTTTAGAAGCAAAAGAACGTTTTGAATGTTTTATGATTAATAAAGATAATAATAAAGATAATATAAAATCTGAAGGAAAATTTTTCGAAGAATTTCCAAATAAAGACATGTTATTTAATTTTAAAATTACTGGAAGTAAAGAAGGTGGTTGGTATTTAGAGTGTGAATTAAATAAACCTCCGTTTATCGAACAATTGTTACCTAACCTTGAAAAACAGGTACGAGCATTAAAAATAATGCGTGATTAGTAAGGATCGGATTTTTAGGGCGTAGACCCCTTAAAATAAGTACCTAAATAGTGTATTTTTTTAATTCCTAAGGCTCTGCAGTAGGCGGCTTGGTGTAATGGCTAACACATCAGTCCGGTCTACTGAAGATGCTGGTTCGCTTCCATCTGTCGAATAACTTTTGCACTAGCTAAAGGAGAGAAATAGCTATAGCCCAGCTGCTTTACTATAGGCTGTATAAAAGCCAAAATAGGAAAATCAGATCTCTAAATATAAATGTAGAATGAACATTACTCGATCGGTATCGATATATAAAATCGTTGTGTTTTTATTATTGTCAGATAATATTTTTATCCTTTTAACATTTTCCCATAAAATTTTTCTCTAGTAGAAATCCAATAGGATTGAATCCAATTTATAGGCTTTAGTGTTCGAAACATTTAACATCTTCTCAAAGTTTCTGTGAGGTTGGCACAACCGTGGCCGTTAAGGAACCAGTTTATTAAGTGGCTATTAAATTAAATCAGAAACACATTTCATATATTTTTTAACTTTAAGAAAATAAAGCGGCCTTTATATGAACTTGGAACCAATGTTATAACGACTGTTTCTTTTTTAAATAATCCGGAAGCTGATATTAATCGCAATGATGAAAAATTAAAGGAAGCTCTACAATCATTTCAACATTTAAGTGGTAAAGAATACAACATTCGTTCAATTCAATATTCAATGAAATATGAGGAAATTTTAAAAATGTTTCTTGTTCAAAGTTGGAGAGAATATAAATATGGAATTATTTATGTTAATTTGTATAACATTAAATTAATATTTAATGATTTGATAAAACTGGCACAAAATGATGAGGTTAGAAAGCAACTTCTAGATATGATTTATGATATTTATAAAAAAATTGTAAAAATTGAAATGGAATTACAAAATGAGAGTGGTGGAGGGACTGGTAATTATTTATAAATATATAGATAATTGTTTCCTAAATAATAATATTTGTTTGCTAATATATGTCTTATTAAGTTTATTTTATTTTATTATTTTATTTTTTTTATTTATTTTATTGGTGCCGTGTGATTTGGGCAGTGGTGAATTGGGCAGTGAGTTATTTGGGCAGTGAGTGATCTGGGCAGTAAAGGTTTTTTAAAAAATAATTTTACACGCAAAAACAATTTGAGTATCATTATAATAATAATTTTGAGTGATTTGGGCAGTAACATAATTTTTATTATTATTTAAAATTGATAAGAAAAATTCCGGAAATTTTTATTTAACTTAAAGTAAATCCAAAATTTGAACATATTTCTCCAAAACTATTTTGACCTTTTCAGATATTTTGACCTATCTTGAGACCTAAAAACTTAAAATAGGAATTATTTCTCAATTTTTCATACCTAAATCTACTTATCACATAGGGAAACGTCAAAATTGAGACCAAGACGATTTCAATAAAGGGTAATGTTGTTGTAGTTCTGTTGTAGTTCTTTGAGTTCTTGAAATGTTGTAGTTCTTTGAGTTTTTGTGTAAATAATTTAAAAATTATGTTACTGCCCAAATCACTCAAAATATTCTTCTAACGTTACTCAAATTGTTTTTGCGTGTAAAATTATTTTTAAAAAAACGTTTACTGCCCAAATCACTCACTACCCAAATTACTCACTGCCCAATTCACCACTGCCGTTTTCACCAGACACGATTTTATTTAGCAACCGATCCCGACCCCAAGGGGTCGGGGGGGGGGGGGGGGGGGTTTATTTATTAAGATAAATAAATAAGACTCCTTGTAATCTTTTGTTATTCTGAAAATTTGGACATTTATCTTATATCAAATTACCTCGCAAAACAAAACCAAAAATTTAATTATAAAAATATAATTATAAAAAAGTAACAAAATTCTTTTTAAATATTTAAATATGTAAACTGATTAAGAACAACAACCTGCTACACTACAAAAAGAAATAAAAATGTTTACACAAAATGAGTTAATTAATGTTTTATCAACAGATTTCAATTCACAACAATCAAATAGTACTTCAAATATTCAACTAAACAAAACAATTTTGCCACCCTTGCAGCCTGGGAGTAGTTCTACAAAACATCCAATAAATGCAAATCAACGTAATTTTTAATTATGTTTTAAGGTTTTATAGAAAAATGTTTAATCAGAAGAGTAATAAACAAGGTAATTTTGGAAATATTCTGATTATTCCTAACATTAAAATATTTTTAAAAAAATAACCAAATATTTTAACTAACCAAAAGAGCTTTGATCAGATTATTACTTGTTTTTTCAAAAATCAAACCAAGCTCGGAGCCTTGATTTTAATCACTTCTGGCCAATCTCAAATAAATTTTAATTAAGTTCCAAATATTCAACATGAGAATATAACTCATCGATCACATTCAATTCCTCTACATAATCCAAATATAAATTTACAACATTCAAGACATCTACGACCAACTCAGGCACATATTATGCAACAAAATTTAGCTAGAGGTATATTTGACATTAGGGTTGTCAAAATGGAAAGATTTAGTCGGGCCTAAGATATTTGGCCCGAAAGTAACTCGTACCGGCTCGGAACAATTCGGCCCGACTCGAAATCGGCAACCCTATTTGACATGTATAAATTTAAGAATTGTTTAGTATTGTTTAGATAGATCGAACCAATTTAAAACACTTTTTTCGAACTTCTTCCTTCAAGACATTACATACAAAATATGCATTTAAAATGTTTGCTTATCCGTAAAAATAATAATTTAAATACTTGTACAATTTTAGGATCGACTTTAAATCATCCAAGATTAACTGTACCTACTATCACTGGAGGTGATTATATCCAACAACAAAAGTTAAACTACAATTTTCGCCCGAGTTCATCGCAAATAAACCAGAATCCAATGCATGATCAATTCTTATCTCAGAGATTGCCATCGCCGGGTCTTGGGAAATGTAAAAATCTCTTAATATTTATTTTAGCTTATCCATTTTTTAACTCACTTTAGCTAGTATGATATCATTTAATCAAATACCTGCTAATAGAACTCAGTCTGAAAATCGACCAATGAGTTTATCGCAACCTTTACAAAGGCCAATTCAGCATCAAGGGCAAACTATTCAACAGCAAACTACGCAACAACATCCCTTACCAAATATTGGATCAAGCAATACAAATATATTTAAGGTTATTTTTATCATAGAAAGTTTTGGTTTTTATAAACGTAGGCCTTATTTTTGCATTTATATTATTAAACATAATTTTTCTAATTAATTAATTTATGTGATTAATTAAAAATTTCGAACCAATAATATTTAAAACATTTATAGCCACATGCATTACCTAATAGCCCATTGTTTCAACAATTGCCACAACGTACTAGTCATTTTAATGCAGCTGTTGGAGTTGGACAACTGCATAATATAAAGGGGTAAATAATTAATAGAGTTCGAGTTCTTCAAATTCCGGGCTCTTGTAGCCTGCCCAGGGTTAAAAATTGTTAAAAAATCCCGCAGGATTTTAGCCACTAAATCAGGGTTAAAATCAGAAAAACCTTACTAAAAACCTAGTTTTGTCAGAAATGCTACCGATCTCTGTCCTGTTTCAAACTTTATAAATAAATAACCTAAAGTTCAACGTCTAATAAAAATATACTTCAGATCTTCTAGTAGTACTCCAAATCAACATCAAATGTTTCCTCCTGGATTTGAGCAGACTATAGCAAGGAAAAATGAAATAGAACGACTAGAACTTTTACAGAAACAACATCAACTTCGCCAGTATCAAAATAAAGAACAAGCAAGTAATCCGTTACCAATATTTAATAAAAATTCAAATGTTTATTCTGGCCAAACATTACATCAAATACAACAACTCCGGCAACACCAATCTAAACAGTTTGGCACTCAACAAGGTATACTAATTCCTGGACATTTTCAAACATCTGGACAAGGAACATTGCAACAACAAACTCTAAACTCAGAACATTACTCACAACATTCTAACCGTCAACTACAAAAAGACAAGCAAAATCCATTTCAACAACAACCCCAATCACAACAAACTTCGGGAACTAGTTCGCAAAAAAATTACTTTGATTTGTTAGCCAAGCAAAATACAGGTGCTGAGAATCCGAATTCAAATACCCAACAAATGGATGGTAATTTAAATAAAGGTGGGTTTGTTAGTGCTTTAATTGGGATTATTATTAATAATTTAATTTACAGAAATAACAAATTATCAAAAATATTTAGTCAAAAATATTAGGAGATCGGCACAGGACTTGAATAATATAACATTTGTTTTACTTGCGGCTCGCCTAATTCCGCTAGATTTATAAGAGCGTAGCCATATTTTTGTTGAATTATGTGAAGATAATACATACATATATTAATTACTAGAGATCGGCACAGGACGAGATCTCATCCTAAAATCACTTCTTTCATAGAGATCCCCTCCGACTCGAAAATCTGTATTATTACCCATCTCTATCAATTACATATTTGTTAGAAGTCTTTCCCCTAGAAAACAATAATTTATTCTTAAATTAGCATCCATCAACTTAATTTATTTTTAAACAAAAATATATTTTTAAATTATTATTTTAAGAAGACAATCAACAAGATAAAATTCGAGTTGATTTAACTTCTGAAACTGAAGAAGGAGATAATCAAAACAAAGAAAAAGCTACTAAAGATAATGAAAAACAACAAGATTTAGTTAATATTGAACAAAATAAACAAATAATTGAAAATATAGATAATCAGTTAAGAAATAATGAGGATATTAATAAAATTGAGAATTCTAATAAACAAAAAGAAGTTGTCTCTGATGAGAGAGGTTTTTCTAAATTTGTTTAAAAAGAATAATTAAAAATTTAAAATCACTTTTTTTTAACTAAAATCTCTTATGGATCTCTTTGTTAAATATATTTTTAGTTCCAAATTATTTTTTTAAAATTCATTTCCTTAAAGTACCAAATTCTGAAAATTTTGTTGGTGATGTTCCTTCTTCTAACAAACAAAAACAACCTTTAGAAGGTACTTCCGGTAATTTTGAAAATAATGAACTAAATGATGAAGAAATGGATGCTTTGCAAAATTTATTGGTATTGTCTTCCTCACAACCTACTGAAAACATTCATAGCGATGGGTAAAATTTAATTATTTAATTTAAAGAAATATATTTAATGGATTAATGTATGCAGATCAATAAATAAAATTCCATTAGAATCCCCCCCCCCCACTAATAGAATGCCCCTTTGGAAGGTGATTGAAAAATAGAATGCTCGGACATTCTTAGAGGAAATACGTTATATTTGTAAATTTTTTATAAAATAAATTTTTGAAGTTCAACGACTCAAAATAAAGAAGAAGAATTAAGAAAAATAAAAGGAAAATCAAAATTAATAGAAGAGAATGAACAAACCCCAAAAGAAATTGATGAAATGGAAAAAATGGAAAATTATTTATTAGAACCTACAAATTTTAGTGGGCAAACAGAAATTTTAGAAAAACTTGATCAAATGGTTTGTAGATCATAGGCTACGAGTACAGGATTTTCGCAGTTTCGGATACAACTTCCGGATATCCAAAATTTTCGTATTACTGTTTTGGATATTCGAGTTTTGTTTAGGATACCTGTTCAAAATATCACTCGATTATCTAAGGGAACCAATCTTGGGGTTGTCTATTTTTGATCTTTCTCCATGAGGAGCCTGTTTTAGGAAGAGAAATGTTTTAGGGCATCTACGTTATTTAATTTTCAGTACATATTTATTGGAAAAAATTCATTTTTTGAAAATCATTTTCATCACTATCATCACCCCAAAAGGCGAGCATCTTCATTAGTAAAATTAAAAAAGAGGAAATAAAGTTTTGGTTAGTCTAACTAAACAGACAAAATTTTAGGAATTAATTTACCTATTTATTCCCTTAAATCTCTAATTTAATCGTAATATTAGTGTACGAAAACCCCTCGGTTCTTTGAACATCAGAATAATTTGTTAGAAACTTTAATTGTTAATTAAATACCCATAATTTTCCAGAACATATTAAAATTAAATGAAAATTCGAAAGATGGAGAATCGTCAAAAAAGAGTCCAAACAATTTAGAAACTGATAGAAATAATGATAAAGGTTTCTTGTATTATTTATTTTTAGTTTAATTTAAATTATTTAAAAATATTAAAGAGCCAATTGAAGACAATTCTTTATCATCTTCATTTAATAAAGATTTTAATAAATTAATTAACTTAGATGATCAAAGGAATAATGAAACACAACAAAATTTTAATAAATTGCCAAGTTTTAGAGATTGGCAAAATCCGGGTATATTTAGTTATTTGAAATTAATTTTATTTATATTTTAATATTAAATTTATTTTAGTGTATATTTCCGAATTTAAAATTTTTTTAAACAATTACCAATCTATGAAAAAAGATAACAAATTATAAATATATAATTTCTGACATAATCTAAATTATTTTTTATTTTAAGATTTTAATTTTCTGCGTCCAACCCTACTCAAACGTTAATTCATCAAAATAAATATTATTTTTATTATGGATGGGCCAGGTCCATAGGAGATAATCCCTAATCGATTTTTAAAATCCTAATAGTAATACAAAAATAATACTCATAAATAAAACAATATATTTGTATAATTTATGAAATTCTTTACATAGATCCATCTATTGTTGATGTTGGGCATTCTTCAACAGAAATTGATATCCCGAGAGCAAATGATATACAACCAGGCAAATCCACTATAATTTTAAAAATTAAAATTAATATTTTATAGGTAATTTAAGCATTTCCCACGATTCAAATACAATACAAAATCAACAACAAACTGATAATGTTGCCGAAGAAATTAGTCAAGACATCCCAAAAATAAAAACTAAAAAAATTAGGCGTTTGCACTTTGACAAGCTAATTTCTATGGTTTTTATTATAAAAATTAAAATAATTATTTGTTGATTTATTTCACAAAATTATCCCATTTCTTTACTAATACCAGTGGTTATTTCCAAAAATAATTTTGTAATTTATTCTACATTTCCCTATGTTAATCTCACAAATAGCTTTGATTACTTTTGTTATTCCGGAATTAAAATAGAGAATTAAAGAATCAAGTCCGTTGCCTGTCTCCTTTAGTTAGTCGCTATTATTCATTTAAATAAGGGGCGCAAAAAAATGGGGCGGCATCACTACTATCAGAGTATGTAAAAACTCAACACTCCCCTTTAAACTTAAATAACGTAAATAAAATTGGATAAAAAAATTTTTAAAAATTTTTTAGTCAAAAAAAGAATCTGAAGAATGCTCCCAAAAACGTGGACCTTCGACAAGACTTCGTTCACGAAAATGTGCAATGAAGGGAGATTCAAAAAGAAAATCTTCAAGCCTTTCGAATAATGAAGTTGAAGAATCAAATAAAAATACGAATTTAAATGAAAAAATTGACAAAGACGAGCAAAATAAAGAAACTGAAATTAAAAATTCTGATAATTTAAATTCAAATAAGGTTTTATCATTATTTGAAATTAATTTCTCTTTCATTAAAATTAAAGGAAATTGGAGAATTCAAAGCTCAATCATCTGGAGGAACCCGTAGAAAGTTTATAAAATTATCTGAAATTGACTTTTCAAAAAAGCTTGATAAAAATGACAATCAAAAACAAGATCAGGTGATTATTGTTACACACAAAAATTTTTGTTATTGGGGAATACCGTATTTATGCAGTGTGATATGTACTCTAAAAAATTCTAACATTTAAACTCCGTGCTCCCCGCCGCCGCCCCGAAACAATTCTAAAACCCCGTATTCCGACACATCCGCCCCCGAGCGTACGGGGCCCAACCCTATTTATTAGTCCAATCGAAATATATGAGTTTGCTCAAATTTATGATCCATAAACACCAGTGCTGGGTATAGCTCCGGGAGCTAGCTCCGGAGCCCGGCTCCGGAGCCGGCTCCGGCGGAGCCGGAGCCGGAGCCGGAGCTAAGATTTTGGAAACCCCGGAGCCGGAGCTGGAGCCGGAGCCAAGAATTTGAAACCCCGGAGCCCGGAGCCGGAGCCGGAGCCAAGGTTTTCCAATTCCCCACGGCTCCGGCTATACACCCCTAAAGATGGGTTAGAGAAAAAAAAGTAAGCAAAGAGGGTAGGCGTGAAAAGAAAAGGGGAGATAAATTTGAGACGGGTAAAAAAGATTTTCTTTCCATTCAATCGTAAGGTATGTGTGGTTGACTGGATAGTGCGTCTGGTTCATAGTTTCGTTCAATTAAAGTTCGAAAAATATCTCAATAATTGATTAAATAATTGTTTTTCTTTGGAAAATAAATTATTATAAGGATTTTTTTATTAAATGAAGCTGAATAAATTTTTCGAATTGGTTAATTTCAGTCTCCTAGGTGTCAAAATTTTCGCCTGCGGCGCAAAAAAGAAGGTTTTTGGCTTAAGGATCGTCCAAATTTTTCAAAATTTTCGCCTGCGGCGCTGAAAAAGGATGATTTTTGGCATAAGGATCCTCCAAAATTCTCAAAATTTTCGCCTGCGACGCAAAAAAAGAAGGTTTTTGGCTTAAGGATCGTCCAAATTTTTCAAAATTTTCGCCTGCGGCGCAAAAAAGGAAGATTTTTGGATCCAAATCCACTTAATCCCCCCGATATCGCCCTTAATCCACCTAAATCACAAGATAATCCACCCAAATCCAGCTTAATCTATTGATAACTCTCTTAATCCTCTTATATCACTCTATATCCCCCTTAATCTACTCAAATCTCCCAATGAAAAATAATTCATTGATTTTCCACCCGGAGCCCGGAGCCAACATGGAGCGGCTCCGAAAATCGCCGGCTCCGGAGCCGGAGCTGGAGCCGGAGCCAAGATTTTAAAAGGCCGGAGCCCGGAGCCGGAGCCAAGATTTTTAAACCCCGGAGCCCGGAGCCGGAGCCGGAGCCAAGAATTTGAAAGGCCGGAGCTCGGAGCCGGAGCCGGAGCCAACAAATGGCAAATACCCAGCACTGATAAACACTGAATGGATTCAAATAGTTCGATTAATAAACTTTAACATAGCCATATTTTCTAGACAAGCGAAGCTTCACTTGATAGTCCAAAATTGCCTTCACTCTCGGCACCTCCAATATTACAACATCCCAAAAAGCCAAGATCACCTAGAAGGAGTCAAAATAAAAGTGATGAGGCTAATTCAAAATGAAAGTAAAAAATTATAAATTATATTTAGTTGGGTAATTGGTACATTTTATTTACTCTAATAATGCTCTTTAAGGTATTTGATGAAAGATGAGAGATTATTATTAGAGTAAATACGTAGTATAATTATTTTATGAAAATATTAAATTTAAAAAATAATTAAAATTATATAGTATTCAATCTAAATTTAAAATAACAAATTATACAATTATATACTTTTAGTTATCTTTGAATGATCACTTTTATAAAATAATCACCAATATCTTTTTTATTAAACTTTTTAAATCTAACTAATTATGTATATTCTATTATAATTTATTTAAAATGAAGAAAATTAAGATTTTTAATTATTTCCCTTTCTTATGTGTTTTTCTTTAAATTCTTTACAAAATTCATTAAATCTAAATTATTCAATTTTGAAATTTATTTTATTAAAATGTTAAATTTTGTGATTTTCTTTATTTATTAGCTAGAATAAAGTTTAATCTGGACTGAAGTATTTTATATTGAAAAATGAGATATTTATCTAAAGAGAAGTGGTGAGTAATTAATTTGTAGAAATTAAATTTAAATTGTATTTTGTGATTTTCTTTATTAGCTTAAGTTTATTTTCCTACATATACTATAGGGTGGAAACAGATTGGGAAGATAAGAAAGATAAATTATAAAAGAGTAAAAGATTAATTTACTTAATTTTTGAATTGTTACAAAAATTAAAAAAAAATAAACTCAATTCACATTTTAATATTATTTTTTTATTCATTAAAAAATAATTTTTTGATTAATTTGGACAGCTTTTATCTCTCCTCCCTTTATTCTTGTCTAATAAAATATGCATATATATTTATAAACATTTTTGGTATTTTTGCTTCCTGCTGTGTTTGTGAGAGTAAATGAAGCTTATTTGTTCCTGTCATTTTTGCTTATTTCAAATTTATTTTGAAAGCATTATTTAATTCATCCAAAATATTTTTAGAAGTGATGAGTGTGTTAGGCATGAAATAAATAAAATATTTATTACTTCCCTGTTTTGGAGCTTCCAAACTAAAAATATAATTTAAATTTTTTTAATTAAAATTATATTTTAAAATAACCTGTAAATTTAGGGTATTCTCAACTCTTTTAGGAATTAAATGAAAACCAGCTTTAAATCTATAAATTTTTTTCCAATCAATGTTTGATTTTCTTTAAAATTTTTTGATAATTTATAGAAAATATTTGTTTGTTTAAAAATAATTTTAAACATTCTACATAGTAAATATAATCACTTCTCCTCGATAATATTTATATTTTAATTTTATTTTAAAAAATAAATATTTAAATTATTTAGTACTTTTACAATTTCATATATTGTTTACATATTTTTTTAAATAAATACATATACCTATTCTAAATTCCCTATTTACATTAAAACAATAAAATTTATTTTTTTTTTCTAAAAATTATTTATTGTCACTTCAACCTTCATTTTTTAATGTTAATGACTTTTTTTGATGAATTGGAGTCTGAAAACAATTAAAAGAATTTTTCTATTCAAATTTTTTATAAATGTTTGCCAGTTTGTGTAGGAGGAAAAAATATAAATAAATAATTTAAAATGAATACAAAAATATTAAATGCCCGTTAAAAAAATATTTTCCATTTTTTCAAACAGAATTTTCCAGTTTTTTAAACAAAAAAAAGTAAAATCCTCAAATCCCCCTCATTTTTTCTTTATATTTGTTTATTTAACTTTGTTTAAATATTTAATGGACAAATCTCTTCTGGGCAATACTTTTCTAGACATTTATTTTGGATTATTTTTAAGTTTTCTTTTAAAAGATTTAACGTACAAAAAGCCCCTCTATTTATTTTTTCTTTAAATTCTCATTAATATATATAATTATTCTGAAATAGGAAAGTCATAAAAGCAAATGTATCTTTTTTAAATTTGATTTTTAAAAGTTAGATCCAGCATATTTATTTTCTCGAAATTTTTATACATCTCGATCCATATTCTGACATTTTTTCCCATTTGTTGTCCAAATTATACAATGTCCGTCCATATTTTTGCCAACTTTACTTATACTAGTAGACATATAAACTAAAGTAAAGCAGCTGTGCTATAGCTATTTCTCTCCTTCAGCTAGTGCAAAAGGTTAGTAGATGCGAACCAGCATCTTCTGTAGACCGGACTGATGTGTTTTTATTACACCACGCCGCCTACTGCATAGTCTTAGGAAATACATATATAGCTATATGCTTTACACTAATAGATTTCGATTAGTGATAAATATTCTTATAAAGAATTTCTAATTAGACTTTAATTTTGCTGTTAGATATTTTATAATTAATTTATTTTTCAGAAAAATAATTATAATTACTAATTGAAATTAATTATAAATGGGCGGCTCTACAACAGTTTCTTCATCTATTTCTTCCTCATTATCTACTTGTTCAAGTAAAATTTCAGATTAATTTAAATGGAAATTGAATGTTATTTTTTAAATCAAAAATATTTTTATTTAAATTAAAATTAAAAAATTATTCCCCCCTTAGGTGGTGAAAGAAATTGTATCGAACGGTCAACAAATTTTGAAGAAGCATTACAGCAAAAAAATACTCAAAAGCGATCACCTCGTTTCTTTTTTTGGACTTTAAATTTTGGAAGGTTAAAAAGGAATATTTTAAGTAATATTACAAATTAATTTCTTTTTAGTGGAAATAAAAATAAAGGCAGAAATAAAAGACCTACTAACAATGAATCATCTCCTCGATCACCAGATTCTTCGCGAAGTGTAAAATTTGATGTTAGTAATTTTTAATATTTTATGTAAAATATACAAAAGGAATCCCGCCAAAAATAAGAAAATATCGCTGAGGCCTAAATCTGTGGCTATATTATAATAAATAAAATTTATTAAGGCTGCTGAATCTTGGCCATGGATTGATGACGATAATTCGATTGTTATCGAAAAATTAGAAGGAAGCGTAGCAATATTGGGATGATGAAATTTAAGAAAAAAGATACAGAGATCATTAAAAGATACAGAGATTAATAAATAATAAAAAGAAATTTAATTTTATAAATATGTATATACATTAATTGTCTGAATTATAATTAATAATAAAAAATATTACTGAATATCCCTAAAGTTTTTTTAAAATCTGAAACTCCTAGCAGATCCAGACTTGAGATGGCGAATCTGTGGATATCCTGATCCAATATTTTACGAATATCCGGACTTTTTAGGTTCTTCATTTCTAGTTCTTACTTACCTTATTTCCTAAAATAGTACTCCCGGGAGTACTATTTTTCAACTCTCCTCCAAAGGGGAGTACTATTTAAGGGGGGAGTGCTAATTCAGGGGGGAGTACTATTTCAGGAAATACGGTAATTTAAGATTTTCCATTCTGTTAAGATTATCAACTACGCTTTAAAAGAAGTAACATTTTCAGTAATTAATAGAGTTAAAGAATTTTAAAAATTATTTTTTAGATAAAATTTTTTATTTCCAACATTAATATTTCTAAAGTAGATAAATATTTTTTTAATATTAAAAAAGTAGTTTGTGACTATTTTAAAAAATTTTAAAAATTTTTAATAACAGATGTTTTAATAAAAAAGTTTCATTTCCTTTAAAATTTAAATGTTTGGATTATCTCTACTGTCTTTCTGTTTAAAAATAAAACTTTTTAAAAATTTAAATATTTTCATAGACAGTTGTTACAATAATTTAAACAATTTTTATCTAAATTTAGAAAATAAAAATTTGAATTTAAGATAAAATTCAAAAAAGTACTTTGAATTAAAACAGGTGAGAATATAATAATTTTAAGAATTTTTAAAAATAAGTGCAATTTAAAATCCCTATTTAAGCGGATATCTCAAAAATTTTAAAAACAAATTCAATTAAATCATTTAAAACTAATATATTCTAAATATTCAAAAAATATGTATTCAATAATTATTTTATTAATATTTATTACAAGTAAACAAAATTATTTTTTAATTAAAAGTAAAAAATAAATTGGTAACACAAAGACAGTATCGTGCCATTAAAGTTACTAGAACTGGATAGGATTGAAAAAATAAAAGTTTTAGGAATTGTGAGATCCGACTTTTCTTATGTCGGTGAGAAAAGCGCGGTTATAGTTATCACTATTATAGTTCTCAGGACAATCAAATCTTGCGATTTTATTATTTTTATTTTTACTATGACAATTAAAAATAATAATGTCAATTAGAAAATTTCCATAATTTCAGATAATTTAATTAAAGCTTTTATTTCGAGTGGTCAAAAAAATTTTCATGATTTAATTTATCAAGCAAAAGATTCCTAATTGGTTGTCATTATAGGATAAACTCCAACAAAAATTATTTTTAATTAAAATTATGGCTAGTATTTTGTCAATCAAAAAGTATTAACTAATATTTTTCTAATTAATATATAAATAAGCTTCCGAAAATTAAAGGGCAATCCATTTGTGCAAACTTTTAATATTTTAATGCCACACAAGAATATCATTTAAAGAATTAAAGTACATTAAGTTACAACTGTCTGTTATTTAAACAACCCAGGAGGTCCTTGGATAATATATAAGCAAACTCAATTAAATAATTTTTCATAAAATTTGAAAACTTTATTAATTAACTGAAAAGTATGGCAATATTCTTAATAAATTCTATTGCCTTATTGGCAATAATTGTTGTTAAATTCCGAGGTTATATAAATTAATATTATCAAATATCTTTTATAAAATATATCTGTAATTTAGACGCTATGGCTCTTGATCAAGCTGGACGTGATGCAGTAGTTTATTGGCACAATTATTTCCGTGCTGAACTAGTTGCAGGAAGGGTTAAAAATAAAACTGGAGAGCTTTTGCCAAAAGCTAAGAATATGATGCAAATGTATTTTTCTCTTGAACTTGAAAAGCAAGCACAGGAATGGGCTGATAAATGCACTTATAGTCATTCAAACCCATATGGGAATTATGGAGAGAATTTCTATGCTTATGCAAGAATGGACAATGATTGTATTTAATTATTTAAATAAACCTTATTTCTCTAAATTAAAGCTGCTGCCATCGAGTATGTAGTAAAAGGATGGTGGTCAGAGTTAATATACAGAGGAGCTTTGGGACCTTATCCAGGCCAAGACTGCGTTGCATTTGATGCACCTCAAAATAATAGAGGTATTGGACATTGGACACAACTTGCCTGGTGGAACACTAATCTAGTTGGGTGTGGAATTGGACGTTGCCCCAAATATAAATCTTATGTTGTTTGCCAATACAAGCCACCGTAATAAATAAATATTTAATTTTATATAATTATTTTTAGTGGAAATGTTTATACTGCATGTGTTTATCGTACTGGTGAGCCTTGTACAGATTGCCCGAACTCATGCAACGCAACATCCAAACTCTGTCTTGATCCTAAATACGTATCAACAACTACAGGTACAACAAAAACTTTGTTGAACACTTCAAAAGCTCCAAATACTCCAACAACAAAAATTAGTGTACCAGCTACAGGTACAACAAAAACTTTGTTAAACACCTCAAAAGCTCATATTACTCCAACAACAAAAATTAGTGTACCAGCTACAGGTACAACAAAAACTTTGTTAAACACTTCAAAAGCTCATATTACTCCAACAACAAAAATTATTAAACTTTTAACAACATCGCAAAAAGCAACAACAGTTAAATGTAAAACAGATATTCCAAAATCTTGTGATTGTTGCGATTCAAGTAGTTCTGATGAGGACGAATAAGAATAAGAAATAATAATAAAGGATAACATTCAAATAATATTTAATTAAATGTTTTTGTGTAAAATTGTAGTGGAATTAAATTAATATGTCTATGAATAATAACAAACTCATTGAGGATTTAGGCTACAATAACTTGGGAAATGATTCGCCAGAAAACCTTACATATTCAAAAAAGCAACTTTTATTCGGTGTCCGGAAATTTGGGCTCTGGAGAATTGGTTCGGGTTGGTGGTTTGGTGGTTCCGCATAGTTCGGGTCCGCAAAATTCGGGTCCGCTAATTAAAATCCGCAAATTTCGGCGCGCCGTCTTAAATACATTTATCTGCGCCGAAAATTTCTTAGCCGCAAGTGTCGGGACCGCAAGTGTCAAAATAGGGGCGAGCCGCAAGTGTCTGGGCCGCAAATGTCTGGGCCGCAAGTGTACGCGCCGCAAAAGTCGCATCACCTTTATGAAGCACTTACATTGCACTTTACTTTTAAATTAAGAAATAGTAATTTATTAATTCTAATTAAATTTCATAACATTATTTTCCTTTCTAAGAAAACATAAAGAAAAATTTATTCTTAAATTTTTAAAATCTTAAAATCTTAAAAATCAAATGACTTTAATATTTTTAAATTAAAATAGCAAATATTTAAAAAACGGATTTATTTTTAAATTTTATTTTTATTTTATAGATGTTATTTATTAAATTATATTTAATTTTTTATTTTTTTAATTTTCTTATCATAAATTTATCGACTTCAAGCGATGAATGGAATCAAAGTTATAACTCAAATAAATCCAATAAATTCTCAGAATCTTCTTTTACCAAAAATAAAGGATGTAAGCTTTTTATTATGTGAAAATCATCATTTTTACATTAAAGGAAACCCCGAATATTTTCACCTTAAATAACTTAATTTCGATCTTTCAAGGAATATTGTAGGACTCTAATGCCCTTTCCCAGGAAATATTGAGCTTGGAAGGACTTTGTTCAACTATATTTATTTCCGTTCACATTATCACAACCAATTTACTAGCTTAATGTCCCTCCCACTTGTATGTTTATTTAAGTGATTTGATCACAGTTATACACGGTTCAGTTGTTAGCTTTTCCCTTTTATTCTTTTATTATGTATTAGCTAACATTATATTATTGTTCGTATTTTCCTAGTTATTGAATAAAAGCGCTTTTATCACTTAGGTGTGTTTCGGTGTAGGGAATTATCCAAGGGACTTGATCAACCCCGAAGGTATTCTAAGATTGTCCCGATCACACTCTCCCCTTGTATCCTATAATAACTGGGAAAGGGCCCACCGCTTCAGCGCATAGTTAGTTGGGAGAAGGGTTCTATTTCACTATATATTATAATCTGCTATCGTATGCTATTGTAAGAAAAATAGATTTACTACAAAAATAGGAAAAATAGGTCACTAAAATTCTCGCCAATGTATAAAATCGGTATTTTTATCGGTATTAGACACTATTCTCGATACCTTTTAAAGAAATATTTAATAAAATTAAAACTTGAAAATTATCTATCTTTAATTTTAAATAAATTTTACCTATTTTTACTAAAACTAATAAATAATTAAATACATATAGTAGCTTATAAACCATCTAAACAAACATTGTGTTATGATGCTTCCACTTCATTCATTTCTCCAATTGAACAATCGGATAATTTAGCAGTTCCTTCAATAATAAATTTAGAATCTATTTCAAAAAATACTTGGAAGGTAATTTTTTACTTATCTAATTACAATTAATCTTTATGGAATTTTTTAAATTTTAACAAGAAATGCAAAATATTTTGAAATTAATTTTTATTAGTTTTTATTACATATTTTTAAAGATTAAAAGAAAACGTGGAGATAGATATCAAAATATTAGAAACTCTGCTGGAAGAAAATGGAAAAATATAAATTTAAAAACTAAAAGGTCTGAAATATATCAAGTTGTTATTTTCTAAACTATTTTTAAGCTCATCTACAAATTCTGAAGTAAACTGTTGTTCATCAAATACTAATTTGGATAGTGATAAATGTATTTAGAGTTTTAAATATATAATAATCACAAAATTAGAAAAAAACCTCAGTTTCTAAAGTTACATGGTTTTGTTTCTATCAAATAGGGTTGTCGATTCCTGGAAATTTTTCGGATATCCGGAACCGGACCGAAGAACCGAACCGAAAAATCCTCGATTCTTCGGTTCTGTTCGGTCCAGAACCGACAACCCTAAATAGTATCAAAGCAAAATGTTGAGCTTACTAACTCTAATTAAAAATTTATTTTTAATTTTTGTTTATTAATTAAGCTTACGAGCCTAGTGAGGATGAAGATGATAATGATAATTGTATTTCATCAGAGGATTCATCAAAAATAAATTTTGGAAAAAGAGTTAAAAATAATCAAAAATCAAAGAAAAATGAAAACAACAAATCGTAAATAATATAATTTTTTGTAAAATTATTTTTTTAATTATCAGTTTAAGAAATAAAAAACTTGAAGAAATTTATGAAAGTCAAAATATTCTTTTTTGTGACGAGAAACCTTTAAAAAGAAATTATCATTTAAACGGAGATTCGGAAATTGAATTAATTAATTATTTTCGTGAGAAAAATTTGGAATTTGATAGGGAAATAAATAATTATATGAAATGTGATCCTGTTGAAAGGAAGAAAATTGGACTATCGGTAATTATAAAATTCTGTTAATCTTAAATTTTGTATTGTAATTTAAAAAAATATTTAATAAAATTTTTATGTTTTTATATTGAGAATTGTGAAATAATTTCTAAAGGACGGCCCTTTCCAAATATCCAGAAAAGGGTATAGCTTCATAAAAACTGGGTAGAATAGGCCAAGAATGCTGTAACAATTCTAACTAAATTTAACAAATTTGGAACAAAAATAAAGAAATCATATATCGAGTTTTCCGAATTTTTAAAGCATTATAAACGCGCACTTGTTCCCTAAATGTTTTTAGAAGAATTTGCTAGTTAAATAACTATTAATTTTAGGAGCCATTAATTAATGGATTATGTATTTTATATTTATATGGCGAAATAACTCCGCGTAGTTTAATTTCATATATTGGGATGAATTACCATAATTTGATGACAAAATTGCATGGGCGAAAGATTCATTTGTTTCCTCCAGAAACTTGTGAGGACAGTTTAGCGAGAAAACAGTTTGTTTCCTTTTAAATTAATAAACATTCAAAATTTTAATGAAATTAATTTTAGAATTTTTGCAAAAAATATTTTTATAATTTATTTTTAGCGAGAAATATAATCCAAAAATTATTAGCAAAATTAAATTTAAATTAAAAAAAATCAAAAGAAAAATGTGGGGGTAAATGGGAATTAAATGGAATTATTCATCTTCGGCCATTAGAAGCAAAAAAATTTTATTTTAAATTATTAAACATGGCAAGAGATGTTAATAATAAATTAATTTCAAAAAATAAGGAAAATAAAGAATATTATGAAATTATTTATGAAAATAATATTTTTAAAGATTTAAATGAAATAAATGGAAATAAACAAAATATAGAAATATTTTTAAAGAAATTTAAAGCAATTCTTTTTGATTTTCGTTTGGAACTTGTTTGGAGTTTTAGAGGTATGTCTATTATATCCTGGTCTCTCCGAGGTGTATCAAGTAGAGAATTGGATCAGACGTACAAAGGTGATCACGGACTATCGGGTCGTTTTATATAATGGTAACACCGCTACACCTCATTCCCATTGGTCTCGATTTTTTGTCACTGCACTTACAATCAGTGCTGGGTATGGCTCCGGGAGCTAGCTCTAATGCTGGCTCCGGCAGAGCCGGAGCTAAGATTTTAAATACCAGGAGCTCAGAGCCGGAGCCAAGAAATGTCTAATACCCAGCTTCTCTCTTCTAAAATAAAATATATTTAGATGGATCTTCTATATTTGTTCGCAACCCTTTAGAATCTGCCGGTATAATTTGTAAAGTTTTATTGTTCCATGCATTTCTTGAATTATTCAAATCAATGCATACTAATAAAAATTTATTTTTTTCTATAAATATACAAAATATTGAATTCTATAAAAATTTAAATAATTTCTTTGAAGAATGTAATAAAATACCAAATAAATGTTATTCTTTAATATTAAATAAATTATTTGAAGAGAAAACAAAAGAAATGGTTAAAGGAAAAATTTCTGAATTTTTAAATAATTATATTTATGGAAAGTTGGAAATATATGTTAAACATTTGTCTAAAAGAAAGATTGATTGAAGGAATTAAAAAATATTTGTTATGCGAATTAATGGATTAATTAAAATTAATTATAACTAAAACAATTTTAATAATGTTATGAAAAATTTTAGTCGAATACTTTTAGGGAAAATTGTTTTATGACGTAGAATCTTTTTTATTAAATTTATAATCATTCCCTCAATTGGGATTGGTGAATCCAAATATCCGGATATCTTGAAATTTCAGATCCGGATATCCGGGAATTTTTCAGTATTTTTATAACCAAAAAATGACCATTAACATTTTTCCAATAAAAATTTTGTTTTCATTTCTGTTATTTATTTGACAAACTTCAATTACCGTATTTGCTAGAATAATTACATTTATTTGCTTAAGTAATTAAAAGGGAGGGGTAATTAATTGAGCTTTTTTCAGAAAGGCTAATTATAACTATTTTTAAGAGGGGTAATTATTTTTTCGATCTTTGGCTATAGGGGGTAATTAATAGGGCGGGGTTAATTATGTAGAGAGGGGCATTATTTCAGCATTTACGGTAAACCCTTGTTCTATATTTTACCAAAATCTTTATTAATTAAAAATTCATTTTCATTGGGTTTTAATTAAAATTTTAGACTAAACCTATTTTTTGATTTATTCGATAAATTTATTTAAATAATTTTTGTTAAATTATAATTTTTTAGACCAAAAATTCTAAAATTTTATTTCATTTATTTAAAATATTTTATTAAATTAATTAAATAATTAATTATTTAATAATTTCACATAAATTAAATTTAAATTATTTTCCTTTTTTGGTCTATTTTGACCTTTAATTATTAAAACATGTGAGAATTTTAAATTTATTATTAAACTAAAACTTGTTTTAAATTAAATTATATAATTTAACTTTAATTAATCATTAAATTAAATTTAAATTTTATTCAACCCTTATTTACTATATAAATAAATTAAAATATTAATACATATTTTAATTAAAAAAATTTATGCTTAGAAATGTTTAATTTGAAAAACTTATTTTTTCTGCTTTGTCTTATTTTAATTTTTAATTTTAATTTAATTTTGGGAAAGCAGGGACAACGTATTTATTTTTAAATTAAATATTTAATTTTATGAAATTGAAAAAAATTTTTAGAATAATTTGAAATTAAAATTATATTAATTAATTAAATAAATGTCCTAATCTCAATAAGAAATATTTTTTAAATTATTTTAATTTCATTTAAAATTTCAAGCATGCCGTGTTAAAAGTGATTGTCACGATGAAAGAGAAGTTTGTGGAATTGGAACAAATACCTATTTGTATTCCTAGACTTGGGGGTTAAATTGAAGAAAAATTTATTAAAAAGTTAAAGATATACAGCGTGCGGCAAATTTGGCGCGCACATTGTTTTGGCTATAACTTTTTTAATTTTAAACAAAAATTGATAATTCTTTTTTTCCTGGATTCCCAACTCTTTAGGAAAATTGATAATATCAAAATGTTTTTAAATTTTATAATTAAGTTTGATTAATTTTGTATCAAATTTCGAGCAAAAATTTTTGGATATAATTTGGCCTGGATTCAAGGCTATTATTTTGATGTGAGAATTTTACATATCATTCGAATCAGCTCTCCAATCAGGTGTCTATCACATAAATGGACCGAGATATGACTCTCTGATTGATAAATTAAGATAAATTTTGCAAATATAAATTTTTTAGGTAAAATTTTCAAAAACGAGTTTATTAGCTATTTCGATGTTCCTTATCGAGAGGAGTTGATTGGTACCAGAATAACTCGGATTAAATTATTTTGAGCGAAGTTTTGATCAACTAAACTTTGGCATGAAAAATATTGTTAGATTTATTTGCTGTTTAGACCCGTTTTTCCTTCCTCTCAGTGAATCAAATTCTCAATATTTGGTATCAACAATTTTCCTAAAGTGTTGGGAATCGAGTAAAAAAAGAATTATCAATTTTCGTTTAAAATTAAAAAAGTTATAGCCAAAACAAAGTGCGCGCCAAATTTGCCGCACGCTGTACATTTATATTTCTTAAATTTTAACCAAATTTTGTATAACATTTATATATTTTATGATTAAAAAGTTTGATTTTTTAACAAAAATTAATTTGGATATATTTACCTAAAAACTAAAAAATAAAAGAAATCAAGTGAATGTCAGGAATTGGATTGTTCAACCAGTTTTTACCCCCCGGCATTCGATTTACCGACCTAATTAGGTATTGAAATAGAAATGGCTTATAAAATAGGTACTAGGAATTTTTAGGAATTTTCACAACAGGATAGGAAAATTTGAGAATCTTGATTATGAATAGGAAATCTTTCGTCCGCCTACGAATTCCGCCTTTTTGGCGGTCGTAACTTGTGGAGGGTTTTACAAGTTTTTTTAAATAACTGAATGGTTTGAATTCCAAATTTTCTAAATTTAGAATTAGAAGAAATTCTCTTTCCCTTAAATCGAGATATCATTTTAAAGAATTTTTTGTTTTTTTGGAAAAAATATTACATTTTAAATATAGTATTTAGTATTTAAACTACATACAATAAACTGTGACTATAAACAAACATATGTGAGAATGTACCCTGTACTATTTACATAGTGATGTTTAAATAATAAAATAAATTGATTCTATTCCTTATTTTGCGAATATAAATATAATTTAGATATTTATACATTGAAGAATTGATAGTTTTTTTAAAAAGATATTTTTGTTCTTTTATCAAAGCTCATTCTCGAATTTTTAGAAATTAAATAAATACTAATCATTCCTTAATTATTTCCTTGTCTACTCCAATTATATTTTTTAATTTATTTTAAATAATTTTTACTTCAATTCACAATTACTTAAAAATTAACTAGAAACAATTATTTTAAGTAAAATTCTCATCAATTTATTAAAGAAAAATGCGTCGATTTTTGACGAAATTGTTCATCCATTAATTTCAAAGTACTGAATAAATAATTAAATTTTAAATATTTTCTTTTCTTCATTCGAATGTTTTCTTCGAAAAATAAAATATATTCAATTAATTCCTCAAATAATCATTTGCCTCAGTCATCTTTATTATTAATTCATGATGCAAAAATTAAAAGGATTAGTTTAAGTTTTTGGGAAGCTACATTTGCCTGTTTAAATATAATAATGGTAAGTAAATTTGTTAAATATAGGATTAAATTATACTAGGTTTTGGCTGGTTATATTTACAAGTATTTCCTTATCTCGCTCCTTATCTCCTTAGTAGGATTGCCGTTTTCTAGTCGAGTTACGAGTCACTTTCAGGCCTAAATTTATCGAGTCGGGCCGTACAGGTCTTTTTCGGGTCAAATATCTTAGGCCCGATCGATCATTCGGTCCGAGCCGACATTTTTTTTTAAATAAAATAATAAATATAATCGGGCCTTACTACATTGCACCCCTTGGATTTAAAAAATGGTATCCAGGAACTGAAGGAAGTTCAGGAAGTACAAAAAGGGTCCGGTAGCTGAAGAATTAAGTCTGGGTCATAAAATTAGGATGCTCTATATTGTATGGTTGTCGGATCCGGATATCCAAGAATTTACAACTATCCTTCAAACCTACTATAGTAAGGTCTGCCTGTATTTATTCTTATAATTTTAATAGTAGTGGCGGCGCATAAGTCGCTCGGCGCATAAATCGCGGCGCAAATGTATCACACATTTTTATATATTTTTTTATTAAAGTCATTGCCCTACTCCATCATTTCTTTATTTAAATTTAACAATATTTTTACAACAAAATATAATGGAAGATTTGCATTTCTCGATATTTTTCGTTTTATTGCTTTATGTTGGGTAGTTATTAATCATTTAGGGAGTGAAGGACGTCTTGATATTTTGAGAAGAGAGAAAAGCGGGGATTTATTTAAACAAAATATACATGAACATCCAATATTTGGTCCATTACTTGGTTTGTTTTTGTTTATTTAGTTTATTAATGTGGGAATATGAGTAAGGCATCTGGGCTATAGCTATTTCTCTCCTTTACCTGTTGCAAAAGGTTAATCGGCGGCTTGGAGCGAACCAGCAACTTCAGTAGACTGGGCTGATGTGTTGTCCATTACACCATGCCGCCTACTGCATAGCTTTAGGGATTAAATAGTTATACATATATGCTGAAACGATTTCTTTTCCAATTTTAGCCTTTCTCTACAATTAAAAATTTCTCTTGTTGATTTGTGTAAATATTTTTTTATTTTTTGAAGGTAATTCAGCTCTCGGTGTTGAGATTTTTTTGTTCCTTTCTGGATTTCTCGCAGCTCGGTCCTGGCAAAGACATCGAAGTGTTGACCGTCCATTTTGGTTTAATGCTTCTGGTTTTTTATTTCGACGTTGGTTGAGATTGGCCCCACCAACTTTAGCTTTTATATATATTGCAGCAGGCCCTTTGGGTAATTGGGCATTGCCACAGTGGGTTTTTCTGAAAAAATATTTTCAAAAAATTTTTATTCTTTAGATTTTATCATTCAATGGTCTCAAACTGTTCATCTAAACAATTATTTTCACATGCTCTTTTTATAAATAATTTTTCAAAAATACCAACTTGTATGGGGTGGCTTTGGTATTTAGGCCTAGATTGGCAATGTTATTTATTAACCCCATTTTTGTTATATTTGCTTGAGAAAAGACCTCGTTTTGGAATTTCTTTATTGATAATAATGATTGGAGGTTCTATTGTTATTCGTGGATGGCATTGCCAAATAAATGGAATTTGTAATAATAGTGATGTTGATATTCCGGTGAGTGATAAATATTTTAATATTGGCGAGGAATTGACCGATAGGTGGTGGTAATGTTGATAAATTTTGAGTAAATTTGAGGTATCAATACTGATTCACAAAATTTTTTAATAATGCTTAAGGGCGATTGGCTAAAAGTTTTGGCAATAAAAGTTCTGAATAATTTATTAGGTTAGGAATATTAAGTTGAATGTTCAGTCGTAGGAACTACCTAATTTCCCCACCCCTTTTTCTGAATAATTAAATTTCTTTCCCCATTTTTCTATTAATTTCGTTTGCTGTTTTAAAACTATTTTTTAAAGTTTGTTTATTTTCCCAATATTTCTAACGATACTCTTCAAAATTATTCTTCACTTTTTTCACTTTATGCTCGTCCAACAACAAAAATTGGTCCTTTCCTTATAGGACTAATTATTGGTTATTTTACAACATTAAAAGAAACTTTTTTATTAAAACCAAAAACTTCAAAATTCCTTTTCTTTGGAGGATTTTTATTATTATTTTTGACAATTTATGGAATTTTGCCCGAATATTGGTATCCAAATCAGGGGAATACTTTATACAATACTTTATATACTGCTACGTTTCGAACGATTTTTACTGTTGGGATTGCTTTTATTGTTATTTCTGTTCTTTATGGAGAAAGATCAAGGTAAAAGAAATTATCTTAGTAGGAGCGGGGGGCATTGGGATTCCTATACCCCTCATTCCCTCTCCAACGATAATTAGAATTTCAAAAGGCATTATAGAAATAAATACTTTATTTATGCTTATGTTTTAATAACAGAGCTCCATCCCGGGCCCGGTGCCCGGGTTTTTTCTTTCCGGGCTAAAACCTCGAACAACCGGAAAACTCGAAAACCCTGTCAAATTTATACCGTGTTAAATATAGGCGATGTAATTGAACAGAATAATTTTTTATGGGGGGACTGCTTTTATTTATCAGAATAATTGAATTAATAATTAGTTGAATTTTTCAATTTTCAGCCGCCCAATTTCACGTATTTGGTCTATATTTGCTCAATTAACATTTTCTGCATTTCTTGTACATATGCCTGTGGTATTTCTTTTCAACCACATTTCAGCCTTCCAAAGAATTGAATCTGTTTATGGCCTTCTTTTAGCTTTTCCTTTTGCTTTGATTTTAACATTTTTTGTGGCTTTAATCTTCCATTGTTTTATTGAAAAACCTTTAGCAAAATTATTTTTAATTTAAATTTTTTATGTATTTTTCTGGTAATTCCTGTTAAAATTTAATAATTAATCATGCGAGATGTGAAATATGTCGAAAAACAAGTAAATTTTTTTGTTTGTCTGAAAGCTCTTAAAATTTGCTAAAAAGATTGGTAATATTCAATTTCGTTCCCCCCTCTTTTTTTCGTTCCTCAAAGTGTTAAAAAATGGTCATTCAGTCTTGTTATAGAACTCGTCGAGCTGTGTCGAATGACACCAAAATAAAAAAATCCGACAGGATTTGACCCAGATACAGACCCCTGAAAATTGAATAACCATGGGGGCGAAAAACCATGGGCACGTAAATTTTGCAAATGATAGCTCATTTGAGAGAGCTCATCTAGCTGAGTCGAATGTCACCAAAATCAACGTGATTGGACAAGATTTGACAAAGTTATGACATAAGTCGCCGACTCCGTTAGGTTTACTTCATGTCATAACTTTGTCAAACCATGTCCAAACACGTTGATTTTGGTGTCATTCGACTCAGCTCGACGAGTTCTATAACATAAGACTGACTGACCATTTTTTAACACTTTTAAGAAGGAAATAGAAGGGGGGGGGGTACGAACCGAAGAATTACCATTTTTCTTTAGATAAAAAATCTAAACTGTTATTTATATGCTATAAACAAAATTATTATAATTTTTTGATGTAAATATATTTTAATCTTTAACAAACCTGTTTCTAGTTTACAATTACTAGGTAATTAATAAAAAATTATTGGAGAAAAACTGTTCATTTCCCTCCAACAAAATGTTGTAATAAATAGGTTGTGTACTAAAAGTTAAAAATATAGGACAAATATGTACATGTATGATCGATTTGGTTCTACCATTTTTTGTCATTTTATTATAAAGCTTTACTTTTTTGAATTTTTATTTTGTATAATAAAATTAAACGATATTTTAATTAAATATTTTTTTAAATTAAATTTTTAAAATAAATTTATTTAAACACGTGTTTCTAGTTTTTTTTTGATTTTTTATTTAATATTTGCTCTAAAATTTAAATTTTATTTTATTTATAATATTAAAACTAAAAATAGAAAAAAAATATTAAAATAAAGTCTACTCACTACTAAAAAAGTAAAAAAGATAAGTAATTCTTTTCTCATTTTTAATCAATATTTTAGAAAAAAATTATTTTATTTCCTGGTAATTAAATTTAAAATTTTTTTTCAAATTAAAATTTAGAAAAAATTAAATAAATATTTTTTTTTAATTTATTTTTGTCTTTTAAAAAAATTTAAAATGGATATACAAAAGAAAAATAATAAAGAAATAATCGATGATGAGGGGGAGAATGGTGGTGGTGGTTTTTCTAATGTAGATGACAAATCTGAAGAGAATTTATTTGAAGAAAATGATTGTGAACAATTATATTGGAAACGATTTAAAAAATGGTTTTTAAATTTTAAAAAAATATTAAAATGAAAATTTTAAAAGGATGCATTGTTTTTGTGTTGTCACGTTTGATTTGGAGCTTGGACAGACAATTGAAGTTTTTAATTTTTTTATAAAATTTATTTTGCCAAAAAATTTTGTAAGAAATGTAAAATACCGTATATCCTTTAATAACACCCTGGGTAATTATTGTTTGTTCCACTTGAAAGATTAATTAATCAAGGGAGGGTAATTATACGAGTTTGAAATTTGAACGTGTTATAGGGCATTTGTTGGGGGGGGGGGGGTAATTATTATTTCAATCCATCGTTGGATGGGGTAATTAATGGAAGTGGGTAATTATTTGAAGGAGGGTAATTAATATTTATATAGATTTCCCATAATTTTCTTCAATCCATTTCGTAGATATTTCTGATATCTATTAATTTAGAGAACTAAAAGATATTAAATTAAAACTTAAAATCCTTAATATAATGTTAATTGACTGATAATGTTTGTAATTATTCCAAAAGGATTTTTGAAAATATTTTTGATAAATAAAAAAATATTTTTATCAGACTTGGTAATGGACATGGATTTTGGTATCCGTATCCAGATATTTACGGCGGATACAGGCTGGTATCCGCAGGCGTTTTGAAATTATCTGTATCCAAATCCGTATCCATTACCTAGTCTGATTTTTATAATCTATTCTAAATTATATTTTAAAATTTATTTTAAAATTAAAAAAAAAGGTTGTCTATCCTGGCTCTGCTTATTTATCGCCCATTGAACGTTCTGACATTTGTTATTTATCATTTCCCGATTCAAATTCATCCTCAACAAATATTAATAATTCATGTTCTTCCTCTACCCCTTCAATATTTATGAATGGAAAAATTAACAGAAAAATGTCTTCAGATGGAAGGTTTTGGAAATAAAAATATTAAAAAAAATATTTTTTTTAATATTCTTTAGTTATATAGATTCTTCACATCATTTTAGAATTAAAAGGAATAGGGAAATAAATGAAGATAATGAAAAACGGTTTTTACAAAAAAAATAAATTAATTAAAAAAATTATTTTTTAAAGTTTTGATTCATTTACCCAAAAACTTCCACCTTCTCTTAGGCCTGATAAACAATATCTTTATGGATTTGCTTATTTTAGACGGCAACGAGATTCTAGTTTACATAGAGGTTATTCTCAAAAGGTTCTATTTTTGTTAAATAAAAAGTGAATTTATTTGATAAATTAAAATATTTGGAACTTAATAAATACATGCGACGCAAAATTATGCGTCTACCCCTTATTCAAGAATTTGTCAACACTATTTCAATAGCCCCATAAATGCCCATAAGGCTGCTTCGGAGGATTAATGGCTTGTCTCTGATATTTTTCTGAAAAATAATAATATTGCTATCTTGTAGCAAATTTCAAGAGCGTTCGAATGGGCAAAAAATAAAAATAATCCATAAGGAGTTGAAAATATTTTTAAGAGCCATGCCCAGTTTTTCTCAATTTTAGGTAAAGATACGGGCCATGTTCTTATTTTTTATAATGTCACTTACAAATTAATTTTTATTTCATTGTTTACATTAAATAATTTATTTTATAATTTAATATATATTTATTCTTAGAGTATTGTCCTAATCAGTCATTTACCTTTTGTTGCACTTTTTTCTCGTATTTTGAGTGAAGTTGCTTTGGCATTTTTTACAGCAGGTGAAAGTGCCATAGAAACTGGTTGGTTATTAATATATTCTATATTTATAATCCCTTAATTTAAAGCCTGTCGTCAAATTGGTCAACATTGGCCATCACCAAAAGCTGGGGGAGATAGACTGCTTTCTTTACCACTTTTTGGTCTTCGCTTTTGTTGCTCAATCCCCGCAGATTTACATAAAAATGAATCTGAATTAGATCCCGGAACTAATTTTATTGAACAAAATGGGAATCAATTGCCTTTTAATTTAAAACAACAGTCTTTAGAAGATGAGGATTGTAATGGATTTGAGGTGTTTAATTGAAATATATTTTTGTTCCTCAGTAAAAATATATTTAGTAGTTATTTATTAGATTCTTCGATAAGATTAACGTTTTTATTAATTTTTGACTGAAAGAGATCTCTTTTATTCTAATAAGTCAGCGTTTGGTTAATAGATCTAGTTAGATTAGGAATCAAAGGGAAAGGGGATAGTGCATATATTAGATTAATAAAAGAATTATTTTATTTTGGATAATTTATGAGTAATAATATAGTTACTAGGGCTGTTCCCCGTCCCCTAAAGTTGGGGAATTTGAGAGATTTTTTAAAAATTCCCCGTCCCCATCCCCCCCCCCGTCGGGGAACCCTAATAGTTACCTATTTTGTAATAGTTACCTATTTTGGTTTAAAATACTTTTAATTCGTGATATTTATTTAATAAACATATATTTTATGTAGTTCATTGATATTCACTGCAATGTTGTTCTTTTAGACTCTATATCAGAACCAGACCAACATTTTCATATGTATTTAATTTAATTAAAATTTAACATCTTTTAATTAAATTTTTAGTGGAATAAAAAGACTCCTTCCACATTTACATCTTTTATGGGAATTAATATTACTTGGAGAGGTTTTTTCTAAAAATTAAAATTATTTTTAAATTCAATTTTTAAGCCATTACTTGTTTGTGCCCCAAATGCCTCATTATGTTCTTCAATCGTTCATTCATTAATTTCTTTAATTTCTCCTTTGAAATATGAACCTGATTATAGGCCATATTTTACAATTCATGATTCTGATTTTAATGATATTTTAAATTCAAAGCAGAATTGGTTGGGAAAATTTAAAATTTGTAATTAATAATTATTTTTGTAGTCGTTGGAATAATATTTGTGTTATTGGTGTAAGCAACCCATTTTTTCTTAAAGTACTCAATTATTGGCCAAATATATTAAAAATTGGTGTTGCTAAAGTAAATTAGTTAATTAAATATAATTTTTAAAAATAATTTTTAAAGCCTTCTAAACGTGAAAGGAGTGAATCTCGTCTTGTTAGACAACTTAAAACACAAGCAGCAGCTCAATTCGTTTTGGGAACGCTTAAACGGTGTGGGACAACAGCAAAAGAGCTTACACATTTAGGGATTGATGTTGATGAGGAAGATGGTGATGGAGAGGAATGGCAAAGGAAATTAATTAAGTAATTATTTCGTTTAAAGATTTTAGAAATTTAAAATAGGGGGGCTTTTTTAAGTGAAAGGAGTGCCAAAGATAAAGACGATGATTTAGGGCCTTGAGGAATGGACAGTTTTATTAAATTCAGCTAAATGTTTAAAACGGGATCAAGCTGTTAGGTCAACTAATCCTGGAGATCAACTCCAAATATTAATCTAGATAAAGGAGGATTTTTGCGGGTTAAGAATGATTTGCTGTATTAAGGGATCGGAATTCTTCCTGAAAAACAGTCGGAAATTCTCTTGTGCAAATGTCAATTAAGACAAAAGGCTAACTGTTCTTAATCTTAAGTCCCTTTTATCCGCCCGAATATTTGGCGACTTCCAGGATCAGTTGATCACTTGTAGATTAACCTGTTGGTATGAATTCTTTAAAGAATGTCTTCCAATTTAGAATTAATTAAAATAAATTTAAAGACGTCTCTCTGATCGATCTCAATTGGAAAAACGTTCTGGAGGTTTCTTCACTTCTCATAAACAATTTCTTGCTCAAGACAAAACTTTAACTCGTCGTCTTCTTCACTCACCTTCAGATTCTAGTTCTCAATTTAAAATTCTCAGAAAATATTTTTTTGAACTAACACAAAGCTTTATGAGTCCATTAGAAAGGTTAAAACAACAATTAATTATTTTCAAAAATTAATTAAATATTTAAGTTATATTGCAACATTAATGCCTCTTAAACGAGAGATTTGTCCATTTCAGACAGTCCCACAAATGAGGCCATTTTCTCTCGAGCTATTTCTTACCTCTCTAAAGCATTTTGGCCATCCAGGAATTAAAGGGGATTGGCAATGTAATTATAAAAATTAATTAAAAAATATTTTTATTTTCAATTTTAAAGCATTATATCGCCAATTTGTTACACATTCCCCCAATTTTATTGGTTGGCTTCGACGCCGGCAAACCGATATTGAACGCCAAATTAGATTAGAACATATGGAAGCAATTTGTAATTCTAATTTTTCTTCTCAAATATTAGCTGAAAGAAGTCAAGTTTGTTTTTGAAAAAAAAATTTTTAATAAAAAAATTTATTTGAGGTAGAAATTGTTGATCTTTTAATGAAATTAGCTAATCGAATTGTTGAACTAAATGAGAGAAAACTTAAATCAAAACAAAGAAGGAATAAAAATGGAGAAATTTTGGACAGATTTTTACCGAATTCTTCAACATTTTCTGTTAGTTATTTTTATACATGCTTATAAATATTTCAGAGTATATACAGTTGGATCTCACCCAAAACTAGTTGACTTTCTCTCTTATGTTGTTACATTTTTTCAAATTTGAGTTGACACTAGGTGGAGGAATTGCTTAACGATATGTACCTTCATTAATAGATTCACTCGATTTAAAATATAATTTTTCTGCTTTAAGAATACATATAGAATTGGGTCCATAAATACATACATAGATCATAATTTAAAAAATGTCTCTAAATTAATTTAAAAATTCTGTTGCTAAATATATCCCTCCCTAATATTTTCTTTTACATTTTAAATTTAATCAAAAAATAGAAACAATTGGAGCGTCAACATTCACAATTACAACATCAACTACAAAGTATACTTTCTTCAGTTGATGACGAATTAAAAGTTGTTCTCCTATCAAATCCGACATTCAGAAATGTTTCTGAGAATGGAAAAATAGAATAAAATGCCAGGAAAATTATTAACTACAACAATTCTAAAATTTTTTTTTATTTTTAAAATCTTTTTTCATAATTTTATGTAAATATGTACATTTATGTATTATTTTTTACTGTTTTATCTTATACAAGTTTTTTGTTTTGTAAATTTTTGTTTATATCAATCTTGGATTATGTATAAATTTAAAGTTTCTTTTTCATATACATATTTTAATATGAAAATTACCCCGAGAAATACCAAGTCCGTAATTTGGAAAAAAAGGACTTGTGTCGAAGCTGAAAGGTCCAGGATTATCTTGACCTGGATTTCCCTTTTACTATAAATCCTTAATCAATTAAAACATGTCATTCAGTAATACGGATATTTAGGCTTTACGTCAAGTTTTGCAAAACTTTATAAAGTGAACTAAAACCAGATGGAAAAGTAGTAGCTAAATCAATATTAATAAATTATTAATTCAACGGAAGTAGACGTGTAAATAATTATGTATATTGATTATACATATATTAATTATTCACAGCCCTCTATTAAGAAATTTGTTTTTTTAATTTTTAAAATTCTTATACATTCATTTTTTATTATAAGTTTACCTTCCTAATTTTAATTTAAATAATTTTTTGTATTTGCATGAAAGAAAAAGACTTTCATAGAGGATCAGTTAAGTTATTCTTCAGTTGAACGGTCTTTCACTTACTAACACCTTCAGCAGTTTTCCTTGCATGAAACCTTTTAATCTGAAGTCATTACCGATGATTCAATTAGTCGTCCCGATATTCAGATTTCCTATGGCAACACGAAATCTCTATGTCCTGTCCAGGCAGAAGAGTTACCACCCTAGCAGTCATTTACACGATTACTTTTGGCAGAAATCTATCTCATTCCATTAATGCTTCTGATCAACAATCTATTACATCCTAATTATTTAATACAAATTTTGGTTTGGAATTAATATTTTCTGTTTTATTTTTAGTCACTTTAACAATGAAATTAAACAATTTTTTCACAAAATCTTTAATATTTTTAATTATTATATTTTTATCTGAAATTAATGGAATGAAAAACAATTCAAACAAATCTCTAAAAAAGAGATCAAAACATAAAGAAGAAAATTTTGTTTTTAAGAAGTTGAATTTCGAAGGTGAAAGTTCGAATATCCAAAATCCAAAAAGTAATTATTTAAATTTTAATATTTCTAAAAACGTTTCTAATTTGCCTTTTTAATTAAACTGTGAGAAATTATATATTTTAAAATAAATATCTCAAAAATTTTATAAAAATAAAAATTCAACGAAAAAATCTTAAATTAATTAATTTTAAATTTTTATTTAAAAACTTATATAATAATAAAATATTTAATTAAAATTTAGATAAAGAAACAGAAAATTTGCTAAAAAACTTTATAGAAGAAAAAGAATATTTTGGATGGGATAAAAGAAAATTATATCCATATGAGAAAGAAAACAGCCAAATTATGTTTTTAAAAATTAATTATTTATACATATTTAAGATTAAAATTTAAAACTTTTTATTAATAAATTATTTTACAGAAGTTAAAAAGGAAGAAAATGTCTGGTTAAATTTGTTGGCTGATACAGCTATCGAGAATGAGAATGTTAGGAATGATGAATCCAGCAACTAAGAGGAATTTATAAAATCGAAAACAATTTACACTATTTACAAAAAATTTTTTTAAGATTTAATTATTGACATAGCTTTATACAAGCCCCTCGCAAGAATGGACTTGTTTTTATCTTTTTAAATAAAGTTGTTGGCGACCGGTTAAAAACCGGTACCCCCGTTTTTCGATTGACCCCCGGTTTTTGGTTAACCGAAATCGGTTTATGCCTGAATTTGCCATACAGAATAGTCAATTCATATTTTATCCCATTATTATGTTTCAATGAAATATTCGAAAGATCAGCCAACGAAAATTTTGTTATTTAGAGCCGCAAGTGAAAATATGGCTCCCGGACAATCCGTCAGTGAATAAATTCGTAATTTATACGCATAACCAAACTACAGCACCAAAAATTTTCATTTTATCGTGTGGGCGATTATAAAAGATATTGAAAATTTGGAGATTAATAAGGAAATCGGCAGATTTAGCTGTATTAAAAGGATATTAATGGACAATTTGGTTGAATTAAGCGGATGTCGATGGCTTTAGAAAGATATCGGGGACTTGGATGGATTAGATTTACGTGATTAGCGTATGGGATTATTGTAGGATTTAAATAAATATCGTGGGATTATGGAACTCGATGAATATAAGAGATTATTTTTAGATATATCATAGAACAACCTTCAAATCCTCTTAATCTGTTTATTAGCTCCGGCACCTACGGCAAATAGATTAAAGTTTTGGGATGTAAGAATAATAAGAAAAAAAATGTCACACAGGCTTAACTTTTTCCGATATCCTTGCAAACCCTTTGATATCTCCGTTCAAACTCCTTATAATTTTTTCAAGTTTTCTCGGGTCTGTATCTCCTCCAACTGGATAGCATACACCAATCGGTCGATATTCCCTTTAATTCACCAAATCCACCTTAATCCTTGCAAATCTTTCGACTTCTTTTTTTCAGCGCCGCAGGCGATAATTTTGAAAATTTTGGAGCCCAAGAAGTCAGATTTCTTCCATTTTCAGCGCCGCAGGCAAAAATTTTTGGGAATTTTGGAATGCCAAGAAGCCAAATTCGTCCAATTTTAGGGTTATCCTCCTAATCTTCCCCTAATATGCCATACTTTTTTATGCGCCGCAGGCGAAAATTTTGAGAATTATAGGACTCCACTGAAAATTTTGACTTGTTTTTTCACTTTTTTTTAAAAATGAAAATAAATTTCTAGTATAAAATAAACACTAAAGTTTAGCATTATTAGTTTTCGGAATTAAAATGAAAATAAGTCAGCTCTCCAACTTTGGACTCGATCCCATTCCCATACAAAAAACAAATTAAGTGACCCCATAAAGTAACCACTCAACCACACACAATGTTATGCATTTCAGTGAAAAAACTTATTTATTGAAGGAGAAATTAGTAAAATTATTTTGGCGAAGTGTGTTTTGGGAACTCAAAGGCCAAAAAATTCCCAAAAAATCCCATCTTTAGGGGTGTATTTTATAAACCGAAACCGGTCGGTTTAGGCCATCGGTTTTCGGTTTTCGCCGGTTTTTGACCCCCGGTTTTCGGTTTCGGTTTATTGGCAAAAAACACCGGTTTTCGGTTTCGGTTTCTGTTCGGTTAACCGACCGCCAACAACCCTATTTTTAAACAACAAAATAATTTTTTTTCATATTTTTTATAAACATAGATTATTATATAAAACAATTAATTTTTGGCTTACAAATATTTTCGTCGCTAAATAATTTTGTAAATAACTCATCTCAAAATAAAAAATACAAATCTATCTTAGAAAATTCATTAAAAAACGTTTATACAATGACATCCGTATCAAGAGTTTTATACTACTTATTGTTAGATTTTTACCTCGGTTCCTATTGTTATTGAACCTTTACTATTGGAAAGATTAAATGAAGGATTGGAATTAATGACTAGATCAAAAAATTAATTTTTAATCAACAAATTTATCTCCAATATTTAAAAACCCAATTACGCAAAATAACAAAAAAATCTCCAAAAATAATTCAAAGTTCTGTCTTTTTATCCAAAGAATCGACTTCATTGTCTTCCAAACTCTCTTCGATAATTTCATCTTCTTTTGAAACGCTACATTGTCCATCTTCTTTGGAACATTTATTAGAGTCCTCAGATTTATTCAAGTTTTTCGAATCACTAAAAGTATTTCCTCCTAAAATAAATATCTTAAGCTGATTTTAATTTATTAAATTAAAAATCACATAGATTTTAATTACCTTCATTTTCTTTAATTTTATTTTCTTCATCTTTGTTTTTATCGTTAACTTTTTCTTTTAAATCGTTTTCAACTTTGCCATTTTTCTCATTTTGATTTTCTGACTTTTCTTTATCCATTTTTTCATTACCCATTTCCCTAACACTTTCTTCTACCTTATATTAAATAATAATTAATTCTTCTCGTTTATAAAATTTATTTTAGTAAATATTTTAATAAAAAGTTCCTCAACAAAAAATTTATTTATTGAAGCATTCCCGCCCAGAAAATATAAAAAGATCGAATAGGATTGACCTGAGAATTGTGTTTTGTTATACGTTCAAACCTCCCATCTACTCTTCGAGAATATTAGGATCGAAATATTCTCTATAAAATTCAAACTGATAATTATTTAACGAAAGGGGGGAAATAATTTAAAATTAATGCTAAAATATACCAAACGATCAACAATTTCTTTTTCATCCAATTCCTCATCATCCTCATCCAAATTAGGCATTCTACCTAAAAAATCAAACAATTCACGTTGTGCTTCAAATTCATCATCATCAATCTCTCCATCCTTGTTTGTGTCAATTCCTTTAAATATTTCTATATTTGGCATTGAATTGGCCGAAAAATCATCATCCGACTCCTTTCCTTTACCTCCACGCATTCCTTTCATTTTTTCATTGAGAAATTTATCGAATTCAATGGGGTTAAGACGTTCATTCTAAATTTAAATGAATGTTCGGAGTTAATAATTGGATTTATTTAATCTTAATTGAACATTTTAATTATTAAATTATCTTTAATTTACAACATAGTAAGTCTTATTATACCCTTTGTTTTCTTTCAAAATTTAAAATAATATACTAAAAGAAGGTTTTTCTGGAATGTCTTATCTCAGAGAGCTGTGAACAAATTAAAAAAAGAATTATCAATTTTTGTTGAGCTTTAAACGAGACATAACCAAAATAAAAGGGGCGGAAAATTTGCCGCACCCTATATACATATTATTACTGCCTTAACTTTATTTCTAACTATTAAAAATATCTACATTATCCTCATCATATTTCTCAAAAAGTTCGTCTTGTCCTTGGACACACGTTAATATAATAAAGAAAATGTTTAAAAATAAATACATTTTCCCCTAAAATTTAACAAAATTATTGCCTTAATATTCAACAAATATTTTTTAATATTAAGAAATTAAAAACTTATAAATATAAAGAGGCAATAGCCAATAAAATATTTATTTTATTTTGCCGAATATTAAAATTGATTTTCTTTTTTAACAAATAAAAGTGCAACCACGAGGGGGCCCTTTAAAATTTAGATTTAAATGGCGCGTGAAATCGCGCAACATCTTTTGAAGCGCATCAAATGATATGACACGTGAAATTTCAATTCCTCTCATCTGACATGCGTCTCAAAATTTTGAGGGGAAAGAAAAGCCTGGAAAATGATAAACAATAATAGAGAATTGTTAAATGCTTTAAAAAAATATTTTCACTCTCCGTTTTAAGTTTTGTAGGGATGATTCACCTAAAACATTTAAAACGCTTAGATAGGGGTTAAACGATCTAAAAGGGTAAAAGACAAGTAGCTCAGTGGTAGAGCTCCTAGGTGAGCGAAAGCGCCTAGCAACACGCATCTCAACTACGAGGAGGTCACAGGTTCGAATCCTGTCCGATGGTTAAACTTTTGATAGACTCTTTCTGTTTAGAAATGTTGTATTGGGGAAAACTTCTTGGAATAAATTGAGTTTTTAAAGAACCATGTGTGCTTCTATTTTTCAACGCCTTCTTAGGGTGTGCTTATATTAGAGAGTGTGCTTCTGATAGGGATTTTGGTTTTATTGAAGCAATTGTGGTATTTTACTTCATAAATATTGGAAAGAAAACTTTAATTTTTGTTTTCGATGAACGGTGCCACAATTCTGATTTGACAGGCGATTTAAGTCTATAAGGGTAAAATATTCAAGTCGAGGGGGGGGGGTGAACAGACAAATCAATTATCGAAAATTGATTTTAGCGAGAATAATGTAGTTGTTAATAGCTGTAAGAGAGAGAGAGAGAAAATTTTTTATTAAATTCTATGGCAGCTATTCTATAGGTTTTTTAAAAAACTACCCTAGGATAAGAAAAAAATTCTTGAATTTTTTGAAGTTAAGTTAAAGCTCTAATTTTACAATTAAAAATAAATTTATAATTGCTTATTTTTAATTAGAAAAATACATTTACAATTCTTAAACATTGTTTTTCTAATTCAAAATGATCATTCGATCATTGCTGATCATCTTGCTATTATTTAAATTAATTTTGGACTCGAATGTTTGTTTTATTGAATTAAAAATAATTAAACTAATAATAGACATTCTCATTAAAAAATTAATTTAATTTAGGAAGGAATATCGGAAACAGACGGGAAGCCTTTAGCTGTCCATCTCTCTCTTGCACGTCAAACAGCAATTCAAAAGAAAGAAAAAGAAATAAAAATTTTAAAAAATTCTAAAATAAATTTTAATTTACTTATTGAAAAAATAAAGGTTGTTTTAAAGAAAATGGATGAATTTGTAAAAACAAATATAAAACCCCAAAATCTTCCATTGAAGGTTGAAATGGAAATGGAAAAAATTTTAGTAGATCAAACAAAAATTGAGTTGGTAAATACTTTGATTAAAGAGATGAAAAAGGAGTTGAGAACAAAGGGAGTTGAGAATATTTTAGAAAAAATTGGCGAACTTATTTGTGACACGAAGGAATTGGTTTGCTGTTTTATTTGAATATAGGGTAGTCCTCCGTCCCTCGAAATCCCGACTCAGACGATTTGGCAAAACCTTGACCCGAACCTCGAAGGCTCCACCGCTAAACACCGACATTCCCTACCTCGAAGGGTCGGGTGCTACATACCCTATTTTAATATATCCGAAAAGGTCTCCGAATGGCTGTCCTGATGTTTGGATTAAATGTTGAGTACCATCTACACATATGTTATAATTTAAAAATTTATTTTAATTCTAAAAAATAGAAACACATTGGAAAACAAATAGAAAACAACAAAACAATCAAAAAAGAAACAAAAAATTTTCTTTTAAAGAATTATAATTTTCATTCATATACAGTAAATACTTTTTTTACCAAAATAAAAATTATTTTATTAATCTTGAAACAATTAAATGAATTAAAGAATTTGGACATTGTAGTAGAAATGAATAAGAAAAATATAGAAAATTTTGTTTGGAATGAAGTTATTAGTAAACATGGAAATGGCTTTAAAGTTTTGTAAGTTAGAAATTATAAGAAAATTTATTAAAAATTAATTTATATTTAGAAAAGAAAAAGATGAATGGAAAATTTTAAATGTAATTTTTAAAAATAAATATACCAAAATACTTTTAAAATTATTAATTTAAAATACCGTATTTTTCCCAATAGAGCCCAATAGGGCTGTATTAGGGAATGGGACTCTAATTGAGAATGGATTTTATTTATTCTACATAAACCTTAATTCCTACTGACTCTGTGGTCAACACATATCGGAGGGTTTGAGGGATAAATGTAATATACATAAAGGAATTTTGGTTGAGATCTAAAAATAGGAGAATTTAAATAAAGTTTCTAGAGGGATTTTGCCAGAATATCGAGAAATAAATGGGATATTGGTGTATTTGGAGAAATATCAGGGGTTATCGAGTGATATCTTTTTAATCCATCTTCCTGATTCTTGATTTCCCTGATGATTTCCCTGAAATACCTCGAGCCCTTTCTGCGGGAATGCCTCGAGCTGAGATATAGAGTCGAAAGGGTCAAACAGCATGGCATAACCTACCAATAGCAGGGTGGAAATTTCATAGAATCTGCGTATTTCCAACAGAAAATCTAATTTAAACAGTCACATAAAAATAAGTAAAACAGAATTCCGTGGTTCTACATGTTTTGCAGAATCTGTGAATGTTTCTTCAGATTCTGGGGGTGTTTCTGCAGTATCTGCGGACACAATTTCCAGCAGAATCTGCGGACAATTGAAATAGGCTCCAGTTTCGTCTAGTGTGGCTGTATTAGGGAGTGAGGCTCTAATTGAGAGGGGGGCTCTATTTGAAAAATACGATAATTATATTCTTTAAGAAAAAATATAGAAGAATGTCAGAATTATTACAATTAAATTATTTTGCAAATTTGTTTTATAAATTAATTGAATGGATTGTGTCAACTCTAAGTTTGGATATTAAAGGAATATTAAAGGAAAATGAAAAGCCGAAAACAAAAGAAATTAAAAGTCTTAGATCTTTTATGAAACAAAATTCTGATTTAAACAAAGGTAATAGTAATATTAAATATTATTTAAATAATTTAAAGAATATCTTTTGTCCAAAAGTCAAATTTTGAATTTCATAAGTTTTTAGTCTTCCGTCCTCCACATTTAATCAAACAAAGGATCCTCCCTACTATGGACTTAAAATCCGTGATAAAATCCGAATCAACCTAGATTAGAGTTGCGATCTGAGCCAGAAGTTGAGCCATAGTATCTAATTATCTTTTAATTTTATTTACTAAAAATATTTTCCTCTCGCGTTTTCATTTTGTTTTTCGTCTTCAGCATATTAAACACATGGTATGGACTTAAAATCCGTGATAAAACCCAGAATCCCTTCAAATGTTGATAAATTGTATTAAATAGGTATATATTATGTATATATGACCCACTAATAGTCAAATATACTATTTAATAAATTCTTTACATAAGACACAACAACACCTGCCGAAAAACTTTTATTTATTTGGACAATTGCTGAGGATGTTTTTAAAAAATTAGAATATAAAAATGGGAAATTTGAATTAAGAGATGATTTAGAAAAAATTAAAGAAGAAAAAGAATTAAAAATATTTCCTTGTTGGAGTTATGAAGATGAGGAATTTTGTTTAGAAACAATTAAAACTATTAAAAAATTATTAAAAATTTATGAAAATATTAAAGAATTATATGGGTTAGAATATTTTGTTGGAGGTAAGGGGAAGATGTTTATGAAAATTAAAAAGGAACTTAAAGAAGAAATGAATTCAGAAGAAATACTTCCTTTAGATTTGGAGATGTATATTATTGAATATTTTGGTGGAGAACACGAACCCTAAAATGTAGTGATATTTTAGAATTTAACTTGATTCAGAACATACCTATATACTTTTTAAAATTTATCGTCTGGTTTTAAGAAAGTGATTCAACAATTTATACCAAATGTAAACTAACATTTCTTACTTTTAATTATCAAAATGCAATTAAATCTTCCTCCAAGTTTATTGTCCACGACCGTAAAAACCGAACCCTAAAATGTATGCACATATTAAAAATATTTTCAAACGATATTCTCATACCCATGTTTTTTGATAAATTTTTTGAAAAATTCCCGTTGATATTTCTATTTGTTTTTATTTATTTGTATTATTCTTTACTTTATTTATACATTATTATTTATTATTAATTTAATTATTTGTAAATAAACTCTTTTTCATTTTGCAGTGCCATTAAATACCTATTTCTGATTTTATTGTACACCAGGGTCACACCGACAGAAAATCAAATTCAGGATTTTCGGGAATCGTGTGTCGGGTCGGCGCGATCCCTGTTGTACACCTTATTTAATGCCCATTCTAAAAAGATAACGATATTCTCAGACCCATGTTTTTTGATAAATTTTGAATTGACGTCTGTAATTGTCGTATATGTCAATAAACCCGTCTGAATTCTATTCTTTTTATAAACAAATTAAAAAATTATTTTTTATTCATTAAAGGTTAAAGGGCAAAGAAGACGCCGGCATTAATTTTTTGCGCCGGCATTAATAAAGCAGTCACGAGTGCCACGATTATATAAAGCTTTAATTTGTTTATTGAAAATTCATATGTCGGAAATGCTTTAAAAATAAAGGAAAAAGGGCAATTTGGCAATTTAAAAAAATGAGGAAGAGAGAGAGGGGAAGAAAACACATAAATGAAAACATAAAATAAAAATTTAAAGAGAAAAATATATTTTCATTTAAAAAAATTTTTTAATAAAAAAAATATTTTAAAAAATTAAAATTAAATTAAAATTATTCATTTAAAAAAATATTAAGTTAATTTTTACATCCAATTTAAAAATGATTATTCGATCATTTTTAATTCTTTTTGTAATTTCTAAATTCTTTGCGGATTCAAATGTTTGTTTTTAAATTTAAAAAAAAGTAATTAAATTAAATTTAGAAAGGATTTTTAAATAAAGAAGAAAAGACGTTATTTTCACAAATTTCTGACGAGCGTAAAATGGGAAGCAAAAATGAAAATAAAATTAATTTTAATTTAATTATTCAAAATATTAAAGATTTTACAAATAAAATAAATAAATTTGTAAAAATATATGAAAATAGTAAAACAAAAGAAAATATGTCAGAAAATATTTCTATGGAAGTGAAAGAATTTAAAAATGATAAAATAGATATTAATTCTTTAATTAAAGAAATGGAAAAAAATGAAATAAATAAAACTGAGGATATTCTAAAAATAATTAATAAAATTATTTATGACGAGAAAAAAATGGTTGTTATTTAATTATATATTTTTTATAAATAAATTTTAAAAGTAATGGTTAATTTTTACAAAAATATAGTAAAAAGTAGAGCCCGGACGGAGGGCTCGGTCGGTATTTTTTCGATAAATATCGAAAAATACCGAATATCGAAAAATATCGAAAAACTCAAAATTTTCTCGGTCGATATTTTTCGATAAATATCGAAAAATATATATCGAAAAATATCGAAAAATATCGAAAAAAAATCGTATCGGTCCGGGCTCTAGTAAAAAGTAGCTATTTTAAAACAAAATTACTAATGCCTATAATTAGATTTCCATTATTTACTCTTGTGGATTGTTCTATCCATTTTAACGTATATCACGTCTATCGGATCATATTTTGGAGGTAACTCTTGTTGGGAGAAACAGAAAATTACATAAATTTAATAATATAATAGAAGTGTGTTGTCCTCGATCGAGAAATTATTTTTAAAATGTAAACAAAAATAAACAGCCCCGAGATGCAGAAACCAGCCCCGAGATACAGAAAAAAAAAAATTGAGTTGGTAAATACTTTGATTAAAGAGATGAAAAAGGAGTTGAGAACAAAGGGAGTTGAGAATATTTTAGAAAAAATTGGCGAACTTATTTGTGACACGAAGGAATTGGTTTGCTGTTTTATTTGAATATAGGGTAGTCCTCCGTCCCTCGAAATCCCGACTCAGACGATTTGGCAAAACCTTGACCCGAACCTCGAAGGCTCCACCGCTAAACACCGACATTCCCTACCTCGAAGGGTCGGGTGCTACATACCCTATTTTAATATATCCGAAAAGGTCTCCGAATGGCTGTCCTGATGTTTGGATTAAATGTTGAGTACCATCTACACATATGTTATAATTTAAAAATTTATTTTAATTCTAAAAAATAGAAACACATTGGAAAACAAATAGAAAACAACAAAACAATCAAAAAAGAAACAAAAAATTTTCTTTTAAAGAATTATAATTTTCATTCATATACAGTAAATACTTTTTTTACCAAAATAAAAATTATTTTATTAATCTTGAAACAATTAAATGAATTAAAGAATTTGGACATTGTAGTAGAAATGAATAAGAAAAATATAGAAAATTTTGTTTGGAATGAAGTTATTAGTAAACATGGAAATGGCTGTCAAATCTCTTAGATTTGAATATATTTTTTATTTATTAAACTTTGGCCGATTAATATTTTTTTTGTCCATATATTTAAAATATTTGCCCGCTCAAAAATGCTAATAATGTGACGGGCCAAAAGGAATCCTTTCCTTTGTAAGATTGTGCAATTTTTGTTGGCCTATGCGTCCTCTTTCCTTTCTCATATTTTTGAACCTGTCACTGGCCTGCCCCGTTAACTAGAAAGATTTTCAGTATGTCCCTTTTTTTGTGTATTTTGATCCAAACACACTCCAAAATCTCCTCCTCTTTACCCGAATATAAAATGAAATTGTGAGTGGCTTTTAGTCAGTTTTTTTATTAACTACAGATTTTCCCCTCCCAGAAATGTTAAAGTTAAAAGTTTTTTTATTAACTACAGATTTTCCCCTCCCAGAAATTTTAAACAGTTTTTTTTGAACTTTCTTTACACATTCCTTCCAGTCAGTTATTTCTTCTCCCCGTTGAAAGTTAAAGGTTTTGAACTTAATATTTTATCTCCCAAGTTTCCCTGCTTTGTGAATGATTTTATAAAAGATTTGAGTTTTTGTTGTCGATTTAAATTTGTTAGAAGAAATAAAATTGTGAAAGTTATTTGTTTAATTTATTGGAATTTAAAGATTTTTCTTTAATTTTTAGTTTTCCCCTCCCTTTATTAAAATCCTGTTTAGGACTTTACAGCTCAGCCGGTGACCAACCCGAATACCGTTTCTATTTTTTCTTTTATAAAGTATATTTTTTCCAAATTTTTCCATTCTAACGTTCAATTTATTCCTTCTAGTTAAGTACTTTTAATTCTTACTGTTCTTTAAATTTCGGTCAATCTTCTACCCCTTTTATTCTCTTGAAAATTTTTTATTTTTCCACCTAATTAACAATGTCTCTCGGATTCAGAGAGAAAATTTCCCAGCTTTGTGTCTTTGTGGATGAGATTATCGATGCTAATAAAGAATTTTCCCTCCCCTTTAAAAATTCAATCAGTTCTGAAAAGCAATTCCATGAATGTGTTCAAGCTAAAATAAACGATTTAGACCTAGTATACCGAGATGTTTCCAAAATTTTAGAAGATCTGTCAAATGCTCATAGCTCTTGGATGAGTTTGCGAGCTTCAATGACCTGCGCCGAAAGAGCTATTGACAGTAGTGTTTATGACCCCTTCCTTAGAGAAACAGGATATATAAAGAAAATGTATGAACTTAAACGATACCGCCGAAATTTACGTAATTCCCGCCTTATTTTGGAAAATAATCTACCTAAAAAAGAACCTCAAATCGACCATTTTTATCTCCTTCCTGATTTGCCCCAAGACTGTTTATCAACTTTAAATCCTTCCCAGAATAGAAATCCTTCGCAGAATTCTTATCGAAACCGGCCACCTATTCAATCTAATTTGTTTTTAAATCCCCCAGATAAAGGACAATTTTCTCTTTTACCTGTTGCGCAAGAAGAAGCGCCAACAGTGGCATATTCTACTAAACCCAAGTCAAACACATTTTATTCACCTCATACTTACGCCCAACCTTATATGCCTCCCGTTTTTCGAGACCATCCGTCTAATGAACAAGTCCTAAACCCTCAACCACAAATATTCCTTGAGAGCCATTCTAATAAAACCAATTGTTCAGATCATAAAATAAATAAATTTAACCCACCTTTTATCCCTCCTGGCTTTTCCCCTCTAGAAGAAATAAATGTTGAAAAGACCCCCAACAATTTAAGCAGTTCGAATAGAGAGGAAATTCTATTAAATACAGAGATTATAAATGAGAGTTTTGAATCCGTTCGTTTCCCCCAAATTTTGAATAATAATAAAGAACCTACAATTAGTCTACCTCCTCCCGGTTTTCCCCCTCTTGAAGAAATCGTTATGAGTAATAAAAATATGTTTAATGATGTGAAAGATTTTATTTGTAAAGAATCTATCCCATTCCCAGAGATTGTAAATGAAAGCACTGGAGTTAAAATCCATAATTTTTCTAAAGAAATACCCCTTGTTTTGACTAATCATCCAATTTCGGATTTATCCCCAGAAGATCCCCTTATATCTTTTGAGAATTTACAACAGCCTACTTCATCATTTACTTTTAATTCTTCATCTGGAGCTACTAATATTAATTCATCAGAAACTGATTATATTCTTATATCAGAAGAGATATTGGAAGAAGATAAACCATTACCCTCCACTCTTAATTACCTGGAAACTTTTTGTATAGAAAAAATAAAAGAAAGTCCAATACCTCGTAAAAGACAAAGGAAAAAATTGCCCAAACTATTAAACCGAAAACCAACAATTATAAACAATTCCAGATCCGACGTTACTGCCAGTCAAACACATCTTAAGAGATTGAAAATAACCCCTCCGAATAACCATAAATACTCGATCATCCCCTCTAATTTTAATGTTCTTTTAAATGATTTTAAACAAATCCGTGAAGAGAATCCCTGCTCTTCCCTACCTTTATTAAAAATGCCCCGAATAAAAGTAAATGAAAGTCTTCTTAAAAAATTGTTTTCTACTTCGTCTAATCTTAATTTGTTCGATATACAATGTGGTCATCATTCTGTGATTAATTGGAAGGAGATTCTTTCAAAAATTAAACAACACGATACGTTGATGTAGATTATTTATTAGGCCATGACAAGGATGAGAGACATGATCGAGAATAAAACCACCGTCAACAAAAAATTGGTAAAATTAAGTTTAAATATAAAGAAAATAATTCCCCAAAATTTTACCCTCTTCTTAATGCATCAACGAAGTTTATACTAAGAATATGAATATGACCCTAGTCTTAGAACATGCCGATGAATGAAAATAAAAAAGAAGGATGTGACGGGCTGATCAATTAAAGATAAAGAAAATCCCAAACTGTGATAGAAATTTGGAAGAATTGAAAGGAAAATAATGACCAATTTTGTTGAAATTTGTTATACTTACAACCGAACCTCCCCCACCCGTCCCTGCACCTCAACCTAAACCCATATTCCCCCATTTACCTTACGTCTTCAACTAAATTTTTTTTGGTTTCCCCCGAATGTCAAATCTCTTAGATTTGAATATATTTTTTATTTATTAAACTTTGGCCGATTAATATTTTTTTTGTCCATATATTTAAAATATTTGCCCGCTCAAAAATGCTAATAATGTGACGGGCCAAAAGGAATCCTTTCCTTTGTAAGATTGTGCAATTTTTGTTGGCCTATGCGTCCTCTTTCCTTTCTCATATTTTTGAACCTGTCACTGGCCTGCCCCGTTAACTAGAAAGATTTTCAGTATGTCCCTTTTTTTGTGTATTTTGATCCAAACACACTCCAAAATCTCCTCCTCTTTACCCGAATATAAAATGAAATTGTGAGTGGCTTTTAGTCAGTTTTTTTATTAACTACAGATTTTCCCCTCCCAGAAATGTTAAAGTTAAAAGTTTTTTTATTAACTACAGATTTTCCCCTCCCAGAAATTTTAAACAGTTTTTTTTGAACTTTCTTTACACATTCCTTCCAGTCAGTTATTTCTTCTCCCCGTTGAAAGTTAAAGGTTTTGAACTTAATATTTTATCTCCCAAGTTTCCCTGCTTTGTGAATGATTTTATAAAAGATTTGAGTTTTTGTTGTCGATTTAAATTTGTTAGAAGAAATAAAATTGTGAAAGTTATTTGTTTAATTTATTGGAATTTAAAGATTTTTCTTTAATTTTTAGTTTTCCCCTCCCTTTATTAAAATCCTGTTTAGGATTTTACATGGCTTTAAAGTTTTGTAAGTTAGAAATTATAAGAAAATTTATTAAAAATTAATTTATATTTAGAAAAGAAAAAGATGAATGGAAAATTTTAAATGTAATTTTTAAAAATAAATATACCAAAATACTTTTAAAATTATTAATTTAAAATACCGTATTTTTCCCAATAGAGCCCAATAGGGCTGTATTAGGGAATGGGACTCTAATTGAGAATGGATTTTATTTATTCTACATAAACCTTAATTCCTACTGACTCTGTGGTCAACACATATCGGAGGGTTTGAGGGATAAATGTAATATACATAAAGGAATTTTGGTTGAGATCTAAAAATAGGAGAATTTAAATAAAGTTTCTAGAGGGATTTTGCCAGAATATCGAGAAATAAATGGGATATTGGTGTATTTGGAGAAATATCAGGGGTTATCGAGTGATATCTTTTTAATCCATCTTCCTGATTCTTGATTTCCCTGATGATTTCCCTGAAATACCTCGAGCCCTTTCTGCGGGAATGCCTCGAGCTGAGATATAGAGTCGAAAGGGTCAAACAGCATGGCATAACCTACCAATAGCAGGGTGGAAATTTCATAGAATCTGCGTATTTCCAACAGAAAATCTAATTTAAACAGTCACATAAAAATAAGTAAAACAGAATTCCGTGGTTCTACATGTTTTGCAGAATCTGTGAATGTTTCTTCAGATTCTGGGGGTGTTTCTGCAGTATCTGCGGACACAATTTCCAGCAGAATCTGCGGACAATTGAAATAGGCTCCAGTTTCGTCTAGTGTGGCTGTATTAGGGAGTGAGGCTCTAATTGAGAGGGGGGCTCTATTTGAAAAATACGATAATTATATTCTTTAAGAAAAAATATAGAAGAATGTCAGAATTATTACAATTAAATTATTTTGCAAATTTGTTTTATAAATTAATTGAATGGATTGTGTCAACTCTAAGTTTGGATATTAAAGGAATATTAAAGGAAAATGAAAAGCCGAAAACAAAAGAAATTAAAAGTCTTAGATCTTTTATGAAACAAAATTCTGATTTAAACAAAGGTAATAGTAATATTAAATATTATTTAAATAATTTAAAGAATATCTTTTGTCCAAAAGTCAAATTTTGAATTTCATAAGTTTTTAGTCTTCCGTCCTCCACATTTAATCAAACAAAGGATCCTCCCTACTATGGACTTAAAATCCGTGATAAAATCCGAATCAACCTAGATTAGAGTTGCGATCTGAGCCAGAAGTTGAGCCATAGTATCTAATTATCTTTTAATTTTATTTACTAAAAATATTTTCCTCTCGCGTTTTCATTTTGTTTTTCGTCTTCAGCATATTAAACACATGGTATGGACTTAAAATCCGTGATAAAACCCAGAATCCCTTCAAATGTTGATAAATTGTATTAAATAGGTATATATTATGTATATATGACCCACTAATAGTCAAATATACTATTTAATAAATTCTTTACATAAGACACAACAACACCTGCCGAAAAACTTTTATTTATTTGGACAATTGCTGAGGATGTTTTTAAAAAATTAGAATATAAAAATGGGAAATTTGAATTAAGAGATGATTTAGAAAAAATTAAAGAAGAAAAAGAATTAAAAATATTTCCTTGTTGGAGTTATGAAGATGAGGAATTTTGTTTAGAAACAATTAAAACTATTAAAAAATTATTAAAAATTTATGAAAATATTAAAGAATTATATGGGTTAGAATATTTTGTTGGAGGTAAGGGGAAGATGTTTATGAAAATTAAAAAGGAACTTAAAGAAGAAATGAATTCAGAAGAAATACTTCCTTTAGATTTGGAGATGTATATTATTGAATATTTTGGTGGAGAACACGAACCCTAAAATGTAGTGATATTTTAGAATTTAACTTGATTCAGAACATACCTATATACTTTTTAAAATTTATCGTCTGGTTTTAAGAAAGTGATTCAACAATTTATACCAAATGTAAACTAACATTTCTTACTTTTAATTATCAAAATGCAATTAAATCTTCCTCCAAGTTTATTGTCCACGACCGTAAAAACCGAACCCTAAAATGTATGCACATATTAAAAATATTTTCAAACGATATTCTCATACCCATGTTTTTTGATAAATTTTTTGAAAAATTCCCGTTGATATTTCTATTTGTTTTTATTTATTTGTATTATTCTTTACTTTATTTATACATTATTATTTATTATTAATTTAATTATTTGTAAATAAACTCTTTTTCATTTTGCAGTGCCATTAAATACCTATTTCTGATTTTATTGTACACCAGGGTCACACCGACAGAAAATCAAATTCAGGATTTTCGGGAATCGTGTGTCGGGTCGGCGCGATCCCTGTTGTACACCTTATTTAATGCCCATTCTAAAAAGATAACGATATTCTCAGACCCATGTTTTTTGATAAATTTTGAATTGACGTCTGTAATTGTCGTATATGTCAATAAACCCGTCTGAATTCTATTCTTTTTATAAACAAATTAAAAAATTATTTTTTATTCATTAAAGGTTAAAGGGCAAAGAAGACGCCGGCATTAATTTTTTGCGCCGGCATTAATAAAGCAGTCACGAGTGCCACGATTATATAAAGCTTTAATTTGTTTATTGAAAATTCATATGTCGGAAATGCTTTAAAAATAAAGGAAAAAGGGCAATTTGGCAATTTAAAAAAATGAGGAAGAGAGAGAGGGGAAGAAAACACATAAATGAAAACATAAAATAAAAATTTAAAGAGAAAAATATATTTTCATTTAAAAAAATTTTTTAATAAAAAAAATATTTTAAAAAATTAAAATTAAATTAAAATTATTCATTTAAAAAAATATTAAGTTAATTTTTACATCCAATTTAAAAATGATTATTCGATCATTTTTAATTCTTTTTGTAATTTCTAAATTCTTTGCGGATTCAAATGTTTGTTTTTAAATTTAAAAAAAAGTAATTAAATTAAATTTAGAAAGGATTTTTAAATAAAGAAGAAAAGACGTTATTTTCACAAATTTCTGACGAGCGTAAAATGGGAAGCAAAAATGAAAATAAAATTAATTTTAATTTAATTATTCAAAATATTAAAGATTTTACAAATAAAATAAATAAATTTGTAAAAATATATGAAAATAGTAAAACAAAAGAAAATATGTCAGAAAATATTTCTATGGAAGTGAAAGAATTTAAAAATGATAAAATAGATATTAATTCTTTAATTAAAGAAATGGAAAAAAATGAAATAAATAAAACTGAGGATATTCTAAAAATAATTAATAAAATTATTTATGACGAGAAAAAAATGGTTGTTATTTAATTATATATTTTTTATAAATAAATTTTAAAAGTAATGGTTAATTTTTACAAAAATATAGTAAAAAGTAGAGCCCGGACGGAGGGCTCGGTCGGTATTTTTTCGATAAATATCGAAAAATACCGAATATCGAAAAATATCGAAAAAACCAAAATTTTCTCGGTCGATATTTTTTCGATAAATATCGAAAAATATCGAAACCGAAAAATATCGAAAAAAAAGTCTCGATATTTTTCGATTTTTTACAAAAAAATTTTATATTGTAAAAATTTTTATAAATTTAAAAATATAATAACAAAACCTTTATAAGCAAAATATGCAACCACCGCAACCACCGGTTACGGTGGTTGCGGTGGTTTTTGCCACCGCGATGTGGACAGTGACCCAAATCCTTGAATATCACTCATATCCCAAATCTTTTAAAATTACCTCAAATCACTCTCACCCATCGAAATCCCCCGTAATTGAGTTGGCAATATTCTTCCATTTACAATGTCACAAGCAAAAATTATTTGAATTATTGATTCAATGAACAATAAGCCAGAAATCTTCCTTTACTGCGCCGCAGGCGAAAATTTTGAGAATTTTGGAAGACCAGACTACATGATTCTTCCATTTTCAGCGCCGCAGGCGAAAATTTTAAGAATTTTGGAAGATCAAGAAGCTATATTTCTTCCATTTTTCTCCTTTTTGGCGCCAAAAATTAAAATTTTTGACAAAAATGACGTTCGATATTTTTTTCGATATTTTATCATTTGGTCGGTCGATTGTTTCGATATTTAAATTTTTTCGGTCGGTATTTTTTCGATAAATATCGAAAAATACCGAATATCGAAAAATATCGAAAAACTCAAAATTTTCTCGGTCGATATTTTTCGATAAATATCGAAAAATACCGAATATCGAAAAATATCGAAAAACTCAAAATTTTCTCGGTCGATATTTTTCGATAAATATCGAAAAATATATATCGAAAAATATCGAAAAATATCGAAAAAAAATCGTATCGGTCCGGGCTCTAGTAAAAAGTAGCTATTTTAAAACAAAATTACTAATGCCTATAATTAGATTTCCATTATTTACTCTTGTGGATTGTTCTATCCATTTTAACGTATATCACGTCTATCGGATCATATTTTGGAGGTAACTCTTGTTGGGAGAAACAGAAAATTACATAAATTTAATAATATAATAGAAGTGTGTTGTCCTCGATCGAGGAAATTATTTTTAAAATGTAAACAAAAATAAACAGCCCCGAGATGCAGAAACCCACCCAATTTCACGCAATCCACATTGCGTGAAATGAATGGAAATTATTTTTAATGTAAATATTTTGTTACTACGTAAAGGTTCACGTTTAGGGTTGTCGGTTCTTGGAAATTCTTCGGATATCCGAAACCGAACCGAAAAATCATCGGTTCTTCGGTTCGGTCTAGAACCGACAACCATATTCAAGTTATATTCTACAAAACTATCCAAGATTTAATTTGTTTTTATTTTTATTTAGTAATTTTATTTTAATTTTTAAAAACAGGAAAATTTTTTTAATGAAATAAAGAAGACAAAAATCCAAAATCACAAAGAAATTCTTGAGGAAGTTTATTATTTCCGTTTGGAAATGAACAAGTTTTTTGGCAAAATTAAAATAATTTTATTTAATTTGAACGAATTAAATATTATTAAAGAGGAAAATAATTTTAATAAAATAGAAATAAATAAAAAACATATAGAGGAAAAATTTGTTAATAAAAATAAATTAATTTTAAGTAAATTTAAAGAATTGTAAGTTGAAAAAATAATTTTTAGTTAAAATTATCTTTTAAATTTATTTTAAAGAATTAAAGAACAAAAAGAAATGTTATTAAAATTACAAAATTGTCACAAAAATTGTGAAATAAAAACAAAGAAAAATTTAAAAAAGTATTTACTAAAAATACTTTCAAATGAAAATAAATATTTAAATAAAAAATTTGAAAATTGTAAGAATAATGATGAGTTAATTTGCAATCAATTGGTAGGAAAAAGCAAAATTGAAATTTTATCAAAAGATAATGATTGGAAAACCTTGAAGGTCTTAATTTTTTTTAAAATAGTTTTTGAAATATTTTCTGCGGAAATAAGCTAATAACTGAAATAATTTCAAGTAAAGCTAAGCTGTCAGTCAACTCTTATTTTTGAACACTTTTGAGAGGTACTAAAGCTATCAATATCGCTAAATTATCAATATCGCTTAGGCATTTAAGCAAACACCTCTTTTTCATTTAAGCAAACACCTCTTAAAATTTTGAATTTAAAAATAATAAAATTTTTTAGAAAAAGTATAAAAAAATGTCAACATTATTACAATTAGATTATCAGGCAAATTTGTTTTATAAATTAATTGAATGGATGTTGTCAACTTTAAGTTTGGATATTAAAGGAATTTTTAACTCTCAACAGGAAGTAATTAGTTTAAGGACATCTTTTAGTGAAATGGATACGAGTGATGATGAAAATGAAAAGTCGAAAACAAAAGAAATAACAACATTTGGATCCCTTATTAAACAAAAGCTTGATTTAAACAAAGGTATCTTGCTATAAAATTAAAAATAATGCAATAACTAGACTAGTCTTAGCATTAAAATATAGATTTAACCCGATTATAGTTATTTGCCCTAATAATTTTTTTAATAATTTAGAGAATTACCAGTCTAAAATTACAAAAGAAAATGAAATATTAGCAACAACACCTACCAAAAAACTTTTATTTATTTGGACAATTGCCGAGGAAGTTTTTAAAAAATTACAATATGAAAATGGAAAATTTGAATTTAAAAATGCTTTAGAAAAAATTAAAGAAGAAAAAGAATTAAAAATATTTCCTTGTTGGAGTTATGAAGATGAGGAATTTTGTTTAGAAACAATTGAAATTATTAAAAAATTATTAAAAATTTATGAGAATATTAAAGAATTATATGGGTTAGAATATTCTGGTGAAAAATACAAAAAAATGCTAATGGAAATTAAAAAAGAAATGGATTCAGAAGAAATACTTCCTTCAGATTTGGAGATGTATATTATTGAATATTTTGGTGAAAAATAGATTAAAAACTTGTCTGACTTCTTTAGATTGAAATTTTTTGTTGATATTCTTTTTAAACAAATTTGAATATAGTACCTCTATCGTTCTTATGTTATTTAATTAATTACCTTTTTTCTAATATATTATTTTTCATGAATTTAATTTATCCATATAAAACTACTGCATAGCTTGAATGATTATACCTTCTTTAAATAATTTCCCCCTCTCGATTAATTACAGTCTCAATCAAAACGTTGAAACAATAATTAGTTATTCGAGCAGATGCAATAATTTAAGTAATCTACTAGCTTTAGCTTTTAAAAACATTTTTCAATAATTCTGTTTATCATTAAGTTTCCTATAATTCTTATCTTTTAAAATTTTTTTATCTATGTATATAAAAATAGTAAGAAGCTTCTTTCGAATTATTTTCTGGAATTTTTCTATTTGGTCCTTTATGTATAAAATTTTAATTTTTCTACAAAATTACTATTTAATTAAATTAATTAAAGGAAATATAAAAATAAATTTTTATTTAAATTGAGATGCCAAATAAAAAAACAAGAAAAAAGATTAGATCCAACAAAATTTAGGATTAAATCGTCATAAAAATATTACTAAAACATTCCTTTCTATTTATGTATTTTTATTTACATTAAACTTTAAATATCTCTCTGTACATTTACCTCAAACAGAAAATATAAATTTTATTCCAATTTTGCCACTTTTGCAGAAAAAAATAAATCCTTAATGAATATAAAAAGTTTAATAATCCTTCTTAAAACATTTTAATTCAAAAAATTTTCTTTAAAAGTATAATACAAATTTTGTCTTCTAATGAAATAAAGCAACAATATTTTTAGAAAAATTGATGCAAAAAATATTCTCGATTTAGTTAGGGCCAATTACTAAATTAGGCAATAGAAGAAGGAGCGATTAAAAGCTATTTTAGAGATAATCCAAAGAATATTTTTATTTAAATGTGCTTTGCTTATTTAAATATATTTATTTATTTATTAATAAATATATTTAAGTATTTACTTTCAAAACACACAAATTAATTAAACGTTTTAAGACTTAAAAATTCTTATTCGTTAAAATTGAGTTGAGAATCTTTATGTATTTAATAAAATCTAAGACTCATTTTCTACAAAAAGTATTGTCAATTTAATTTTTTAATCCACAAACTGAGCTAAATTAAAGTGCTAAAACAAACTACGCGTATTACCAAGCCAAAAAACACTAGTTCTTTACCGAGTCCGTGCCAGGTTTGTCACTAAATTAGATAACTCGGTTTTCGGTTTTTTTATTTCCTAGACCTATCCTCGGTTTTAACCAATTTTCCTTTTTATTATGGGCATATTGACACCAAAAATCCGCTAATATAGCAAACTCGAGCTCGTTCAATTATTAATAGACCATCTTAATTATATTATAATCAACTTCTATATTACTAAATTAAATAAGCACAGATTAATTAATTATTTTATTGGCAGATTTATTATCTATAATTATTAAAAATAGATGTAGATCCATAATTAAAATTATTCCGAGCAAATATCCCAGAACAACTACTAAACGTTCAAAATTATTTTAATTTATCCCAAAAATGCTTAAAAATTATGCTCAATAGAAACCCGTCAAATAGCTTATCTTTACTTAATTGCAATAAAAATATTAGAATTTCTAGTTTTAAAAATTGGCTAATTTTTTTGATATTGATAAACAGGTAGAGAAATTAAGTTAAATTATTTAACTCAAAACACAACTTAATACTCCCTTTACTATAACACAAACACAAATTCAGGCAGCGGAATAAAGTATTATAAAAATGATAAATACCGTATTCCTTCTAATAGTGCGACTGTCTCTATTAGACCAACCCCTTCTAATAACTACCCTCTAGAGCATGGTTGAAAAATAAACCGATCGGTCGCACTTTAGAAGAAATACGGTATGTAAACCTGATAGTTCCTCCTCTAAATTATAGATACAAAACTGTATCGAGTCACAATTGTCTTCTCACTCATTGGACCGACTAAACTCCTTCAGATATCCCATAAGTCAAAATAAAAATATTTAGCGATCAACTATCAATATTCTCTCCTACACATTTTGCTTCCACTAATTTATCTGAAAGCAGATCGGAAACATTGTTTAATTGGCTAAATTTTCAAAATGATAGTAATTATACACCAATAGCCCCAGCCAGTCCAGAATTATTAATTAAACTTGGTCCTTCTGAACGAGTGGTAAATGGGCTTAGTTTATCTCAAACGGTTGGATCTTCAATTATTTCTGATAATAAAGTTGATACAACGACTGAAAATAGTAAAACTAATTCTAATCGAATGACAATAAAAGGAGGTAGGCGGATGCGCAAACATCATCGACAACGGTATTTTTTTTATCTCGAAAGAAATTGTTTACATTGTTAAAAATCGACTATATTACGAACAATTGGGCAAACATGTTATAATAAAAATATTAGTAAATAAAACAATAAATGAACTGAAAGAGTGTATCGCCGAGTCAAGTCGAATGCTGCTAAAATTAATCAGCGGACTCAATTCCGGACAATAATAAGGGCTTTTGAAAATAAAAAAGTCGATAAGAGTGAAAAGGAGCCCAGCGAGCTTAACTAAACGACTTCAAAATCACTCTAAACAGAGTTACGACTAACTGAAGCTTTACTGGAAACTTTTTTTGCTGCTCTATTCCCGACAATGTGTACATAACAATTATTTTAACTCATTATCATTTTTACTAATTTTTAGGGTTGATGCAAATACACCATTTACACTGCGAGCAATTTGTCCGTTTAAATTTGTGTTAAATCATAAACCAGATGTGAGATAATATAAATATTTTGCCTATTTTTAATTAAAAAATATTATTTAGAGAATTCCATCAACATTAATTGAAGTAGAATGTCTCAGTCATAGCCCTTCACAAATTTTATTAGGCCGTCCACTTCCCTTAATTGAGTGTGAACCAATGAGATGGACAATACGTGTTTTGGAATGTAATAATGATAAAAAACAGGAAAGGAAAGAAGAAAAACAAATTAATTGTTTACCTGTAGAAGAAGATATTCCGCTAGCTTGTGTTCCAGTCCTTCAAGCAAATAAAGAATCTAGAGAACCAATAAGAAGCGAAGACGATTTAACTGATATTGTTGCAGTTATTTCTGTTCCAGCCGAACCTTTAAATGAAAAATTTGTACCAGTATAGAATTTACTAATTTTTGGAGAAAATATAATTATTTTTTAAATATCGTATTTTCGCTAAAATGGTCCCCCTCTCCAAAATAGTCCTCCTCTCTAAAATAGCTCCCCTCTAAGGGTCGATCGAAAAATAGCCCCGGGGGCTATTTTAAAAAAAATACGGTATTTATATTTAAAAAAATTTTTTTTATTTCCCAGATTCAACTTTATATTCATGTGATATTTGTATTTTATAAATATAATAATTTGAAATTTTTATCATAAATTCAAATTAGAAATATTGAATAAGATGAAGATAACTATTAAAATATTAGTTTAATAATTTTCTGAATTATTTTTATAAATATTTAATTATATAATAAATAACAATACATAAGCATGTATAACTAAATTATAAATTAAAAATCCAAACTTAAACTTTATTTTAAAAAATAATGTAAAGATATTTATTTTTCCCTTCAAAATTTATTATCTACTTTTCAGTAACAACATTTTCTTGAGTATTTTTTTCTTCTTCAATTATTTTATGTAATAAATTATTGTTAACTTTTGGTGTATTATTTGTATTGTTTGTTAGATTAGTTGTGCAAAAATTCATTTCCATACAAGCCTGAAAAAGTATTTTATAGTAATAAAATTTGTTTAAATTTTTATTTTTTAAAATTTTGTTTGCAATTTTCTAAATTAATTATTTTGAGTTATTTATTTTTATTTTTTATATTTTGAAAAATTTGAGGTTTAAAAATTTATTTTGGTGATGTTTCCAAAAGTATTTTGACACTTTAAAGTTTCTAAAGGTTTTTTTAATAAATTAATTATTTTTAAAATTAAATAACCAGATCAGGATTATTCATATAAAATTCCATATCTTCAAAAAAATCAGCCAGTTCATTGTCAACAAAATCCTCGCACTAAAAATAATATTCTTTTTAACAAAATTTATTTTTAAAAAATATTTAGACAAACCATTTGTTTAAATATTCCAAATTTTGAACATAAATTAACACGGATATATTTACGTAATTTTTCTTCAAATTCTGGATTATTTAAGAAAAAACGCATTTGGATAATAGCTTCCTTGCAAACAAAACAAGTTCCAATATCGAACTAAAATAATTTTTAAAAAATAAATTAAAATTTAAATAAATTACCCAATTTTTAGTTAAATTATTCTCATTATTTATTGCTAAATTAGATTCTTTAGAAAGTCCTTCACTTCCAAAAAAACCAAAAACAGTAACAAACAAAACTGTAATAATTATTTTATTTTGCATTATTTTTTAATTTTTAATTTTGAAATAAATAATTTAAAATAATTTTTTAAAATTAAAATAACCTCTTTTTTAAAGAATATTTTAAGGTATAGCAATCCGGATGTATTAATTTCAGTAAAGGTGTGGTTTTACTAAATTTAAAAAAATTGATAAGAAAATTTTGCTATCTTAACAAAATTTAAGCAAAATAAAAAAATAAATTGTTTGGGATTAGTCAACATTTTTTAGTTTATTTTAAATTTTTTAAAATAATGATAAGAATTTTTCGAATTTTAAAAAATATTTTAAATGCTTTGGACACTTAAAAATATCTTCAGAAAAGGTTTATTTGCCACAATAGATTATATACATATAATCATTCATCAAATTATATGTAGACACTCTATAAAGGCTGTTCTACGTTCCTGAAAAGTCGAGACGTTAAGACTTTTTTGAATTTGGGAATTCTTTTACTTAAAATAAAGTTTCGCTTGTAATAAGAAATTATTTAAATTTATATTTAATTAATTATTCTATAAGTAAATTGAAAATATTATGTTGTCAATTTAATTCCTATTAAAATTACTAAGCTAATATTTTCTTCAATTAAAAAAAGAAGTAAATTTATTATTGTGATAGTCTCTACATTACAACATCTTATAAATTTAACTCGGACCTGGTAATGGATATGGATTTTGGATAAGTTCCGGCGGTTATCTGTATCCCTGACTAATTCTGATTTAACCAATTATTTAAATATTAAGAAAAATAAAATAATTTCCTAATGTTAAGTAATTTAAAATAAAGAATAATATAATAATTCACAACTGCTAATGAAATTAAATAAAAAATTAGAAACATGTTTATAAATATTATTTAGTAATACCTACTTTTAATTTTTTTTCTCCAATAAATTTTATATTTTTTAAAGTTGAAACAAAATTGACGAATCACTTTTTGGCTTATCATGGACTCTTTTTAGAAATTTAAAATTTAAACAGGAAGTTGAAGGAATATTTAAATTAATTAAATAATACAGACTCTAATTAATTAAAATAATTGATTTATTTAATTGATCAACGACCGTCGTCTAAATTTTTTGAATTTCCATTGACTTATAATACTTCTCACATGTTATCGACATTCATTAAATAAAGAATTATTTCTCTATAATTTATTTTATAAATTTTAATTTTACAAAATTTAACTTTTATAAAGCTCTTAAACTTAATTAAAACTAATAATAAATAATTTATATGTTAACTGTTAACTAAGATTTTTCAGAAATTTGTTCAGCAGTCTTTAACTGGACTTCAACACTGTAGAAGCTAATTAGTCCAGGGCTTATTTATATTAACAACCAAAAATGTCTTATTTTTTTGTATAACAGAAAATATCGAATATTGTTTTACTTCTTGAGAATTAAAATTCCGCGGTGATCAAAATTATCAAAATAGAGGATTTATTTGTACATAAATCCTTCTCTATTTAAATATTAATATTTTATTTTGAAGAAAATAAACTTAAACAATTTTAAAAATTCGAATTATTGAAATAAGCAAAAATAATTTCAAATTGAAATTTAATAAGCAAAAATCATTAAAAAATTAAATGTTTTATTGTTTGAAATAAGTAAATCTGGCGACATATTTAGGGATTCTCATCTCTTCCCAAAATTTTTATGCGACTTTAATTGATTCCGATCAAGTAGTATATATTAATTAGTACATAAATCCTTCTCATATGCTTATAAATTTCCTTCTTCCCTATTAGTATATTCTGTCATTTACTCTTTATTGTAAAATATTTTAAATTAATAAAGGAAATTTTCAAAAAATTAAATAAAATTTATGTTAAATAAATAATAAAAGATAAATTATTTATTCTTCTAATCCATCAAACTTCTATTAATTTGACCCATCCTGGCCGAAAATCATGAAAATCATAAGCAGGAAATTAAAATTAAATAAATTAAAAAGCTGAATTTAAAAGTATCTAAAATAAAAGTTATTGTTATCCAGTAATTTTTCTCATTTAGTATTAATTTATAAACTCAAAATTTAAATAATTCAATTTAATTTTTATTAATTTTATTTTTAAATTATAATTTTTTATTTAAAAAAATTTTATTTTACATCATTTATAAATTAAATATTGATATATTATCAATTTTTAAATTTAATATTAGACAAAAATATAGGAAAAGCAATGATAAATGTCTAACAAATATAAGTCTCGTGGGGAGAAAAAGGGCAATAACAATCATACAATGCCACACACTCTATGGATTTTTTAAATTTTTTTAAAATTTTTGGCCACCTAGAATTAAATCCCTATAACGGAAATAAAAATTTTTTACATGAAATTTCAAAATACTTATATAATAATTAAGTTTTAATTAATAATTTCTTAAATTATTAATTTTATTTCCGCTCACGAGGATTCAATTTTAGATGGCCAAACATTAAAAAAATTAAAAATCTATATATCCTGGGCATATGATTTTTATTGACTTTTTTCTCTTCACAAGATTTTTAAATTAATTATTTTATATTTAACTGATAATAATAAAATTAATATAATTTAAATTTTTCTTATAACTTTAATAGAATTTTATTAGAATTATTTATTTATTTTAAATTTTCTTTAAAAATTTTTTTAGAAATGGCATTTCTTTTTCTTAAATTAATGTATTTAATTTCACCAAAACAATTATTTTTGTTAATATTTTTTATTTCTGCTTTAAATTATTCACTTCAACTTTCTCAAAATTCTCAAAATGGAGGGCCAATTACGGATGATTTTTGCGGTAAATTTCCAGAAGCATCGGAAACAAAAGAAGTTAATGAGCCGATGTTAGTTTTTAATTTTAATTTCAGAATTAAAATTTTAAATTTGAGTTTAAAAAAATAAAATAAATTAACAGGGGAATATTTACATTCAATTGGATATTATTTCAAAAATTTACAAATTATTTACACAATTTCATACAATAACGATAAAAACAATTTTAACGGATTCTCAAAATTTGATTTAAACCTGGGGAAATTTATGACACAAAAAAATAAAATTTTTTCCAAAAGAATATTTTTTGAGTAAAACCTAGGAAACTTGAAAAGAAAATTTTTCCCTAACAAATAAGTAATTTTCCGTCAATGCCGTAATTTACTTAAATCATTTAATTCTTTAAATTTAGAAGAGTAAAAGGGGAGGTAGATATGCATTATCAACGTTTGATAGCTACAAAAAAATTACGAGATGATTGTTCTATAGATGGATCTGTTAAGGGTAAACATATAATTGATATAGAAGATGGTGGTACACTTAAGAATGTTATTCTCGCAGATCCAGCTAAAGGGGTTTGGTGTGAAGGAAGTTGTAAATTGATAAATGTTTAGTAAGTGAAATTAATTTTTGGCATATGGGATTTTAATGTTTTGTTTGAAAGATGGTTACCTGCGATTAGGGTATCGAGTATGCAAATGTTGTCTCAAAGTTATCAGTTTCTTTAGACTATAAATTTTCTGGGGGTTTTTTTATATGTATTTTCATGATATGTATCCCTTAGGTTAAATTAACAATTTCGACATAAAATTATTCGTAAATAATATATCCAAATATAATTTTTATTTTAGTTGGGAAAAGGTCTGTTACCATGCCGCAGGATTTTCTGGAGATGATAGTTCGCCAAAAGTTCATGAAGTTACCAATAGCACTGCATTACATGCTCCTGATAAGGTTTTTATTTTCTTAAATAAGGAATATTTTGGAAAGCCAAAACGAATTTTATAAAAAATTAATTTATTTCTCAAAACAGTTTTTCACTCAATCAAGTAAAGGTAAAACAATTATTAGAAATTTTTGTGGTCACGAATTTGGTAAAGTTTATTGTTCATGCGGGTCAGGATGTCAACCACAGTATCAGAGGAGTGTTGAAATTTATGATTCAAGATTTAAAGGACCAGGATTGACATTAATTTGTTTGTTTAAATATAAAAAATAATAATTTTGAATAAATATAATTAAGCACTCAACCATAATTACAAGGACTCGATGTCTATGTCTAATGTTTATGTAGATCCAAACCCCAAAATTAAATATATTTGTCAGGTAAACAAATACTAAAATTATATTTTATATTTATTATGATATAGATTTGTTTGAATAAATAAATATTGGTTCTTTTCCTTTCCAATCATAAGGGAGGTATTATATAAACAAGGTAGAGCTTATCCTACCCGCTGTTTCGGGTAAATTTTTTAGGGCTAAGAAGGATTTGTTTAGATTAAGAAAAATATTGAGAGTAGAGTGGGAAATCTTCGATAAGCAGGATTTTTGTCCAAATCACATTTTAATCCTCTTAAACCGTTCTTCAGTTTAATTATTGGAAATCATAATCCTTACTTCTCCTTAATCATCGATGCCCATTCTAATCCCTTAACTAGAGCTGTCCAATGTCTCGAATCTTGACTCAAGGCTCAAGCATTTGGCTGCAACATTTGCAGACGTTGGGGGGAGATAACCGGATAGTACCTGATTTTTTAATAGTAGTAATATTATCCAAATAGAGTAAAATGGATTTATTGAAAATTTTGAAATATACCTGGATTTTTAACATCTACATTGAATTTTTAACATTTTATACATATTTATTTAGAATATTTATTTGATTCAACTATTTAAATATACCTATTTTTATTTTACAGGAGTATACTGGAACAACACAAACTACAGGTGATATGACTCCTACAGCTTCTTTTACAGCTAATGAAGCTGGAAAAGGCCAGTCTTGCAACTATTCGACAAAAGAATATTCTTTGGCAGCAGAAACTAATACCAAAAATTCGGACAAACAAGATCAAAAGGAAGGCACTCAAAAAGAAAACCAAAAGAACGATAAAAACGATTAAAAATGAAACTGAAAAAATGGCACTATATGAAATTAGGTCGGTAATCGTTTTTTTTCATTACTTTTTTCCATTACTTTTTTCCTTCCTTAATTATAAATAATGGTCAGTCTTTTCTTCCTCGTTCAATTCAAATCTTTTTACCTGTGGCATATTCAAATGAGGACAGACAAAAACACACACACGGACAGACAAAAAAAACTCGGACAGACAAAACACGGACGACACGGACAGACAAAACACGGACGAACTCGGACAGACAAAACACGGACGAGCACGGACAGACAAAACACTAACGACACGGACAGAAAACACTCGTGTTTTGTCTGTCCGTGTGTGTGTTTTTGTCTGTCCTCATTTGAATATGCCACAGGTAAAAAGATTGGAATTGAACGAAGAAGAAAAGACTGACCATTATTTATAATTAAGGAAGGAAAAAAGTAATGGAAAAAAGTAATGAAAAAAAACGATTACCGACCTAATTTCATATAGTGCCAAAAATCATGCAAAAAGAGAGCTAAACAATTTACTCCAAGCCAAGTCTCCCGTATTTTCACCTTTGGTTCAAAAAAGTTTCACGTTTCAGCTTAATTTTTGTAAAGTAAAACTAATTTTATTTCTAATTTTTTGTAGATTCTGTCCCGTTTACTAGTTTCCGTTTCCTGTAAGCTTTCTGAGGTTTTTTAAGCATTTTGAGCTTTTTTGGAGAGGCTGGACAGAAACTGAGCATTTGAACAACCTTTAGTGATTTAATTGTGATGTCGAGAGATCGAAAGGGGTTGTGGGGATGGGTGGATTTGGAGTATAGAAGGATATCAGTGGATTTACATAGTTTTATATTTAAAGAAAAATCTAGGAATTAAAAGTTGTAATGGATTTCGAGGGATTAAGTGATATCAGTAGATAGTAGTGTTATGTTGGATATCATAGCTCTTAATCCTCCAGATTTGCTTCAAATCCCTATATAGGTATGTATACCTCCATTTTGAGAATATCCGGTTATCGTTCCGGTTCCGATAACCGAAGATTTCCAGGGAACCGCCAGCCTAGTTGGGAAGTATGAAAAAATTATGGATGGATATACAAAAAATATTTTTCTTTCAGATCTAAATTTTAAATTTATTTTATTATAAAATGTATTTATTATTATTTTTATTTAAATTTTATATTCAATTTTGTAACGATAAATCAATATTTTTGGAATTTATATTTTTAAGATTTGTAAGGGGGCAGACCCAGGTACCGCAGAACTACATATGACTTTGTTCAAAATTGTCGAAGCAGCACTGTTACGGTTTGATTCAACTCGTTGAGATGCATTGACTCATACAAGGGCGTCCCGGATTCGACAATTTTGAACGGAGCTCTGCGGTACCTTTGGCTTGCCGTACTTTGGGTTGTACCCGATTTAAAATTTTAAATGAGTATTTTTAAGTTGCAATTTTATAAATGAAACTCTTAATTTTAATTATTCGATTTAAATCTAAAAAACAGGCATATATTTGACTAAAGTCGGTATTTCTATAAGTAAATATAACAGGGAATTGTAAGTTGTAGTCTAGCTGCAAAGGCTAAAGGGCACTTTGATTCATACTTCCGCTATTATTATTTTCCCAGTAAACATATTTGTAATAGTTAATGTATATTATTTATCCGCCCATTTAATATTTATTATATAACGATTTACATCTTCCCATTAGATAGAGTTAGGCCTAACACTTATATTATTTCATCATTAATGTAATATTATATTTCCTATATAAATAAAGGAGCTTAAACAACTTAGCGGTAACAACATGCTTAGGCAAGCCTGAGGACCTGATCAACCCTCAGAGCTTAAGGTGAAAGGTATCCCGGACTTAAGTCTTACTAAATTCCCCAAATGGAAAGGCCCTCGCCGGCACGCTCCAATTGGCGTGCTGTGTTTCTGGTAGCACCGGATGGTTCCATTGGCCTGGGCGGCCAGTAAGATTAAGATCTGGGTAGAATGCGATAGGCTAACTCCCCGCGCGGTTGCTTCGGCAAGTAAGAATGTCCTCCGGAGGTTAAAAATAAATAATGGGCTAAATCTAAAATAAGGGCTAAATAAAATAAAGGGCAAAAATAAATAAAAGCGCTATATAAATTAAAGGTCTAAATTATGGGCTAAAAAATAGATTGGGCTAAATTAAATGGGCTTATTAGTGAAAGAGCTAATAATTTAATGAAATAGATTTAAGTTAAGTAAATCCCATTAAAGTTAATGGAGGCCCTAATATTTAGAAAAATAAATTATTGAAAGCCCAATTATTAAAAAAATTAATTATAGAAAGCCCAATTATTAAGAAGATAAATTTCAGATTGCCCAGATAACAAAATAAATTTTAGAAAGCCCAGATAAGAGAAATTATAAAAAGCCCAGATTATAGATGCCCAAATAAAGAAATATAAGTGAGCCCGAATAAATAAATAAAAAGCCTTATTAAAAGCGCCTTCTCACTGTCCTTTTCCCTATCCTTTGCGCCTTGTTTCCCTTAAAAATGAAATTGTTATAATTAAAATAGAAAAGCTTTTTAATTAATTATTCCTTCGGGAAGATCAAATACTATAAATATAATTTTAATTACCGAAGTATAAAAAGTTTAGATTGGTCTATTTTTATAAGATTTTTTTTATATATTTTTCCTTCGGGAAGCCAGAATGAAAAATTGAAATTACCAAATTATAGAATATTCGTAAAGGTCTTTAAAAATCCAAAAGGAAAACGCAAGTCGATGGCGCACAACCAAAAGTTTTATGTAAAATCAACATTAATTTTTTCTTCCAAAAAAAGCGCTTTCTCAGCTATTACACAAGGAAGTGCAAAATTTTTTCTTTCCTGCCTAGGCAATTCAGCATCCTTCAAACTTCGATCTTTTATTTTTCGCTCTCTTTCTTTTCTACTCTTCATTAAAAAAAATAGCCTGAGAAATTTTTTTTCATATTTTACACAAAAGAAAATTTATGTGTCATCTCCTTTTATTAATTCTTTCTAACTTTTAGTATGTTTTACTGGAAATATAATTTTCTAAATTAATACGAGTGTAATTTCATATATTTTTGAATCTATTTATTAGATTTTATTACCTAGGTATTTCCGACTATTTTTTTAATTTTTAAAATATTTCTTATTATTTTCATTAACTATTCTAAACAAGAATTTAATTTGCAACAATCAATATACAACAGATAATAAATTCAATTTCTCCATTTGGATAACAATATTTTTGCTTCGGCAAGACAACATTTTTCAGAAAGTAGAGCAGTTAAAAAAATTTTTTCGAAGATCTACACATCTAATATATGTGCATTCTTACACTTTGCCTAGGCAAGACAGAAGTTTGGTAGAGGTAGTTAGAAATTAAAAAAAAAAATTTTTTTTTCCTTCAAATTTTCAAAAATAATAATTTTAAAATAGTCTAATTTTTCGAGATTTCAGGTACCTGCTCATTCTTCTGATCTACTTTGGACATTTACTAAATTTTGGTGCAAACAAAACTACACAATAATCAATAACTTCAAGCATTTTAACAACCATTGCTAATTAAACAATATTAAAATAATTTTTTCTTGAATTCTGACTGCCTAGGCAAGGATGCCATTACTTGTATTTCTTTGAGAGGAAAATTTAACTAGAATTGGTAAACTAATTTTACGAAAATGTGAATTCTTATACTCTGCTGCGGCAAGAACGAATTTTGGGGGAGGTATAAATTAAAAAAAAAAGTTTATCAAATTTTAAAATTAATAATTTATAACACAATCTAATTTTTCGAGATTTTCAGTTAGCTACGCTTCTGGTATCTGTGCACTCTTACACGTTGCTTTGGCAAGAAAAATTTTGCGAGTGGAGGTATTTAAAATTAAAAAAAAACTATTTTTCAAGATTTTTGAAGAATTCTAAATTCTAATCTAATTCTTAGAAATTTCAGTTATCTGTGCTTCTTACTGCTATGATCCCATTTACTTTACTGTATGGCAGGCAAAACTTCAAAATTAATACAACAAAATATATTACAAATTCAACACATTTGAAGAAATCAACAAAAAATTGTTTTCTAATTCTGATCTGCCTAGGCAAGGAAATCACTTATAGTCTTTTCTGAAGGTATTTAGAAATAATAGGATCAATAATTTTATGTAATAATATTCGACTTGGAAATTTTTTTAAAATTAAAATACTAACTTTTTGGGAAATTCTAAAATTTACAAAGAAATTTTTTTTATTATTTTCTGAATATATTAAGAATGACTAAATTTTTTTTAAGAAGAGTTGATGGAGTCTTTATAGTTCATTTTTGATTTAAGTATATTTTTTAGATTAATTCTTTTATTTTCCCTAAGGATTTTTTTCTAATAAGTAATTTTATTTTTCCTTTGGGAGGACAAAATCTTAAAAATAGGTATTTCTAAATTCTTAATAGGTCTTTAAAATTCTCAATACAAACGCAAAAGTCAATTGCGCACAACAAATTACTCTATGTAGATAAATTTCCTTCATTTTTCATCCTGCAAAAATTACTTCCCAGCTATTACACATTAATTATAAAGGGAAAATTTTAAGATTGCCTAGGCAAGTCCGCATTTTTTAAACTTCTATCAACTTTGTCCTCTCTTTTATCATCCGCTTATATTTTCTCTTTAACTCTTCTCTAAAAAAACAGCTTGGGAATTTTTTTTGTAAATTAAAAGAAAAGCTTTGATGTGTCATCTCTTAAATTATATTTATTCATTGTAAAGTAGAAGTTATTTTTGTTAAATTATTATTTTTCCAGTGAATTCTATTTCTTTTTTATATTCGAATTAATATTTGTATATTTATTATCTAGGTATTACAAATTTCACTTTTTACTTTTAAATACTATTCTAGATTTATCTAAATAACTTTAAAAAAAAATCTCAATTTTCCACAAACAAGTATACATCAAACAATAAATTCAACCTTTATATTTGGTTTTACTGGACAACACTATTAATTGCTTTGGCAAGACTGAATTCTGGTATAGTATTTACGCATTCTTATACTTTGCTTTGGCGAACAATAACATTGGTAGAGGTAGTTAGGACTAAACAAAATTGTTTCAAATCTTCAAAAATAAAAATCTATAACATAATCTAATTTTTCTGAGACTTTCAGATAACTACACATCTTCTTATCGTCTTTGAACCTATCTACTTTGTATTGTGTGACAGACAGAACTTCAAAGAACTATCACAAAAAGAACTGGACTGAGATACGATAGCGCTTCGGCAAGAACACCTCAACAAAACAAAAATGTCTGAAAGCACCACTAAGAATCCTTATTTAAATATTTTGACTGAAATTGAATCAAGTGGTACTCAACTACAAATCTTTGTTGGTGAAGATGCTTCGGCTTTTGATGAATGGTCAACAAGGTTTAAGGACTATATAGAGGTATTTGGTACTAATTGGACTGAGGTTGAAAAATTAAATAGACTAAAATTTTACCTAGGTAAGACAGCAAGAAATATTTATGAAAACTTACCACCCCTGGAGAAGAATACATTGCAAAATGCCTTAATAAATATTAAATCCAAACTAGATAGTCCATTTATCCGGGAACTAGCATATAAGAAATTAGCTGCCTGCTATCAGAGAAAAGGGGAATCAGTAAGTGAGTTCATTAAAAGATTAATTCCGCTTGTGAATTCAACGTCATCGAATGTCACAAAAGAAGTAAAAGAAGAAACGCTCTGTAGATGTTTTATTGAGAAGGTCAGGCCGGAATTCCAAAGGAATTTGCAATTAGTAGCTCCATTGATTGGAAGGAAATGTTTTGACAAACTCGCAACAAATTAATGAAGAAAATATACAATTAATGCAAGGAAATGAATCAAGTTGGATACAGAGTACTTCAAATAATATGCAGCAATATAATCATGAAAACAACGCTTCGGCAAGTCCACCTAAATTTAGTTCTGAACATGAGCAATATGATTATGGACAACGTGTAATTGAAAATGAGGACGATGAATACAAGGAATATGATTGCATTGAGGAGTTGAAAAATGAAGTAGAACAAATGAAAGAAATGATTAATAACCTGTCTGAACAAATTCATGAATTGAAAATGGATGGAAATTATTAATAGACTTAAGTCAATTCTTAATTTTAGGCTTCGGCAATTTTGAATACCTTCGTAGCTAAGTCAAACAATTGTGATGTAAACAGTTATAATGAAAAGGATAAGTTTGAATTAAAAATTTAAAGAGATTAATGAATAAATACTAACATTTAATTTTCCAGGTGACAACATATCAATGAACACAAACAAAATGTATTTTCCAAGAATATGAACCAATGCAGACCAGTCAAAAAAATTGCAATGAAAAGTGCCAACATCACAAAGAAAAGACGCAATCAATCATTGGTATTCTTGGGTAAAGTTGTGGCTTAAGTTTAATTTAAAGTACACAAAACAAAATCTAATATTCCTTTTTCATGTCAATGCGGTCCATTGGGTATCAATTCAAAATTGGTGGTTCGAAGAATTGGATGCTTTTGGCTTAGGCAAGACAGAAAAACTCATGAACTTTTAAATTTATAACATTTTTTATTTCAAATGTATTTATTCTGGACTTAAGCTTTACCTATACAATTTCCTAAAATACCAAATTTTTAATTAAATGATCCCCTAATAGGACATAAAAGTTGCTTTGGCATTATAAAATAATCTTTCAAAAACTAAATATTCATCTCATTGGAGATAATATTTTTATTTTTAAAGGTTGCTTTATAGTGTTTAGCAAATTTTATCACTAAATTAAGATATGGACTTAATAGCTGCTTTAAATCTGTATAATTACGATGGAAAAACTGGAAAAATCCTTATTTTCCATAATACTTATACATAAATTTATAGCAAATATTATTCCTGCCAACCCTCACATTTATCAGATCATCCCTTAAGAAATCACATACTGTTATTTTTCAATATACTTAGGTATGCCCGAATGTTTTTTATTATTGTAACATTTTTCACTTATTAATTAGCTAGTCCAAATGCCCTCAATACAAAGTGCTCTAAAGCTTAAATAGCAAAATATTTTACTGAGTCAAATATTTCTGAAAGTTGCCAAAAAAAATAAATATAAATGACTGGCAATCCAAAAAAAGATATAAAGCAGAGGAAACGCCTTAAAGATAAGACAAACTGGGGACTTCGGTAAAAACCAGTTTGTAAGAAAATATTTCAGAAAATAGAAATTAAAAGACAGACTGGAGGCCTCGGCAAACACCAGCCTGTAAGATATATTTCAGGATCAAGGATGATCCTCTGCTAGAAAAGAGGTGATAAGTCCCAATAAAAAGTGGAAAGCCAGTCAGAAAATTTTAAATAAATGAAAATTTTGGCAATTTTGGAAATTTTGTCAAAACACAATTTAAGACCAGGGACGGTCTTCCCTGAGGTTGGAGGTGTAAGGTGTAGTCTAGCTGCAAAGGCTAAAGGGCACTTTGATTCATACTTCCGCTATTATTATTTTCCCAGTAAACATATTTGTAATAGTTAATGTATATTATTTATCCGCCCATTTAATATTTATTATATAACGATTTACATCTTCCCATTAGATAGAGTTAGGCCTAACACTTATATTATTTCATCATTAATGTAATATTATATTTCCTATATAAATAAAGGCGCTTAAACAACTTAGCGGTAACAACATGCTTAGGCAAGCCTGAGGACCTGATCAACCCTCAGAGCTTAAGGTGAAAGGTATCCCGGACTTAAGTCTTACTAAATTCCCCAAATGGAAAGGCCCTCGCCGGCACGCTCCAATTGGCGTGCTGTGTTTCTGAATTTATTTAGATTAATATTGTTAAATAGTTTCTAAGCTTCTATCTGTTTAGATATTCTTAAATTTTTTCCGATTTTATTTTTATTAAATTAAATTAGGTAAACAATATTTTTTCCCATATATTTTTAAAGAAATTTTTGTTTAAAATTATTTAAAAAATAATTAAAAAATATATATATATATTTATTTTTAATTTAAAATTAAATATTTATTTTTAAAATTAAATCAATTTTGTTTATTTAAAACTCGTTTTACGATTAGTTCAATTTAATAATAATGAAATTTTATTTTTTTAAAAAAGAAAGAACACTCAATAATTAAAACAAAAGTAAAAATATATTAAAGACTATTAAATTATATAAATTTAAATTAAATTAAAAATAAATCATTCAAGTTTAAAAAAAACTTTTAAAATTTTAAATTTATTTATTCTTTTGTTTACCCCTTTTTGAATAAAAGGTTTTATTTTTTTAATAAAAATTTATTAAAAAAAATTATTTCCTTTCTAAAGATGATCTTTAAAATTATTTTTTATTTAATTTTAATTAAATTTGGAGAATCTCTAGAATGTAAACGTTATGTTTTAAATGATTATCCAATGGGAAATGCGGTAGATTTGGGGAATAAAATGTTGGCATCGAGAGTTAGAAACGAAACTTGTCAAGAAGATGTAATGTTTAATATTTTTTATTAAAAATTTTTTTAATCAAAATATTTAAAGAAAATTTATAAAAAAATAATTTGATTTTTTTCTTATGATTAATCCTATCAAATAAATGTGTAATAGGTAGGGTTGTTGGCTGCCCAGTCCCCGAAAGTCGGGGAATTTGAGAGTTGATGATTATTTTTAACCCAAGAAATTGCGCAAGAACTCTGAAACTAATTTACTCGTAAGATGTATTCCTATAGGATTAATAAAAAAATTTCTATCCAAATATTTTAGGACAGTTATTGCGTTACATATACTCGCTACTACAGACATCTAAACTTTACAATAACCTCGCGTTCATGTGAAGGTTTTTGGAGATTAATAGTATTGATAAATAATGAAAATAAAGGTGAAAATGATATTGAAACTAATTGTGAGGTTATTATTTAAATTTCTTTTTTAATTTTTGCAAAAATATTGTTAGAAGCATGATGGAAAGTTACATGAAACATCTTCATTTGATTATTCAGTTAATTGCTGCAAATCAGATTTTTGCAATGTAAATTTAACTTTATACATAGTTGTATTTTTAAATTTTTATTCAGGAGGCATAAGAATTTTGGAAGAAAACCCAATTAAAAAACGTGTATAATTTAATTATTTTTGATTTATGGAAAAAAATTATTTTGAACTTAAATATCATTTTTCGAGTCTCTGAAAAAATTATTAAAAGAAATTATAATACATATTTTAATTGATAAAATTTTTTTGCTAGAAAGAATTTATAGTTTCATATAGTAAATACTTACAATTATGTATTGTAGAAATATATTTCTACGTAATAACTACAACCTGTCACAAGTTTGAGGTTGTGTATTGTAGGTTCTAGTTATATGTGTTTTCTGAGTAATTTAAGACTTCCAACTATATGAAATCTATATTTTACTTAAATAAAACATCTAGTAAAATCCAAAAATATTTTTTTAAATATTTAAATATATGTAAATATTCGAAAAATATTTTAAATAAATGCACTTAAAAAAATATTGGAGAAAAACTTGAAGAATTAAATTAATATATTTCACAAAAAATAATTTTATCTTTGGTAATAATTTTATCTTTGGTTCATGGGACGCATAAATGTTCATGGGACGCATGTCTTAAGATAGAGCCGAAATTGGACCCTATCTATTTATAAGGCGGATTTTATTCAAATATTTTTCTATATTATTATCAATTATTTTTGTATAAAATTTTTATTAGCTTTTGACTAAAAACTTTAATAAATATTGATTCTACATTTTTGTAAATTCTTTTCAAATTAATAAATAAAAGGAGTTTCATAGATCAAGAGAGATTTCATTGATCAATTCCCTTCCAATCTATTACAATTTCCCGGAGCACAATAGCAAAGTCTTTTGACTAGAATTAAAAGTTAAACGTGAATAATTAAACATGCGAATTTTTTCAATTAAAAAATTACTAAAATTTTTAATGAATACATTAATCAATGATAAAGTGCCATTAATATTTTATTATGAAATGATAAATATTTATTAAGCAATGCCTTAACGGAAATAAAAAATCCATTAAACATATTTTTATTTATTACTATATTTATTTATTATTGTCTATTAAAATTAAACAAAAATTAAATTTAAATTTTAGATAAAAATTATTTTTTAAATTTAAATTAAAAATGTCTTTTAAATTAAATTTAATTTTGTTTTTAATTTTTAATTCAATTTTAATTAAATTTTGTGATTCTGTTATTGAACTAAATTACAAGAATATAAACAAAGAAGGGTGTAAACAATTTGGAATTAAATGTGATGGGGAAAATAAATTGATAAAATTTTTTAATGAAAAAATTAAATTTATTGGTTTGGAAATTCCTTAAATAAATTTTATTTTTTAAAATAATTTTTAGATAGCAAGCGGCCGCCGATTCTTTTAAGGAAACCAAATGGTAGATGAAAATATTTTTAATTTAATTAAATATGTATTTAATTATTTTTAGTAATGACATCAGATTTTTGGAGAAATTTTAGAGCAACAGAAATGTCACATGAAGGTAAAATAAAAGAAATATTTCAAAAAATATTAGGAAAAATATTTTGTTAATTATCTTGTAAATATTTTTGTGTTTATTTTTCAAATTGACTTTAATTTTTCATTAAAGAACAAATTAGAAAATTTTTCTTTAGATTATTTTTTAAAAATAACCTTTTAATTTTTGCATAATTAAAATATTAAAATAATAATATTATTATAATTTATACTAAAATTTGTTAGCAATTTATTTTATTATTTTAGAACATTTTAACGACTGGAAAACAGCACGCAATTCAATTATATCAAATATCTCAAAACATGAACGAATTTTTACATCCGGTGATAAACCAAAATTTTATCGTGCCAAGACCTCCTATTTAACATTAAAACAAGCAAACGAAGGCCTGTCACCAATTGAGATGATTATATCTAAATTTAATGGAACTATTCGATTACCTTTAGATTATAAGTATAAAGAAGGTATAGTGGACGTTGTTTTTGTGGCATCCTTCACATTAGAGTTGGGCCCCTAAGCTTCGGGGGCGGGTGTGTCGGGGTACGGGGTTTTCAAATTGTTTCGGGGCGGGGTGCGGGGTCGGGGTTCAAAATTCGCTTGGGGACGGGGTCGGGGAACGGAGGTATAATAGAAAATTTTTTAAAGAAAAAATGCTCTAAAAATAAGCCGTTTTCGGCTACTTTCGTTAATTTATTCAAAAATTTATGAGAATAAGGTGGTATTAAATTGTTTTAATGGATTTAAAGTGTATATCTGGGGAGATAAATAAATTTGGACGGATTAAGGAAGATTTAAAGAGATTAAATGACAAATCTGATGATATACGGTTCAAAGGATTAAAGGTGGTTTAAATGATATCAGTATTTAGAAGGCATTGGAGGATTAGGGATTTGAAGGTTTTGCAGGGATATCAGAGGTTTTGTCGGATATCAGGGATATATAGGAAATCAGGGTAGCTCCTTATTTTCAGCGCCGTAGGCGAAAATTTTGAGAAGTATGGAAGGCCGAAGACAGATTTTGCGAATTCTGGAACATGGTGCCCTTTCCAAAACACCAAAATAGGGCGAAGCGACACAAAAATATGGCAAAAATAGGGCGAAATTGGTCAAAAATAGGGCAAAAAATATCGCATTGTTTCTTATGGTTGTTAATATTTAAAAATAAAATTAACAATTTAACGTTAAACTTTAACTCTTTAATTTATTTTTGTAAAGAAAATTGTCAAAACACACGAGTTTTCCTTAATTGGATTCGAACCCAAACCTATTTTAAATGAAATATATACTAGAAGCAAAACCTAAATTTTGCGAATTAGACCACTCAACCACACGTCTCTTTTCAAAATATAAAAAGAATTTTGTTATTATGTACATTCATTTTTCCTTCAAAAATAATAAGTCCAAATTAAATTGGGAGGTAATTTTCTAAATTTTTCTCTTTAAATTCCTCTAAAAAATGAAATTTTATGGGGGTCTTGACCCCGACAACCTTGAAAGTTTTTCGGGTCGGGGAACGGGGTTTTTGAATTGTTTCGGGGCGGGGAACGGGGCGGGGGTAAGTCCGAAAAAATCGTTCGGGAGCGGAGTCGGGGAACGGGGTCGGGGCGCAACTCTACTTCACATATGTATCACTATCCTTCATTTCGACTAAATTTGGTTTCGGGCTGTTATTTTAAGACGAGATTAATAAAACTTGTTTGGCCAGTGGAGGGAGGAGATATCACTAAAAGATATCACAAATACACAAAAATAAAAATCTTTAAGGCCCAAGGCTCTAACTGTTTTATAGCTTACATATAAATTATATTTATAGACAAATCAAATATTACAAACAAAAATGATGATAAAACTAGAGGGAAAACCAATTAAATTAGAGAAGTTATAGTAAAAGAATTTGATATACTACCTATCTATTAGAGTGTATTTCAAAAGTTAAATTTTGACCTAAAACCCCCAGTTAATTAAATTTAAAAAATTAAACATTGACAGAACATACAATCTACATAGTAATTGTTATTTAAAAATATATTTTTAATGTTTTATTCTTAACATAAGAATAAAAATTTTTTATAGATAAAATAAAAATTTATTCGATTAATTATCCTCCTTCAATAATTGTCCTCTCAATTAATTACCCCACATGTAACCGAAAGTTGAAAATAATTTTTTTAATTTATCGAAGAGCTACGGTAATTTAAAAAATATAAAATTAAAAATTTTAAAACTGATGTACTATTTTAAAATTAAAAAAATTTCTATAAAATTTGGTTATCAAAGAAATCCCAATATCCACCGTTGACATAAGGAGTGCTACTATTATACTCTATAAATATTAAATTTAAAAAATAATATTTATTGAAATTAAGATAACAACCTTCATATGTGTTTTTTCCATTTAAATTCCTTCCAGAATCATGATCTTAAAATATTTTTTAATTTAGTAAATGTTAAATTATAAATAGTTTAGTTCTATAATTATTTGCCTAGTAATTTTCAATGTTATAGAAGAATTAAAAATACATTTCCTATATATTCCTATTTAATTTTGTATAATCAGAGCTCATTTCCGATACCCTCAAAATCAAGAAAATCTGATTCTGATTCGCTTTCTTAACTTGGTTGTACTGGGTTGGGGAGCTGCCTAGGTTAATACCCCCGTTCAGATACTTCCACCCTCCTTCAAACCCCAATCCACCCGTTTATCAAATAAAATTTGTATGTAAATTTTATAACTTCCAACCTGGATTGCGATAATTTGTGAACTTGTTGTTAGGCGAAGGTGGAGGTGTTTCTTCTTCTAACGGTGGAATACCTTCCTCTTAAGTAAATTATATATATAATATCATTCAATTGTCTCAGATAATTTAAAAATCGGTTTTAATTTTTCAAATTTTATTATTTGTATTAAATGAATATAAACTTAATGCTTGAAGATATTCTTCTTTATTTAAATCATTATATTCAGGAGGTACTTTAATTTCTTCAGCAGACATTTCCCCTTTATTTTTATCACCTTTTGCCTTTCTGGATTTACCTCGACTTGTTTTTCCATTTCGTTTGCTAGTCTCTCCTTTATTTGGTGGCGTATTGGGAGGTTCAGCTTTTTTAGATTCATCATTATTTTGATTTGTCTCTTTATTTGTTGCTGTTTCTTTATTTAAATCTAATAAGTTGAGAATATTTTGGTGTATTAAGGTGTATCACATTAGAATTCTTATTTTTTAAAAGCGGTATTGAATTTCAAAAACATATGATAATACGATTATCCGATCGGAATTGCGCTTAGTAACTGTGTTTGGTCAAAACATGCAAATGCTTATTTTGTATGCGGATATGCCTTGAAGTGAGAAGCCCAAAAATGATGTTTTTACGTTGGTTCTTAATGAATATTAATGAACCCGATTCTTAATGAATATTTTTACATATTTCAGCCTTAGGGCTTCTCACTTCAAAGCATATCCGATATTTGCATATCTTTTTGCATATTTTGGTACATTTTTGGGCTTTTTCGGTGATATGTATGACATATTTGACGATTTTCCGTATGCCCAACCCTATTAAAATAACTTTTAAATGTATATTATTCATTTAAATTATTGGGAGATACATATTATTCTTCCATTACTTACCCAATTTTTCTTTATTCAGAATATTTTGATTGAGTGTTTCATCAATTTTGTTTTCTCCTACATTTGTACTAGTGCTAGCATTTGTTTTTTCAGTTGCTTTATTACCTTCATTTGTGGCTATTAAATAAAAAATATTAATAAAATTCTTTTTACAAAAAATTTACTATTTTGTGCCGTTTCTTGATTTATTGTCTCATTATTTAAATTTTCGGGTATTCGGCTTCTAGTTCTCCTTCTTCTTCTGCTCATACTTCTTCCATCCCTTATTAAATTTAATTCTTCAGCCTCATTTTCTATAACATTCTCAACATCTTCCTCTTCACTTATTTCTTTTTCTTCGGCATTATTTTTTTGATATTTTCGAATAAATTTATTTTTTAATTTATTTACTATATTTGTTTGTTTAATTTCAAAAATATATGTATATTCTGGACTTTCCCCATTCTAAATAATAATTTTAATTTATTTTTAATTTTTTAAGAAACCTGTAAAATAGGCATAACCAACGTAGCCTCAAAAACTTTTTTTTCAAAAAGTACTACCGCTTTATTAAAAATTACAGCTTCTCTAAATTAATAAAAAAAAGTTTTATTTTCATTAATTTAAAATATCTTTTTAGCCATCGTAAAGAAGGTTTTCACTATCCTTATTTTAATATTTACTATAAATTATTTTTTGAATAACTTATTAATTTTCGTTTTATTTTTTGTCAAAAAATGATTGAATCTAAATTTCAAAAATAATTTTAAACATTATCTATTTAATTGTTCCTAGGAAATTTTTAATTATAAATCGACATGAATATTCATTTCCTTATTTTAGAACTTCTAAACAAACGTTTTAAAAATTGTGTTTTCATACATTGTCTTCATTTCTACTAATTAAATAAATAAATACTTTTTTACCTTCCACTTCCATGTTTCTTTAATTGAACAAGAGTTTTACAATCCCTAACAGGACATCTATCTCCATTATTTATTATAATTGGAGATGAAGTATGTGACGGTCCTCCTTCCTCTACATTTACTTCTTTATCAGAACAATTATTTATTTCTTCTTCCTCTTCATTATTCTTTATTCCCTCGTCCCAAGTTTCATCTAAAAATTCGCGTGGAGGAGGTTCGTGGTTGATAAAATATTTTTTATAAAATTCATCATATCTATTACTTCGCTTTTTCCGATTATTTTTTAATTTTTGGATTCTAAATCAATTAAAAATTATTTAAATAAAAATTAGCTTAAAAATATTTATTAATTTTTTATATAAATTAAATAATGTATGTATAATAATTTAAAAATTAAAAATTTGTAAATATTATCCAAGACATCTGTTTACAAATTTTATTCCTTATTTTAAAAAATAACCTTTCATTTGCACATTTTTTGTGAATAAAATGCTGAAATTTATTTTCGATTAATTAAAAATAAATAAAAATATGTTAAATATTATTTAACAAAACAAAAAATTATTTACTTTACAACTCGGCATCATATGCAACTTTTGTGCTTTAGTATTCAATCTAGTTAATTTTCTTTGATGGCAAACTTCGCAACAAATATTTGGTACCTTTTTAAAAAATTTACAAAAATTTTTGATTTTATTAATTTAGACTTTAATAAATAGTAAATTAATTTTATTTATTTATTCTAATGTTTATTCGATTTTGGTTGTTTACTTTTTATAATCTTTTTATATATGTATTCAACAACAAAAACTAACTTATTTTACAAAAAAATTTCGAAAAATCATGCGTTCCAAATATTTATGTCAAACTTTGGGTGTGTCGAGGTTTTTTGGAACGGACTTTATTCACTAAAATTAAATCTAAATTTTTTCTAGTTTATTTCAAATATTATATAAACTAACTGCTTTAACAACCACAACAACTGGATATTTTTTTGAAGAATTTATATAACTTGTAATAGCTTTATTTAATTTAACCTCAAATTCAATTTTCCCTTGCCATTCATCTTCACTCAATTCTCTACTTGCAAATTCTATTTTTTTATTTTTTTCTTTAAAAATTTTAATTAAATAATGCATTTTAGGTTCATTATCTATTTTTATTAAATATTTATTGTCGAATGGATTTTTAAATTTTATTCGTAAATAAAGCCCTTTTTCCTCATCTTTTTGGCGGAAATGGCCAAATTGGAAAAGAAATAAACGTTGAAAGTTTGGATTTTTTAATGTCCATTTATTGCTCTAAATTATTAAATTTTAAATAAAATACATATATTTTTGTTTAAAAATTAATAATATTATCTTTATTGGGATTGGCAAATGGCTGGAGCTTTAATTAATTCTTTTTTGATTAATTATTCTAAAAATTAATTAGAACATAATTGTTGTGTAGGGCTGTTATCGGTATAGTGTAAAAGTCATGTTAGTCTAGTTGAATGATGGCACTTGACACTGATAGTCTGATATCTAAAGCTAATCTCTGATAGCCCTGCTAGTCCTTGATTGCCTTCATTTGTTCCAGCCCATCCGACATTCGTATTTGTACTTTTCTCCTTGGATTAACTGATATTCTTGTGCTTTTTTATTTTATCTCTCACGCTCGGACATTATAAATTTTCTATTATTTTGTTTTATCAAGAAAAATTCAAAATAACATTAACTAACTAAATTTAACAATTTTTAAAATTAATTTCACATACACGTTTTTGCCCATGGATGGGATATAGCGAAGTTATTTCCACACACAATTTTGTAATTGTAACTTTTGCTGGGGATGGTACCAAATTAAATTCAAATTTAACTTCTTTCTCATTGTCCAAATTAAATTTAGTTATTTGTTGTGTTTTGCCATCTTTTATACATTCATCACAAAATATTTTTATTTGCCATCTTTAAGGGAAAATAAAATTTAATTTAAATTAAAGCTTATTTAGGAGATACTTTATATTTTTTTCTATTAAATCTTCCGTTGTAGAAGGGGTTATTGCTCCATAAAAAACAGTATCAATACAAAATGTTGTTGTTAATAAATTAAAAATGAAGATTAATTTAATCATTAATTGTTGAAATAAAAAGAAAATTAATTAAAAAGGTTCACAAATAATTAATTTTGATTTTAGTTTAACTATTTTAAATAAATTTTAAATAATTAAATTTAAATAAAATTTTAAATAAATTATAAATAATTAAAATGCTTTTCTTATTTAAAATGCCCTTCCCTCTATCTAATTATAGTTGCCAAAAAAAGAAATATAGTCAATAAATCTTTGTCGGCATTAATTACACAATGTTGCCCTTTTTATAAAGGGCAACATTCAAAAATTAAAAAATAAAAATATTTATAAAAATATTTTTTAAAACTAATTATTTTTAAATTACCGGATGTTGTTAGCGTGTTTTGGCATATTTTATAAAAAATAAAAACTTTTTTTATTGCTTTATTTTTTAAACTAAATTTAAATTAAAAAATAATTATAATATTCTCAAATTTTTTTATTCTTTTTCTTTATTTTCTATCAATTCTTCCAATTCCTCATAGCATGGCGGAGGTGTTAATTCAGCAGAGAAATTGTTGTTTGATGTACTTGCATTTAACTAAGAAAAACTTTTAAATAAAAAATAAATTATTAAAAACCAAGGCTAGTCTTCCGTCGCTTGTAAAGGAATTTGAAGTTTTTATTTGTGGAAGTAAAGTATTCATACTAAAAAAATTTGAAAAAAATCTTTTAAAATCAAATTCAGACTTATTTTTATTAATTTCTTATCAAAAAATAAAAATTAATTTTCTTTATCTTTAAGCTATCCAATATCATTAATTAAAAATTTTTTCATTTAAATTACCTGCTAGAAGAAACAATTGAAACACTACTTCGCCCTTTTCTAGATAAGTTTTTTAAACTTTCTGGATTAGATAAATTGTCACACTTAAAGGAAGAACCAAGCAGAACAACAAGAGGGGGCTGTGTACGTCTTTGACGGTGATTTAAAGATTGGCAATTTAATGATCGGCGACCATTATAGACTAAAATATTTGAATAAATTTTTTGTAAAAAATAGTAAAAATAATGGATATAGGTAGATTAATTAATTTGTTTAAACTTTAAAGATTAATTTGTTTAAAATTTTTAAAATCCAATCATGCGTCTAATGAAAATTTTACGCATCCAAACAAATTATTATGCGTCCATTCACATTTTTATGTGTTCAATCTATGGCTATAAGTACCAAATTTTGTCTGATAGAACCTATGGTTCGGTACTCGGGGCGAGAGTCGAACGTACATAACTCAAGGAAATCGGCATCTGATTGGACACATAAACGTTCATTGAACGTGTAATCTGGACAAGAGCCAAAAACACCTTTAGAATTATTTGAAATGTTTGAATTTGTGCTAGTTGAACGTGGAATACAAAGCATAAGCGAATAATCAACAGCAGCTAAGCTTCTGGCAAAATTTCTTGGACTAAATCTTAGACGTGGAGGAATTGTTGATGTTGATGATTGAATACTTTAAAAAATAATTTTTAATCAATTTAAAATAATTTTTCTATTTAATCACCTATTAACTTTTGCCAATTTCATTAAAAAAAGAGTGCATATTACAGCCATTGAAATTAGCATAAAAATACCAAAAAGAAATGTTAAATGCTCTTCAGGCGCTTCACTCGGTGCTATCTAATTTTTTTTTAATTTAAAATATTTTCCTGACTTTTTACTTTTAAATTCATAACAGGCATTGCTGGCGCTCCTCCTCCATATTTTAAGAAAGGGTGACTTGAGGTTATTGGAAATAATGTTGTAGAAATATTATTTAAGATTAATGATGTAGCTATAAAATTAAATTATAATTTTTAATTAAAGATCGGAACGAGACGAGAGCTCCTCAGAAGACCAGAGATGGAATCTCCTTCGTCTTCCTGCAAATACCGTCATCTCTGCCCTTCCGCTTCTGTTTTTTATTTTCCTTTTCTATTTTCCGTTTTTTTGGGCCTTCCACATTAAAAAATGCAAGAGGGCATGTCCCTGATATCTCCCTATATTTTATAATTAAAATACTTAACTTTCAAATGTTGAATTATCATTTACTAGAGTATGATTTTGATTTTTAATTTCCAAATTATTATTTGAAATATTTCCTTGTAATTTTGGGCGACAAAAAGGAATTCTAAAGTAATTTTGTATTTTTAATTTAATTTAAATTTAATTTACTTTTCCGGTATATTTAATAATTTAATTAATTGACAACAATTATCTTCGGTAATATTTAATTGGATAGAACAAAAATGAATAGCTGGCATTTTTTCTTTTAAAAAATAAAGACTTGGAATTTTATTTAAAATATAGAATTGGAATTTTAAAAATATAAACTAGTTGACCAAAAAAGATTTTTTTAAAAGATTCTTCTCTCTCCCCTTCCCTGTTTTAGGTTATTTATCATTTAACTAAAATCCCTCCTCATTCTCCATTTTCTTCAATCCTTTTTATGGTTTAACATTTACTCTTTGCCCCTTTTTTTTAAATTTTTTTGGATTACTTTCAAGCATCTCTAGAAGGATGCGACATTTTCTTTTGTTTTTTTCTGTTCCCTTGGCAATTCAACTAAAAAAGGGATGGGACGTATTTTATATATCAAAATCTTTCTTTTTTACATCAATCTTCTTTTTAGTCAATTTTAGACTCATTTTGAAAATTGTTAGTAAATTGAGAGGGAAAATGGAAATTGAGAAAAATTTTTGAAATTTTAATTATTTAATTATAAAGAATCTAATATACCTAATATATTTTTAAGTAATTTAGTAGTTTTGCTAGTAATGGGGATTTGTTTTGTTTTACTGATTTTCGATAGAAGGGTAATAATTATTACAAAGATGATGTTTTAGTACCTAATAAAGAATTGGTTAATTTTATATTCTTTATAACTTTTCAAAAATTTGCAGTTCAAATTTAAGTTCAATTCAACTTTATAGTTACATATTGATACTTTTTAAAACCTGGGGCGGTATTCAGAGAACGAGGTTGCGGGTTAACCAACCTTATTCATAACCCTTATTCATAAATGAGGGTAAGGGTAACCCGCAGCTATGGTTCGTTACTCGTGTAATAGAACACGCAGCTGCGGGTATGGTTCTTACCCTTATTCAAAGATGAGGGTTGTGGGCAGTGCTTCGAAGCTCGTACCAAAATTCGTACTCGTACCTCGTACTCGTACTCGTACCTGGTACGAAGTACGAGTACGAGCAAAAAAATTGGGCAGGTACGAAGTACGAGTACGAGTACGAGGCCAAAAAAAGTGAAAAGTACGAGGTACGAGGCCTAAGTACGAGCTCGTACTTCTCGTACTTGGTATTAATAGAAAAATCGAAAAAATATGTTTAATTTTTTTCTATACTCATTATATGAGCGAGTGGCCGAGTGGTGAAGGTGCTTGGCTGCACCAGTCTGATATTTAATATTGGGTTCGCTTCCTTTTCACTGACAAAGAATTTTAATATTTTTCTTTTCATAAATAATTATTTTATAAGTTTAATTTTATTTTAATTTTTTCTGCGCCTGCGGCGCAGAAAAATGCAAAATTTTCATGCCTTCAAAATTTTGAAAATTTTCGCCTGCGGCGCAAAAAATGGAAGAAATCTGACTTAAGAACATCCAAAATTCTCAAAATTTTTGCCTGCGGCGCAGAAAGAGAATTGAGATTAAGAGGGATATTAGGAGATAAAACTGTGTAAAAAATGTATAAAAATATATAACGTTCCAAGGAAGAGAATGAAAAACGGATGAAAAAATACCCGACCCATCCTGGAAACCGACCCAACTTGAAGGAAATATTGCTCCATGCACTCCAAAATGATCAAAATTTTGCCTGCGGCGCAGAAAATGGATTATATTGGAGGATTTATGGCTTCAAAGCCTTCCAAGATTCAAAAATTATCGCACAAACGCTTAGAATTTAAAACTAGATGTCCTGGACTCAAAAAAATCATAGAAATTTTAGATTTTTTCATTTATACTCAAGTACGAGTAAGTACGAGGTACGAGTACGAGGTACGAGGCCTAAAATAAGGGTAGTACGAGGTACGAGTACGAGTACGAGCAAAAAAATGGGGGTGGTACGAGGTACGAGTACGAGTACGAGGCCAAAAAAAGAGGTGGTACGAAGTACGAGTACGAGTACGAGCAAATTTGAAATTTCGAAGCACTGGTTGTGGGTAATAGAACCCGCAGCTGCGGGTAAAATTTGTACCCTGCTCCGATGAGGGTTAAAATCTTACCCGCATCTCTTTGAAAATCTTTTAAAATCTAATTTCAATTGAAAAATTCCAAATTAAATATTTTTAGATAGATTAGAGTGTGCTCTATTTTTTGACATAATTTTAAAAAATTTTCGTTGAAAAATAAATTTACTATAAATTCTCGCGTAAAGTACCCCATTTTTGAGCGAAAAAGGGACTCATTCTCTCCAATAGGCATTTTTTTATTTGTTTTTTCTTGATTATTTCAATCAAGCATCAATTAAATTTTGTAACTCTTAGGAAAGTTAAGTTAAAATTCTGATTTTTAATTATAGTATGTAAAACACTCTCCTCTATCTATTGGTATAAAAATTGGAGGGATTAAAGGGATATCGGTGGATTAAGGGGATTTTGGTGGATTTGGAGGGATATCGATGGATTTGGAAAGATTTAAGTATGGATGAAATTAAAAGATTATGTGGAATCAAGGGGAATAACGAAGGATCTTATCGATTAAGGGAATATCGAGAGATTTAAGAGATTAAAGGGGTTTTTTATTAACATTTTTCGTCAACTATTTTGCAAAGTTTGTTATGTTATTCCAGCGTAATTTGTATCCGATTTTTTCACTTAATTTTATCTTGATGCTAAACTCTTTTATAAAATTTAAAATTTCATTTTAGAATTTCATTATTTATTTTTAAATTAATTTTAAACCTATAAAATGTGAGTTTAAAATTATAAAATTTATTCGATCAAAAGAGAAAAAATTGAACTTTTAAAATCTTTTTAAATTTTGAAAATCGGCTCAAAATTGACCGAGAAATAATATTTCAAACTCTTAAAAAGTTTTTTTAAATTTAAATTGTCAAATTTTGGGTGATATTCATAAAAGAGGGTTGTGGGTTAGTTTACCCGCAGCTGCGGGTAATCATCGAGTTCTGGGTTGATTTTTTATGAATAAGGGTTAACCCTTAGCTCGGGGTTCTATTACCCGAGTAAGAGAACCTGTTTAACTTACCAGGTACCCTTACCTCGTTCTCTGAATACGGCCCCTGGAAACAAAACAATTGTTATCTATACATGCTTGGAATTCCAAGCATGTATTTGGAATGATTTAAAAAAATAATTATTAACTTGATTAATATTTAAGATTCTTTTTATTTAATTTTTTATTAATTAATTTAACAAATTATGGCAAAGAAAACTCACCTAAGTAAAATATTTTTGGAGTTTTTTAAAATTATTCTGTTACTGAAAAGTTTGGAAGTTTAATTTTTATAAAATTTTTATAGCTTTGTAATGATTGTTTTTAATAAAATAAAAGTTATAGAATTGCTAAATAAGAACAAGATTTATCTCGGAAATTTAGTTAAAGGGATTTTACTTAAGACACAAATAATTGTTTATAAATAGAGTTAATACATAGTAGAATAATTTTTGAAAAGTAAAGCCAAGCCCTTCCGCCCTTGTACTTTGTTAATTTTTAAGTTTAACCATATTATAAATATTTGTTTATGTAATTTTTAAAAAAGGTTTCAAATAAATAAGGTTTTTTCTTTCTTTTCTAAAAAAATTTTGAAACTTTTTAATTAAAAAAATAATAGGTAATTTCCCCTTTTACCCCAAAAACAAAAGTCTACGAAAATAAATATAAAGAAAACATTAAGGATTAACAAAGTTACTTTTCCCAATCACACATTATTTACGTGTTACTATTATTTATTTTTGTATTATTTTCTGCCAGAAACTTCTCTTTTTTTACTTTTTTTATTCAACGCTTCTTGTGTTGAATCATCTTTTTTTATTTAATGTTTACCGATAAACAATTTTTTTTTCTTGCGCCTCTTAAAATAGTTTTTTTATTTTATTTATCATCTTTAGCCAAATAACAAAAAATAATATTTTGGCTATTTTAAGGTTTTTGTTTTGGTAATTACAAAAATTATTACATTTTTATTTCCATCTAAGAAATATTTTTCAAAATTATTTTATTTTTCTTTAAAATTCAACTTTGTTAAACGAAGTGTATATTTTTCTAATTTACATTTGTTCCATAAATTAAAGGTAGAGTTCAGCGGAACCGGACTTTCAAAGTTAAAAAATTTTGAAAACTTTGAAACATGAACGATTTTTGTAACTTAATATAAAGTCTTTTGTGTATGTTTTGAATAAGTTTTTTAAATTAAACAGAAATTACCTGAAAAAACAGAAAGGAATAAATTGGTAGGGTGATTTCCTCTTGTGTTTGTGGAGGGATTTTATTTTGGGATTCAAAAGCTTTATTTTTGTTAAATTCTTAAAACAAAAACACAAATTTTTGTAAAATAAATATTACTCATTTTAGTAATAATTTTATTTTATTTAACGCCGATCATTTCACATTTAAAACCTTTTCTCCGTTGTCTTTGTAGACGGAAATAAATGACCATAAAAATAAAAATAAATGGCCAAATACAAACATTAAAAATATATATAAATTTGTCATCACACAAACCATTCTTCATTTATTTATTTTTACCTTTCTTGACCAAACCGATAAAAAGCTGTGATTTTATTTTCAAAGTCAAGAATAGCGGCGATTAATCCTTTATTTATTATTTTATATTTTTCTTCACAAAAATAACCGTTCTTATTTTTCTAAAATTTTTTTTAATTTAAATATTAGAGACTCTTGGTCTTGAATCTTGATTCCAAAACTTTTCTTGGGGTCTTGGGGTATTTTCTTGGTTGGTCTTGGGGTATAATCTTGGTTTTGAGTCTTGGAAAATTTTCTCTCGGACGTTTCTATTTAATTTGCTTAAATTATTTTCGAGCTTTCAAAATCTGTGAAAAATTTTTTGGATTTTGGTATAATTCGAAAATATATGTACTATCAAAAATCTTATTTTTTGTTTATTTTTATTTTAACTGTCCAATCGTGCAATGTTTTGTCAAAAGGTGTGGTAGCTATATTTATATTCATATTTATATTTTAACGACTATGCAATGGACGTTCAAAAGCTTTTAAAAACCGTAAAAGCAATAATAATGCGTTAAAAAAATGAAAAACTATGATGAAGCGAGAATTGTCAAAACATTGCTGCATTTTGAATTTATTTATAACTTTCTTGGCCTACCTGATTTTATTTATTGAAAAATAATAATTTTTGTTTAAAAACAATTTTTGGTTTAACTAAATTTATTTTAACTATAAAAAATTTTTATAGATTTAACCAAAAATAGTAAGGTCTTAATTAATTGATAAAGCTGGATCTGTGTGGTGATACCTATGTTAGAATTTTATTCACAATCATTTCTTAATAAGAAAAAATGGTTCAAAATACATAGTTTAAAAGCAAGAATTTTAGTAAAATCTTAAAGAATCTTGATTTCGAAATCTTGTCAAATTTTGTGGTCATATTTTGTGATTTAATCTCGTTTCAAGTGATTATTGTCTCTTAATGAACTTTTTATACCTATTTTGTTTAATAATATTTTATTGGCTAAATTACTATTCAAAAACTAAATCTTAAAATAAATTTCGAAAATTTTTAATTATTTTAATTCATAATTTTATCTGCAGATATACTTTCCGAAACATTAATTATTTATTTGATTTATTATAAATTTTTATAAATTAAGTAACTTGTTTATACTTTTTTAAGAACAATCTACTATTAACCATTGTTATTTTCAAATATTAAATGATTGATGATAATACTAATAATTTTTTGGTAAATGTATTTATTATTAACATTTAAAAAAAGCTTCTTCCGTTCCAATTTTTTCTTTAATTTAATCCAGACAGTTGGCATTTCCCTTTTAATTATGAAAATATAATTATTAAATAAATTATTTTAATATTTTTATTTAATTTTTAATATTTATTTATTTTTTTTTTTAAAAACAGCTGTCTAAATAATATACCAATTTTCTTACCAATTTAACAATATTTTTCCTTCGTTTGATCTATTTTTTTGATTTAATTTGTTCCAACATTTTGTTTCTTTTCTCAATTGTTTTCTTCTTCAAGTATTTTTATTTTTATTTCTTCCTTTTTTTAACTTTAAAATTTAAAAAATAATTATTTTTGTTTAAATATTTATTTATTTTTAAAAACAAAATTTAAATATTTAGTTTATTTTTACATTTCCTCTAAAAAAAGTTTAGAACGGTGTAAAAAGACGGGGATCCTTTGTTGTGTTAATCCCTTCAACTTGGCAGACTTTTCCTTCCCCCTTTTAACTGCAAAATAAGAAAATGTGACGAAAGTGTCAATAATATTTAATAAATATTTTTTAAAAATTGTGAATTGATCCTTTTATTTAAAATTTGATAAAAATAAATAAATATTTAATTGATTTTTAATTTATTATTATTTATTTTGTTTAATTATAATTTAGTAATTTTAGTAATCTAAATTTATTTTTATAAGTTAATTTTTAATTGTGAATTAATACATATTTTGTTTATAATATTTATTTCCGAAGGTTTATTAGAATTTACCTTAAATATTCTAATATAAGCCATGGGCTTATATTTTTCAATGGGTCTCCTTGGATGGGTTTATATTAGACGAGGCTCCTAATAGAATATTTACTGTATCTAATTTTCTATATTTATGTTTCTGTCAAAAAATAAATAAAAATTATAGAAATAATATTTTAATAAATATTTTATAATTACAAACTCTATATACTTAAGTTTTAATAACCCTCAAATTTTAGATTTTTTTAGTTTTTCAGAGATATTCTAAACGCGCAATATTTAATTACTTTTACTAAAAATTAATTTTTACTTAAATGAATTATTCTGCCCTAAGGGTTTGTCGTCTTGTTTCTTTGGCATTTTCAATGCTTTTTTGTTTGATTGGGGTTGTTCTGTTAATTATTAGTATTGCAACACCTTCTTGGTAGTTTTTAGAAATATTTTCTTAATTTTATTGTTAGGCTTATTGTCCAATATCGCCTTTCTAATGGAGCAATAGAAGAACACAGACACGGTCTTTGGTTGGATTGTGTTCTTCGTGGCAATGATTTATATTGTAAAAATTAGAAAATAATTTTTTTTTCATTAATTAAAAAAAAATTTTTAGCTTCTCAAAACAGCTATTTTCCTTCATATGGCAGTGCAGGCGATCAATGCGAGTATAAATGGGGTATTTTAAAAATTAATTTTTGAGGGGGTTTCTTTAATTATTTTTAAGTTTAAAAAAATAAAAATATTTTTTAAAACAGTAAACATCGATTCTTTCACTCCATATGCAATTTCTTCTGCTGGTGGCCCTCCAATGGACCCTTATTACGGAAGGTCAGGGGCTAATGCTTATGCAATGAGTACAATGTTTGAAAATGATTTTGCTCAGCACAGATTTTTAGGTAGAATGATTTAAATACGGATAGGCTTTCCTCGGGAACCTAGCTTTATTTTTGAACTGTGCCTTAAGTATTTTGTTAAATTAAATCTTGTGTTTTTAAAATACCGTAAATTCTCGAATAATTACCCGCTTTAATAATTACCCTCTCGAATAATTACCCCCTTTAATAATTACCCTCTCGAATAATTACCCCCTTTAATAATTACCCCTCTTTTTCCTACACAAATTTTAAAAATATTGAAAAAGTCTGTCATTTTTAATTACTGAAACATTTTAAAACATTTCAAAAAATAAATAGATTTCCTCCTCGATCTATTGAGATATTCCCAAAATTTAGCATCTCCTCTCGATTAATTATCCCCTCCAGCGAGAGGTCTAAACAATAATTATCCATGGTAATTATTCGAGCATTTACGGTAATCAAAAGTAATTAACTATTCATCTTCTAGCCTGGCACATTTCTACACTAGTACTTTTATCAATTGCAATCACTGCAGGCATCTTTGCTTTATTTGCTTCTTGTTGTGTTCTTTGGACTGGTTGATATTTTTTTAATTTTTAATTTAATATTTTCCAATTTAATTAAGGTCTCTGTGCTCCTTTTGTGGCTACACTTGAATTTATTGCATGTAAATAATTATTTAAATATTTTGGCGCTAATCTAGTTTATGCGTCTAATGAACTTTTATGCGTCCAATAAAAAAATTCGATTTTTCTTGGTCGAACTGGAACCATAATTTGGGGTATGGTTCCAGAACATTTCTTCATGTCCGGGACCTACGCCCACTGAGTCTGGGACCATTCCTTACCCTATCCCTCGAAATTTCTAAAGTTATGCGCCAATATTTTAATTTAATTAAATTTTTTCTAAAGTTATTTGTTCAACTATTGGGTGTATTATTTTCTTTATAAATGCTAATCGTCCAGAAATTCGTTATGTACAAATCCCCACTTCAGCAGAAAGATGGAAAATTAATGAAGTAAATTAAATTATTTTTGGAAATTATTTTCTAAAATTTTTTAGCAAATTCGTGGATTTTCTTTTGATTTAACTTTTGCTTCCATTTTTATATTTTTATTTGCTTTCATTATTGGAGTATTAAGTACAATTACTGTATTTGTGAATGCAAATCGTGATCACCATCGAAGACATTTAATTAGGTAATTTTAAAAATAATAATTATTTTTTAACAAATATTTTGCCGAATTTTTCCTTTTTAAGTTCAAATACCGTATTTACTCAAATATTTACCCTATTTAATTATTGTTTCAATCTCTCTTTGATGAGGGTAATTGATAGAGGCGGGGTAATTATCTGAGGTCTTTTTATATCAAAACTATCTGAGTGATAAGACTAAGACTATCTATTAAGCCTATCTGAGTGAGTCTTAATCTTTTTTGGGGGTAGGGAGGGGGGGGGGTAATTATTTTTTCATCCTCCGGCTGGAGAGGAGGGGGAGGGGAGGGGGTAATTAATAGGGAGAGGAGGGTAATTATTTGAGTAAATTCGGTAATTGACAAAAAAATTTTTTTTTAATTTTTTCTAAAAAGAAAAACCTTTCCAAAAACCGAAATAGCCACAGTCTCTTCTCCAGCTATTGACACATCAAGTTCAACAGCCGTTGCCACATTTGGAAATGAACATTCACGACCAGCTTCTCCCGGAATTGCTGTTTAATATATTTTTAAATTATTTAAAAATATTTTTTTTCTTTTTAAATCTCTTAAAATTTGTATTGATATTTTTTATTTTAATTTCAAAATAAATAATAACTTTTTTTACTTTTTAAATTAAAAAATAAATTTTAAGTAAATAATAGGTAACTTATTTAAAATATAATCAATTTCAAATAAGTATTCATTGAAAAGTCTAGTTTAATGTGTATTTTCGAATATTTTTTTAAAGAATTCTATTTCAAAAATGACTATATTTAAAGTATGGTTCAATTTTACGGGGCGGGGGCTGATCTTATGAGTGACGGGGGCTGCTATGAAGAGAGAACTCCCCCATTCCCTGGGGAATTCCTTGGATCGGAGACGATCCAAGATCGGGGAACCTAATTTGGTGAACGAGGATAGGGTCCTAATTTAAAGTGAACAGAATTTCTTAATAATTTATAGTAAGAAAATAAAATTTATAAAAGGAAATATTTATTTCACAAATATATGTATTTATAAAATATAGAAATTTATTAAAAAATTGAGTAAATTCTTTAGAAATTTTTAATTATTTTTATTTAAATTTTAGAGTCTTTAGTACTTCAAGTTATTAATTTACAACTGTCCACAAAGAGAAAATGAATGCAAAAAAGGCTACCAAAAATGCAAGAATTGCCCTTAAATTAATTTTTAAATTTATTTAATTTTTAAAAATTAAATTGCCTGCTCAATCGTTGTTTTAATATATTTGTCCGTTTTTGACGTTCATTGAATGGTGGCCCCGTTGCTGGTATTAAATCTTTTTCCTCTAAATTGGTTGAAATAGAATTTTCTTTTAATTCAACTCCACGCATTCCAGCCTTTAGAAGAATTTTTTAATTTTATGTAAAAACTCAAAAAAAACAGTTAAACCTCGCTTTAAGTTACCCCTGAGGTTAAATACTACCATAATATTAGCTAATTTTCTGGGAGGGGCTTTCTAAGCTATAACCCCTATTATGGATGCTCCTCATTACAAAATAAAACTTTTTCAGCCCCCAAGAGGATGTCTCATAGTGAGGTTCAACAGCAAATATTTTTACATAAATTCTTTCTTCCAATGTCATAATTGCATTACGAGCACCTTCCCATTTTCCAGGACCATCCAAACGATATACATAACTAATAGAAATTTAAAATATTCAAAAATTAACGAAAATCTTTAATTTACGGAGCATTAGCGCCGAAAAGAAGTTTTTGATAAAAAGTTGGGTCAGATATAGCATATTTCCCCAATGCCGGCAAACAACCAATTAAACGTGCCAATTCATCCATATAGTCAATATAATCTACCTTTAATTATTTTTAATTATTTTATTTAATTAATTTATTTGCCTGTATTGTATGTCTTGGACTTTTTACATATCGAGCTTGTAATTTTTCTTTTCTTTCCCGAATATTGTCTTGCATTGCTCTCCATTTAGGTAAAATAACATTTCCGTTTAAAACCTCAAAAAATAATCTGGCTTGCATTTCGGCAATTGGCATAATTGAGCCAAGAGGCTAAAAAAAAAGAGAATTTTAATAAATATACATAGGTATAGACAATTCAATTTTTAATTTACTAAAATTCCTGTTTCTAATATTTTTCTAAATTTTACCTGAATTAATCCAATAACAGCCAAAGTATTTTTTGGACTTAACTGTGGAGGGTACATATACTACAAAATTAAATTTATATTTTCTCAAAATTAAAAAACCAAATAAAGGTCCATATCATTTTCTACAACAGGAATTAACGTTCCGTGTTCAGCCAATGGAAAACTAAAAGAATACCCTGTGGCAAGAATTAACTAAAATAAATTTTGGAAATAAAAAATTTTAAAAAATCCCCTAACATGATCAACATTTTTTATTTCGCTTCCATCCTCGAAAATAATTCCATTCCCGTCTGGTAAAAATTCTCGAATATTAGGTTTAACACGAACAGTTCCACAACACAAACGATTTGGTAATTCATCGTTGACAGTTAAATGGGCACTTTTAGAATGAAAAAAGGAATTAAATTTTAAAAAATAATACGCTAATATTGAATGTTCTGGTTTTAATCCAAATTTGGCATGGTTAAAACGACGATTAAAGCTAAGAAAAAAAATTTGAAATACGGATGTTATATAATTTATTACATTTTCTCTAAATGCCAGGAAGTTGCAGAAGAGGGGACTATTTGTTTAAGTATATGCCACCAACGAGTATTTAATGCCATATCAAAAGGATAGGAATGATCCATATTTCGAAATAATACCCAAGTGCCTCTGCGAGTGACCAAATAAACCTTTAATTCAAAGAAAAGATTTATTTTTAAAATAATTATTTTCTAAACTTTTAATTAAAGATTATTATTTGAATTATACCCCAAGAGCTTTCGAACAAAAAATATTAATACATTTTTACAACATTTTACGCCCTCCCTAAGGGCAGATACATTCATTTTTGACAATAAGTATTCCTTTTATGTAAATACCTGTTTAGCAACTCTACTTAATTCTACAGCAATATCAACTCCAGAATTCCCAACACCAACTACAACAACAATTTGATCATCATACCCCCTTTGATCTTTGTAGGAATGGGCCTAATATTTAAAAACATTTATTTATAAGTAAATATATTTATTTACATGAATTATTTTCCCTTTAAAATTCTTCTGTCCAGGCCAAGCAGGGGGGAAATTTGGAGTTGTATGGTGACCAGTACATAAAAGTACAGCATCAAAGATTTCATGAAAGACTTCAGAATTATTTCTTTAAAATAAAAATATTTAAAAATGTTGGTAATGAAAATTGAGAAAATTAATTTTAAATTGTATTCTCATAAAGTGAAGTTCTGGTATAACCCTCCCCATCAGGGCTTGGAGCAATCGCGGGTTGCGGATTGGGCTGCGGAAATTTTTTTCTAATTGCGCCCAGCCCTGCTTTCCATATAGGTAGGTAATTGTAAAGAAATCTCTCTCATTTCTCGAATTTTCTACTGATTTTTTCAATGCCTTTTTTACGAATAAGTTGATCGTTCAATTTAGTATCTCTTAGGAATGTGATTTTATTTACTTCTAAAGTTATTCACGTCAAAGAAATATTCAATATTTAAATAAAGATATCTCAAAGGCAGCCCTCATCCCCATGTTTTTCCTAAAAAATAATAATTTCTGCCTATATAATTAATAATTAAGAACAGATAAATATCCAAATTATATTTCAGAAATACCCTTTTTTATATTGTACAATCCATTGACCATTATTCTCAAAACCTTCACATCTCTCCACATTAATAACTTTATGTTCCAAATATAAATATTTATTAAAGTCAAAAGAATCAGCATAAAGACGTAAATATTCGAGCATACCTTTTTTTAATTGAAAATTAATTTTAATAAATAAATTATCACATCGATTATGCATAAAATTTGCAAAATTGGAAGGGGGAACAAAAGTGCTATAAGCAGTCATTTCCTTTAAAATAAAATTAATTTTAATTCAGAAAAATACTTCAAAAAGTACCTTGCTTGTATTAATTACTGTTGTTTTCATTACTGTTCCTTCTTAAAATTTAATTTTTATATTTTTAGAAGATAAGTCGGTAATATTGAACCTAACAGACCTTATTTCTTCCTCCCCAAGTTTTTCCCTATATATCTACAGAAATCTCAGACTTTCTCCTTTCTTCCATCCCAATTGCCCTTCTTTATTTTGCCTACAAACAAAAGGAATTTTTAGTCCCCCTTGGATGGAAGGAAAATTGAAGGAAGAAGTCTGACCATTCTACAAGTGCATAGGAAGAAACTTAGGGAGGAAAGATGGGGTCTGTCAGGTTCAATATTACCGACAAGTCTAAGCTCCTTTACCTTCAGTTTCATAGGGTTTGTATCTCCAAAGACCCCCAATATCTGTTGAAGATTCGAACACAAAAGGAAGCCAATCATGGTCGATAGCTTCTCTAAAGGTGTTCAAAATTTTATTTTTTTTGAAATATATAATCCAAAATGTGTAAAAAAATTCTTAGAATTTTAATTTTAAGTTAAAATTAAAAATCTAAAATTTCCCACCTAGCAGCAGGAATTCCACTAGCACCTGCCCCAATAATTGCAACTCTCTTCTTTTGCAACTTTTCATGTTCAATCTCCATCAGAATTTATTTTTTTTTAAATCTATAATAAAATAATAAATTGAATAATTAATTTATTTACTACTTTGAAAACAAAATAAAAACGCCTAGACTTTTTTAAAAAATTATTGCCAAAAATTAAATGTTTGCAGAAAAATAAATAAAGTAAACTAAATAATTTAAAAAATTAACTAGCATTTTTGTGAAGGAAAGAAAATTTTATAAAGAAAAAAGGAAAAAAAATAAAAATGCAAACAATACAATAATTTTTATAAAAATTGATTTTATTTTTATTTATTTGGACTGATAAGCAGAAAAAAACAAAAGTAATCCTTTAGTTATTATTGTGTAATGTAAGTATTTATTATACACAAGAAGATAAATATTTTATTTATTTTTTACAATAATTTAATGAGAAAAAAATTTATCTTCCAGAAATACCGACTAATGATTTGCCTATATATCTGCTTATAAATTTTAATCTTAATATGTAAATATGTAATTATCTCTAATAGATAAATTATTGGAGATACATATGTATAAAAATTCAAAATAAGTTAAAAGGTTTTTAAATTGAATTAGAAATAAAGTGAAAATAAAAAGAATTAGTATGTATTCACATTAATTAAGAAAAATCTACAAACGTTTTTGGGACTAGAGATTGGGACAAATTCTTCTGTCGGACTAGAGATCTTTTTTGCGGACTAGAGATCAGGTTTTTTTTAAAAGAAAATATTTTAATAAATTAAAATTAGAAAAATTAATTGAGGAAAATTTTAGAAAATTCTGATAAAATAAACGAAAAAATTTGTGTCCTTAAAAATTTATATGGAGCAGAGGTGGGACGGAATTCCGATTTCCGACGTTTTTCCTTCCAATTTCTAGAAAAAAATTTTGATTTACGATTTCCGAGTTCCGATTTTTGAGTCAGTTCCGATTTCCGACTCTTCTGATTTCCGACACCTCTGACTGTTCCGTATGGAGCAGCAAATATATTTAATTTAAAAATATTTTAGAAATTAAAGTACATTTTTATAAATAAATAAAATAAAGTTTTTAATTTAAAAAAGTAATTTATTAGCTACAATAATTATTTTCCCAGCACTTTTCCTGTCTTTTTTCTAAATATTCTTTTACAAGTTGTTATTCATTTTTTAAAGTTGCGAACAGAGTTATTCTTCTTTTTAAAACAAGTCTCATTCCATTAAAACATTTCCGTCCTTTTTTCATTATCTGGCCTTACGGATCTTACAACCAGAAATTTATTAGGAAATTGGAAAAAAATGTTTTTTCTTATTAAAAGGCTGTTTGTTTTGAAGATGTGTAAAGTTTAAAAAATTACAATTAATGTCAGGATGAGTCAGTTATACTTACCTTATATTTTGTTCTAATTAAGATTTTTTTGTAGCGTTAAAGTAAAATATTGTAATTGGTTCATAATATGAGTAATGGTGAAAAAGGGGTTTTGTAAATTTCTGGATTTTGAAGACAAAAATGACAAAATTCGTACTCTGTACGAATTTTCTTTTCCTGAGTACGAGTACAAGAGATGAAGGTCAGAGTACGACTACATGTAACCAGAGGTGGGTCGGAACAGTCGGAAATCGGAAGAGCCGGAAATCGGAAATCAAAATTTTTTTCGGAAGTCAGAAATCGGAATTCCGACCCACCTCTGCTTATAACCGAGCTTGCCTTCGAGTATGTGGAAAAAATAGGTAGTCACAAGTACGGAGAAATTTTAAATTTTCACTTGCATGAGGGGAGGTTAAATTTTGGAAATTAATTCGGATTTGATTTTTTTATTTTTCCTAAGTTTTGATTATTTATTTCAAATAAAAATGAAAAAAAAACAAAAAATACAATTTTATTTAAAATGTATTTTCAATTAAAATATCCAGTCAACAAATCATTTTTAATCCGATTTCTAGCATTATTATTTTGAATATAAAGCGAAGAAAAAGAAAATAGGGTTGGATATATTATATAATTTTAAATTAAATAATATAAACATAGATTTTACAAATAATTTTCTGAAATTAATTTAAAAATAAATTATTTAGTTGGACACAATCGTTTGCCTAATACTCAACTCTCGGCTCACACCTTTGACTTCGCACAAAGCGACATTCCGATTGTAATTATGCTCCACAAATCCTTTAAAATTATTTTGTGACATAGACATCTACTGTTAGTGACATTGACAGCAAAAGGTCGCGATTGTGTTCCACAAAGGTTTAAGGATACGAGTGTCACCTGACATTCACAATCGAAATGTCACATTTAAGCGACACAGCTTTAGGGCTGTGGATTTAACGAGAAATTTGGAATTTTGATGAGGGTTAACCTATCGAGATGGGGATTTTGGGTTAACCTATCCTCAGCTGAGTGTAGATTAAACCCTACATTTTCAATTAAAATTTAGGGTTGAGCGGGATCGGGATCCCGACAAAAAATCGGGATCAGGATTTTCAAATTTTAAATCCGATCCCGATCCCGAGTCGGGATCGGGATCGGGATTAGATAATCGGGATCGGGATTTTCCAATTATACAAAAGTAAGTAATAAAATTTAATGCAAAAATTTACGAGACCATAAACCAACATTAATAAAAATTAATGGGACTATTTTAAGATCCTAGAATTAGGGAAAAAGGAAGAAATCTTGCCCATTGGTCTTCCAAAAATTCCCAAATTTTCGCCGGCAGCGCTGAAATGGTGAATTTTTTTGGCCTACTGCCTTCCAATATTCTCAAATTTTCGCCTACGGCGCTGGAAATGGAAGAGGTTGGTCATAAAGTTGGTCAAGCGGGAAATATCGATGGACCTGAAGGGATAGAAGAATATCGGTCGATTTACTAGGATTAAGGTGAATTTAAATAGATATTAGCCCTCTAAAATTATTAAAATTTCTCGTTTGACTAATAAATGATGAATTTTTTACGGCCTTCCGAATTTTCAAAAAAGTTTGCCTGCGGCGCTAAAAAATGAAGAAATCTGGCTTCTACAAAAACACCTTCGCGAACGTATATCTCTCCTTATTTCACTGATACCCCTTAAATCCCCCTTACAATTCAGAACCTTTTATCCCCTGATATCAAACACTTATATCCGACAATCTAAAAGTTTCGATGCGGTTATCGGCTCGGTTTCGGTTAATCGAAGAATTTGACGAAACCGACAATCGTACTTAAAATATAAATTTTTTTAAAATTTGCTAGCAAAATTTTTTTAAATGTTCCGGTTCCGGCCCGGAACTTAGAAAAGTTCAGGTTCCGAAACTCAAATTGGATCCGGTTCCGGAACACTAATATCTGGGAATCCATCAATTTTGAGAGATATTAATGGTTGTTTCTTTGGGCAAAGAAATTTTTTAATTTTTTCGGATTTTCGGGATTGATCGGGATTTGGAAGCTAATCCCGATCCCGACGCGGGATCGGGATTAGAAAAAATCGGGATCGGGATTTTGTTTCGGGATCGGGATCAGGAAAATCGGGATCGGGATTTTGAAAAGTCGGGATAATCCCGCCCGATCCCGACCGGGATCCCGATCCCGCTCAACCCTAATTAAAATATAAAATTAAAAACAATTAACCCAAAATATATTTATCTAAATCTGTGTTTTTATTAGAGTTCAGCGGGATCGGGATCCCGGTCGGGATCGGGCGGGATTATCCCGGGTTTTTCGAATCCCGATCCTGATTTTTCTTATCCCGAGCCCGAAAGGTGAATCCCGATCCCGGTTTTGGATGATCCCGATCCCGAGCCGGGATCCGGGATCGGGATCGGGATGTGCTCGATTTTATAAATATTTATATTTTGTAATTTTTATTGGCAATTTGTTGATTTACCTAATTGACAATTTTTATTGTGTATTAATGTTCCACAAAAACGTGACTTTTTAATCCCAATCCCGCTTTCTCAATCCCGGTCCCGATTCGGGACCGGGATCTCCATTCCAAATCCCGATCCCGATTTCAGCCGATCCCGATCCCGTGTCGGGATCCGGGATCGGGATCACCATTCCGAAATCCCGATCCCGGGTTTTTCTCTAAATCCCGATACCGCTGAACTCGTTTTTATTTAATTTATAATTCATTCATCTTCTTTATAATCCAATCTTCAACTTTTTCAATATAAAGATCTACTTTAAATTTTTTATTTTCCTCTATAGAATTATTTATAATTTCAATTTCAATTTTATTTTTAATAAATTCTTCAATTAATTCATTTCCATATTTTTTTACAATTTCTTTAATTTTTTCCTGATTAAAATTAAATACAAAATCCCCATGTAAATTTTCAGTTATTCCTTTAAAACTTTCCAAATTTTCAATTATTTCTTTTATTTTATTTTCGTAATTTTCATTAAAATAATTAAATTTATAAGCTAAATGTTTATAAATTTCTAAAATTCCTCTCAATTGAAATGTTGTTATCAAACGTTTTTTTAATTCTTTAAAAGAATTTATATTTAAATTATCAACTCTATTTAATATTTTATTCAAAACTTCTTTCCCTTTATTTTTTAAAATTTCAAACCAATCTTCTCCATTATTTTCTAAAATTTCTTTTTTAATTAATTTTCCCCTATATTCCAACATATATTTATAAAAATTTAAAATTTTTTTATTTTTAGTTATTGCTGTTATAACATTTAAATTATTTTCTTTAATATATTTATCTATAATTGATGTAAGATAAACAATTTTGTAGAAGAACCATATCCCTTCTTTTACTCCAAATTGGAGAAGAAATATTCCTTAAATTTTAATTAATGATAAAATAATTTAAAAAGTATAGAGACAAGCACTCCTTGCTATCGAAGGAAAACGGTACTTTAAAAATGATAGAAAATATACTATAAACCAGAGTTCGGATTCTTACTTATTTTGGAAGTACAGTATTTACAAATTCGACCCTTGTACCTCCAAAATTAAAAATGTACTTATTTGTGATACGTACTTACAAATAGACTTTTTGGTTAAAAAATTAAATTTAACCTCAAAATTTCCAAAATTTTGCACAAGCGGCCCAAAAAATGGAAGAAATCTGACTTAAGGACCTCCAAAATCGATCCGGACCCGCTATAAAGCCTAAACAAAATAACGTTTTGTGTATGGTTGGTAGGAAATAGATCTTTTTTAGTAATCTTGAGAATAGTATTCTATAGAAGAATTGAAAATCGAAATTTAAAACAAATGTCTCGTTCAAATCCTACTCAAAACTATTTATTATTTAACTATTTTACAAAAATATTTTAAAAATTATTAAAATATAACCTCCTTTTTCAATATTTTCATAACATTCTCTAATTTCTTTAATTAAATTTCCATTTTCTTTATTATTATTTATTTCCCCCAATAATTCCAATTTCCTCATTTTTAAATTAATTTCTTGCCAATAATTCTCCAAATTAATTTTCTTATAAAAATCTATTTTGTCCCTGATCTCGTCCATTTTTTCTTTTATTAAAATTTTTTCATTATTTGAATCAATTTTATAAATTGGTGGAACCTCCAATTTTGTTAATTTTAGATTATTTGTTAAAATAGATATTTGATACTTCTCTATATTATTTTCAGCTTTAATAACCTCGACTTGATTTGTAAAAATTTTTCTTTTAAAAATCTTTTTAAAAAAATAATTATTTGATAAATAAAATATTTTGGCGCTGATCTAGTCTATGCGTCCAATGAACTTTTATGCGTCCCATCAAAAGAAAATTGAATTTTTCTTGGTGTTGCAAAGTTCGTGTATGGTTTCAAAACATTTCTTCATGTTCCTTACCCTATCCCTCGAAATTTTTGAAAGTTACAATCGTTTTTTGAAATGTTTAAAAATTGGCTATAACTTTCAGAAAAGTAATGGCTCAGATCTAGTGGGTGTAGGTCCCGGACATGAAGAAATGTTTTAAACCATACCCTAACTCTGCAATACCAAGAAAAATTCAATTTTCTTTTGATTGGACGCATAAAAGTTCATTGGACGCATAGACTAGACCATCGCCAATATTTTTTCTTTTATTTACCTGATTTTTAATTTTTGGAATTATCAATTTTAAATTTGTATTTATAGGGATTTCTATGAAAATTTCTGCAAAATCATATAGTAAACTTTTATAAACATTCTTTTTTCTTTCTATAAAATTTAAACAAAATTTTATATTTTTAAATTTAAAATAATTAATATTTCTGACTTTCATTCCTTTTATTTTTTTAATTTTATTATTTTTTGATCCTTTTAATTTATACAATAAATTAGATTTAAAGCTTTTATATTCATAATTTAATAAATAATTAAATTGACGTGAATTTTGGTAATCTTCTTTAATTTCTAATTCAACAGTAACTAGATGACAATTGACTGTTTTAAATAAAAATAAAATAAATACAATTTGTAAAATAATAAAATATTTAGTAAACATTCTTTTTTCTAAAATAGTAGACTAAATAAATTTAAATTAATTAAAAAAAGAATTCTTTGTCTTGAGAAGTGAGAATGGTGGGGGTGTTTTCTATGCTTCATAAAATCCCCAAAATAAATCTCACAAAAAATAAACATTTAAAAAGAAAGACTCATTAGTGGTGTTGCCTCTCCGAAACTACACCCTACACCCGTCCCCCCCCCCCCTCCCTAGTTAATTTTATAGTTGTTTATTTTTATATTTTAAATTAATTTTTTATTTAAAATTTAGAGGGATTTTATAAAATAAAAAGTACATTTTTTTATTTTGTGTTCGACTGAGAAATAGGTAAATAAAATTCACTTTGATTTTGCCCTTAAAATGCCTTTGATTTTGCCTTGTTTTTTTCCGAATAATCAATTAGGTAAATTAAATGATAGAATTAATTGCCACATTTTTTGAATGCACTTTTTAGTAAAAAAGTGCATTATTTAATTATATTTTTTAATAACTGTCATACGATATTTATTTTGTAATTTTGTTTTGTATATCTTGCCTTTCTCCACAAATGATCCGTGTGGATCCAGAAGTTTATTTAGATATTTAAAAAAATGTCGAAATATTAATGGATTTTTCTTATAATTCAATCTCTAAAGTCGAAAGTTTATGACAAAAAAACAAGATAACATTAACATTCTGGAAGGCTATAACAAAATAACATCTTAAATTTTATAATTAAATTAATTAGTTTAACTTTATTATTTATACACTTGTTTTATTTACAAAAAAAATTAAAGTAAAAACCACATATATATTTATTTGTCCGGTTAGTTTTTAATGCTAATGGTCAACTACCATTATTCGCTTGTTAGTGTTTATGTAGCGGGATAATCGCCCTATTTTTCGACGATTATAATTTGTAAAACTTGCTTATTAGTTAAATTTAAATATATTTATTTTCAACAAAAACAAAAAAAAACTTTTAATATAGGTAAAAAATATTATGCTTAATTATATAAATTTTGCCTTTTGTTTGAATTTTATAAATAAAACACTGGGATTTAATTTTTGATATTCATTATTTTCCAATGATCATTCTGCAAGTCTTCTCTGATGTTATTTACTCAATGTTTGCATGGGCAAAACCCATTAAAGGTTTTGTATAAAAATTCTTAATGGAATGCTAGCCTGTGTATTAGTGCTAGTTATCCTTCCTTTAATCATTTTTATCTATCTGATAAATTTTGTGGGTGTGCTCGTAATTCCATCAAAAGCTAAGGCAAACCCAAAAAGACATAACAACCAAACATTGATATTTATTTATTTACATATAAAATTATTTAAAAATTCCAACGAACGTACTAACAAATTTTTAGCATTGTTATCTTTTACTCGTTAAAAATATTAATCGGTTTAACATAAAATTTCCAATAGTCTAATTTTCTATGGAATTTGTTAAAAAACTTTATGATAAATAACTGCTTTGTTTTGCATTTTTATAAAATTGTTAAAATAAAAATATTTGGATAAAATTATTTTAATAAATTTTGTAATAAAAAATATTATAAAATTCTAAATAATTATTAAAAACCTTATCGTCACTAAATGACGGAAAATTCGAAAATCAAACTAGATTATAATTTATACATATTTATATATTTAGGTACATATTTATATATTTTTTATATTTAGGGTAGGTTCATTTCTTTTGTTCAAAATTTTGGGCATTCTTTCAGAAATTAATTTACAAACCTATCATTCTGCAAAAATTCGAGATTAAAATCGAAAATATTATCGAAAACCTTATATAAAATTTACAAATTTAATCAGTTATTTTTTCATTTTTAATTTCCCAAATATTTTTTTCTAAATCAAAAAAGCATCATTTAAATCCAGTCATCACACTTTTCCTCTTTTAAAGCTTTTCATTTTCCCTTCATTTTTTCAAGGGTAAACAATAGAAAATAAACAACAGCAGTTTTATGGTCAAAAAAATATTTCGTTTCCCCCCTTTATTTTAAATTCATCAATAAAAAGAGGAAAGGCCGAATAAAAGCTTTAAAGACCTAGACAAATAACAACATCTTTTTTTTGTTATTATTACAATCATTCTTTTGTACATTTTTATATTTTTATTTCTTCATTCTCGTCTCTACAATAAAAAATATATTATTTTATAATCCTTTAATCAAATTTATTCTAAATCAATATTTTCTGCTGTAATTTGTTTTTAAATATTTTTAGTTTACTTTTACAAGGAACATATCGAACTGTTACCAAAAATTCCGTAATTATTTTTATACCATCGTGTAGGTCAGGGTCGATTTCCTATTGTCAGTTTTTTCTTTTTCGGCCCTACCCACCAAATTGGAAAGTCATAGGGCTTCAAAGTTTTCGACTTTTGGAGCTGTAGTAATATTGAGTATTTTTTAAATTTTTAGTTTAATAATTTCGCGGAGTGTAAAAAAATTTTTTTGGAATTTAATTATTTTTGTAATTTATTTTCCTTTAAATTATTTTATTTACAAAAAAAATAAACAAAAATTATTTTAAAAATAATTTTGTATACTGATAAGGTTAAAAATGGGAAAAGTGATCAATTGAAATTGTGGGGCACATACAGCGTTCCGCCAGTTTATTTTTCACCGTTCATCACTTGCAAATATTTTTATAATAAAATTGTTATACATGTAGATGCGCAACATTCTAACCAATATTTTCTAAATTTATTTTTACTGATGGCTATTTTTGGGGAATTTTCTTAGGTCCACGTTTAGTGGGGGCAATTTCAGAAAATATTATCTGGGGAGTTTAAAATAAATAAATATTTTTAATTAATTAATTAATTTCTAACCTATTTATTTAATCAATAAAAATCAAAAATCCTTTTTATTATCAAAATCTTTTAAAATATACTTCAAGGTTATCGCTATTTCGTTCATTTAATACTTTTTTTCTTTCTTTAAATGAATAAAGAACAATTTAAAATAAATTTTTTTTTACAATTTAAAAATTATTTAACATTTTAAATATTGTAAATATGTATGTATATAACTTTATATTTTATTAAAAAATAATTTAAATATGATTCTTGCAATTATAAATTCGACAATTATAATTTACAGTGATATGAAGATTTTTTTAAATAATTCGCCAAAATCTGATAATTACAAAAAATTTAAATATCTTAAAATTTTTCTAGAATTTTTTAAAAATTTATTTTAGAAAATGGAAGCAACTGAAAAACAAACTTCTTTATTATTAAAAACAATTTCTAACAAAAAAGAAACAAATAAACCTTCTAGTCAATTTCGCCCATTTCTCTCATATAAAAACTTTAAAAAAATTTCTCAAGAAAAACTGGACAGTTTTGAAGGAGGTAATTTTTAATTGTTTGAAATTAATGGAAAATTTAATGGTTAATTAATTATTATTGAGATTTTCAATTTATTTTCAAGTCTTTTTTTGAACTGATTGAATTTTGTTAATTACCGTATTTTCCCGATTAATATCCCCCCCCCTCGATTAATTCCCCTCCCTCGAATAATTCCCCCTCTCAATTAATTCCCCATGCTAGAGTTGGGTTGAAACAATAATTCCCCACCCCCAAATACCCTACTGCACGTTCAAATCCCAAAACTCGAATAATTCACCATTCCACGTATGGATTGAAATATTAATTCCCCAGGGGAATTAGTCGAGTAAGTTCAATACATAATCATTTATAAAAATTTAAATCTAAAATTACCTATATAATTTTAATTTAAAATATTTTTAGAAGAAAATATTTTAAACGAAAATATCAATTTAACATCTACTTATTCAATTACTCAACTTTTTAAAAGCATTGGAGGAGGGCATTCACTTTGCAGAATTCTTAAACAATTTTCAGATGGCCGTATTTGGATTGAAATTGGGGGACATGAATTGTTATTAATGCAAACAGTTAATGTAAATACAGAAATGTTGGAAGGAGAGAAGGAAGTAAAAATAAATATAAATTTTAATTATCTAATTAGATCATCTGTTTATATCCCTTAATTTTTATATTTAAAATCCAAGGGATAGAAGAATCGTTTAGTTAATTTTGAGTTTTTATAAAAAAAATTCTGGACAATCGTTTATGATGTAGTAGTCGAATTGTTTTGAAACGAGACGTAAATTCTGGAAAAAGGCAGCTGAAATCCTCCAACTTTAAGATGTCGTGAACCGGGATTTCGACTTATCTTTTCATAAAAGAATAACCGAATGGACATGAATTACTCCGTTTAGATAAATTACCACATTTTTATTTTTTAATAATCAAAAAATATATAGTTTATTTTTAGATTCCTCTACATTCCCCATCAATTGGGAATGTATCATCTTCAACATCCCCACATTCCCCACACTCTCATTTAACAAATTGTATTTTTGTTAATAACAAAAGTTATCCTTCAATGATTCGCCCCTCAAGTTTGGGTGGTAAGATTTTGAATTTTTAAAAGTTATTGTCGAAATAAATTTTTGTTAGATTATACTTTTTAAATATTAATTTCTCATTATTTTTTCAATAACAAAAAACCCAAAATAATTTTCTTCCAAAAAAGGTTACCCAGAAAGAATGCCCTTTTCTTCATTTATCCGCTCATTTATTTGTTTATTAAAGAACAAAGAATTTATTGAAAAAAATTTTGAAGAAAAGGAAGAGAATATTAATAATAATAATTCAATTACTGATCGAGAAAATGTCAGAAGGATATTAAAAAGGGCAGGTATTGCAGAGCATCGTTACAGGCTTGGATTGTCACAGATTTTGTTACAAAGGTGGATAGACAAAATAAATTTTTTTTAATAATTATCCAAAATATTATGAAAATATTAACTTAAATAATTTTTAAGAGAACTCCTCGAGGAGTTAGAGAATAAACGTTCTGTTGTGCTACTACCTGTTTTGAGTGTATTTCAGGTGGATAATATACCTATTTAAAATAAATTGTTAGTAAATATTAAAGACCTATAAGACCAAAGATTTTCCAAGACTCAATACCAAGACTGCATTCCAAGACTCAAATTCAATACCAAGACTACACCTTATAACCCAAGAACGAAGTTTTTAGGTCCTAAAACTCAAGACCAACAGTCTTAGACGTCTCTAGCAAATATTTAAATCTTCTCAATTAAAACTTTTTTGTGTAATTACTTAAATTAAAAATTATTGTGGAAATTGAGAATAAAATTTCCTTATTTAAAAATTTGAATAAAAACAAATTTTAGACAAATTGCCGTAAATATTTAATTTCAAAAAGAATGGAAAAGGAGAGGGAAAAAGACGAGGCTATCCGAATAATTCAATGGAATCTTGAACGGTGGCAGGATTTAAACAAATCAAAATGGTGGAAATTATTTGTTTATATAAGGCCACTAATTCCTGCAGCTAGGTTAAAATTAAACTTGAATATTTAATAATTCCAAACAAAAATTTCTTCTTAGCGTTGATGCAAGGGAACAACGCTTGAAAGAACATTTAGCCCAATTAGAGTTAGAATTAGACGAGCTTCGTTCAGAGCATTCTAGAGCTCAACTAGAATTAGAATCAGCCCAAAAATCCAAACAAATTGCAGAAAAATGGTCAGAAGAAATTGGACAAATTAATAAAAAATTAATGGGTGAATTGAAAGAGGCTGAGGAGAAACTAAAAAAATCTGTTAGAACAATCGAACAGATAAACGGTAATTTTTGGTTAAAAATTAGAGATTAAATCGAATCTTGATAAAACTTTACCACCTTAATGTAGGAGCATGATTGCGGAGGGTCAAGCTCGTAAAACATATCCCTCGGGACCGAATTGTGACAAGTAAAAAGGAGAGAGCTCAACTAGAATTAGAGATGTGATATCGATATTCGATTTTAATTATTTAAATAAAAATTTGAAGAACATTAAAATTAAAAAAAATTATAAACTCAAAAAGAATAAAAAAGAAATACATAAAATTAAAAAAAAAATAAATTTGAAAAGTTTGGATTTGAAATTGTATTGAATTTATGTACTTTGTTAAAGACAATGTTTGTTGTAGGTCCTATATTTTGCGTGTTGCAAAGTTTATGTACTGCTTGAAATCAAAAATTTAGTAAATTTCTGCTATTATTTAGGTGTTCAAAAACCAGACCCTTACTCTTCTTAATTATAATAAGTATATGGTTGATAATTGTGCGAAGACGGAAGAAACTGGAACCCATCAACAAGGGAATTGGGTGGAATTGGGGACGCGTACGCCTTACCATTAAATGGTCTATCATTACTAGAGAGGCAATAAAAGAGAGCAGACACTAACAAATAAAGGTACCACTATAGAGAAGAATTTTGTGTATTCTCTACGCCGTCCCCAATGCTAGCAACGAATCTAGGGCGCGCGTAAATTGATTTCATTGGTCTATTTAACGTCCACGACAAAAGTTTTCGTTCCCATCTATCTTTATTCACTCCCATTACCCTTTTTTAATTCCAAAAATCAAGGATTGGTCAAATATCAAACATAAACACCCCTCAAATTTTAAAACTTCTATTTCAACAATTTAGGGACAATTAATTTTTTAGACAAAATATTCTACTTTTTTTATTATCAAGCTGCTATATTTCTTATTTTCTGCTAGTACTACATGTCCAGATTCACAAAATCACAACAAGGTGCGAGGAAATTGGTATATGAGGTGGGTTAAAATTTCTTTTAAAATTACAAGTTGTAAGCGGGGGGGCTTTAAACACCATTTTGTAATCAACTAAAACGCGGACTGGGGGGAGGGAATAAATACCCATTTATTTGTTAATGGCATTCCATCTAGTGTAATAGATAATTGTAGAGATTTAAAATATTGTAATGTTCAAAATATTCTATTCACAAATCCTAAAAAACATTTCTTGAAGGACTTGTTTCAAAATACAATGTGCTCCAAAAATACTAAATTTTTATTAAAATTATGTGGTAATTCCGCGACTCTACAATTCGCCTATATTACTGTAACTTTGCTTGACGACCAATTTCATTCCATTTAACCCCTTCCCAGCCAGTACTTGTATATAGCTTCACATTTTTAGTTTATTCCTCCCCTTTCTACATTCATTTTCGCTTGCCTTTATTTTTAGTGCTGCTGCAATATAGAGGAGCCTCTTAAATCGATATTCGTTGTAGTATTACCTCCCCCATAAACTTTGTATAAATCTTGCTATTTTCTAAATAAAATGTTGTTCATCTTACATATCCGTCATGTCTTGATCTGTTTTTGTTTTTCTATTTCATAGGCACTTAAGTTTCTTTTTAGCCCATGAAATGTCATTTTTGACCGGAATTTTATTTCACCCACAAATTTAGATTGACTACTTTGAAGGACTTGCTTTCGTTAACAAATAAATCAATACCCCCTACTGTATCTCTCTATAGCGAACATTGTCCTAGTTATCCTCCCCTGTTCTTTACTCATTCTCTTCATTTCCCATACCATTAAAAATAAAATGGCTGCCAAACGCAAGGTAATAAGTTTGGAGACAAAAAAGTATATTATTGATGATTCTCAACATGGTCTTAAAAACGCTGAATTGTGCAGAAAATACAACTTGGATCGAACAACTGTATTAATGATTCTGAAAAATAAACAGAATATTTTAAATGCTATAGAGAAGGGAGCAATTGGAAGCAGAGCAAGACTTTACAAACATTCAGTTTTGGATGAGGCTTTGTTGGAATGGATTAAAATTCAAAACTCCAAAAACATTCCATTCGATGCCCAAATGCTCAAGGCTTGCTTATAAATCAGGAAAATTTTTAGGAATTTAAAATTCCAGAAAAAAGCCTTGGAACTCTCTAAACAATTTCCTGGGAAAGCTGATAAATTTGTGGCGAGTAATGGATGGCTTGTTCGATTTCGTGCCCGCTACTCTATTAAATTCACCAATATAGAAGGAGAGAATGGGGCAATCAACACGGATATTGAGAGTTGTGAACAAAATAAAGAGGTAGTATATTTTGGCTGTTTTTAATTATTCCTTATCTTGAAATTTTTTGACAAGCGTTCACTTGGCATTTTCGTGATCTCTATCGAAATTACTAACTTAATAATCACATATTAACAGCATTTCTCATTTCAAAAATTTGTAATGTTTACTTTTATCTACCATATTTACTCAAATATTACCTCCCACAAATAATTACCCCCTACAGCCAGAGGTCGAAAAAATAATTACTCCCCTAAAAATAGTTAGAAATAGCCCTTCTCAAATAACCTCAAATAATCACCCCACCTCTATTAATTAACCCCCTCTAGCGAAAGATTAATTGCCCAGGGTAATCATTTGAGTAAATACGCCTGCTTTCATTATACCTATTTTTTGTTCTTATTTTGGAATTTGTTTGTTATTTTAATTTTTAGTGGTTTTCTTTATTTTTTCTTTTAGATAAAGTTTATTTAATGGAAAATCCATCTTCTAATAATAAAATTCGATTTATTCCAATTAAAACTTCAAACGCATCAGAAGACCCAATATCACCAAAAGAAGAAGAAAAACATGACATGTCCGAAGACGATCCGGAATTTTTGCCGGAAATGTCAAATAGCCAGAAAAAACGCCAATCATACCCAATAGATGTTAAATTAGAAGTAATTGAATATGCAAAGAAAACTTCGAGACATGCTGCTGCAAGACATTTTGGAATTAGTCGTAAATGTATCTCTCAGTGGGTTGCTGTTGAAGAAAGACTTCGGGAATTTAAAAATGTGACTGCAAAAGGAGCAAAATTGCGACTTCCTGGGGCTGGACGTCGGGTACAAAAGACTGAAGCAGATGAAAACGAAAAAGTAAGGAAATGTTTCATTTTGGTGATGTTGGTAACGTAGCAATCGTACTTAAGGGCATGTTTCAGTAAATTTTCTTGTAGAAAATATCCTTAAATGTTGCCTCTCTTTAAATGCTTGGGTGTTTTATTTGTTAGATACCTTTCTATGTCATCTCCTTTTTTCTCGACTATATCACTTATGCCTCTCCAAACTAAACAGCCAGCTAATAAACTACTCCCGCGTCGCGGTCCGATGACGGATGTATATTTTTTCTCGAACATTTTGTCATTTCTCCTCACTGTTGTATATATTCTCTCTTACTTGTGTCTTTCTCACATTCCTTTTTATTTCTTGCTAAAGTCATATATTGTGTGTTTACCTAGCAATCGACAATTCCCCACTCTTGTCGGCTTTGTCATTTTATTTTTAACATGAAACAGATTTTTGTGTTACATATTTCTATTTTATTAAAACCCTTCTCAAATGACTCCCTTCAAAATTTAAGGGGGGGGGGGTCGTTTAGTTAATTTTTTGTTTTTTTCACCATATGTATTCCATTCTCGCTTTAACCCAATTCTACTGTATTTCTAATAATTAAATCAGTTAATATTTAATTCTGCAGTAGTTATGTCAGCTTCTCCAGATCCAGATATTATTCCCGATACAACCCCACCATTAAAACTCCCAAAATATCGTAGAAAACGCACTCTTATTACACTTGCAACTAAAAGACGTATTATTGAAACGTCTGTTGGAAAAACTTCTTCACAAGTGGGGAAACTATTTGATCTTCCATCTTCGACTATTAGATCAATTCTTCAAAGTAAAAATATAATTCTCGGAGCCCTTGAGAGAGGAGCAGAAGAGAAACGTTCTTGTATCCAACCAGTAAAAAATGAAAATCTTGATAATGCTATCTTTGATTGGGTCAGAACAACGAGGGAAGGAGGTTCTCCTTTATCTGGCCCAATTTTAAAGGTTAATAATGAATTCTCAACAATGAATTTAACTTTTCCGATTAAAGGAAAAGGCAATTGAAATTGCAAAACAATTAAATATCGAAAACTTCAAAGCTTCAGATGGATGGCTGGAAAAATTCAAACACCGACATTCTATTTCTTTCAACAACAAGGAAGAGATTTTAGATGATGTGAGGGCATTAAATGATCCATTATTATCATTTCTCTTTATTTTTCCTTTGTAATATTTCAATTCAAATGTTGCTCATTGTTATATTATTTTTTAAGATTCGTGTTAGGATCCAAAAGATTTTAGCAGAGATAATAAATTTAAACTAGAATTAGATTTCCCCTTTTAGTTTATTAGGTGGGTGAAAATTGCTTTGGTTATGCCATTTTACAGCCTTTTATTTTAATTTTATTAGGGGTTTGCGTACACGAAACATCGTCTTAGTGTAGATGGACGTAGAACCTATTGGCGTTGTGAGAGACGAAGTTCATTAACAGGCTGCCATGGACGTGCTGTTACTATTGGAAATGAGGAGGGGCAACCTGTTCTTTTAACTGTTCATCATAATCATCCTCCATCTGAAAAATATGGTCCATTGACTGGAGGGACTGGAGTGCATGGGTATGTTTTCTGCTATACCTAATTCAAAAAATATTTTTATTTTAGTTGGGCAATTGGAGGTGATGTTGTTGGTACTTCTTCCACCAACACTACACCACCACCAACTAATGTTCGTGGAGTCCCTATTGTTCCAAAAATATCTCGATGTGATATTGCAAGAACTTATGGGGAAACTGCTGTAAATTCTTCACGGAAACGCCGTTTTGAAACTCCCCAGTTTCCATTTGCTCTTTCTCTCCCGCCATTTATTGGAGATGGGGGTACTCTATACAATTTTATTATTCTTTAATTTAATAAAAATTAAAGAGCCTCCAAACCTTACAAAGGCCGAAGACACTCCTAATTCTCCTCAAAATTGCTCTTCATATTCAACATTGGAGCAATTTATTAATTCTCATTCTGACAACAATTTACCCCCTTTCCTTGAATCAGCACAGGATAACTTTAACGTTGAAATTGCAATGAAACGCCCTCATTTAGAGGATACTAATGATGGCGCAGAATTGGGAGAACTTTATTCGACTGAAGGATTTTTCGATCCAAACAATGAAAGCTGTAAGGACAATGAACGTACATCTAACTTAGATCTATTGAAGAAAGAGTGGGAAGGTAGATGATATATTTTTAATAAATTCCATTCCTCACGACTTGGTTACGAAATTTTTGATAATATTCCAGAATTTTCTACCCTTGTCCAATTTATGTGTCTCGGGAAGATTTATGCGTCCCATAAAGTTGTATACAGTCGGATATTGATGTTAAATATCCGTTGTATATTAAAAAACGTTCCTTAAATCGAGATAAATCTAACTCTAGAGACCAAAGTCCGCCTGTTCCGGATTTTCCTTTGGTTTTAAAATTTGTGTTGGGTTCTGTAACGTTTTTTTTGTTTTGACACCCAATAGACACCTGTTAATCTATTTATAGGGCAGTAACGATGCATTTTATTAAATTAAACAATTAACTAACTAGCCAAACTTCCAGTGGCCAGAACACAATATTGATACGGAACTCAATTTAAGCTTTAAAACCCTCAAAGAAATCAACTATAATTTTATGGGGGCATAAACCTCAACTAAATTCTTTACATATTCAACTATTTTTTCTGAAAATAATACAAAAATATTACACAGAATTTCCTTCATATGATCCTTCTCAACCCTCCTCTTCTTCATTAGCAGCAGTACAACAATCTGCTGATGCATTAATTAAGAATTCATCAACTAATCAAATAAATAATGTTTCTTCTTCATCTTTTGGAGGGACAGCTTTAATTAGAGAAAAATCCCAACTTGATTTTTTTCTTCAATTGCCAATCAACACAGAATTTACTAGTGATCAACATGGCTGTGGTTTGATTAAAATTTTTATAAAATGGAGATTCTTCGGATATCCGAAACCGAACCGAAAGATCATCGGTTCTTCGGTTCGTTCCAGATCCGACGACCCTAGTTATCATTATTTAGTTATAAAGGGTAAATTTGTTTGTGTAATTTGTGTGTATGTTGTGATTGCAAGTGAAAATAAAAACTAAATTGTCAGATAATAAAATAATAATGATTATTAACATAAAGTACAAAAAATTAAATGTTCTTCAAATTTGTAAAAAATATTTTTTTGATTTATTTGGTTATGATAATTAAATTTTTATAAAATTTTCTAGGAACAGCAACAAATGATATGAAACAAATGCCGACAGCACAGGAATGGGAGAATGATCCAAGGGTAAATAAATTTTATTTGTTTCATGCCAAGTCTTAATTTAGACAATTGAACTTCGTAAACAATTAAATGATGCTCTCGATCGTGAACGCACTTCTCAGCATAAACTTCAAAAGACTGTTGATGAGTTGCTCGATGCACGTTCAGAGATTGATGTTAAAAATGCAAAAAATGAACGTTTAGAGAAAAGACTTAAAAAGTAACTTTTTTAATTCTTTTTAATTGAGGGATATACCTTCCGTTATATTAAAAACTGTCCGGGACTTTGAAAATATTACAAAATTGAATTATTATTTTAGTGCAAATGATGAATTGGCAAGTTTACGTGAACAATTGGATCAATCTATGGATCATCGTGAAACCCTTGAAAGACAACAATTCGAATTAAATTTAAAGGAATCCAGAAAAAGGACAGAATTACAGAGAGAATTGGAAGCAAAAGAGGATGAAATGGAGGAAATGAGGTGCTAGGATTTTTTAAAATTTAAAATAAATAAATTCAAAATAAATAGAATTCAATTTCAACGTAAAATTCGCAATCTTGAATCGACTTTGGACGATGCCCAACTTGAAATTTCGTCTCTGCTTAAACAGAAAAAAGCAGCATGGCAACGCAATAGTCAATCTGTTTCAATGAATGGGTCGTTGTTGGATTTAGCTCAAAAGTAGAAAGAAATTGAAAAAAAAATATTTTCAAATTTATTTTTAAGTAGCAATTCACCTGAGAATCGATCGTTGAAAGGAAAATTGGCTAGAGCTATGGCTTTAATTCAGAGTTCAAAAATTCATTTTGACAAAGACTCGTTTGAAGAGAATCCTCGAAATTTAAAAAATAATTTAGGTAATTTGTGTTAGTAAAATATTCAAGAATAATTTGTTTATTTTAGGAAGCTCTGTATTTTCTTCAGTTTGTGGAGGGAGTGAATTTGGTGATTTGGAAGATGTACTTATGGAGGAGGAAGGAAAAGAGGTGGAAAAAGAAGAAAATGTTTCAACATCACAACCAAAATTAGAAGATGCTGGAAGGGGAGAATGTGCAAGTAGAGAAACTATTACTTCATTATTAGCTGCTATAGAAAAGGAACAATTTGATGGTGCTAATTCTGATACAATTGAAGGCTCTTCTTGTGGAACAGAAGAAATGTGAGAAAATTTATTAAATTTATTAAAAAATTAGAAAGAACAAAAAATAATATTCGGGTATTGTAAATGCTCAAAGAATTACCTAGAGTAATCACTGTTAGGGATAGTATAGAACATTGTTTTAAAATTTGTATTTTGATATTTTCGTTCATCAAACAACCTTTGCATTCATTGTGTAATTTTGCGTTATTATGTATATCAGGGTTCGGAGTGGGGTTGGTCTCCGTGAAAATTCCCCGTCCGTCCCGTCCCAGCCCCCCCCCGTGGCGCTGCTTCCCCGAGAGAATATCTCCGTGGCTCTCCCCCTCCCCCCGTAGGGGACCAACCCTAGTTCGTTTGTATTATCCTAAACCTGAATCCTTTTTGACCCGAAATCCGACTCAATATTTTTTACATCTTTCTGAACCATGATGTGTATATTTAACTTTCTGTTTCTTTTATTTTTAGAACAATGACGTCAAAAAATGAAGGAATTGAAATTCAAAATGAGTCAGAAATTTCTCGAGTTAAAAAGTGTTATAGAAGTCATGACTTGTCAACAAAACTCGAAGCAATTGATTGGGCAAAGAAAAATTCTATTCATTCAGCTTCAAGGAAATTTGATGTTGATCGAAAAATAATTAGAAATTGGATGAACAGTGAAAAGGAGCTTGAACAACTTGAGCAACAAAACAGCCTAGCAGGTGGACAAAATCGTAAGAGACTGGCAGGTGGCGGGCGTAAAGTTTCTCACCCGGGCATTGAAAAGGAATTGTCAGATTGGTTAAATGAAATGACTGAAAGGAATATGTTTGACTTTAATCCTTAAAATATTCCCTTTATTAAATATTCGTTATTTATAAATTTTTCTAAATTATTTTTTAAGGAAAATTTGTAGTAATTATTAAGCTGGGTAATTATTGAGCATTTACTTTATGTTCCAAATTTGTATAAAATAAAAAGAAAACATTAAATTCCTCTGAATTCAGGCAAAACCTTGTTTATGAATTTATTAAAAATTATTTTTTGGATTTAATTTTGTATTCTAAATTTTTTATAAAATTTCATTTCACATAATTTTTAGACCTGCCAGTTCAAATACTAAATTAATTGATGAAACGGGAATTTAAAAAATATTTGTTATTTTCAAATGGCTCAATTATTTAATATTCTTTTTTATCAAATACAAATATACTTTTTATATACTTTTTTTTAAAATGATAAATAAAAATTTAAAAGAATTTCAATTCTTGTCGATTGTAAATTTTTGTTTAATGTAAAAGCGACCAAACCCATTTCAGAAAATAGCAAAATGAAAAAGCCGTCTAGTCACTAACTGAGAGTTTACAATTTTTGCTATACTATTATGTAGGTCGAGAAAATGCTCATTGTCAGTTGTGCAAATTTTGTATATTTTACGATTTTGCATATTTACGATATTTTGGTCAGCCTTACTGTTAATAACTAATACCATTAAAGAATTTAATGTTTAGATTTAAATATAAAAAAAAATTTCCTTTAAATAATTTCAGCTATATTTCCTTCTCATCTTTTAATTTCTTCTTCATCTTATTTTCAAGCCAATCATCAATCTCTTCAATCTTCCCAACAATATATTTTTTATTTTCTTCTAATGGAACTTTAATAATTTCAACTTCAATTTTATTTTTAATTAATTTCTTAATTAAATTCTTTCCATTTATTTTCATAAAATTTGGTATTTTTGTATTAATTGCAAAATCTTCATTTAAATCTTCAAATATTTCTTCAAAACTTTCCAAAAAATTAATTATTTCTTTTATTTTATTTTCATTATTTTCATTAAAATAATTAAATTTATTAGCTAAAGGTTTATAAATTTCTAAAATTCCTCTCAATTGAAATTTTGTTATCAAACGAATTTTTAATTCTTCATATGGGATTGGATTTTTCAGTTTTTCTTTGAAAAAAAATTTTTTTCAATTTATTAAAATTAATAAAAATAAGAGTGGCACTCCTTAAATTTTATTAATAAAATCGAATCTCGTATATTACTAGAGACCTGCCCCCAGATACTTATCACGTCCCGAGAGAAAATTTATAAAACCAAATTTTAATTCAAAAAATTATTTGATTTTCGTCAGACCAACCAATCAACTTTTAAATCCAAACTATTGAAATATTTAATTTTATATGATTTGCCTGCCTCCAGATACTTTTTGAAATTTTTGAAATTCCCGAGAACGTTGGCTCAGTGTCATTCTATCAAGATTCGATTGTATCTTATCGAATATTATCTGTTTCAAAATTTTCTTTTCCAAAATATGAAACTTACAAGTAGGGGTGCGCCCCGAACACTCGGGGGTGGGTGTGTCGGGGCACGTGGTTTGCGAATTGTTTCGGGGCGGGGTTTGGGTCGGGGTAGCAAAATATGGTCGGGGTACGAGGTCGGGGCGCAACTACCTACATGTTAGGTATATTTTTGAAATTTCTGAAAATTATTCTTATCTGATTGATTAACAGATACATAGTTATGACTCGAAGGTCGAATTTCTAATGTTGCAAAAAGAGATATACCAGAATTATTTTAGATATACTCAGAATTATTTATTAAAAATTTTTTTTAGAAATTCTTATGAACTTCTCTATCGATATAAAGCAAGATAGAAGGGCTCTTAAACTCAGTTTATCACTAAAGTAACGAAATTTTAAATCAGCGGGAAATATGGGTAAACATTTTTGAAAAATTAGTAACATCCTTTTGGATATTACTTTTCTGTCGTTACATCTCTATTGCATTTATTCCTTCACGAATACTTAACAATTTATTTATATTTAAAATATTTAAATAATTGTTTTATTTAAACTAATTTCATAATATCAAAATTACCAAATATCTTATTCCAATTATCTGCCAAGTCCTCCCCTTTGCTTTTCAAAATTTCTAACCAAGTCTTAACCTTGTTTATCAATATTTTCATAACATTCTCTAATTTCTTTAATTAAATTTTCATGTTCTACATATTTATTTATTTTCCTCATTAATTCCATTTTTCGTAATTTTAAATTAATTTCTTGCCAATTATTTTCTAAATTCAATTCTTCATAAAATTCTATTTTTTCTTTAATATTTTTTAAATATTTTTTGTTTGAATTAATCATTATTTTATTTTTAATTTTATCCGGAGCATTTTTATAATCAGAAAATTCAATTATCTCCAATTTTGGTATACTTAACTGATTAGACAAAATAGATGTTTTATATTGTTCGTTTATTGTTCCAATAAATTTAAGTTCGCTTAGTTTACGTTTTATCATCTAAAAATATAAAATGGTGGTGATTTTATTCTTTAATGATCTCTCATTGGGAATTGTGGATGTTACAACCGGAGGTTGTCCGGTTATGTTCGAGGGTTGTCCGATGATCCGTAGCAGAAATGTAACAATGAGGCGGGGACAGACGATGGAGATCAGTGACTAGCCCCACTAGTATGATCCCACTAGACTGACGCTTTCACTTGTTTTTATAAGCGACACCACTACACATCAGTGGATATTGTGTTTCGTAATCTCCTTGTGTAGTTCTAATAATGGAACCTCTAACAGAAAATATCTAAAGTTTCAGGTCCACCTGCCCTACTAACAAGTAAACTTCCTTGACAACTCTTCTAAACATATGTGCTACAGAGCTTTTGTGATTGATTTAATTATATGTACTAAAAATATATAGAAGTAATGAATAAATATTTACATGATTTTCAGCTTTTGGAATAATACTTTTTAAAATAACATTGCTAGGTATTTCTATAAATAATTCAACATTTTCATATTTTATATTTTTATGAACAACTTTTCCTTGATTAATAATATTTAATTTATTAGGTAAATCTTTAAATAAAAAATAATTTTTATTTTTTTCAATTCCTTTAATTCCTTTAATTTCTCCATTTCCTTCTTTTAATTTATACCACAAAAAACATTTAAAATTTTGATTTTTTGTTAAATAATTAAATTGACGTGATTCTTGATAATCATCGCTAATTATTAATTCAACATTAATTAATGAAAAACATTTAATAATAAATAAAAATAAAATAAATAAACTTTGAATTATCAAATAATTTTTAGTCATTTCTGTAATTATATGTATATAAAAAAGTCTGTAAACCTTTATTTATGTTTTTGAGGAATTTAGAGTAAAAATTACAAAAATATAATTTTAATCATTTTTTTGGAAATTTTTATCGACAAGTATGGATTGTAATTACATTTTTAAAATTTATTAAGGGAAAATAAATTCTTTTATTAAAATCTCCTGGAAATTATATGTAGAGACGCTAATTTAGAAATGCTAATTTAGGGAAGAATTAAGAAGTATAGTAAAATTTTGTCTCGCTTTGATTAGGAATTACTAAATAATAAATATAATAAAAAAAGGTAAACATATTTAATTTAATTTAAATTTATTTTTAAAATGCCCAAATAATAAAATAATTTGCACTTTCGATTAAATTAATACATGATTATGTATACATCAAAGCAGTGTTCCCTCCTCGTTTATTTTAATTAATAAATAGACGTGTAAAATCAATTTTCACGAGTTTTTAAATTTTTTTAAATTATGAAATAGAATTTAAATAATAATTTATTAAAAATAATTAATTATTTAAAGGGGAATTAATGGAAATTTTTTTGAAAACTTTTTTAAAAATTTTAAAATAAAAATTATATTTTATAATACAAAATTTGGAATAAAAAACAAAAAATAAATATTAAAATTAATTTAATTTTAATTATTTGAGAATTATTTGAAGAACGAAAATGTCTTTCCAAAAGTTTTGATTCTTCCATTTGCCTTCTTTGTTGTTCTTCTCCTAAATTTGTTTTTTCTTTTTTTGGCCTTTCTTCCTAAAAAGATTAACAAATAAATATATTTAATTTAAAGATGTTTCCAAAGTTTTTTAGCAAGTCTGAAACAAAAAAAATGATTTTAAAAATCCACCATTATTCGGAGTTTGAGAAGGTCACATAAAGTCATAAAAATTACCGGCATTAATTCACATAATTCTCTAGCTCTAAAAATATATTTTAAATTTGTTTTTCTTTTTTTTTCAATTAAAGTTGTATTAATTAAAGTTGTTGTTGTACTATGTCCAACTCTAATAAATTCGGCGTAAAAAATTATTTCTGCTGAATGAACTCACGTACGGAATTTACTACAAATAGAGACGGTGAAAGCAATTTACTCAAGTCAAGTGTAATTTGTCATTCGGATTTTCATAAAGTGATCATTAGTAAAAAATACTCAATTGTTGGAGTCAAAAGACAACTTACAATTTTGAAATAAATTAACAGCATTTACAAAAAAAATTTTTAATAATCGCATTAATATTATACTTTTTAATAGAGTTGGCCGGGATCGGGATCCCGGTCGGGATCGGGCGGGATTATCCCGGTTTTTCTGATCCCGAGACCGAAAGGTGAATCCCGATCCCGGTTTTGGATGATCCCGATCCCGAGCCGGGATCGGGATCGGGATGTGCATCAAATCCCGAAGAAAATCCCGATTTTATAAATTGACTTGAAGTCTGTGAAATAAAGTTAACAGAAGTGGGGAGGCGTGAAAGTAAGAAAAATTTTCGCCTGCTAATCCCGATCCCGATTTTTCAATCCCGGTCCCGATTCGGGATCGGGATCGGGATCTCCATTCCAAATCCCGATCCCGATTTCGGCCAATCTCGATCCCGTGTCGGGATCCGGGAGCGGGATCACCATTCCAAAATCCCGATCCCGATTTCGGCCAATCTCGATCCCGTGTCGGGATCCGGGAGCGGGATCACCATTCCAAAATCCCGATCCCGGGTTTTTCTCTAAATCCCGATACCGGCCAACTCTACTTTTTAAATATATAATACACAAATTTAATTATCTCAAATATAAATAAAATTGATAAAATATAATGCATGTTAGGGAACGTGTCGACATAAAAAATAAATTCTCTATACTCAGGAACCGTGCCGGCACATTCTCTTTTACATATTAAAATAATAATAAAATAAATTGTAATACATAGAAAAATTAAAAATAATAAATAGGTATTTATTTTTTCTTTAAATTATTTTTTAATTAATTAAATATTTTCCACTCATTTAAAATATATATTTTTCATTTTCTTCTAATAAACTTTAATAACTTCAATTTTAATTTGATCATTAATTAAATCATTAATTAAATCCTTTCCATTTATTTTCACAAAATTCATCATTTTTGTATTATTATTAATTCCAAAATTTTCATTTAAATCTTCAAATATTTCTTCAAAATCTTCCAAATTATTAATTATTTCTTTCAATTTATTTTCCAAAATTTTATGGTAAAAATTAAATTTTAGAGACAAAGCTTTGTAAATTTCGAAAATTCCTCTTAATTGAAATATTGTTATTAAACGATGTTTTAATTCTTCAAATGGAATTGAATTCTTTAATTTTTCTTTAAAAAATAAATTTTCTGCCAATTTTTTTCCTTCTTTATTTAAAATTTCTAACCAAGTCCTCCCACCAGTTTCGAATGTTTTCCATTTTTTATTATTTTCATATTTTTTTATAAGGTAATTATAAAAATTTAAAATTTCTTTATCATTTTTATTTTTAATGATTGCTGTTATAACATTATATTTATATTTTATGCAAATATATTTATATATTCTTTTTATAAAAATTTTCAGATTATGCATAAATATTTTTGCTTCTTTTATTCCAAATTGAAGAGTAAATTTTTCTAAAAATTGTGATAAATTATTTAAATATAAATGATTTATTTTTGCCAACAAAATATAGCAAACAATAAATTGGTCAGGGCATATCTCATCTGCCCTCATATCAGGGGGATATGCCCTCATATCAGGGCATATCTCAAGAAGCTATAATAGAGGTGGGAGCTCCGATATAAGATATCACCGATGTAGTGGGTCCAAACCCCAGAATAATGGAACAATGCAGGAGGTTTCCCGGGACTTCCCAGGAGGAACCTAAGGGTCGTCAGGCCCCTGGTTAATCTCCTGCACCAAACACACACACACACACACACACACACACACACTTGAACACTAAATATTTATTAAATCCAAACAATACATTAAACATTTATTAAAACATTTATTTAACTGGATAGGCAATCAAACAATTTAAGGTGATTGGAAATCCAATTAGTATAAGGTGATTGGAACAATCTATATGAAACATAAGCTCTAGGACATATTTCCGTCTTACACTATATTGACTTAAAATTTTAACTAACCTTGTTTATCAATATTTTCATAACATTCTCTAATTTCCTTAATTAAATTTTCATGTTCTACATATTTATTTATTTTCCTCATTAATTCCATTTTTCGTAATTTTAAATTAATTTCTTGCCAGTTATTTTCTAACTTCAATTCTTCATAAAATTCTATTTTTTCTTTAATATTTTTTAAATATTTTTTGTTTGAATTAATCATTATTTTATTTTTAACTTTATCCGGAGCATTTTTATAATCAGAAAATTTAATTATCTTCAATTTTGGCATAATTAATTGTTTAGACAAAATAGATGTTTTATATTGTTCGTTTATTGTTTTAATTAATTTAAGTTCGCTTAGTTTACGTTTCATCATCTAAAAATGTAAACGCAAATATTTAATTTATAGGTAGGGTTTGACCCCGAACGCTCGGGGCGGGTATGTCGGGGTACGGGTTTTCACATTGCTTAGGGCGAGGTTCGGGGCTGGGCAGCAAAATATAATCAGGGTTCTAGTCGGGGTTTTCGGGGTTAAAGGGAAAAATTTTTTAAGAATAAAGTTCGAAAAATAATATCTTCTAAAGACATATATATTCTTTAAAGAGAATATAGACCTCCGTTTTCCGTTGATTTTCGGGTTTACAGATCCCGATGATGGAACTGTATTAAAATTTCGTTTCTTTTGCATTTTCTATTGATATCAATAGATATGTATGTTTACAGCAGGGGTGGATCGGAATTCCGATTTCCGACTTCCGATTTCCGATTTCCGACGTTTTTTTCCTTCCGATTTCCGATTTCCGATTTCCGAAATTTTGGAAAAATTTCCGATTTCCGACAATTTTTGAAGCAAATTTCCGACTAAAAATTTTTCCAATATTTTCAAAATTTTTGCTTGTGGCGCTGAAAAAGGGAGAAATCTGGCTTCTAGCCTTCCAAAATTCTCAAAATTTTCGCCTGCGGCGCAAAAAATAGAAGAGTTTTGGCTTATGGCTCCCAAAAATCCCAAAAATTTTCGCCTGCGGCGCTGTAAAAGGAAGTTGAATGGTATATCGGAGGATTAGGATGGATTAAGGTGACTTTGAGTTATATCGTGTGATTTAAGGGGTCATAGGTAATATCGAGGGATCTGAGTGTGATATCGAGGGATTGAGTATTTCGAGCAGGGGTGGGCACCAGACAGGGGTGGGGCACTCAAATTTCCTTTATCAAATCTCTCTATATCTCATCCCTCTATCACTACTCAATTTTAATCTCCAAATATCCCTATTAATTCTATAAATTCTCTGATATCCCGTCTAATCAACCAAATCCCACGATATCTCTTCTAATTCCTTCGAATTTGACTTTTGAGTTGCAAAAAGAACTTTTACTCCCTCAAATTACACTCAATAAGGCCAAAATTTGCCACCTTACAATTTTAAATATTATTTTAGTTATGAAAATAAAAATTATATTTCCGATTTCCGCCTTCCGATTTCCGATTTCCGGCGTTTTTTTCCTTCCGATTTCCGATTTCCGAAAAAAAATCTTGATTTCCGATTTCCGAGTTCCGACTTTTGAGCCAGTTCCGATTTCCGGCTCTTCCGATTTCCGACACCTCGGACTGTTCCGATCCACCCCTGGTTTACAGGAATTTTTGTAGATTTTTCAGACCACTCCTAATCTCGAAAATTTAAAATGTGCCATCTTTTTGTTACACCGCTAAAACTGTTATTATTCTATAAAAAATTTAGGAAAAATTTTTTTGCGCGGTTTAGCTTATCTGTATTTTATTCATTAAAACCATTTACAAAAAAAATTTTTAACCGAAATGGGCCCTATTCATTGAGTTATGTCGAAAAACCATGATGTGCCATCTTTTTGTTACGCAGTGTATTTTCGATAATTTATGCAAAAATTAGGAAGGATAAGGAGAGAATATAGGGATATAAGGACTTTGGAGTATTTTCGGATTTTCTAAAATTCGAAATTGCTAAAAATTCTAACTTCGATTTTTTAAATTTCAATATTCTCTATCTATTTTGATATTTATATTGAAAAGGATTCTATACTACATATTTTCAACGTAAAAAGAAAATTATTTACCAGATTTTCAGCTTTTGGAATAATATTTTTTAAAATAGCATTTTTGGGTATTTCTATAAATAATTCAACATTTTCATATTTAATATTTTTATGAACAACTTTTCCTTGATTAATTATATTTAATTTATTAGGTAAATCTTTAAATAAAAAATAATTTTTATTTTTTTCAATTCCTTTAATTCCTTTAATTTCTCCATTTCCTTCTTTTAATTTATACCACAAAAAACATTTAAAATTTTGATTTTTTGTTAAATAATTAAATTGACGTGATTCTTGATAATCATCGCTAATTATTAATTCAACATTAATTAATGAAAAACATTTAATAATAAATAAAAATAAAATAAATAAACTTTGAATTATCAAATAATTTTTAGTCATTTCTGTAATTAGGTAAATGTCCAGCTCGTCGTCCCCATGTCCGCAAATGCCTTTCTGAAAAAATGCATTTTTCCTGCATTCTTCTCCTCTCCTCTCTCTACCATAATTTTCTCGGGCAAATGACTGATAGGTTGACAGTTTGGCGCGAATGATAAAGGGAGCAAACATGAAAAAGATTTATGATAAATAAAAATTTTAAAGTATAAAAATCTGTGATAAAGTTCTCGACTATATTTCAAGTAGATAGGTTTATTTTATAAAGAAAATGGTTTGAAAATTTTTATGGCTTCAGAAAATGTTTATAAAAATGTTTAAACAATAAATTTCAGAAAATTTTTAATTTACATATAATTCTAGCGTTCATTTAGAACCATATTTAAAATTCAGAATTAAAGAATTTTATTTAAAATCAGATCAGAATTTAAAAAATTTAATTCTGATTCTTAATTGTTTTATAATTTACTGGTTTTTATTTCCAATGACTTTATCACAGATTCTTATACTTTAAAATTTTTATTTATCATAAACCTTTTTCATGTTTGCTCCCTTTATCATTCGCGCCAAACTATCAAACTGAGAAAAAAAAATTATGGTAGAAAGAGGAGAGGAGAAGAATGCAGGAAAAATGCATTTTTTCAGAAAGGCATTTGCGGACATAGGGACGACGAGCTGGACATTTACCCTGTAATTATGTATAAATTAAATATTTATTTTTTTAATGTCTATAAGTAGGGTTGTTCACTACCGGTTATTAACTGGGTCCCCCGGTTTTCGGTTTTCGCCGGTTTCGACCCCCCGGTTTTCGGTTCCGGTTCGGTCAACTGATAGTGAACAACCCTAAATAAGCTTTTATGTAGAGACACAGATGTAAATGATAATTTGGAGGGTAAAAGGAAAAATTAGGAGCTATCAAAATTATGTCTCGTTTTTATTAGGAATTACCAGGGCTCGGATCTCAAATTTTTAAAAATCCGCAATTTTGAGCTAAAAAATCCGCATTCTACTCAAAAATCCGCAAAAACATTTTGGCCGCAGGCGAAAATTTTGAGGATTTTGGAAGGCCTTAAGAGAAAAAATGATATTTTATCCTAAAAACTACAAGAAAATATAAAAAATCCTCATAATCTTCAAAAGACCACAAAAGTCCGCAAATCCGCATTTTTAAAAATAATCCTCATCGCTCTATCAAAAAACCACAAAATGAGGAAAAATCCGCAGAAATCGAAGCCCTGCTATTAATCTATTTTAATTAATAAAAGTGCAATTTCACTTGTTTATATTTTTTAATTTTATTTTTTCAATATTATGAAATAATTATTTTATAATAATTAAGGAGGAATAAACAGTGATAAAAAAATTTATACATTAAAATAGTGTTGCCCTCTTTCACGTCTATTTAATTAATAAATAGACGTGTAAAATCAATTTTCACGAGTTTTTAAATTTTTTTAAATTATGAAATAGAATTTAAATAATAATTTATTAAAAATAATTAATTATTTAAAGGGGAATTAATGGAAATTTTTTTGAAAACTTTTTTAAAATTTTAAAATAAAAATTATATTTTATAATACAAAATTTGGAATAAAAAACAAAAAATAAATATTAAAATTAATTTAATTTTAATTATTTGAGAATTATTTGAAGAACGAAAATGTCTTTCCAAAAGTTTTGATTCTTCCATTTGCCTTCTTTGTTGTTCTTCTTTAAAATTTGTTTTTTCTTTTTTTGGCCTTTCTTCCTAAAAAGAATTTTATGTAATTTCAAAATGTTTCCAAAGTTTTTTAGGAAAAAAATTTGAAACAAAAAACGATTTTCAAAATTATTTGTGGTTAAGAAAGTCACATATCATTTAAAAAAAATTAAAAAGTTACCGGCATTAATTCACATAATTCTCTAGCTCTAAAAATATATTTTAAATTTGTTTTTCTTTTTTTTTCAATTAAAGTTGTATTAATTGTTGCTGTACTGTGTCCAACACGAATAAAAGGAAATACACAAAATTCAACACATTTAAGATGATTTAAAGCATTCCAATAATTAAGCATTTCAGGGTGGATTCGTTTTAAATCAAAACTTGAAAATAAATAAATAAAAATTCTTTAATTTTTTTTGAAAATAAAAACTTGAATTTTACCTAAGAACAGTTCCTTTATTAGGTACTTGTTGTGCTGCTGGTTTAACTGTTCCACGAGCACATCTTAATTCAGCCACAATTAATGTGCTGATCTGAATTAGTTAAATTAATTAATTATCTATTTTTAATAATAAAGGTTGGGAAGTATGGAGACTTTTAAAAAAATCAGAAAATAACGATATACTTAGAGAACGCCAAAACTCTTGGCCCTCTTTCTTAGGCTCCCAGGCTTTTTTTTGGGGTTCTGATCTTGCTTTGGAATTAGTCTTGGTCTGAGTCCTGGAAACTTTTTGGATGTTGAACGTCTCTAAAAAATAACCATATAAACCAAAACAATACATTGGGGTAATAAAAGTCAACATAAATATGTAAATATGTAAATGTTAATTTTATTTAAAGGCGGTAAATATAAAAAAAGGATAAAAATAATTTATAAATTTCCACTTAAATAAATATTTTAACAAAAAATATATATTTTCTACTTAATACTAATCCTTTTAATCTTTCTTAATCTATTAATTTACATCTATTGTATTTAGAACAAATTGGCTTTTGAGGGAATTAGTAAAAATAATTTCTTAAATAATTTTTTTTGATTTTCTAAATTCTCTATAGTTTATTTTAAAAAATATGATTGACCAAATGAATATACTATTTAAAAAAATATACCTATTTAAAAATAAAAAAAATTAGAAAATATAGGATAAAAAGCCATCGGCTTTTTAATTTTTAAATTTAAATTTTTGGTCTTTAAATAAATAAAATATATAAAAGGTACTTTTTTAAAAAAAATTTAATTAAAAATAAATTTTTAAGAATATATTTTTTTGTTTTATTTCCTTAATTATTTTAAGAATATATTTTCTCATTTTTAATAGATAAAGATGTAAATAATATACAAACAATAGTGTATATTAGTAAAATTAAATTTTGGTTGTTGTTTACTTTTAGTTAACAAAAAAATATTTTGAGAATAGAAGAATGCTTATTGACTATTCTTATGTACAATTAGTAAATGTAAAAATAAAATTTATATGTAATTAATAGGATTAAAACTAAATATTTAAATAATAATTTTAGTCTATATTTAAATTAAAAAATATTTTAATTTATAAAAAAGTTGTTTTCCCAGTTGTTTTCCCAAAATTTCCCAAATATTATAATTTTTTAAAAGACAGGGATGGGCTATCTTCCGCTTCCGTAGAATTCCGTTTTTAAAACTTTCAGCTTTTTAGAATGAGACAGGGTATAGATCCATTTATAAATTTAAAAATTAATTTTTATTTATTTATTTTATAAAACCCCATATTAAATATCTTATTTTTCCTTTTTTTATTATTACAAATTTCTCCTTTTTAATTTTAATCAAGTGGTATATTGAAGGAGTAAATATACTATTTTATTATAAGAGACGAGGATGATGATGAAAATGAAGTGGGGGTGGGAGCTAAAGATAATTTAAAATGAAATTAACTCTTCAATTTAAAATCAATTTAATTTACCAAATCATTTTGTTTAATTGAAGGAATTACAGAAACATTTAATTGATGTAATTCAGGAAATAATTGAATACGATCAAATTTAACAAGTTCATCAGCAATTTCCTCAGAACTATCCAAATTATCATTTGAGGCTTTTAAATTAAATAAATAAATTTTTTAATTTTTTTTTAAAATTTTAAATTATTAATAGAAAATTTATTAAAATGAAAAGAATTTGAATTAAAAATATTTTTATAATTCAATAAGTATTTATACCAAAATTCTCATCATCCTTATTTTCTGTTTTAGTTCGAACAATTAATTCCTGAAAAAAATTAATTAAATATTAATAATTTTTAATTCTAAATTTTTTTTTGATTTTTAACTCAAAAAGAGGGAATTCTCTATTTATTATTTTGTTTTTCCTTTTTATTTTATTTTGTTGACCGCGCTCGATTTGGTGCAATTATTTTTATAAGGTCGCAGAAATGTTAAAATAAATACAATAGAATTTAATTATATTAAATAAAAAATACAAAAACAATTTTAGAGCGGCAAAAAATTAAAAAATAAAAAGTTTTTTATTTATTTTTATTGCTGATATTATTTGTAAGAAAACGATTTTTAATTTAAAATATAACTTAAAAATCAGGAAATTTTGGGGAAAAAAAAGAAAATTTGGGAACAACTTAAGTTTTAATGATAGATAGAAAATATGTATTTTGTTTGGCGGAAAAGAACAAATAAAAATACAAAATAATTTCTATTGTAATAATAAAAAGAAAAAATCAAGGTTAAATTTCCTGTGGCGAAATTTTTATTTACAAAAAATAAAAGTGCCAACAAAATAATAATGAATGTTTATATTTTTAATAATAAATTTTTAGAAAATATTAAAATAAAAACTCAAACTTATTTTTGACCTTTCCTTTTGTTTCCTTTTTTATATTATTTAGACTTTGATTTTAAATTTAAAAATTTTTTTCAAATTAATTCCAACCAAATTAATTAAATATTTAAATTTCCAAACCTGTTTAGTAGCCAATTCTTTTATTTCAGAAGAAGAATCTATGTTTTTATTCTCTCCGTTTTTGTCCAAAGAAAATACAAGTCTATATTCTATTCGAAACGCAAACCAATTACCGGGGGTTAAACCATCAAAAGTAAATAACTAAAATTTAATTGAAAAAATATTTTTTTTTAATTTAACCAAGATTATTTTAATTTAAAAATTAAAAATTAATTTTCCAAAAAAATCCTTCATAAAATTTAAATTTATTTTTATCCATTTAATTTTGAATATTTTCTTTAAAAATAATTAACTTTCTTTGGCAATTTTTCATAACTTTTTGACTTTTCCTTCTTTTTATTATTTCCTTAACTCAAAACTTATTTTTGACCTTTCCTTTTCTAAAATAGCTATTTCCTTTTAAAAAATATTTAAAAACTAAAACTGGAAAATTAAAGCTATTTTCAAAGATAAATTTGGGAAAAACAATTTTTTTTAGTCAAAAATTAAAAGATAAATAAAAAATAAATATTTTTTAAATTTTTCTTTTCTATTTTGCAAATGAGTCGAAAAATTTATTTAAAAAAGGAAAAGAAATATTTGTATAAAAACTTTCTTAAAATAAATGACCAAAGGAAGTACTCCCAAAAAATTAAAAGATTAGAAATTAAAGAAAATATTTTTAAAGAAAAAAGTTTTAAATTACCGTAAATATACTCTAATATAAGCACAATCAAGATTGTGGAGGGTATAGGGCATACATGTCTAGTGCCGATCCGGCGTAAAGTCGAAAAGAAAATGACAAGTTCAATCGAAGGTAAGGGAGATGTGCCGTCGAATTGACGGCATTGTTAAAAAACACTACATACATATAAGCCCATCGAGGAGACCTATTGAAAAGTTTAAGTCCAAGGCTTCTACTAGAGTATTTTTTACGGTAATATAACTTTTTAGAAAAAAAATAAAATATTTTTAAATAAAAATAGTTTTTATTATTAAATAATAATAAAAACAAAATTTTTCATTTAATTACAAAAAAAATTAATTTTTCTTATTAAATTTTTCCTCTTAAAAAAAGTAAAATTCTAATATCTTGTATGTTCATTTACTTAAAAAAATAAAACGATAAAATCTAAGTAAAACACTTATGGGAATTAATTTAATTTAACACTTTTACTTTTTTTCTAAAAAATAATAAAAATAAAAATAATGCCTGTGCATTGTAACGAGCACCAGTCAGCTCACTTTTTCGAAATTCTCGTAGTTTTTCTAAATCAAATATTAGAACGCGCATATCAAAGCGATTTACATTTAAAGCATCGGCCATCTATGTGAAAGTTTTAAATTTATTCTTTTTTGATTTAAAAGAAATTATTTTTTTGGAATGTTCTTGGGAAAATTTAGACTGGACAGGATTCAGCACAAAAGTTGTTTGAGACGTCATTCAGTCTCATAAATGCAAATCTCATAAAAATAAAATATTCCAAACAAATTTTAACAAAACATTTTGTTTAGAAATTAATATCAAAATTATTATAGAAAGGTTTTGGGAATATTTAAATTAAAAAAAATAAACCTCAATAACAACAGAACGTGTGCTTACTGATTTAATTGAAAAATGAGGGACTCCTAAAGCATAATAAAGTTGAAATATAAATATTAATAAAATATTTTTATTTAAGTAATATTTTGAGATTAAATAATTAAAATTATTTAACATATTTTCTGTAAATTAATTTTTTGAAAATTAAAAGTTAATTTATTAAATAATTAACTTTTATAATTATTTAATTTAAAAAATTTTTGTTAAAAATTAAAAAAATTTTTTCTAAAATATTTTAAATTTAGTTTAAATTAATTAAACAAACAAAGAATATATTTTTAAATAAAAATATTTATTAAAAATTTTTTTATTCTTTAAACTTTATTAAAAGGTATCTTGGAGGAAATGCCCTCTTGATGTAGAAGAATAAATAAATGAAATATTAGAGGCATACATAAAAAATTTGTAAATGGAAAGGAAAATTGAGAATGTAGAAAATAAAAGGCGGAGTTATTTTGTAAAAATATCTATGTATTTATTTAAAAAAAAATATTTTACAGAGAATACATCTAAAAAATTAATTAAAACCGTGAATATTTTTAAATAAATTTTTGAGAAAAATATTTAAATAAATTAAAATCCTCGATTGACAAAAATCTCGTTGGATAGGAATTCTGGTTTCTGCCTCCGATTTACAGCGTTTCTTCCGATTTCCGTTTTCTGACATATTTGCTATTTCGACATAATTTCGGTTCTAAATTTACAAATTTTATTAAAATAATATTTTTTCAAATTGAGAATTTAGAGAATCAAAACCCTGGAATTGAAGGAGTGAATATTTCAGGGTTTTGATATGTCTGGATTTTTCCTTATTTTGTGGTTTTTGATAGGGCCATGAGGATTATTTTTAAAAATGTGGATATATAATGGGGATTTTTTTTTTGATCAAAATTGATTTTTATAAATTCGAGATCGAACCCCTGGAATATTTCTAGAAATATAAACTAAAAGCCTAATAACTTTAAAAATTGAAAAAAATAAACAAAACATCATTTATAAATTTTTACTTTTAAAATTAAAATAAAAATATTAATTTCCTTATTGTAAAAAAACTAACACCCAAAGAAAAACAATAGAATCGCTAATTATTTACTTTTAAAAAAATAAAACAAAAATACTAACCTTCTATTTGAATTTAAAAAAAAACAAAAAAATATTCATTGAAAACTCATCAAATTTGCATTCATTCCAGTTTATTTTTTTTCTTGGTTTTCTTTAGAAACAATGAAGGCTTTTGTGAATTTGTTAGTAGCTAATATCTCCCCTTAAAGAATTTTATTTCTAACATTAGTATAGTGTTGTGTGTTCCCCTCCTCATGAATAAACATGTAAAGATAAAAAAAGTGTGAATGAATTTAAAATGAAGTATAGACTAAAAAATTAAAAAATATTTTTAAGAAAAGTATTAACTAAAAAAAGGGATATTTAAATTTAAAAAACGTTGATCTTGAGATTCAATCAGTGCAAAAACGAGGTACGAGTATTTGATTAATGATAAGCTAATTGTCATCAAGGTATTTTACTTCTAGATATTTACTTAAAATTTATAATAATTTAATTATTTTATCAAAAGTTTCTTTTATGTAATTTTAATGGAATGCGCGAAACTTTTAAATAAAAATGTTGCAATAAAAATTTATTTAATATAAAAAGGCAACAGCAAAAAAAGGTTTAAATTTTTAATAATTTTACAACAAAACCATGACGATTCTCCTCAAATAAAAAATAATATTTTTATTTATTTTTCTGTGTAAATAGCTGTTTAACATTACTCTTTTCATACTCATTTTCCAGAATTGTGGGAATGTAAACAAACAAAAATGACAATTTTTTTAAAAACCTTTTTATTAATTGAAATATTTCGTAGAATTGTAGACCTAAAAATAATTATAAAATTTTGATTTGAGAACAGAATTTCTTTTTTTTAATTTAATTTTTCAAGTTTAATTATATAAATAAATACCGTAAAACCTGTATTAATTACCCTCCCTAAAATAATCACCCCACTTCTAGAGGAAGAGGGAAACAACAGCGCAAGTCCGAAACAATAATTGCCCAGGCTAATTATTCAAAGTTTTACGGTATATGTATAGTGCACGATTCTAATTAAATGTATAAAATAATTTCTAAAAAATTTAATTTAAATTATAATAGTGTAACTCAATAAATAAGCATATTTATTTATTACGATGCAGGTGAAAATTTAAACTAAAATAAAAATATATTTATTTTTATTGATAAAATTATTTTTCTGAAATAATTGTTAATCTGAATTTCTTAAATGTTTCAGATAAATACAAATAAAATTTAATTAAAAAGATAATTAAATTCCAAAATTTATTCAAATATTTAAACAAAAATAATTAAATAATATTTATTTTATTAATTAATTAATTATTTAATTTAAAATTTTTTAATCGATTTGTCAAGTCACTTGTCTAATTTTGAAATTCAAGACACGTGAAAGAAATCAAGTGAAAGAAATCAAGTCAAGTGCCATCGAATGGAATCCTCGAGAAAGTCCATATATTCGCAATTATTAATAAAAAAATAATTATTTACATATTTATATATATTTTTTAAATCAACAATTTTTTTGGACAATTAAGATTTAAAAAAATAATTTAGAATATGTCTCTTGATAAATATTATTTTTAATAAATTATTTAATTTTTAAAATTAATTCGAGAAAATGAAAATTATCAAAAACAAAAAAAGAAGGAAAAAGAGGGAAAAGTTAATTGAAGCTGAAAACATGGAAGGAAGAACCTGAAGTGCCGTATATCTTCTAATAGAAGCACACTCTCTAGTAGAAGCACACTCTCTAATATAAGCACACCCTACGAGAGGATCGAAAAATACAACCACATGTGGTTCTATTAGAAGATTTACGGTATATGACTGGTTTTGATACTTAAAGTTGATTAAAAATTAAAAAGATAAAGCTGCGAATAAATGTACAGTTTTAGCGATAGCGATTAATTCAACAATAACCTCTCTTACAATGCCCACACAAAGCGTTGTGAATGTAGTTTGTAATTTTGAGAGGGAAGGTAATATGTAAAGGGCATTGTGACTTATGACTTTTTGCCTATGTAAAGATGGCATTTAAAGGCATATGGATGTCCATGTCTAGCTCTTCATAATCGACAGCTTCTCCGATTTCTCTCTATCTCTACCCCTTAGTCAACGTGTTGAAATCGCAACGCATCTCTATATATCCCGCCTCTTAACTTTTGCCATTTTACTGCCTCGAAAGCCATTCACATTCAAATTCCCTATCTAAATTAAATTCATTAGCGGAAAATCCCTCAATTCCCCAATCTGTTAACTCCTTAAAATTTTAAACAAATTGTATAGCCAAAATATTTGGCAAGGACAACTAGGATGGATATGAGAGTTGTAATAATACTCTTATCCATATTACTCCCCAGATCTGTAAATGGCGACGGATCTGCACTACCTGGAAATTGCACTCAACCACCAAACACCTCAATGATAATCTACAACAAGGATGATCCAAATATTTTAACTCAGAAAACTCCAGCTGGAGAGTGTGAATGCATGTCGGATCCTACAAAGAAAATATATTTCTTCAGTCCTGGAGAGCAAATCCCGCCGACTGGTCCAAAAGCAGGAGAGTCTCCAATAGGCATGCAATGTAGAAAAATGGAAGATTATTGTGTTTGTGATGAATCTGACGTTTGTTGGACAGTAAAAAACGCGTATGCCGAACTGATTATTAATTCATATTGCGATTCGAGTAATTATTTATATCTTAGTTAAGTTAATTAAATTTTATATTTAATTTAAGCCTGTCATATGTATGTAAGAATGAACAACATTGAACCAAAAACTCAAACTCTTGAAAGTGATAATGGACAGCAAATCAAACTCAGTGATCAACTAATGAAGATAAATGAAAAACAGCATTCATTCAAAAAGATGCAAAGTGATTCAAATGCTTATGTAAAAGTATGTGGTAAAAGTCTTATATTCCATTGAGGAAAGAAGTCTTGTATTCCTCGATATCCGGTCAAATCCTCTTCCATATCCACCTAATCCCGCAATATTTCTTCAAATCCTATAATATCCCTTTAACTACCAGTATAGATCCTACTTAATCTCCTGATATCCGTTCAGATAAAAAAATCAAGAATAAAGCCTGGATCCAAGAAATAATCCTTGATTTTTCCTTGACTCAAGATCAAGAATCTGGTCAAGGTACCCAACCGAAATCAAGGTCAAAGATCAAGGTTTTTTGAAAATTTCGCTCTCTAGTATTCCATCTTATTATTTCTAGGGATAAAATGTTTTAAAAATAAATCGGGATTAAATCTATTACTACCACATCCCCAACACATTGACTCCCACAACTTTTTAAATAAATTTCGATTATTAGGCAAAGAGTATCAGCTGCTTAACAGCGGGAAGTAAATGTGCTCCTACAAAATGTGAGAATATAACGACATCGACTCCAACTACTCCAACAACACCAACGACTCCTACAACGCCAACGACTCCGACAACTGAGACTACTCCGACAACACCAACGACTCCAACTACTCCCACAACGGAGACAACCCCCACAACCCCAACTACACCAACCACTCCTACTACAGAAACTACTCCCACAACGCCAACGACCCCGACCACTCCTACTACAGAAACTACTCCCACAACGCCTACTACACCTACGACTCCGACAACTGAAACTACTCCGACAACGCCAACGACTCCGACTACTCCTACAACAGAGACTACTCCTACAACGCCTACTACACCTACGACTCCGACAACTGAAACTACTCCCACAACGCCAACGACCCCGACTACTCCTACAACAGAGACTACGCCTACAACGCCTACTACACCTACGACTCCGACAACTGAAACTACTCCGACAACGCCAACGACTCCGACTACTCCCACAACTGAGACAACCCCCACAACCCCAACTACACCAACCACTCCTACTACAGAAACTACTCCCACAACGCCAACGACCCCGACTACTCCTACTACAGAAACTACTCCGACAACGCCAACGACTCCGACTACTCCTACAACAGAGACTACTCCCACAACGCCTACTACACCTACGACTCCGACAACTGAAACTACTCCGACAACGCCAACGACTCCGACTACTCCCACAACTGAGACAACCCCCACAACCCCAACTACACCAACCACTCCTACTACAGAAACTACTCCCACAACGCCAACGACCCCGACTACTCCTACTACAGAAACTACTCCGACAACGCCAACGACTCCGACTACTCCTACAACAGAGACTACTCCCACAACGCCTACTACACCTACGACTCCGACAACTGAAACTACTCCGACAACGCCAACGACTCCGACTACTCCTACAACAGAAACTACTCCCACAACGCCAACGACCCCGACCACTCCTACTACAGAAACTACTCCCACAACGCCTACTACACCTACGACTCCGACAACTGAAACTACTCCGACAACGCCAACGACTCCGACTACTCCTACAACAGAAACTACTCCCACAACGCCTACTACACCTACGACTCCGACAACTGAAACTACTCCCACAACGCCAACGACTCCGACTACTCCTACAACAGAAACTACTCCCACAACGCCTACTACACCTACGACTCCGACAACTGAAACTACTCCCACAACGCCAACGACTCCGACTACTCCTACAACGGAGACAACCCCCACAACCCCAACTACACCAACCACTCCTACTACAGAAACTACTCCCACAACGCCAACGACCCCGACTACTCCTACTACAGAAACTACTCCCACAACGCCAACGACCCCGACTACTCCTACAACAGAAACTACTCCCACAACGCCTACGACACCAACAACACCGACAACTGAGACTACCCCTACAACGCCTACTACTCCAACAACACCTACTACTCCCACTACGCCATGCTATGCTCCAACTCAGTGTATTCAACCACCACTTACTGCTATGCTTGTCTACAACAAGGAGGATCCGAAAATAAAAACACAAGTGACACCTGCAGGAGAATGTGATTGTCCGTCCTGTCCAGAGAGTAAGATGGTCTTTTTCCATCCTGTTCCCAAAATTACGACTGGTAAAGATGCTGGATCTTCCCCCATTAATATGCAATGTTCAAGTATGGAAAGCTTTTGTGTTTGTGACGATAAAGGTGTTTGTTGGAAGTTGACTAATGCATTGGCTCAATTAGTGATTAACTCGCATTGTGATTTAACTAATTTGAGTGTTTGTCATATGTATGTGAGAATGAACAATATTGAACCAAAAACTCAAACTTTGGAAAGTGATAATGGACAGAAAATTACACTTGACGATCAATTGATGAAAATTCCAGGCACTAACCGAAATATGTACAAGCCAATGATTAGCTCTGCCAATCATTATATCAAGGTTCATTGCTTATTTTTTAAATCAGTCTTTACTCGTAAATTTAGGCAAAAAGTATTAAATGTCTTGCGGAAGGAGAAACATGTGCTCCAATCAAGTGCGAGAGTATATGTACATCAACACCTACAACACCCACTACGCCAACAACACCCACTACCCCAACAACTCCCACAACTCCAACAACTGAAACCTCGACAACAAAACCAGATGGTAATATCTTTAAATATACCTAAAAATATACAAAATTAGATAAAATTATTTTAATAATTTTTTATCATTCTAATTTAATTAATTTAGATTGTAAAAATAAAATAGGCTTTATGTGTCTTTCCCACAAAATGTGCAAAATCGAAGACAATGATAACTTCACTTGGAAGAAATTGAAAAAAGCGTACATAGAAAATTGTTGTGCTACGTGTCATGCTATAACTGCTTGAAAGAATGGATTTGATGTGTTGCAAGGAATTGGCAAGACGGAATGACTAAACAAACGGAAAAACTTTTTAAATTATTTTATATACCTACATCCTCTTTATACATATTTATACCTACATCCTCTTTATACATATTTCCCGTTGATTGAGTTATGAATTTTTGAATTAAAATTTAAAACATTTTTTGGAATATGTAAAACTAAAATTCAAAACTCTTTGAAATCATGTAAATATGTATTTACTTCTTTAAATTAACCATTTATTATTGTCACCGAGTGATTTCGCCAAAAAATACCCTATTTGTGAATGTTTTTTCTAGTTTATTTGGGGCATTATTTAAAATTTTTTAAATTTTCTTTTAACAAAAGATTTTTTCATTTAACATTTATATCTATGTGTATTCATTTAAAAATGTTTATTCCGGTTTTTGGGTAGTTTATAAAGACACCTACCCATTACTAAGCTAAGGTGTTCTCCCTTAGCTTAGTAATGGGTAGGTGTAGGTCAAAAAAAGTTTCCAAAATAAAAAATAAACAACAAATTTTACAAAAAACAACAAAATTTTTTTATATACTGGATTCTCTTCGGATTATAATATAACCGGAATCAACATTATGTACCTTATTTTTATGTAAATTTATTTAACGTTTTTATCCTCATAAAGGATTATTTGGTAAATTTTGTTTTGGGAATTCGAATTAAATTGGTGTTTTTAAAAAAAGTTTCCAAAATAAGTTAAAATTTAGTAGATGTTTGAGTTTAGGTTTAATTTAAGTATTATTTTTTGTTAAGGATTACTTAGAGATTTTATCGGAAAATTTTCAAAAAATGGCATTCTTACGTCGATTTATTAAATTTTTTTCAAAAATCCTTCTAAATTTTTAGATTATTTCTAGGAATCTGATTAAGATTTACTACCTAATTAGTAATTATGAGAGACGAAAGTGAAAACATATTAGTAATTTTTTAATAAAATTTTAAAAAATAAATGAAAAGCACTTTTACATATTTTTAAGTAGTTATTAATAATTTTAGTTAATATTTAAACAAATAAATTATAACATTTCCCCAGGCATTTCTTCATCATCCTTTTCAACAACACTTACTTCTTCATCTAATAAATTAACACACTTTCCATCCCTTTTAAATTATTATTTTTTTATTTAAAAATTAATTTAATTATTTTTACCTTTTTGGGGGTAAAAACACAACACTATTCCTCATTGTTTTTAGCCCTTCCCTTCTATCATCCTTAACACCCATAGCAGTACCTAATGCTGAAAGAAGTGAACGTGCTGAACTTCTTCTAATATAATCATTATTAATAACAGAATAATATCCATTTGAATTAAAATTTGGACTACTTGTTGTTAAATGATTATTGTTGTTGTTAGTGTTTTGGTGATTTTGGGCATTTGTCATTAATGCAGCTGCCGCCTAGAAATTAAAACATCTTTAGAAGGATTATAGTTTTAATTTTTTATATCATCATAATGGATACTAAACAATTTAAATTGTATTTTTTCCAATTTTGGTAGTCAATGGGTGAAAAAAATGCTTAAGTGATACCCGGGTACACAGTTTTACATACAATTTCCAGCCCAAAGTTGTATGTAAAATAGGGTTTTAACTGTTATTATAATGGAGTATTGTTTGTGAAATTAATTAAAAATTTTTTGTTAGTAATTCAGAAATATCCACGTTGATTACAAACAATTAACTAATAAATAAACACCTGTGATTGCCTTCTTCTTTCAAGCACTTTTCTAATTGTTTCTCGAAATTGTGGATTAAAGAAGCTATAAATAATTGGATTCCAAACAGCTAGTAAATTAATTATATTTACCTATTTTTATTTAATTTAAAAATTACCAGAAGTCATTGCAGTTGAATGGGAAGCTGCAAAAATTAAAGAAAACCAGGCTGTATTTGCCCCACTTTCAATTGAAGTTTCTAATTGTTTTGTATTATCTATATTAATTAATTCATCATCATTAACACTATTTTCATTATTTAAATCTCTCCATAAATTAATTAAATTCATTGGAAGCCAGGCTAAAACTAGACCGGCAACCTGAAAAGAATTTTAAGATCAAAAATTCCTTTTTTCCCTTACCATAGTTGCCATCATTAAATTTGTTTTGCTTTTTTGACTTTTCATTCTATCCTTACTTTCCTGTAAAATAACCATTTGCCTTTCACTCCTTCGACGCATTTGAAGGCGAATTAATTGGCCTAAAATTGAATTATTATCTTTAGAATTTTTATTTTTAATTTACCAATTTGCCAATAACATAAAGTTGAAATTAATACAGGCAATCCAAATTGAACAATTAAAACTAAAATTCCATAAAATTTTCTTAAACGACTTCTGCCTGATTGTGTATCTGTGTCTGGCCTAGAAAATTAATTTTTAAAAAATTTAAAAAATAATTTATTTATTTACCAATTTTCTTCACAAAATTGACCACAGAAAGGAGAATATTCAACTGTAGAAGAAAATATACCAACAGGCATTGCACAGACGTAACCAAGCATCCAAAGTGAAGCAACTATTGAGAGTGCCGTTCGAAATTTAATTTTCTAAAAAATTAGTTTTTTTAATAATTTCTAAATAAAAATATTTAATAAATTAACAAATTATTTGTAAAAAATATTTTACTTGTTTAGTTGGATGCTTAATAAGAATATAACGATCTACAGCAATTGCAGTTAATGTAAAACTTGAAACAAAAACAGCACCTCCCTTTAAAATAAAAATTAAATTAAAAAATAATTATCATTATTTTACCTGAAATATTCCCATTAATTTACAAAAAAATGTTGGAAAAACCCAATCCCTAGTAAATATTGAAACAGCAGTTATGGGAAGACTAGTCATTGACATTAAAATATCTGAGGCTGCCAAACTGCAAATAAATACTGAACGGACTGAGGAAAGTTGAACCTTAAATGGGAATTAAAAAAAATAATAATAAATTAAAAGAGGATCTCAATTTTTCTTAAACCTTGGGAGTAAAAATTGTATATAAAATCGAGTGCACTGAGGTGGGGGTATTAGAAAGACCAGCCCTCTCTTCAAGGATCAACCAGATTAAAAAAAAAGTGTTTAAAATGGGGTTTATTTTGTTGGATAAATTTAGATTGGACTGCATTTAAAACTTATTGTAAAATATAAGTTAATCTTTAAAAAGTTGATAGAAATTTTAAAAGATAATTTATTTTAACTTTGAATAATAATTTTTTATGTATTTAAATTAGGGTAGCACCTCGTCCCCTGAAACCCCGACGAATTTTTAGGCTACTCTAATCTAAAATAATAATTCTTTTATTTAACAAATTACTTGTTTAAGGGAAACAACATACAAAACAGAAACATTGCCAAGAATGGCAGCTAACCAAATAATTAAATATAAAAACGAAAAAATTAATTGTACAGGCAAAAGGTCAACCATTTCAGGAAAACTTGACTAAAAAATTTTTTTTTCCTAAATTTCATTTTTTCCTTTACTTGAATTGGAAGGCATTGATTATTGTTTGGTATTGGATGTTTTCTCCAAAGAAAATTTGGCCAAACATTTGCATTAACTAATTTAACTGGCCATTCTGAGGGGGGAATTAAATTATCCGAAAAATGTTGTTGTTGTAATTGTCTTTGATTTTGGTGGTTATTATCGTCGTTATTTAAAGAAATTTGAGAATAAAAATCCATTTTTGATAATTCTTAATATTATTTAAAAAATTATTAAAAATATTATTAAAAAAATTTTTTTTAATTATTTAAATGCTATGATTTTTTCTTTATTTTTAAATAACAAAAAAATAGATTTATTTAAAAATAAGTATTTCTATTTCTAACTATACAATAGACAGAAATAATTTTAAATAAGATAAATATATTTATTATTTTTATTTAGAAAATTAGCTAAGAGTTTTTCATTGTTCTGAATAAAAATAAAAAATATTCTGCAAAATAAACAAAAGAAAATAAAATAGAAAAAATAAAGGTGTGGGGTTTTAAATATTTGGAGACCAAGGGGAGGGGAGGGGAGCTACAGCAATTAATTAAGTTTTTTTAATTGAAAAAAAGGAAAAGAAAGTAAGTTTTTAGAGGTTTCTAAATAAATATATAATTAATCTAAAAATATAATTTTTGGTACAAATAAAATTAAATTAGGTAACTTGAAGCTAAAAATTATTTTTCAAAGATTTTTCGATCTTATTTAAATGCTAATTTTTAGCACGAAATGTTAAAATAATAGTTAATTTAATTCTTTTTTTTGTAAATTAAAATTATAATTCTAAAAATATTTAAATTTATTTTAAGAAAATTAAAGTATTTATTTTTTACAAAAAAAAGAGTTTATTAAATTATAAAAAAATTTTTATTTTAATTTTTTAAATAAAAATAATTTTTTTTTTAAAGTAAAGATTAAGAGAATTTATATTACAAAGAATTAATTAAAATATCAAAATCTTTTAAAAACTTAAAAAAAATAATTTTCTTTTAAGAAAATCAAAAGTTTAGTCAAGCAGATTAAAATTAAATCTTTTAAAAACTTTTTTAAAAATTAATTGAAATGGAAATTTTAAATTAATTCCGTCGTCAATATTAAAATATATAAATATTTATACTTAAATATGTGTACTTACTTTTCATTAGAAAAAATTGCAAAAAGTTTAAAAAAGTGGAAAATTAAAATTAATTTTCTCACGTAAAATGTTTAATAATTAATATTAATTAATTTTTAATTAAATACTTATTATTTTTTAAATAACATTTTCTAATTATAATTTAAAAAAGGATAAAAAATAAAAATTAAAAAAATCTATTTGTATTAATAATTAACAAGAAGATCTTTAATTTAAAAAAATCTGTCAAATTAAATGGATTAGGCTTATTTTAAAATTAAACAAGATAATTTTTCGTTAATATTAATTATCTCTCAAAACTAAAGTTGGGCGGGATCGAGATTGAAAAACCGGGATAATCCGCCCGATCCCGCCCAGCTCTACATACTCAAAACTGAATTTAATAATAAAAAAGGCAATTTATAAGTTAAAAATATTTTTGAAACTAATGTTAAATTAAGATTTTATTGAAATTTCGGTTAACTAAGTGTTAAATACTTGTGTTAAAAAATAAACACAAATGTAGTTCACAAAATTTTTTTATTTTTAGGGCTGAAATTTAAAAATTAATTATAATTCTAAATAAAAAAATAAGAGAAGAAATAAAAATTTTTAATAATAATCTAAAATTTAATTTTTTTCAAGTTAATTAATCAAAATTCTATCTAAAAATTATTAAATTAATTTTCTATTAAATATCATTTTTATTTTAAAGAAAAATGTAATAAATTAACCGCGCAATAAAATGATAAAAAAGACACATTTCTTCAATTTTTCCCCCCAAAAAAGTAATTATTACTTGTCTTATAATCAATAAAATAGTTAAAAAGTAAATATTAAATTAAATATTTTATTTCACTTGCCTATCCCAATTAGAATTGCATGAAACTATTAAAAATAGGAGAAAAAAGTAAAAGGAATATTTAATGTATTTTTTGATACTTTTTATTTTTAGTATTTAAATTGTTTTAAAAATAAATAAAATATTTTCAGGTGTTAAATACTAGATTAAAATAATAAGTATGAGATATTAATAAAAATAAAATTAAAATGAATTTATGTAAATAAATAAAAGGGCAAGAGATTAAAAATAGATAAATAAAGTTGAGAATTATTTATGAAAAAGTTGATATTCAGGTTAGTGTCAGTGAAATAAAAATATTTTAGAGGAAATGCTGAATTGAATTGGAGAATTCTCTAAAATTATCTTCGAGGATAAGGTTGGAGGCAGGGATTGGACGGATAAATAAAAAAAAAGTCGGGGTCTTGGGAACCAGTCCTATCATTGGTTGGCAGTTCTAAAAACTACCGGGATGTTCTGAATTTTGTCGAAAATAATATTTAATAAATAAAAAATGCTATTAAATATTTAAAAATAAAGAAAAATAAATAATATCCTCTATGTATATTATCATAAAAAATTATTTTTCACAAAATAATATTCATTGTTTATTTATTTAATCCCAAAAATAATCTTGCCGCCTCCTCAAAACTTTCTATTTTTAATTATTAAGAAAAGAATAAATATATTCAGTTATTAAAAAATATAAAAATAATAAAAACAATGAAAAAGAAGATGAGTAAATAAATAAAAAATTATATTTTAATTTCAAAAAATAATTTTACGTATAACTAAAATTTAAATATTTTTAATATGATTTAAATAAATATAATCAAGATTTAAAAAATTACAATATTCTTAAAAAATAAAAATTAAAATTTAGGAAATCTTGGGTATGTTAATTAATTAAAAAATTAATAATTTAAAAGAGAAGACAAAAAAAAGTAAAGAATAGATAAAATAAAAATATATATTTAAAGACTATTTATTACCAATAAAAATATTTAGAATATTCCATTACTTTTTCTCTCCCATTACTTTTTTTGGTTACATAAATATACCTACTTCTAAGAAATATATTTTAGAAAAGCCTCTCTTCTCCTCCTTTTAATAAGTTGGAAAAGCCTTTACTTAGTAATTAAACATTATTTTCTCGTTCTCTGTTTTTTATTTGTTTAGAAAAAAACCGGAAAAAGCGTGGTGTTTTCAGGGAAACCTTCTCGTCTTTTAAAAATCCATTCTTCTTTGAGTTTTAAGTTTGTTTTGGGTTCCGTATCCGCAGGCCCCGAAACCCCAAAAACTGTTCGGAATTTATGTCAAACTTGGAACCAAAGAAAGATGGAATTTGCCAATTAAACAAATTGTTTTGATGTGTAAATTATTATTTTTTTATATTATTATTATTCTTTTAAATATAATTAATTGAAAATTAATCTTTAGAATTATTGAAAATTAATTAAATTTTATAAGTTTTAAATTAAATAAATTATTCTAAAACTAATTATTTTTAAATTAACTACAAATTTTTACACGAGAAATACATCAAATTTAAGTTTATGGAAATTTATTTAAACCTAATTGAGGGATTTCAGATTTTAATATTTTTAAGAAACTCGACAAATTTTTAACAAAAATTATTTAAAAATAACAAAAGTTGGAATGAAGTTAAACAAAAATTTTTATAAATTTATTTTTTGTTAGTTTTTGCTTTTTTAACATTTTATATCCTTTCTCTAATGAAGGAAAATGTTATGTATCGACTTGCGGTGTGTCCGATACTAACAGAAAGACTAACTAACGGCTAACTAACAAAGGTTTATCACAAGGCAACAATACAATAGAAATGACGAGACTATGCGTTGACTACGACTAACAATAGGCTGACTGACTGACTCGGTAACTGACTCCCCGACTACTAAAAGGCTTCGCCTTTTATACTAAGCACGCCACCCTAACACCTCCCTTCTTTAATTAAGTCGGGACTATGTGCCGACTTTTTTTTCGACTAGACTTGGTGGACTTAAACTACTAGTAACCAACACAAACAAAACATTGAAAATACAAAGGGCCAAAATACAAAGTGAGCAACAAAAGGGGGAGATACAATAATTACACAAACAAAATTTACAAAACAATATTATCACAATTTTATTTACTTCCTATTTACATCCCATCTATTTCCGATCATCTCCCGTCTTCGTGCTCGCGTGCATTGGCTCATCGGTTGGCTTCACGTTTTCTTCGCTCACCAGTTCGATGTCCACGTCCTGCAAGTCGTCTTCTTTCTGAATGATCCGGATGTTCTTCTTGAAGATCTCTGAAAGCTTTTCTTTATCTTCTGCTCCAAGACTTTCGAACGAGCCGGACTTCTGATCCTCTTTGGACTGACTTTTCATCGTAGAATCATCGAACCACTTCTTCTTTCGAATAAACCACTCCTCGCGACTGACTATGGCTCTCAGCCTTGGGACTTTGACTTTATATCCAACTTCGAATTTACTCACAATAGTCCCAGGCAACCATACTTTCTTGCCATTTTTATCTCTGTTCATGACTACGACTTGTGTGTCTACTTTGAATCGACTCGAACTTCCCGAATAATTTGACTTTCCCTTTAAGAATCCTGACTTCGTCGAGCCTTGAGTAACACGACTACTCTTTCTAATATTCTCCTTCAACTTTGGGACTTCTACTGTCAGAATATGTGGGACTGAAGAATCAACTTCTACTTGATTTACTTCTGGACTATCGACTCGCTTAAACCTTTTCTTTGGTTTCCTGCAATTTCGACTAATATGTCCGACTATTCCACAATTATAACACTGACGTGATTCAACTTGGCGTTCTTTTTGCTTTGACTTCATTCTCGCTCGTTTCGACTGTCTGCTCCGACTATGTTCGATCCGACTAACAGCATTTACTTCAACAAACTCTTTAGGTCCACTCTTGACCTTTGACTGACTATCGAACATTTTCGCTTCCGACTTATTACTCAAATAGTTTCTCACTTCTTCCATCAAATCCTTCAACGTGCAGACTTCCGACTTCGCATACTTCTCTACAAATTTCAGACTGATCTGTCGTACGTCCAGCGCCTTTTCTGGAATGCCTGCTATAAAGACTAGAATCTTGCATTCCTCGACTGTCAAATCCATATTCGCTTTCTCGCATTCCGAATTGACTAGAGTCCCGAAATCTAGAATTTTCTCTACTGATGGACATCTCATTTTCATGACTTCGAATCGCTTGACTAATTTGGACCGAGGGTCACAGAATTCCTTTAACAACTCCCCGACTAATTCTTCAAAGTCCATCTCCACTAATTCTCTGGGCAGTAACTTTTGCGCCATTTTCGAATACTCCACTTGCCCCAACTTATCTACTAACAATCGGACTTTGACTTTCTCGTCTAAGGACTTTGCATCTACCTCAAAGTAGGACTTGTTCTTAGCGTACCATGACTCAAATGTGACCCCCTTTTCAATGTCGGCTTGGAACTCTGTAATCAGCAACTTTAACTTACAATACAGGTCCGTTGACTGTTTCTCTTCAGACTCGGTCCCGGCTGATTTTCTTTTCATCACCTTTTCCAGAATTTGGCCGAATTGTTCTGACTGTGCTTTCTGCAGTTGACTGAACATCTCATAGAATTTTCCTTCGTCCATTTGACTGAATTATTTGACTAATCAAACTGACTTTGACTATGGGTCTGCCTGTTCGATTTTTTTGACTACTCAATTAAGAGTTTAGCTGTTCGACCGCGCCACTGTTATGTATCGACTTGCGGTGTGTCCGATACTAACAGAAAGACTAACTAACGGCTAACTAACAAAGGTTTATCACAAGGCAACAATACAATAGAAATGACGAGACTATGCGTTGACTACGACTAACAATAGGCTGACTGACTGACTCGGTAACTGACTCCCCGACTACTAAAAGGCTTCGCCTTTTATACTAAGCACGCCACCCTAACAGAAAAGCTGTGAGCGGATGAACGCTTTTACTTCCTTTTCTCTCCTAAGGGGGTGCATTGAGGGATTTTATTTTTTGCCAAAGAAAATTTAAAAGTAAAGAAAGTATGTATATGAAGGGCTTTTAATGTATTTTTTATGAACGAAAATATACTATAGACAGATTTTTTGCTTTTTTGATTTTTTATGAGCTTTGTGTTTTTTGCTGATTTTATTTTTTTAGTTAATTTATTTATAAAAAAGAGAGAGGAAGGAATTATTTAAATTATTTAATTAATTTAAAGTAGAGTTGGCCGGGATCGGGATCCCGGTCGGGATCGGGCGGGATTATCCCGGGTTTTTCGAATCCCGATCCCGATTTTTCTGATCCCGAGACCGAAAGGTGAATCCCGATCCCGGTTTTGGATGATCCCGATCCCGAGCCGGGATCGGGATCGGGATCGGGATGTGCATCAAATCCCGAAGAAAATCCCGATTTTATAAATTGACTAGAAGTCTGTGAATTAAGTTAACAGAAGTGGGGAGGCATGAAAGTAAGAAAAATTTTCGCCTGCGGCGCTGAAAAATGGAAGAAATCTTACATAAGGACCTCTAAAATTCTCAAAATTTTCGCCTGCGGCGCTGAAAAATGAAAGGAATCTTACTTAAGGACCACCAAAATTCTCAAAATTTTCGCCTGCGGCGCAGAAACGGGAGTGATTAAGGCATTATAGAGATGCATCTTTAAGACTTCAACGAAATATTGAGTGATTTGGTGTGATATTGAGCGATCAAGAAGGGTTGAGGGGAGTATCGGTGAATTTGGAGTATAGAAGGATATCAGAGGATTTACAGGGATTAGGTTAGATTGGAAGAGAACATGAATATGTTACTTAATCCCTCAATTACAGTTTTTAATCGTCCACATTTGAAAATAACGCATTTAATCGTATAGACTTCAACGTTTAAACTTGAATGCCCTTGGCCTTCCAAAATTAAAAAAATATTCCCGCGGCGCTTAAAATGGAAGAAGCCCAATCCCATTTATCCCCCCCCCCCCATTACCTTATCCACACTTAATCCCCTGAACGGAAAGTAAATCATGCGTTTACGAGACTTAAACTCAATATTTCATCACCGCAGTGGAAATTTTAGAATTATATTGAGTCGTATGTGAAGAAAATAAAAATTTAAAAGTCTAAAAAAATTTTTTTAGTAAATCCCGATCCCGATTTTTTAATCCCGGTCCCGATTCGGGATCGGGATCGGGATCTCCATTCCAAATCCCGATCCCGATTTCGGCCAATCCCGATCCCGTGTCGGGATCCGGGATCGGGATCACCATTCCCAAATCCCGATCCCGGGTTTTTCTCTAAATCCCGATACCGGCCAACTCTAATTTAAAGATAAAATAAAAGTTTTGTAATTTGTTCAAAATAATTATTGGAAAAAATATTTTTTTTAATAATTCTCTTTAAATTAAAAAGAAGTTTATTAAAATTAACTAATAATTTATTTCATTTAATGTTAAAGAAGGGACCGAAGGGAAGGGACCTTCATTGGGGAAAAACCAAACCGAAGGGACCCACCATTGACAAATAAATAATTTTATTTATTGCTCTAAATAAATCGCGAACTCTGATCCTCTGAATCCTTTTGAGTATCTCTGATCACCAAAAAATTAATCACCAAGATCGAGAGTGCAAATTTCTATTTTTGAATGCTGGTAATATTTTTATTTAAAAAAGGAGGGTCTAAAAATACATGCATTTACCTATTTTTAAAGGAAAACTTGTCGAAAAATTTTGACTTACAAAAATCTTTCTGTTCTTTATTTTATAAAAAATTATTAAAAAAATGTACTAATACATATATCCATTCCCCCAAGTCTTTGTCATTATTCATTTATATATTTTTTCCCCTTTTTTTCTTGTCTTCTTCATTAGCTAGTTAGTTTTTTCCGCAATTTGATTACACAAGGGAAAAACAAGAAAAAAACATTTTTTACATTAAAAATAAAAAGCTAAAAAAGAGTATATAATGAACAAGAAAAATGGCCAAATATCGTGACCAAAAAAAGAAGTAAAAATCGAATTTTCTGAGCAAGTAATGAAGAACAGTTTTTTGTCTTTGGTTTTTATGAGTGGGTGTGTTGTTTTAGTAGAAACATATAATGATGTTTAAAAAAAGTATTTAGGGAAGAAAAAGAAAGTTAAAATAAAATGTAGCTAAACTAAAATACAATTACATATAAATAATTTTATCAGAAAAAATTTTTTGTTAAAGAGGAGGAAAGGGAGAAAAGGAGAGGAATTTGATATGTACATAAAAATCAACAAATAATTGAATGTGGTTGGTATTGAAAGATGAGTAAATTTTTTAATAAAATTAATATGTATTAATACTTTACTAAAATGTGACACGCCCAAAAGCCATAACTTGCTTCAATATTTCCGAATCATGTCAAATTTAATGTTAAACGATTCCTCTCATCGAGCTAAAGAGATTGGTACCAGAATTGTTAAGTGAATTAATTTTCTAGCTAGTTATGACTTTGCGTTGTTATGGCCGCGCATTGTTTTGGGCTGTACCCTACTAAAATTATTAATAAAAGTCTGAAAATAAAGAAAAAATGTCTAGAATATTTTCTAAAATATACCTACAAACTTTAATTGCGTGATAAAATATTTAAAAAAAGTTTAAAAAATCAAAGGAAAATTTAAAAAAATTTTTTATTATTTAAACAATATTTTCTTTATATTTTTTTAAAAATATTAAAATAACTAATAGTGAGAATAATATAGGAAAAATAAAAATAGTAAAAGTTTTTTAAAAATATTTTTAAAATAAAAATAAATTTATGCACGCCAATAAATTTTAAAAATAATAGTTAAACTAAAATTTGGGGTTTATTTGGATTCAGTGGTGTGTATTTAAATATATAAAAATAAATTTTGATTTTTTAAAAGCTATATATAAATTTATCAATTTAAATATAAAAATATTTATTTATTTAAGCCAATAAAAAAGGCTTTTTTAAATCATAAAAAATTTTTGACCTCAGAATAAAAAATAAAATAATAGTAAAAACATGCAATCTTTACAGGAAAATAAAAAAATTTAGAAGAATGAAAGAAAATAAAATAGTAAATAATAAATCAGTTGAGAGTTTATGGAGGAAAAAACATTTTTTATTTGCTATTTTGAATAAAAATGTTTTTTCTTTAAATTTTATGAAAGAATTTTAAATATCATAAATTACTAATAAAAGCCCCGGACGTTTATTTTTCAAAAAGTCACATTGAGTAAGCTTGGGACTCCAGCACATCGGGGCATGAATGGGCTTCTTAAGGGCTTATACCTATTAGGATATTTAGTATAAATTATGGTCTAAATTAAAATTATAATTATTTAAAAAATTTATTTTATAAAAATTTATTTAATTTATTGCAAGAAATATTATATTTTATTTAAAAATATTGTCTAATTTTTAAATTAAATAGGAAAATAATACTCTTATAGAAATATTTTATTTCATTAAAATATTTATTTTTAGTTTATTTATTGTTAATTTTAGTATTTAATTCTCACGCATTTTCTTGGAGGAAGTCTTTTAATGGAAGAAAAAAGAAAGGAAAATATAAGTAATATCAAAACTGTGTTAAAAGCAAATATTTGTAGAAAATTTTTGGAAATAAAAATTTAAAAAACGAACAAGGAAGTGGAAAAATTTTGGCTCTATCTTAGGACATGCGTCCCATGAACACTCTGGATTAGTTACAGGCAGTGGTTGGAATTTCGAAATTTGCTCGTACTCGTACTCGTACTTTCGTACAGGCCTTTTTTTACCTCGTACTCGTACTCGTACTTTCGTACATGCCTTGTTTTTTCCTCGTACTCGTACTCGTACTCGTACATGTCTAATTTTTTTTCTCGTACTCGTACTCGTACTCGTACAAGCCCTATTTTTGGCCTCATACCTCGTACTTTCTCGTACTTGGGAAATATTCAAAAAATTTAGAATTTTTGTGAATTTTTGGAGTCAACGGCATATTGTTCTTAATTTTTAGGGCCGTATGCGATAATTTCTGATTCTTGGAAGCTTTGAAGCCATAAATACTTCTATTTCATCCATTTCCTGCGCCGCAGGCGAAAGTTTTGAGCATTTTGATGTCCAAGGACACCAAGGATTGGTCTGTTTTGTGAATTTTTCAAACCCCGACACGAATCCCTCTTCTTCCATCAAATCCCTTTCTGCGCCGCAGGAGAAAATTTTGAGAATTTTGGAAGGCCTCAGGAGAAAAAACTCAATTGTCAGAGCCGCAGCCAAAATTTTTTTTGAAGTTTAGATGATCTTGAAGCCAGACCTTTTAAATTTTTTGCGCCGCAGGCAGAAATTTTGGAAAATTCATGACTAAATTAAGATTTTTTATGTTTTTTCAAGTTTAAAATATCAAGAAAAAATAAATTTAAACTTTTAAAATCAAAATAAAAGTTTGAAAAGACTTATTTTTAAAAGAAAAACTTTCTAAGCTTCAAATCCAGCCCTGGGGATTCGAACTCAGCACTACCAAAATATTCAACTAAGTGAAGTCAGTCAACCTAACCACTCAACCATCAAACAACATAAGGAAATATGGGAGAAATTATAAATATTCCTTTCTCTTTTCCTTAAAAAATTTAATGTCAAAGTACGAGAGGTACGAGTCCATTTGCTCGTACTCGTACTCGTACTTGGCCTGTTTTATTTTTTCGTACTCGTACTCGTACTGGCCTTATTTTTTTTCTCGTACTCGTACTCGTACTTCGTACCTGCCCATTTTTTTGCTCGTACTCGTACTCGTACTTCGTACACAGGTACGAGTACGAGTACGAGTACGAGTACGAATTTTGGTACGAGCTTCCAACCACTGGTTACAGGCAATTAATTGTCTGGAATAAAAAATTAAATATATAACCTATTTAATGTCAATTTCGTTGAAATAAAAATTTTTCTATTTTACCTAATAAAAAAATAATAAAAATTCGCATTAATTTATTTGTTTTTAAATATAAAAAATAAATTGTTTTTTATTTTATCAAAAATTAATTAAGAAATATTTATTTGTCTCTTTATTCTTTAAAATTAATTCCCATAAATATAATATTTATTATTTCTATTCATAGACATTAAATTATTTATACCAAAATAGTCAAAATTAACTGTTTATTTGAATAAATTATTTTTTATTTTGATTAAATAAAAAATATGGGAAAATTATTTGTTAGGTTAAAGAAAATACGTTGGAGACTTTTTTTTGAAAAATACACATTTAAAATAATTTTTAAATATAGAAAATAATTTACCTATTTTAGCAAAAATTAATATGGTGTGTTAAGAAATTATAAAACCACCAAATTTTCTTCTGGTCTTCTATGTTCTGGTTGTCCAATTAATCTGAAATTTTTACAGAATATTTGTAATCACTATTAAATATCATACCCAAAAAATATTAAAAAAATTTTGACTCAATCGATTTTTATCGAGTATTTTCTCAAAAATGAGTGTTAAGAAATTATAAAACCACTTGAAAGAAATTTTATTCTTCATATTAGAAATGCTTGAAAATTTTTTTAAAAATTTCTGTGAACATTTCCATTAGGATCGAATAGAAAAACAAAAAGAACGAAGTCTGTAAATACTTTCTTCATTGAGATCTCAAAACCCCAAAATCAACGGAAAATAGGGGTACAGTACTTCAAAAAATATTTTAACCCCCTTAGAGCTTATATATAAATTTTCTTTTTAGCCCTCCAGAAAGCCCATAAAATTTGCTACAAAAACACTTGGTTCCATCTTGGAGAAAAATCTTACCATTGAAGGCTGATCGGATAAAAGAGCAGATAAATAAATTCACTCTAATTACCCCATAACTTGTCATTATTTCTAACTTTTAAATTTAACAGATGAGTCCTCAATGGTAAGATTTTTCTCCAAGATGGAACCAAGTGTTTTTGTAGCCAATTTTATGGGCTTTCTGGAGGGCTAAAAAGAAAATTTATATATAAGCTCTAAGGGGGTTAAAATATTTTTTGAAGTACTGTACCCCTATTTTCCGTTGATTTTGGGGTTTTGAGATCTCAATGAAGAAAGTATTTACAGACTTCGTTCTTTTTGTTTTTCTATTCGATCCTAATGGAAATGTTCACAGAAATTTTTAAAAAAATTTTCAAGCATTTCTAATATGAAGAATAAAATTTCTTTCAAGTGGTTTTATAATTTCTTAACACTCATTTTTGAGAAAATACTCGATAAAAATCGATTGAGTCAAAATTTTTTTAATATTTTTTGGGTATGATATTTAATAGTGATTACAAATATTCTGTAAAAATTTCAGATTAATTGGACAACCAGAACATAGAAGACCAGAAGAAAATTTGGTGGTTTTATAATTTCTTAACACACCATATATCATTATAAAATTAATATTTCCAATATTTAAAAGCGCTATATAAAAATGTTTGTTTTTATACAACTATACAAATAATATTTATTTATTTACATATAATTATTTAAATAATTTATTTTTAAATACTATTTAATAAAAAGTATAAAATTTAAAAAAAAAATAAGTGTTTGGGAAAAAGGAGAATATTTGTGTGATATCCTGAGTCCTTAAACATTTCTTCACTTTTAGGAGAAAAATTTTTAAAGAAAAAAAATTTTTGAATATATTTAAAGTAGAATTATACAAGTCTAATTAATGTTAAAAATAGTGAAAAATGGAATCAGAAATTGTGAACTAGTAAATTTAAAAAATATTTTACTTAAAAATATTTAAAGTAAAAAAAAACAATTTAACAATTAAATATCTATTTTTATAACAATATCCAAAAAGGATGTAAATAGGTAGAAAATTAATTTCCAAAATAAAAAATATTTATTTATAAGACCACACCAATATATTTAATAAATCGTCATTAAATTAAATTTTCAATTTATTTTTTCCTTTTTTTAGAATTTAAATTAAAAAAGGATGGATTAAATAAATGGTTAAAAATAGAAATATTCGTGTATTTAATTAATTGAGTAATATTTAAAATTAAAAAAAGACTCAATTAGGTAAATTGTTTTTCTTTGAATTTAAAAAAAGAATTTAATTTTCATAAAATTTATTTTAATAATAAAAAATTATTTTGTATAATGTTTGTATTATTGGAGTCAAATTTCTTAAAAAAAGGAAAATTAGAAAAGGAGTGTTATAATCTATTGAATTGCTTGTTTCCAATGCAGAAAGGAACAATGGGGTATTTGAACTTTAGTAATAAACTTATCATTCATAAAGCCGTTATTTAACATACTTTCAGAGAATCTTAAAATTCTATGAGTTTCAAGAAAAATGCAAAATACTAGAGATGTCCAAAATTTTTGCTCTTGAGTTTTGACTCGAGTCTTTTCTTGGGTTTTTTAGGTCTTGGTCTTGGGGTGTAGTTTTGGTCTCAAGTCTCGAGTCTTGGAAAATTTTCGGTCTTGGACATCTCTACAAAATACACATATGAATACAAAATATAAATATATAAAAACCAATTCATTAAATATTTAAAACTATCAAATATTTTGAATTCTTCTGATTTAAGCAAAATATTTTTTTTAATTTCTCAAAATAATTATTAATTTAAATCGATTTGTTAAAATATGAAAACAAAAATAAAATCTTAAAATTATTTTGTTTATTTTGTTCCTCCCCCGCTTAATTTAAGCTTTATCTCATTTTTCATGCACTTTTATTTAAGTGACAGATGCAGTGTTTAAAAAAGAAAAACCTTTTTATTTCAAAAATAGACCATTATGGACATTATGAGTCCAATAAATTTTTATAATTACTAAAAATTTTGATGAATCCAAAATTATTTATTTAGAAAATATTATTTTCCTCTCATTAAAAACAGTTAGACTAAGAATAAATTTCCAACCAAACAATTGAACAATTAAAATCAAAACTTTAATTAAATTTTATTTGAAATGATTTGATTAAAGATGTGTCGACAGCTCAAAATCGAAAACTAATTTATTTTTAAATTTTAAATATTTTATTTAAAATACAATAATGACAAAACATTTTAGTAATTTCTAATATTTAATTATTGTTTAATCTATTACTTTTTTATTTCTTTTATCACAACTAATTTCTTTAAAATTCATTCATCATCTCCACATTCGACCTCCTTTAAAAATTAATTTTAATTAATTTAAAGTTTAATAAATTAAAATAAAATTAAATAAAAATAAAAAATATTTTAAAGATTATTTTTTTATAATTTAAAATATAATAACCTCATTATTAGCAGCATTAACCGTAAAAAGTAATGCAGCAAAGATAATTGAGTAAATGAATTTTAAGCTCATTTTTAAAATAATTTAATAGAGAAAATACTATATTTATTTAATTTTGTTTTAATTTTAAATTAATTTAAAGGTACTTTATATACCCAAAAATTAAATTTGTTTATTTAAAGGTGTAGACTTTTAATTAAAAATATTTTTAAAAATTTTTGTTATTAAAATATAAAAACTTTTAACTAAAAAATAAAACAGGTGTTAAAGTACATACTTAAATATAGGTATATTTATAAAAAATTCTTTATTAAAAATATTTTTCTAATAAAAACTATTAAATGTACTACTTTTGATTAATTTAAATATTTTATTTTGCTCTATTAACAATAACAACTTCTATTATTTGTTTGTCAAAATATATATTTTTGGATAAAAAATTTTAAAAATATTTGAACAAATTTATTTATTAGTTAGTATTTAAATAATTAAAAATTAACCCCAAAAATTCAACTAAACCAATAAATTCTAATTAATTAAAAATAAAAAATTTAAATAATTTTAATTTTAAAAAAATGAACTTTAAATTTATCTATACAATTCTTTTCGCAGCAATTCTTTTTGCAATTAATGCTAATATGGAGGTTATTTTTTAAATTAAAATTTAAAATATTAATTAATCGGCAAACAGTGACTACATGAAAATTATTATTAGACTACCGTGGTGATGACTTAGCTTTATCTCTTTAATTCACCTTTTAAATATTAATAGGTCTGACCTTCCCTTTATTAAAATTATCGCAAATTCAAAACTTTTTAAACTATTTATTTTCTTAAATTATTTTAAGGAGGTTGAATGTGGAGATGATGAATAAATGAAGTAAATAAAATAAACTGTTAAGAAATATGTAGATTTTTATGAATAAATCTAAATTTTAAATATTTTAAAATTAATTTTTAGTTAATTAATAATTAGTAAGATTTAAATAAAATAAATAATTCTTGGCACTTTAAAATAAAGTAAAAACAATATAGGTACTCAAAGTTTCCTTTGTTCGTTTACTAGTTAAGCACTCCTCGAAATATAAACTGAACACAACTAAACCTTATCCGTTCATGAATTTAATAATTTTAAACATTGCTTTTGGCAATTAGATTTAAATAAAGTTTAAGCATTAAGAAATATATAAAATCATTTTTCAATTAATTTTGAATGTTTGCCCTTTAAATAAAAAATATAAAGTAAATCGTATAAAAAATAATAATGGAGAAATTAATTTTGTCCTTTAAGGTCAATTTTACTTTTCATAATCATTCAATATTTTTAATTAAATAATTTAGTCTAATTGTGAAAAAGTTTTAAAAGTAATTAAAATACCGTATTATCTCTAATAGAATGCCCGGGCATTCTATTTTTCAATCACCTTCCAAAGGGGCATTCTATTGGAAGGGGGCATTCAAATGGAGGGGGGCATTGTATTTTTCGATGACTAAATTTAAAATTAGAAAAAAATTTACTTGCTAAGTATATCGAAACAACTAAAATGTGAAAAGCGACCAGCATTTTTTACAACAAATGTCGGTCAAAATTCGAATCGAATAATTTGGAAATTATTTTCTTCGAATATTTCGACAAAAAATATCGAGTATTCGATCGAATTTCGAGTATAATTTAAGAATTTCAACAAATTCGTTGATTTAGAAGTATTAAGAGAGTGTAGGGATTAATGAGGAATCAATCATCATCGGATTAAGAATGATTATGGTGGATATTATGATTGAAGTGATATGGGGGGATAAGAAATTATTTATGAGAAATTGAGGGATTATTATGTGGATAAAAACTATATAGGGTCAAGAGTGATCAGGATAAGTTTGAACTATAGCCAATTAACTCGCAAAATTCCCTTTATCCCCTCTAAATCACCGGTTATCCCGTTAACTACACTATCATTCCAAATCCTCATAATCCCTCTTTATACTTTTTCTTCTAATACATAGAATTCAAAGCCACCTTAATATCCAACATCCCTGCAAATCCCCTAATATCCCCAATATCTATTGCGTAAAATTTTTTTGGCAACTACCAAATCAATGCTGGATACCGGTAAATTTGCCAACTGTATTAACGGGATTTACGAAATTATACCGCGCCCCTTCCAGTCGGTATTTTGGAAAAATCTGTTCGATATCTCGGATTTGCGAATACATGTTACAATAATACTGAAATAACAAGAGAAATAAGTAAAAGAGAATAGAAATAGCGTTGGTTTGAATCTTTTTTTACATTTGGAAGGATTTATATAATTAAAAAAGGGGGGGCATTCTAATAGAGGGGGGCATTCAATTGGAGGGGGGCATTCTATATTTCGATTATTCTCCAGAGGGGCATTCTATTAGAAGGGGGCATTCAAATGGAGAGGGGCATTCTAATAGAGATAATACGGTATGTATTTATTGAAAAGTCAAAAAATTGTTTAGAGCTAAGAAATGAAAAATATTGCTCCTTGGCCATTAGAATTCCTAAACTTCAGTAGGATTTTTAGTGTTCGGAGGAATTCTTGTCATTAGTAGGATCCGAACTGAAAAGTTTGTTTGTTCAAAACAGCTCTTAGTTTTATCATGGTATCTGGATCAGTCAACCCTATATGCGATCCAAATTATGTTAATCAAGAATCCATTAAGATCCCTCCCTATTTTCTTCCAGTTTCATTTCCTGTTCACGGAACTTTTTAATTCCGAATTCCTAACCTACTCACCATCTTTTTTCGATTTTCGACGGGGGTCTTTTTGTTCAAAACAGCTCTGTTCACAAGTTCCTTTATAAAATATTTTTTAACTTTTTAGAGAAAATGTTTAAATTAATTCTTTTAATTATTTTCATTTTAATTTTTGTGAATATTTCACAAACTAACAAAAGTTGTAAATATTCGAAAAATGAGAAAGAAAATAAAATTTCCAACAAAATTTCCCTCCGTAGACACAAAAGAGGTTTAAATACAAAAAATGATTGTGAAGGAGAAAGTTCTGTAGACCAATTAATAAAAAATTTTTAAAAATTAAATTTGACGGAAAAGAAAAAAGGGTTGTATATTTGTGACAACTTTTTTTACTCACATGCAAAATTAAATGTAATTATTAAAACTAATTAATGTAACTATTAATTTAAAGTTTCTGTTAAACATAGAACCTTTAAATTGTTAAATTATTAATTAAAATTTCCAGGAAGTATTGACCAATATTTTATCTGAAGAATATGAAATGGTAAATACTCTAATTTTTATTAAAAAATCTGTACAAATAAATCCATAACAAACAGTTTCTCTCAAATAATCGAATGGCAAACATCATTCAGTTGAAAATAAATAAATTATATTTCCTGTTTTGAACCGGAATCTTGGTTATTTTAATGGGGAGAAAACTGATTTATGTCAAAAAATATATGTACACTTCGGTAAATGTCCGTTTCGTTCCCCACCTGTCCGCAAAGATTTTTCTCTCCTTTTCTTGCATTTTTTGCGTTAGGAAAAATGCCCGCTTATTTTTCCTTTTCCTTATTATTATGTCTCATCAAAAGAAAGGAAAAGTGAGAAATAAAATAATAACTAAATGAAAATGTAGTCATCAAAAGAAGTAGATTTATTTTATGAATGATCAAATATTATAGACTTGTGATAGCATTCTCAAATATATTTCTAATAGATCAGGGGGATCGTACATCAGGGGGATCGTCGTCTAATATATCAGGGTGATCGTCTACTTTATCGTCAAAAAATGGGATCCAGAATTTTTCTTCAGACGTATTATTTGTAGGGCATGAAAGGGGCATATTTAAATTTTATTTATTTTATTTATTAAGGAAAATATTTGAATGAACTCTATTTATATTACACACTTATTTTGGAACCAAACCAAGTCCGTAATTTAATCATAGATCATCACAAACTAACTTTTTTATTGTCAGTTTTTTTATTGTAAAAACTAGAGTTGATCAAAACGATACTGGTATCGGCCAACCCGAGACCGAGATTGACCGATACTCAAGAACCCGATACCGAGACCGATACCATCATTTTGAGCCGAGACCGATACCGAGAAACGATACTGACCGAGACTAAAAATTTTTTTATTTTATGTCAAAAAATACGTGTAAAAATAATTTATTCATTATTTTCATCATCTGGATCCGATATTGCGTGGCAATGGATACTAATTTTTGTGTCCGTATCCGAATAGGTATATCCGTGAGGTCGACATCCGTATCCGTTTATATCCACTTTTGAGGCCTATCTATCCGCGGGTATCCGCGGATGGCCGAAGTGAAAATTTCGGTTAACCAACTATTATTTAAGCGCCGCAGGCAAAAATTTTTAGAATTTTAGAAGTGCAAGTCAACAGATTTCTTCCAATTTTCAGCGCCGCAGGCGAAAATTTTTGAATTTTAGAAGACCTTATTCGAAAAAAATTAACTTTCTCTGTTATGTAGGGATATCCGCAAAAATTTATGGACGAAAACTTGGACAATATTGGTAATTTTGGTTCTTTGAGTCAGTATCGTTTCTCGCCGAGAAATGGACCGAGAATATCGGTATCGGTTTCGAGACCGAGAATGAAAAAACCGAGACCGATATTGGAAAAAAGCCGAGAATCTCGGTATCGGTCTCGGTATCGGTCTCGTCTTGATCAACTCTAGTAAAAACTGACAATATTTTCATATCTTTTGATGAGGCATAATAATCAAAAGGAAAAATAAGCGGGCATTTTTCCTAACGCAAAAAATGCAAGAAAAGGAGAGAAAAATGTGATTCTCTTTGCGGACAGGTGGGGAACGAAACGGACATTTACCGTACACTTCCCTAAGGAATAACTAATAATTTTAACGAAATAATAATTTATTTAAAAACAAAATAGTCAGTTTATAGTAAAAGTTTTCTTTATTAAGTATTTCTAACTTTATCAATCATTATTTCATTTGCAGGATGTAGTAGTTTACACACGAAGTGTAGGTGGACATCCTGTAAATCCGAACGAAGATTGGTAATTTAATTATTAATGTACCAATAAGTGAAAATAAATTGGACAAAAACATAATAGAAAAGAAAGGAATTGAAGAAGCTTTTGATAAATTTAGATATACTTATAAATTTATCACAGGAATTTATATGATGGAATGATCATTATGATGGAATGAGGTTTACATATTAATAACACGACCGAATTTATGACACCAAGTTTATGACACCAACCACTTTTACGGTAGAAATCCGGCTTTAAAAAGAGTGGCATATCTGACAATATATAAATGCCAATGTCCAAATGTAATACCAACATACTGTTAATCAGCCGGCCTAATGTAAACAATGTAGACAATTGACATATGGACTAGTATTACATTTGGACGGTGACACAAATATAAATTCAAAGCCTAACTGCGTTGTTTTGGTCACATTTGGAACGGTTAATTTAACCGGAAGGTTGGATAATTCTTTTAACTTATATCACGTTAAAAATTATTAAAAATTAAAGGCTTTCTTAAAATAATATTTATTTCATTCAACTAATTATGAACATAATATTATTTTAGTGAATTGCTAAGAAAAAACATTAATTCTAAATTTAGTTTATCTACTAGGAAAAAGCTAATTATACTAATGTAATACCTAAATAGTTGGCAACAATAATTACTTGAAAAATATTTTAAAAATTTCCAAAAGAAATTTCAGAGGATTCAATTCCACATTCATCCACACCTCTAGCAATTTTGAAATATCCATTCATTCCCCAATCATAATTCCATTGGTTGGCACACAACCAATAATCCAAACTTGTTCCGTCTGGATAAGTGTCTGTACCCCAACCAATCATTCTAACGGCATGTCCGCCTAGATAAACATCAGAAGTTTGCTAAATTTAATTTATAATTTTAGTAAAAGGCAATTAAAGTCTATCCAAAATTTGCCTGATATACTCCCGATGAATAATACATAAAATCATCGTAAACATCAAAAGCAGCTACAACAGAACCATTAGCCATTATTTCATTTTGAATGGCCGCTACATTACTTTGAATATAACCTGTTGTTTTAGCTAAATTGAAAAGAATATTTTCTTATTAAAATAATTAAAGACAAACTATATTTTTTATCTTGGGTATAAGCAACATTCCAAGCACTCGATGTACAAGAAGAGACACAGGACGGGGCAGTATATTGAGTTGTTCCATGTGGCGGGAATGGATATGGCTTACATCCACTGTTCCAAGTATAATTTGTTCCGGTAACAACACCTTTAATTAAAAATAAGATGATATTTGAGAATAAATTTTTTTAGAACAAAAGATCGCAGGAATCCTGCCTGGTACCCAACAATCTACAATTAGATATTGTTTTATTTGATTACTTTTGTTAATTTTTTTAATGTTAAGATTGCATAATTACTATCAGAGTGCCAGAGGCTGAATGTTTAGTAGTGGGTTTCCTTTCAATATTTCAGTAAAAATAATCAAAATACCTGAATTCTGTGTATATTTCCATGCATAGTAAGGATCACCTCCTTCACATCCCCACATTCCAGGTGTACAACTCATCAACTCTAGCGCTGAGAAGTATACTGATGGATTTGTTTTAAGGGTGCTGAATTCCCCTTTTTTACTTGACTAATACAATAACGATCAGTTAAAGCAGAGGCTGTGGAGACAGCCCAACAATCTCCACAACTTGATTGGTCCTTTTTGAAGGATTATTTATTTATTTATTAAAAATTGGTAATTAATTACCTGAATCATTCCAACAATCCCAGCACAAGATGGAAATCCTGTCCGAACATCAAAAGAAGCTGGAATTGAACGTTTACGGCGAAGATTTGTTTTTTCGGGATTAGAGGCTTGTTTTTTCGGGACTTTCAGTTTAGCCCCAAGCATTACAGAATGTTTCTCTAATTTAGCAATTCGATCATGTAATTTTGCAATCCATTTTCCTTTATTTTTAGCGTTTGCCTTATCAACTATTTTTTGAGCTTTATCTAACTTTTCTTTTTCAGTCAGATTTGCTGAGGAGGATAAATAATAAATTTGGGCTAAAATAAGGAATAAAAAAATTATTTTTATCATTTTTTGTAGGGGTTTGAATTTAATATTTTTATTAATAAAATTGGGAATTGTTGTCTAAACCCAAAATTATAATCCATTTTATATTAAATTGAAGATACACTTTATGTTTGAACAACTTTTAAAAGTTTATTAAAAATATTTTGGCTAGTCTCTTAATTTTTAAAATATTTATTATTGAAATTGACAAAAATATTTATCATAAAGTTGCACTTTTTGCTATTTCAATACTAAATAATTTTCGGGGTGAGTATAATTGAGACGTAACTTAGAATAATAATTTATTAGAACCTGAATGTACTTTATAATTAAATTATGTAAATTCTGTCAAAAAATAAATAAAATATTTAAAACACCAAACATCTAACTTTTATATTTTTCTAGAATTTTAGTAAGCTAAATAAATAAAAGAAGGTAAAACAAAATCCTGATTAAGTTCTTCTTCAGATCAATGAAAGGCTTTTAATTCTATCATGATTTTGAATAAAAATATTTTTAATTTATCAATAATTATTACAAGAGTGATAATAATTAAATGCTTGTAAAGAACCAAAACTAATTAAACATTAATTTGAACAATAATAATTAAATTTAATTAAAAGTAAATTAAAATTCCGAATTATTTATTGCATTTCACTAAATTTAAAATAATATTTAAAATTAATATTTTAATTCTTTTAAATTGATAATTTTTAATTTAAAATTAGACTTTGAATTTAGTATGTAATCCAATTATATTTCAGAAAAGTACAATTTAACAGACTTTCATTTTGGTATACTGATTTTGTGTAAGATCTTGTAGCGCTTAAGTTTTACACTCTATAACGAGATAAGAGTAGACTATATATAATAATTTTTTTTGAAAAGAAATACGAATTAATTTATACTTAATAAAGGCATTAGCTTATAAAATAAGCTCAGCTTTTCATCTATACTTTATTTATTTAAAGAATTCTGTGCAGTATACTGAATTTATACTGATTTTGTGTAGGATTTTGTAGCGCTTAAGTTGTACACTCTATAACGAGATAAGAGTAGACTGTATATAATTTTCGAGTCTTTTCTGCGAAAAGAAATAAGAAATAATTTATAACAAATAAATCGGTACACCTCAATTAAGTCCTCACGATTGAGTCCGCACGATTGAGTCGTCACGATAGAGTCCGCACGATTGAGTCCCCCTTGTATATACCTCAATTGAGTCCCCGTGGATTTAATAAGTTTAAAATTTCCATATCCGGCATGCGGGATTTTTCCAAAATTTCTATTTTTTAAAGTATAAATGCCGGGCAGACCACCTGAGCGCCCTTGCTGCACCCCAAATATCCTGCGTAGCAGCACAAAAAAAGTTTTCCATCGAAGATTCAGTTGATCATAATTCTGTTCAATATCATCCAATCGAGCTGATTTTGGTATCATTCAACTCAGCTCGTCGAGTCATTTCGAATGAGCTATTTTTTGTTTATTCGAATTTTTCACCCCAAAAATTCCCCCATGGATTTGACCATTTCGAGCCCCATATCTCGCGAGAACTTGTTCAACCATGTTGATTTTGGTGTTACTCGACTTAGCTCATTCGAATGAGCTGTCATTCAAACAATCTCTCGATATCTCTACTAATCCACAATATTCACCGATATCCAGCTTGATCCCTCGATGTCGCCTACAAGTCCCCTGATGTTAAGTTTAATCCCTCCAAATCCCCAGATATCCTTCTTAATCCTTTCTAATATAATTAAATCCACGGGGACTCAACTGAGGTATATACAAGGGGGACTCAATCGTGCCGGGACTCAATCGTGCGGACTCATTTGAACTGCTCCGCAAATAAGTGGATTATTTAGCTTATAAAATTAAGTTCAGATTTTACATCTCTACTTTATTTTTAAAAAGAATTCTGTGCAGTTTTAGTCGTTTTGAAGATACCCTCATTCTTCATGCCTAATTCCACCTTCATAATTTTTGTATTTAATCTTTTGATAAAGAGGTAATTCTTCTAGTTCTAAGCAGTGATGGAAAACTTCCAAAATTTCTCTGGAACCGGTTCCGGTTCCGGAACCGCTTTATTAATTTTGGCGGTTCCGGTTCCGGTTCTGGAACCGCTTTTTTAAATTTGGCGGTTCCGGTTCCGGTTCTGGAACCGCTTTTTCAACTTTGGCGGTTCCGGTTCCGGTTCTGGAACCGGTACCAGAACCGGTTCCAGTGACAAAATTTTTTTAGCTATTTTAATGAAAAAAATTATTTTTTTTATATAAATAAGTTTTATTAAAGCCTTCTGAATTGATTAAGGGTGATTTAAGGGAAATCAGTAGCGTAAGGAGTGATAAAGAGATTCGTGAGTATAAAGGTTTGAGGGATTAAGAGATAGATTTCCCGTTTCGGCATTTTTTTGTTCCAGCTCCAATACTAATCAAATTTTAGTTGCAAATCCGGAGCCGAAGTAGGATATTCTTATTTAGAACAGGACTTAATACATTAGCGCCGCAGGCGAAAATTTTGAGAATTTTATAAGGCCAGAAGCGAGATTTCTTCCAATTTTCAGCACCACAGCCGAAAATTAAAAAATTTTTTTTTATTATTTTCCAAAAATCATCCTTTTTTGCGCCGCAGGCGAAAATTTTTAAAAATTTGGAAGTCGTAGCATATAGAATTAATAAAAAGAATTAATTTATTAATCCTTCATTAAGTCCGGGTTCGATCCTAATATCCATAAAGTCCTCAAACCTAAAACAGAACACACTATCCAGTCAACCACACATCATTATTAAAGAAAAGAAAAAAATCTTTTTTACCCGGCTCAATTTTATCTTCCTTTTCTTCTCACGACTCCCATATTTTGCTCATTTCTCTGATTTTAGCCATCATTAGGGGTGTATCTTTGGAACCGGTTCTGGAACCGGTTCCAAATCGGTTCCAGACCTTTACCGGTTCCGCGGTTCCGATTCCAAACCGGTTCCGGACCTTTGCCGGTTCCACGGTTCCGGTTCCAAACCGGTTCCGGAACTTTACCGGTTCCACGGTTCCACTTCCGGAACCGGTTCTGGAACCGGGCGGTTCCGGAACCGGAACCGGAACCTTTCCATCACTGGTTCTAAGACACCCCTATCTTCGGGCATAACCGTCTTTTTAATTTTATTTACAAAATTATTTGAAAAATTATAGTTAAATTAATTCTTATTTATTATATTTTACTAAAAAATATTTGGATGACTCATAAAAGTATTTAAAAACCCGATTTTATCATTTTATTTTAGTTTTTTATTGATGTTGATGCTCTGTGTAATTTTAATTTTTTTCTAAAAAATTCCCAACAATTTTCGTTGACCACACACACACATAGATTAATTTGTAATTTTTTAAAATATTGGATTAAATTTAAATAAAATAAATAAATGATTCATATTAAATTCTAAATGTCAGTTGAAGGACTACATGTCTACAAAGAGAAGGCGGTACGACAATTGCGGATACGCATGTGCGGATGCGACGATTGCGGATATAAAATTTTTAAAAAGTTTAAGATTTTTTAAAGTTTTCAATGCCACATCTGTCTAAAAATGATTCGGAAACCGTCAGAAGTCTGAAGCTGATTGCCGGAACAAAAAAAAACGGAATGCCATTTCAATCATTTTTAAAATTAAAAAAAATTTTAATTCGCAATTGTCGCGGTTCCCTATTAGTTCGTCAATGATGAGTTCGTCAATGATTAGTGCGTCAAAATCAGTTCGTCAATGACTTTCGTCAATGATTAGTCCGTCAATAAAATAGTGCCAAATTTAAATTGTTTTAGTTCGTCACTGTTGAATAGAAAGAAATAGGAATAAATATTCCTTTCAATTTGAAAGGAATAGGAAATAAATTGTTAGTTTACATTTGTTAACTTAAGTTAAAACCTTTATCAATATTCGTATTGTAAAAAATATAAAAAGATAAAAGGAAAAATAATTTTTGAAAAGATAATGATCTAAGAAGATGATAGATGTAGATATAGAGCAGCCCATTTGGCCCAAAATTCATTAAACTGATAGTAATTTTAATCAGTCCTCCACTGATGGTGAATATTTTTCTAATAATTCTGCTAACGAAATTGAAAACCCTGGACCAGTTCAATTGCTTGAAGTTAAGTCTAAACGTGAAGCTTCTTTGTTGATAAGAAATGGTCCTTCAAAACCAGCGACAATTTTTTATTGGGATAGGATTGTAACAGATTACAGATACCTGGAAATGGTATAAGCTTGAGAGAAACGCTATATATCTTCGTCAAGATAGTAATCTTCAACAGTTAGTTGCAGAATTTGAAAATCGGCTGTCGATCCTATTCGTTATCTACGAACAATTTCTTATCATTTAGCTGAGAATTAGCATTTTTCTGAAAATTACTATTTCACAATATATTTTTAACAAGTTCTTAGCATTGACGAACTGAAACAATTTAAATTTGGCACTATTTTATTGACCGACTAATCATTGACGAAAGTCATTGACGAACTGATTTTGACGGACTAATCATTGTCGAACTCATCATTGACGAAATGATCAGTCACAATTGTCGCATCCGCACGTGCGTATCCGCAATTGTCGTAACACCAAAGAGAATCCGTTATTTTCATTACTTTTCTTTGTATCTTTTTGTGTTGGTAGAAGCTTTTTCTTTTTAATTCTAGTATGATGTCACTTGTCTAAAGCTGTTTCGAACTAAAAAATCCGTAAATCAAAATTTCGAAACCTTTGATTCATGAAATGGAAGAGAGAAAAATAAAATAAGAATATATCTTATCAAAGATTTCGATTAATTAATTTAAACATTTTCCTCAAATTTTTCCCTCTCATTCCCTACAAATATTTCCTCAAAATAAATATTCTGGATCCCCTTTTTCGACAATTAAATGATTGATATTAAATCATAAAGAGATAATTTAATAAAATATTGGGATGATTCATAAAATATTTAAAAAGCTGATTCTGTAATATTTTTTCTAATAAATTCCCCACAATTTCCATTGACCACACACAAATAAATTAATTTATAATTTTTTGGATTTAATTTAAATAAATATGTATATGATTCATATTTTAACGATAAAAATTAAAATAATTTGATCAGATAACTTTTAATTATTCATTAATTTAAGTACGTATTTTTATTAGAATAAAAAGGGCTATTTTATCAGCAATTAACAGCCATTTTTAAATTATTTAATTTAAAATTATTTCCATTAAAAAATTAAATTAAGCCTTAAATATTTAGAATCTATATCAGAAAATCTTTAATTATTTTAATTAATTTTTTCAGTTTAAATAAATTCAATTGTTAATCAAAAACTAAAATGAACTGCTGTTCTTTAATCTTTTCAATTTTAATAATTTTTATAAAGATAAAAGGTTTTAATTTTGTGGAAAATAATGTTTTGACAACTGAAATGTAAAAAAATAATTTACGAAAAATTAAAAATAATTTTAAAAAAATTAAGAGTCAAGTTGACAACAATGGAAAATGATGCTTTTTCAATCCATTACCACCATCAAGATCATTGTATGCGTAACCCGAATTATGAAAACTTGGCGGTCTATTCCATCAATTTCCACATTAAGGCTGGATATTTTTGTGATGGGTAATATATAAATTTAAAATTAAATTAAAAATAAAATCAGGTTGTTAATTTGTTATCCCGGACAGTTGGATGGAAGGTTTAAAAAACAAGGCCTCGTCACTAATAATGATTACCGAATTAAAAACACAAATAAAGTAAAAATTTAAATATTTATTTAAATGAATGGAACCTCTCATCCACCTTTAATATTGGTTTAGTATTGGTCTTGAGAGGGGAATGTCTTAGTCTGATTTTTATCCTGTTCATATAATACTTTTAGGGCAGGGGGCCCGATCCGGCCCGGTCCGAGGATTTTCAATGGAATTTTGGCCCGAAAGAGACTCGATCCACGACACGATAAAAATGAGGCCCGAAAAAATAACTCGAACGTTGGCCCGACTCGAAAACTCCAACCCTAATCACTTCCCGCTAGCCTCGAGGATGATGTGGTTATAAAAGTCTAACTATATTTATAAAATTAAGAACAATGTGGGCTATATGTGTGAAATTAAAAGAAAGGAATATTGTAATAGTGGAAAAGGAATTGACAGCCTTTGCAGGTTGGCATCGGATATTCCATCATCCTTTGTTCCATGGCATGGAATTTACATCCACCGAACTGCTGAGGATGGCAACAAAACGAAGATGGTTTCCTCAATCTTCGATATGAAGTTAGATTTTTTTATTTAAAATTTGAATAATTAACTAGAGAAGAGACAAGAGATTAATTTGAGGGCATAAATCCGGTATTTCCCATATTCTGCCCTCTCCTAGTTTTCCCTTACAATACTACTAAATTTTTTCAAATAATTTAAAGTTATAATATCGGATCGGAAGAGCAATTTTCAATCACAATTGGTGAAAAAGAATTCACCACAAGGCTTATTGTTATTGAAAATGGTAGAGAAATGATATTCAAATTAAATAAAAAAATATTTAAATTTCAAGAAGGGCTGGCTATGAATAGATATAGTGTGGATGTTGAGCATAAAAGGAAATTTTTTGAAGAAATTGAGTGGGCCCCCTTCAATGTCTCTCGATTGTTCTCGGCCCATTCAACATTTTGGATGTTGGGATATGATATATTGTCCAAAGAAATGGACAACATTCTCAGCTTTTATGTTGATAGAGGATGTAATTGTCCAATGAAAGTTTGGGTATGGAAGGGGGTTTTAATTGCCAAAAAATATTATAATTTTTAGTTTACGAGAGAAGAGAAAATAAGTCGAAAAAGTAAAGAAATGTTAAAAAATTGGTTTGAAATTATTGAATTTGGAAATTCAAAATGCCCCAAAACGAGGACAGAGGAAACTTATAATTTAATTGGGAATATTGAAATTGAAATCAATTTTAAAATATTTATTAACAATGTAAATGCAACGGCAACATTCAAACTTTACAATAATGAAAGAAGTATTGGAATGTATGCTTATGAAGACAGAATTGTTTTCGAGAAAAATGTAAGGGGGTTTCGATTAAAAATTTATTTTAAATATACAGTACATGCCCTAATAGAAGCCCCGTGCCTTTTCTTCAATGGGTGTCAATGAGAATTCGCCACAAGGCTTAATGTTTGGTTGGGAGGGGGGAAGGGGTTTTTGGTATGGGCTTCTTTTAGGACATTTACAGAATTCTCAAAATAAAAAAATTAAATTTACGATGTAAATGGAGATTGGTCCCAATCAAAAATAAACATTTTGCCAAGCAAAAATATTATGGGAGAAGGAATGACCCTCAATATAAAAATAAAAATGTTTAAATTTTATTGTGAATTTAATATTGGAAATGAAACAAAAACTTTTACAAATAAATTTTGGTATAATAAATGGTGGAATGGAAAAAAATATTTAACATATAAAAAGTTGGAAGTGTTGGGAGACTTTATTCGGGTTAATGCAATTACTGAAACAGAAAATGAGGTGATTAAAATAAAATTAATTTTTGAGGGAAATTGGGCTTTGAATATGGATGAACTTGATTAGTCGATAGCTATTAGAGTTGCTTAAATTCGGTTACAAAATGATAGGTTTACACCCGTGGATTTCGAAATATTTTAATATTAACATTACTGTTTAAATCTCAGATATTATTGTTTCTCAGAGAATCTAGACTATAATATAAGATATATAGTGTTCCATTAAACGTCTTAATAATTCAAAATACAAAAAATAATTTTTTTAATAAAATTAATTTAATTATAGGACATTCAAAACATTAAATTGCCCCACTCCAACCGCATATTTAACAATTTTATGACTAATGGATCTATTGCCACAATAAGAGTACAAATTTTTGAAAAGGCTACATCCTTTCAGCTTCTACTTTTGCATGATTCTCCTGAATTTAATTTGAATAGTTTTTTAAATTCAAATTAATTTTGTTTATACTTTTAATTTAAGTTGGGGCTACAGTTTTGTCAATTGATGTTGATTATGGAAATAATATTATTAAGTTGACATCGTTTTCTGTATGTTGTTTAATAGAACTGTTCTAAAACTCCACAGACCTAGGGGAATTTCATAGTTTCCTTCGTAGTTTAGTGAAATGAAAATTTCTTTGATTTTTGGCAGTTTTTAGTAATTATAAAATAAATATACTAATTATTTAAATAAAGGGAACCAAGTACCATGATAATGCAACAATACAAGGAGCTGATATATTTTTAAAAGGCAAACCCATCCAAATTACAATTAAAATGCAAAATATGATTGAATCGAGAAAAAGTTTCGAATTTTTCAATATATATATAAACGACAAAGAATGCTGTAACTATAAAGGGGTATTTCCTTTTTGGTCAACAAATTGGGTACAGGTAAAATATTACTTTAATTTTGACATGGTTAATAAAATTATAAATACGGATTTTTAAAGCACATTTTCTCTTAAATATTCTCAGCCTTCTTTCATACCACATTCTCAGTTCCAAGATTGAAAAATAGAATGGAACCTTGGCTGAACTAGGGCCCGGATATCCTAACTAGGGTCCCGGACTTCTATCTTCCATGATGGCAAGTATTTCAGATCTTAATTTCCATCTTAAATAGTTTTGAGTCAAACCGACATTCGGTTAGTTTTCGCTAGTTTTCGAGCCTTTCGAGATCAACACGACGATCTTTAAAGTCAGATTGAGTTGACAACCTTATGCACAAATTTTCAATAATCCAAAATAAACCAACTACGATCTTTTAAAAGGGTAATAATAGAGTGATACCTTTTTGGAATGGCTCCTTTTGTTGAAGTAGAATACAGAATGGCAGTTATTATAATTCAAATTTTACGAAATATTTAGGTAAAAGGAGATGCAGTTCTTCTAGAAGAGCCGTTCATCACCTCCCCTGTAAGTGAATTTTCTAACTAATTAGTTAGCGATTTTAATGAATAATTTAAGAAATTGGAACTAAAGGAAACCGAAAAAATCTACAAATATGAATTGGACCAATTGCCTTTTATTGGTTCGACATTTTGTCTTGAGGGTGCATTGCCTAAATCAAGCGAAGTTGAAGGAATAGAGAAACTTGAAATAAATCTGATGCATGAGAGTAATGATAAGTCAGAGAGATGTAGGTGTTTTATTAAGGAAAATGATCATGAAAAAAAAATCAAGAAAAAAATGATTTTTTTCTAATCATGAAAAAAATCTATAAAAACCTTTAAACAATAATAAAAATATTTAATAAATAAAATTAATTCCAGTTGGTGATACTTTATTAATGATGAAATTCCAATTCTCAACTGAACATGAAAAATCATGGCTTAAAATAACTAGCAAATTATTTGACCAAGATGAGACAAATGAAAAGAAATACGCAAATCCAATCGGCCTTTCAAGTGTTGACTTGACTGTTCGGATAGCTATTGAAGAATCTTACTTCAAGATCGGATTTAATGATGGAAAAACTTTTATTAAATATAATTATGTAGCCCCTTCCTGGATGGTTAATTGGATTATGGTAAATTTACATACATACATATAAATAAAAATAAATTTGAATGAAAATTTTTTAGGTAAAAGGAAATATAAATAATGTTAAATTTGGTAATGATGCAAAAAGATGTTCCAAATATATTTCTAAACCACTTCCGCCACACATAACAAAAATTGTAAATTTAAAGGACGGGCAATATATATCTGTGAAGGGAGAAGTTACAAAAGTGGATGAAAATATTTTAATTAATTTTTATTATGGAGCACTTGGATGGGATGAAAATAGTAAGCATGAAATTTGATGTTAATGCCACAAAAATATAATTTTTAAGGAGGAAATGTCGTTTTGCAGGCAAAACTAACAAATCGAGATATTTCCTTCTGTAAAAAATTTGTAAGTTTAAACTAGTTTATTTAAAACCCTAAAAAATATTTAAGAAAAAAGAATATATTTGTGATGGGCTTAAAAATTTACCTCAAAAACGAGAAATTGGTCAAATCCTTAATATGGTGTTCCTAGCCACAAAAACAAATTTTGAAATTTATTATGATGATCAAGAAATTTATCAATTTGAATTGCCTCTTTGGGCTATTCAATATGTTGAGGTAATTTTTGATTTTTAAAAGTTTTGAAAAAACAAATATTTTTAGGTAACTGGGCCAATAGCCAATATTGAGGGTCGGGATAGACTTGCAGAAATTAGAAATTGATATGTACTTTTACTGATTATTTATTATGTACTTTTACTGATTATCTAATTGTAAATATTTCTTTTTAAATAAAATTATTTAAATTGACTCAGTTTAGCAAATGACTAATCACATACCTACAAATACTCATTCCTAGAATTGAATACATATTTTTGTATTTTTGAATGGTAATGCCAGAATTTTTGTTTTTTAACTCATAGGAGAGATATTGTCTTCGGACTTCTAAGTTGGCTCTCAGAATCAAAAATACCTACTTAACATACGAGTAAAATTTAAAAATTCGTATGGTAGAGACCGTCTTACGTCAATTCCCGTCTTTTTTGCCCTTCCGTTTCTGCCTTCCGCCTCTTCCTCTGGTTACACCTTAAAAAATTTTCAGTTATGATAGATGAAAGTTTCGCTTCGGTATTTCGGTTCGTGTTTGTCTAACCCAGCATTTCGAGTCGGTTTGTCTGTTTCAATTACGTAAGAATTTGAATAAACCGAAATCCTCAACTGTCAACTTCAATACTTTAATGAAATTTCGTATCCTGAAATCGGATTCAAATATCGAAGGGATTTTATAAGATCTTCAACTCCTTTCACTACATCTGAATTGAGAGAAACTTATTTTCAATTAACATTGTAAGATTTTTTTCCTTGTTTTCTTATACTTTCACGCTTCAGCTTTTTAAATTTCAATTGGGTCATCCCTGGCAGAAATGTCAGGAAACCTAGTCTTCTGTATTGACTCAAAACTATTTTTTTATTTTTTCAATTAAATACAGATAAAATGAATGTTTTTAAATTGATGTTATTTAAATTTAATAATTATGTTTAAATAATTATTATTTTAAAAATTATTATTATCTCTGATTCTTTTTAATTAGATTTACATATTTAAAAATTAAATAATTCATTTACAAATTTAATATGTAGAAGTTAACAGTTCAATAAATGTTTTATCGTCCACAAATAATCATTATTATAACCATACTAAAATTCCAGGTAGGTAATCAAAATAAATTGAACTACTGGGTCTGGGACCATTCCTTACCCTTCCCTCGAAATTTATTAAAGTAAAACGATGTTAACTTTCAGAAATTTTGAGGAATAGAGAAGGAACGATTCCAGACCAAGTGCGCGCTTGGGTGCCAATCTTTCCCATATTGGCTCAAAAATGACTTAGGACCAACCACATTTCCTTTCCAACAAAGCATATTAAAGATGGTTAAGATTATTGCATTAATTATTTATAAACAACTTATAGACAATAAAAATAAAATTCCGTAGACCAAATAGGGTAATTATTACAAATTAATATATAGTGCAACAATGTAAATGGCTCATTCCGTTTTGTTGCTTATTTTATTTTAATTAAATAAATAAATAAATACAGATAAAATGAATGTTTTTATATTTAATACATAATATTTAAATTATTATTATTTAAAAAATTATTTTTATCTCTGATTCTTTTTAATTAGATTTATTTAAAAATTAAATAATTCATTTACAAATTTAATATGTAGAAGTTAACAGTTCAATAAATGTTTTATCGTCTAAAAATAATCATTATTATAATTATACTAAAATTCCAGGTAATCAAAATAAATTAAATAACTACTCGTGTTATTCACGGTACGTTATTACCGCAGTATTTTTTTCGGTGTTACCGGTACAGTACCGGTCGATTTTGTAAAAAAATCGTTATTTTTTTCGGTATTGGTATTTTACCGAAAAGATACCGGCAGTACCGGTACCGAATGAAAATACCGCGGTATTTTTCGGTATTTTCCAGCAGAATTCCATTCTTAATAATCAGTTATAATTAGAGTTGGAAAAGACGAGACCGATACCGAGATTCTTGGCTTTTTTCCAAATCTCGTTCTCGAACCCGATATGAAATTCTCGGTCCATTTCTCGGCGAGAAACGATACTGACTCAAGGAAAAAAAATCCTCAATATTGTCCAAAGTAATTTGGCCTTCCAAATGATGAAGAGTATTTATCTGCTGATTTGGATGATGAAAATAATGAATACCTAAATTATTTTTACACGTATTTTTTGAAATAAAATAAAAATTTCTGTTAGTCTCGGTCAGTATGTTTCTCGGTATCGGGCTCGGCTCAAAATGATGGTATCGGTCTCGGTATCGGTCAATCTCGGTCTCGGGTTGGCCGATACCAGTATCGTTTTTTCCAACTCTAGTTATAATTAGAATTTTTAATTTTATTAAAAATCTGACATAATTAAGTGCAACAAATCGCTACGCTGTTGGATAAAAAATGACCAACATGGAATGGACAATGTAGATTTAATGCCAATTCAGGAATGTGCAGCAAACTGCATAGCATATTATGCTTTAAAAGGCTATTATTTTTATTTTTTAAACTAGCGTAGATGCTCGACCTTCGGGCCAGACCAGGGCGAAACTCCAAAATTTTTCGGAAAAAACGAAACGAAACAAAAATTTTTAAAAATCGTTTCGTTAACAAAACGAAACGAAACAGTCAAAATTTAACGAAACGAAACATTTTACTTTTCAAAAAAATATTTTATTAAATATTCAATTTTAAGCATGTTAATGGGCCACTAATGATCATGGGCCCAATCAGTTCAAACGCCAATTTCCCTTTAATCTCACCTAATTCCTTATATCACAATTAATTCCGCAAAATCGAATATGAAATACATATCTTCCAGATTCCCCTATTTCCGTCTATCCTCTATTTTGGAAGGCCAAGAAGCTAGATCTCTTACTTTTTCAGCGCCGCAGGCGAAAATTTGAAAATTTCACAAGGTCGTAGGCGAAAAAAATTCACTTCTTAGTGGTCAAAGGAAGATTTTTTAAGAATTTTAGAGCGCTAAAAACTCATAATCCCTTCATGTAAAATTCCTCCTTTCGATTTTTCTATTAATACCAAGTACGGAAGTACGAGTCAAGTACGAAAGTACTCAGATTTATTTGCTCAAGATTTATTTGCTTTATTTGCTCAATTTTATTTGCTCATTGCGTTTTTCGTTTTTTAAATTGTCTCTTGCTCTTGCCCATAATAGGCGTTAACAGATAGACCCATTCTATATGATTAAACTGGCATAGAATTCGTACTTTGCATATTAAAAAACATAAAATCAAACGGAAGTTCAAAAAGATGTGGTAAATTATTTCGGCGCCGCAGGCAAACATTTTTTGAACTATCATCACCAAAGAGGAAAATTTTTCAGTTTTTGAGTAATATTTTGGCTTAAAAAATGGGAAATATTTTGTTAACGAAACACAGGTGTTTCGTTAACAAAACGAAACGAAACAAATTAAAAACTGTTTCGTCACAAAACGAGACGAAACAGTAAAAAACATAACAAAACTAACGAAACAACGAAACGAAACGTTTCGCCCACGTCTGCTTCGGGCAAGCCTCTCCGATATTCAAATTAAAATAATTAAAACAATTAAAGGGGGCCTCATTTACCGGGCCTCTTTCCAATTTCAGCTCGATGAGCTCATTCGAATAGCTATCATGGATCACATACATTTAAAGAATGATCTGTGTTCTTGAGCTAATAATGACTTTCAAAAGAGCTCATCGACATTTTTACAAAACAGAATATTAGATTTAACAAATGACTCATTTCAGAAAATATTTCAGGCAAAGTCTTTGATCCTGTTCTCGGGGGAGCTAATTTTCTAGGATTTAAACTAGGGTGTGGCGACTGCACTTCAGATAAAATTCTATGTAGAACATGTACTGACGATGCTTGTAATAGATTAACATTATTGACTGAAGAAACCATATTTTGCTTCGAAGGAGATAGAGTTCTTACATGCCTTAAGGAAATGTACGGAAAAGTGTGCTATTATGCCGTAATCAATGAAAATATAGGTTTGTTTTCCAATTGATTTCATCGTTTTTGCCATCGTTCGGATTCATACTTATTTTGGATGCACAGTAAGTAACGTAGTATGTTTGCTATTATAGTTAAGCAAGGATGTGGGCGTCAAGACTGGTCAAAAGAAACGAACATACAATTGCTTGAATGTCTCAACGATGCTCTTTGCAATAGAAAATCAGAATTTGAAAAAGTACTTTTTTGTCTGTTTAAAGGCTGGGATGAATTAGAACCCAAGAGAAAAACATGTCATGAATTTGGACGACTGTATGAACATAATAGTAATAAACCATGTTTTGTTAATAGACGCGAGGATGGAAAAGGCTTGAAATTTTTTTGAAAAAAATTATTAACAATTATTTTAGTTGAACAAGGGTGTGGAAAAGAGTGCCCGAATTACAAAGAAACAGAATTTTGTAAATATTGCTACACAAGGAATTGTAATGATGAGAAATTAGTACCCAAATATTGTTGGACAAATTATGGAAAAATTAAAGTAAATGGAGATGTTCCTTGTTTTGTGGAAAGAACAAGAAATTATCGAAGTTTTGTTGTTTGGATTATTAAATCTAACAATTTAAATTAAAATTTCTAGTAAATAAAGGAATTGGAAAATGTCCTTCAATAGCGTGTAAAACTTGTTATAAACATTTATGTAATGATGGAGAGGATCTTCCTTTTAGTTATTGTTTTAATGGTGATGGAAAGGGAGTTATTGGTTGTGGCAAATCGAATTGTTATATTGCTAAAGTTGAGTATTAATTGAATATTAAAGTTTGAACTAAGGGCCGGGATTGACCCGAAATTCTGCTATTTGAGGAAAATAAGTGCTCCCGTATTTTAACTCTGAAATCCGTCCTGGGTCCTTTAAACCCGACTTGGGCCCATATAAAAATAAAAACCCATTCAATTTTTAGGCTCAAAAGCTGGTTGTGGCACTTGTGATGAAAATAAAATAGACAATTCTTGTGTTGATTGTAAAGGATTAAATTGTAATATAAAAAAGAAATTAAAGGAAAGTGTTTTTTGTTATGAGAGAAAAGAAAATGGGAACGAGAAGGAAGGAGGTAGACCTTGTAATTCGAAATTTTGTTTTATATCTGTGGATGTTAGTAAAGGTAATTAAGGAAGGAAAGGAAAGAAGGTAAAGGAGACAATAGAATTTCTTTTTTTAAAGGTTTTGGAATGTCTGAAGAAACAATTTTTAAAAAATACACTAAACAGGGATGTGGCAAATGTCCCCGTTCTCCAAAAAATAAAATTCCATGTAGAGAATGCAAAACAGATTTATGCAATACAGAAAAGTATTTTCAACAAGTAAAGTTTTGTTGGGTTAGAGATATTGCTGTATGTCCTTTAAATATATGGAATGGATTTTGTTATTATAATGTGAGGAATAAGAAAGGTATTTAAAATTCAAATGGAATATTCGTAGCGGATTTTTAAAGAAAAGTCTTTCTATGAAAAGCTATGGCATCAGGGCAGGGCTGTGAGCCATAATTTTCGCGTGGATCGCTAAACGCAAAATCTTCGGATCCAAAGATCGAGGATTTACAACTCTATGCAATGACGCTCAGCCCTGCTCGGGGATGGATTCACCTGCATTTTTAAAATCGGAAGGCGAAAGTGCCAAAAAAGACAGAACTAATCGCCTACTCCATATCATCTTACTTAAAGTTAAAGCTTGGTTTCCAAAAGATTTTTTTCGTGTTTCTGATCTAAGACCACATGATTGGGATCATTAATTATGCCCCAGTTTTTAAAAGTTCGAAAAATAATCATCCGAAATTTAAACAAATAACGAATCTTTTCAATTTTATTTTTAATTTTTAGTCGAGCGAGGATGTGGGAAAGGACCTAAACTCGAAATAAATGTTTTAAATGTTCATTGTAATGGCCAACTTTGCAATACAAAAGAATTATTTGATAAAACATTTTTTTGTTTAAATAAAGGAAAAGAAGAAAAGTCGTTAGGAGCTATTATTTGTAAAGAAAGAAGTTGTTTAGTTCGTCGACATTTTGATGGAAAATGTGAAAAAATTAAAAGATTTTTTGAATAAAAAAATAAATTTTTAGTAGAACAAGGATGTGGAAAGTGCCCAAAAAACAAAACAAATTTAGGCAATATACAATGTGCTCAATGCCATAAAAATTCATTTTGTAATACTGATACTTTCTTTGAAAGTCAAATATTTTGTTGGGAGAAGAATGCTTTAAATTGGATAAAAAATAAGGGAACGAGGGTTTGTAAAGTTGGTGTTTGCTTTATTGGGGTTGATAAAAATAAAATGGGTAAATTTATATTTATTTATTTTGAAATTAAGTAGAATCTCAAAATAATTTTGATATAAACAATGTTTTTTTGCCTTTCAGTTTAGGCATAGCCTTGGCGCAACGAAAGACAAAAGGCGAAAGAAAGCGAAACAAAATAAAAAGCGAAAGTTGAAGACAGCCCGATCCTGATAATTCCTCACCCTCTTTCCCTACTCAGCCCCGAAACTTCCATTTACCCGGATTTTAGATAGTGATTTATGAGTAATTCAAATTTGTTTTTCACTTTTTACTTATCAAAACATAGTTTTTATTAGAAGATAGGCTCAATATCTTTCATTGAAATCCATCTTATAAAATAAAAACATTTCCTTTGTCCACTCAATTTAGTTATTTCAAGAGTCAATATAACTTCAGAAAATCACAACACATTCATAAAAATTATTTATTTAAAGGCCTTGTTCAAGGGTGTGATAAATGTAAAAGGCAACATAATCTAGCAAAATGCAGTGATTGTTCTTCCACCTCTTTATGTAACACAGAAACAATACTTCCCCCTCCTATAAAATGTTTCCATTTCAATTCTAAATTTCAACAAAATTTAAAAATAAATAAAACATGTCACCATGTTTATGACAGTTGTTATATTGCTAGAGATGTATTTTGGAGAGGTTATTTAGTAAAATATTTTTCTTATAAAAATTAAATTTAAAAAAAGTTGAACAAAATTGTGGAGAATGCCCTTCAAAATATCAAAAATGTGTTAAATGTAATAATAATTTTTGTAACAAACAATCCCTTTTACCTTTAACAACAACAACAACAATTAAACAAACCCCAAAAACAACAACAAAAACAAGTACAACAACATCAACAATTATTCCTTCAACTAAAATTTTTATTAAATCTGAGGGGCAGATTAATAAAGTTAAAATAAATGTTATATTTATTTTTGTGTTTCTTTTAATTTTTAAAATTTTCTGATTAAATGAAATTTGCCATAATTAATTATTTTTTGAATAAAATTGAAATTTTTCGATTTTAATTTAAATTTTATTGTTTTATTTTTAGTTTTTGATATAAGACATTTGTATCTTCAGGCATTTTTTAAATTATATTTACAAATTATTTAAAAAATTATAACCATAAATTAATTCTTATTAAATTTTTTTAAAAATATTTGGATGACTCATAAAAGTATATTAGAAAACCGATTTTATCATTTTATTTTTAGTCTTTTTTATTGATGTTGATGCTCTATGTAATTTTAATTTTTTCTAAAAAATTCCCAACAATTTCTGAGTACCACACACACACATAGATTAATTTGGACTTTTTTAAAATATTGGATTAAATTTAAATAAATAATTCATGAAATGGAAGAGAGAAAAATAAAATAAAAATATATTTTCTCACTGATTTGTATTAATAAATTTAAACATTTTCCTCAGATTTTTCCCTCTCATTCCCTACAAATATTTCCTCAAAATAAAAATTCTGGATCCCCTTTTTCGACAATTAAATGATTGATATTAAATCATAAAGAGATAATTTTAATAAAAAATATTTGGATGATTCATAAAATATTTAAAAAGCTGATTCTGTAATATTTTTTCTAATAAATTCCCCACAATTTCCATTGACCACACACAAATACCGTAGTATCTCTATTAGAATGCCCCCCTCCATTTGAATGCCCCCCTCTAATAGAATGCCCCTTTGGAAGGTGATTGAAAAATAGAATGCCCGGGCATTCTATTAGAGATAATACGGTAAATTAATTTATAATTTTTTGGATTTAATTTAAATAAATATGTAAATGATTCATATTTTAATGATAAAAATTAAAATAATTTGATCAGATAACTTTTAATTATTCACTAATTTTTTTAAATAAAAAATTGCCTACAAAAAGGGCTGATTTATCAGCAATTAACAGCCATTTTTAAATTAATTTAATTTAAAATTATTTTCATTAAAAAAATTAAATTAAGCCTAAAATATTTAGAATTTATCAGAAAATCTTTAATTATTTTAATTAATCTTTTTCAGCTTAAATAAATTCAATTGTTAATCAAAAACTAAAATGAACTGCTTTTCTTTAATCTTTTCAATTTTAATAATAATTTTGATAAAGATAAAAGGTTTTGATTTTGTGGAAAATAATGTTTTGACAACTGAAATGTAAAAAAAATAATTTACGAAAAATTAAAAATAATTTAAAAAAAAAATTAAGAGTCAAGTTGACAACAATGGAAAATGATGCTTATTCAATCCATTACCACCATCAAGATCATTGTATGCGTAACCCGAATTATGAAAACTTGGCTGTCTATTCCATCAATTTCCACATTAAGGCTGGATATTTTTGTGATGGGTAATATATAAATTAATTTAAAATTAAATTAAAAATAAAATCAGTTTGTTAATTTGTTATCCCGGACAGTTGGATGGAAGGTTTAAAAAACGAGGCCTCGTCACCAATAATGATTACCGAGTTAAGAACACAAAGAATGTAAGGATTTATATATTTATTTGATTGAAATGGAACCCCTCATCCACCTTTAACATTGGCTTATATCGGTCTTGAGAGGGGGGAATGTTTTAGTCTAGTTTTTCTCCTGTTCACATATCACTTTCTCGTTAGCCTCGAGGATGATGTGGTTATAAATCCAACTATATTTAATAAAATTAAGAACAATGTGGGCTATATGTGTGAAAATAAAAGAAAGGAATATTGTAATAGTGGAAAAGGAATTGACAGCCTTTGCAGGTTGGCATCGGATATTCCATCATCCTTTGTTCCATGGCATGGAATTTACATCCACCGAACTGCTGAGGATGGCAACAAAACGAAGATGGTTTCCTCAATCTTCGATATGAAGTTAGATTTTTTTATTTAAAATTTGAATAATTAACTAGAGAAGAGACAAGAGATTAATTTGAGGGCATAAATCCGGTATTTCCCATATTCTGCCCTCTCCTAGTTTTCCCTTACAATACTACTAAATTTTTTCAAATAATTTAAAGTTATAATATCGGATCGGAAGAGCAATTTTCAATCACAATTGGTGAAAAAGAATTCACCACAAGGCTTATTGTTATTGAAAATGGTAGAGAAATGATATTCAAATTAAATAAAAAATATTTAAATTTCAAGAAGGGATGGCTATGAATAGATATAGTGTGGATGTTGAGCATAAAAGGAAATTTTTTGAAGAAATTGAGTGGGCCCCCTTCAATGTCTCTCGACTATTCTCGGCCCATTCAACATTTTGGATGTTGGGATATGATATATTGTCCAAAGAAATGGACAACATTCTCAGCTTTTATGTTGATAGAGGATGTAATTGTCCAATGAAAGTTTGGGTATGGAAGGGGGTTTTAATTGCCAAAAAATATTATAATTTTTAGTTCACGAGAGAAGAGAAAATAAGCCGAAAAAGTAAAGAAATGTTAAAAAATTGGTTTGAAATTATTGAATTTGGAAATTCAAAATGCCCCAAAACGAGGACAGAGGAAACTTATAATTTAATTGGGAATATTGAAATTGAAATTAATTTTAAAATATTTATTAATAATGTAAATGCAACAGCAACATTCAAACTTTACAATAATGAAAGAAGTATTGGAATGTATGCTTATGAAGACAGAATTGTTTTCGAGAAAAATGTAAGGGGGTTTCGATTAAAAATTTATTTTAAATATACCGTAAATGTCTTAATAGTAGCCCCGTGCCTTTTCTTCAATGGGTGTCAATGAGAATTCGCCACAAGGCTTAATGTTTGGGGGGTTGGGAGGGGGGAAGGGGTTTTTGGTATGGGCTTCTTTTAGGACATTTACAGAATTCTCAAAATAAAAAAATTAAATTTAGGATGTAAATGGAGATTGGTCCCAATCAAAAATAGACATTTTGCCAAGCAAAAATATTATGAAAGAAGGAATGACCCTCAATATAAAAATAAAAATGTTTAAATTTTATTGTGAATTTAATATTGGAAATGAAACAAAAACTTTTACAAATAAATTTTGGTATAATAAATGGTGGAATGGAAAAAAATATTTAACATATAAAAAGTTGGAAGTGTTGGGAGACTTTATTCGGGTTAATGCAATTACTGAAACAGAAAATGAGGTGATTAAAATAAAATTAATTTTTGAGGGAAATTGGGCTTTGAATATGGATGAACTTGATTAGTCGATAGCTATTAGAGTTGCTTAAATTCGGTTACAAAATGATAGGTTTACACCCGTGGATTTCGAAATATTTTAATATTAACATTACTGTTTAAATCTCAGATATTATTGTTTCTCAGAGAATCTAGACTATAATATAAGATATATAGTGTTCCATTAAACGTCTTAATAATTCAAAATACAAAAAATAATTTTTTTAATAAAATTAATTTAATTATAGGACATTCAAAACATTAAATTGCCCCACTCCAACCGCATAATTAACAATTTTATGACTAATGGATCTATTGCCACAATAAGAGTACAAATTTTTGAAAAGGCTACATCCTTCCAGCTTCTACTTTTGCATGATTCTCCTGAATTTAATTTGAATAGTTTTTTAAATTCAAATTAATTTTGTTTATACTTTTAATTTAAGTTGGGGCTACAGTTTTGTCAATTGATGTTGATTATGGAAATAATATTATTAAGTTGACATCGTTTTCTGTATGTTGTTTAATAGAACTGTTCTAAAACTCCACAGACCTAGGGGAATTTCATAGTTTCCTTCGTAGTTTAGTGAAATGAAAATTTCTTTGATTTTTGGCAGTTTTTAGTAATTATAAAATAAGTATACTAATTATTTAAATAAAGGGAGACGAGTACCATGATAATGCAACAATACAAGGAGCTGATATATTTTTAAAAGGCAACCCCATCCAAATTACAATTAAAATGCAGAATGGGATTAAATCGGGAAAAAGTTTCGAATTTTTCAATATATACATAAACGACAAAGAATGCTGTAACTATAAGGGCGAATTTCCTTTTTGGTCAACAAATTGGATACAGGTAAAATATTACTTTAATTTTGACATGGTTAACAAAATTTATAAAATAAGGATTTAACAGATTAAACATGAAATACATAATTCTAATCTTATAAAAGTCCGTAAAACTTATATCATAAAGACATTTTTTCTTGAATATTCTCACCCCTCTTTCTCGCCACACTCTCAGTTCCTAAGATTGAAAAATAGAATGAATTTTTTCAATCTTAGCCTTTCGAACTCAATACGACGATCTTTAAAGTCAGGTCATGTTGAAATCCTTATTACAAATTTTCAATAATCCAAAACAAACTAACAACAATCTTTTAAGTGGGTGATAATATCTTTTTGAAATGGCTTCTTTAGTTAGGGTAGAATATAGAGTGGCATGTTACTATAATTCAAGTTTTACTATATATTTAGGCAAAAGGAGATGCTGTTCTTCTAGAAGAGCCGTTCATCACATCCCCTGTAAGTGAATTTTCTAACTAATTATTTAAAAATTTTAATGAATAATTTAAGAAATTGGAACTAAAGGAAACCGAAAAAATCTACAAATATGAATTGGACCAATTGCCTTTTATTGGTTCGACATTCTGTCTTGAGGGTACTTTGCCTAAATCAAGCGAAGTTGAAGGAATAGAGAAACTTGAAATAAATCTGATGCATGAGAGTAATGATGAGTCAGAGAGATGTAAGTGTTTTATTAAGCAATTTTATTAGATTTAAAATAACCTTAAATATAACAAGGCTTTTGTGAAAACTGTTAGGACAAAACATAAAATGTTCTAGTGAATTTTCTATAAAACCCTTTAAAGTTTAAACAATAATAAAAATATTTAACAAATAAAATTAATTCTAGTTGGTGATACTTTGCTAAAAATGAAATTCCAATTCTCGACTGAGCATGAAGAATCATGGCTTAAGATTTCTAGCCAGTTATTTACGGAAAAGAAGACAAATGAGAAAAGATATGCAAATCCAATCGGCCTGTCGAGCGTTGAGTTAACTGTTCGGATAGCTATTGAAAAATCTTACTTCAAGATAAGATTTAATGAAGGCAAAACTTTTATTAAATATAATTATGTAGCCCCTCCTTGGATGGTTAATTGGATTATTGTAAATTTACATATGAAAAAATTCGAATAAAAATTCTTTAAGGTAAAAGGAAATATAGATAATGTTAAAATTGGTAATGATGCAAAAAGATGCCTCCAATACATTTTCAAAAAACTTCCGCCACACATAACAAAAATTGAAAATTTAAAAGAAGGGCAATATATAAGTGTTAAGGGGAAAGTTACAAAATTGGATGAAAATATTTTAATTAATTTTTATTATGGAGCACTTGGATGGGATGAAAAGAGTAAGCTTAAGATTTGATTTTTAATAAAGAATATAATTTCTAAGGAGGAACTGTTGTTTTGCAGGCAAAAATAACAAATCGAGATATTTCCTTTTGTAAGAAATTTGTAAGTTTAAATTAGGTAGTTTATACAAATTCTAAAAAATATTTAAGAAAGAAAAATATTTTTGTAATGGAGTTAAACCTTTGAAACCAAAATTGGAAATTGGTCAAATAATTAATATGGTATTTTTGGCCACAAAAACAAACTTTGAAATTTATTATGATGATCAAGAAATTTATCAATTTGAATTGCCTTTTTGGGCTATTCAGTATGTTGAGGTAATTTCTGATTTTTAAAGTCTTGAAAAAATAAATATTAAGGTGACTGGGCCATTAGCCAATATTGAGGGTCGGGATAGAATTGCAGAAATTAGAAAATGATATGTACTTTACTGATTATTTAACTTTGTGTTTTTGATATACCCGCATATTCTAATTGTAAATATTATAATTTATCTTTTTAAACAAAATTATTGAAATAAAATTATTTTATCGGTATAGAGCCTCCGGGTTTCGGCTGGGGTTTTTACTAGAAAATTTTACTACAAACACACATTCCTAGAATCGAATACATTATTTTGTATTTTTGGATGGCCATGCCGGAATTTTTTTTGACGCATAGGAGAGACATTGTCATCGGACTTCGAAGCTGGCTCTCAGAATCAATAACATTTGAGTAAAATTTAAAAAATTCGTATGGTAGTGACAGTCTTGCGTCAATTTCTGTCTTTTTTGCTCCTTTGTTTCTGCCTTCCGCCTCTTCCTCAGCCCATACGTCTCCTTAATCAACAAATTTTCATTTATGGTAGATGGAAGTTTCGCTTCGGTATTTCGGTTCGTGTTTGTCTAATCCAACATTTCGATTCGGCTTGTTTGTTTCAATTACGTAAGAATTTAAATATACCGAAATTCTCAACTGTCATCTTTAATACTTTAATGAAATTTCGGATCCTGAAATCGGATTCTAATATCGAAGAGATTTTATAAGATCCGTCAACTCTTTTCACTACATTCTGAATTGAGAGAAACTTATTTTCAAATAACATTGTAAGAATTTTGATCATGAATAAAAAATCTTTCGCTTCTGCTTTCTATTTTCTTCAATTTTCTTACATTTTCACACTTCAGCTTTTTAATTTTCAATTGGGCCATTCCTGGCAGAGATATCAATAAACCTATAATTCTTATTGCCTCAAGACTATTTTTTTAATTTTTTCAATTAAATACAGATAAAATAAATGTTTTTTTAAATTAATGTTTTTAAATTTAATAATACATAATATTTAGGTAAATTATTATTATTTAAAAAATTGTTATTACTCTGATTCTTTTTAATTAGATTTATTTAATAATTAAATTTAATATGTAGAAGTTAACAGATAAATAAATGTTTTATCGTCCACAAATAATCATTATTATATCTATACTAAAATTCCAGGTAGGTAATCAAAATAATTTGAACAAGTGGGTCTGGAACCGTTCCTTACCCTATCCCTTGAAATTTCTTAAAGTTAAAGCCAATTTTTAAAAATTCCAGAAAAACGATTTTAACTTTCAGAAATTTTGAGGAATAGGGTAAGGAACGGTCCCAGACCCAGTGCGCGTAGGTCCCGAACATGAAGAAATGTTTTAAAACCATACCCCAACCTTGCAACACCAAGAAACTTTATTAAAGCTTTGAATTCACCGATCTCTAGAGATTTTCCCTTATTAGTCAATAAATAAGATGACTTATTAGTCATATTCAACATATTTTCGACTTTTTTGGACTTTCGCCTTTCATCTTCATTTCTCGCTTTTTGCATCGAGTTTTGCTTTTTCATCTTTCATTTTTCGCTTTTTAAAATCTGTTCCGGCACACCCCTGGAATATACGTTTTTAATACAGTTATTTCAAGTTTAATTAAGTTAATTTACTCACAATAATCAGTAATAATCAGAATTTCTAATTTCATTAAAAATCTAACATAATTAAGTGCAACAAATCCCTACGCTGCTGGATAAAAAATGACCAACATGGAATGGACAATGTAGATTTAATGCCAATTCAGGAATGTGAAGCAAAATGCTTTGCATACCATGCTTTAGAAGGCTATTATTTTTATTTATATTAGATTTAACAAATGACTCAGTTAAGAAAATATTTCAGGCAAAGTCTTTGATCCTGCTCTCGGGGCAGAGAATTTTCTAGGATTTAAACTAGGGTGTGGCGATTGCACTTCAGATAAAATTCTATGCAGAACATGCACTAGAGATGCTTGTAATAGATTAACATTATTGACTAAAGATACCATGTTTTGTATGGAAGGAGATAGAGTTCTTACATGTCTTGAGGAAATATATGGAAGAATTTGCTATTATGCCGTAATCAACGAGAATATAGGTTTGTTTTGTAAATGATTTACATAGATTATACTATATTGCACATCAATGATGGGACAGGTTGAATAAAAGTTGGGTCGGGTTTTCAAATTTCCTTCGGATCTGGTTTCAAGTTTCGGGTCGAAAAAGGTCTCGGGTCGAGTTTCGGGTTGTGTCAGTTAAAAATTTAATCATTAAGCCTGATTTTCCTGAGCAGTTGGGAGATATCAGTGATTTGGGGATTAATAAGAGTGATGCCTGGGGACTTACATGGATAAAGGTGTTTTGTTTGGATTAAGATTAATATAAGGGAATTTGGGGATTAAGAGGGATATCAAGGATTAAAAATATTTTGGGAATATATCGAATCCTTCGATACATTTGTTAATCCTAGAATCTATCAATATTTATGTTAATCCCTAAATCCATTTATATTACTCTCGATCACTCTATATTCATCCATTCGTCACAACTTTTTAGCGCTGCGAACGGAAATTTTCAATAAGTCAAAATTCTTCGTTTATTTCCATGGAAAAAGTCGAATATTCGGGTTTCGGTCAAATAAAGTCCGGGTATCGGGTAACACGTCCGATCCCTGATGCACATTGTAACACGTAATTCTCATTTCCACTTTACTGCAAGTCAGATTTTACAAATGACTCCTTTGTCAGTTAGGAAAATCTTATATTGTTTAATTATTTATCAAAAAATTATTTTCTAAAAAATAGACTTGTTCACTAGGGTTGTATTCCGTCCCCTCCCCCCCCCCCCCGTGGCGCTGCCTCCTCGAAAATTTTCCCCGTGGCCCTCCCCCCCCCCCCCGTCGGGGAACAACCCTATTGTTCACTCTAATTTAATGGCATTTTTAATTTAACAGTTTAGAAATAGAATAGAGGCAATTTCTAGGTAGTTTTACGGTAAATTAGTAATTTGTTATTATTAGGGAGAGTTTTTTTAGGTTTTTTTCCTATTTTTTTGCGAACTAGTTATGATGAGATAAGCACAAAAAAACACTGTTTTGGGTCGAAATGATGAGTCTATATTCGACCTATTCGGCCCTAAAAAACCTATTTTGGCCTTTTTGGACCTAAAACCTATTTGCGACCTATTTTGGACTTTTTTGAACCTATTCTAGGTTTTTTGAAAAAAATCTTTAAAATCGCCATTTTAGAGCGTTTAGGTCAGATTCACACTAATTCCGTGCTCTTTTTCTTGCCAAAACCAAAAAAACCCCATATCTTTTTTAAAAAAAGTAAAAAAAACTCATATTTTCAAACACTGTATAATCCTTAAAGTTTGCCGAAAAATTTTATTTTTTCTTTGTCTCTGAAAACATATTGACTTAGAAGATGGATTTTTTGTTATTGAATTGGATGAGGAGATTTCGGGGGATTAAGATCAACTCATCCAAAGTTATGGTACCTCAATAGTTGTAGGTTTCATTGTCAATAGGTATTGAGAGTGACGGTTTTAAGGGTGTATGACTTCGGGGCGGACTCACAGATAGAAGATCAAAAAATAGGGGGGAGTAGCCATTTTTGAGGTGAAAAATTTAATTCTTTGAATTGTGGCTCATTCGAAAGAGCTTCCAAACTGAGTTGAATGACACTAAAATCAGCGCAGTCAGACTTCATAGGGCCGAGTTACATGAACCCAAAATCGAAAACCATAGGAACCAAAAAACCATACTCACAGATAGAAGATCAAAAAATACGGGGGAGTATCCATTTTTGAGGTGAAAATTCGATTTTTTGAATAATAGCTAATTCGGAAGAGCTTCTCAAGCTGAGTCGAATGACACCAAAAACAGCGCAATCTGACTTTATAGGACCGAGTTATAGACCCGTGAATATTGAAAAACCATAAATTGAAGACACAAAATTGAAAAACCCCTTTAAAATTCAAACCTATTTTTAAAAATTCGCACCTATTTTGCCACTTTTTGAACTTTTTTGAACCTATTTTAACCTTTTTTCGAACCTATTTAGGTGCCTATTATCGGTTTTTTCGGACCTAAAAAAACTCTCTCTAGTTATTATGTATAGTTAAGCAAGGATGTGGGCAGCAAGACTGGTCAAAAGAAACAAACATACAATTGCTTGAATGTAACGAAAATGATCTTTGCAATAGAAAATCAGAATTTGAAAAAGTACTTTTTTGTCTGTTTAAAGGCTGGGATGAATTAGAAACTAAGAGAAAAACATGTCATGAATTTGGACGACTGTATGAACATAAAAGTAAAAAACCATGTTTTGTTAATAGACGTGAGGATGGAAAAGGCTTGAAATTTTTTTGAAAAAATAATTAATAATTATTTTAGTTGAACAAGGGTGTGGAGAACGCTGCCCAAATTACAAAGAAACAGAATTTTGTAAATATTGCTACACAAGGAATTGTAATGATGAGAAATTAGTACCCAAATATTGTTGGACAAATTATGGAAAAATTAAAGTAAATGGAGATGTTCCTTGTTTTGTGGAAAGAACAAGAAATTATCGAAGTTTTGTTGTTTGGATTATTAAATCTAACAATTTAAATTAAAATTTCTAGTAAATAAAGGAATTGGAAAATGTCCTTCAATAGCGTGTAAAACTTGTTATAAACATTTATGTAATGATGGAGAGGATCTTCCTTTTAGTTATTGTTTTAATGGTGATGGAAAGGGAGTTATTGGTTGTGGTAAATCGAATTGTTATATTGCTAAAGTTGAGTATTAATTGAATATTAGAGTTTGAACTAAGGGCCGGGCCCCGATCTGAAATCCTGATATTTGAGGAAAATAAGTGCTCCCGGGTTTTAGCCCTGAAGCCAAGAACCGGGTCCGTGTAAAAATGAAAAACTAAAAATTTTTTAGGCTCAAAAGCTGGTTGTGGCACTTGTGATGAAAATAAAATAGACAATTCTTGTGTTGATTGTAAAGGATTAAATTGTAATATAAAAAAGAAATTAAAGGAAAGTGTTTTTTGTTATGAGAGAAAAGAAAATGGGAATGAGAAGGAAGGAGGTAGACCTTGTAATTCGAAATTTTGTTTTATATCTGTGGATGTTAATAAAGGTAATTAAGGAAGGAAGGAGGAAGGTAAAGGGGACGATAGAAATTCTTTTTTTAAAGGTTTTGGAATGTCTGAAGAAACAATTTTAAAAAAATACACTAAACAGGGATGTGGCAAATGTCCTCGTTCTCCAAAAAATAAAATTCCCTGCAGAGAATGCAAAACAGATTTATGCAATACAGAAAAGTATTTTCAACAAGTAAAGTTTTGTTGGGTTAGAGATATTGCTGCATGTCCTTTAAATATATGGAATGGATTTTGTTATTATAATGTGAGGAATAAAAAAGGTATTTAAAATTCAAATGGAATATTCGTAGCGGATTTTTAAAGAAAAGTCTTTTTCTATGAACAAGCTATGGCATCAGGGCAGGGCTGTGAGCCATAATTTTCGCGTGGATCGCTAAACGCAAAATCTTCGGATCCGGATATCCGAAGATTTACAACTCAACGACATGACGCTTAGCCCTGCTCAGGGATGGATTCACCTGCATTTTTAAAATCGGAAAGCGGAAGTGCCAAAAAAGACAGAACTAATCGCCTACTCCATATCATCTTACTTAAAGTTAAAGCTTTGTTTCCAAAACATTTTTTTCGTGTCTTGAACCTACGACCACATGATTGGGATCATTATTTATGCCACAGTTTCAAAAATTTCAAAAAATAAATATCCGAAATTTAAACAATTAAGGGTATAGATGACAAATTATTCAACTTTATTTTTAATTTTTAGTCGAGCGAGGATGTGGGAAAGGACCTAAACTCGAAATAAATGTTTTAAATGTTCATTGTAATGGCCAACTTTGCAATACAAAAGAATTATTTGATAAAACATTTTTTTGTTTAAATAAAGGAAAAGAAGAAAAGTCGTTAGGAGCTGTTATTTGTAAAGAAAGAAGTTGTTTAGTTCGTCGACATTTTGATGGAAAATGTGAAAAAATTAAAAGATTTTTTGAATAAAAAAATAAATTTTTAGTAGAACAAGGATGTGGAAAGTGCCCAAAAGATAAAACAAATTTAGGCAATATACAATGTGCTCAATGCCATAAAAATTCATTTTGTAATACTGATATTTTCTTTGAAAGTCAAATATTTTGTTGGGAGAAGAATGCTTTAAATTGGATAAAAAATAAGGGAACGAGGGTTTGTAAAGTTGGTGTTTGCTTTATTGGGGTTGATAAAAATAAAATGGGTAAATTTATATTTATTTATTTTGAAATTAAGTAGAATCTCAAAATAGGTAGAATCACAAAATCTCCCTATATTCCATCCAAATCTCTCTTTATTTATTTTAAGTCATTGGAATTTCGTTATCAAAACCTTTAGGCGATTATAATAAGGGTAATAGAAAAATAGGCATTCAAAAAACAGATGGGCTTCTATTGGGGCATGGGCTTCTATCCTCTATCTACATCAGCCACAAAAATTCCAGCCCTACCACCCCGACTTTAGATAGTAATATTTATGGGTACACCTCAACGTACCGCGAGCCCAACGTACCGCAGAGCTATAACTTCGCTCAAAATGGTTGAATCCGGAAATAAATAAAAAACATTTTCTATGCCCTCTCAATTTAGGTATATTCGAGAGTTAACTTAACTTCAGAAAATCACAACACATTCAAAAAATTATTTATTTAAAGGCCTAGTTCAAGGGTGTGATAAATGTAAAAGGCAACATAATCTAGCAAAATGCAGTGATTGTTCTTCCACCTCTTTCTGTAATACAGAAACAATACTTCCCCCTCCTATAAAATGTTTCCATTTCAATTCAAAATTTCAACAAAATCTAAAAATAAATAAAACATGTCACCATGTTTATGACAGTTGTTATATTGCTAGAGATGTATTTTTGAGAGGTTTTAGTAAAATATTTTTCTTATAAAATTAAAAAAAAAAAGTTGAACAAAATTGTGGAGAATGCCCTTCAAAATATCAAAAATGTGTTAAATGTAATAATAATTTTTGTAACAAACAATCCCTTTTACCTTTAACAACAACAACTATTAAACAAACCCCAACAACAAAAACAAAAACAAGTACAACAACAACAACAATTATTCCTTCAACTAAAATTTTTATTAAATCTGAGGGACAAATTAATAAAGTTAAAATAAATGTTATATTTATTTTTGTGTTTCTTTTAATTTTTAAAATTTTAATTATTTTCTGATTTAATATAAATGACATTTGCAATAAAAAAATAAGTAATGTTTTGTTAGTTTTTTTTAAATTTTTTAATCCCCAAAGTGGATTTGAGGTATAAAGATGGATTTGGAGTATATCCGCTATTTGAAGTGGATATCGAGGATTAAAGTGGATATCGATAGATTTGAAATCCTCTTTGTTCCTGAGATGTTTTTGTCTCGACAATAGCTTTATGGTGCTTATTTACTCTTTTACTACTGATTAGACCCTTTTTCAAAATGAAAAATGAGTTTATTTTTGGATGTATTTATTTATTTTTGCTCATATTAAAATTTTTTAGTAAATACCAATTTTTCGATACAGATACCAATCTGTATCAGGATTTCGGTATATCTCAGCTCGCTCCATCCCTGCTCTAAAACACACAAAATTCTAAATTTATGTGTACTTAATTATCAAATTTTTATAATTAAATTCAACATAAAAGCCAAATTCAATTCAACAAAATTTAACGTCAAAAATAAATTTATAAAAACAATTAATTTTATATTTAATCTCTCAATTATTCGCCATTATTCTGTTCATCTTCCAATTGAATATTATCACCAAATTTTGCATAAAGAATTGCTCGAAGGTCCTAAAAAAATTGTTTTCTTGACAATTAAAAATATATTTATTTACTTTCATTTCAGCTTCCAAACAAATTATTTTCTCACCCAAACTATCAATTTGATGTTGAATATATTCTTTACGTTCTTCCAGCATTAAATTTATTTTATCCTAAATTAATAAAAAGATTAATTTATTTTAATAAAGCTCGTAATGACAAATAAAATTACAAAAATGTTATTTTCATAATACACTCAATAAAATTCAATTTACAAAATTTATTCTTTCTCAAAATCTTGATCTTATTTTCCGCAGTAAACGGAAATTAAATTTTCAGTATTTTCACAATAAGCCAGAATTCATTTTTAACCCGAAATTTATTTTCAAAATATCTTTTTAAATTAGTACTTAATTAATATCCCCCCCCCCTCTATGAGTCATAGATTAGTTTTCATTTTTTACTGTCAATTATTCTTACCCTGATAAATTTAAAGTAAAATGCAAGTTAGAAGGAGCAAAATTAGAAAGGAGGCCTTCTAACATGCCTATTACTTAAAATTTGTGAGGGAAAAAGTGATTGACAGTGAAAAATGAAAACTAATCTGATATCAAATTGGAGGGGGGGGGTGGGGGGATACTAATAAAGTACCAGAAATGTACAAAAACTAAATTCCAAACAGTAAAACCAGATATCCCGTAAAATATCACGGAAGCCAATTTTCTTTTAAATCGCTAAAGTTAAAAATAATACAAAGTTTTAGATAGCTCCGCTGTATCTGGTAATTTTTAATTTCTAGCGATTGTAATCATTACAGAATTATCACGACTATGGAAATGACTTTTCTAATTTTGGGGGAATTAAGATAATTTCTGGGGCACGCCCAAGTAGGCGCGCGGCCAGAACGGCGCAGAGCCATAACTTGCTGGAAAATTTGACCCTTATCAATTTTGGTATCAATCTCTTTAGCTCGATAGAGGAATCGTTTAATACTAAATTTGGTAAGAATCGGAAATCTTGAAGCAAGTTATGGCTTTGCGTAGTTATGGCCCGCGCTTACTTGGGCGGTGCCCATAATTTCTATCCATCAATTTAAACTCTACTTGATCTTGATGAACAAAAATAGACCCAACAAGTAGCGGAACATTTAATTGTCCATCTTCCATAAGCATTATTTCATTTTCAGCATCAGTCAAATTTTGTGCCGTATTTTGTAAAAAGGCTAATTGATCCTTTTAAAAAATAAATTTAAATTTAATTAAAAAATCCACAAAACTTTATTTTCCAAATAAGATTTGTGTAAACGGGCGAATTTATTAATTTGTTGTTGATCTTCAGCTGTAGGTACATTTTTCTTTAAATTCTCACTGTCATTTAATGAGACACCAACCATTTTCTTTTTTTTAAATTAATTTAAAAATAAATATTTTGAAAATGAAAAATATATAAATATTAAAAATTTCAAATATTTTTATTTAAAAATAAAATATAATTTATTACATATTTTATTCAATTTTTAAAAATTTTATAATCGTTTCGATTCAAATAAAAAAATTTGGCCTGGTTAGTTTATGCGTCCAATGAACTTTTATGAGTCCAATAAAAAAATGGGATTTTCTTGGTGTTGCAAATTAGGGGTATGTTCCAACCCATTTTTTCATGTTCGGCCTATGCCCATAATTTTTTTCCCTCGAAATTTCTGAACGTTAAAATCGTTTTTCTAAAAAAATTGGCTATAACTTGAAGAAATTTCGAGGGAAAGAGTAAGGAATGGTCCCAGATATATTTATTCTCACACCAGTGGGATTTCTCGGCCTTCAAAATTTTGAGAATTTTGGAAGGCCAAGAAACTTAAAACCCGGGGTCCGATATCGGTAATAACTAAAACAATACTACGGTAATACCGTACCGTGAATAACACTAACATATAGTATAGTGTCAATTGTTCGTAAAATTTATTTATTCTCACATCAAAAATCACAGCCAATAATTTAATTAAAAAATCTTTAAATAAAAAATACTTTTCCCATCATTTATAAGGCAATTTTTGAATTAGCAGAATTTGAATGTTTAACAGTTAACGCTTCCAATCTCCCACTTACTTCTGCTTTTAATCCTTCAATTGGGCCTTGAAAAACTCCAAAATTTTCACAAACTAGAATACCTTAAATTTAAAATTTTTTGAATTAAAAAAATTTTTTTCAAACAATTTTTCAAAGATTCTTGTATAACTTCCGCAAGCAAATCACTACAAGCATTTTCTTCCAAAAATTGGTTCATTAAATCAAAAAGGCGTAGGAACAAATCGGGAAATGATTTTAAACTATTTTTAAAAAATATTAAAAATAATTTATTTAAAACACCTCGTAATTTTTGTAAGATTCCCCAAAAGTACTTTACAAGCAAGTTGAATCGCTCGAATTCTTGCCTCTTCCATTCCAATTGGATCCATAGTGGAAATTGGTGGGCTACTTAATAAATGGTAAAAGAAATAATATAATTTAGGGAAACCTCTGTATAACGTACATGACTTTTCGGAGTCTTCTAACGACTATTTTAAGGTCTGATCAAGGGCGTAGCCAGGGGGGGGGGCTGGGGGGGCTGAAGCCCCCCCCCCCGAAATGGGAGAAACGGGAGAAAAATTATAAGGAGAATTATCAAAAAAGTGAATTTATTTCGCCTACAACCTTCAAGTTAAAAAAAATTTTCGCCTGCGGCACAAAAAATGGAAGAAATCTGGCTTCTTGAGTTCCAAAATACTCAAAATTTTCGCCTGCGGCGCTAAAAAAGTGAATTTTTTGGCCTACGGCCTTCTAAAATTCAAAAAATTTTCGCCTGCGGCGCAGAAAAGAGGAAAATTTATGTACAAAAAAATTAGTTTTTGGAACGCCAAAGTGAACGCCAAAATTTTGGCGCACACCCAATGGTAGCCCCCCCCAAAACCGACCCCCTGGCTACGCCCTTGGGTCTGATCTAAGTCCAGACATCCCACCCAGACATCTACCCCAGACGAAGGTTAAGTGTTAATGCCTTACAAATTAGTGTATTTAATTAAGCTTCCAACAGTCATTGATATATTTAACCTTATTAAACTCTCCAACCTCGTTGAACGTTAAATAATTTTTTGAAGGGCCAGGTTATAAGAAAAAGCCGAAATATGGAATTATAAGTAATATAGAGGTTCAATAATTTATTTTTGAAATAAACAAAAATACCCAGTAAGTAATCGACTCAACAAAGGGAAGAGAACTTCAGCAAAGCAATCTTCCCAATCGGCAGGGATCATAAGTTCACACAATGCAGGTACTCGAAATGCAGTCTAAAAAGAACAAATAACGTGATGTCTTAACTAGGTATAAGAAAAATGCCCAATGATAATGAACAGGACCGAAAACTATTCACAATTTAATAATTTCTCCCTATAATTACCCCTAGAGCCTCCAAAGCCTGTTTTCTTATTAATCGTCTACAATCACAAGCCATTCTAGCAATTGCTTGCATCAATGGCCTCCAATATTTTGACCATAATTCTGTCGTTTTTGTAGCTGTTTCATCAATTTTTATGATTTCATTTGTTTCAGACCAATCCTTGTAAATGTTTGCTGCTCTCGCTTGGAGTTGTGCACAAATGTTTAATAACTTTAAACAAGAAAAAGATTTTAAAAATTTTAATTTTTAAATATTTTGGGAAATACATACGTTAAGGGGCCAAAAAATGTCAGAATAAGCAAAGAATTCGGATGAGGGACAAAAACTACGGTTATAATTGCTTAATTTAGGGAGGCAATCAACAAAAGGTGACACCAACATGCTTATCGAAAAGCATACCGTAAATTCTCTAATATGTAGAAGACATGTGCTTGTATTCTTCGATCCTCCCGTAGGGTGTGCTTCTATTGGAGGGTGTGCTTCTATTAGAGAATTTACGATATTTCGAATCCTCATTATTCGACTTGTATGGTATCTAATGCTTTTTCGGTTCCAAGAAACGCTATTTTGGGCGTGAAAAAAAAGTTTTTTTTGGGCGTGAAATGTTTGAGAAAGTTTTCACTTGCAAAGAAGCATCAACATAACAATTAGCCAATTTTTCTTGATCACTCATTTTCTCTTCTGATTCAGCTAAATACCCACTAGCATCTTCATTTGTTTTGCGTTGTTTTTGAGAATTTTCATGGGGAACGTGAAATTGTTTTGAAGATGTATTTGAAGAGGAATTTCCGGTTTGCTTATTTGGAGATGTGGGCGAAGTTGTATTTAATGATTGGATAGGTGTTGTGTATCTTGAAATTTAAAAATATTTTGAAGAATTTAGATAAGGGCGTAGCTAGGGGTCCTTCTGGGGCTAAAGCCCCCCCCCCCCCCCGAGATGGGGAAAAGGAAAAAAATTGAGGAGAATCAAAAAAGTGCAATTTTTCGCCTATGACCGTCCAAATTCTTAAAACTTTCACCTGCGGCAATGAAAATGGAAAAAAATTGAGGAGAATCAAAAAAGTGCAATTTTTCGCCTATGACCGTCCAAATTCTTAAAACTTTCACCTGCGGCAATGAAAATGGAAAAAAATTTTATACCTTGAAATCGACCCACTGGCTACGCCCTTGGAATCTTGATAAGAAGTCAACGTCAGAACAAAGGATTGGGCAGGTTACCGGAAGCCGCAACATAATGAGAAGAGCGAGGTAAAAGTTTGATCCCGGCCAGGCTTTGATCCTGCGGCCTCCCGGCAGTTATTGCTAGGCGCTTTCGCTAGCCACGTACAGATGCTCTGTCAACTGAGCTACCGGGACGCTGCTTTCACCTTCTCTTTTAATAAATCTTAAACCCCCGCCTAGTGAGCGTTTTAAATGCTAGCTGGATCTTTCTCTTCCTTACATGAGGAGAATTTAAAACGAACTTTCCCCCATCCATACTAGCTTCTACCATCATTCTTAAACAATGAATAAATAATCCAAAATTTTCAGGTGTAATATGGGCAGCATCTCTCCCCAAAAATCCAAGTGTTTCGACAACTTTGAGGAATGCTGCAGAATCATGACGTGATAAATTTGGGGCTAATATAATTGTTCCACGTTTGTAAAGAGAAGAGCCACTTGCAAAGGTTAATAATTTCTCTGAAGGTGGGGGTTGTTGTGAAGGTTGTTGAGGAGAAGTTAAAGGAGCTGGAGGAGAAGAAAATACTGGATGGATAATCTAAATATTTTGATTTAAAATTAGCATTGCTCACAATCGGTTAATTTTTCCCTATAATGGCTCAAATGCTCTTATTCTTCTCTACATGAACAGCCACGAGGAAATATTAACCGGCTGTGAATAACCTTAATTTAAATAATAAAGTATTAAGAGTGTTTGATATAATAAAGGGTCTTTAATCCCAAAAACTTTTATTTTATAAGTTATTGTTTAGAAGGGGTAATTTTTAGGCACCTAAATTAAAGCCCAACTTCCAAAAAATTTAGAGACTATCGTTCAGAAAAAGCTTCTAAGCTTTATAAAACCACACTTAAGAAGGCTAAATTAGTGCTGTTCACTATATAATACGTTCACTATTCTATATGTACTATTTATTCTAAGGAAAACCTCAAAATTCTAATCAGAGCTGTTTCAAAAGATATCTTCAAAATTAAAAAAATATCACCAAAAAGGCAAATCAAAAGAAAAACCCCGGCCCTATCTGAAAAAGACCCCTACAACATCAAAATTTCAAAACATCCGTTTCTAATGAAATAACGGTCAATCTGAAATATTAGAATGCCTAGATCAGAAAATTTTAGAAAAAAATTAATTTACATCCACCAAATCAAAATCATCGTCTTGATAAGCAGCAGCCCCGACAGCTTCCAAAATAGAGAAAAACAGTGCCCAATGTTCAGCGATATGTACATTTGCTGCATTTGCTCTTAATAATTGTTGAAGACCATTTGAAATTTGTTGAGAAAATAAAAGTAAATCAGAGGGTCTTAATTCTAAAATTTTTCGGGAGCAGGCCAGTTTACCGCCGCCCAATTTACCGCCGCCCAATTTACCGCGCCCAGTTTACCGCCGCCCAATTTACCGCGGGCCCAATTTACCGCGAGCCCAATTTACCGCCGCCCAATTTACCGCAGCCCAATTTACCGCGAGCCCAGTTTACCGCACGCCCATTTTACCGCCTTTCTACAAAACAATATTTCAAACAAATAAGGTGACAATTCAACAAATATTTAAAACAAAAACAAATGAAAATAAATATTTAATCAATATTAAAATTGTGAGATATCCCACGTAAAAAATCTAAAACTGTATCAAGATCATAATTATTGCAAATTCTTAAAATTCTATCATCACATTCCATGTATTTTGCACGTTTGCGAGGCGGTTCATGTCCAGCAACATGTAACTCAATATCTGTGTCAACAAGTGCTAAAAATTTTTTAAGAGAGTGCAGAAACAACCAAAGTGAGGGGTGAGACATACCAAGTGCACGTTTAATTTTACGATTACAAGCTTCTGAGTAATTATTTGTGCGATGAATATTTTGAATTGTGCGAGTGTGAACATTCCAAAGTGCTATGGGGAAAATAGGGTTTGCACGAGTGCCATTACCGCGAATGCGGCCGATATAAGAGGATACAAACCAGGAAATAAGAGGTTCAAAGCGATCATCTAAATCATTTTCTAAAAGATTAAGTGCATTAATAACATCATTTTCGGGAACAAAGGCTAAAGCAATAATCATTTTACATTTTAAAGCGAAATCAGGGTCATTATTATAGAGATTCAAAAGATTGGATTGAGATATATGTTTTCTGAGATTTTGACGAAGATGAAAGAAACAACAAAAAATAGAAGATTCGGGGAAGCAAGTGCGAATAGAATTATGAATTGCACGTTCAAAATCACATGATATTGAGGTTGGATTAAATAATGGCCACAATTCCTTGATGAGATTGAAAAGTCGAGTGTAGGTTTGCTCTGTTTTGTCAGGCAACAAGCAAAAAAGTACCGGAAAGACGAAGCCTCCACGCTTCGAAAGAATTATAAAAAGTTGATAAAATAAAGAAGGGCAGACTGAAAAAAGAAGAAATCTAGGGCAGGATTAATAAAATTACCAGAAAAAGTTCCGTCCATAAAAACATGTTCCATTTGATTTGACCAACCAGCACTTGCCTCACTACCAAAAATAAGAATTCGTTCTTCCCCACCACTATCTGCGAGTAAAAAACGTTCTTGCCGACCGTTGAACTAAAAATTATATTTAAGATTTTTTCGAAATCTCAAACTTACTTCACGATTCATGTACTGCTCAGTAAAAACAATTTCAGCACGTGTAGGTGGACTTGCAAGTGCATTATTTTCTTTTCTTCTCTGTCGTTGAACTTGTTTTCTGCTTGCACTGGTGCTGGGCATTTGTCCTAAAAATTATTGTTTTACATTTTTATTTACTTAAAAAATACCCATAATTGCTAAAGGCAAATTTTGAACCGCTGCTGCACGAATTTGAGCAGCTGCACGAATCTCACCATCAGCACTAGGCTTATCCATTACATAAATATAGCCATCATGTGAGAATTTTTCTCTGTTCTTTTCCGACAAAATTCCGTTGTACATTATGAATTTTATTACTAAAAGTTACAAATTAGTTTTTTAATTCAGTTTGTTTCAATTAATTCAGTATATTTGTTAGACATACATTTATTGATTTGTAGAATTGGCGGTAAAATGGGCGTGCGGTAAACTGGGCTCGCGGTAAATTGGGCTGCGGTAAATTGGGCGGCGGTAAATTGGGCTCGCGGTAAATTGGGCCCGCGGTAAATTGGGCGGCGGTAAACTGGGCGCGGTAAATTGGGCGGCGGTAAATTGGGCGGCGGTAAACTGGGGTGTACCCAATTTTTCGGGCCATAAATTGAAGAACATCATCAGCACAGCAATTAGTTTTGTGTTGAATAGTTTGGGAAGAAGCTACATAAAATGAATGGAAATAAAGAGTTGTTTAGGGGAAGTTGATAAAAGTTTAGCCTAGAGCAGTCATTAAACATATAATCTCAGTTATTGCTAGGCACTGACTAAACTTTCTATTATAGAAAGCTTTCTATATGTTCGTGCATGCTGTGGAAAAATTATTTGGATGGGAGATGGAATAGAACCATTATGGAATGAGCCCAGACCGAAGTACACCGACTGTGCCACGTCCAACCCGATGCTGGGTTATTTATTTTCAATTATGTTCTTTCTGTAAGTGCGGACTCAACAATCACCTTCACTTTTAATAAATCTTAAACCTCCACCCAGTAAACGTTTGAAATACTAGCCAGCTGGATCTCACTTTTCCCTTACATAACTTAAATTCATTTAAAAATTCCTATACCCGTTTAAAAATCCTACATCAAAATATATCTATCAGCCTAAAAAGGATGCTTATCGAATCTCATTAAACAATCTACCATTCTCTTGTTGTGTTTGTTCATCTTCCACTACAATAACCACACTTTTAGTCAGCGTTGTCCGAGGCGCAGAAGGTAGTGGTGGTGGGAGTGGCGGAATTTTTACATTTTGTTGTGGATGAGCAAGACGGAAAAGATTTCTATTAGCAATTCGAATTAATGCAATAATTGATCTTTCGGTTATTTGCTTGTTTTGGACAAAATCAGGACTAAGTAGCCATTGCAAATGATCACGGACTAAAATCCAAACTTGTGCTAAACGATCGCGGTTTTCGAGAACTATGTTTATCTATAAAATAAATTGAAAATTAGACATATTAGAGAATATAGGCAGACCATAAAAAGAATGGTAATACTAACCACCGTGCCTAATTTTGTGCTTAAAGGTTAAGAACATATGGCAAGAAAGCCGAGGTTTTACTTAAGCTTATTAATTATCGACCCAACAAATAAGAATTTTAATAAGAATAGAGTGAAATTTAATAGATTTGTTGGGTTCCCAGCAGAGGTGAATCGGAATTCCGATTTCCGACAATTCCGATTTCCGGCACCTTCGTCATTTCCGATTCACCTCTGGTTCCCAGATAGAGGATAATTCATCAAAAATGCCTATCTCATAAATATTTGTCTGTGTGGAATGTTAGCCTCCATACCACAAACGAAAATTTTTCTTTCCTCACCATCAATTCCAACAAAAAAATCAAAGATTCTTCCTCATCCAAAGTTAATTTTATTGGAGAATATTGATAAATTAAATTTTGTTGTTGAATAATTGGTGGTTGTTCTTCCCCAGATTTTTTATCTTCATTAATTGAAAGTGAAGATTGGGAAAGTAATTGAGGGGGAAGAGGTGGGGGAGGAGGGGATTTTGAAGGGGAATTTAATGGAGATATTTTGTTATTTTCTGACATTTGTTTTTCTAAAATTTGTTGTTCTTCGGGTAATAAAGCTGCGGCAGCTGAACTTAAGTCGACAATAGAATCATCGTCTAAAAATTAAATTTTAGTGGTTTCTTATTAAAGTGGAAAATCTTCGGGTACCCAGACCCGAAATGAAAAATCCTGTTTTTCCGTTATCTACCAACATTGTAGTAAAGGAAAATATAAAAACACATTTAATTAATCCACTTTTTTAATTTTAAAAAATATAGGAATAATCGGTAGTTCTCCGTTATACGACCGCAAACTTATTCCTCTTTAATATAAAACTTTGATTGGTTATAACCTTTTAATGGGTGATCAGACCTGATCCATGAGTTGGAAAAAAGATACTAATTATCGAGGGTTTTTGAATGATATAAAATTCATTTGTATAGGATCAAGCATTAAAAAGTTATAGCCGATCGATGTCGGCTGACTTTCAGTTTGTGGTAGTATAACGTAAAAGTACCGAATAATCTCTAAAAATTTTCAGGAAAATTTGTGTAAAAATAAAAAAACTACCAATTGATATGCAAAATTAAAAAAAAAAATTAATTTAAATATCCAAATTTGAAATCAGTATAGCCGTCGAGGCAGAAAAATCATTAAATAAATCACTCACTCAAACCCCCAAAAATCACAAAAAATTAAAAAAAACACCTTGACTTTGACTTCCATGACTTTCATAATTTTGAACAATTTGTTCATTATTTAAATCAATTTGTTGTGTTTTTGATTGAATTGGGGCTATAGCAAAAGAACAATGGATAATATTATTTATTAATTCAGTAAATGCTGAAGTGGTTAAATAACGACTGTCAGTTATTAATTGTTCTGGATGGCATTCAGAAATTAATGAAATTGCTGACTGAAAATATTTTTAAAAATTTTTTATTAAATTTGCCACTGACAATTCTGCAACAGAAGGAAAAAAGGACAGAAAGGGGAAGAAAATGGGGAGAGATAACAGATACCTAAGTACCGAAAAATTTTAAAACGATAGAAATTTGGAAATTCATAAATTCTGATAAAATTTAAATCAAACTTGGTAAAAAATAAGGAAAATTTTCTAATTTTGCGGCTTTTTAAATTTAGCCTTTTATGTTAGTATTCACCGCCTACCTATTTATTTTTAAATGAAAATTAATTTACTTAAGAGTTACTAAAAATTAGAAAATTGTAAAGCATATTTCCTAAGGCTATGAAGTAGGCGGCGTGGTGTATTGGATAACAAACCAGTCCGGTCTACTGAAGATGCTGGTTTACTTCCAGCCGCCAATTAACCTTTTGCACTAGCTAAAGGAGAAAAATAGCTATAACCCAGATGCTTTACTAAATTTTATCTCAAAAAAAGTTAAAGAAGAATCCACAAAAAATTGCGGACATTTTTTGCACCACCCCCCCCCCCCCCCCCCACAAACATTGCATAATTGTTGTTCTTCTTCATTTATTTGTTTTTTATTTAAATCAGTTTCACTAGAAATTGAAGAAACACTTAAACCTAACCAACTAAACAGTCCACTTTCTTCTTTTTTTGGTAAAATCTGTGGACGTTTAAACTTTTCTTTAATTGTCACAATTCCTCTAACATCCACAAAATCCTCCAATTCCAATAATTTCGATGGAAGTAAATTGGCACGTAATAAATATATTAAACAATCCAACACGTTTTTCCAACCCTTTAAAAAATTTTTATTTGATTTTTTAAATTATTTTTCCAGTTTTCTTCATTTTACGAAAAATCCGCAATTTTTTGCGGATAAAACTTGCAGAAAAAATACAAAAACAAAAAATTGTATTTATAAAAGTACTTTATGGCTCCAATTTTTTTCTTCTATTCCCTTTAAACTTAATTCGATAATCTTTAAGATCATTGATCCCTAGGAAAAAGTACTAAAAAAATGCTCTTTCGATAATTTTATGGCTTCCAGTAGGTAATCGAGTGTGAGTCGAAAGACATCAAAATTATTGTTTCGACTAGTTTAAACGAAGTTATGGTGCTAAATTTGTATCCGGAAGTCTAACATGCTTGTATTTAATTGATCATAACTCGGTTGACAGTTGTCGAAACACATTAATTTTGATATCGTTCGACGCAGCTTGAAAAGACGCGTCAGAATAGCACTAGCTTAATATTTCGAATTTCTACCCTGAATTGGACGTGGTCGAATTCGGGTTCAGGGCTCGAAATAAACAAATTCTAAGCTCAGATTCAGACTCAGCACACTCGATTACCTACTGGAAGCCTCAAAAATATCGAGAGAGTACTTTTATAGCATTTTTTCCTAGAGACCAATGATCTTAAGGATTACTCTTAATTCGAATTTTGAAATTAAATCAATGAAAAATGTGTTTGGAGGCTATCACGAGGAATTCCAATTCACGGAACGATCAACTCACGAAATGACCAAAACAATGAATATTTTAAAAATCAGAATATTTTTAGAAATCATAGATTTTCAGAATTTTTTAAAATTCTGCTTTCTAAAATGGTCTAATTTTTTAAAAAAGACTTACTTTTAAAATATATTCAGATTTTTAAAAAAAATTCCGTTTTTAAAATATTCCGTGTTTTGGTTGAGTTGGTCGTTCCTTAATTTGGTAATTCCGCGACTTGTCCGTTCCGTCAGTTAGCCCGACAAAAAATTTATCCAAAATTTAGTTTAGCCAAAAACATTTTTATTTTTTATTTTTTATGAATTTTGAAGAAAAAACAGGCGAGCCAGGGTATTCAAAGCTAATTTAATTTTAAGAAAACTAAGGCAGTTAAACATCAACAAAATTCAACAACAAAAAAACCTCTCTCAAATTATCCCCATAATTATGCACTAATTCAAACAAAGCTCTAGCTGCCATTTGTGCCTTTTTATTTTTTGCAAAATTAATTGACAAACTTTCAGCAGTCGAATCAGAAAAGGCTAAAAAAGAAAAAAAATTTAGAAAAATTTCATTTAAATAAAAAAATACAATTTAAATTAAGTGTAGAAATTGGTGAACTTGTTGCCCTAGGAGGGGGTGGTAATGGACTTGTTGCTGAACTCATAATTGATTAGATTTATCTGAAAAAAAATTTTTTTAATTTTTAAAATTTCATTAGAAAAATAAAAAAAATTAAGAAACAAAAAAGGGAAAAATAAAAAACAAACATTCCAGCGGGATCAACCCAGAGTATCGACACCCAAAGTATCGACACCCAGAGTATCGACACCCAAAGTATCGAATGACCCAAAGTATCGACACCCAAAGTATCGAATGACCCAAAGTATCGAAAATTTTTAAATTTTATAACAAAACATTGGGAGGTTATCTTAATGCCGGAACAAACTTCAATTCGTTGAATTTATCAGTGAGTGATCAGTGACTAAGTAATCAATAATGTGAGTGATCAACCTAGTAAGTGATCAACCGAGAGTGATCAATCAGGTGAGTGATCAACAGTCTGTTTAGAAACAAAATAATCTTCGGAAATCCGATATACAAAGTCGGAAAAAGTATACAAAGTCGGAAAAGTTTTAAAAATTTTCGAAGAAGAAAACCGAGTGATGATCAACCGTAAGAGTGATCAAACGAGTGATAAACACCACTGGTATCTATCACCTCAGTGATCAATATTGAATGACCCAAAGTTTCGAATGACCCCAAGATTAAGTGATCAATCAAATTTTTCAATTGATCTATCAGTTGAAAAATTTGGTCAAAATAAGCTTCCCCGTCATTGGAAAAACTTCCCGATGTTTTATAATAAAATTTAAAAATTTTCGATACTTTGGGTAATTCGTCATTCTGGGTTTCGATACTTTGGGTCATTCGATACTTTGGGTGTCGATACTCTGGGTGTCGATACTTTGGGTGTCGATACTCTGGGGTGGACTCATTCCAGCTTTCTTTATTAAAAAGAAAAATAAAACAGGACACGCCCAAGTAGGCGCGCGGCCATAACGGCGCAGAGCCATAACTTGCTGGAAAATTCTGACCCTTATCAATTTTGGTATCAATCTCTTTAGCTCGATGAGAGGAATCGTTTAATACTAAATTTGGTAAGATCTGGAAATTTTGAAGCAAGTTATGGCTTTGCGCCGTTATGGCCGCGCGCCTATTTGGGCTGTATCCATAAAAACAATGTATAGAGAGACAACTAAAAAAAGAGAGTTAAATACAAAGAAAAAGACAAATTTTGAAACGTTTTCAGCGATTTAATAAAAAAATTTTCCAAAAAGCAAATCCGACCGACGTTTGGATGGCATGCTCGCAAGTGCTGTCTGAACACTGTGACCAAGCGGCGGGTTTTGTCTGCTCCCTTTCGGGCCTGAACCGTTGCCCCGCTCTTTAAACAACCAGGAACACAAACGTTCCCGTTTGCGCCCCTTGTTGACTTGGCCCTTGCTCTAGACACTCGCTCTGTGCACACCCGTCAATCTGGTGCTTTTGCCTCCTAGAAACTGGACTACAAGCGCCCGCCACGACGCTCGGCGAAAGTGAATTTAATTTTTTCGTTTATATTGTGTTCATAAAATTGTTGTGCTAGGACATTAGAGTATTAGAATATCTTAGCTTATAAAATTTAGAAATAAATTCGAGGTAGTGAATATGTATTGGAAAAACTTAGTAGTTACCCCTACACAAATCGCTCCATCGCTCCACTAGAAAATTAACCATACAAATCGCTCCAATTACCCATACAAATCGCTCCTTCCTTATGATATCATTAATTATTAAAACAAAATTGCTCCCTCCTACTTAAAACTAAATCCCTACCATTAATTAATTAAAACCAAATCGCTCCCAAAGTGTAGGTAAAACTCAAAAGCAAATCGCTCCCTCTTATTTGTAAACCAAATCGCTCCCTCTTTCTTAGAACCAAATCTTACGCAATACATAATTAAAACCAAATCACTCCTCCTATTTGCATATAATACAAATCCAAAAATCAATTATTTACAATACAAAAAATATTTAAAAATTTATAACTACGTTTATGTAAACAGAAAACTAATAAACAGCCACGTATTTGTATTTTGATAAAAAATATAAAAATCATAAAAGTTTTAACCTATGCAAATTAAAATTTTTTGATAGTTAAACAAAAAGTGCAAATTATGAAAAATAGAGTTTAACCATTTTTATTGCCGCGTATACATCTACTAAAAATTTACTCAAATATTTTTACTAAATATTATTCTAAAAATTAAAATTCGCTGATAAATATTTTTATATTTAAATTTAATATATTCGTGCTGTTGAAAAATTATTTGAATGGGATATAGAAGAAAATTGTAAAGGAATGTGCCCAGACAGAAGCAAATTGTATTGTGATGCTTAACAGTCTTACGTTGGTCATATTTTATTATTTATATAAAATTAAACTGCAAAATTATTTTTAGTATTTCTCATATTTTTCGTACAAGCTTAAATTAAACTCTCTACTTTGATAGTAATAATTAAACCAGGTCACTTGTCTAAAATTATTAATTAAACATCAATAGCCGTTTCACCATTTCAATATTTAAAATATCTTTCTTTTATTTTCCCAAAAATATATTTACAATTAGTTTAATTGTTCAGAGATACACACTATATAAACACCCAGATTTTGTAGATTATAGTCATTCAAAATAAATTCACCAAAATTATTAAATAATGGAAAAGTTTATTCCTATTGTTTCTTTTTCTGCTACTATTAATGGATTAACTATTTCATCCCCAAAATTAAACACACCGCGCTTTGTTCCTTTCGATATTTCTGGAAAATGTACAACGTGTCGTTCTGATGACGTGGAAATTGATTATGTCATAACCGTGAAGGGAATCTATATTATCAGTAATAGGCTTAAGAAAGAAAAATTTGTTTCATTTGATGTAATCGAGAGCTTTGGCGAATCGAACGTTTTTCGTTTTAAAACGCGAAGGAAAGTTTTTAGTATAAAAGAAGAGAACGAAAAAATCCTATCACAATCAATCAACGATGATTTTTTCAATATTCAAACCACTAAAGGAAATGCTCTACTCCGATCTCAATCAATCATCGATGAATTTATAGAAGTTCCACCTGAGAAGAAGTTGAAATTAGAAAATATTGAAATTAAAGATAGAAAAGTGAACGAAAATATAGAAGAAACTATAAAAAAAAAAAACATAAATTATTAGCAAGTAATTATTTTAATTTTTTAATTTAATTTGAATAAAAAATGTTAAACCAAGACCAAATATATCAAACTTATTCGAAAAATGACCTGAAGCTAAAACTCCCTTTTGGCTGTATTGTAAGTGGACCCAGTTCAAGTGGAAAAAGCACTTTTGTAAGAAACTTGGTTATTAATGCAAAAGAACTGATTGATCCCGCACCAAAATCAATACTCTATTGTTATGGCGAATTTAATTCACTAATACCCGAACTTCAAAGAGCAGGTGTATCTGTATATTCAGGAGTTCCACCAGAAGATCTAATAAGAAAACAAGGAAAACCATCATTGATAATTCTAGATGATCTTTTATACTCAATTGAAGAAAAATATCTTTCCGAACTATTCACAAAAAAATCCCACCACCTTGACTTTGGAATTGTTTTTGTAACACAAAATCTATTCGAAAAGAAAATTAGAGTTGCTCGTCAAAATTCAATGTATATAGTCCTAACAAGAGCTCCTAATAGCGCTTTATCAGTTCGAAATCTTGGTGTACAATTATTTCCAGGAAAATTGCCTTATTTTCTTGATGCATATAGACAGGCAACACATGACAACTATTCATATCTTTTCATAGATCTCCACCCCTCATCAGACATATCACTCCGACTTAGAACAAATATATTTAATACAACACTTGAAAATAAACAGATCGCAGATCAATTTGAAACAACTATATTTTTACCAAAAAATCATTGAAAAATGATAAGTCAAATTGTAAAAAATAATTATCAATTTCTTAAATTATTGTCAAAAACCCGCTCATTAAGAAAGAGAAAACGTATTTTAAGATTAGCAACAATAGAACAATTACTTTCAATTGCTGAAATTTGTCTAAATATAGTGAAAAACAGATTTAAACTAACAAAACGCCAAAAGTGTAAATTAATTCCATTTGCAAATTTTGTTCGTCGTATAAGTCGAGTTAGAACAGAAAACGGAGCAAGAAGACTTGTACAAAAAGGAACCGGTCTCCCACTTGGATTATTTCCAGCATTACTTACACCAATAATTTTAGAGATTGCAAAGAATTTGTCATCAAAATTTAATTAAACATGGCAAATAAATTTATACTCGTTCCTGAAGATATATATCGAGGATTATTAACACAGCCAACTATCGATACTGGAAATATCAATTTGGATTATACACGAAATAATATAGAAAATATCAAGAGAAAAAATGTCAACACTGAAGTTAAGAATATAAACTATAATCAAGAGTTGCGTAGGTACCTACACATGCTAAAAGATCAAGCTCGTACACCAATAGGTGTTGCAGTACGTGAATTAAACAATCCTGCACTTGATCAAATAAAACAGTTACTACCCCAGCTTTCTCATGTTCAAAATGGTCAAAATGACAGTGCAAAAGATTTGGGTTATACAAATAAGATAGCAGAAATTCAAGAAATGGAAGATGAACCAAGTAATGATTCGATACGTACAGCAGACGAGGGGACTCCGAAAACATCACTGAGACCAAAATCTAAATTGAAGGAAAGAGTAGCAATGATTTATAATTTAATACAGAACAATAATGAGAAATATAATATAAATAAAGATGGTAAAATTCTCAATGAACAAGGAACAAGAGAGATTATTGGAAGTAATGTTCAAAAGTCATTAAATTGCATAATACGATCCAACCTTCCGGGTTATAGATTTAAAGAAGTTTCACCACCAGGGACTACAATTTTAGAAAAGAAGTTGCAAAATGACCCGTCACTCTGGTCTCTAGTTGAAAACCCCATTACACCTAAAAGAATACATAATACTCAACATAAAGCTACACTTGAAGATAAACTCAGTCAAATTAGAAAATCAAAACACAAGTCGCAACAACTTCCATCATTATTAGCTGAAGGATGGAGACTCCCAGAAGTGTGGAAATGATTTTAGATAGCCTATATAATGATCCAGCAAACCCTGCAGGTTTTGCTGGTGTTCAACAATTATGGATAGAGGCAAAAAAGAAAGATAAAACGATTAGTAAAAGGGATGTTATTTCATATTTAGAAGGGCATAGAACATACACGATTCATCGTCCCCGTCGTGTTCATTTTAAAAGATCAAAAACCATACCTGCAGGATATATGACAGACGTTCAATGTGATTTGGCAGATTTCCAAAAACTATCTCGACAAAATCAAGGATATAGTTACGCGCTTATTGCAATAGATGTACTGAGCAAACGAGTATTTGCTGAACCTGTAAAAAGTAAAAAGTCCAAGGATATGATTAATGCGTTCGAAAATATTTTACAAAGAATGGAAATGTATCCTCACAGAATATTTAGCGACAAAGGTACTGAGTTTACCAGCAAAGATATGATGGAATTTTTCAAGGGGAATGATATTGAAAAATATACGCCCAATGCTTCAATAGTAAAAGCATCACTTGCTGAACGATGTATTAGGAATATTAAACAACGACTTTATCGTTATATGAGCGAAAAGCATACTTTAAAATGGACAGAAGCTCTACCCAAGATTGTCGATGCAATAAATCATTCAAAAAGCCGTGCAATCGGAGGTTTGAAGCCTGTAGATATTAGCTTTAAAAATGCAAGAAAGATAAGAAAAAGAATCTATGGAGAGATAGGAACAAACCCAAATATCAAAAAACCCAGGTTTAAAAAAGATGATTATGTTCGAATGAGTCGCAACAAAAATATTTTTGAAAAAGGATATCTTCCAAACTACTCAGATGAAATTTTTCAAGTTGATTTGGTTAAGAATAAGGCAACCCCAAACAGATATCGCGTAAAAGATGACAATGGAGAAAAATTTAAAGGTTATTTCTATCCAGAGGAGTTAACAAGAGTTAGAAAAGATGAAAATACAAGCTATAGAATTGAGAAGATTATACGTAACAGAAAGAATAAAGATGGAAAGAAAGAATATCTTGTAAAATTTTTTGATTACCCTAACCCAGAATGGATTGATGAATCACAATTTGTATAATATCATTTAACATTTAGATCATTTAATAAATAAAATTTTATACTATTAAAATGGACAATACGTTTTTTGTTGTATTACCTAGTAATGTCAGTGATTATTCTGATAATAAACCTAATAAATTCCGTTCTCATCTTGCCAGACCCATTCAATTTCAAGGAGGAAATTGGGTCTGTGGTCTGTACAGTATTCAATATCCACAGTCATGGGCGGCTACGATTGGCACAGATGAAAAACAATGGATTGATATATACTATAAGAATGTGAAAGACCCAAAAAGGGTTGGTATTCCCAAGACAACACAAATAACAGCAAAAGGTCTAAGTATTTTCCTTAAACTTGTATTATCAAATAAGAATAAATCACGTAAAAGGCGTGAAATATCGAACGATTTATCTGAAGACGAGTTAATTATCGGCTCTAATATAAATGTTGTAGACAACCTAACTATTAAACGGCGTAAAAGAACTGTTCGTGGAAGAAAACTGGATGCTGATGGAAGAGAATTTAACCCTCAAGTACAAACCCATCAGAAATCTATAGACACATTTTTTGAACAATTCCCTCACAACTATTGGGATAGTATTCGAGATTTTGAGGATGAATTAGAACAACATATAGTAAATGTCGAGACAACAACGAAAGAGTATCATGCTGAAAACGATCCGATAAGAAAAACAGATTTAAAAGAAGAGATGGATCATTTGAACTCACTTTCTGAAGGAAAAATGTTATTTATTCGTCTTCTAAGAGAAGAAGCAGATAGGAGAGATGAAATAGATGAAAGCCAAAAAGCAAATGAATTTTTTCAAAGACATCCGGACGATTATCATGAGCAATTAGTAATAAAGACAATTGACTTAGTTAAAAGATATTTAGAATTGGAAAAGAAAATTAAAGACAGACAGAATAATGAAGATGGAAATGTTCGATCAACATACGAAATTCAGAGTCTTGTTTTTTCAATAAAACGTATGCGAAAAAATTTAGATGTGATAGAAGCAGCAGTAATAGAAAAAGATTTAAAAATTAGTAGAGAAGAATTTCATCAAAAAAATTCAAAGACACATGCCGAATTCGTCCAAAAATTTTTCGAAGACAACCCAGATGACTATTGGAACAAACTTTATAAAAATTTAAATGAACTTCACGAATTGCATAAAAATATTCGTGCAAAGAGAGAAGCAGAGTTAGTGGAAACAAATGAAGATAAAAAGGCTGCTATTGGAAGTGATATTAAAGAATTAAATAGATTGGCTCACTATAGAAGAACTAGGTTTCAAGCAATAAAGCAAAGGGCAATGTGGATGTATATAAGACATCAGCTTCCTATACCACCAACTGATGAAGAAATTAAGGAGATGCAAAAGATTGATGAAAGAGATAATCCGGAACATTTAGGACATGCCAGAAAGTTAGATGAGAAAGGAAATCCATTACCACCTCCGCCCTTAGAAATTACAAAGGAAATGGCTGCTGTACTTGATGAAAGAGCTAAATATGTAAAAGAAGAAGAAGATAAGGAATATGAAAAGAGAAAAAAGAAAAAACAGTCAGAAAATGAACAAATATTGGATTTGGATAATTCACCAACGATAATACAAGAGGTGCAAGAAGAGCAAACAGATAAAGAGCTTGACAACATTAATGAACTTATAGAGGAAAAAGAAGATAATTACGAGGATTTGCACGCAGATGTTGAATTTGAATATTTGGAGAGCATTGATAGATTTCGAGCTCAATTCAATGATCATGAAATAACATCAATATTAATATCACAGCAACTATGTTATGTGCTTGGATTCCCAATGCGTAAAGTAGTTGATGGACAAATAGGAAAATATGGATTTGATTTGAAAGGTGGTTTTACAAATTTTGCAGTATATTCGAAAGGATTAACTAGTAGTGTAATAATGGGAAATTCAATTAGTTCATTGTTAAGGATCGTCTCTGTTGAAAATAAATCTGGTGGTATTATTGAAAGAGTCTACGATCACCCTATGTTCATTCCTGTTCTACCCAGAGAAATAAATGAAATAGAGATAGAACTGCGCTGGATGAATGGAAATTTAGTCAAATTTGATCACGGAACAGTAACTGTAACATTAATGTTTAGCAAAGTTTTAAAATTCTAATTATTAATTTTCAAATATTGTTGTTATTCAAAATAAATATTTTTTAATAATATTATTTTACTTTTAATAAAATTTAATACAATATTAATAATGGTACATATTCCATTTGATACTAGAGAAATTGTATATGATGACCACCATCCATTGATTCAACATGGTGAAGGAATACAGAATGGCGAAACTTATCATTACTTTAGAGGAAACGCACCGTTTCAAAGAGGATATGGGAGACAAACAGGAGGAGGTGTCGGAGATGTTTTGCGCCATATATGGCGTTTCCTTTTACCGTATGCTCGTCGTGCAGGAACAGCTGTAGCGAAGGAAGCCTTAAACACAGGAGGAAGGATACTAGATTCCGTCGAAAATTCAGTTTCTACAGAGAATTCTACACCGTCAAATTTAAAACAAACTATGATAAATGAGGGAAAACGTGGTTTAGATAGATTATTAGAGAAAGGTGGATTGCCAAAGCAATTTGGAACAGGAATACGTGACAGAAAAAATGGTATAAAAAGAGCACCGAGAAAAAAATATAATCATTTACCATTTACAACGCAAGATAAAAATCATATATTAGTTGGAAAACTACCATCTATAAAACCAAAAAAGAAGCGTACGAAGATTGATACCTTTGGATTATATTAATAAAATGTCTATTCATCATAAAATAGATCGCGACTCTGCAAACGCTATTACAAACGCTCTTTCATTTTTTGAAACTCCCAGCACAAATGTTAGTGTTATTAATTCATCAGTAATCGAACTACTTACACTAAACCCTGTAAATATCACCCCATTTCATTTTAAAATTCATGCAAGCACAAACTATGTAGACTTGGCAAAATGTTATATATTTACTGAATTAAAAATCAAGAAAGAAGATAAAGATGGAAGACTAATTAACTTAGAAAAAACAGACAACGTTGCTTGTTGTCAACTCATTGGTCATACGATATGGAAAAATTGTCGAGTGAGTATCAATGGAACACAAATATTTGAAGGAAATTCGTTAATGGCATACAAGAGTATTTTCGATTATGAGCTAACATACCCACAGAACGTAAAAAATTCCTATTTGTCAGCAGCTGGATATTACGATGATGGTGATCTTGGGCTCAATGGAGTTGGGTTCGAGAATAGAAGACTCTTATTTGCACCATCAGCTGATGGCACTCAAAAAACAGCACAATTTATTGCGAAACTAGATGTTGACATATGCAATCAACCCAGATATCTAGTAAATCAATGTGAAGTAGATATTGAACTTTTGCCTAACGACTCAAACTTCTTAATTGTTGCACCTAATAATACTAATAGAACAAAATATCATCTTGAAGTAGTTGCTTGTAGGCTTTATGTTAAGAAGATTGAGCTTATGGACAGCCTTGCCTTCGACATATCTAAAAAACTAGAGATAAAACCTGCAAGATATCCTATGCGAAAGACGTCAATAAAATCATTATTTATAAGCGAGAATAGAACTGAATTCAATGCGAATCTATGGGCAGATCAAGTGCCGAGAAGAATTGTTTTAGGGATGGTAAAAAATTCTGATTTTGTTGGCTCACAGGAATCTAATCCTTTCAACTTTCAACCTTTTGATTTGAGAGATATTTCGATAACTGCAGGTGGAGTTAATATTCCTGCAGCTCCATACTCATTAGATTTTCCTAAAGGAAAATATGCAAGAATATTTCATGACATGCATGAAGCTATTGGATACGCAGGAACATTGGAAAGTAATGGGATTTCGATGCAACGTTTTTCAATAGGAGGATACTGTATACTAGTTTTCAATTTGACAAATAGTCAGGAAGACAATGGGCCTGAAACATTTGATCTAATAAAGAACGGAACAACAAGTGTAAAACTCAGTTTTAATAATCCAGTACCAGAGGGAGGAATTGTACTCATAGCTATGGGAGAGGTGGACTCTTTATTGATGCTTGACAGGAATCGGACTGTCACAAATGATATAACAGTATAAAATAAAAGATTATTTAAAATTAATTCATTCAAAAAATTCTAATATGTATTCACTATTTTTTTATATTTTAATATTGTTATTAATAAAAATTTTTAATTTGTCTTTTTGTGATATTATACCAAATACATTTGATTCAACATATGATTATGACAATCCTGGAAAATATTTAGAAAAAATGTTTGGGACCAAGTTAGTTAACACAGAAGAGGATGAGGAAGATCTTCCAGAATATAAAACTTACTTAAAAAATCTCGAGAATAGGAAAAATGAGAGTATATCTGCTCCAAGACAATATCGAAGGCATACTGTAAATAGAGAATTTCAAATACCCTTTCCATGTAAGGAAATAAAGTCAGATTCTGGTAGTTACAATTTTTACTGTATTGCGTTATTTATATTATGGTTTATGCTCGTATCGTCTGCACTATTATACCAGCTAAGATCAATCCTTAATTTGGGAAATAAAATTACTAGGAGGGCAAGCACACAGAATTATCAACAAGGAATTCCATTAAAAGAAATATTTGTTGACAATGGACACAATTCAAATTGAAAATATTTTATCACAAAATATCATTACACGACGTTACTTTATTGGATGTTATGCTGCAGATAAACTTCCTCACGAAATCATAAGTTTTCCTGCTTCAATGGTGGTAAATCTAGATAAATCTTCAAAAGAAGGATCACATTGGATAGGGATGTTCATACCAAATAAGAATACAATATATATTCTCGATTCACTTCTAATCCTTGCTTTACCCGAACCTATAAACAATTTTATATCAAAATTCTCAAAACAAATAAAAAACAAATATATTTTACAAAATATATTATCAAAAGAATGTGGTCACCATTGTATTGTATTTTTATATTTTATTTCTCTCGGTTACTCGTTTGAAAAGTATCTCTCACTAATAAAGACATATACTAATCCAGATGAATTTGTAAAAATTTTTATGAATAAACTAATTAAATAGCACATAATTATTAAGAAACATACATATTTTTTTTTTTTTGAAAATGTTGTGTATACAATCTTTAATTTAACTTAATATAAATGTTTTTATTCAAAAAATTTGTTATTGTAAATAAATATATACAATGTACATGTTCAATGAAATTATTGCTATTTATGTCTTGTATCAGGAAATGCTTGTTTACAATCTTTAACGTAATCTTTGATGTTAGTTTTAAAATTCATAAGGTATAAATACTCAAGTTTTTGATATCATCAATTCATTCTTCATAAATTTTATTAATTCAAAATGTCTCAATCAAACAGTCCAAACGAACAAAAGGATATTGAAATTATTGATAGTATTGAAGAATCGTCAAATATCGTTAAAAATAAGGGGACAACAGATGTCTGGTTGAGTAAAAAGTCAGAAAAAAATATTAGTAAGAAAGCGCATTCAAAAGCTTCGGCAAATAATAAAACTCTTTGGAAACTAGTTAGAATGAAATATATACCTAGATTAGAATTTCGTTTGTGCAAAAACTGTTCAAATGTATTGTTCCATAGTACTAGTCGGATAACTGAACGTCATGATGGTGGTGTTAAAATTGCATTCGAACTCTGCAAAACCTGTGTTGATCTTAATATGCATGTTAAAGACGTATTATGTGATTGGAATTTGAATAAACCAATAGAAAAACAAATGGATTAACAAGATAACAAAATATAACTTTAAAATAATGATTTAAAATCATTTTGATCAAATATTTCAAGTTATTCACATTATTTAAAAAATAAATAAATATATTATCAAAAGAATGTGGTCACCATTGTATTGTATTTTTTTTTATTTTATTTCTCTCGGCTACCCGTTTGAAAAATATCTCTCTCAACTAAAAACATATTCTAATCCAGATGAATTTTTAAAAATTTTATGAATAAACTAATTAAAACGTATATAATTATTAAGAAAAATAAGCAGATTTTTTGAAAATATTAATGTAAAGAAGTATCACTTTTTAGGGGCAAAATGGTATAATTAAGAAATGGAAGAGAAAATTTTGAAATTATTAATAAATAAAAGATAAAAATTTATTTTGAGAATTATAATTAAGAAATAGGAAATCAAATTTTGAAAATATTAATGTAAAGAAGTATCAGTTTTAAGGGGTAAAAACGCAAAATTAGTGATTAGAAGATACAATTTATAAAAAATTATACAAAAGAAGATGAAATTTGCTAATTTTTGGCGTTTTTGCGTAAAAATGTATAAAATATGGTGTATGTGTATATTGTATACGCGTGAAAAATCACCATCCGTGCATGTAATCAAAGTCATCGACCGATTGGCTAAATTTTCGTCCCCCATAACATAAGTTATCTTCGTAATTAGAAGGAGGTGCCGGCATTGTTACATCAAAATCCTTTTCAGATTGTTCAGAAGTCGATTGAGTTGTTTTATCAATAAAAATATTTGCCATACAACCTGATAAATGTTCGTCCTCAACTATTTCTAATAACTCCAAAGGGTAGTATCTGTCTTCATGGGTTTGACGCTGAACTACGCACAGGTGGTAAGGATGAATAAGTCGTATACGATGTCGAGCATAAAAATGTGCTGCAACGTTGATATTAAATGGAGATGAGAGTCGCCCATAAGCGAGAATGTTGTTTGCACTATTTCGACTCAAGTCGTCAAAAAATATATTTTTGCTCATTCCATTATTATCTAAATAAGTTGTTTTCAATTTCTTTCCTTTAAATTGTTTTAAGATTTTGTCTCTGTTTAAAGGATGAATTAGCTGATAGCGTAATGAGCTCACACTACATTTTAAAATTCGAGCGCATTGATCAATCAGGAGAACCATTTTATTAAATAGAAAGAATAATTGATCAAATATTGAAAATTTTTTAAAATGATTTGTAAAAATCAACGGATTCAAACCTATCATATATTTAATAGCTATTCAATATTTATTTTTTGAAAGAATTTTGTCTAATATGTCTGATATCGGAGGTTCCTTTAAAAATCTCCATCGTGAGAACATTATATAATCTGTACCGTTGTATTTTCCCCTTTTAAACTTTTCGTCATAAAGATCCCATCGCAATATGTGCTTTTGAAGGTTTTTATTTGGTTGATTTAATACTAGTATATCTTTAAATAATATTCTAGGAGGTGGAGGTGTCCTTCGAAAAGGTGTTATCCTGTAGTCTACTCTTTTCCAAGGTTTTAAATCCGAATCATCAATCGCTGAAGAAATTGTTATTAATAAAAATAATAAGTACATTTTTTTTTAAAAATTTTATATTTTATGTCCAAAATCTACAATTTGATAGTTAGAAACAACCACTCCTTTTAATATAAGTGGTTTAAATGATTTGTGATAGGGTGTGGTACAAATAATGCCTTTTTTTAAATTGGGACGAATAAAATTTGGATAATCTAAAACAATTATATCTTCTTCATTTTCTTCATTTCCATCCTCTATTTTTCCAAACTCTAGTACACTATCCTTGAAGCTTTTGTAATGTAACTTTTTGCAAATGTCTGCGTTTAGAGTTATCCCTCTTACTTTTAATGTTGTTTTTTCTTCTCCTGTCTCAGTATTTATCATTCGTAATCCATATGCCTTACAAGCTGCTGATACAAACTCTATAATTGAATATTCAGCATATTCTTTAGCCAAGTCACCCAAATATGGTCCCGCAGTTAGTGGAGTTCCTTTATCTATTGGATATGAGAATAACACACTATCGGTATCACCATAAAGCAAAGAACATCCCGGAGAGTTACATATTTTTTGCATTGCTCTTAACAAATGGATTCTTGCCATTGATGTCGTCCATAAGGATACGACAATATTTGAAGTTCCATGTTCTTCAATAAACTCGTCTTTTACTTCATAATTTATCAGAATTGTGTCCTCAGTTAGTTTATCAATCGAGTTAACCTCAATTGATTTGTTTTCAAGAAAGTCTCTCAATTCTGCAGGTGAATCAGTGATGTGGCTTTTAGTCAGTGTATTTCTCAGACTGAAGCGTCCCCAAAGTGAATTGAGCATTAATTTTGAAATGTATCTCATTGCTTTATCTGGTGACATCTTTTCTCTTTCAAGAATTATGCCAAATCTTTCTTTACACTCCTTTATGAATTTATCTTCTTTCTCTGGAGTATTGATTTCATTAGGGAACCCACTTGCATGAATCTTCATACTCATAAATTCTGCCACATATCCCTTAAATAATTCATCATCCCATTCTTCATAGTGAAGTGCACGATAATATCTTGTTACTTTATATCCACTTTTTAGTGCCTCCGAAAGTTCTATTGAGGTACATGTTGAAACCCATCCCCTTTCTTGATCAACATGTGGGCAATTGTAGTTTGGGTTCTTTTCTCCTTTTGGATAATTAATGCAACATTTACGACAAAGTGGAAAAAGTAGTCGATCGTCAAATTTTACTGGTATCACTGGAACATCAATTTTCCGAGGTGGAATTATAAATACTTTTAGAATCCCTTTTATTGGAATTTGCTCATATGATGTCCAATTTATACATTGTTCCTTTTGAGAAATTATTATGACTTTTGGGTGTCCAATTGGAAATGATGTTGTCGCAATTGTTGAAGGGTAAAGTGAATTGAAGTCAAGATATGAAATGTTATGTTGTTCATCTGCTTCATAATGTAGACGAATTGGTCCAGTTCTACCACCAAAGAAACAATCACGTAATTTAATTGGACCCTTGTCAAGATAATTTTCAAAACTTTTTCTCATCTTTCTGTTCTTCCTTAGCAACTCTTTTATTTCACATTCCCAAATTACATCAACCTGTCGAATATTCTTACGAAGAATTTCAAGTCTAGCATTATCTTCTTTTCGAACAACCCCAACAGTTTTACCATTGGGCAATACAAAATCAAGATTATTTCCATAATGTTTTGGACATGCATGCCATACACATCCATTAACTTCAATTGCTTTATCTTCTTCTTTAATATAACCATCAACCTTGTATTTTCCTTCCACTTTATATTCACCATTCTCAGAATGTGCAGTTTGTATTTCGACGTTGAATGTATCCGAATACCAGTCAAGATATTTCATTGCAATTTCACTTTGCGTGTCGCATGTATCATATCCTTTTTCAGGAACAATTGCCAAGTGTTCTTCTTTTAAATGGTTAAGACGAAAATGTTTCATGCACGCAGATGCAATTGTCATTGCATCCTTAAGAATATCAATGCCAAATGAGTTTGCGTTTTTTGGTTGACTTATTAACAGGAATTTTTGCCTAAAGGCTAAAAGTGCTTCAGTCAGAATTTGTACGTCATTCATACAATATTCAGCTAAAGCTTCATTTAAGCAGAACGGTTTATCTTTTTCTTCAGAGTACCATTTGTCAAATACTTTTTGTTTCTCATGGAGCATTCCTCCATAAAGATAATCTGATTTAGGTGGAAGTTTTTCTAATGTGATGTCATAATTGTTTGGATTATTCGCCAAATGTGGAAAGAATTGTTTCTCTTGTATTTTTAGATCAAAGGCTCCAACAAGTTGTCCCAAAGCAACTGGACATATATTATAAGAGTCTCTGAATATTACTTCATTACATTTTTTATTCTTTGGTACTTTCAATTCGTAAAGTTTATTTCCTCTTCTAATCATGGAAGGCACTATTCCTCTAATGAATATTTCTCTAAATGTCATTACCATATCATATCTTCCTCCAAAGTGAGAGAATGCAATAGATAAAAATTTTCCATCAAGTTCGAATAAAAGCCAATTAACAAATTCATGCAAAGGATCGTCAGTAATTCTTTGTTCATCCACCTGAGTTTGCTGATATGGACGGATTGAGAAAGTAATGTTTCTATTTTTACCGCAAATTTTACAAAATTTTCCTTGTCGATGAAGGAAATTTCTCCAATTACTCTCATCCTCCATACATGACGTACATGTTATTGTTGCTGCAATAAAATTTACTTGATGAAGTCTGTGATCCTGACGCTCAGGAAGTCGAGTGTGTTGTGTAGACTCAAAATCAAATGTTATCAATCGGTATGGTGTAGGTTTCTTTTGTTCAAGTGGACGTATAAAACATCCTCTTTCTAATGTATGGTACTGTAAACATTTTAAACACCATTTCTGACCACAAATGTGTTTTTTCTCTGGGTTTCTTCTGTGATCTCTAGTGTTCCAAATGACTCCACACCTTTCACATTGCTTTGATCTTCTACACTGATTGCTTGATTTGTGATATTCAAAGCAATCACTATTTGTAAATGTTTTTCCGCAATCATCACATTCTTCGTTAAAATCCTGAGTAGCAGGGCAAGGGCGTTGAATCCCAACTCGACCACAAAGTCGACAACGTGATTTACAGTTGCCAGCATGCTCAAATGAATACATGTATTTCTTTTTACATGTGTAACAATACTGCCAGTGTGGTCCAAATTGTGCACCTACAGTTCTAATTCCGTCAAAATGTCCATTTGAGTAATATATTGGTATAGGTGTATTGAAATCATCTGGACCATACTCATATTTTAATTTATCTTCAGAATTATCACCAAATATGAAAACTTTAAATTTAAATTTGTCCGAGTTATTATTCCAATAATTAACAACTGTTGGGACATGTTCATTAGCGTCATATATATCTTGACTTAAAGGAATGTTTGCCTTTATCATTAAATTGATGATATCAGATTTTTGTCGATTAACTTGCGTCCTATGATACTTTCCAAAATTTCTTTTATGTCCTAATTCATCAATGACATATTTTCTTGTCAATTCAAGAGCATAGAAAAGACAATAATTATCATTAATGTTTCGAACTTTGATGATCCAACTTTCTGCCTTATTTTGAGGACTTGAGTTTGAATCCGAAAATGCTGTTCCTTTTATTGATTTTCTTTTTGGCAGTGATGAAACATCAATTGAATGAATTGCAACATTAAATGGTTCACCTAAGATTGACCCTCTTTCTGCTTTAGATTGAGAGACAAGAAGGAAACGTTGAAGAATATTTTCAATTGTATCATCATTTAATTTACGTACAGGTATCCAAATATCGTTGTCTAGGATCGGTGATGATATTGTTGCTCCAAGATGATCAACAAAAATATTTTGATTACGTGCATCTGCAATAGCCTGTTGAACGCAAGTATGAAGGACACATCTAAGAAGATTCTCGGGGTTGCTTGGAATTAGTTTTATAGAAAATTTTGAAACTAGTTTAATCAATTTGAATTTTTTACAATAGGATTTGCTGGAATCAATTTTCTCAATATAATAATCTAAGTCTTGATTTTCTTTCTTAATATCACATTCTTCATTATCTAAATTTATTGAATTATCTATAAACAATTCTGGTTTTATGGTAGAAGTTGTTTGGGATGAGAGGTTTTCATCTTCTACTCCATTCTCTTCATTATTTAAATCTAATAGATTTTCAATGAAAAATTTTGGTTTTTTGGAAGGGCTTGACATTTTTTTGAATGAGAGGTCAGTGAAAAATTGATCTCTTTTATACTATTTTTTTGATCTTTGATCGTTTATATAATATTACTTTGTTTATAGAAACATAATATTAGAAGTTATATTTAAACATTCAAATAGAAATCATAACACCTTTTGTTTTTAATCTTTCATCGTATGTAAAAAAAATACATTTGTTTTTTTTTGTAATTTTTTATAAAATATAAAAAGAAAATTTATGTCTTTTGTCCGACAGGATGATGCACCATTTTTTCAAGCAAAATATAACCGTTGATCATTATTATATTTTTCTTACGAAAACAAACATATTTTTGTCGCTTTCTCAAACAACAGTAAACATCTTTATATATTGTATATAAGGCTGAAAATTTTCCTCCTGGTCTAGCACATTAGAAAAAACTTAAAAATATAAACCTTTCTATTTTAATTTTTCTATAAATCTTTTTTCCAATTTTGCCCATTCTTTGGCTATTTGATAAATAATTTACGTGAAAACACATTTTTAAAATTATTCTAAAAGAAATATTCGTTAGTAAATTTTTTAAAAATCCAATTAAATTGTTCACAGCATGGAAATAGATAAAATTACAACTTGGCATGATAGATTATATACAACACTATAATGTGAAAATATTCGATTAGAATTTTGATATTAAATTACAGATAACCAATAATAAAAATGTAGAAGGAATATTACCTAAATAAAATAATCTATCGTTGCAGTGTGTTTTAGCTGTGCTCATTCCATGATGGTTCTATTCAATCTTCCTTTCAAAATTTTAAATAGATGAATTTTTACAAAACATGATTTTTTCGTATAAACATTTTGCAAGCGATGCATAATACGTGAAATTTTCTTCGTGTTTTATTTATTTTTTATCGTTGTTACTTTAAAAATCGTAAAATTTTAAACTTTTTTTTTTTAATTTTAGTATGTTATGAGAAAATATGTTTTTACGAAATTATAATTGGTCTTTACTCAATTGTTTCTGCGCAAATTCGATATGTTCATTTTTCCTCAAGATGTCAAATTAAAATATTTTTAAATAATTTTTTAGAAAAGTTAATATTTAGTACAAATTTAGAAAATTGCTGATACGTGGATTTTTTGCAAAATCTCCTTTTTTTATTTACTTTTTATCTTTTAAATTAAAAGAAATCGTAAATTTTGCTTTCTCTTTTAACTCGACAAAAAAGTTTTATTTGCTTTTCTTCAAGTTAAAATAAAATTTTAACTTTTTCTTTTTTAAACTACAATTTATACGTGGCAGTTGTGTAGGAAGCGATTTGTTTTAATTATGAGTTGGAAGTGATTTGATTTTTATTTATACTTGAGATTTAAAATAAGAGGGAGCGATTATGTTTTAATTAATTAATAGGAGCGATTTTGTTTTAATCAATTAATGGGAGCATAGGTAAGGAACGATTTAGTTTTAAAATAAGAGGAAACGATTTGCTTTTGAGTTTTACCTACACTTTGGGAGCGATTTGGTTTTAATTAATTAATGGTAGGGATTTAGTTTTAAGTAGGAGGGAGCAATTTTGTTTTAATAATTAATGATATCATAAGGAAGGAGCGATTTGTATGGGTAATTGGAGCGATTTGTATGGTTAATTTTCTAGTGGAGCGATGGAGCGATTTGTGTAGGGGTAACTACTAAACTTTCTGAAAATTTTTCGGGTTTAGTCCAGTAAAAATAATTTCCAGAGTCCGGCGGGCGGATCCGGATTTCCCGGACCGGATCCAGGATTCTTTTCTTGATTTTTTTTAGAATTGAGGGATTATTTATTAGAATTGAGGGATTATTTATTTTTAGGTTAAAGAAAATACGTTGGAGACTTTTCTTTTGAAAAATACACATTTAAAATAATTTTTAAATATAGAAAATAATTTATTTTAGCAAAAATTAATATATCATTATAAAATTAATATTTCCAATATTTAAAAGCGCTATATAAAAATGTTTGTTTTTATACAGCTATACAAATAATATTTATTTATGTACATATAATTATTTAAATAATTTATTTTTAAATACTATTTAATAAAAAGTATAAAATTTTTAAAAAAAATAAGTGTTTGGGAAAAAGGAGAATATTTGTGTTATATCCTGAGTAATTAAACATTTCTTCACTTTTAGGAGAAAAATTTTTGAAGAAAAAAAAATTTTGAATAAATTTAAAGTAAAATTATACAAGTCTAATTAATGTTAAAAATAGTGAAAAATGGAATCAGAAATTGTGAACTAGTAAATTTAAAAAATATTTTACTTAAAAATATTTAAAGTAAAAAAAAACAATTTAACAATTAAATATCTATTTTTATAACAATATCCAAAAAGGATGTAAATAGTTAGGTAGAAAATTAATTTCCAAAATAAAAAATATTTATTTATAAGACCACACCAATATATTTAATAAATCGTCATTAAATTAAATTTTCAATTTATTTTTTCCTTTTTTTAGAATTTAAATTAAAAAAGGATGGATTAAATAAATGGTTAAAAATAGAAATATTCGTGTATTTAATTAATTGAGTAATATTTAAAATTAAAAAAAGACTCAATTAGGTAAATTGTTTTTCTTTGAATTTAAAAAAAGAATTTAATTTTCATAAAATTTATTTTAATAATAAAAAATTATTTTGTATAATGTTTGTATTATTGGAGTCAAATTTCTTAAAAAAAGGAAAATTAGAAAAGGAGTGTTATAATCTATTGAATTGCTTGTTTCCAATGCAGAAAGGAACAATGGGGTATTTGAACTTTAGTAATAAACTTATCATTCATAAAGCCGTTATTTAACATACTTTCAGAGAATCTTAAAATTCTATGAGTTTCAAGAAAAATGCAAAATACTAGAGATGTCCAAAATTTTTGCTCTTGAGTTTTGACTCGAGTCTTTTCTTGGGTTTTTTAGGTCTTGGTCTTGGAGTGTAGTTTTGGTCTCAAGTCTCGAGTCTTGGAAAATTTTCGGTCTTGGACATCTCTACAAAATACACATATGAATACAAAATATAAATATATAAAAACCAATTCATTAAATATTTAAAACTATCAAATATTTTGAATTCTTCTGATTTAAGCAAAATATTTTTTTTAATTTCTCAAAATAATTATTAATTTAAATCAATTTGTTAAAATATGAAAACAAAAATAAAATCTTAAAATTATTTTGTTTATTTTGTTCCTCCCCCGCTTAATTTAAGCTTTATCTCATTTTTCATGCACTTTTATTTAAGTGACAGATGCAGTGTTTAAAAAAGAAAAACCTTTTTAGCTCATAAATAGACCATTATGGACATTATGAGTCCAATAAATTTTTATAATTACTAAAAATTTTGATGAATCCAAAATTATTTATTTAGAAAATATTATTTTCCTCTCATTAAAAACGGCTAGACTAAGATTAATTTCCAACCAAACAATTGAACAATTAAAATCAAAACTTTAATTAAATTTTATTTGAAATGATTTGATTAAAGATGTGTCGACAGCTCAAAATCGAAAACTAATTTATTTTTAAATTTTAAATATTTTATTTAAAATACAATAATGACAAAACATTTTAGTAATTTCTAATATTTAATTATTGTTTAATCTATTACTTTTTTATTTCTTTTATCACAACTAATTTCTTTAAAATTCATTCATCATCTCCACATTCGACCTCCTTTAAAAATTAATTTTAATTAATTTAAAGTTTAATAAATTAAAATAAAATTAAATAAAAATAAAAAATATTTTAAAGATTATTTTTTTATAATTTAAAATATAATAACCTCATTATTAGCAGCATTAACAGTAAAAAGCAATGCGGCAAAGATGACTGTGTAAATAAATTTTAAGCTCATTTTTAAAATAATTTAATAGAGAAGATACTATATTTATTTAATTTTGTTTTAATTTTAAATTAATTTAAAGGTACTTTATATATAGGGTTGCTCACGACCGGTTTTAAAACCGAAAATTTTTATATTTTTTAAATTAACCGTTTTTACAAAATTTAAAAAACAGAAAACTTCTGAAAATGAGTGATTTTATTAAAAATTCCCCCAAAATAAAACAGGTATTTGTCTAAAACTCTAAACCGATTTTTAAAATTTGGATTAACCGAAAACCGGGGGTACCGGTTAATAACCGGTCGTGAGCAACCCTATTTATATACCCAAAAAATTAAATTTGTTTATTTAAAGGTGTAGACTTTTAATTAAAAATATTTTTAAAAATTTTTGCTATTAAAAATAAATAATTAGAATATAAAACCTCAGAAAATATTTTTTAACTAAAAAATAAAACAGGTGTTAGAGTACATAAATTTATTTATTTTTCATTAAAAGTTCATATTAGGGTGGTCCATAAAAAATGCCCGTTGAGCATGTTTCTTGATGAATACTGGCTAAATAAATTTTTTACAAAAGATCTAACATAAAATGCTTATTCACCATAATTTTATAAGGCAGAATCAAAAAATTCAGGATCAAAATCTTTTTCCTAACCCAAGATATGAATTTTTAAAAAACAGGAATTTTTCATCTTTTTTGTAAATTATTTGATCGCTAAGACCAATTTTTCTCATTTTGTCACATTTTTTACAAAAATGTTTAAAAATATGTGATTTTCAAAAAATCATATCTCTGCTCCGACACAAGATTTTTCAATTTTGTTTTTTTATCCTAGCTCAGAAAAATCGTCGCAATAGTAATAAATTAATTAATCTTTCGTAAAAAATTTATTTAGCCGGATCCGGATTCGGCATATCCGACCATATCCTATTTACCAGTGTATATCTCAGAAATTTCAAATTTTTTTAAAAAACGCTGAAACATGTCAAACGAGATACGAATTAAGCTTTCGAATGGTATATAGAACATGCATATCCATGAAGTATTCATCGAGAATTTTTTACATAAATTTTTCAAATGTACTTTTAATTAGGTAATTTAAATAAATATTTTAATTCGCACTAATATTAATTAATAATTCCTATTAATACCCTATCAAAATATTTTTTCAATAAAATTTTTTAAAAATTATTTTCTAAAATATTTAAACAAATTTATTTATTAGTCAGTATTTAAATAATTTAAAATTAACCCAAAATTCAGCCAAACCAATAAATTCTAATTAATTAAAAATAAAAAATTTAAATAAATTTAATTTTAAAAAAATGAACTTTAAATTTATCTATACAATTCTTTTCGCAGCAATTCTTTTTGCAATTAATGCTAATACGGAGGTTATATTTTAAATTTTTTAAATTAAAAAATTAATTAACCGGCAAGCAGTGACCACATGAAAATTATTATTAGACTACCGCGTCTTTAGTTTTTTCAAGTTGATCTTCATTTTTAATTGTCATAACAATTCCAAAACTTTTTAAATTGATTAATTTAATTATTATTAGGAGGTTGAATGTGGAGATGATGAGTAAATGAAAAAAGGAAGTAAATAAACAGTTAAGAATTAGATTTAAAATTTAAATAATTTTACTAAAATGAATTTGTTATTTAATAATTTAGTTTAATTTAAATAAAAAATTTTTTTTTAATATTTTGAATTGAAAGGGATTTAGAGATAATATCCAAATTTTTGTTTTTGTTTTCTTAATTAAACACAACTCAAAATTATAAACAAAACCTTAAAAATTAAATAAAAATCTTGTAAATAAATAATTTATCAATTAGAAAGATAAAACAATAAATAAAAGTAATAACAAAATTAAAAAATTATTTTAAAGAAAATTAGTTGGTTCTTTTTTATACTTATTTAAACCACAAAACTAGTTTCTAAATTTTCATTTTAAACAATTTAAATGTTTAAGATTTAAAAATAATTTGTTTATTTTCTAAATTAAAAAATTTTTTTTTCAAAATAATATACAAAAATAATTTAATAATTAATACCTAATTAAAGTCTAATTTTGATATAAGGGACCGAAAAGTGTTTTCATAGGTATTAAGATTAATTTCAAAAAGAAATCCTGATTAGGGGCTAGTGAATAGGTTTGTATTTCTTGAAGTTGGTAAAGTCGAGGAGTAAATTAAATCTATGTTTGGCTCTAACAATAATTAATTATTAATATTGTTAAATATTTTTTTTTCATAATTATTAATGTAATGGGGGTATATAATTAATTGTATAGACAAATAACAAAATTAATCAAAAATTAAATTTAAATATTTATTTAATAAAATAATAATTTGTTATTAACTCAATACACTTATTAAAATTTTTTTAAGTTTTTATTAAAAAAGGAGCGAATGTTTTATTACTATTTAATATTATTACTTTTATTAATTATTTCTTTATTTTCTTTAAATAATTCTCTTAAATGTAAAATGGCTTTGATTAGCAATGAGGTAGCTAATGATGTTACTGAATTGTCTAATAAAAAAATTCTTTCTCAAATGATCGATACAGAATGCGACAAAAATGTAAGAAATTAATTTAGAGTTTTTTATTTTTGTTTTTTAACTTGACAAATATTTGTTTGATGAAGGCCAGAAAACTAAATTTTTTTTGGATCCTCGAAAATTAAAAAAATCTTTCCGAGATTTATTTAAACATATTAGACTTATTTATAGGTTAAGTTACCTATAAATAAATAAAAATTTTTTAGGACAATTATTGTGTTACATATACAGAAATAACTACATTAAATGTTACGGAAAATTTTCTTTTACATTCATGTGAAAGTTTATGGAGGGATAATATTAAAAAAGCGAGACTTCGCCAGGGATTTGAGAGTGATACTTACACTTGCGAAGTTTGATTTTATGAAATAAAAGAAAATAAAAATAATTTTATTTTGTTAATTAAAATATTTTTGAAGACAACAGACGGTGAAACACATTCAATGCAGGCTACAAGAACTCTTGCCTCAGGTGTTAAAGTCTCTGGAAGAGTTCGTTATTCTCTTAATTGCTGCGACACTGACCTTTGCAATGTTTAAAATAATTTTATTATTTTAATATTATTTATTTTTTTACAGGCGTATGTACTTTCTGGACTTAGATAGATAATTTTGTTTTTAAATTGGATGGAAATTTTAATAAACATAAAGTTTTATTTAGAATCCAGAATATAATTTTATACTGTACATATTCAGTACTATTACTGAAAAATACCGATAAATTTCAAAATTTTGATGTACCTTATTATGGTCGGTATTCCGTACCGTACTACCGATACGTACTGATTACCAAAAAATACCTCGAAGAATACCGTCGGTAGTATGATACCGTTCGGGCTCTAACTTTATTATTAAAAAAATTTTTTAAAATACTAATTAAGAAATATATAAACGTATTTTACATTTAATTTTAATAATTTGCCCTTTTAGATTAAAAAAAATTTCTCTAAAAATAGATTATTGATTGCCGTAAAGAAAATTTAAAAAATAAATTGTAGTTTGTATTTTTTATACATATTTATGTCGAAATTAGTCAATATTATTTATCAATTAAAAAATTAAAATTATTTAAAAATTCTCCCATCCCTCTTTCCCTCCTTCCTTCCCTCCATTCCCCCTCCATCCCTCCTCCCCCCTCCATCCCTCCTCCCCCCTCCAATTCCCCCTCCATCCCTCCTCCCCCCTCCATTCCTCCTCCCTACCCCCCCCCCCCCCAATTCATTATTTCATTTGCAACAATTCAAAAGATAGGTTTTATAATATTAATTTTCTCAAAAAAAAATAAATTTAAAATTAAAATTAAAAACAAAGCCAAAATTTAGGTATTTACTTTTTTGTATCTATTTTTTGTTTTTAGTAAAATTATCGCATTTAATTTAAAATGTTTAGATTTTAAAGTAATTAAAAAAAATTTTTTAATTAAAAATTTGGTTTTAGTCTTGTTTATGAGTAGAGCGTGTTTTTTTAGGTTTTTACCTATTTTTTTGCGAACAGCCCTTGATGAGATAAGTCGAAAAAAACACTGTTTTACCGCATAGTGTAACGTACTTTTCGAGTTATTAAAACCTAAAAAACCTATTTCGACCTTTTTCGGACCTATTCTTGGTTTTTTGAAAATTTTTCTTAAAATTTGATTATTTTTAGTCAATTTCCGCCAAATTTAGCATCTCAGACACCCAAAAACCCAAAAAATTTTCGCCTTCGGCGCTAGTATTCTGGTATATCTCATTTAGTAGGAACATTAATAAATCTGAATCTGCCATCGTACTAGGAACTGCCCTCAAAAATTGTCTGGTTAACATTTATATTAGACATTTCATTATATTAGACAATTTTCTCTGGAACTTTCGTCTCCAAGATTTTCGGAATTTTCGTCTCCAGCGGAATCACCAATCGAAAAAACGGATTATTCGTCGCGGAATATTAGGCGAGGGGAATTTAGGGCATCGGAATTGAAATCCACTGATATCCAATTTTATCCTGTCAACTCCCCTTATACCACGAAATCCCTTCAAATGCTACAGTATTTAGGGTTATGCATTGTTAAATCACTCAAATTTCGATGAATTTCTATTTAAAATTAAAAAATATCATAAAAACGTTCAAATTTAGGAAATGTGATATCATAAATGGTTTAATTTCAACCAAAATTAGAACCTATTTTGTCAAAATTTGGACCTATTTTGGCCTTTTTCAACCTATTTCGGACCTATTTTGGAAATTTTTTGGACCTAAATAGGATCCTATTTCACGATTTTTTGGACCTAAAAAACATGCTTTATTTTTATGAGTCCAATGAAAATTTCGACAAAATTTTATAAAGCAATTAAATATGGTAAAAAATAAAGAATAAAAATTTTAATTATTAGTATATTGCCTTTCTCAGGTGGAAAACAAGATTTTTATTGGTATCTGGGGTAGACCATGTATCCCCGATATATCCCAATTTGGGATATATCGGAGATTTGGGAGAATATCCCTCCTAATCCCCAAAAATCCCTTCTTGATTCCTCGATGCCAGCAATGGATTTTTCATGCATCTATTTTAAATTAATTTAAAATAATTTATTTTCGCTCATAAATTAGAAATTTTATATAATAAATTATTATAAATTAGACCTCGCCAAAAATTCTAACAATTTTATAAAAAAAGTTTGCATCAGTAATTATTATTTTCGTATTATTTTTTATCGTGGTGCGACACTTGGGGACGGACTTTTGCGGACCGACATTTGAGGATGGACATTTGAGGATTGCGGACTGACATTTGAGGACCGACATTTGAGGATCGAATTTGAGGATTGAGGATAGACATTTAGGGACCGACTTTTGAGGACCGACATTTGAGGATTGCCGTTTGAGTATAAGAATATCAGTATCTTAAAACAGAAATTATCACAAATTATGTACTACGGTGAAGTTGTTCCACAAGCGGTGGAAGTTAATTTGTCGGCGGGGGATGTTGTTTCAGCAACGGCTTGATTTTGTTTCGTCAATGGGGGAAGTTGTCGGCTTGATTTTGTTTCGTCAATGGGGGAAGTTGTTCCATCAACGGTGGATGTTGTTCAAACGACGGGGGATGTTGTTCAACAACGGGGGATGTTGTTCCAACGACGGGGGAAGTTGTTCCATCAACGGTGGATGTTGTTCAAACGACGGGGGATGTTGTTCAACAACGGGGGATGTTGTTCCAACGACGGGGGAAGTTGTTCCATCAACGGTGGATGTTGTTCAAACGACGGGGGATGTTGTTCAACAACGGGGGATGTTGTTCCAACGACGGGGGAAGTTGTTCCATCAACGGTGGATGTTGTTCAAACGACGGGGGATGTTGTTCAACAACGGGGGATGTTGTTCCAACGACGGGGGAGGTTATTTCAACACGCAGATTACCTTCCCCCATTGACGAAACAAAATCAAGCCGTTGCTGAAACAACATCCCCCGCCGACAAATTAACTTCCCTTGCTTGTGGAACAACAACACCGTAGTACATAATTTGTGATAATTTCTGTTTTAAGATACTGATATTCTTATACTCAAACGGCAATCCTCAAATGTCGGTCCTCAAAAGTCGGTCCCCAAATGTCTATCCTCAATCCTCAAATTCGATCCTCAAATGTCGGTCCTCAAATGTCAGTCCGCAATCCTCAAATGTCCATCCTCAAATGTCGGTCCGCAAAAGTCCGTCCCCAAGTGTCGTATAACCATTTTTTATAAGGTCAAAATTAGGTTTTGACTTTATAAACTAATATTTGTACACTCGAATTTCAATTCACTAATAGAATATATTCTTACATTATCTATTCACTGATTTTGTTATCTTACTTATTTAATTTTAGTGTTTTACTGACTAAAATCCACAACTCCTTAGTTAATTAGTAATTCCAAAATTTACAAAGCATTTATTCTAAAAAATAGGAAAATGCGTTTGCTTTTTCCAACAATTTTGTTTCTAATTTTTTTGTTGACCACGGTCTGTGGAATGGAAAAACAAAAAAAGAGTAGATTTGGTCGTTCAAGAACATTAAAGCCTGATGAACCTAAACAAATGTCTCTTGGAACAACCGATTCTGGCGAAACAATCATTCGCAATACGGTGAATAGAGGAATAGAATCGGTTACAAAAGGAGTTAGAAATTTATTTGGAGGAAAAAAGAAGGAGAAGGAAACTACAAATAAAGTTTTCCAGAGAAATTTGAGTGAATTGGTTACACATAGAGAAGGTGGAAGAAATTTTTTAATTTTACAATTTTGTAAATGATCCGGCTAAACGACATTTCCGGACCCGCACTTCGGACCGACTTCGGACATATCCGGACCGACTTATCCGGACCGACTCTTGCGGACCCGACATTTGCGGACCAGAAACGAAATAAAAAAATTTTTAAAGTGAAGAAAAATAGCCCGGCAGACATTTAAAAAAACTCATTTTGTAGAATTCATATTTAGATAAACTTAAGGCATTTGGTGATGTTACTTATAGTAAACTAACGGACCATTAGTTTGGATTAGGTAAAATTGTGAAAGTTTTTTGGAAACATCGCACGTTGATGAATCAGGATTAGGTAAAATTGTGAAAGTTTTTTGGAAACATCGCACGTTGATGAATCAACTTTCATTTTTGTTAGAACTTCCGATTTAAAGTTTTTTCGTCCGATTTCCAAGTTCCAATAAATTTTTTACAGTTCCGACTTCCGGTAAACCCTTAAACCCTGATTGGAACAACTTCCCCTGCTGACGAACAACTTCTCCGGCCTGTTGCAGAAGAAAGTGAGCTTCTCTTTGTTCCTGAGATGTTTTTGTCTCAATCTAGCTCTTGTCTACAAAATATTAATAATATAAAATGTGTTTTGATTTTTAAATAAAATTTTTATTTTTTTATTTTTTCTTTCAAGAGCAAATCCTGAAATGTCGTAAAGGAGTATTTTTTCAAAACCAGAGCTTTAAAACGCCGAAAATTAAAAGTTATTTTAATAAAAAGTTTACTTGTCTTTAAAAAACGGACAGACACATAAACTTTTCTTAACTTTATAAATTTTTTTATTTTTTCTTTCAAGAGCAAATCCTGAAATGTCGTAAAAGATAAATTTAAGGCACACTCACTTCCCACCCAGTATAGCCTATCTGATTAAAAAAATTCGTATAAACTTTGGTATATTAAACATTAGGTTTAAGTAAAAGTTTGACTTACTATTCATTTTTCATCAGATAAAAAAATTGATCATGATGAAATGATGAAAAAATTAAAAGAATATACAAAAGAAGGATATATTAATAAATTAAACAATAAAATTGGATTAACTAACGGAATTAAAAATGAACTGAATGAATATTTTGTTGATAAAGATAAATCAGAGGAAATAATAAATGAATTTAATGAATTTATTAAAATTATAAATGATTTACGGATCGGATCAGAAGGAATGAAAAATGGAATAATATTTAAAATTACAGGACATTTGGAGAATGCGAAAGTTTTAATTGATGAAGAAAAACTTGAAGAAATAGAGAATGAAATATTACATTATGCCCAAACTGAAGTTGATACATCTAAAGAGGTTATAATGTTGTATAAATTAATTAAATTATTTCTGGGTACTTATTTAGTCCCCTCCCCTGTCTAAATATTTACTTGATATAAAAAATGGTTAGTCATTTTTTTGGATAAGTTTAAAAAATTTCTCAGTAGTCACATTCATTCAGTCATTCAAGTTTTATTAATATGTATTATGTACATAAACCAGTTAAAATTGTTAATTCTTAAGATTTAATTTTGAAGTTTTTGAGAAATTTATTTAATTAAAACTTTTGGTAAAATTAAAATAATATGACTGGTTCCGTGACTTTTGCGCCGAACACATTTGCGCCGCGACTTTTGCGCCGGGCGACTTTTGCGCCGGGAAACCTTTGCGCCGCGACTTTTGCGCCGGGCGACTTTTGCGCCGCCACTATCATTAAAAATATATCAATAACTACAGCCGGACCTCACTATAGTAGGGTTGTCGGATAGTTAGAAATCTTTGGATATCCGAATCCGATATCCGAACTGAAAATTTCGGATATCCGGCATTTTTCGGATCAGGATTTTTTAAACAATGGCGGCGCAAATGTCGCGGCGCATAAGTCGCGGCGCAAATGTTCTCGGCGCAAAAGTCGTGATACCATATGACTAAATCCACTATTTATTTATGCGATCATGAGGATTTGCATTTGAACAAGGGTTCAATATTTGAAGTAAGGGAGCTTTAACCAATGAGAGGTGAAACAAAGAATCTCTAAAATAAATAATAAACCTCCCAATAAAATAGTTTATTTTCTGCCTTTATATTCTGACTTCCGGTTTTTGATATGCAGAAAAGCCTTTTCCGATTTTAAAAATATATATTATTAATTAATTATCTATATTTTATTTTCATTTATAATTTAGATTGCAAGTAAAAAGTAAGTAGAATTTTTAATATTTTTATAAAATATTTAATTTTTTAAAATAAGTGTGGAATACAACGAGTTATATGAAAAGTTAGTGAAGGCTGAAGAATATTGGTTAAATGTATTAGAAAATACTAATTTTAATACAAAAATGTTTGAGCACCAAGCAGAAATGGAAAAAATAATTAACGATTTTAAAGAGTTTAATGTAGCATATTTATCTGTAAGTAAACTTGTTAGAAGAAAATCTAAAGTTATTGAAGATGCAATATCAGTAAAGTCTTATTCAGGAGAACTTAGTCAAGTTTCCGGAGAAAGCGAGGAAATTGGAATTCTTGGTAATATTAGCGAACATGGTGGAACTCCATACGGTGCTAGTGCATCTGCTAGATGTAAAAAATTTTAAAAGTTAAATATTAAATCGTTCGGTTTTATAAAAACCGATCTTTCCAATTAGTCATTTATTAAATCTTTAAAATAACGGGAAAATATAAAAAAAAGTTCTACCGATAAATATCGCTATTCTAGCAAGAGGGCAATCTTATGCCAGGGTTACATAAAAATCGCGCGCGTTTTGCGACAGAAAAGATAAAGGGAAATGAGGAGGGAAAAGTCACGCGCGATTTTTGTCTCTACTTCTTTTCAATGCTATTTTCTGTCGCAAGACGCAAAGCGACTTTTATGTAACCACAGCATTAACGATAACAAAAATGAAAATTTTTTTATATAAACAAGTTAACTTTTCCTTAGCAACATAAAAATAAAAACAACTTTTCAAGTTGTAAACTAAAAATCCGGTCTCTATTAATGATGTAAAGCAAATAGCTATTTAATTCCTAAGGCTGTGCAATAGGCGGAGTGATGTAATTGATACTAGCACATCAGTCCGGTCTACTGAAGATCTTCAGTAAACTGGACTTTTTGCACTAGCTAAAGGAGAGAAATAGCTATAGCCAAGCTGCTTTACTATAATTATATTTTATTTTTAACAAAATAAAACTGAATTTAAAAATTGGATTTAAACGAAAGTAGTAAAATTAAAATAATTTTTAGTTTATCATCATCATTCACCAAGCGGTTCAGGTAGTAGTGGAAGTAGTAGCCGTAAAGGTTACATGAAAAAATTTGGTTCAGCTCTAACCTCCATATTACCTTCAGCAAAAATAAATAAACTTTTAGAAAGATGTGATAAAGAAACTTCACTTTTGTGGAATCAAATACTTGCAAATCGCAGAATTATTAGAGATTTTTATAAGGCAAATCTTTAATTTTTAATATAATTTAATTTTTTTAAACCTTTACAAATAAATTTCAGTATGTCAAAAATTCGCCAAAAATTTTTGAAAATTTAAAAGAAAACGCAGCAAATATTAACTCAATAATTCAAATATCAATAAATCCTTCTTTGGGTCAAGCTAGCACAAGTCAACACCAAACAAGTAGTATATTAAATTACTTTAAATTTAAATGTGAATTTAAAAATTTTTTAGAGATTATTATAAAAATTGCTTATAATTTAATATAATTATTAGGGTGTAACATAAATAATTAGCCCCCCTTAAACCATGTACATTGTAAACTTTATATCTCAATGTTCAGATCTCCAATCTATTTAATTTTATCGTCATATATTCTTAATGATGCCTTCTTCATTTTCTGAAAGATTTGAAATTTTTTCTCAACATACAAATTTTTTAAGAATTTTTAAATATCAAGGCAAAATTAAGAAATTTGTGTTCACCTCAAAGATGAGATTGAACTTGGATATTCGGAAAAGGAATCATGGCGCAAAATATGCTAATCGAAGTAAGGAGATGTTATCTTGTATTCCACGTAAAAAGTTTGTCCTCCAAATAAAAGAAAGGTAGAGAGGAGCTGAAAGACAAATAACGTCTTGGATGCCAACCAACGATAGATAAGATCCGTGATGGTTCAATTCCATCTCCCATCCAATGAATTTTTCCACAGCATGAACACTCGGACATGACAAATGGCGCAGTCGGACAGGCCAGGCATAGCCTGAGGAAATTTCAGCGAACCTTCAAATGCTGTGATGATCTGACATTCTGTCACTGTGGAGAGAAAAAGGAGAAGACCCTGTGAGAAATTAAATGCCTGAGTTGTGATAGGCTAGCCGGTGGTGTGAGGCTATATAAATAAAAAAAATGCGTAAGTTTCTGTGTGTGCTCTCCAAAAAATCGAAACAGATGATAGTTATTGAAGACAAGCAACAAGCGAGGACGCTGTATTTCGCAAGGCGGAAGGAGTGTTGTGTCCGCACTTGCAGAAAGAATATAAATAAAAATAAATAACCCAGCATTGGTTTGGATGGTGGCACAGTCGGTTGTGCTTTCGGTTTGGGCCCTTTCCGTGATGGTTCGATTCCATCTCCCATCGAAGAAAAAAGATCTGCCTATAGATCTTTTTTCTTCTTTTTTTTATCAATGGAATTCCACAGCATGAACATCGGACATGACAACAAGTTTTAGTATTTCACCTCTAACTAATGCCAACTTAATCCTAGGATTCTGATTTTTTGCCATAAAATAGGCAACTCTCTTAGGAACATAGAAAAATATAATTCGAAGTCTGAAAACATTTAGTTGAATTTTAATAAATTTTTATTTAACCTTGCTCAAGTGGGGCTAATTATTTATGTTACACCCTAATATATCAACAATTTATCATTACATTTCATTTCATTTATCAATGGAATTCCATCAAATCCATGATTACCTTTTAATTTCTTCAGATTCCAAGATATCCCCCTTTATCCATTGATATCCCTCTTAATGACCCAAAATACTAACTTGATATTCCTCCTAATCCCCAAATCCAAATTATCCCTCTTACTGCCTATAGATCTTTCTATATACACTTTAAACCTTAGATATCTCCCTCAATCCCTTAAAAACGACTTATATCCCTCGATATCCACCGATATTCCTCCTGATCCCTTGATGTCAAATACAAGTCTTCTCATATTCCCTTCATGTCCATCCAAAAAATATATATAAAGGGCTGAAATGTGCGGACTGTAATGAACTGCTCGCAGTCCAATAATTTATGCATATCGCAGTCCTAATGCTAACTAATTTGGACTGCGAAATTGATAAAATTTTACTAAATTATAAACAATTTTTTGTAAATATTTAAGAAATAAACAAAATATTTATTTAATACTTTATTTAATAATTTAAATAAATATAATATAAAGGGCTGAAAATTTATCCATTTGATATATTAAAAGATTTTGCAAAAAATTATTATTATTTTGAGGGGATCAGCACTTTTCACTCTAATAAATTTTACTTTGCATATTTTTAAGCAAGTCAAGTTGAACATTTAAACAATGCTTTGTATCAACTTCGCAACAAACCATCAATTATTTATTTGATAGATTCATTTCAAAAATTAAAATATTGTAAAACAAGCGTTGTATTGGATAATAAACAACGTAAATCCGTCGAAGAAATTGCAAATACACATAAAAACTTTTTATTTAAATATAACAAGGATGAAGACAAAATTACATATATTAATGGATGCCTCAGTGTAAATTTTTACGGAAATAAGGGGGATTTTTGAAATTTTCTATTACAAAAACTATAAACTTTTGTGTTTTAGAAAATTTTCATGTCACTGATTTACGTTAATCTCAATAATTTACTTAAGTTAACTCTCTCTTAATCTGATTTCATGACATATTTTTACAGTGTTTGCGTTTATCTTTCTAAACAGTACAATTCTTTTTCCAGATAACTCTTGAGTAGAGTTGATCAAGACGAGACCGATACCGAGACCGATACCGAGATTCTCGGCTTTTTTCCAATATCGGTCTCGGTTTTTTCATTCTCGGTCTCGAAACCGATACCGATATTCTCGGTCCATTTCTCGGCGAGAAACGATACTGACTCAAAGAACCAAAATTACCAATATTGTCCAAGTTTTCGTCCATAAATTTTTGCGGATATCCCTACATAACAGAGAAAGTTAATTTTTTTCGAATAAGGTCTTCTAAACTTCAAAAATTTTCGCCTGCGGCGCTGAAAATTAAAAGAAATCTGTTGACTTGCACTTCTAAAATTCTAAAAATTTTTGCCTGCGGCGCTTAAATAATAGTTGGTTAACCGAAATTTTCACTTCGGCCATCCGCGGATACCCGCGGATAGATAGGCCTCAAAAGTGGATATAAACGGATACGGATGTCGACCTCACGGATATACCTATTCGGATACGGACACAAAAATTAGTATCCATTGCCACGCAATATCGGATCCAGATGATGAAAATAATGAATAAATTATTTTTACACGTATTTTTTGACATAAAATAAAAAAATTTTTAGTCTCGGTCAGTATCGTTTCTCGGTATCGGTCTCGGCTCAAAATGATGGTATCGGTCTCGGTATCGGGTTCTTGAGTATCGGTCAATCTCGGTCTCGGGTTGGCCGATACCAGTATCGTTTTGATCAACTCTACTCTTGAGTAACAATTTTTAATGATGGTTTTTAAAAATAGGCTTATTTTAAAGCATAGGCCTGTTATGGCCACTAATACTATATTCACGGCCAAATTCGTTTGTTTTAGGTCAAAATGTTTTAAGTTTATTGGTTAGTTTATTAGTAGTTAGGAGGTGGGCCTCAAGACCAGGGCTGGGCGCAATTGAAAAAAAAATTCCGCAACTCGCAATCCGCAACTCGCAATTTCTTTTTAAAAATCCGCAAACGCAATCCGCAACTCGCAATTGCAAAAACCCCCGCAATTTACGCAATCCGCAACTCGCAATCCGCAATTGCGCCCAGCCCTGCTCAAGACTCATTCCATGGATAATTAACGTTAATTTGCATCTTTCGGAGTAATACTCATTATCTTAATTTTAAATATAATAACTACCTATTAATACATCAGGGAAAATTTTTCTGCTTAGATAGCTCGTCTTGACATTTGAGACCGGACTGGGGGTGTCGTACGAGAATCGAGATCTTGAAAAATTCTCGGTCTCGATAACCGAGATTTTCAATCGAGATCTTGTCTCGGTCCTGTCTCTACTTGACATTGCTTACTTACAATTTTAAGTTCTCACTGTATAAAATAGAGTTTCCATTGTGTAATATGTATATTTAAAAATATAACAAATAATATTTTAGTTATATGGTATTGGGTACCGTGTTGAAAAAGGTGAAAAATTACGTTTAGAACGTGAAGATAATTGTCCTTTTTTTAATGAATACCTTGGAACGTATTTTTATTTTGATGGAACTATAAAACAGGATTCTGAACCTGAACAAGAAACTGAACATTATTTGGAAGAAGAAAGTGAGAATAATGAACAGGAAAATGTAGGATCTGTACAGGAAAGCGACCATAATGAATCGGAAAATGAAGGGTCTGATCAGCACGGTGACCATGATGAATCGGAAAATGAAGGATCTGACAATGAGCAGCAAAGTGAGCATGGTGGCCATGAAACCGGAGATTCTTCATATCAATCTAATATTAACGTAACGATGAGAGATGAATATGGAAATACACACTTTTATGATAAGTATGGAAATCACCACATTTATGATATTTATGGAAATCACCACGTTTATGACGCAAACAATAATTTAATTGGCTTTCAACCAGGTCAATCTTGAATTATCAAAGGATTAACTTCCATATAATTTGTAATTCTATATTTTATTTAAAATTATAGATTTTATTTTTGGGCTATATCCTTATTTTGAGTATCATTATTATGTATGGTTAATCATTATTTCCCAATGTTATTCCAAGAAATACTTGATTTACCAGTTACAAAAACTACATAGTATTCTCATTTATCATGAAAGGCAGACGATGCAAAACGTAATATGCAATTGCATCCAGTTTCAGACTACTAATTTATTTTGAAAAAGTTTAAAGAAATCGTTATTTCCTAACAGATTTCTGATCTAAAAAGATAATTTTCACAAAAAGGGAAAATTTCTTACTAAGATAGTGTAAATGTGAATCCTAATTTAATGATTAATAAATAATGATATTTAAATTAAAGGTATATTTGGGTTTTATTTTGTTTTTTGGGTTTTATTTACCGTGTTTTCTCTAAAATAACCCCCGTGGGTTATTTTTTCAATCACCTCTAGAGGGGAGGGGTATACATAGCTGGGAAGTCGCCCCCTTTTTTCCCGTTCCACTGACCATTTTGAACTTTGTTTTTGTTTAATATATAGTTTATTATATATCATTCGAAAGAACTCTTCGAGCTTTGTTAAATAATGCCAAGATCGGCTAGCTTTGATGATTCTTACCAAAATTATGAAGCTAAATCATTGTTGGAGGGGGGTGGGGCTATTTTAAAGGGGGGGGGGGTTATTTTAGGGAGGGGAGTATTTTAGAGAAAATACGGTATTTGTTGGAGGGGATTATTATTTTAGAGATTATTTACTGGGTTTTATTGGTGTTCTTTTATAAAGTTTAATATAGAATCATTTTTTAAACATGCGTGGCACTAAAAATATTTAAAATTTAATATTAAAAATTCTCTTAGTTAAGTTAATAAATATTTAATTAGATACGAGAGTTATATATTTTTGGGGTCACGCTTGTTATTTTTCACAAAATTATTTTTTAAGAAATCAGCAAGGGATATGCACAAATTTTTTTGCTTACAATACTCAAAAATATTTTTTAGAAATAATTAAACTAAAATTATTACTAGCTAATTTTTTAGTCTAAATTCACAGGAGATTGAAGAGAAGATAATATTTAATTATATACATATGTACATAGTTTTTATTCAATTTTTGAGTTTGTAAGATTTTTTTATTGTGCTCATTCCTTGTGTGCTCTACAAAAATCGCGAAAGAAATTTTTTTATTTAATTTAAAAATGTATTTACATTTTTTCATCATCTTTTTGATCTTTATTGAAAATTGTTTTTTTTTCACTCCTAAAATAATTTTTATTTCCAGCCTTCGACCAATCTACATCCTCCTTTTTATTTTATAAAATTTTAAATTACTACATATTATCAATCTTTATAGTTTTTGTTATTTTTAACTCTGAATATTTTTGTGTGAACTTTTTTTATCTCTATTTAAAATATTTTTTGGTGAAGAAAGTATTTAAAACAGATTTATGTTTCGATATATACACAAATTTAGGGTTTTAACGACCTGCTAAGTCAACTGATATTTTAAAACCCGAAAACCCATAAAGGGTAGTTTTGGGGTGAAAATTTGGATTTTTAAATGATAGCTCATTAGTAAGGTGCGAAATTATATGGAAATCCATATTTTTTCCTGAATTGCTTAGGTTCTGAAACGCACGAAAAACACACTTTCCGTGCTGGTTGTTTTAAAAAATGAGGACTTTCATTTCCATATTTTTCCATATTTTGCAAGTTCGTCCATATTTCCATATTTCATCCAATTTCGCCATTTTTAAGAGATTTTTATCGTTTTTGGGCAGAAATACCAAAAATCTTGACGTTTTATTCATTTTTAGCGTGCCAAGAAAACTAAAAATTTATAAAATGTCAAAAAAGAACAAAAAACATTATGTCAATAACATATAAAGCCAACCAATATAATGCCAATAAGGGTAAAAGTACACATATCGCCAATAAGGCTGAAACCATATTTTGCCAAAAGTCAAAAATCATTAACCTTTGCAAAAATCCTTTGAGCCTGTATAAACGGTAGAACTGCCTTTATACTAAGTTAATACCCAATAGGTTAAAAATCTGAAAAAAGTCAAAAGTCGACTTAAATTTATGCGACATCTCTTAACTATACGACACCTTAAATCAAAGTAACATTCGATTCGTCTCTCCGAGCTGAGTTTAAATATGGAAGAATTTTTTGCCGTAGACGAAAACTCGCAGTGATACAGGCCCCTAAATATAAAAACCATTGAACCAAGCTGATTTTGGACTGAAAAATTCGAATTTGTAAATTATAGCTCATTCAAAAGTGCTTGTCGATATGAGTCGAATGACACCAAAACCAACGCAATCTGACTTTATGGAGCCGAGTTAAATCCCGCGGAATTTTACAGGCCCCCGGAATTTACTGAAAAACGTCAAATTTTAGAAAAAAAATTTCAAAAAACGAAAATAAAATTAAGATTTATTTCAATATTTCTTGCATATTTGGCCATTTTTTCCATATTTTTATCCATATTTTATAATTTTTTCCATCCATATTTTTCAAAATTTTTTCTATATTTCGCGATTTTTAGGGAGTGTGCTTCAAATAGGGAGTGTGGTTCTATTAGTTCTAATTTTTTTTAATTTTAGAGATATTTAGTATATCGATTTAAAATTAGTAGTATTATATGATTTTTGATTGGATAAATTATTTATTTTTAAAATTTGTTTTTTATTAATTTAAAATTCAAGTTAAAAGTATTGTTAGAATTTAATAGTAAAAAATTAAAGAAAATTTTGACAATACATATTTAAATAACAAATAAAGTGGGCATAAAAGTTATATTATTTCATTGCCTAAATGCTACCCCTACACCTCATAAGCTAAAATCTTTAGTCGAAAAGGTGTATTTTATGGTTCAACTTAATATCGAGCAATTTTCTTAGCTTTTTCGACGAAATTTATTTTGGATCCCTGAAAATTAAAAAATCTGTCTGAGATTTATTTTAGGGTCGATATTACGGGGCGGGGGCTGGGCTTACAGAGAACGTGAGTTACGGGGAATTCAGGTTCGGGGAACGGGGACGGGAGCCCCCGCGCCTGAATGGATCCAAAATAAATTTCTTCCAAAATAAAATTCATTTTTCCCCCGCTTTCCCCGGGAATTCCCCGGGGATTTTTTTAAAATTCAAAGTACAAAAATTTTAATGAGATTTGATAAAACGGTAATTTTATGTTATTTTAATAAAATTATTCATATAATATCCGGATCCGGAACCTAACTTTTTATCAAGGAGCCGCACCATAATTGCAGAATATTGGTATTCATTGCGAAAGATTATAAATTTTTAGAAATAAAGCTCCCAAGTTGAGCCTAATTTTTAAAATCCAGCACCCACCCTTTATCTTCTTTTTGAAAAAATAAGAGAGAACCCCAGACTAACCTTGGAACTTCCGGATTAAATTTTGGAATATGAGATGAAAGCTTGCGGTTACTTCCTTTAATTCGTAGTTAAATGAAGATTTAATATTTTTATTATTATGTCTGTTCATGTGTATGCACTTTTATTTTAATTTAAATAAATAAAAATTTGTCAGAATTATTTAAATTAATTAACATGATTCCATGTCTTTTTATTAACCTGTCAAGGACAGATTTTATTTTGTCCAAGACAATTAAAATCGAAATCGAGTAAATGAATATTTTAAATTCGAGACTTTATTTGGGCAAGTAATTTTTTAATTCATTGTTTTTAATTTAATATTTAATTAGGGCATAAACTTGATTGCTTTAAATTCAATGTTCAGTGTTAGAATTTACAATATTTAATAAGAAAATTTGAAAACATACATACTTAACATTATTTTTTAATCTACAGGTAAAATCAGTAAATTATTATCGGCCATTTTAAAATTTGGTTGGTCACTAATTTAAGGAAATGTTAAGAGATATACCCTAAGCATTCAATTTTATATTCAATTTTTTATCTCCAGATGCTTGTGCATAGGTTAGGTGAAAGTATTTTTTATTGTACTTTAAATTTAAATAAATTATTTCTAAGTTTACAAACAATACCAAATATCATTTTATTTTATGAATAATTTCATATTTTTAATTTCTTATTTTTAAATTAATAATATTTACATAATTTAACTAACTCGAGAATTATTTAAAATCGAGAAATATATTCCTCGAAAAATATTTTGATAAATTTTCAGTGGGGATCAGGGCTGCACGCAATTGGAAAAAAAAATCCGCAACTCGCAATCCGCAACTCTCAATTTATTTTTAAATATCCGCAAACGCAATCCGCAACTCGCAATTTCTTTTTAAAAATCCGCAAACGCAATCCGCAACTCGCAATTTTAATTTTAAAATCCGCAAACGCAATTCGCAACTCGCAATTGCAAAAAACCCCGCAATTTACGCAATCCGCAACTCGCAATCCGCAATTTTTAAAAAATAGAAAAAGAAATTTTATCACTTCAAACTATAGTTAAAATTGTATATGAGCAAATTATGGTGGATCAACCATTCTTTATGGTTGATCCACCATCCTGGATCAACCATTCTTTATACTCTTCCCATCTAGTTTCATCAAGATAAATAAGTTTAAAACGTGGATCCAATAGAGTGGCAAGCACTAAGTCTCGATTATCTTCAATTCCGCTTAATTTTGATGACAAAGTTTCTGAAATCTTTTTTCTTGCTGATGAGAAATCAGAATCCTCTTTGGTTAAATTATGTTGAAGTGCCTGTTTAGGTGATTTTATATTTTTAATAAATCTAGTAAATTACACAATATATAGGAATAATAACAGAAATTGAAACTGTTCGATTTTGTAACCTCTTTGTTTTTTAATGTTTTTGTTTTTTTTGTTTTTTAATGTTTTTGTTTTTTAACCTCTTTGTTTTTTAAAAAATTTAACCTCTTTGTTTTTTAATGTTTTTTCTTTCTTTTTACGTTCTTCAGCTACATAATCTTCTCTTTGTTTAAATAAATTCGGATGTTTGTTTTTTAAATGCATTTTGAGGCATTCTGTACTAAGGCTTTTCCCTGTGTCTTTAATATAATTACACTCAGCAATTTTACATTGTGCCGTACTTTTGTCAATTCGATTGAAATAAAACCACCAGTTGCCTGGATTCAACGACATTTAATCTATATTTTCGAAAAAAATCTTTCTAAATCTGTTAAAAACAAAATAAAATTATAAATCGATAAATTATTGCCAACATTAACAAAAATAATTATTTTAAACATTTCGCCAAATAAATTTTATACAATTTAAAATAAGACAAATTGCGTGAAAATTGCGTAAAAATCGTAAAAATCCGCAAACGCAATCCGCAACTCGCAATTTTAATTTTAAAATCCGCAAACGCAATCCGCAACTCGCAATTTTAATTTTAAAATCCGCAAACGCAATTCGCAACTCGCAATTGCAAAAACCCCCGCAATTTACGCAATCCGCAACTCGCAATCCGCAATTGCGTGCAGCCCTGGTGGGGATGCCTTTTTAAATAAAAATATTTCTCAATTATTAAAGTGCATTTACACTTAAAAAGGGCAATCCCTCACTATATATAAATTGTTCTAAATTAATTAAAATATTAATTTATTAATTAAAAATAATTTAAAATTAATTAAATTTAAATTAAAAAATGTTTATTTTCTTCTTTAATTTATTTATTATTTTTATTTATTTTAATTTTCTTGAATGTTCTTCAACTTCTATCAACAATTCCTTATCTGAATTTCCCATTAATTCAGAAAAATTAATTAAATTTAATAAAATAAATAATTTAAAAAATAATAATTTCTTTAATAAATGTTTATTTAATAATTTAAAAACAAAAAATAAAAATTATTATCTAATTCCGAAAATGGAAATAAAAACAAGCAAAATTGGAGAAATTAAAACAGCTGAAGATAAAACTGAAAATAATTTAATTAATTTAATCTATAAAAAATTTGAAGAAAAAATTAAAGAAAATAGTAATAAAATATTTTTAAATGAAGTAAATAATGAAGAAATAAATGGAAAATATATTAATGGATTTGCTGAACATAAATTCTTGAAGGATGAAATCGTAGAATTAATTAATTAAATATTTACTTAAGTTGTTAGTAATTTGTTGATCCCTCGATATCCTCAGAATTCACTGACATCCCACATAGTTTACTCAAATCCTCCAATATCCCTCTTAATCGAACCAAATCCTAGGATGGAATATTGTTTCGGAGCCGTGAATTCAACTGTTCGAAGCCAAAGCCAAGATTTGATATACGGATATCCTAAATTTTGGTTTTGATTTCGCCAACCCAAATCACTGGCTTTATTAGATCCTGAAACTTCAAGCAAAGATGCCACTGAGACCTAACAACTTCCCAAAAACTTTTAAATTATTTTGTATTTTCTCGATCTTCGAAGATTTTTTTGTTTCGAAACAACACTGCTATCCATATTTTCTTAATTCCTCAATTGTTAAAAGGACAAAAATGGATTAGACATAAGAACAGGGGAACTCTTTTTCTGGTATGGTTTCGCCATTTTACAGAAACACTTAATTTAATTTTAAAATAATAAAAAATGAATATTTAAATATCTACATATTTATTTTTTAGAATGAAGATTTAATATTCATAGCTAATGTAATTAATCATCTCGACAAAAAAGTAATTTCAAGAAATATTCAACGTTCTGCTGATCTTTTATCTGCTTTATACCAAAGCTATTATTTAATTAATTTTGCTTCGAAAATTTCACAAATTGAAAATATTTTGGATTGTATAGAACAAGCAAAAGTTCCCCAAACAACTTTACTCAATTATTTTTCAATTAAAGAATTAAAACAAATTTTTTGGAAAATTTTGGGAATAAATAAATATTCAGATAATATTGAAGAGAAAAGAATTGTTATGACAAAAATAATATTTTCGGATTCATATTCTGGAATTTTGGATATTTTGTCTGTTAGAAAAGAAGAAAAAGGAAAAAATATTTTAAATGTTTTAACTGAAGCAAATGAAGGTTTTTTGTTTAATTTAAAATTTAAATTAATTTTTATTTTTAGTTTTGACTCGAGCAAGCAATGTTTTAAAGAAAACACAAAATTTTCAGAATTGGGATTGAAAAGATGAAAAAAATTTTAAAAAATTTGTATTTGAATTTTATTTAAAAATTTGCTGTTCTTTGCTAGAAAATTTCCCAATTTGGAAAAACGAGACTTTTTCATGGCCTATTTTTTTCACTTTCCTTTTATTTTTGTAATTTCAATAACGCATCAAGACTTTTTTAATTTTGAGTTTTAAAGATTTTGTAATAAAATGTTTTTAATTATTATGGTAGCGCAAGTTTATTTTTTAGGTAGAATTTTTATTTGAAGGAAAAAGAATGATTAAAATTATTGAACATTTTTACTTAGTGCTAGTAAATCAAATAAAATTTAAAATAAAGATGCAAATCACGAAGCTTTAAAAATAAGTTTTAATAAGTTTCATAAATAATTTATTTAATTTTATTAATTCGTTTTTTCTTTCTTTATTTTTTTCTTTAAATTAAATATTTATTTAATATTCCTTTAATAAAAAATTAAAATTAATTCAAAGCTCATTTATTCACCATTTAAAATTATTTTCGATGATATATTTAATTAATTAAATATATATTATTTATTTTCTTTCCATTATTCTTTGCAATATTTAATACAATCATTATATGTTCTAAAAAATAAATTATATAATTTAAATAATTATTTTAAATACTTACTCGAAATTATTTGCATTTCCCAAAGCTCCATAATAAGTAAATAATAAACAATTATTTACTTCTTTTTTATAAAAAAATCTCTTAAAATTTAAATTAATATGTATTTTTATTTATTTTTTTTTAAATTACTGGAGTATGTGATCCTTGGAAGGCATAACGTCCAGTGTCATACTCCACATTACAAACAATTTCTAAAATTTATTTTATTTTAATTTTTTTATTTTTTTAAACTTTTATTTGCCGGACAGCATTTACTTTCACTACATTCATAATTATCCGGACACTGATCTGAAGGACATTTAATTACCCTCGCTTCAAAATCAACTGCCGCTCTAACATTCCCCTCACATTTAGCTATTTAAAAGAAAAAGTATTTTTTAAAATATAAATAGGTAAATACTTACGGACAGGTAAAGCCATTCCGTGTCCTCCTCCCTCGTGAGAACTTTCAACTGTTGGCTCATAATCAGAACAAAGGGCTCGACAATCAGTTAAAGAATTAAATTTATTTCCATTTCCTCCACATCCTTTGAAATAAAAAATTTTTTTTTTAATTTTTTAATTTAATATACAGTTGGTCCTTCATTTTTAATTATCGCTGGAAAAATCCTACTTAATAGTTGCCCACTAAGGTTGTCGGATCCGGATCAGAAAAAAGGCCTAATATCCGGAAATTTTCGGTTCGGACATCGGATCCGTATATCCCAAGATTTCCAGCTTCCGATAACCTTATCGCCAACTCCTACCCATTGTAAAAATTTTTTAAATCTTCGGGATATCTTTTACTGAGGTTCAACTGTATTTCCTACCTTGATAAAGGAAAGGTTGACATCTTTTTGTAATTAAATCAAAATAAAATCTTTTCTCAGAAATAGCTCCACATTCACTATTTCCTCTATCCTTTGCTATATAAAATTATTTGGATTAAAAAAATTATAATTTAATTTTTTATACCCAATCCACAAATACTTTTATCAGAAAATGCTGTTGATAAATTAATTTGGTTAATAAATAAAATGTAAAATGAAGTTAAGAATAATGTAAATAAGTCAACAGAGTAGAGCATTTTATTTGGAATTTTATTTTTGTCTGAAAAATGAAAGGATTAAAGAAACTTTCAAATTAATATTTTTGGGCCCGGTCCCGTTTCACGGTCCTTTTTCCCGGCTTTTTTGAAGATGACGGGATGAAACCAGGATCGGAAATTCCAGGTTTTCCCGGTCTGGGTCCCGGCCGGTTAATTTTCATTCCCCGTTTCCCGATCCCGGTTTTTTCAAAATTCCTCTCTCTAGTAACTCAAAGTTAACTCAAAGTTAAGAAAATTTATTTTAAATAATTTATTTACAAAAAAATTCTATAAAATAAACAATTTTATAATCGATTCTTTTTTCCAAAATTAATCCAAAAAGAACCAAACTATTTTAAGGTAAAAACGTAAAATGATCGGGAAGAGTTGCGCACAAAAGAAATGAAATATTAGAAATGTTTTTAGAAATAAGAGAGGAAGAAGAACTCTTTTTACTATTTATTTTTAGGTAATTTGTTCTTTTTTTTGTAAAAACGTATTTAGAAATATTTAAACAAAACTTGAATAATTTTAATTTAATATTTATTTAAAATAATAAATGAAGACAAACAAGTTTTTTTGTTGTATTTAGCTAGTTATACATATAATTAATTATAATTACCTAATTATTATATAATAGAGCATTTAAAAACCAGAAATATTTAGAATTTTACGATAAAAATAAATTTAAATTAATTAAAGGAAATACAAAAAGATATGACCAGGCTGTAAGCGAAAAGCTTTTTTCGCTTATCGCTTTTTTATTGGCATTTAGGTACAAAGTTTCAACACAAAAAGTTTAGGCCTTTAAATGCTCATTGAAATAAATATAAATATCGGCATACTTTATAGGCAGAAAAATCAAAATAAATAAATGATATTTTTAGTATTTTTACATACAAAAAATTATTTGAGCATTAAAGTACTTAAAAATATAAAAAAATTGTTTGTTTATTGCCAAAATGTAAAGAAAACTTGTTTTAAACTTTTTTAAAAAATTTATTTTCAAAAGGATTTTAATGTTTTTCTTCGTTCTTTGATTTTTAGAGTTTTGTAACAAAATGTTTTTAATTTTTTGTAGTAGCACAAGTTTATTTATTTCAAATTTTAATTTGAAGGGAAAAGAATGATTAGAATTATTTAAAATTTTTACTTAAATCAAGTAAAAATTTAAAATAACGTTGAGAATAAATCTTATCACAAAGCTTTAGGAGGTTAATAAGGTTTTAGGTAGGAAAACTATTTTATTTTTAATAATTTCGAAGAGTATAGAGGGCATTTGTTATATGCATTTCAAGCAAAAGTCCTTGTAAATTTAACTTTTTTGTCCTTTAGGAGAATTATTTGTTCAAGAAAAAATTTCAAAAGCACTTGGAAATTTTTTATTACGATTTTTGGGTAAGCTATTGTTTAGACTTTGTGTCGCTTTTGTCCATTATTTTTAATTAATATATTTAATTCAATCATTTATCATAATTACAGTTTGAAAATATTAAATCCCAATGTTATCTTGTTAAACCCAAAAATTTTAAATTATGTTAAATCAATTAATTTTTATCACATTTAAAGCTCCGACCAAATCTCATTCTTTTATTCTTTACAGAGGTTTATTATCCAAAAATTGTTTAAACATATACAAGGATTCTTGAGGTTTGGATTGGGGAACCTTATCAAAATTATTAAAAATAATTTTATAGAAAAATTTTAAATTAACCATGTGGCCAGCTCCTCTAACTAAATATAAATAAAATGTTTAAAAAATAGTTACAAATTTTATTTAATACCAGACGTGAAAGTTAGTCCATTTACATATTCTGTCGCATATCCACCAATCTGCCCATTTACAATCCATGGATATTTTACATTTTTTACCTTTAATTATATATATTTTTTAGATTATTAGGTAAACAAATTCCGTTAAATGAGGATTTATATAAATCGACCGATACCCCAGTTTATCCCTCCAAATTAGGATTGCCTGCCCGGTTCGGTACGAATGGTCGAACCGGGCCTCGAATTTTGGCCCGAAAGAGACTCGGTCGGGACGGTCCGAAAAAATGATGCTCGAAACAAATGACTCGAAAAAATAAGGCCTTCTTCTTCATACACCACTATACAAAGCGTCTGTTTACTCATTCAAAATTAAACAAATGTTTTCCAACTTTAAATCCAAGTTGTTCAGTAAAACGTTGTCCAAGCAAAAAATTACAAACAACATCTAAATCACCATAATAAAAAAGCATACGAATATTGGCATTTAAAATTATTTTTGTAAAATTGGCCATTTCGACTAAAAATTATTTAATATTTTTTAATCTAAAATTTAAATTAACTAGTAGTAGTAGATGTGTAATTATTAAAAACATCATCTGAACATTCTTCCCATTTAATATTTAAATTAGATGGAATATGTAATTCTTCTTTTACTAAAATACATGATTCGTTATTTTATAATAAAATATTAACCATTAGGCATGTTTAAGTAATGTTCTGCAGAAGAAACTAAATTAGGAAAAAAATTTTATTTTTATGGATGTTTTCTATGCTTTAAATTTTTTGTCTTATAATACTCTTTAAAATTCATAACAAATTTGGGCATTGTTGAGATATCTCTGGGAAATTGGGATTGGGAGGATCCTTTTTAGTCTACATAAAGTTTCGGTCGTTTTTTCCTGATTAGACAGCGAATCTTAGGCATGTATCGGGGGGGGGGGGGTACCGAAGCAAATTGTAAAACGATAGACGAAATGGCGAAAATTCGGCGAAAGGCGAAGGGCAAAACGGTACACCCCTGGTATATATTCAGTTTGTCACGAGCAGAGGTGGGTCGTGATTCCGATTTCCGAGTTGCGACTTTTGAGCTAGTTCCGATTTCCGGCTCTTCCGATTTCCGAGACCTCTGACTGTTCCGACCCACCTCTGGTCACTGGGGATTGTCCAAGCATTGCGGGCTGATTTTTCTATTAAGAAACTTTATTTTGAAAATCTTATTGTTAGAGAAACAATTTTATTAATTATTTTTTCTTACCATCTGTGCATGTGATTGCACCGTAGTATAATTGACGATCCCTTTGAGCAAACTTATTAGCCAAGTTATTTAAAATTAAATTTGAATTCCTAGTTTTAATTTTACGTCTAAATGCAATTGTTTTGTTTGTTGGTTCTAAAATTTAAATAATCAAATAATTAACCACAGTCATCATAAACTGTACCACAATCATCATAAAGATCATAAGGATTGACTAGATTATTATCATAACCAGTATATAGATTCTGTTGCTAAAAGTATTAATAAATTTAGTATGTATGTATGTCAAAATTAAAGTTTTACCATATCTCCACATGTCGAATTATCAGGGATGTTATAAATGTCACAACTATCTTTAAAAGTTAGTTATTAATTTAGAAAACATAAGAAATTTGGGTATGTGCATTAAATTTGGATTTAACCAGACACCGAATGAATACAATCTAAATTTTGCTAGATAACAACAAAATTACGGGTCTATTCCGAATCTAGAATCAAATATATTGCAAACTTTGATACTTCTTTATATTTAACTCTCTCTTCTCCTACAATTCCTAAATATATACAAAATATTTTTTAAATTTAACCAATGCAGCCATTACAACATTGCTTCTGGAATTTCTGCCAGATTTTCTCATCAATCAAACCATGATTATAAAGATATAAAATTTGTGTATTTGTGTTAATAGAGTCACTTACAAGTCCATTTCCAATAGCTACACCCTTTAATAAAATTTATTTCGCCTTTATAAATAACAAAATTATACTTTTAAATTTATTTTTGAATCCTTGATACCTTCCAAAATTTTAACACCAAGCATAGGAATATATACACCAGCATAAGACTCACCAGTAAGATAAAATGGATTTGTTTTAAATGAAGGATATTTAGTGAAAAAGTCTTTTAAAGCTGCATAGTTTGCTGCAGCAACCTTTAAATAATTTTTGATATAGTGTACGTTTTGGACCTCACTAACCAAAAAAATTTTCTTAACGTCAGGAATATCATAAATAGGTGGCATAGTTTAGATTGATCTCAAAGGGTGGTATTCATAAAATGAGGTATGTATAGGTGCCTGGTAAATTTACCAAGTCCCTTACCCGGGTAATAGACATCAAGTTGCCCAAACCCCTCTTTTATGAAGGGGGTTTCTCCTGATCGCTGTCTCAAATGATTGCCACAGGCATAACAATATCATAATCCTGGATTTATCATATAGTGAGGCAAGAATGTATAGGTTTTAAGGCATAGATACCTACCTCCTCGTCACCTGTAGTTACATTTTTAACTTTTGCATTATAAGAAAATCCAACCCAAGCAGGGGATTCTAAAAATATAATTGAGGCATATTTATTCCATGAATAAGGATTTTGACGCAGTGTTTTGCCATCTTCGTTGAGTAAATATGGGCCTAATTCATTAAATAAACCACCAAGAGATGAACAGCCAGGACCTCCATTTAGCCACAAAACCTTAAGGAATTTTTAAAAAATTTTAGATAATTTTGGATATTAACTAATGGATCGGTTTTAGAATTTCCTTGCGATTCAGCAAAAATATAATGAAATAAATTTCCATTTCCGGCATTCAAATAACCTTAAAATAAAATTAATAAAAAAATAAGGGCAGTTAAATAATTTGCCTGAATAATGTCTAAAGTTTAAATTCGCATTTAAGCCTGGTAATGATTTAATTTCATCGGGATTATTATTTAGGTTCGATGCTCCATAAATTAAATTTATTAAAATGAAAAAATGGAGAAGGCATAAAAATATTTTAGGCATTTTAAAATTTCGATAAATTGAAGTTAAATAATTTTTTAAATTATTATTAGCCTGATTTCTGGTTAGGTCTGCCTTTTATGGAGTTTATTATGGCTTGGCTCTCCTGGCTCTATTGCTCTCCTCTTGTCTCTCATTTATTCAAGTGATTATTCTAACGCATAATTATTTAAATTGTTGGCAAAATTTAGATTATATCTTAAATCCTTTAAAGCTAAAAAAGGAAGGGTATTCTTACATATGTATACAATATATTAAACAAGTTAAAATAAAATTTAAATTGCTGAAAAGCGTGGAACTTTTTAAAATTATTCTTCCCTTTTTTTATTAATGTTACAGCTGATTAAAATTAAATTTGCTTTTAATTTTTAACCAATTTTTTAATTTTAATTTCTTATTAATTTTTTAATTAAAATTAATTTTTTAAATCAATCTTATTGTTAGATTAAAAAAATTCGTTGTATTAGAGAAGCGAGTCTCAGTTAAGATAAACACTAATTAAATTTTGTTTTGCCACTGGGAGGTAGAGGAGAAGGTGCATAAACGATACCTCCTAATAATTATTCCATGCATTCTATTCAATGTAAATGAATAGAATTTTGTTAAATAATTTCGTTTAAATGAATTTAATTTTTAATTTTTAGGTAATTTTTAATTCTTAATTTTTAATTACGGAATCAATCCTAAGGGTAGAATTAAAACAAATGCACCTCATTACATGCTTTCTCTTCATATTGACTTACATATCCCTAAATCTCCTTAGGCACCCTTAACGACCATACTGGTTAATTCCAAATGACAGTGCCATCGGACACGAATTTAACAGGCATAGATTTTCGAAATTCTGTAATATTTTCGATTTTCGAACCTACGAAAAATTTGATACGGCTTCTCGGATCTGACTTGTTGGCCTTCCTAAAAAAATCAGCATAAGAAAAATCCATTTTAAAAAGAATTTGATTCAAAATTTTAAAAATATTTATCTAAATTAATTCCAAGCATCGTTTAACATTGAAAAATGCCTTTCAAATTCATTAGAAATTAATAAAGTGTTGTCATTAATTGTTTTTGGTAGGGTAGAGTTTTCTTTAAGTACTACATCAACTCGATTAGGTTTTCTAAACTTTAATAAGTTTTTCTTCAATGATGGATGATGTCTTTAATAATTAAAAATGCATCTTATGAAATTAATGATAGAAAATGTAAGGTTAACCACAAATAATCCCTGAAACACGATATGTTATCGTCCCCCAGCCTTTTTTGGGCAAAACAAAGAATAATTGAAATTTTTATCATTTTTGACAAAGACTAAAAATGCTAAAATAATTAAATAAAAATCCAAAATATTTTTTAATTTTTTACAAAATTCCCTCATTCAAAACTTCATTTATTTACCAATAACCTCAGAAATCATTTTGAGAAAAATATTTTTCTTCGGCCCATTTTCATTTACATCAAGGAGAATTTTTGTTCGAAGTTCGTTAGCTGTCTTTTGATAAATATTGCTTAAAAATGAAAATCAATTCTTTAATTTTTAATTAGTAAGATTAACCGAGAAGATTATCTTGTTTTTTTATTGGTTGGATTTAAACCCATACCCTTGTAAATATAACTATCCACTTACTCATCAATCATCATTTTATTTAAAGCATTTTGAAAGTCAACACCAAAAGCTTCAATGTCCACTCCATTTTCATCAGATATAACTTTTACATAAATTCCAATCCCTAAATGTTCAACAAGAGAAGAAAGGTAAAACTGATCGGCATTATTTGGAATACAAATTAAAGGAACACCGGCATATATTACCTAGAAATTAATCAAATAGAATATTTTTAATATATCATTTTATAAGGATGTGACAATTGCGGTTGAAAAATTGAGGCAAATAAAAAATTCTATTGAATTTAGAACTGGGGTATTTTTTTTCCAAAATTGCAACATTTTTATCTTAGTAAGTATGATAAAAAAGAGAACTTAATACAATTTGAAAAATATTTGAAAATTTTTAATCAAACAGAAAATACCTCAATCAAACTATTTTGTCCACAATGGGAAATAAATAATTTTGTATTTTCTTTGGCTGCAAAATTAAAGTTACTTTTACGTTATACGACTGCAAACTGAGTGCCAGCCGAATTTGCACAGCTATTAATTTATTAAGCTTGATCCAGTAGAAATGAATCTTATATCATTCAAAAGCCCTCGATAAGCTCCATCTTTTTTCTAATAGGATCGATCAAGTATGATCACTTATTAAGAAATTATAACCTGACAGTTTATAACCGATGTTATTTAATGTTTTTCACAGATATCGGGTTATAACCTTTTAAGTGGTGATCAGACCTGATCCATCTATCTGGAAAAAGACAGAGCTTATAGAGGGCTTTCGAATCATATAAGTTCATTTATTCGAATCAAGCATCAAAAAGTTATAGCTGTTCAAAGTCGGCTGGTACTCAGTTTGCGGTCGTATAACGGAAAAGTAACAAATTAAATTATAGAATTAATGTTTTATTACCTAAAATCTCTTTTTGTGGAAGAGTTTCATCTGTCACATTAATTATGTTTTTATTATAATTTTCTGGTACAAATTTATTTAAACGAGCTTTAAACAAACAATGACTATGTTTTTCAAATTCTTCAAACATTTTTGCCATACTTTTAAGATCCAACATTCCGGTTAAATTAATTGTTCCAAATGTGACCAAAACTACGCAGTTAGGCTTTGAATTTATATTTATATATAGACGGATCTAGTTGTATGTATGTCACCTCTTTTATGTCACTTAATTTAACCTTAAATTTTTCTAACCGAGCCGCATAAATCTGAGATCCGGTTGATTATCGATATATTGAACTCATTTTATCTCAACTGATTATATTAAATAGAAGATCACATTTTAATTTAATAAAGAGGTGGATATAACAAATACCTTCTTATACTCTCAAAAAGGGGAAAAATTAAAAAATGCGCTTATTATCAGTGTTTAGTGTGTTTATTATCAGTATATACGTATGTACGAGTACGTGTCACGCAGAAGACCCACAGACAAAAGACCCACAACTATTTTTCAATTTTATTGTGTATAAATTTTGGCGCGAGGGATTTTGTTAATTTTACTAGTTTTCCGCGATAAGAGGTTGATCCAACAAAGGGAAAGGTTGTTTCGATATTAGCGAAGGTCGTTCCAATAATCGGGAAGGTTGTTCCAACAATGTGGGATGTTGTTCCAATAACGGGGATGTTATTTTAACAATGTGAGATGTTGTTTCAAAAACGGGTGAAGTTGTTCCAACGATGGAAATCTTGCGCCAATGTCCGGGGAGCTTGTACAACGAAGGGGGATCCTTATTTCCCGGATTTTCGGGATTTTTAATCCGGAAATTTTAATAAAAATGGTATAAAAATAGCTAATTGGTTTTCCAAAATTAAAAGAATTTCCACATACATATGTTGCTAAAAAAGTAGAAACCATGCTTCTTGACCTTTCAAAATTCCTAAAATTTTTGACTGCGACAATGAAAAGGAAAAGTAGATCAAAAGGAAAAGTAGAAAAGTAGATTAGAAGTGGTCAAGATCATTGGAGATATGCAAGGATGGCGTGGATCATTGATATTAGCAGAGATTAGGTAATTATTTCTGAGTATGATGGAGGGATATCGGTTGATAAAAGCGGATTAGTAGATTTTAAAAGCTCAAGAAGCTTATATCCGTTTACATCCCATTAAATCCCCAGACATATCCGATTTTCTGTTTAAGAGAGATATCGGAGTATTCCTTCTCCCGGTTCCTGTTATAAACAATTTACGGATATGAATAGACAACGGTGGATTTGAGGTTTTACCCCTATATTTTCTAAATCCCACGCTATTCCTACATATCCAAATTAATCATCCAACTCTTCAATCCACTTTTTCATTAATCAAATTTTATTATTAACTTTGAAATAAATTTTTTTAATATTTTAAAAATATTTTTTAATCTTGTGCCTAGAAAAATAGACAAGAATTTCAGAAAATTTATTCTTAAGTTTTGGTGAAAAAATTTTTTTTGTGGGTCTTTTGTCTGAGGGTCTTCTGTCTTTGTGGGTCTTTTGTCTGTGGGTCTTCTGTCACTACGCCGTACGAGTATGAAGATATTTATTGAGGTATTTAGTAGTGTGCGGCACGGGACAGGATCCCGTTCGGGATTTGTACGGGATCCCGTCCCGAAATCCCGATTTTTAAGCGACGAACGGGATTATCGGGATTTAAGGATTTACGTGATTAATCCCGCGGGATCCCGTCCCGAAGAAATTTTTGAAAAAAATCCCGTTACGGATCCCGAGAATTTTTTCTCAATTTACGGGATTTTTAATATTTTTTGTATTTTACCAGCAGCGCTGAAAATGGAAGAAATCTGATTAAGGATCTTCCAAAATTCTCAGAATTTTCGACTGCGGCGCTAAAAATAGAAAAAATCTGGCTGCTTGAGCTCCAAAATTCTCCAAAATTTTCGCCTGCGGCGCTGAAATAGAGGACGTTTGTTGTTATGGCTTTATAAATTTAAAAAGTTATCGCTTACCTCGTTAAAAAATATCCTTGTAGAGATAGAGAGGTCTGGCGGAATCTTAGACCAAATCCTTCGACAGAGATATCAAGGGATTTAGGTGGATTAAGAGAGTAACGTCAGGACATGTAGAAGGATTATAGGAAATATAGAGGAAAGTGGGCGTGATATCGCTGGATCAAGAAGGATTAAAAGAGATATTGGCAAATTTGGATATGTTTAGAAGTATTAGGAAATATAAAGGGATTTGTGAAGATATCGAGATTCGAAGGTAATAACGAAAATAAATACCGATACCCTTAATCTGCCGGTATCCCTACAACTTTCATTTATCTATAGATCCCAATCAATCCTCCTAATCCGGCTTATCCCAAATTTTCTTTACGGGATTGATCCCGCGGGATCCTGTCCCGTAAAAAATTTTGAAAAAATCCCGTTACTGGACCCGTGAATGCGATTTTGCCGCACACTAGTATTTAGTTTAAATTTATGATGGTCAAGGTGCCAAAGTTAAGTTGGGAGAGATATATAAAAACGACATTCCAACCCCTCAGGTCTCTGTAAGGAATTTTATTTTAAAAGCTCAACTTTTTAAATTTTATCGTGATGAATTTACCTCATTATTATCAGCTATAACCTTTTCTTGAATCAAAATTTTATTTTGCTCAACAAGAAGCCCTCCAATGTAAATAATTTTTTCTGAGGCAGGAAATTCTTTGAAGTTTGCATGGGAATTTTGATTAACAAAATGAAGTTTAATTTTTGTCAATAAGAATTCTATGGACGAAGGTAAACGTAAATCTTTGACATTCCTCTCGTTATAAAAAGAGTTGAAAATAGCTAAACTCAGGTGTGAATTTAAATATGCCAAATTTCTACTAGCAATCACATTTCTTAACATATTTTCCTTATATCTTTTGCTTTCTTTTACTAATAAACCTTCATTGTTTAACCAATCTCCAGGCATTGCAGATGAGAAATCTTTATTAAAAAAGATTTTTTGATTAATTATTTTAACCAAAAGTACATATAAAATAAATTGTAAAGATTTAATCAGAGTTGCCCGTTATCGGGATTTCGGCATAAATCGGGATTTTGGAATGATGACCACCGATCCCGATACTGATCCCGGCTGCGGGATCGTGATTGGACGAAATTGGGATCGCGGTTGAAATAATTATTTTTCCTCACATATGCCCAATTTAATTTCAAAATATTCAATATTTTAGTCCGTACCTAAATGACGCCTGCTCGGGGTTTGACTTTTACCTATCTTATTGAACCAAATTTAGGTTACCAAATTATAGATGTTTTTCGGGATAAATATTTTCTAACATAGTTTCTAGTTTCACCAATAAAATACCTGGAATATTGTATAACGTAGCAGCCATTCCAAGATATTGAAAATATCCTTGTATGAATGGAACAGCAGAAACATCAAAAGTATTCTCAATTCCTAAAGCCTCAAAAACAGTAAGAGCGCCAACAATATTATTAACTTCGGCAACTCCAAAAGAATATTTTTGTTTGCTTAGCCAGTCATAAACTCCAACCATTTGTTCTCCAATTTTGACTTGTTTGTTAGAAATTATTTCTTTGATTATTAAAAGGGATATTAAATTTAAATAACATTTATTACCTTCATAAATTCCAATATCAAATTTTATATCGTATCTAAATACATTAAAAGCTTTTTCAATTCCTTCATTTTTTATTATATTTTGATCCAATTTATTTTCACTTATTGGAGCATAAATAATTAAATTAAAATTCTTCGGGTCTACAGGATGTCCAATTACACTTAGTGTATAAACTACTACATCCTGTAAATGAAATAATATTTGATAAATTGACTGCTATATTTTTAAATAAAAATTTTTGTTAAGAGGGTTCCGTGACTTTTGCGCCGAGAACATTTGCGCCGCGACTTATGCGCCGGGGGACTTTTGCGCCGCCACTATCATTAATAATTATAAAAAACTATTATAATTATAAAAAACTACAGCCGGACCTCACTATACAAGAAGATGTAGGATAGTTGGAGATCTTCGGATATCAAGATCCGGATCCGATATCCGACCTAAATTTCGGCTATCCGGCCTTTTTCAGATCCGGATATCTGAACCCGACAACCCTACACTATAGTGCACCCTCTTCTGGCAGAAAATCATGCCTGAATAGGGGTAGGAGACCAAATATTCTGATTTGAAAAAGTTAAGTTCTTTAAAGATGGCCCCTCTAGGGGGTCGGTTTATTAGAGGGGGCTATTGTACTTCCCGAAATATTGTACTTCCTGTAATTCCTTCAGCTCCTGGATACCATGTTTTAAGGAGTACACTATAATTAGGTCCGACTGTAGATATTATTTTTTTAATTATGGCGGCATAAGTCGCCCGGCGCAAAAGTCGCGGCGCAAAAGTCGCGGCGCAAATGTTCTCAGCGCAAAAGTCGTTACCGTTAAGAGTATTCTTATTTATTCCCTCGAGTATTCTTATTTATTCCCTCGGGAAATAAAATTGGGAGGACAGTGATTTGACATAAATTACTGTCCTCCAAAATTAACAAGGGATCATAAAGTTTGCCCAATATGCAAAACCGAACTCCATACCTTTTTCGACAAGAAATTCAAAGCTGCCCGCGAAATTTCCCAAAGCTTGACTTGACTTTTAAGTTAATTTTAAATGCTTTTGAGGAGATATGAGGGATTCAGGGGAGGACTTTGGGAAAACCCTTACCGCTTAATTCGCCAATATCCTCCAAATAGCCGATATCCTTAAATCCCCTATTTATCTCAATGGTCTTGATACAAACGCAATCATTTACATTCCTAATGATGTGTTTTTGAACAGCACTCGTTAGTTAGAGTTTTTTTGCTCAACTTTAAGCCTAGATTTGAATATATTCCCGTTTGTGAGCTGATGATTCAAAAAATAGTTAGCTTTTGTCACCAAACTTTTACCCGAAACACCCATTTTTTAGACCTGCAATTTGAAAACTCGACCCAAACACTGACAAAACATTTTCTCACTCCGTGACATCTCTTAATTCAACTAGCAATAATTCAACAGAACAGGAAACAAAGATCCGTCTAATCTCGGAGCGGAGTGTCAAGCAATCTTGCTTTATGAATTTCCGATAAGACTAGAAACGCCAAACCGTGATTATTTGAGAACAAATGTTGTATAGATTAGTTTAAACCGAAATTTTAAATAAAAGTTAAAGTAATTACCATTTCATATTCTTCAGTTAAAATGTTGGCCAATAATTCCTGAAATTTTCAATTAATAATTTAAAACTTTAAGGATTTTCTGTACAACGGAAACTTTTAAATTTAAATCCAATCAAAATTTGTGTTAATTAAAAGTTTTTGCGAATCTCACTTTTATAAGTATAAAATATTATCTTTAACAGATCTTCATTTTCGGAACTTAAAGCCACAATTTTCATTAGATATACTAAAGTGTACTTAACGAAACGAATCGAATACACTCTGTCCCAAAATTGTAGTACAGGCCGCATAGTGTACTCTCTACACTATATATATCCCTGTACACTTAATTACATCGCTTTAATTATAATAATAATCACATTAAATTTTGTATGTGACCCCCTTTTCTTTTTCGTCAAATTTAATTTTTTTAAATTTTTATATAAATGTTTTGGACTACTAGAACTTGCTTCTTCTTCACAATCATTTTTTGTATTTAAACCTCTTTTGTGTCTACGGAGGGAAATTTTAGAAATTTTATTTTCCTTCCCATTTTTCGAATATTTACAACTTTTGTTAGGTTGTGAAATATTCACAAAAATTAAAATGAAAATAATTAAGAGAATTAATTTAAACATTTTCTCTAAAATGTTAAAAAATTATTTCATTTAGAGAAACTTGTTGTTGTGTCTGGTCTGCTAATGTCTGTAAATTTTGACAGATTTGTTTAACTGTCTCCGAAAAAAGTCTCTGGGTTGTGCGGGTCGTTCATTTTCTTGTTGTACAGGAGGAGGATTCTCTCGATTTTCCTGTTGCACTTCCTCCTCCTCCTCATCTTCATTATCAGAGTCTCCTGACTCTGACTCACCTTTTTTTGTGGATACTTCTTCTTTAACTTCTTTTAATAATTCCTCCAAGATATTAAAACGAGGATTAAGTTCCATAAGAATATCCTTCAATAGCTCTTTCTTCATATTTTCCATAGCTTCACGTATAAAGTTGTGAGATTTGTGAACAGTCTCACGAGTAGACAACCCTTCCTTTCGGATCTCTCCTAAAAAGGAGGTATAATTTATAATCGAGAGATTAGAACTTTTACTTTTAGCATTTTTTAAAACATTCTGTATACGATGATCTTGCTGTGGAAAAATTCATTGGATGGGAGATGGAATTGAACCATCACGGAAAGAGCCCAAACCGAAAGCACAACCGACTGTGCCACCATCCAACCCGATGATGGGTTATTTATATTCATTTATGTTCTTTCTGCAAGTGCGGACACAACACTCCTTCCGCCTTGCGAAACCAAGCGTCCTCGCTTGTTGCTTGTCTTCAATAACTATCAACTGTTTTCGATTTTTGGGAGAGCACACACAGAAACCCATTTGTGGCATTTTTTTCTAGCTGCTCACTCAGAGCCTTACGCTTCTCTCTAGCTGCTCACACAGAGTCTTACGCTTTCTCTAGCTGCTCACAGAGTCTTACGCATCTAATTTCTGCCCGCACACAGCTCAGGCTATACTCACAGGGTCTTCTCCTTATTTCTCTAGACAGTTAAAGCATGTCAGATCATCACAGCATTTGACGGTTCGCTTGTTCCTCGGGCTATGCCCGGCGGGTCGTTGCACCATTATTGTATACGATGATCTTGCTGTGGAAAAATTCATTGGATGGGAGATGGAATTGAACCATCACGGAAAGAGCACAAACCGAAAGCACAACCGACTGTGCCACCATCCAACCCGATGATGGGTTATTTATATTCATTTATGTTCTTTCTGCAAGTGCGGACACAACACTTGTGAATGGAAAATGGGTTTCTCAGAAAAATCTAAATATTTTTCCTATTTTTTCTTAAAGTTAAAATTTCTGTATTTAATGTTTTTTAATTCAAAAGGTGTTTCTGATAGAAATTTAACTCCAATGAGACCGCAAAAACATATAGAGAAAATCAAAAATTTCGGGACTCTATAATTATGAAGCAGAGCCTATTTGTTAACTAAGAATTAATTTAAAAACTACTTTGATAATTGTGAAAAACTCTTAATTGACAAAAATTAGATAGACCTTAAATAGACAAAATTTTGTTTAATTTCACAACTCATAGATGCTTATTTTTTCACAACTCATAGACTTTATATAAAAACAGACATATTAGATGCACTTTATATAAAAACAGACATAGGTAATTTTGTTTTGAACTCTAAGTAAAAGTCCGTTTTCCTTTTTATCCTTACCGACATATAGGTATATTACATGAAATGATGTAATAAAGTATATAGCTAAATAAATAAAGATTTGAGATACACGTATTTCTTTTAATAGTGCGACTCTCTCTATTTGATTAAAGTACATGCCCACATAACATGCCCTCGGAAATATTGAATTATGAAAGAGCAATGAAAGAGAATAAATGAAATATGGCATTAGAATTTCTTAACAATCGAAGGTAAAAGATTATTTGGTGTCCTACCTGTCCGCAAAGAGGATGAGCACTTTTCCTTCCTCACACGAACATTTTTTGCTAGGAGTGGCGCTCGTTCATTTTTCCTTTTCTAATTTAATCTCTTTTGGCTCTTGGAAAAATATTTAAGATTAATTAACAATAAACTGAAAATAAATTTTTTTTTATTTTATAAATGAATTTTTAATAATAAAGTTTGAGCATTCTCTTCATGCTTTGTTGATGTTTAGCACACTTCTGCCTCCGACCTCTTGGCCAAAAAAGGCATTTGGTTCTTTGATATACTTCTTTGATAAATTTAAATGAAATTAATGAATTTTTATTATTAAAATTTAAGTTATATTTATTTAACGAATTCCTTTTAAAATTAGCATTTTCCCTTTAAAAATTAAAATCAACCAATATAAGTGAAGGTGCTTGATTCGATTGTTTATTTAATTTCCACTATTTTTATGTAATTATTTATTAATAATAAAAATAATTAATTAAATAATTAATTATTTACTTCTAGATAATTAATTAAATAAATAAAAGTTTATTGTATTAAACATTTATTTAAAATTTTATTACCAACTAAATAATTTTTAAATATCTATTTCATAAAATTTGACAAAAAAATTCTTAACGATACTTTAAGCTTTATATATTTTTTATTTATTCCTATTTAGGTAATTTTTATTAACTACTTCTTCATTTATTCGTCATCTCCACATTCAACCTCCTTAAAATAAATATTTTATTTATTAGTATATTTAAATTATGTATAATTTAAATTAATTTTTAATTTAAATTTATTTATTTATACAAAGAATTTTTGAAGCTTTGGAGAAATTGTAAGAATGAGAATTCCCCCAGGTTAAAAATTAAAAAAACATTAATAAGTTTTAAATTGGAAGTTTAAATATTTTTAAACAAATGAAATAATTATAAATTTGAAACCCTTTGGTTGAATGTCCACAAGGTGACAGGAAATGTTTAGGAAACATTATTTATGGCATAATCTTATTAAAATTAAAGATAATTAGATTAAATAAAGCTTAAAATGAAAGAGAACTAAATAAGAAACAAAAATAATTAAGAATTTTTGAAGTACACAACCCTATGCCTGGAGGTAGATAGAGTGAGCGTGGAAAATTTTAGGTAAAAGTTCGCTCCTCCTCGGGTGAGATAATCTCTGATTCCCGAATCTTTCCATTTATAAAATATTTTAAATTTTAATTTAAAAAATTTAAAAATAACCTCCATATTAGCATTAATTGCAAAAAGAATTGCAACGAAAAGAATTGTATAAATAAATTTAAAGTTCATTTTTAAATTAGGCAAATTTATTTAATTTTTATTTTTAATTAATTAGAATTTATTGGTTTGGCTGAATTTTTGGGTTAATTTTAAATTAATTATTTAAATAACATTTTCATAAAAAACATTTATTAACTTTTATTAAAAACTCTAATATCAACTTATTTTTCTTTTAAAAACATAAAATATTCATTTAACGCCTTTTTAAGACAAAAACCGAATATTAAACCCCTCAGGGATTTTTCTCAATTTTCGGCAGTTTCTTTGCCTACAAATTGGTTGATTGGCTTTTTTGGCGGTTTTCCTTTTTTTGATTTTTGTTGACAGCTTTTGATGGATTAATTATTTTTGCGGTTTATTGGATGTTTGGATACAAATATGCTTTTTTATTATTAGGCATTTGAGAATGCCTAATAAATTTTTTGGAGAAAGGAATGAATGTGAGAGAATATTACGGTAGTTAAATTTATTTAAATATTTTTCCGGAAATATTTTTTATTTTTTAAATAAATATTTAAATAAAAATTAATTTTATTTAATTTAAATAATTCGTATTTTTATTAACTTTGGCGCACCCTTAAAATGTCCTCCCTTAAAATGTCCTGATGAACAAAAACCCTCAAAATGTCCTAATGAATAAAAACCCTTAAAATGTCCTCCCTCAAAATGTCCTACCCAGAAAATGTCCTAATAAACAAAAACCCCGAAAATATCCGGAAACCATTTTCCGGATTTTCGGAAAACATTTTTCGGGTTTTCCGGTAACCTTTTTCTCGTATTTTGAATTAAAATTACCCGGATTCCAAAGAAGGAATGGGGTAGGACATTTTCTGGGTAGGACATTTTAGGGGAGGACATTTTAAGGGTTTTTATTCATTAGGACATTTTAAGGGTAGGACATTTTGAGGCGCAGCCATTAACTTTTCTTTAAAAAAATTTTTTAAATTTATTTTTCAAAGAAAATGTTTCGGACAATTCAAAGTTTATTGAGTGATGATTGCAATGAAAAACATTTAAAAGAAAATTCAAAATTAATTTCTAATCAAAATATTTTTATTAAAAATACTAATTCCCTACTTCCATCAACCCCGTCATTAATGATAACAACTAATAATTTAAATCAACAAAATAATTCTTCTTCAGAAAAAACTTTTGATTATGAACAACAATTTAAACTTTCTTCTTCAATTGAATCAACAAATCAATTACCACAATTACCAATTTGTTCATCCTGGGAACAATTAATTGCATTTACTTGTAAATTAATATTCATAATTTATATTTAAATTTGTATTTAAATTAAATTCCGATTCAGTTCAATATATAGATTAATTATTTTTAGATATTTAATTGATAGACAATTTATTAAAATTTTCGGTTTTTCGATTAATTAATTAAACCTATTAAAAATCAACAAATATATCTTCAATAGAAATGTGGAGAATCAAAATTTAGTAAATTTAATTTTTAAAAAAGTTTTTTGCCTGTTATCTTTTTATTTAACCCAAAAATTAAACAAAATTTCTAAGCACAAATAAGTAAAAATATATGTATTTAGGGGATTTAATGATTCTACTAAATAAAATAAGGAATGTGTTTTTGGTTCGTGGCTATTTAATTTCAATAAAAAATTCACATAATTTCAAATGACTAGTTTTTAAAATCGAAATTTAATTTTATCACAATTTAAATCACTACTAAAGTTAATTCAAAAAATTATTTTAAATTAATTAAAGTATGGAATTGGCAAAACATAACAAAAGGAATTCGACGACCACGCACAACGTTTACGTCACAACAACTTGCGGAATTGGAAAAATCATTTTCACAACATAAATATCTTTCAAGACCCAGACGCTATCAATTGGCAAGAGAATTGGGTTTAAATGAAACGGTAGGTTTATGAAATATATTGAAAAATTAAATCACCTTTATTAGTAACTGAAAATCGATGAGGGACTGGATTCCGTCCCAAAATCGCTATTAGTTTTTAGGATTGGTGAGATCCTGGGATTTTCGCGATTGATCTAGCGAGATACTGTCTGATTCGAGAATTCTTATGCCAAGCCTATTTGGAATCCCTGGGTTTTATATCTTTAATTATAACCTATTTTTTATACCATATAAGTATTGAGATATATCTTCGTTGAGGATATAATTAAGAATAATCCTCCAAATTATACTAAATTATAATAATAAAATAAGAGCAAAGATTAAAAATTTAAAAAAAAACTATTTTATTTAACAGCAAGTGAAAATTTGGTTTCAAAATAGGCGCATGAAAGTCAAAAGAAATGTTAACATAAATGTTGGAGAGATAGAAATAAATAATTTTGGAGTACAAGAAAAAATAATGAATGTTTTAGAAAACGTGGATTCTCTTTGAAATTTAAAAAAGAAATTTAATAACTTTAACGACAAAATTCTCGTAATATTTAATAAAATTATGTAGTTTGAATAGGTACATCCAACAACCACTCTACCGCGGGCAGACTTTACCGCAGAGTTTCTAAACAATTTTAGATTGTCAAACATTGTCGATTTTGATATCATTTTAAGTATCTTTTAGGACATTTTCGAATAATATTGAATTCGAAGAGATTCCAGAAATATTTAACCTAATTATGCCTAGTGGTAAAGTAGGTTTGCGGTAAAATGTCCTGCTTCTAGTTTGAATATTTTAAATAATAAAAATAATAAACGTGATTATTCTATTTTTGTTTGATCTATTTTTTTTGATATTATCTACTTTTGTTTGACTTTTCAAAATATTTTTTTGGTTTATATTTTATATTTGTCAACAAACATAAAAATATATATACTTAGTTAACACCAATCCAAGTTTTTTTGATAAATAAACAATCAAAAAACTCGGCCAAAAAATTTTAGTCTTTGTCCCTGTAAAAATGAAAACTGAGGGAAAGTTAAATATAAATATTTATTTAAATTTATGTACTAAAATGAGGTTTTTCTATTTTTGTTAAGGAATTTTTAAATATTTACATTTATTAATCATTCCTTAACACAATTATTGCTTTATTACGTAAATAAGAAAATTCCCCCAAAAATTCCCCAAAATCTACTCCTATTTAAATGCAAGCTGCCAAATAAAATTTTAAAAATAAATTTACCCAAAATAACCCTTAAATTTAACTTTTAAATATGTTTTTCCTCCTCACAACAATTATTCTTGTTCTAACAATTTTTGAATATAATTTAATAAAAACATTAACTCCCGAAGGTCGTAATTATGTTGTTTCCCTTCACAATGATTACCGTTCACAATTAACTCAAGGGAAAAGTGCCAATTTATCTGGAGAGAATATGCCTACTGGAAAAAATATTAAACAAATGAGTTATTCAGTTGATATAGAGAATATTGCTCAACAATGGGCAAACAATTGTACATATAGTCATTCAGGAATATATGTTTATGGGGAATGTTTTTCTGCATTTCCAGCTGAATATAATGAAAGTAATCGTCAATTAATTTTAAATAAAATATTTGTAAAAGTTGAAACTCGCTTTAAGATGAATTAGATAATCCTCAATTTGCGATATTTTTTAATATGAATGGTCACTGAATGGGAGGTGGGGGTATGTAGGCCTAGGCGATATCCCTCGATTTTTCAGCCCCAATGTTACCTATTTATTAAACGTATCTAGAAGTGATGCTCGACTTAATAAGAATTTACATAGAAAAAACATGGAAGGAGTTGCCTATTTTAGACATGGTTCCTTCAATTCTATTGATCTAAGCTATCTTTTCTGATTACCTATTTAGTATTTTTATTTAAAAAATCATCAAAAAAATTCACAATTCATTCCATTTAAATATTTTAGCAACCGGTCTTTATAATGCCATTTCTGGATGGTGGTCAGAATTGGTATTTAAAGGAGCTCTTGGACCAGAAGGGAATAATACATGGATTCCATTTAATGGAGCTCAAAATGGCAGAGGTGTTGGCCATTGGACCCAACTGGCGTGGTGGAATACAATTAGAGTTGGGTGTGGTCTGGCACGTTGTGATCGTTATAAAACTTATATTGTTTGTAATTATGATCCTGTGTATGTTTTCTTTGAAATTTATTTTGAGAATTTAAATACTTTTCCAGTGGAAATGTTATAACTCTTGGAGTTTATGAAATTGGAACCCCATGTTCAGGTTGTCCAGATAAATGTAATTCTACAAATAAACTTTGCCTTAACTGAAAAATGAATATTTATAAAACCAGAAATAGATAGAATTAATATATATTATTGTATATATCCCAAAAAACATATTTTATTTTCAACCATTTTTGTTGTAGATTAAATATATTTTTCTTGTAATTTTTTATCAAAAACATTTTTTGTTCTGCTTGATTAAATAGGCAAAAAATAATTTACAATTTTAGTTTTTTATTTAAATATTCTATCAAAAATATTTATCAAATAATTTAAAGCCCCTTTTGAGTTTAAATATAATTGAAAGTAGAGAATAATTTTTGAGTTGAAATAACATCAATAAATAAATTTAAAAAATAAATATAGGTATATTAATTTATTTTTACTCAAAAAAATTTTTTTAATCCAGATATTTTAGAAAATGAGTAAAACTAAATTAATTCAATACTATAACAATAATTTTAATAAATTCAATTTTTTTTTGAAAAATTTCAATAAACAATCAAAAAATGAGCAATACGTATTTTTAATAAAATTTATTTTGTTTAAACTCTCCAAATATTTTCTTTTTCCCCAAAAAAAGTATTTTATTCTCAACCATTTTTGTTGCTTCCAAAAACATTGTTATTCTCCATATTGTTAAATCTTTTGTCTAACAAAACTAATTCGTCGTCATCATCAAAACTGTCCTGAGTATTACGCTGTTGAAATTTATTGCCTAACAAAAAAATTAAAAATACTTTAAAGTATATTAACAATTTTTGTGTGCACTCCTGTGTATCAAAAACCCCCCCCCCCCCCATGTACCCTTTATATCTCTGTATTGATGACCCTATGGATCGCAAAGCAAATGATCAACGTCAAATCTTCTTAATTTTATAATTGTAATCTGAGAGTTAGTTACGCTGTTATTTAATTAAGATTAATTATAAATTTTATAAAATTTCTTTTAAATTAAGACTCGTAATCCAAAAAAGAAAAAAGTAAAGAAAATTAATTTTTGAACAAAAAATTTTACAGACCTCCTTTAGCCGATAAACGTTCTCCAGAAGAAGATCCACCAGCATTTCCATTCCTTCGACTATGAAAAAATCCAAAAGTCCCAACATTTTCAGACATCAAAGGTGGAGGAATTGTTGGAAATTTAAGACGATTCGCACTCAAAAAGCAATTGTTCAATGAATTAATTTTGGCAGTATTATCGTTGCTGTTGTTAATTTTCTGATTGTTACTTCCTCCGGTAGTTTTTTGAGAAGGCGGCGGATCATTTGAAAGACTAAGAAGAGAACCAAAATTCTAAAAAAATATTTCAGAACCAAAAAAATATATTTTTATTAATAGAAAAGGCTCATAAAAATAGGAGACTGCTCATCTTTAAGAGACAAGGAAAATAAATCCTTTTACCGTAAATGCATTAATTAAAGCCCTGGCGTCTATTTTTAAACGGGTCAATTTGGGTGGGCTATATTAGAAATGGGCTTCTAATAGAGTCGGGCTTTAGTTAGATGAAAAAAATTAAATAAAAAAATCCAAAAGTGCCTCGTAATCTAAAAAAGAAAGAAATTTTATTTTTTTTATTTAACAAAAAATAAAATTTTTAATTACATTGCCTTTGAATTAGAACGATCGGAAAAATAAGTAATTAAAAGAAAATTTACTGGATTATTCACCTACACTAGATTCAAGAAAAAAAATTTTTGGATAAAAAAATAAAACGATAAATTACTCCCAAACTTCACCCAATTAAAATCCTTATTTAAAAAATTCAAAAAAACCTTTTTCCCTCCACGAACAGAAGAGTTCTCATCTTTAATCAAATTTGCAGAAGAATCAGAAACTTTATTTTCATTCAAATTTTCATCATTTTGAGTTCGTTTGTCATTAAGTGGATGCAAAAAACGGCAAGAGTCCCCACTTCGACACCATCCAGTATTAAACCAATATTTGCAAATGACTGTTGGTTGTTTCTTTTCATCAGATTCTCTAAAAAAATTTTTTTATTGCAGATTTTAGAAATTATAAGAAACAACCCACATTTTGAAATTATATAAAAAAACAAAAATTTACATGGAGTGGAAAATAAAAAATTTTTTAACTAAAAATAATAAAAAAAGGGAAAACACTGTTTATTAAATTATTTTCAGTACTTGTGGGTTCTCCCAAACTAGTTTTTGTGGGCATATTTATGTACAGAAAAGTCAAACATTTCTTTTCTTTATTGATGCTCTTATTGACTTCGGAGGAAATTAAGTGAAATCGAGGAAGGAAGAACCTTTGACATTTCCGTACATAAATGAGTTCGCATAAATATGCCCGCCTGGTTTGGGATAACCCACAGGTACTTTGGTGCACACCCAACGTTAGCCCCCCCCCCGAAATCTAACCCCTGGCTACGACCTTGATTCAACCGTACAAAAATTTTGAATATTTTCAAGCATTTTTAAATTTAAAAAATTTCTCTTTTACCCATCCTGAAGTTCATCAGTTCCGTGTGCATAAATGCAAGCCAATCCACGCGGACAATAACCTTTACGAAGCCAAGTATTGCAAATACTTACTTTAAGACGAGCAATATTACTCGTCTTAATTGTTCCGTTGTTACTTTCAGAATCACTCATTTTTTAAATAAATAAATCTACGTGAAGAATTTAAATTGAAAAAAATTTATTTTGAAAAAAATTTAAAAAATTCAAACAAAGAAAACCAAAAATAATCAATATTAAATAAATACAAAAAAACAGAACGCCATAAAAATTCGTCAAAAAAGCGTTGATAATAATTTTAATTTATTAGCTACATATGTATAGGTATTGTAAATAATTCTAGAATATTAATTTATAAAAATCATGTCGAACAATAAAAATACTTATCAATAAAAATATTTAAAATTCTAGTTTTATGAAAATTAGAATTTTATGTTTTTAAAGAATAACGTTATTTAATTCTAAAAACCTTATTCCTCAATCAATTTTATTTATTATTTTTTTTATATTTAAAAAACTGTAATTTAAAAAAAGATTAATTAAAAACTTTAAAAAACATTCTACATACTTTCACTTTATTCAATCAATTCTTACGACATACATATTTCCTTTTTGATCAATAAAGATGTTGTATAATAAAAAATTTAATAAAGCGACTTTTGCTTACTTTTTTTATAATTTATTAAAATTTATTTTCCAAAATTGCAAAACTCTTTAAAAAAATTTTTTCTTTAAAATTCTTTAAAAAATACATTTGTTTAATCAAATATGTACATAAAATACATAAAATACAAAAATATACAAATATTAATTTTAAATATTAAAAAATTTTAAATTAGAGTTGGCCGGTATCGGGATTTAGAGAAAAACCCGGGATCGGGATTTGGGAATGGTGATCCCGATCCCGATCCCGGATCCCGACACGGGATCGGGATTGGCCGAAATCGGGATCGGGATTTGGAATGGAGATCCCGATCCCGATCCCGAATCGGGACCGGGATTAAAAAATCGGGATCGGGATTTACTAAAAAAATTTTTTTAGACTTTTAAATTTTTATTTTCTTCACATACGACTCAATATAATTCTAAAATTTCCACTGCGGTGATGAAATATTGAGTTTAAGTCTCGTAAACTCATGATTTACTTTCCGTTCAGGGGATTAAGTGTGGATAAGGTAATGGGGGGGGGGGGATAAATGGGATTGGGCTTCTTCCATTTTAAGCGCCGCGGGAATATTTTTTTAATTTTGGAAGGCCAAGGGCATTCAAGTTTAAACGTTGAAGTCTATACGATTAAATGCGTTATTTTCAAATGTGGACGATTAAAAACTGTAATTGAGGGATTAAGTAACATATTCATGTTCTCTTCCAATCTAACCTAATCCCTGTAAATCCTCTGATATCCTTCTATACTCCAAATCCACCGATACTCCCCTCAACCCCTCTTGATCGCTCGATATCACACCAAATCACTCAATATTTCGTTGAAGTCTTAAAGATGCATCTCTATAATGCCTTAATCACTCCCGTTTCTGCGCCGCAGGCGAAAATTTTGAGAATTTTAGAGGTCCTTATGTAAGATTTCTTCCATTTTTCAGCGCCGCAGGCGAAAATTTTTCTTACTTTCATGCCTCCCCACTTCTGTTAACTTAATTCACAGACTTCTAGTCAATTTATAAAATCGGGATTTTCTTCGGGATTTGATGCACATCCCGATCCCGATCCCGGATCCCGGCTCGGGATCGGGATCATCCAAAACCGGGATCGGGATTCACCTTTCGGTCTCGGGATCAGAAAAATCGGGATCGGGATTCGAAAAACCCGGGATAATCCCGCCCGATCCCGACCGGGATCCCGATCCCGGCCAACTCTATTTTAAATAAATGTTGTGAAATTCTCTTGTCAATTCTAATTTTTTTTCTTTACAACTTCTTCAATTAATTTATTTATTATTTCGAGGATCTTGTAAACTTCCAAAAATTTGATCCCAAAATTTTTTTGCAAGATCATCAGAATCTACGGAAATAAACAAATATTTTTTCTTTAAATTTTATTTTGAAAACAGAGTGGCACTTTCCAAAACACTATAATAGGGCGTAGCCACTCAAAAATAAGGCAAAAATATGGCAAATGAGAAGATAGGGAGAAAAGGTAAAAAATAGGGCAAATGCCCTGTAAATAGGGCAAAAGGGCCACCCCGCTTTAAAAACAAACCAGAATGATAATCTGGAGGTAAATTTAAATTATTTATTTGATTATTCCCTTCTTCCATTGAAAAATTTGTAGTATTTTCTTCTTGTGAACTACTGCTACTTTTTTTATTAGATGTTTCTCCTTCAATTTCTTTTCCTTTATCTAAAGATTTTTCAATAGCTATTTGTATATCTTTGTCTTCTTTATCATCATCTTCTTTAGAAATTTCTTCAGTTTTTACTAAACTATCTCCTTTTTGTACATACTCAACTGAGGGATTATTAAAATGTTGACAACAATGATGATGAATTGGTTGTGGGGGTAAACTTCAAAAAAAAATTTTTTTTTAATAAATTTTAAAATAACAAAACTCAAAATTTATTTTTCTGTTTCCAGCATCGAAAGAAGAAAAATTTCTTCTCTTTTTTTTATTTGTTTTTAAATTGCTAGGTCCAGGTTCAGTAAATTTAAAGATATTTGAAGTACTATTATTTCTTTGTCTTTTTGTTGTTAATTGATGTTCAATTTCTTCTTCATTTCCATCATTTATTAAAGTTCTTTGAAAAAAAAATTTTTATTTGATTAAACACAAATTTATTTTTAATTAGTGCCAAAACATTATTTTTCCTCAAATATCGTTATTTTAATAATATTACATTCGGACCTTTCTATATAATACCTCCAAGACTCTTGGTCTTTACTCAAGACTTTTTTTGGGTTTTTCAGTCGTTGTCTTGGTTTGAAGTCTTGGTCTTAACTTTTTTGATCTTTTCTAAACCTACACCCCTAAGAATTAAACTTTTTCGGATCCCTTATTTTATTTAAAAATGGAAGGAATCTGGCTTCTTGGCCTTCAAAGATTCTCAAAATTTTGCCTGCGGTATTAATAGTAGGAATAGTAGTAGTTTCGGCTCCGAAATGTTGCGGCTCCGAACCCCCTCAATTTTCAAAACTTACTGAAGATTAGGTGTCGAAGAAGGCCTTTTCAATAATCCAAGAGCTTTATTTTTTAGACTCTGACTATTTCTATCATAATTTCCAGTTAAAGCTCTCGAAGAAGAAGAAGATAATTGAGGAATAAAAGTGGCAGAAGGCAAATTTCCAACACCAACAACTTTTTTAATAAATTTAGGCACAACAAGCTCTGTATTTACTTCATTGTAATTAGGTGTAATGAAAAATTTTTTTAATTTAGACCATGAACTTTGATAAATTGGTGCAAATTCGTATGTATATTTTGGCTCTTGACCATTCTAAATTAATATTTAAATAATTAATGTTTTTAAATAGAAAAATATGTATATGGGGAGAAGTGAATTGAAGTTTAAATTTGAAGATTTTCGGTTATCCAAATTTACAAAACCCGGTTTTCAGTTTTGAATTGTTGTCAAATACAAAATCTATTTTGGTGGAATTATTAAAGAAATCACTCATCTTCAAAATTTTCCGGTTTTCGGTTTTTAAGTTTTATAAAAACGGTTAATTTTTGTCAAGGGATATCAAAAATTCTGGTTTTAAACCCGGTCGTGTCCAACCCTAGTGGGACGTTTCCTAAGCGATACCACTCATAAGGTATAATTTTTCAGCACCAAAAGCTCGTATCAGTATTATTTAATATTTTAAATAAAATTACTTGAAGAATTGGCATAGAAATATAAACACTATAAATTTCCTCTTCTTTCAAAAAAATTTCTTTATTGAAAGGAAATATTGGACTAAAATTAAAAATAATTTAAATAAATACTAAAAATATTTCCCCAAACTTTTTTTGCCAATCTCTTTTAATTGGGATTTGTGTATTTGGGCAATTTTGGATTGGACATTTAAATATATCAATTAAAGGTAAAGAAGTTGTTGATCGGGGAGTTCCAGAATTTGAAGAATCTCTTCGAATTTTACTTAACAATCCTCCACTATTATTTCTGTTGTTTAATGAAGTATTCAAACGGTCCATATTATTTATACTTAAAATTGTTAAATTAATTTATATTTAAATATAAAGATATTAACTTTGTTATTGCACAGTCTTTGTGGATAAAATGCTAAAAAATATAAATTTATAGGTTTCGTATTACTTACCGTATTTACTCGATTAATTCCCCTGGGGAATTGTTTTTTCAACCCATCCGTGGCATGGGGAATTAATCGAGAAGGGAAATTATTCAAGGGAAGGGAATTAATCGAGTAAATACGGTATGTATATTAAATTATTTAATAACTCGAATTTCTAATTATTTAATTATGGGCACTGGACGGGGAGAATTGATTAAGCGATACACCCATAAATTTTAGAACAATTTTAGATACAAATTTTGGGTCACCTCGTTTCAGACTTAAAAATTACTGTAAAGTCGATCAAAAATATTGGTACTATTGTGTTATCTCCCCGCATTTTTTATGCCCCCCTTTTCTTCATTCTCTTTCCTTCTCATTGCCGCATAAATTAAAAATGGTCAAAGGCAATTAATGGTCAAAGGCAATTTCCGACACTTAATGGTCAAAGGCAATTTCCGACACCAATTTCCGACACGCATATTTACTTCACAACGACAATTAGATTTGCAGCATCTCCATCTAACTTGCTTTCCAATGCTTAACTTCATTTCATGTCCATTTAGACAAATTTTGTTTTTTGGTAGAATGTTTTACCCTGTAAAAATTGAATCGCATCTTCTTCATTTTGAGGAAGTGTAAAGATATTCATTTTTCGAAAACAAATTTAATAAAAATTCAAAAATGACTCCTTCCCAATTGAATGTCTTTTTAAATAAATTAAGTGATTACCTTTGACCATTAATTGCCTTTGACCATTTTTAATTTATGCGGCAATGAGAAGGAAAGAGAATGAAGAAAAGGGGGGCATAAAAAATGCGGGGAGATAACACAAGAGTACCAAAATATTGATAAAATAATTTAAAATTAATGCCAATAAATAAACGAATAAGAAACATACATCACAACCAGGCAATAAACGAAGTTTTCCAAGGGATCTTTTATTTTGCCTGCAAATTGAACAGACAACTGTTGGTACCTTTAATTAATTCAAAATAATTCACATATTTTTTAAAAAGTTTCACCACAAAAACGCTAAAAATCATAGAATGTTCTCTATTCTTTTTTAAATAATTTTTAATTTTAATTTCATCTAATTCCATTTCAATTTGTTCATTTCCCATCCATTCATTTTCATTTAAATCTTTTCTTGAAAGTTCATTTTTGTTTTTATCATGAACAATTGCTGTAAATACCATTTTCCTTTCATTTTTAATTTTTATTAATAAATTAGAATCTATTGGAATTGTAAATTGAATATTTAAAGAAAGGCCTCTTTGACTATTTGGAATTGGATTGAAATGACCAAAGGTGAATTTGTGGATTTTATCGAAATTTGGATATTCCAAAGTCCAAGTATTTACCTTTAAAAATATATTTAAAGTAATTAAAAAATATTGCACTCCAGAAAATCAAAGAAAAGTCGTAGTTTCAAGTCCAAATGTCCCAAAACTTCTTTAATAATAATCTTAATTAAACTACATATATTTGATAAGAGGTTTGGGAGGTTGGTGGTCATAAAAATAATATCCCATTTTCGACTTAACTAAGGGAAATCGAAAATGAAATTATAGGAATCAACCAATTCTCTCGTTGATTCCTATAAATGAGCAGTCTTGGAACCTGTTTTAATCGACCATAAATTTAGTTTTTAAGGGAAATATGCTGAATATATTGGATAATTAAAACAGTATTTTTTGAACTTCTATTATTGATATCTTATTTATTTTTTTAACTTTTTTTATTATTCCCTATCTTTTTTAAATTAAAATCTTAAATAATTCAATTAATAATTTACCCTTTTTTGTCCAGCCAATTCTCTCGTTGACTGAATTCTCACAATTATTTTCCTTATTCTTTTAACAGTTCCATCATCTTTTACACCTGGAACCAAATTAAAAATAAAACCAGCACCATGAGGAGTTTTTGTAATTATAGTAAAATCACTATATCCACGTTTTTTGGCCTAAAGAATAAAATTCGTTTAAACAAAATTTAAAAATTAACAATTTCATTGCATCCTTTGATACATTTAACACTAACATGCCACTGTATTGGTACTCCATCAGAGTCAACACAAGGAGTTACTGTTCCTAAAAAAGGAATTGCTGGTGCAACAATGTCTGAACGAGAACGTTTTGTTGATGAACAATAAAAAAATAATTGCGAAACAAAAATTAAAAATAGAAGAAATGTTTCTTTTTTGTTTAAAAATTGGGGGGAATTCATTATTTTTGATTTGAAATTATTTTCTAAATAAATATTTTTAAATTGTTTTTTCATATATGTAATTAGGTAGTAAAGTCATTTAGAATATTGTTAAATTCGAAAGGTGTAAGCTTAATTAGAAAAGGAGTTGTTATTTAGAAGAAGATATTGTTTAGGAAGCTCCGCTACTCACACTGCCAAAACAAATTTATAATTTATCTTGAATCTAAGATTTGTCTAATATTGGATGTGTAAAGCATATAGCTATTTAATTCCTAAGGCTATACAGTAGGCGGCTGGTGTAATGGCTAACACATCAGTCGGGTCTACTGAAGATGCTGGTTCACTCCCAGCCGCCAAATAACCTTTTGCACTAGCTGAGGGAGAGAAATAGCCCAGCTGTTTTACAAGAGAAGTCCGACTAAATTAAAATTATTTCAATATAATTAAATAAAATATTTAAATAAATTAATTAAATTCCCTTAATTTCCCTTTCTTAAATATTTAAATTAAATAATTATTTTGAAATTTAAAAATTTATTAAAGGTATTTCCTCTCATTCCTTTAAACATTTCCCTCCCCTTTTAAACTTTTCTCAATATCGAAATCAATTTCCTTTTCACATTAAAAGTTAAAGTCCAATGCACTTATTTTCCTGTAAATTTAAATTAAATAAATGCCCTTTTAAATTATTTTTTCTTTTTTTTTATTTCCGATTTAAATTAACTCAAAAGTCCATGCTTTCAATTTCCGCTGTCTTAATCTATAAAATTTCATTTCCTGAATTTAATTATACGATCTTTAATGTTTGAAAAGCTTATTTTTATTTTAATAAAAAAATCTTTTTCTATTAACTTCTTATATTTTATTCCGCTCAACGTTTCCACTTTCCACCAAGTTTGTCAACGTTATAAAATATATTTTAGAATACAAAAGAAACAAAATTTTTTCTAAACATTTATTTGTTAAATAATAGAGTACCAACTAAATAATAAATTTACAAACTATTTTTTACTTTTTAATAAGGGTTGGATTAATTCACAGTCAATACCTAAATTTACATACACACAATAAATGAAAGATTGTTGATTACAAAGAATCAAACAACCTATCAGGGTTCTATTCCCGAAAACCCGATTCCCGAAAATCAGGAATTCCCGATGTCGGCTAGATCCCTTATACTTAAATTTAATCTACATTTGTTCAACTTGGTTAGCGGCAGCTGGGGAAAGTTTCATAAAAGATCCCCCAACTAATTAATAAACTCAATTACAAACAATCTTTCAACCTCTAAAAGTGTATATAAAAGTTAGATCCGACTGTATTTATTTAATTACAACTTTTCTGATTTTTGGACATTCATTTTTTAAATTATAAAAATTTTTATTTAATTTAATCCACCCCTTCCAATAATACTTTTTCTTAATTAAAATATTCCCCCACTAATTATGCTCATAAGAATTAACAAGTTTTTTTAAAACAGCTTCCTCTAATTCTTCTGAAATATCCTCTATTAATTTTTCTTCATTCTCTAACGTCTCAAATGTAAATTCATTATTTCTTCCAATAACTGTGGTAGCAAAGCCCTATTTATTAAAAATTTTTTTATTAAAATTATAACTAATTTATTAAACTTTAGATGGCACTCTTGTATTACATGCCCCCCCCCCCATTTTCCTTTTCTTCTTTTTTTCCGAATTTGATCGGCTATAACTTTTTATGCTTGAACCAATTTCTGATTTTTATAACATTATATTATTTGAAAGCTCTCGATAAGCACTATCTTTTACCCCAACTGGATGGAATTTTACCCCAACCAGCTAGGAAAAATAGTGCATATCAAGAGTTTTCTAATGATATAAGATTCAACGGATTAGAACAAGCATAAAAAAGTTATAGCCAATCAAAGGAAAATCCAGACATATAACTCAATAGTACCATTTAAATTTCTTTCCAAAATTTTTCTAAAATGCAGGAGTACCTTTAATTCATATATTTTTTTCATTCTCTCAAATGCAGTCAAAACACGAAGTCCCAAAATAATTGTTTCTTTCCAAAATAATTTTTGGTCCTCATTTGCCATTCCTTCTTCCCAACCTTCAACCCATTTATTTTTTAAAATTTTGGGATTAAATTCCAAAGATTTAATTATATTTTCTGCTTCTTTATGTAATTCATTGTCAAATTTATTCAAAAGTATTGGTTTTAATGTTTTCTCAGCAAAGAACCAAATAATTGCCAAAGATCGGGAATTCTTATATAATTTGTTAGAAACAACCCTAAATTAAATATACTACAATTATTATCACAGTCAAACTTTAAATTTAGTTACCCCAAAACTATACTTCAATTTTAGTTCATTTTAGTTGGTCATTGGTAGGGGTGCCGTTTTAGAGAGTTTTTTCGAGTTCGGACGACAGTCGAGGCATTTTTTCAGGCTTGATTTTATCGAGTCGGGTTTTCTTATCGAGCCAAATATCTTAGGCCCGACTCGATCTTTCGGTCCGAGTCGGGCCATTTTGACAACCCTAGTCATTAGATGTGAGACATGCCTAAGCAATAATCCCACATTATATGATAAGATTTTTTCCAACCCAAAGGCGTAGAAGAGGTCTACTAACTGTATTTTAATTCATATGATATTTTCTGTATTCTCTCCTACTTATCTATTTCCAATATTTTAATAAAAAATACCTCTTTCCTGATTTAGAAAATGAATCTTTCTTTTGACTAAAAAAACGACGTGGTGATGCAACAAAACTTTTGATGGGAGAAGCAAAACTAAAGCTATATCTCCTTTAAATTTAAAATTTAATTAAGATTAAATTTATTATTTTATCACTTTTGTTCATTATTTTTAGACGAACATTCCCCAACATCTTTACATCCCAAACTATTAAAAACTCTCATTGGTGATGCTTGTGGTGTAATAAAGCCTAATCCTATTTTATGATTTTTTCCTTTTTTCGAAAACAGTTCGTTTCCAAATCTTTCCGAATTACTTTCATTTACTTTCTTCGTGTATATATCAAATATTGTTTTTTCGTTTATTTCTTCTATAGTACTTTTTTCCGAATTTTGAGAAGAACTTAAATAATTTTTTAGAGATGTTTTAGTTAATTCACTCCAAGAAGTCTTCTCTTGTTTTATAATCTCCAAAATATGTTTTTGTAAAATTATTGAAACTTGGGCTAAACGATTCATCCAAATAGATCGACCATAATAAATCTAAATATTTAAAATAATAAAATAAAATTAAATTGAAAATTTTGTTATTTGATTAGTCTTCGTGAAATAGGTCTAAATAGTATTGAATCAGAGCTGCGTCGAAATTTCGATTTTCGACTTTCGATTTTCGATTTTCGACGTTTTTTTCTACCGATTTTCGATTTCCGAATTTCGAATTTTTTCATAAAATTTCGATTTTCGATTTCGATAATTTTAGTTTTTTCGATTTTCGTTCGATTTTCGATTTTTTTTGCAAAATTGCATTATCTTTTTTCTTAAGATTTTATTGCTGCGGGGCCAAAAAATGAAGAGATTTGGCTACTTGACCTTTCAAAATTCTCAAAATTTTCGCCTGCGGCACAGAGAATTGAAGATCCACCCAAATCCCACGATAATCCGTCAAATCGCGTAATCCCTTGATATCCCTCATATTCGCCTCATATCAAATAATATCCACCTTAATCTACCCAAATCCACCTAAATAATATTATCATTGACTGACTTTCCACCCGGGCCTCCAATTAATCCATTTGCCTTACAATAATAAGAGGGATATAGGAGGATGGGATATAAGGGTATCAAGGGGTAAGTAGAATATCGGAGGAATAAAGGATTTAAAGTGATCTAGGGTGCGGATTTAATTGGTCTCTAGTCAACCCCCTAATCCTGTATATCCCTACGATCACTGATATCTCTTAAGACTACCATTAATCCATTGAATCCCCTTATATCTCAAGATTAACCCTTATATCTCCATATTGCGGATTGTTTACTACTCTTTTAGTTATTTTAAAAAATTTCGATTTTCGATTACCGATTTTCGATTTTCGACGTTTTTTTCTGCCGATTTTCGATTTCCGATTTTCGAATTTTTGTATTAAATTTCGATTTTCGATTTCGATATTTTTGGATTTCTTTCGATTTTCGATTTCCGAATTTCGAAGATTTTTTTATTTCGACGCAGCTCTGTATTGAATGTTTGGATGTTTAGATATAGACGCCTAAAAAATTCAGTAGTAGGCGGTGTGTAGGGATAGGTATATGGAATGAAATATCGGGATTGCTTTGAGGGAAAAACTCTTGCGTACATAAAAACTCTTTTCTTCAATATGTCCAAGATCCAGTGGCCGTAGGTCCAAAATTAGTAGAATAAGTTCGTAAGTAAGCTCATTTTTGAGTACAAAAGAAAAAACAAATTATATTTCGAATCAACGCATTCTGACTTATTTAATAAATTATAATTTCAACGGTAATTGTAAAGCATATAGCTATTTAATTCCTAAGGCTATACAGTAGGCGGCGTGGTGTAATGGCTAACAAATCAGCTGGTTTGCTTCCAGCTGCCGATTAACCCTTTGCACTAGCTAAAGGAGAGAAATAGCTACATATAATCCAGCTGCTTTACTTAATAAAACAGCTTTAAATTAGTAAAGAAGTCTAACACCGGAGTTCCAAAACATAAGGCTTGATATGTAAAATAATTATATTTAAATTTACCTTTACTCCTTCTAAATCCAAAGTACCTATTTTATTTTTTATTGCTTCTTTAATCTTATCTATTGCTTCTTGTTTTTGATTATTGGAATCACTACCATCTTCATCATTTATTATTATTTTTTTACTTCTTGAAGAATTTGATGGTAATATTATGCGGTTTTTAGGTTGTCTTTAAAATTAAATAATTAAAGAATTAATTAAATATTTTTATTTAAAAAATTACATTTTTTCTTTTAATTTTTTTAAAGCACCTTCAAATTTATTTTTCTTCTTTTTTCCATATTTTATCATCAAGTACCTTTAAAATTAGAAAAAAAATATTAAAATAGTTTTTAGATTCTCTTTTATAAAATTAAAAATTAAAACTGCTTCCTTCTAATTTTAAAAACAGGTCCTTAATAGGTCCTTTCGTGTCCTTAATTAATTTTTTATTAAAAACTTTTGACAGAATTCTGTTTATTTTATGATAATTATAAAATAATATTATACATATAAGTACATTCAAATCTTAATTTTAATTAAATTTTAAATTTAATTTTATTAATAAATTAATTTTAAAATTTGGAATTTACAAAAATTTTTATTTTTTTTTAAACTTACTCATTTTTATCAATCATAAAATTTTTTAAAAAATTATTAATTCTTTCTTCTTCAATTTTTATTTTTTCATTTAATTTTTCTTTACTAAATTCTTCTAATTTTTGCCCTAAAACAATTTCTAATTTTAAATTTCCAAAAAAATATTGTAACGAAAATACTGTATTTATTAATTCGATTACAAATATTCCTTCTTTTTTATTAATTACTGTAATATCCTCATCATTTTTTAAATTTTCCTAAAATAAAATAATTAATAAAAGTTAAAAAGCTGGGTATTGCTATTTCTATCCCTCAGCTAGCGCAAAAGTTAATCGCCGGCTGGGAGCGAATCAGCCTCTTCAGTAAAAGATGCTGATGATTAGCCATTACAGCCTTAGGAATTAAATAACTAATGCTTTACAGTTTTTAAATCTCAAATATTTCAAAAATCTGTGAGAATGCGCATCCTTATGGATTGCAGCTTTAAATACAAATTTTTTTGGGAAATAATCTGGGGGATAAAATTGATCTCATCTTGCAACACTTTCTCTCGGCATTCAGGTAAACCTAAACTCTTCAACTTTCTCATTCCCCCCCCCCTCCTCCCCTCTCCCTCCCAATATAAAATAACCAAAAAAGTTTTTTTGGTTATTTTTCTTCTCTCCCTCACTTTTTTATTTAAAAAAAAACAAAAAATTACTTCAAATTCCATATATCTTTTTAATGTTTCATTAATTTCTTTAAAAATATTTCCAAGTTTAATTGATGATAATCCCTCATCCAGATTATTATTAAACAAAAATTCATAAATCATACTACTTAATTCATTAATTTTAGCCATTTCCTTAATTATATATCTATTTCTTACAACTTCAGATAATTTAATTAAATGTTCCTTTTCTTTTTCAATTACTTCATTTTTTTCTTTTTCCTTTTTTAATTTATCTCTTTCATCAACCTTTATTTCATTTTCATCTTCATCAATAACCTTCATTTGTTTTTCATCTTCATTAGATGTTTCTCCCCTAGTTTTTAATGATTTTTCTTCAACTTTAGATACTTTATCTAAATTTTCCACGACTCTGTCCATCATTTCAATAATAAAATAGCTTGGAGGCATATTTTTACCTTTTAAAGCTTTTGATGATTCCGCAACACTAAATTATACAAAAAATTGTAATTAAGACAAAAAATTTTCAAATATTATTAGGCGTGTCCGGATAGAATTTTTTGGCCATATACGTTTATATACGCGGCACTTTTGACAGGATAAGGTCTTTCATATCCGCATCTGCCCATATCTACAGAGGAGGATATATCCGTATCCGTGAGCACGCCTGATATTTAAAGAAGTATATTCTGAAAATAACCCCAACCCTTTTCCTTTTTCATCAGCAACACCATTTACTTTTGAAATAATTAAATAATTAACCAAAAATTGAAAATATATAATTAAAATAAAATAATACATATCTTTTTTCATTATTTTTAAATTAAATTTTAAAAAATTTTAATTAATAAATACAATTAAATAATTATTTTTTAAAGAGGAAATTTAGGCAATAAATTTAAAAATTAAAAATTATAATTTTGTGAAACTATAATTAGGTAAAAAAATAAATATTAGAAAGAGTTTAGCAAAAGTTTAGCCACCGGACCGGAGCATTGAGCTACCGGGGCATCGCCCATTGTTTCTCTTTTTTCTTTTTAGATCGTTTAACCCCTGCTTAAGCGTTTTAAATGCTCTATGTAAATCATCGTTACATATTTCAATAAAATAATTTTTAATTAATTAAGGAAATAAATTATTTAAAAAAATTTTAAATAAATCTTCGAATAGCCAATTCTATTTTTAAGTTGTCAGACAGACTATTTTTAAATAAAAATACATTCTAGACGGCATCTAATAGACATAAACAAAAATGTATTCACGTGAAAAAATAATTTTAAAAATAAAAGGGCAAAGGGGACATGAAAGAATTGCCGAGATTTTTAAAGAAAAAAATAATTGATTAACAAATAATTATCCATGTAAAAGTGCATACACGTAAAATAAGTAGAGATAGTTATAAATTAAGAGAGACAATTTTAAAAAATTAGCGGGATTTACGGGATCTCACATGTTGGAGTAATTTAAAATGTCATAATGTTGGAGTAACTCTCGCAGGAAGGCAACCACAAAATCAGGAACTAGATTCCGTCTTACACCAACCTTAATTTGTATAAAGTGTATATGAGTCTCTATTCGTTTTTCTTTACTTTTGTCGGTTCAATCTGGAAACTTTCAAAGATTATAACACAAATATTTAAGCTAATTTTGTTTTAGACCGTCGGAACTCCTTTGATAGGTCCCGACTAACTTTTATAAATCCACCGGTTGTAATAATCCTCCGGTTGTTATCTATGATCTCATTTTAATCCCATAATATCTTCGATTTTAATTCAAACGAAGCATTCTAAAAAAGAAGCTTTTTTATTTACTTAATTATTTTTTTTTTATTTACTTAATTACAAAAACACTTAATGAATGTTTATTAATTTTCTAATAATTTATTTATCAGAATCTTTAAAGTCAATATAAATATACCCTATCTCAATACATTATTCGAGCACTCAAAAATTCAAGAACGAAAATATGCTGCTTATGGGATGATGTTTAGGAGATGTAAAATGAAAGAAAGAAAAAGTATAGATAAGATACTACTCAAATTCATCTATTTGTTTAGTATTTGGAAGTAATTAAATTAAAATTTAAATAAAAAATTAATTAAAATCTTGAAGAAACGATATTTTTTAATAAATAATAAATTAGCAAGGTATACTTAATTATTTATTCTGGAATATTATTTATAGAGTAATGGCATTTAATATTTATTTAATTTTCACCTGTTTCTTCTCGGCATTCTTTCGTTAATTTTCTAGATTGAAAAGTAAAATTATTTATTTTAATTAAAAATTAATTTTATATTTTAAATTGAAGTTATTTCTTGTTAGAAAGATTTATTAAAAGAATTAATTTGTGGAAAATTGTTTTTAAGAATTGTTTTTGAAAATATGTTTTATTGAATTTTATTTTCAATATTATTAAAATCTTTTAAGTTTTTTAACTTTTAAAAATTTAATTAATCAATTTAAGTAAGAGTGATGAGAGTTTTGTTAGACTTGCCGTATTTACTTGAATAATTACCCTGGGTAATTATTGTTTCAACCTCTCGCTGTAGAGGTTAACTAATAGAAAAAGAGTAATTAACTGAGGGAAGGCGATTGATAAAAGGTAATAGGTATACTTAGATAGCAGGGCTGGAGAATTTTGAATTTTAAAAAGCGGAAGGAGGAAGCGGGTGCTGTTTGAAAAATTGTTTCGGGAACAGGTTCGGGATTTGAAAAAGATCACTTAATTTCCCTTGAAAAAATTCAAAAAATCTTTACCAAAAGAGCCTTTAAACAATGTGGGTTAGTTGATAAACCTTATGAAATTAGACTACAAATTTGTAAATTAAAAAAATTAGAGGAAAGAAGAGTTCTTGCCGATCTTTGCATGACTTATAAAATACTTAATAATTTCACACATTTGGAACAAGAAAAATACTTTACTCTAACTAAAAGGGCCAAAAGAAGAATTCATCTTTTACAAAATAAAAGATTCACTAGCAAGTCAAAAAATAACTTCTTTGCTCGCATAGTCTCCTTATGGAATAAATTACCCAGGGAAATCGTTGAGATTAGAGATTTAAAAAAATTCAGGGAATATACCAAAAGAATTGATTTACTTAGTCTGTCTGGTACCTAGTGTTTTAAATTTTTTTTATATATACAAAATATTCATTTTGATCATTTAAGACTTAATTTTTTCATTTATTGTATTTGTAATTTACACACATTTTATTTTATCTTAATTTACAATCATTGTCAGTGTACTTTTATTTGTACCTGTGATTGCTGAATAAATATTAAAAAAAAAAATTGGATATCAAATTATTTATTACTTTATTTTAAATAATTAAAATAATTTTTACAAAAATATTCAATTAAATGTCAAATTTTTTATTATCTTTTTCCTCTTCCAATCCTTCATTATCTCATTTATTATTAACAAATAATAATTGTAAATCAACAGCAATTCCAATTAATCAAAACGAAAATCATTCTCAAATTGAACAAATTGTCTCTTCAAAATTTCAAAATTTAAATAAAAACATTAAAAAAGAAATAATTAATTTAAATAAACAAACAAAATTTAACCGTTTACAAACAAAGAAAACAATTCAAAAAAAGACAATTACTTGTGTAGAGAGAAGAAATGCTCGAGAAAGGAATAGAGGTTTTTTTAATTAATTTAAAAGACGGAAATAAATTGTATTTCAATTATTTTTGGATTTTAAATAACTAAATTTACAATAATCAATTTTAGGTATTGGAGTATTTTGATTTGAACGATTTTATTCAAAAAATCCCCTATTTATTTTAATAACTTTTTAAAATTATTTTAATTTATAATTGATTAGGGAAAATAAAGAAAAAATTTTAAATAGTAAGACCTCGATTTTTCAGCCTCTTTTGGGTCTTAAAATGTATCCTCTGAATAATGAAGCGTATAGTACATAACTTGAAGATATGCCTAGGCAAATCCCTCATTCAATGGCTAACCAATTTTTAAAAATGTTAATAAAATCAGAATTTTATCTAGATTTTAAAGTTATCTATCTATATTCCAACAAAAATAAAAAGTATTTAAATTTAAATTATTTTTAAACAGTCCATACAGTCAATCATGCATTTCTTCAACTAAAACGAATGTTTGTTTTTTTAATTAATTTTAATTTAATTAATTAATCTTTAAAGGCTTCCTTCATTGGCTAAAAACGTAAAAAGAGTTTCAAAATTAAAAATACTTAGAACATCTATTCAATATATTTATCAATTAATTTCAATTCTTGGACAAACGACACAAAAATTGGATGGATAAATTATTTAAGAAATATATCCTTTTTTTATTTAAATTTAAATTTTTTGTCCATATTTTTATAAAAAAATTATTTTTAATTACTTGTCATAATTTAGTAAAATAAATGTACTATTTTTAAATCATTTTTTACTTAATTTCAAAAAATAATAATTTGTGAATCATTAAAAAAAAATTTTTTTATAATTAATGGAAATATGGCTAATAATTTTTAAAAACTAAATAATAATTAATAAAATATTTTATATTAATTTTTATTCAACTTAATACATATAATCAAAAAAACAAAAAAATAAAATTAAAATGAGTGTAAAAATTATTTTTTATATTTTTATTATTTTCTTTCCTTTAATTAATTCAATTCTCGATAACACTAATCCTGATTATTATTATCCTCCAGGATATTTAGATCCCCCGACAACACCCACACCACCTCCACCTCCAACAACAACAACAAATAAAATAACTACACAGACTCCTATTTTGTTTGTTTTATTCTATTTTTAAATAATTAAAAAATAAAATCTTAGATTTTACTTTAACAATTTATCACATTATGGTCCCAAACTATTGGCAGGGCGATACTTGGATTAGCGTTATCGGAATATAAATTAATCTCAAATCGGCAGCAATGATTAATCCTTAATCTCAAATCGGCAGCAATCTCAAATCGGCAGCAAATCCTTAATCTCAAATCGGCAGCAATGATTAAAAAATTAGGATCGAATCTTCCCGGGCATAATACTAAAAAGTGGCGCAAAATTTGTATTCTCGTAATGTCTATAGCAAATTGGTATAAATATAATCAAAATCCGGAGTTGAAAAGAATTTTGTTGTCAACACGCGGTATACTATTGGTCGAAGCCAGTAGAAGTGATCAGTATTGGTCTTGCGGGCTTGAAATGCATTCTAAAGACATAGTTGACAAGAAAAAGTGGAGAGGTTTAAATGTACTTGGGAGAATACTTATGTCAATTAGAGATAGAATCTTACGTAAAAAAAAAAAAAAAGAAAAATAAATAAATAAAAGAGAAAAATTTAAATATCTAAAATTTTAAAACAATTTAATTTCTTTTAAAAAGTAATTCAAAATTAATAAAATATTTCCTTTTAAAAAAAATTTTTTTTTAGAAATGAGTGCTGAACGTCTGAACATTTCGAGTTTGGAAGAATTTCCTCCGCTTGGATCCTCTACTAAAAAGGTAATCTTGTCAAAGCCTTCGTTGCCTTCAAGCTCTCAGAGTGATAGTGTCGTAATGCCTGTGTCTGGTGAAAAGTCGGCGCCAATGGTAGAAATTTTAACAGAGAATACAAAGAAAATGTCGTTAGAGCATGGTGAAGTAGAAGAAAGTGTTAAATCTTCGGGTGAATCCCTTCGGGGAAACAAAAATAATTTTGAGCGAAAAGTAGTCGAATATATCGTTGTACAAGTTGGCGAAAACGACGTAATTGGAGCCAGGTTGAATCAAAAATCGCACTTAAATTGGCCATGTTTCGTCTCAGTCGCTAATAAAATTGCGGAAAATAGTGAAGGGTTTAGTAATAAACTACAATTGGGAGACAGAGTTTTTATTTCTGATTTTCAATGGAGAGTTGGCTACGAAATTCTGGCTCGGAATGAGTTTGAAGTTACTCAGAACAGAAGAAATTGGAATGTTGGTCGAATTAATCCCCAGGCAATAATTAAAGAAATTGAATACATCCATCACGCGAACAGAAGAGACTTTCCTGGTGTTGTGATAAGTTTGAAGCGGGGTGGCAAATATAACAGCTTGTTGTGTTGTTTAGTCATCTCGGTCGGTTTACAAGTCTGTTCAAAGTGCTATAGGAGACAATTAGTAGATTTAGATTTGGATGAGCTAGAAATTGGACAATTAGTGACGGTTTCTGTCGCTGAAATTCCTGAACAATGTTTAGTTGACGAGGCTTACCTTCTTCCGCCACAATCAGAGTTCAAAATGGGTTCTGAAGAAATGATAAGAGATGATTTTGGTGTCCTCGGAACTGTACGTTCTCACCTACCGTGGCATTACAAACGTGAGGGTAAAAATGTCTTCTATCCGTTAGTGCCGCAAATGTCCATTGAGGAAGTCGAACTTTGTGAAAGTATAATCAGTGCTGCAATTGCCTATTCGTTTGAAGATGAAAGGAAGAAAATAATTGAAAATCGATTTGAAGGAGCAGCATTATATTGGGATAAACAATTTTACTTGAAGTTTTCTGAAATTGATTCCATGAAAGTGAAAAATTTAAAAAGTGTTTGGGCAGTTGATGATCAAGTTGAACTCAAGTCTAGCATGCAACATCCTCATTTTGGTCTTGGAGTGGTCAAGAAAATTGAAACAGGAAATGTTGGGTCCTTCGGGAATCTCAAATTTAATTTTAGTGTAGTGATAAGAGTTTTGAATGTTCAAGAACGCAGAAATCGTGATACAGAAGAAGAATTTTTGAATGCACAAGATGGTGGTTTGCTTGTTGCACATCCAATCATTATAAAGGGTAGTGAAAGTCGTAGAACTTGTTTTTCAGCGAATATGCCGTCTCGTTTATCGGAATTAGACACTAAACAGGGACAATTAATGAAAGCTCTCTTGGCACGTGAAGTTGAAGTAGTAGATTTGGAAGATGTCACTGAGCCACTAAACCCTCATCCTTTAATGAGATTATTAAATGAAAGGCAGAAAGAAACGGTTAACAGTTTGCTCTCTGGGGGGTGCAAGCTGGTTTACCAGCAAGCACCTCCCGGAGTGGGAAAAACGTTCTGTGCAGCAGTTGTTACAGCTATTCTTCTCCATAGTCTCACCAATGCTAAAATAGCCATTATTACATCTGCTAACTTGCCTTTAGCCAAACTCGCAAAAGAACTTGAGAATGTCTTATCTCCAGAAGAAATGGAAGAGTCGAAGGCAATAACATTTTTCTCTGGTTTTGCCAAAGATCGCTACAAGGAAATGATAAATGAGTTGAGACGTCACATGCTTATCACCAAACTCAAGTTGGAAGAAATTAGTGAAAAATTTGATAATAATGCAAAACAGGATGTGAAAGAATACTGCGAGAATTTTGAGACGCGTCCTCGCTTGACAAGTGAAGTGAAACTAGGCTCTATGCTTTCTGAAGTTGTAAATTTGAAGATAGTCTTTTCTACAGCAGCAATGGCTGAAAATATGGTATACTCTTCTTTGCTTGACACTACGGTCCTCATTGTTGACGAAGCAACCCAGACGAGCTTTGCTGAAATAACAAATCTTGTTGCTAGATTACCGAATTTGGAAAAAATTCTCATTACTGGTGACAAGTTTCAAATTGGGACTCATCTGCAAGACCTACCTAAATCGCTTCACGATGGATTTGGTCTTGACTCGATTGTTCCACAATTACTTATCTCGCCGTCAGTCCACCAAACTCGTCTTTCTGTTTGTTACCGCATGCATCCTCTATTAGTGCAGTGTGTATCATACGCTGCTTATGAAATTCACAATGAACCATTAGAGCCAGGACGTTCTGCAGATGAAAGAGCCTTGTTGACGAATTCTCGATTTCCATTGCCTATACAAAGTTGTCCAATAGTTTTACTCAATGTGGTTGGTTCCTGCCGTCAAGATGTAGTTTCACACAGTCTTACAAATGATTTGCAAACGACTTCGGTTGTCAAACTCGTCTCATCATTGTATGAATACATTTCGCCTGAGGTAAATGTTGTGGTTATTTGTCTTTATCTTTTTCAAAAAGAATGCTTACAGGTCGAATTTGAAAAACTTGGATATAATGTGCTCACTGTCTCCGTGGATGGATATCAGTCTATGGAAGCGGATCTTATTGTACTAGTGACTACTCGCTCTCATAGTAACGATAGTAACTTAGCTGACTCATCTGAATTTTTCTCAGATGAAAATCGAAGTACTGTGGCTCTAAGTCGAAGTAAACATGGTCTCTTTCTAGTTGGAGACATTGAATTGCTTAAATCAGGAAGAGTTTGGTCTAGGTTCATTGAAAAAGCCACAGAATTCACATCAGTGGTAGGAACTAATTATTTAAATATTTTACAGTCAGGTCGAGTCAAAAGAGACAGATTTGGTCAAATTCTCTCTATGGATGGCTTGAACGTAAGTGAAAGTGTCGAAAAATTCAACTTTCAGAATCGATCCAACGACTCATGGAGAAATGATGGCCAAGGGACGAGCAGTGGTAACAGGTATCAAGAGGAATGGTTTGTAAATAAGATTAAGAATTTTGAAAATATAAATACAAATACTAACAATCTAAATTTAAGGAAACGTCCGTTTGCGAGCAACAATTGGAAAATGTTCTCTGGAAAGACTTTTGTCAGATCAGAACAAAGAAGCTGTTACAATTGTGGTCAATATGGGCATATTTCAAAAGACTGCAATTCATGGCGTGGTGGTAGAGGAAAGCCATTTTAATTCTATTAAAATTTTTTTTTTAAAAAATATATACAATTTTTTTTTCAAAGCCCTTATGACTTGCTCAACAAATGTTGCGCTTCAATGGAACAAATGGCTGAACTTATTTTGTTCTAATTTTTTCTTAAATCACATTTTGGTCTTCCATGAAATTTTTTTTCTTCTAATCTAATTATTAGCTCAAAATTAGTAATTTAAGAAATAATTTTGTTTAAGAAATTTATTTAAAATATTAGCCTAATCAAAATTATTTTTTTTAATCCTTTAAATTTTTTTTTTCTTTTTTTTCTTCTCCTCTCCTTTAACTTTATGCCTGAATTTAAAGTGTGCTTTAAATTTATTTTTATTTTTTACTTTAATCAGATTTTGATTTTATACTTAAACCTTTTTTTAATTTGTTTATTTTCAAAAATATATAATTTCTTTTTACAAATTGTTTTAAACAAAACTTCTTTTCTTCCTCACTAGAAAACACAATTTTTGTTTATAATTATTCTATTACTAAAAGAATTAATTTTTTTATTATTCACTCAATAAGAAATGCATTAACTTAGGTTATTTCACTATTGTCATTTTTTTAAATAAGCTTTTCTTTTAAAATTAACTCAGACAATTTACCAATTTTATAAATTCACAAAATCAATATTGTCATTATTTAAATTTTTAATCATTTAACTTATTATTTTCACATTTGTAGTTAAATTACAAATACTTTATATACAATTTTCAATTATACATTCCATTATTATTTGAAATATCCCAAACTTTAATTTACATAATAGCCATAAATTTTTTTTCCCAAACAATATATTTTCAATATAGATATGCTTTAAATCCCAATTTTGTCAAAAAGACAATATTTATTTTTATAATTTTTAAAGAAACACTGGTAAAAAAATATTAAAATTAAAAAAGGGGAATGCCATAAAAATATTCACAAGGATCGATAAAACTCATCTTCGGAGTGCTGTCTTACGACGCACATTCAGCTCTATAGATAAAACATTGCTCATTCAGGAGCGCATCAACAAACTTAGATAAATTATGTGCATTCTCTTAAGCAGTAACCATCGATAATAACCAGTGTTTCTAAAAGTCTAATATTTTTTTAAGAAATTTAAATCTTGTTAAGATCAGGGACGATCTTGTCGGATAAGGGAGGTGTAAAGCATATCTAGGCCCCGCCCATATATTTTCCATTAGCTTAGAAAATCCTTATTCATTCACTTAGTTAGCTAACTAATGTTTATGTAAAGAGAATGCTTTTAAATCAATAGTGCTTTTAATTGTTCTTTCTTTTAATAATTTTATAATTGAATGTTTTAATTGTTTGAATAATTATTTTAACTTAATAAATACTTAAATGAATGTTTAGTCTTTAATTTATTCTAGGGCACTTAGGTGACAACTAGAAGACCTGATCAACCTTCTGGTCTAATCCAAGAGCCTGCCCCACCTCTGGGATTTGACATTAGTATGAAGGCCCCACGGACGTATAAACTCAATTGTATTTTGATTTGAACGATTTTATTCAAAAAATCTCCTATTTATTTTAATAACTTTTTAAAATTATTTTAATTTATAATTGATTAGGGAAAATAAAGAAAAAATTTTAAATAGTAAGACCTCGATTTTTCAGCCTCTTTTGGGTCTTAAAATGTATCCTCTGAATAATGAAGCGTATAGTACATAACTTGAAGATATGCCTAGGCAAATCCCTCATTCAATGGCTAACCAATTTTTAAAAATGTTAATAAAATCAGAATTTTATCTAGATTTTAAAGTTATCTATCTATATTCCAACAAAAATAAAAAGTATTTAAATTTAAATTATTTTTAAACAGTCCATACAGTCAATCATGCATTTCTTCAACTAAAACGAATGTTTGTTTTTTTAATTAATTTTAATTTAATTAATTAATCTTTAAAGGCTTCCTTCATTGGCTAAAAACGTAAAAAGAGTTTCAAAATTAAAAATACTTAGAACATCTATTCAATATATTTATCAATTAATTTCAATTCTTGGACAAACGACACAAAAATTGGATGGATAAATTATTTAAGAAATATATCCTTTTTTTATTTAAATTTAAATTTTTTGTCCATATTTTTATAAAAAAATTATTTTTAATTACTTGTCATAATTTAGTAAAATAAATGTACTATTTTTAAATCATTTTTTACTTAATTTCAAAAAATAATAATTTGTGAATCATTAAAAAAAAATTTTTTTTATAATTAATGGAAATATGGCTAATAATTTTTAAAAACTAAATAATAATTAATAAAATATTTTATATTAATTTTTATTCAACTTAATACATATAATCAAAAAAAAACAAAAAAATAAAATTAAAATGAGTGTAAAAATTATTTTTTATATTTTTATTATTTTCTTTCCTTTAATTAATTCAATTCTCGATAACACTAATCCTGATTATTATTATCCTCCAGGATATTTAGATCCCCCGACAACACCCACACCACCTCCACCTCCAACAACAACAACAAATAAAATAACTACACAGACTCCTATTTTGTTTGTTTTATTCTATTTTTAAATAATTAAAAAATAAAATCTTAGATTTTACTTTAACAATTTAATCACATTATGGTCCCAAACTATTGGCAGGGCGATACTTAGATTAGCGTTATCGGAATATAAATCCGTATTTTATTAAAAATATTAAAAGTACCTACATACATAGTAATTTAATTTCTAAATAACAAACATTCATTTTATGTTTCTACAATTCTTCAAAAAATTTTTTAAATTAGACTAATTTAATTCTGATTTTAGAACAACTTCAACTTTAAAAAGTACAGGTAAATAAATTTATTTTTAAAAGATTTTTATTTTTAAAATTCTTCGTTGTATATTTTTATACTAGGTAGTATTTTAAATTAATTCAATTAATAGGCTTTTACTATAATCGAAAACAAATTATGAAAATATTTTAAAAAACCCCCAACCGTTAGTTAATTTTTCTTTGTTTTCCTCCGGTTTTATTTAAAAATTTTTTTATAATTTCAACATAAAATCAAAATTAATTTAACTTGAAACAAAAATTTTTTCAATTTTATTTAATTTTCATAAAATTAATATTTAAAATATATTTTGTATCACATAGAAACAACAACTCAGAAAACTACAAAAAAACCTACAACAACTATGAAAATTACAGTAAAAACCTTTCCCCCTTCTACACAATCACCTAAAACTACTATTTGTGGAGCAGTTCTTAATAAAGTAATTAATTATTGTTTAATTTTTGTTAATTTGATAGTCTTGTATTCAGAAATATAAATTATTAAAATAAATAAACTAACAAAACATACAAACGAACATTTATATACCAGAATCTGTATTTAAAAATATAGGCACCAATTCTTGTAATATTCACCACAATGTTGACAATTGGAATTCAAAAATTTTTATTTTAAATGAAACGAACAAAAGATTTTTGTCTTTTGAGTACAAACGAGCTTTACATTTTTTTTTTAATTTAAATTATTTTATATTTTTTAATAAATTATCTTTAAATTTACATATATTTATTGTTTTAATAAAAACGGTCAAAAATGCAGATATAAAATTGTTTGACTGAAATGATACTAGAAATCAGGAACGAGCATAAAAAATCGTGTCGGGTAACGAAGCGAGATTTCAAAATTTCTTTGTATCGGATCTCGTGTCGAAAAAGTTAAGATTTCGGCTCTTGGGTTTCGGCTAATCCGGACAATCCTTGCTTGAAGCTGAAAAATATTCTTTAACTCCATTATTCCAAAGGACGATTAACCAAGAAAAATTTCTTTTAATTAATTTAATTAACAAATTTAAATTAACTACATACATATGTATTGTTTAGTAATATTAATTATAAATTAATTAAATTATGTATGTTAACAATTAACTAAACAATCATATTTGGGCTTAAAAGAATGTTTTTTTGTTTTATTTTCTTAATAGATAAAGCTTATTTATTAGCGATAACCTGCTTTTGATAATACACACATTCTAAAAATATTCTTTTAATTTTTATAAAATAAATAAATGTACTTCTATTTAATTTTTATTTTATTAATATTTTTAATTAATTCTTCAAATTCACAATTTAATTGGGGAACTCGAAGTGACCACCACACAACTGGAACTATATTACAAGCAAACGGTGGAGGCGTGCAACGGTAAATAACAACAAATATTAAGTTAAAAAAAAATTTTTTTTAAGAGATGATGGACATACACAATATTATGCCCATCAAACTGCTTATAATAATCCAAGTAAGAATTATTTTTTAAATTACTAATAGTGATAAATAAAGATTGTTTGGCCCTTCTAGTTCAGTTTATAATTCCGATTGACGTTTATTAATCTAACGGGATTTTTTCAAGATACTAAGGATAACTTTCTCAAGATATGATATAAGTACATAGTCATGTAATTGATACAGCTTGGGGCAAACTTTAAGCCATTCTTAATCATCTTCTCTTAACAATGTCTACTTTGAGTAAAATTTTATTAAAAACTTCATTCATTTTCTAATTACACTTTCAACTTCCAAATATTTTCCAACAGCTAAATATTTTCTAATTCAGATGCCTGGCCCCGTTATCAACCTTTTCCTAATTTTGGAAAATAAAATAACAAATATATATTGAAGATTAGAGGTTAAAATTCTCATTGTTTTTTTTCAAGAATATCGTGACGTTACCAACTAATGATTTTAAATAAAATTTCTCAAATCCCTCTTACTAACTTTAATGTCCCAAATACATATCCCAACTTTTTATTTTAACGCAAAAATATTTTTATATAAGGACATAACAACAACAAGAAAAACATTTTTAGAATATATACACAAATGTAGCCTATACAATAAAAAATAATTAAATATTTATTTATTCGACTGATCATCCCTTTTCTTTTCTTCAAATTTCCGCTCTTTCCGGAGCGTGTCCCGAGCGTGTCTTGGATGCCTTCCGCTGCTTCTCCTTTTGTTTTTTGCCTCCTTTGATGCTTACATCTTGAGTGGATTTTGAGACTTTCCCGCTGTTGCGCTTTTCGAAGAGCATTCCGGCATACTTTAAAAGAAAGGGAATAAAAGGGAAATTAAACACAATAATTAAAACTTACAAATCCAATCCCCAAAAGCAAGCAGGTAACGAGAAGTTGAATGATGAATGCCATCTATATGTACAAAGGTGTCTGTAGCCTAAACGTGACGAAATATGAATATTTAACATTTAAAACCTAAGTCCTTTTATAGTACCGTATTAATTCTAGTAGAAACACATCTTTATTTGAATCAAAGTGCCTGATATAAGCACAAAAATTGAGGAGTTGAAAAATAATACCACAGTGGTTCTATTAGAATAAATCCTGTATTTTAACTACCTCTTGTATTTTTTAAAACTTGAGTTTGCTGTAGATGTTCTAATAAACTGTAAACGATAACTCTTCTAGGTTTCAGTGTTGTTACTAGCTTTAGGCCGAAATCTGTGCTTGTATCCAACCACTAAATACAAGCAATAATTTTTCCGACATCAGGCTGGCAACAACACTGAAACTTATATTTTTAAGCCTCAGGTATAAGCTTCATTCTATATAAGCTTCTCCGGCCGAACCCGGTTCTTAAAATGAAATCAAAAAATTTTTTAATTTTGACGTAAATCAAATATCGAAATAAAAACACAGAATTGGAAGAATTTATTGATTCAAAAAAAATTTTTAATTCAAAATTACAAGAAATAAAGACCCCCCCCCCCCCTTCTAAATATTTATTATTTGCACACCTCACATTTAAATTACTCAATATTAGAATATGGCCTTTTGCTTTCTTTGTAAAATTTTTTTATAAATTTCTATTTTTAAATTAAAGCTAGCTAGATTAATGGATTTTTATTGATTTAAATTTAACAAAAAAAAAGTTTTTTTAATTAATTTCAAAACAAAATTATTCCCTTAAAGTTTATTAGATGCCAATTTTAATTAAAAAATTATTTTTGATCTTTTTTGTATTTTGGGTTAATTTTAATTTAATAATTGTAAAGTGTTGGCAAGGAATATGTGAAATACAAGGTTTAATAGATGTTGGTGGTCAGTAACTATTTTTTAGTTAAAAAAATATTTTTAAATATTTAAATTAGAGACTAGATCGAGATAAGATCTCGAACGAAAAACTCGATTATCGAGATCGAGATTTTTCGAGATATCTCGTACGACATTCCCAGTCCGCTCTCTAATTTAAATATATAGGTATGTATGTACATTTTTTATCTTTTTTACTTAATTAATTCGTTGGTTTAATTAAATCAACCATAGTCATCCATATTTTTAATGTTTAATTTATATTTTAATTAGTTTTTGCTCGTTTCATTCACCGTTTCTTTCCCTGCTTAAAATATTTGAATGAATACTTAATCTTAAAACCTTATGGATATTATTATCCATTATTTAAAAATAAAAATAATTTCTGTATAAATTTAATTAAAATAAATTTAGCATCAGCAGGCGATGGGTCTTGTTCTATCGCAAATGCAATACCTCAATCTGATCGTTGTTGTATAGCCAAATCGGCCGGGTTTTCGATTCCCGGTTTTTGGTAGTCCTAATTTATAAATTTATTTCTTTAGATAATTGTGAAAAAATGGGAATGCTGGATATTGGAGGTGAATATTTTAAATTTTTTGGTAGATAGCATAATTGTGTTGTTGTTGTAGGAATATTTATTGTATAATTTAAAACCTTAATAATTTTTTAAATTATTTTAGCTGGTAGTGAAGGTACTTGTGATGGATCAGCAATTTATGTGGAAGGTCGTTGTTGTCTGCCTGATACTACAACAACAACAACTACACCATCTACAACTACAACCCCGACAAACATACAAAGTTACAACTCCATAAAGACATATCCGACAAAGATATGTCTTTACAGAAATGATATTTTTCAAATGTGTGAGTGTGGCAGGACTATTTTTTAAAATAAAATTTTATAAAATAAAATATTTTTCAGCCAAAAAATTTTTAATGAATTTAAAAATATTATAATATAGATAGCCATAATTGGGTTTTTTATTGAATTTTTTTTGTTTTATAATTAGAGTCGGGCAAAACATGCAAATGTATGTTTTGTGTACGGATATGCCTTAAAGTGGATGCCCAAAAATGGTGTTTTTACGTTGGTCCTAGCACTTTAGGACCCGGTTCCTAATGCATATTTTTGCATATTTCGGCCCTTTCGTGCATATTTGCATAACTGTGCATATTTTGGAAAATTTTGCATATTTTGGTGCATATTTTGGGTTTTATCGGGGCTATATACGAGCATATTTGGCGATTTTCCGTGAATATTTTGCCCAACCCTATTTATAATAAATTAATTATAAAACAAAAATTTTTGATAGTTAGGGAGATTAGAAGAATTAGACAAATTAAAATAAAAACATTATTAGAAAAAAATTTTTAGATTGTCAAGACAAGCATTCAATGCAATTTTGTCAATCAAATTTAGGAAAATGTACAACAAATAATATTGTAAAAAAATTTTTATTTTCTAAAAAATTTTTTGAAAAATTTTTAGTTACAAAAATATATAATGGCCTATGGTTGTTGTTATAGTTGTTATTTGGCATTTCCAAAATATTTACCAGAACATAAAGGAAATAAGGGAAGGCCTGATTGCGGTGGAGGAAATGAAGAAACAAATAATAATTGTGTAGATAAGGATGAAAAAGGTTGTAAATATTGGGCTGCTGAAACAACTACAAAATGGTGTAGAAACAGTGGAGTAAGTTTGAAATATAAAATTATTTTTTCGTAAATTGAAGTAATTAATGTCCTCAACGATATTTAAACTGTAAGGATAATTCACCTAGAAGATTTAAAACGCAGAGAAGGGGGTTAAACGATCTAAAAGGATAAAAGAGTATTAGTCGATGCCCCGGTAGCTCAGCGAAAGCTTCTAGCAATAACTACGAGGAGGTCGCAGGTTCGAATCCTGGCCGGAGGTTAAATTTTTGCTAAAACTTTTTCAAAACTAAGGCTTTTTTGAATGTTGGTTGTCTTTATTTAAATATTTATTGAATTATTAAATTAAATTATTTTAAGCACTTTGGTGAAACAATGAGAACGAGTTGCTGTAAATCATGTACTGAAACTTGAAGGAATTTTTTAATAAAATAATTTGTTTTAATCATTCAATTTTTGTTTTATTTTTTAAATAAAGGGGTTTTAATTAACTGCCAGAAAATCTCTAAATATTTTTAAAAACCCCGAACTTTCATCTTAAAATCCTTCACATGATATAATATACAAAATTCACATGATATAATTTCTATCGAAATAAATTATTTTTAACTCAATCAATTAATAAAATAATTTTTATTTAATATTCTTTATTAAAAAATTTTTTAGAATTTGTGGAAATAATTATTTACACATCTGTAAAGCTAAAATTAGAGAAGCTACTAAAACTTTTTATGGCAAAACTTTTCTTTCTCTCTCTTCCAATTTAAATATTAAATAATTTCTAGAAGTTACCATTTAAATAAAATAATTACTAATTTTAAAAAATTTTAAAGCAAAAATGTTTTTTAAAAAATCTTTTTATTTAATTTTTTTATTAATTTTTATATTTAAATTATTGCCTTCTTTTTATTGTAAAGGAGTATGTAAAAGTAAGGGCTTAGTTGATGTTGGTGGTGAGTTTTTTTAAATTTTTGTTTAAATTGGTTGTAGGTAAAAATCTTTTAAATAAAGATAATTAAGAATAAAATTTGTAAAAAATTATTTTAATTGTTTTTGCATGAAATTAAAAAAAAATTTAATGACAAAAATTTTTGGCAGTAAAAATTTTATTTTAAAAATTTACTACCCAAATCATTCACTGTCGAAATCGCCAGACACAAAAATTTATTTTTTAAGTTGTTCCTGATAGTAATGGAAAGTGTGAAAAGGGTGATAAAGTTGGAAATCATTGTTGTGTTGAATCCCCTTGTCCAAAAAATACGACGGATGTTGGACGTAAATATTTAATTTAAAAAATTTTTTAAAGAAATAATTTAGGGGGAATGGAAAGTAATTGTGATGGAGGAGCTACATATGTAGAAGGACGTTGTTGTAAGGAAAAAGAACAAAAACAATTTCAAAGTAAACCAAAAAACGAAATAGAAATTCGAACTTGAAAAAAATATTATTAAGAAAAATTATAAGAAAATGAAGACCTGTCTCCCCTCTGGATATTTTTAAAAAAATAATTTACTTTTATTTTTTCGTATACCTCACATTTAAATTTCTTATTATTAGAATATGGCCTTTTGCTTTCTTCGTAATCTTTTATGTAAATTTCTATTTTTAAATTAAAGCTAGCTAATTGATAAATTTTTACTGGGTAACATAAAAAAAGTTTTATTTTTTTGTAATCAAATATAGATATAATATTAATATTAAATTAATTTCTGAAATTTTCTTTTATTAAATGCCAATTTTAATTAAAAAATTATTTTTAATCTTTTTTGTATTTTTGGTTAATTTTAATTTAATAATTGTAAAGTGTTGGCAAGGAATATGTGAAATACAAGGTTTAATAGATGTTGGGGCAGTATATGAAAGGAATGCGGCACTCAAATTTTTTTCCTTATTCTTAAATTTGGTTAATTTTTTTATATTTTTCTCTCTATTTTTGATTTGTGCCTTAAAACTATAAATGCTGTCCGTCTTCGTCCGTGTTTTGTTTGTCTGTCCGTCTTCGTCCGTGTTTTGTTTGTCTGTCCGTCTTCGTCCGTGTTTTGTTTGTCTGTCCGTCTTCGTCCGTGTTTTGTTTGTCTGTCCGTCTTCGTCCGTGTTTTGTTTGTCTGTCCGTCTTCGTCCGTGTTTTGTTTGTCTGTCCGTCTTCGTCCGTGTTTTGTTTGTCTGTATTTTGTTTGTCTGTATTTTGTTTGTCAAAAATAGAGAGAAAAATATAAGAAAATTAACCATTTTTAAGAATAAGGAAAAAAATTTGAGTGCCGCATTCCTTTCATATACTGCCGATGTTGGGGGTCAGTAACTATTTTTTAGTTAAAAAAATATTTTTAAATATTTAAATTAGAGACTAGATCGAGATAAGATCTCGAACGAAAAACTCGATTATCGAGATCGAGATTTTTCGAGATATCTCGTACGACATTCCCAGTCCGCTCTCTAATTCAAGTATTTACTTCGTTTTATCTTTCTAATTCGTTTATTATTTTATATTTTTTGAAGAATGGAGGGTTTTTAGACATTCATCTGAAAAGGAGTATTAAGAATTTACATATACCTATCCTTGTTTGTTGTACATATGTATATAGTTTACCAATACTGTTCTGTTCACGATTTTAATTAATAACTCTGCCAAAAAATATTTAAAACCTCCCAATTTTCATCTTAAAATCCTTCACAAGATATAATTTCTATCGAAATTATATCAAATAAATCAATGAAGAATTCTTATTAAAAAAAAGTTTTTAGAATTTAATGAAGATATAAATAAATATATTAATATTTACACATCTGTAAGGCTTAAATTAGAGAAGCAACTAAAACTTTAATTATGGCAAAACTTTTCTTTCTCCCTCTCCCAATTTAAACATCAATATTAAATAAATTTTAATAGTTGCCATTTAAATAAAATAATTTAAAAAATTTTTTAAAGCAAAAATGACTTTTAAAAAATCTTTTTATTTTATTTTTTTATTAATTTTTATATTTAAATTATTGCCATCTTTTTATTGTTTTAAAGGAATATGCGAAGTATTGAAATTAACTGATGTTGGTGGTTAGTCCTAATTTTTGTTTAAATTTATTGAAATTAAAAATCTTTTTAAATAAGGAAGATGTAGAATAAAAATTGACTTAAGTCCTTCCCATTAAAAAATCTGATAAAAATTGTTTGAGCAGAAGATGCCGGGAAAAAAGATCCCACTTTAAACACCCCACCCGTATTTGAATCTCAAATTAATTTTCCTTCCTTATTGTCAAACATTTATTTCCCTCAAAAATTATAAGTAAAAGGCTTTGCGAGGGAAAAGAATATACAGCGGTGTAAAATCAAAACTAACGGCAGAACTATCATTTCTAAAAATGGAATTTGACCATTCTAAGGCAGGAAAAAATAACACGTTTTTGTAAAGAAAAAAGTTTAATTAAGAAGCTTCTAACGATGGTTGTCCTACTGTGCCATATGCAATAAAATATACGGACCGTTGTTGTATTCAATTAAACTGTAAAACGTTGGGAATGATGGAAGTTGGATGTTTGTTGTCTTTTAGATATAGTATTTTTAAGTTTATTTTCTTTAAATAGCTCCTGATGATAATGGAAAGTGTGAAGAGGGGGCCCAATTTGTTAATAATCAATGTTGTGATATACCCCCTTGTACAAAAAATCAAATGGAAGATATTGGAAGTGAATAATAAAATTAAAGAAAAATTTTTTTAAAGAAATAATTTAGGGGGAATGGAAGGTGTTTGTGATGGAGAGAATACAAAATATATAGATGGACGTTGTTGTGTTGAGAAAAAAGAACCACCACCAACAACAACTACTACACCCTTAACAACAACTCCATTGGGGCTTTATGTAAATGGGCGATTCTATATGAGTTTGTAGTTTAAATATTTTTTATTTATTTAAACTACAAAGGGTGTAACTTCAAAATCCGCTAAAGTTGAAGCTCATTTCAGATATTTATTGGGAATGGAAAATATCGTATATTATATTAAGAGTAGGGTTGTCGGTTCTAGGCCGAATCGAAGAACCGATGATTTTCGTTCGGTTCTTCGGTCGGTTTCGGATCATGAATGTGCCGAAACGGATTTTAAAAAGCGAAATGCGAAACTGGCATACCCATGTTTCGGATATCCGAAGAATTTCCAGGAAACGACAACCCTAATTAAGCGGTATCATAAATTGGGTACCACTTAAACAGTTCCACCAACTGTGGTATCTAAAAGTTAGGGTTGAGTGTATAATAATAGATATATTTTACAATATAAATTATTTAAATTAACGTGTTAATAAAGAAAAATATCAATTAAGATAATCTTATCTATATTTCTCTATAAAACTTTCAATAATCCTAAAAACAAAATCAAAAATTTTCAGACTGTAAGGATAAACAAAGTGATAAGTTTTGCCGAAATAATATTAATATATGCATGGTAAGGAGAATTTTTGAATATTAAAGTTAATTTTGTGTTTGACTTTTTAACTCTGATTTTTTTAATATTTAATTGGATTATTTGAATTTACATAAATTAATTTTAAATTTTTAAGCAAAGAAATGTTAGAAGAAGAAATTGGAGAAATCGAGGAAGAATTATAATAGATAAACAATATATGGCCTTTCATTGTTGTAATTCTTGTCGATTAGAATTTAAAGATTTTTTGCCTACATTATATGAAGCAAGAAATAATAATAATGATTATGATTATAATAATGATTATGTTGATGATGATGGTTATGGATATAATAATGGTTATAATAATAATGGTTATAGAGGCAATGGTAGACGAAATTGGTGAAATAAATGAAAGAAATTGGCGAAGAAGAGCACAAGGAGGAGGAAGAATAATTTTATAAGATATACTAAATGATGAAAATAAAATTATCTTTATATTTTATAAATTAATTGAAAATATTTAAACAAAAAAAAAGATAATTTTTACTGTAAAGTTAAAGAAGTATTAATTTATAAAATTATTTAATTTTGTAGAAATCTAAACATATATACCTAGTATGTATACATATATATACAAGTATAAAAAACTATCCAAATTTATGTTGGGTACTTATGTTCCCAACCCCCTCCCCCCCCCCCCCAGTCCACGTTTTAGTTGATCTGGCAATTTCGTACATCAACTAAAACGCGGGCTGGGGGAAATAAGTGGAGGTCGGCGCGGGACGGGATCCCGCGCGGGATTTGCGGGAGCCCGTCCCGCAATCCGGCACTTTTTTCGATCTGCGGGAGTGCAGGAGGACTTTTCAGGAGGATGCGTGGAATGAGCTTTTTTTAAGTTTTTCATTTTCTAAAATTATTTCCTTAAATAAAACTCGAAATGAGGGAGATTATCAAAAAATCAAAAAAATTCAATTTCTATTTAAACCCGAAATTTTATTTAAATAAGTGAAAGTCACAAAAATACCGAATAAATTATTTTCAATAAAATTAACAACCAAACAAAAAACCTGTCAATTTTCTAGGCATTATTTTCCTTTGAACATTCTTTCATTTGCGATCCCTGTTTTCGTTCTTCTTCAAATTTAGTCTTCCAATCATTCATCGCATCGTAGAGACAGCGATGGTCAGACCTTTAAAAAAATTGTGGTAATCTTCCGCTTTACTGGTCCCTAGAAAAAAAATGAGGAAAAACTGCTAGTTCGACATTTTTGAGGCATGCCAGTAGGTAATCGAGCTTGCTGAGTCCGAATCTGAGCTTAGAATTTGTTTATTTCGAACCCCGGACCCGAATTCGACCAGGTCAAACATAGGGTAAAAATTCGAAATTTCAAATTTTATGTCTAATCGGATTCGCCTCTTCGAGCTGAGTTGATTGGTATCAAAATTATTACGTTTCGACATCTTTAGACTAAGTTATGGTGTCTGATTTATATACGAAAGTCTAACCAAGCGTGTATTTAATTGATCATAACTTAATCTAAAAGTGTCGAAACACAATAATTTTGATATCAATTATTCAGCTTGAAGAGATGCGCCAGAATAGCGATAGCCTAATAGTTTAGAATTCTTACCCCGAATTCGACCTGGTCGAATTCGGGTCCGGGGTTCGAAATAAACAAATTCTAAGCCCACATTCGGACTCAGCACACTCGATTACCTACTGGCAGACCTGAAAAATATCGAAAAAGTACATCTACCACATTTTTTATAGGGACCAGTAAAGCGGAAGATTACCAAAATTGTTTTTAATTATAAATTTTATTCAAAGCATGGCAACTTAACCCGAACCAAACAGATTAGGGTGGATAATCTTAAACACAGACTTTTTTCCAAAAGTAATTTTCAATCCGATTTTGAATTAAAGAGAAGTCCTTGAATTTAAGGACTTTGAATTGAAATAAAAGCAAAAGAAGTCCCAGTCAGAGCTCTGAACAAAATCCAATGAGTGATTATTGACTAGCTTTTTTCCACTACTGGGATTCGAACCTTGACCCCTTGGTTGTCGGATTAAAAATTTTCCCACTACACCAAAGTGACAATTTTCTTGTAGTGGATTTTTGAAAGTGATCGGCTTAGATCCGAATCTAGACAATTAATTTTTCAAGGAAACAGAGCCGAGCCCAAGATCTTTTTTGGATTCTACCTTTAAAACACATTTCCCCAACTATACCACGTTAACGACTTCACTGGGTGAATTCATTGACGGGCATGGTTAAGTGGTTAAGTTGCCATTCAAATAATTAAAAAAAACAAACTCTTTCTCAGCACTAATCGGAATGCGGACGTATGAAGATGAGCATGAAGTTTCACACTCTTCTGACTCAACACGTTGACGTCCAATTTTAAATGAGCGTCGGCTCCTTGCTATTAACCAATCACTGCAATATTTAATTAAAGGGTCCTGCAAAACTTTTTTTTAATTTTTGATAAAATTTTTACAAAAAAAACTTGATTTTTTGCCATATTATTCAGTCGAGTCATCATTTCTGAAGCAATTTCAGTTTTTCTAGATTCCCAATATTCCTCGTCACGCTCCTCTGTAACGCTCGATTTATCAGTCACCATTTTAATTAATAAGTTTAAATATATATGCTAAATGTAAGGTATATATAATATTAAGTAATTAGTAAATGAACACAAACTATGGAACATTAACGAGCATCTATGATTCTTTGCGGTTAAATTTTTATCGAAAATAGTTTGTGACAAAATGTCAAATTTTCCAAAGTGTGACCAAATGGTTTGTAACCACTTTTTAAAAACGAAAGATACTACAATTATAAGAGAGAGGACAGAGAAATGGACAAAAATCGGGTGGGGTATCTTTCCATGCGGGCGATTTCGTGCCGGTCGAAGCCAGGACTAACACGGCGGGTTAAACTGGAAATCTGGTGGCGTTGTGTATTTTTATTTTTTTTAAATGCGCCAAATAGCGTTAACACTATTTCTCACTTCTCTTGCTTTTTTCTCAAAAAACGCAAGCCGTTTCAGTGCCAACTTTATTATCTTTCTCACCAAACGCAAGCCATTTGATTGCCAACTTCATCGCAGAGATTGAGTGTCAACGAGGGAAACTCTCACTCATTCGTTTAATCCTTATATCTTTTGACCCTCCCACCCGAATTTTTTCAAATTTTGTAATTTTATAGTCCTAAGGTGGATAAACGATCATGTAAATTTTGAGAAGCCAATATCAATTTTTGGTGACGTTATGGATTTTTAAAAATCGGAAAAATTCGTCCTATTTTAGGTCATAACTTAATCCAAAGTTGTCCTTTCTTCCTAGTTTTTGTTTTATACGAATCAGCGATGAAAAACGAACAAAAACAATGTAGATCTTGCACGTGTTATCTTGACTAATTCCTTAGGTTGACATACCGGTTCACCTACTACCTATAACTAATGAACCCATGGTCAAAATTTCTTTAAAATTCTCCAAATTGTAGAACTACATTTGTTATACAAGTTTGCAAAATTTGAGCTGAAAATATGCATTTTTGGAAAAGTTATGAATTTTTGAAAATCGGTGAAAATCTATGCAATTTTGGCCAAAGCTCGTCCTAGAGTGGTTCTACAAATTTAGTTTTTGCATGAATCGACGTATCTCGTCGAGCTGCATCGGATGGTACTAAAAGATTTACTTTTATTCGTATATAATGAGCGAGGTTTCATCCTTATTTTTATTGAATTTAGATGTGCATTAACTCTGTGAATTTTGCATTAAAATTTCTGAAATTTTTTTGACATAATCTTGAAACAATTAACTTTGAAATGTATCAACAGATTTTAAAACGTATGAGTAGTTTTCGAGATATTGAATTTCAAAGTCGGCATCCTAAAATAGAGACGAGAGTAATGATAAAAACGAGAGAGTAAATAAATGAAAGAGAGTAAAAACGAGAGAGTGTGACGAGACGGTTAGATTTCCAGTTTAACCCACCGTGGCTCCCATACAAAATCTCTATTCCTTAAAATCGCTATTCCTTAAAATCTCTACTAGGCTAAAAATGCTTAAAATCTCTATTCCTTAAAATAACTATTCCTTAAAATCTCTACTGGGGTAAAAATAATTAAAATCTCTACCCCGCGAAAATGGACGGTTGAGTCTCAACTAAAGTGTACCATCTGCATCTTTCGCTGGAAAAACCACTTGGTAATAGATACGGATATGGATACAATTAATTTGAAAATGGCTGCGGATATCCGCCTGTATCCGCCGTAAATATCGAAAATATAATACGCGACTGCTTCGCTGCGGTCGTGTTCATTTTGCTTGCGGTGATCGTATTGACGCGGCTGCTGTCGTTCTGCTGGACATGACCTGGGTTCAACCACAGCGGCAAAAACTATTCAAGCAAAATAATACCAAAAGATAAACCAGAAATCAGAAAAACGTTTCCGCACTGAACGTTTGCACTCAAAAGGCTTCCGAATGAAAAAATAGACATTTTATCCTATTTTTGGCCGTGTAGAGATTTTAAGGCATTTTACCCGTGTAGAGATTATGAGGAATAGAGATTTTAAGGAATAGATATTTTCATCATTTTTAGCCGAGTAGAGATTTTAATGCATTTTAGCCGCATAGAGATTATAAGGCATTTTAGCTGCGTAGAGATTTTAAGGAATAGAGATTTTGAGGGGGCACGCCCACCGTGGACTAATAGGCGCGGCCGAATAGACGCCGAGACGAATAGGCGCGGGACGAATAGGCGCCCGGTTATTTTTTCCTAGAAATTTTTTGTTCTGATTTTTTTCTTTTTTTTCTAATTAATTAATAATATACAAATGCTAGATTGTGCTTGTTCCTAATATTTCTTTAAATTTAGAGAATAATAAAATAAATTAATATTTAATTTTTATAAATTTAACAAAAATTAATATATTTCCAATGGTGGTATGTAATTTTATTTCTTTTTTTTAAAAATATTTAAATTTTTTAAAGTCATTTTTTGGATTTGGTCAATCTGCAGAAATTGCAATTCAACTAAAAAATGAAGAACAACAAAGGACAACTAGAATAAGAGTTGATGATGGACAATATGAGGTTTTTTTGTGAAGAAAAAAAGGTAATTCTTCGGTTTACGCCCCCCCTCCTTTTTCGTTCCTCAAAGTATTAAAAAATGGTCAGTCAATCTTAACTTATAGAACACATCGAGCTGAGTCGAATGACACCAAAATCAACAAAATCCGACTTGATTGGACCGAAATACAGACTCCTGAAAATTGTACAACCACAGGGGTGATTTTTTGAATTAAAAAAAGTTTATGCAAATGATAGCTCATTCGAAAGAGCTCGTCGAGCTGAGTAGAATGACACTAAAATCGACGTGATCCGACTTGATTTGACAAAGTTATGACATTATTAAGACCTACCGGAGTCGATGATTTATGTCATATCTTTGTCAAATCAAGTCGGATCACGTCGATTTTGGTGACATTCGACTCAGCTTGACGTCCTCTTTCGAATGAGCTATCATTTTTATGAATTCTCGTCCATAAGATTTTACGCCCCAGTGGTTCTGGGGTCTGTATTTCGGTCCAATCAAGTCGGATTTTGTTGATTTTGGAGTCATTCGACTCAGCTCGATGTGTTCTATAAGTTAAGATTGACTGACCATTTTTTAATACTTTGAGGAACGAAAAAGGAGGGGGGGCGTAAACCGAAGAATTACCGAAAAAAAGAAGAAAATATTTTTGTAAAAATTTTTTAGACTTTTTATTTATTTTATGACGGGGAAAATGTTGAAGGGGAAGTTTTGATTAATTTGAAAAAGCCTGGACAAAAATTGGAACATCAAGGAATTAGAATTGATTTTGTTGGACAGATTGGTTAATTTAATTGGTAATAGTTTGGCTGACCATCCCCCTATGTTCCTTTCTTTTTTCAATTTTTCTATATTTCATGGCAAATTATATATCATTTGAATTCTTTCCGATTCAGTGGAACGGGAAGAAAGAGGAATGATCAGTCAAACTAGTGCCATTTAATTTTTAAAATTCGAAAAAATTATTTTTTTAGAAGTTTATTATGATCGAGGTAATCAACACGATTTTCTTTATCAGTCAAAAGAATTATCCAAAGCTGGGGATTTATATCAAAATACAAAATTTGAATTTTGTTTTGCTAATGCTAGTAAACCGGTTTTTTTTTAAATTTATTTTTTAATTAATATTATTTTTCAGTATGAAACTTATATGGGATCAAATGTCAAATTACGCTATTTTCTGCGTGTTACAATTATGAGAAGACTTACTGACATTGTAAATGAAATGGAGGTTTTTTTAATTTTTAAATATTTTTTAAATTTAATTTTAGATTGCTGTTCACTCATTAGCTACTTATCCAGATAATGATGCTAGTATTAAAATGGAAGTTGGAATTGAAGATTGTCTCCATATTGAATTTGAATATAACAAATCAAGGTATTTATCATCTTTTAGAATTCTAGCCTTTTTATAAACTTGCTAATCTTCTTTTATAAATCATTCTATTTTCTTTGTTTATTTCCATGGGCTCTTCAAAACAATCCATGTGTCTCTACTTTATAGAAAATTTATTAGAAAATCAAAATTGAAAAATTAGGATTTTATTGTTTGATTTTATTATCATTAGATCTAAAATGATTTTAAGTATAGCAGCGGTAATACTTCGGTTGACGCCCTCCAACGTTTTTTTTGTTCCATTTTTTTTCATTTTCTATGACAAATTTTATTCATTCAGAGAGTTCGATTCATTATTCATTCGATTCATTCATTCTTTTCAAATCTTCCTTAATCCGTCCGAATTTATTTATCTTCACAGGTATACACTTTAAATCCATTAAAACTATTTAATCCCACCTTATTTCATTAATTTTTGAATAAATTAACGAAAATAGACAGAAAACGACTTATTTTTAGAGCATTTTTTGTTTAAAAATTTTTTCCTTATACCCCCGTTTCCCGTCCCCGACCTAATTCTGCTCCTCGACCCCGCACCCCGCCCCGAAACAATTCGAAAACCCCGTACCCCGACATACCCGCCCCCGAGCGTTCGGGGTGCAACCCTACTTTTAATTATTTTTAAATAATTTTTTTAGATATCATTTAAAAGATGTTATTGTTGGAAAGATCTATTTTCTTTTGGTTCGAATTAAAATAAAATATATGGAAATTGCAATATTAAAAAGAGAATCTGTCGGTAACGGTCCAAATATTTTTAATGAAAGCGATAATATTGCAAAATATGAAATTATGGATGGAGCCCCTGTTAAAGGTTTTTTTCTTTTAAATTCCTTTAAATTAAAAATAATTTTAGGAGAATCAATTCCAATTAGACTTTTTCTTGCTGGTTATGATTTAACTCCAACAATGAGGGATGTTGCCAAACGTTTTTCTGTTCGTTATTTTTTAAATTTGGTTTTAATTGATGAAGAAGATAGACGATATTTTAAACAACAGGTTCTTAAAATATTTTTTTTAATTAAACTTCTTAAAATTATTTTTTAAATATTTCATTTCCAAAATATTTAAAAATTCCCCTTTGACTTTAATTAATTTTTTTTTGTTGAAATAATGTCCTTTTTACAGATTTAGGTTTCACTAAAAATAAAATATTAATCAACTTTAGAATATTTGGTGGAACAATCAAAATTTTTATAATTATCTAGCCATTCATTATATTCGGTGATTAGTCTATTCTTGTTTTTAGTGAGACCTCGAGGGGTAGAAAGGGCATTGTTTCAACCAAAAATTCAATTATAGTAATATAATCTAACAATGGCGTAGCTAGGGGGTTGATTTCGATGGGCTAACATTGTGTTCCTCCAAAATTTTGGCGTTTACTTTGGCGTTCCCGATAAATTTTTTTGACACTATATTTCTAATTTCTTATATAAGGAAATTAAAAATTAATTCCCCCCCCCCCCGGCTATGCCCTTGTAATCAAAAGGTGAATTTTTTACTTCAAATTATTTCAAAAATATTTTTAAAGGAAATAATTCTTTGGAGGAGATTAGAAAAACCTTTTGCTATTCGACAACCAAATCAACAACATTTTCAGCAATCTCAGGGCCCAACGGCTCGTGCTTCTATGGGTTCACCTCCATCCTCCCCATTACCTACTAATTCCTCTATTGAACAATTAATTGAAAATAAACAAGAAAATGAGGAGGAGGAAGAGGAAGAATAATTAAAAGGTATTTTAAATAAAAAATTTAAAAAATTTAATTTTTTAAAGATGACAATGACTTGAATGAATTTATATTTAAAAATAAATATTTACCTTTACTGACAAAATAAAAATAAATATATTTAATCTTTATTATTCTCTTTAATTTATTACCATCAAATTTTGCATATTACAATTTATATTTGGATAAAAATATTTAAAAAAAATTATTTTGTTAAAAAAGGGAGTGGAAGTTTGTTTTGGTAAAAAATTTACTTAAAAGCAGAGGTGGGCCGACTTCCGACGTTTTTTCCTTTCGATTTCAGAGCTCCGACTTTTGAGCCAATTCCGATTTCCGGCACATCTGACTGTTCCGACTCACCTCTGCTTACAAGGAACCATCATTTACTGTCATTGTGAATTCGATATATTTTTATATTATTCGATAGAGATTGACAGCCCATAATTCTGCCCAAAGTTATTTTGCAATAAAGCGGATATCACTTCGCAATAGGAAGACGGATGTCCTCTATCGAATGGTACTTAAAAATATAGCGAATTCGCACTGGCAGTAAACGTAGGTTCCTTGGTAGGGAATATGGTTTTCCTTAAAATTGTAAGAGAAAAGTGGATTTGGATTAAATTTAAATTACCTAATTATTATTTTTTATTAGAGAACCCCAAATATAAATAATTTTATTTTTAATTATTCCCCTTTTATTTTCGATTGTTTTCTCTTTAGAAAATTTTTTTCTTTATTTTCTGCTGGTCATCCTCTCGACCTTATCCTCCCTCCTCCTCTTTAAAATTACAATTTAAAGAGGACAGTTGTTTCTAGGAAATAATTTTTTAACAAGAGAATGAATTGAATAAATAGATGGAGGGGGAGAAAGTCTAGAAACGGTCATTCTCTCTTCCGGTTGAGGGTTTTTGAAGTAATTGAGGGGAAAGTAAAATTGTTAGTATTAAATAAAAGTGCGACAGATGTTCTCTTTTTTTCCTTTTCTTTTTTTTCGTTGACCATTGACCGGCCAAAAAGACCTAAATAATATTCTTGTGGCCCGGTGGCAAGTATTAAAAAGTCCCCCCCCCCTCATTCCATTTTTACTCATCAGCCTGTTTTCTGGTGGCCAACTGCTCCTCCCTTTTTACTACTAAAATTGTTAGAAGAAAAGGTTTTTATGAGGTAGTTAGATGGACTAATACAATGACGTCTGCTGTTATTAACCTCTTAAGAATATCTTATTTAAACATAACATATATTTATTGTCTTGTTTAATTTTAGTAATTTTTTAGAATTCAGAAAATTTGAGAATTTTTTTGCCTTTCAAATAAAATAAATTTATTTGTAAGTATTTGCATACCGTATTGTCTCTAATAGAAACCCTGGGCGTTTATCTTTCAATACCTCACATTGGGTGGGCTTCTAATAGGGCATGGGCTTCTATTAGAGACAATACGGCATTTTAATATTTATTTCACCAATTTTTGATAGTATTTGCTCTGTGAATATTTATTATTTTAATATACTGTTTAAATTATTTATTAAAAGAGTTAAAGATAAAAATTTGTAGAGATAAAGATAATTAATGTTTTCAAAAGAAATATACTTCTCAAAAATTGTCATTTAATTATCCCTAGCTAAAATCGTTTAATTTTTAGATTAAAAAAGCTAGTCATTTTTATATTTTATGTCCTTTTCTTTGTTATTTTTCAAACTCCAGATTGTCTGTATCAAAGGAGCGCAAAAGAAAACCCTCTCTCTTATTCATTCTCGACTGAGGGAAAGCTTTCAAACACACACAAAAAATATCGGCCAGCCGTTGCTGCGCCTTGCTTTAGCTTTTTTATTCTTTTTCCTCATTTATTTGCCTCGGCAGCATTTAAAGCATTGCTGCTCTGTTTGCCCATTGATTTTCTTGGCCTTCTTTTTAGTTACCACCCGAATAAACTAAATATTCCCCCCTCCCTTTCCCTCATTTCTTACTCTTGCATTCAAGCATATATTTGCTTCTTTTTGTTTTTGGTTATTTAAATTATTCTCTTTCATGTAAATTTGAGAATTGGGTAACTTAAAATTGATAGGACAACTAGGGTTGTTGGATAGTTGGAAATCCTCGGATATCCGGATCCGATATCCGAACCGAAAATGATATCCGGATCCGACAACCTTACTGACAACGAGATTTGGAATTTTTTAATAGCCATAGAATTTATTTAAAATTTTGTTCTAATAATTACAAATACATATTTGAGTTTTTGGATCACTTTTAGGTATTTATTATAAAAATTTTCTAAAATTATTTTTAAGGTTATTTTTTTAAATATTCATTATTTATGTATGAATGGTTAAAAAATTCTTTTTAAATTCTTTATAAAATTATTTTAGCTGCACTTTACTTTTTTTATACCTTTTTCTCATTTCTTTTGTGCATCCCGAAAGTTAAATTTATTCTCGTCCATACACATAAATTGTATATATTATTCATTTTTTATTAGATTTCCCCATTTCTTTGTTAAAATATTTATTAAATTATATTTTATTTAAGCATCAAAATTTTCCCTATGAATCGAAAAGGACTTAATTTTAATCGGTAAATGTCCAGCTCGCGTCCTATATGTCCGCAAAAGACATTCTGCAAAAATGCAATTTTGCTGCAGTCTTCTCCTCTCCTTCTCTTTACCATAATTTTCCTAGGGACATTAACTAATAGGTGACAGTTTGGCGTTGTTTCTGGAATATTCATTACCTTAATTATTGTCTTCTGTGTTTTCATTCCATTAATTCTTTTTTTCGATATTTATTTAATAGACCTTTTTTTTATCAATAATGACTCTTTCATGTCCAACAAACAATTCAGCAACTGAAAAATTTTGGGTACCCTTTTTTTATGACAAATCGCTTGATTTAGAAAAAAAGAAACAATCAGAACTACTGATTATCGAATATTTACAAAGTTTTCGACTCTTAAAGTCAGAAATGGACTGCCCTAAATGTTCAAACAAGATGGCTATTAAATGGCATCAGAGTTATTGTTGGAGGTTAATGCCTAGAATTGTATTAAAAAACATAAGATTAAGGTGTCCAAAGTTTAAATGTCAATCAAAGCCCAATCAAAGGTCAAGGTTGCCCAATCAAAGGTTGTTATCCGCCTGATTTACTTGAAATATATTTGAGAACTTTATCACAGATTTATCCACTTTAAGTATTTTTATTTGTAAATAAACCTTTTTTATGTTTGCTTTCCTTTTATTTGCGCCAAACTGTCACCTATTAGTTAATGACCCTAGGAAAATTATGGTAAAGAGAAGGAGAGGAGAAGACTGCAGCAAAATTGCATTTTTGCAGAATGTCTTTTGCGGACATATAGGACGCGAGCTGGACATTTACCATTTTAATCTAGGGTTGCACCCAGAACGCTTGGAGACGGGTATGTCGGGGTACGGGGTTTCGGTCGGTAAAATTTTTAAAACAATCCTTCGGGAACCAAAATCTAAAAAACTCTGAAAACCAAAGTAGACGGTTCCACCGGACACCCTCATATCTCTATCCAAAAAATTTTCATTAATAAAATATTTTAATTATTTATATATTTAATATCGTATACCCACTCCCCCAAAATACCCTCAACATTTCCATTCTTTTTTATTACTAAAAGAATTCCTTTACATTTATTTTTCCCTCATTTCTTTACCCCCACCAATCAGCGATTGTGCCCCCACACACATAACGAACAATGATGAGGCTTTTTTTAAATTTATTTTTAAATTTTCTTAAATTATCAAGATTTTATTGATTATTTTTAAATTTTTTTAATTTAAAAAATTATTTCAATATATTTTTTAATAATTTTTTAAAGGGAAATGAATTCATAAAAGAATTAAGCGATAATTTCGAAATAATAAATATTTCTCTAGTCATTTATTTCTTCCAAAAAATGTTCCAAAATTTGAATTTATAATTTAAATGAAAGAAAAAATATTAAATAAAATAAATTTAAATGAAAACAAAAAATGGCAAAAAAGATTTAAAGTTGAGGTAAGGAGAAGACAGAAAAATATTTTAAATTATTTTGGATTTTAAAATTAAATGTGACGATTTTCTGGAGACTTTTCTCTTAATTTAAATAATTTTAGAAAAACAACAACTTTAAAGAAGAGAATGAAAATCAACAAATTTTAAACAATTTATTAAATGAAAATTTAAATAGTACTGATTTAATTAAAGAAGATAAGGTTGATGAGGGAAACGAAGAATTGTGGTTATGGAATAATAATATTAATTCGGTATTTATATATTAAAATATTTCCGAGTTAGAATTTAAAAAATTCATACTCAGTATATGATTGATATCCTTGGAACTAGAAAAGTCTTTTATTATAATGGGGCTAAGCAGCTCCTAACTAGGGCTGCCGGATCCGATGAAAGTCCAAATTTACGGAAATTTCGATTCGGATATCCCACTCTCCCCCCCCCCTACTTCCAACATCCAGTAGCCAACTAATTAAAAGAAATTATTAAATTTATCTAGTACCATGTGTATATCTTATACTTAGTTCGATTTAAATTAATTTATTAAAAAAAATTTTTTCTAAAGATTATTTTTAAATTAAAATTTAAAGTCAAGTCAGACTCACTATTAAATTAAAAGATTAATTAATTAAATTAAAGCCTAATTCTCATGTTATTCAATTTAAAAACAATGGATATTCAATACTTTTTCATCCAGACTGTTCTGTTGGGTAATAAGCAAATATTTTTTAATTAAAAAAATATTTCCTTTCCTTTTAGAACAGCAGCAATTCGTTCAAAAATTTCATTAAACAAAAATTCTTTGGCTTTTTGGGAAATTTACGTTAAAGATATTTTTGGTTCTTCAATGATGTTTGGTAAAAAAATAAAATTAAAAATAAATTCAAAAAAATATTTTAAAGGAATTGGAACAGAAAATTCTTTATTAAATGCTACATTAGTTTTTGCTAATTTATTGGGTGATTATTGTACTGAGAATTTTAATGAATTTGAAAGTTATGGGTTATCTTATAAAGTAATTATTCTTTAAATTGACTAAAATGTTCTGTTTACACGGGTTTACCCAATATCAGTATACGTGGTTAATTTGACCTCCCGGGCAGAAGCTGGGAATGGCTATCTTGACCGTTTGGCAATCTAAACAAGGCTGGACGTAAACCGCAGTCTGCAATTTTTATTCTAAAATCCGCAGCCGCAATCCCCAATTCATACAACACGCAATCTGCAATTGGGTCTAGCCCTAATCTAAACTGACCTAAGGACCTAATTAAAATGACCAAAACTAACCTAATTAAAATATAATAAAATATTCTTTTATTAATTCTTTTAACAAAGGGAATATTCTACCATGGTGGAATTAGTTATAAATTTTGTGAACCATTTCCTGAAAATCTTCCTTGTCGTGTTGGAATAATTTTTGATGGAATTAAACAAAAAATTGGATTTTTTCTAAATGGGAATTGGTTGGGTTGGGCACCTATAAAATTAAATTTTTTTGGTAAAAAGCAGCAAAAACAACGTATATTTTATCCAATGGTTGCTAGGTATTTTAAAATTTTTTTGTTAGATTTTCTTAGTTTAAATTAAATAGTAGGGTATAATATTCGTATTTCAATTTTCCGTACAGTCATTATTGTTATACCTTAATTTAAATTTTTAAACTGCTTAAGAAGATTGAGACTCCCAACTAGAAGTGGGTCTGAATTATTTCCGGTTTCAGATTTTTATTTTTTTCTTCTGATTTCTGAAAATTTTCTAAAATTTTTGATTGCCGAGTTCATAGATTTAGTCAGTTCCAATTTCTGACTTTCACCTATGCTTCCACGTATATTAGCTAAACTTGGAAATACATAAATATTTTTTTCTATTTTTAATTTTCAGCACCGGGCAACGTTCATTATTTACAATCTTAAATGGCTTAATTAGCGTTCCTTCATTAAAACAAATATGTCAACAATTTATTTTAGAAAATATTCTGAAACAAAAAGTAATTTAATTTATTTATTTTCTATTAAAAAATAAATTAATTTTTTAGGAAGAAAATGAACAAAAAAATATTAATTTAATTAATAAATTAAATTTACCAAACAAAATTAAATTTAAATTAATTAAAAAAAGTTTTATTAAAAATAGCAACAAAAATAAAAATAAAAAATTTAGAAAAAGTTTAAATAAAGTAAAACAACAAAAATATTCATTTAAAAGGAAAAAAGATAATAATTGTTGTAGTAAGGATTTATTTTCATTACCAATTAAATTAACTATTCTTCCCAATTTAATTTAAATATTTAAAAATAATTAAATCTCAGGGCTCTGATCGAAAAATGTTAAGTTTAAGTACAAAAAGTTTAATTTAGTGGAAAAAATTTTTTTAAATATAAGAACGCTACAAAGATACAATTTTAAGAATTTACATCTCTTATATTCCCCAAATAAATAATTTTGAATAATTTCATGTTTGACCTGGGAATTTTGTGAATCTGTAACTCCTTCTTAGCGCAGCAGGCGAGATTTTGAGAATTTTGAGGCTAAGATGCTTTCCATTTTTAGCTGCTGACTTCTTTCTAACATTTAAAACCAAAAAGTCTATTTATAAGTGTATACTTGCAAATAAGTACATTTTGAATTTAATAATCACTAAGGTTGAAAAAGAAAATAAGTACTAATCCGAGCCCTGAATTAAATGGTTTATTTAAGTAAATATTTAATTTAATTAAACAATTCATATTTTTTATTATATATTTTTTAAATGCTTTATTACCACAAACTAATCCAAATATCGCTATAAAATATGCGTCGTCCATTCAGTTAAACAATTATCGTAAATTCTGTAATAAAGTCTCTGGACTTTTTTTCCATCCTCCTCTGTTATGTCTTTTTTAAAAGGGCCTACATATTTTAGAGAATTTATGGTATATATTTAAATATAATTAAAATATAATATTCTCTTTCTTGATTCTTGTTCTAAAAAATTTTTTTATTTTTAAATTTTATTTTTTATTAGTATTTAATTTTATAACAAAGAGAATACCGTAAATGCTCTAATTAAAGCCCAGCTTTATTAGAAGCCCATATATCTAATACAAGCCCACCCAAGGAGGGTCATCGAAAAATATAAGTCTAGTCTCTAATAAAAGCTCACTTAAATTGACCCTTTAAATATAAGCCCAGAGCTTATATTAAAGCATTTACGGTATATTTTTAATTATCTAATTAAAAATATTTTTCAATAGTCAACGATTAATTTAATCTTTTTTAATTTTTGTTCTTCATTTTTATTTTATTGCGCTCCTTTTTTAATAATTTTAATCAACCTTATTTACCACTTTTTTAATACAATTTAAGAGATTCGTGCAAAATATGTCAAATATTAATTCTTTCTTTTTTAGTTATTTTTTAGAAATTATTTTTAATTTTAATTCTTTTTTATTTTATTATTAAAAATATAAATAAGTGATTGCTAATTAAGTAATTAACTTTCAGTAAATATGTATGAAAAATGCTCAAATAATTATCCCTTTCGATTAATTACCCCCTCCCCCAGCGAGAAGTTGAAACTAGAGAGCGGTCTGGATCTGGATCCAGACCTTGATTTTTCCTGGATCCAGAGTCCAGATCAAGGCATTTTTCGGCGTTCCTTGATTTTTCCTTGACTTAAGGTCAAGAATCTGGTCTAGTTGAAGTGGTCTAGTTGAAACAATCGGACTGGGAGGGTTCCGTGCCGCGCGGAGCAGGACTAATGGGCGCGGCCGAATGGGCGCGGACGAATGGGCGCGGCCGAATAGGCGCGGAGACAAATGGGCGCGAGACGAATGGGCGCGGGACGTTTGGGCGCCCGAAATTTTTTTTTCCTAGAAATTTTTTTCTGATTTTTCTGTTCTGATTTTTTCTTCTGATTTTTCTGTTCTGATTTTTCTGTTCTGATTTTTTCTTCTGGTTTTTTTCTTCTGATTTTACTGTTCTGATTTTTCTGTTCTGATTTTTTCTTCTGGTTTTTTGTTCTGATTTTTTTATTCTGATTTTTCTGTTCTGGTTTTTTTGTTCTGGTTTTTTGTTCTGATTTTTTTATTCTGATTTTTCTGTTCTGGTTTTTCTGTTCTGATTTTTCTGTTCTGATTTTTTTGTTCTGATTTTCTGTTCTGATTTTTTCTTCTGGTTTTTTCTGATTTTTCTTCTTATTTTTTTGTTGTGATTTTTTTGTTGTGATTTTTTTGTTCTGATTTTTTTATTCTGATTTTTCTGTTCTGGTTTTTCTGTTCTGATTTTTCTGTTCTGATTTTTTTGTTCTGATTTTCTGTTCTGATTTTTTTGTTCTGATTTTCTTTCAATTTATTCCATTTTCACTCATTTCGGAGCAGGGGTGAGCGCAGGAGGCAATTGTGAAACGCAAAACGCAAGAAGCACACAAACCTACTCCCCCATATGGTTTTTCGATTTTCGGGGACCTATATCTCAGTCCACAGGCATCTCGAAAAAAAGAGTGGTACGGTTCGACTCAACTCGCCAAGACGAATCGAATGGTATTGGTTTTTTGTCGAAACGGTATACTATACTATATCCAAAAATCAGAAGAAAAATCAGAACAAAAAAATAAGAAGAAAAATCAGAAAAAACCAGAAGAAAAAATCAGAACAAAAAAACCAGAAGAAAAAATCAGAACAGAAAATCAGAAGAAAAATCAGAACAAAAAATCACAACAAAAAAATCACAACAAAAAAATAAGAAAAAAAATCAGAAAAAACCAGAAGAAAAAATCAGAACAAAAAAACCAGAAGAAAAAATCAGAACAGAAAAATCAGAAAAAAATTTCTAGGAAAAAATAATTTCGGGCGCCCAAACGTCCCGCGCCCATTCGTCTCGCGCCCATTTGTCTCCGCGCCTATTCGGCCGCGCCCATTCGTCCGCGCCCATTCGGCCGCGCCCATTCGTCGTGTACCGGTGCCGCGAGTTCCGTGACTTCCAGTTCCGTGCCGCGAGTTCCGTGACTTCCAGTTCCGTGCCAGTTGTAAAAGGGAGGTTTCCGTGACTTTTTATTTAAATAAATGAGAAACAGAGGTTTTTCGTAGATTTTTTTAGTTTTTCTTACTTTCTACGATCTAAAGAACATGTTAAAAGGTAGCCGAGTCCTTACTCTAGGCTTTTCTTGGGTTTTTTCGGGTTTAGTGGGAAGTCTTGGTCTTGACTTTTTTTCTTCAGGAAACAAAATTTTAATAAAAAAACGATTCAGATACACAAAAATTTATCAAAAAAATAAATAAAAAGTCATTGTCTCGTTTCACTCATTAAATTTGTGGCCCTAAAGAGGGCCGTTTGGGTTAAGGTTGTTGTTGACGATATCCCGTCAGTGCCTGTTTCTTCAGAAAATGTGCTTGGCAAGCTCAGGCAGTGCAGTGCAAGCAATCTACACGTCGTTGACAACCACTAGAAGTTGTTTCTCAACCACAAAAACAACCACACTAAAATTTAAAAAAATTTAAAAAAAAAAGAAAATTTTAAAAAATAAGAAATATCGGTACTTTCCTGTTATGACGCAACAAATTAAAATTTTTTTAAAAAGCTAAAAATGCTCAAAAATAGTAATAATAAGCATGAAATTTTTTCCCACACGCATAAATTAAAAGAAGCACTATTCACTATGCTTCCGCATAAATTATACCGATCGGGAAAGATGGGGGTAATGTGGCCCAACCAGTATTTATTTTAATAAAATGGCGCTAAATTTTATTTCTCTATACAAACTGACATCTACTGAGGAATTTGCCGCCAGACACGCGAGACGTTTATTGTTGCAGTACCGGATCGTACCGCTGAAACTTTGTTGGCTGTAGTTCGAGCAAAGATTGCTATTGGGTCAACTGTGACTTTTGATACTATTTTAGACCAGATAATTGCATTTATGCCGCCTAGTTAACTGTATTGAGCATTTTTAGCTTTTTTAAAAAAATTTAAATGTGTTGCGTCATAACAGGAAAGTACCGAAATATCAACTAAAAATTAAAAAAATTAAAACCTGAAAAATAAAACAAAAATTCCCAGCCTGGTTAAGTTCCTCATCGGAACAGCCGTGGGATGGATATCCAGAACGCCACAACCAAGTTTTGGTTAAATATTTTATTAAAAAACAAAATTATATTATTGGGGGGAGGTCACGGAACTGGGAAGTCACGGAAACCGCGGCACGGAACTCGCGGCACGGAAAGGTACCCCACCGTGAAACAATAATTACCTGGGGGTAATTATTTGAGCATACACAGAGAGCAATCTTTAATTTTTATTTAAAATCGCTGAAAATACGCATGGTTTTATTTATTTTATTTCTAAGTTATCTTAAATTCTCTAGATTTGTTTTTTTTAATTTTACCGCCGAACGATGAATGTGCAATCTAGTCAAGTTTATATATAAAAATAATTGTTTTTTCTTTAATTTTTTTTATTTCACAATTAAATTATAAGCGTTCAGACCAAAAAAGTGTGCATAATAAGTATATTATATTATAAATAATTTATAATTGACGAATTTTTACATTTATTTAAAAATATTTTTTTCAAATTTTTGCTTCATAATTTAAAAGAAATTTGTCAATTAAATGTTTAGACTAGAGATCGGTTTGGGTCTGGATCCAGAGTCCAGATCCAGGCATTTTTTGATCGTCCTGGATTTTTCTTGGATCCAGAATCCTGTCCAGGTTACTAACCTAAATCCAGAACCAAAATTTTTAAAAATACCGATCTAGTTTTTTTCAATATTATTTTTAAGGGTTGAAATTAATTTAAAAAATTAAATTTTGTTAATTTTTTTTTTAATTTTATTAATTTCCAACCCAAATTTTAATCTCAGCCATATTATTTTTAGATATTTTTGATATAAATAACCCCAACAAAATTTATTATTATTTTTAGTCTTCAAAAGCAGCTCGAAAAAGTGTACATAAAATTGTATTTTTTTTAACTTTTTTTCACCACTTTTATTTATAAAGTTGATAGTTTTTATTTTAGAAAAATCTAATAAAGATTAAAAATAATTTCTGTAAAAACTATGGTAGAACCCCGTCCCCCGACGAATTTTTAGGCAAAAACCCCGACGCCCGCCCCCGAAAAACTCGGGGTACTACTCTAGTAAAAACTATCAACTATTATAAAAATACTCATTTTAATATTAAAATTTCTTTCTCTTATATATAATTTTTTAAATTAAAAGGTAATATAAAGCTTTAAATCTTGTAATATTTTTTAATTTTCATTCATTTTTTCTCGTTACCACAACATTTTTTCTTTTTCAACGATATTAACGCAAATATTTTTTTTAATTTTTTAATGCATAAATCGGTTATTTTAATAAAGAGAGAGCAATTTATTTTAAAAATAAGATTAATTTAACAGTAAATCTCGTTCATGAAAAACAAATTTTGTCAATGTAAAATAATGAAAAAATATCAAAATATAAGCTGATATGGAAAATAATTTTTGAAACAATGAATTGGGCCAGAAAAAGGAAATTTGGAAAATATATCTAAATAAATAGAAAGGATATACGTATTTCTAGATAAATTAGAGATCATACACCCCCAAAACGCTGCGCTTGGATTCGTCCTAATAAACAAAAATCTTGGATTCGTCCCACCTAAAAATGTCAGAGTAAAAATACACAATTTGTCGAACATGTTAGAATAAATGTGCCAACTGCCAAGGTTCTTGGCTCTGCTGGACATTTTTAGATGAGACCAATTTTTAGGCGGGACGAATCCAGGGTTTCTGGTCGGGAACAAATCCAAGTGGGACGAATCCACAGTGCACCAATTAATTTATTAATCAAATTAGATTTTCACCCGGAAATAATTCGAAAAAGCAAGCGTCCCCTTAAACAATCTCAAATTCTATGGTTTATCCCTCCAATCTCTAATTTTAAAATTAAGTAGATGAACAGAGTAGTCCAAAAGTAAAAGTTTTTATTTAAAATAAATACTTATCTAACCAGTTTATTTTTCCACTTTCATTCCAAAGTATAGGGCTCTGCCGCCGGCAAATTATTGTGGTGCAAATTACGTCTGGACTGGCGATTTCGGAAATATGGCGTTTCTTTGTAGATGTACCAGATATTTCCAGTAAAAAGAATAAAAAGACCAACACCAGCAAGCTTTGAAAAAAAATGAAATGTTAAAAATTCACGTTTACACACTATTTTTCTTTTAAAATTTGCAGTTTATTATTAGTGGTCTAATGGAAGGTGGAACTGTTGGCACGAATTTACTCTAAACAAGAAAAAACTAAAAATAACTTAAACCCGCATCGAAGAAAAATATTTGAAATAAATAAATTTAAACTAACCGAAGCAATCGCCAAAGTTGCGTGAACCGAATAAGAAGTATATTCACATTTTCTGCCCCCACAAATATCTATTGCTGCAAGTGTTGCATTTACATTTTCAGGTTTCGTAGCTTCTTCAATTCTACGTGCAGAAATTGAAAAGAATAAAGTTCCAAACATCCAAAAAACAGCCAAAAGAGCAGTTACCGTTAAATCCTTTAAAAAAATTTTAAATTTAAATATTAAAAAAAATACAAGGATAGGCAATCTGTCATCACTTGCATAAACTCCATAGGAAAAAATGTAGAAGAGCAGCATACCGGTTGTCAAGAATAAAGATAATGGAATTAGATATGAGTAGAAATCAGTGCCACTAAAAAATTTTTTTTTCAATTTTTAAACTTCATTTCGCAAAATTTTGGAATTGGTAAAGAGAGGAATTTTCTTATAGACTTTTTCAGCGGAAAGGATTACAAAAATAAATTGATGAACCAAGTAACAATTTATTTCATTTTTTAATAATAATTTGCCGATAATTTTAATATATATAAATTCCCTTTGCTAGAATTAAAAACATACGAGCCAAAATCATCCTTAAACAGAAAAACTTCAGTATCAGAATCATTACATCGATGGACTTTATAGCCACTAATACTATAAAAAATAATGATAAAATTAGAAAATAATAAAAAAATAAACTCAAGAGAATGATATTCATAAGTTGCTCTATCTGTTTGATTTTTTTTCGTTGGAGGGCCACACTTTATGTCAAGGTCGAATTGCCATCCGTGAAAAGCAGCAAAAACAATCAGACAGAACACCTAAAAAATATTTTAGCAAGATAAAAAACGGGGAGATCTTATTTCTAGACAATCATTTCATAATTTAAATAAAGGTAACGTGGCTAGACAAGACTTTCAGAGATTATGCTAGTTTTGATCTTATTTGACCCAACTCAAAAAATTTTTATAAGACGAAACTGGAACCATATCCGCCATGATTCCCCTATGATTTTTCGATTTAAAATATTTTAATAAAAATCCAAACCGCTTCAAGAAGCCGAATAAAACCGATTGGCATTTTTAGTTGTTCAAAATCAATGCGTCTGTAGACGCGATCCATTGGAGACGATTGAGTTGGTGCAATGGGCATTTTTTCTAATTTTTCTATTAAAACCACTTCAAAAATTATTTTGAAAAAATTGATATATAATTGTGCAAAACAAGATATAAAATTAAAAAAATTAAATAAAAGTCCAATTTTATCCAACACAATTTTACAATTACATAAATTGAAGAATTCTACTATAAAAGGGAAAAACAACATTATAATTGGTGACATCAAAAAAAGATCCTAATCAGGCATTTTTCCTTTTCCACATTCAAACTGAAAAATTATATAAATTTTGTCTCAAAAAATTAATAAAAAAATCACCTTAATTATGGCTTCCCAACCACGATAGTGTTATCATTCACAAATTCATAATCAGGAATTTCCATGTTTAACGGTGCCGGGCCTTTTCGAATGCGTCCAGAGGCGTCATAATGAGAACCATGACACGGGCAAAAATATCCACCAAATTCGCCCATATTAGCTTTAATATTAAAAGTATAAAAATGATTAGAAAATATAAAAACGATTATCAAAGAAAAATTTAAAAAAATAAAACCAACATATTGGAATACATCCCAAATGAGTACAAACACCAATAAGAATCGACCATTCTGGACGCTGAACACGATCCTCATCCTTCTGTGGATCACGAAGTTGAGAAACTTCGACGGCCTGTTCCCGTTTAATTTCAGCCTCAGTTCGATGTTTGACAAATATAGGCTTTCCACGCCATTCGAAAGTTTTTGTTTTTCCTTCCGGAACTTCATCCAAATTGATTTCAACAGAAGCCATAGCTTTCATATCGGCGGGCATCGATTTGTATTCGACAAGTGTATTGAGTATAACCTTTGCTGTGATAACAGAACAAGCACCACCAACTAAACAAAAAATTTAAATATAAGAAGGTAATTTTGAAGTCGTACCCCCCCCCCCTCTCTTTTTTCTTTCTCAAGGTATAGAAATGGTCAGTCTTAAGAATGTAAATCACAACGAGTTGTGTCGGATGACACCAAAATCAACAAACACCGCTCGTTGTGTTCTACATTCTTCTGAAGACTGGCCATTTTTAATACCTTGAGAAAGTAAAAAAGAAAGGGGGGGGTACGAACTTCAAAATTACCGATAAGAAAAATAGACAGGAATCGAGAAATATTAAAAATAAAATTTAAGAAAAACCTCCATAAACTATTGCACTTGGAGTACCACGTCTGTCATCAACACTTTCACTAGCCTCAGATCCAGTCGGATTTTTAACCGACTCTAAACGATAATCATCAAAATTAGGAAAAACAATGTCGGTATGAGAAGCATTGCGTTTGTTCACAGCACAAATAGATAAAGTTGATTTGATTGAGTCAAGAATTGGACGTTTAGCGGTAGATAATATGCTGATCATAATTATTTAATTTATTCCTAAAATTAATAAAAATAGAAACACAAAATAAATTGAAGAGGAACTTTGCTACCGTTCTTTCATAAATAATTTTTTGAAAAAAGGATAAACTAAGGATTTGGGCCCCGATTTTTTCTTCCCCAAGTTTTCCTCCTTTGTGGCATTTCAATAAATTACTACTTTCTTCATTAATATCTTTCATTAGAATATGCAAGGGAAATAGAGTGAAACTAAGGAAGGAAGTCTGACCTTTCTATGCATATAAGGGAAAAAACTTGGAAAGAAAAAATAGGGCTCCAAAAAAATAAAAAAGGACTAAAATGTCACAAAAAGTTTTTGGGTAAAGCCCAAGTAGGCGCGCGGCCATAGCGGCGCTAAGCCATAACTTGCATCAAGATTTCCGAATCTTACCAAATTTAGTATTAAACGATTCCTCTCATCGAGCTAAAGAGATTGATATCAAAATTGATAAGGGCCAGAAATTTTCCAGCAAGTTATGGCTTTGCGCCGTTGTTGCCGCGCGCCTACTTGGGCTGTCCCAGGTTTTTGCGCTTAATTGTCTCATGACCATTTATTCGCGACAAAAATATTTCGTATAGCAACGGCGCTTCCACCCTGTTGACGCACGCGTGAAAACTACTTAACTTTCTATTTCTCCTTTCTTTCCTTCTCTAATTGTCTCTCTTTTGTGCACTATTTTTTTGCGACTGCGAGTCTGAAACTTTGAAATCCCATATCTCGAAAACTATCCCCATTTTTCAAAAATCTGTTCCCATCATTTCATAGATAATTGTTTTAAGATTTTATTTAAAAAATTTCAGAAATTTTAATACAAAATCCACAGAGTTGATACAAAACTAGATGAGTCATTCACGAATACATATAAATTATATGCCGTTCGAAAGAGCTTCAAAAACCAAGTCGAACAAGGTGGGGATCAAGTCGATCCGACATCCTTGGACCGAGATATAGGCTTTTGAAAATCGAGAGAGAGAAGGGGGGACCAAGCTCGGAAAATTCGATTTTTCAAATTATATGTCATTCGAAAGAGCTCGTCGAGATAAGTCGAATGACACCAAAATCACGGCTAAATCGAAATCATGAGCCGAGATACAGACTCCTAAAGATCGTAAAAATCGAATTTTGAAGAGCTCATAACTTCATTAAAAATGAATATTGGCTTCTCAAATTTTACAGGGTTGTTTATCTACTATAGGCCTATAGGAATACAAAATTTGAAAAAATTCGGTCGGGAGGATCAAAAGATATAAAATTTAATTAATCCCTCTAGTAAATGAGAGAAAATGTCCTTCTGACCCTTTTTCTCGTTTACCAATAAAGTCAGACGCACGAGAGATGCAATAGAAAAAGGAGAATTATAGATATTTAATTTAAATTTTGGCGTAATGTTTAAGGAAAAGAGTTAGCTAGTTTTCACGCGTGCGTCAACGGGGTGGAAGCGCCGTGTATAACTCGCGTGGCGTAGTGACAGAAGACCTACAGACAGAAGACCCACAGACAGAAGACCCAAGGACAGAAGACCCACAGACAGAAGACCCACAAGGACAGAATACCCACAGACAAAAGACCCACAAGAAAATTTTTTAAATAAAACTTAGAAAATTTTTTTTGAAATTTCTGAAAGGGATTTCCAATTTTTCAAGGCACAAAATTAATTCTAAAGTTTACCAATAAAATTTTTACTGTTAAATTTTATGGATGAGTGTGATTTAGATCATTAAATTAGAAAGTGATTTGAAGATCTGGTGATCAATTGGGATATGTAGGAATAGCGTGGGATATTGAGAATATATGTAGGGGATACTGAATCGGCGTATACTGAATCGGCGATACTGAATCGGCGAGACTGAATCGGCGATACTGAATCGTCCTTAACCGAACTCTTTTCCTTAAACATTACGCCAAAATTTAAGGGACACGCCCAAAACTGCGCAGGCCAAAACTGCGCACGCCCAAAACTGCGCAGGCCAAAACTGCGCAAAACTATCTATATTTAGCGCGCAAAAATGTTAATAGCAATTATTTTAAATTTAATCTAATTCCATTACTTTTAATGAAGTATTTTATGGTTCTTATACATTTTTTCAAAAAGATTTTATTAATTAGTTTTAGATAATTTACTACCCATTGGGTTAAAATTTTAATAAAAAACTACTACTGGTATTTACTAGTTAGTACTACTACTACAAACTAGTTGGTATAAGGTTACTAGTACTAGTTAGTACTACTACAAACTAGTTAGTATTAGTTTAAAGAATTAAACTAAATTACTTCCAACAAGTAGTCTTTTAATATTATCTGTTTTTAAGCTTGGTCGCATCTTATCGAAGAACTTTACGTCGACGGCACATTTCTGATTTGCCCTGTTTTGTTTTACCAATTCTTTGTGGTCTTGGCTCGACGAAATGACTATGTTCTACCAATTTTCTACTGTCTTCTTCCCAACTTTTTTGTTCTGGTCATAATTATTTCACTTTGTTATTCTGGTTATTGAATTTTTTGTTAGAATTTACATTAAATAAATTTTGATGAAAACCGAATTTAAAAACTGAAGCCGGAAGAGCAAAAAAGACGAAAATTGGCGGAAGACGCAAGGCAGAAGAGATCCCATCCTTGTTAGTTAGTTTTGCGCAGTTTTGGCCTGCGCAGTTTTGGGCGTGCGCAGTTTTGGCCTGCGCAGTTTCGGTCGCGTAGTTTCGGTCGCGCAGTTTTGGCTCGCGCAGTTTTGGGCTGTACCCAAAATTTAAATTAAATATCTATAATTCTCCTTTTTCTATTGCATCTCTCGTGCGTCTGACTTTTTTGTAAACAAGAGAAATGGTCAGAAGGAGACGAGTTATAAAATGGTCAGATGCGGGAAAAATGGTCAATTCTCTCATTTGTGAGGGGCATTAGTTAAATTTTATAACTCTTTATCCTCCCATCCGATTTTTTTCAAATTTTTTATTTTTGTAGTCCTAAAATAGTTAAACAATCCTACAAAGTTTGGAAAGCTAATATACATGGTTAACTAAGTTATGAATTTTTGAATATTTGTAAAAATCGTCCTATCCTGGGCCATAACTTTCTTCAAAGTTGTTCTTTTTCGCTAATTTTTCTTTTGTTTGATTCGGCGATGAAAAACGAACAAAACCTATATGGATCTTTCACAAGTTATATTGGCATACTCCTTAAGTTGACATACCGCTAACCTACTACCTATAACTAATAAACCCAGGGAACAGAATTTTTTCAAAATTTGTTAAATTGTAGCACTACGATTGAAATACAATCTTGAAAATTTTCAGGGGAAAATTTTCATTTTGGGTGAAGTTATGAATTTTTTAAAACACAATTTTTCCGATTTTTAGGAGTCTGTATCTCAGTTCATAATTAAGATCGGTCTTTGATTTTGGTGTCATTCGACCCAACTCGACGAGCTCTTTCGAATGACATATAACACACATACTCGGGAATTGTCCATATTCTGAAGTTGTTGTTTTTCTGGACATCCTAAGTTTCTGAAGGAAAATTTCTTCATAAAAAGGAGAATTTCCTTAATTTTTTGCAAGATTGATCTTAAAACTCTTATCTATGAAACTGTTAGACTAAATTAAAATCTGTTAGAAAAAAAACGAAGATATGGGATTTTAAAGTTTTATTAAAATTTGTCCTCGCAGTGGGAACGAGACTATTGAGTACCGCCGATTGAGTACCGCCGGTTGAGTACCGCCGTTTGAGTACCGCCGGTTGAGTCCCTGCCCAGTTGAGTCCCGGCCGGTTGAGTCCCGCTGGTTATATACGAATAACTTTCCAACGACGGGGAAGGTTGTTCCAACTATGGGAAAGGTTGGACCAACATTGTGCAAAGTTGTTCCAACAATGGGGAAGTTGTTCCTATGTTGATACTGGTTGTTCCAACTATTGAGAAAGTTGTTACAACTATTAAGAAAGTTGTTCCGACAACTGGAAATGTTGTTCCGACACCAGGGGATGTTGCTCCAAGAACGGGGAAAATTGTTCTAAAGACGAGAAAAGTTGTTCCAAAGTCAGGGAATGTTGTTCCAAAGACAGGGAAATTTAACCAGCGGGACTCAACCGGCGGTACTCAACTGGTCAGGGACTCAAACGGCGGTACTCAACCGGCGGTACTCAAATGGCGGTACTCAATCGGCGGTACTCAATAGTACCCCACCGCTCGCAGTCGCAAAAAAATAGTGCACAAAAGAAAGAGAGACAGTTAGAGAACAAAAGAAAGGAGAAATAGAAAGCTAAGTAGTTTTCGCGCGTGCGTCAACGGGCTGATACTGCTGTGCAATTAGGATCAACCTCTTATTAAGGAAAACAAATAGAACTAACAACATTCCTCGCGCCAAAATTTACAAAAAAAGGAAAACAAAAAAGTTGTGGGTCTTTTGTCTGTGGGTATTCTGTCCTTGTGGGTCTTTTGTCTGTGGTTCTTCTGTCCTTGGGTCTTCTGTCTGTGGGTCTTCTGCGTCGACACGAACTCGCGTCATTTAATCGAAGAATTGATCAAGTATGAATCATCTGATTTTCCTTATAAATAAAAGTAAAATTTAATTTAAAAAGCAATCTTTGACATATTATTTGGCAATATTGTTTGTTCCCCTTAAACATTTTTGCTTATTATTTGATTTTTTTTAATTTTTTGACTTAAAATTCTTTTTTCTTTTTAGCAAAAAAATTGTTGGAAATGGGATTTGGTCCCCAACTTTCTTTGCTGCTTTGGAAGAATTTAATTGTTTTGTGGCGAAGCAAATGTATGTTTCTTTTGGAACTTGCATTTTTGTTTATTCTTTTGCCTGTCGTTCTTGTTGTTGTAAAATATGTAAGAATTTATATTTAATTTATATCAATTATTAAATATATTTTCAGGCTCCAAAGCCAGTGATTGAGGAGCAATATTCTTTTGAACCATTTCAAATAACGGGAGATTCTCTTGACATCAATAGAAGTATTTCCCACATTAGAAGCATTGACAAATATTACAATTGTGGGCGTGATGTTGATATCCATCTTGGATTTAGGTTTTAATTAAATAATTTATTAAAATTAATTTGCTTTAAGTTATGAGCCTGGGTTGGATAAATTGGCATTTGAAATCATGGAAGCGTTAAGTGAACGTTACTCGGATAATGAGACGATGCGTATTTTTATTCACAACTTCACACGTCTCGAAACGATGATGGAAGTTTTGAAAGAAGATTTAAATGATACAAGAGAATATATGTGCAGTGAATATATTGGTTTAGTTTTAATTTTCTTTGAGTTGGGAATTATTGGTAGTACAGGCAGGCCCGTAGCCAGGGGGGGGGGGAAGGGGGGGAATTCCCCCCCCCCCCCGAAATGGGGAAATGGAAAAATTTTGCGGAAGGGTTTGGGGGAGAAAAGTGAATTTTTTTGGCCTACGGCCTCTGAAATTCAAAAAATTTTCGCCTGCGGCGCTGAAAATAGAAGAAATCTGGCTTCTTGAGCTCCAAAATTCAAAAAATTTTCGCCTGCGGCGCTGAAAAAGTGAATTTTTTTGGCCTACGGCCTTCTAAAATTCTCAAAATTTTCGCCTGCGGCGCTGAAAATAAAAATTTTTGGCGCCTTCGGCGCCAAAAATTGGGCGCAAAAAATTTTCCCCTATTGGCCCCCCCCCCCCCCCCCCGAAAAAAAATCCTGGCTACGGGCCTGAGTACAGGGTGTTTCAATAGAAAAGCACTATTTTAAAAATTAATAACTTTTTACTGCGTTGACCGATTTTAATGATATCTTGTGATACACCTTATATTGTTTTTCCTTCGTACTATTCATTATGGTTGCGTTAAGGTACCTTTTCTGCTGGAACTATTTATTTTCCTCCAATTAAAAACAAAAATTACTTCCTACAATCCCAAATTTATCAGAGAAAACTCTCTAAATTTTATACATTTCTAGGTGGTGTTCATTTCCAAAGTATACGCATTCAGAAGGGGAAATCTCAACCTCAACTTGTCTACCGTATTTTGATGCCTCAGAAGACGAACATTCGTACTCAAAGTCACGACTTTGATCTCTTATTATTTTGGCTTGATAATAGTCCAGGCAGTGTACAGGCTGACCACAATCAAATACCAGGCTATCCACCATATTGGCAAAGAGGATTTCTTTCAATTCAGTTTGCAATCGAAGGTACTTTTATCGAAATGGTATAAATATATTTTGAGTTTTTTCCTAAATGTTTTATTAGAACAAAGGTCCAGACTTTATGAAAGATAAAGATTTCTATCTTTTGCGTGTTCCCATCGATAAATCATCGACTGGCGGGATTGAACTTTTTCTGAAGGCTGTTTTGGTTTTATGGCTTTTATCTATTTCTGGAATTATGTTACATACTTCTAAAGAAATTGTTATTGATAAAGAAGCTGGAATTAAGGTTTTTTAAATTAATTTTCTAGATAGCGAGATTTTCAAAAAACCTTGATCCTTAACCTTGATTTTAAGTAAGGACTTGACCAGATTTTTGACCTCGAGTCAAGGAAAAATCAAGGAACGCTGAAAAATGCCTTGATCTGGACTCTGGATCAAGGAAAAATGAATGTCTGGATCCAGATCCAGACCGCTTTCTACTATTTTCTATATAAATAAAATTTATTTTATTAGACTTACATGTCTGTAATGGGATTGCATCCACTGGCTTTTTATCTATCGCATATTATTTTTGGAATCATCAAATCAACTGCTGTTATGGTTATTTGCACTGCATTACTTTCGATTAGAGTTCAAGTATTTTTTAAATTTTTTATTTACCGTAAATACTCCAATAGAAGGCACACCTCTTGTAAAAGCCCACCTCTAATATAAGCTTATTTGATGAAACCCATTGAAAAATATTAGCTCAGGGTTTTTATTAGAGTATTTACGATCATTTGAATTAATATTTTTTTAGTATTCGAGTTCTTTACTTTTCATTATTCTTACTGTTCTTTTTGCCGTTTCAATGGTTTTTATGGCAGCTTTATTTTCTGCAATCTTCAAAACAACACAACTTGCACAGCTTTTTTGTATGGTTATCCCAATCCTTCTTCTTATTTTCAACCATCAACTTGCGCCAGCAATTACAAATGTGTGGCTTTGCTTTTTGTTTTCTTTGAATCCAATTACAGCCTTTTCTTATGGTTTAGCTCACATCATTAATGCTGAAAAGAATAGTTATTTTAATATTTTATAAGTATATTTTTCCAAATTTAGTGATTTATCTTGGCTGGTTTTCAATATTCGACAATGGAACCACTCAATTCACAATTGCTTATTGTCTGTTTATGCTTGTTGTTGACTCTGCCATTCTCTGCTTTTTGATCTTTTATATCGACTCGGTTTTCCCCACTGATGGTTCTGCAAAAAAGCATCCATTATTTCTTTTTGAGGTTATTTTTTGTATTATTTTTACATTATTTTGTTAAATTAATTTTAAGAATTTTTGGAAAAGACATTCACATCAACGTCTTAATAAAATGCCACCAGTTGATCAGATCGATTCAAAAATTCTTATTGAAAATATGGAACCAGAAAATGCAAGCATTGACGAGGCTGATATTATTATTCAGAATCTCAGCAAGCGTTTTGGTTTTTGGGGAAATCTTGCCGTTGACAATCTTAACTTTAGAGCTTATCGTGGACAAGTAACTATAAATTTTATTTTAAAATTTATTTTAAATAAAAAGGTAACCGTTTTACTTGGTCATAATGGAGCTGGAAAAACTACAACATTTTCTATGATTACCGGATCTATTACCTCTTCTGGTGGTTATGTAATTATTTGTGGTAGAAATTTGGAAGACAATTTGGATGATTGTAGGAAAGTTATTGGTAATATTCTAAACGATACATTTTTGTTTCTAATAGCACTTTTTTAGGTTATTGTCCACAACACAATCCATTGTTCGAAAAAGTAACCGTCAGAGAACATTTACAACTTTATGCTGGTCTTAAAACTTCGACACTCAATGGGCCTCATGGAAGAAATATTTTAAACGAAGAAATTGCTGATATTCTTGATAGCATTAATCTGGGTGCTTCAATAGATATTGTTTGTAATCTGAAACTAAAAATTTATAATTAATTTATAGCAATCTCAAAATCTAAGTGGCGGTCAAAAACGTAAACTTTGTGTTGCTATTTCTTTGGTCGCTGGAAGCCAAGTTGTTCTTCTTGACGAACCAACAGCTGGAATGGATCCGATAGCTCGAAAAGAAATATCTACTTTACTTACAAAAATCAAAAAGGACAGGTTTATTAAATTTTAAATAATTTGGCCAATTTATATTTTATTAAGGACAATTCTGTTGACCACACACTATATGGATGAAGCTGATAAATTAGGTGATAGAGTTGGGATAATGGTCAACGGTCGTTTGATGTGTAATGGGTCACCTGATTTTCTGAAGAAAAAATTCGGAACCGGCTTTATTCTCACTATTGTAAGCAAATTTCTGTTGTATATTTAAATTTTACAAAATAGTTGTGCAATTCTCAACCACAATTTTTCTTTGAAAACATTGAAGAAATTCTTACAACAGTTCAGAAGCACTCACCTGATGCATATGTCTATCGATCAAATCGATTTCCACAATTCTCTATAATATTGCCTATTTCTGACAAAAGACTGTAAGTATTGAAATTTTATACATAAGTTGGGTTCGGTGGTTTAATAATGCGCAAGAACGTATCTAAAGGGAATATTTTGAGAGGGGCATATGGGCTTTGGCGTCCCGAATTTGTTTATTATATTTATTTAAGTTTTGCTGATTTATTTGACGAGCTTCAATTTGAAAAAGAACGGCTTTGTATTGATTCATTTGGACTTTCTCTTAATACGCTTGAACAAGTTTTTCTAAGGTAACTTTATTGTTTTTAGTCTTTTATTTATTTTCTATACAGAGTTGGCGAACTTGCTGAACCCGAGGAACACAAAGGTTTTAGTGAAGATGTTGCGGATGGTAACGTAACTGAAACTCCGGCTCAAAAACTTGCTTCAACGTTATTTGGTGTGAGACAGCAACAGGTATCCATCGCTTTCTTGACATATAACTTCATTAGTTCTTTTTTCAGTTTGTTAACACAAACTTCTCAAAGGTTAAATTATGGTTGCGACAAATATTCGCTTTGTTATGGCGTCAATATCTTTGGACTATTCGAAATCCGTTGAGAAGTCTATTACCAATTGCTATCGCTCTTCTTTTGTTCTACTTGATTAAGCCTTCATCTAGTCCGAAAGATTCTGCTGATAGTAAACATCGCTCTCTTTCTCTTGATGACGCTAACGAACAATTTAGGATTCCTATTCAGATAGCAGGTTTTAAAATAAAGTTTACAATTACCCCAATTTAATTTTTAATTTAGATCCAAAACTTCATAAAGTATTTACGGATCTTTCAGAGAGTGTATGTTCAAATTGTTTTTTCAACATTGATCCAAAGAAAGATTTGCATAGCGAACTCAAAAATTATGTACATCAGATGCCTCCAATGGTTGCAGGTGTTGCCATTTATGAAAACAAATCGTCAGGTCATCTTCAACTTGAGGCGATCTTTAATGGGCTTGCTATCCACTCTCCTCCAAGTGCAATTTCATTTATTAGCAATGGATTGCTTGGCTCTAAATCTTGTAAGTTTTCCATTTTCTTTTATTTTCTGTTTTTAAAATGATGATTAAACGCACCTTTTAATTCATAAATTATATTTTAGCTTCGATTCGTCTTACAATTGAAGTTTATGATGTTCCAAGAACACTTCCTGAAGATTTTGCAGCAATATTTACGCAAATTGCTTTATCTATTGGAATAATTTTATGCTTTTCAATATTTTCTGCATCAATGCTAGTTCCACTTGTCGAAGAGAGAAGTATTAAATTCAAACATCAACTTATGCTCACAAAATTACACGTTGTAACTTATTGGATTTCGGTGTTCATTTGGAATGCTATATTTTATACATTTTACTGTTCCTTCCTTCTCTTATTTTTCCTCTATTTTGGGTGGATGCAGGGGCATTTTGGAAGGTTTGTTTTGTTTTTTATTCAAAATTACTTTATTTTAAACACATATTCTAGTCTTATCCAGTTGTGGGCTGCGTATCTTTGGTGTTATGTTGCCCAGATTGCATTTGTTTCGTTCTTATTTGATAAATGGCAAAGAGCATTTACAGCTTTATTTTCATGGAGTACTATTACCTCAATTTTCTTCCGTGCGTTAACAATCATTTTAACTTTTATGCTTCATGTCGCCGATGCAAAACATCTAATTGATCCATTGAATCAATTCTTCTATATAATCAATCCGATATATGTTTTTAGTAAGTTAAAGTTTATAGTAATTATTATCTTTCTACGTTTATAGGTATGGGCATTGTCAAAATATCACTGTCTACAGTATTATTCAGTAATGGATGGCTTCTTAAGGAAGAAATGCTTACTCTGTTAATTTCTGGTTGTGTGTTTTGGGCTCTAGTTGTGATTGTCCAGTCTCGTACGATTTCAACTAAAATTAACAACATATATTCAAATTTAAACAACAAAGATCCGCTCAGAAATGTAACTAGCATTTATTTTTGTTTTCTAAATTTTCTTATATAGAGTAAATCAGAGGATATTGATGTTCAAACTGAGCGATCACGACTTGTCTCTACAAACGATATCGAGTTTGTATTAGCAGTGAGAGATCTGACAAAGCTTTATGGTAATTTTCCTGCCCTTCAAAAACTCACATTTGGCATTAGTGGCAATGAATGTTTTGGATTACTAGGTGAACATTAGAATTTGTAAATGATTTAACTAAAGCTTTAAATTTTAGGTGTAAATGGTGCTGGCAAAACTACAACATTTGACATTCTTACGGGAGTGCGTTTTGCTACATCCGGTTCTGCGACGGTCGATGGTGTTAATGTTAATGCGGGACCTGCAATTGGTTATTGTCCTCAGTTTGATGCGATTCCAATGGAATTGACGGGCAGACAGGTGCTTAAACTTGTTGCTCGTCTCAATGGATTGTCTGATGTTTCGACGCGTATTCGTCAAATTCTTCATGCCATTTGCTTAGAAGAGCATGCTGATAAATTAATTAAAAAATACAGGTTTATTACAAATTTTATTATATTCAACTAAAAAATTTCTTTAAGTGGTGGACAACGCCGTAGAATTTCCATTGGTTTGGCTTTGCTTACTCGCTCTTCCTTGATTATGCTTGATGAACCCACAGCCGGCATTGATCCATCAACTCGTCGACAGATTTGGAATTTGTTACAAGCAATTCGTCAGCAAGGTATTGCAATTCTTTTGACCTCACATTCTATGGAAGAATGTGAGGAATTGTGTAGTCGAATCGCTTTTCTCAACAAAGGGTTGATGATTGGTATTGGCAGTAGTCAACATTTAAAGAGCAGGTTATCAATGTAATCATTATTTTTATTCCAACTTTTATTATAGATTTGGAGGCAGTTTCTTATTAGCGATTACAATTTCTAATCCATCTGAAGAGACAACACAAACGTTAAACCAGATTGTCGGTGACGAATTTGAGGTTGACTTAATGATATTCTAATTGTTAATATAAAAATTTTAAAGAATGCAAAAATGTTGGACGATCCATCTGCATCCAGTATACTTCGCTGGGAAATTCCAAAATCTGATGATGGAATTTGGGGTAAATTATTCAGACAGGCACAAAATTTAGCCGATACATACAATGTTTGTATTTTTATTTAGAATATTTTTAATTTTGTTATTTTGTTAGGATTCTTTGTCTGATTTGAATTTGCCACGAATTGTTGATTTTACTTTAACACAGAATTCACTTGAGCAAGTATTTTTGCGTCTTTCTGGTAAAGAATCTGAGGGTTGAGAGAGTAAATTATATGCCTTTATTGTGTAAATTCTTTTATTTAAATACGCATTCCCTTTTAATTTATTTCGTTTATCGGGTTTTTTCTGTTTAAGAATTTTATTTTTTGACGAAAATTTTGTTCCGATATACATATTATAACCAAAAATTACTACAAACTTTTAGAGAAATTATAAACAATTCTTTATATATTTTTCCCTTGACAGCAATATGCAAAGGTCTGGATAAGATTTTTGGAATATTACAAATTGATAGTTGGTACCCCAAATTAGGTACTCATTGTAATTTCAATGAGTAGTTTATAACGTACGATTTTTTCAACTCAAAAGTCTATCTAAAAACCTGTATGGTATCTTCTAGGGTTGTTGGCGACCGGTTTTAAAACCGGGATTTTTGAAATTTTTTGCCAAAAATTAACCGTTTTTAGAAAATTTTAAAAACCGGAAATTTGTGAAAATGAGTGATTTTATTTAAAATTTCCCGAAAAATAAACCGGTATTTGCCTAAAACTCAAAACCGAAAACCGGGTTTCTAAAATTTAGATTAACCGAAAACCGGGGGTGCCGGTTAATAACCGGTTGCCAACAACCATAGTATCTTCCTAGATATTTCCTAGGATTTATTTAAATTTATAGACAAGTTTAGTTAGCTTTAAAATAACACAAACATATCAATCAATTTTTATTTAATATTCCAAAAATCTTTCCAGCTTCTTGGTTTAATCATCAACAAATTTATTTTATATGTACACATAAATATATTTATATCTCACCATTCCTCGTTTTAACACCATAACCATTGCTTTAATTTAAAACCAAAAAAATTTTCGATAAATTTATTTTTAAAATTTTTTTGAAATAATTTTTATTTGTTAATTAATTCAATTATTTCTTTTTTTTTATACTAAAACTTGATTTGTCAATATTTTTTAGAATTATTTATAATTTATCTAAAATGTCTTCGCAATCAATGACTGAACGTCACAACTCTACAAAACTCTTTCATGAAAAACTTTCAATGCTAAATGATAATCTTATTAAATTTCTACAAAAACAACATGCTAAGAAACCTTATGCAGATTTGGTTCGTTTCTTGGGTATTTTTAATGGGTAATTTTTAATTATTAGACACCTACTTTAAATGATTATTTCAATCATCTTCGTACCTTGGATCAAATGTATTCCTCCACTCCTGAATCAGATCTGACTTCGCCCAAACCGCCTCAAAGTAAATTTTGAAAATTCTATTTTGATTTCTAAGGAAATGTTGAAAAATCTATAAAATTATTTTTTAAAAGTTGTTAGCAACCAATTTCCTTCTTTCATTACTTCTGTTTCTGTTGAAAAAACTTCTGAAACAACTTTGACATCTACAACAGTAACAGCAACAATTACTCCAACTGCTACTGCTCCAACATTTCCTTTGGTTTCACCCAAGCCTTTGTTTGGTGGTTTTTCTCAGACTTCTAAAGACAGCAATGGTATTAATTGTAAGAAATTTTATATTTTTAATGAATTAAATTAAAGAGACACTTTACCTTACTTTAACCGATTATTATGTGAATAAGCATCGAATCCCTTCTAATTTAATTTTTTTAGCAACAACTACTCTTTCGACCTCAACTTTCACTATACCAACTTTACCTGCATCAATTGCTTCTACTCGTTCTGATAATTTGTTTTCATTGCCAAAAACGACAAATTCTTTACCTGTTGAAGCTCCGACCAGAAAATCACTTAAACGTTCAGCGGACACTTCGATAGAAGAAAACGGAACACAAAAGAAGCAATTATTTCCATGTTATTTTTATTTAATTTAAATTTACTCAATTTTTTTTTAGCAAATTCTGCCAACCAATTGCCAACTTTTCCTTCTTTTTCTACTCAAAAAACAACTGGGGAAATAACTTTAACTACTCCAACATTTACATCAAATATAACCACAACAACAACAGCAACTGTCTCTTCTGCTGCTCCTCCATTTGTTTTTGGTTCTTCAAAACCGGCGGTTAATCTGTTTAGTGGTAATTCATTATTTTCGACTCCTCCAGTTGAGACTACAAAAGATAATAATGGTATTTTAAATTTTTTGTTAAATAATTTACTAAAAACTTTCGAGAAAAGTAGAATTTTTGCAAAATAAATTGAAGAAATGTTTTACTGTTTTGTATTTTTTTAATAAAGTCTGCTCCCTTTTCTTTTTTTATTTTAACAGGGCCAGATTTTAGATTAAAAATTTCCCCTTTATTTTAACAGGGACAGATTTCAGGTTAGAACTTTTAAGTGGGACACGCCCAAGTCATAACGGCGCAAAGCCATAACTTGCTGGAAAATTTCTGGCCCTTATATATTTTGGTACCAATCTCTTTAGCTCGATGAGAGAAATCGTTTAATACTAAATTTGTTAAGATTCGGAAATCTTAAAGCAAGTTATGGCTTTGCGCTGTCATGGCCGCGCGCCTACTTGGGCTGTACGCTTTTCAAGTATATGTTTTACCGGGTCCTGAAAACGTTCAGGCTCTTCCCAAGCGCGAACTTTAATATTTAATAATAATTCAATATTTAAATTAAAAAATATTTTTTTAAAAGCTTCTGTCATCAAACCGACACTTTTTCCTTCTTTTTCTGAGAAAACAAATGGAGAAGCAAATTCTACAATTACAAAAACAACTTCAAATTTAATTACTCCAATAACTTCTTTAACTTCAACAAAAACAACAAGTTCTACAGTTCCAACATTTTCTTTTGGTGGATCTTTGTCCAAACCATTTGGTGGTATTAGTTCAAATTTGTCTTCTAATACGTCTAAAATATTTGAAACTTCAAAAGAAAATAATGGTAACGATTTAAAGAAATTTTTAAATTATTTTAAAAAATTAGGATTTTCTAAATAATTATTGTAGGTAAACTGAACCTTTCATTTTTTGGTAAATTTAAAATTACTTGTTTGAACTTTTTGATAGGCGAGAAATCTAAGAAAAAGGTCTTTTTGAACAGTTTTTACGACATATTTTGTATTTTTTAACTATTTTTTCGATCTATTCTACCTACTTTTTGCGACCTTCAATTTTTGAGACCTAAAAACCTTGCTATTTTGAAAAAAAATTTTTTTAATTCGAAGCCTCGTTTTCTTATTTACTTTACCATAAAATTAAAAAATATTAATGGCTAATTTAAAGATTTTTTTGTTTAGTTTCTTCTGCTCTTAAATTTCCATCTACTTTTCCATCTTTTTTCCCTCTTGACAAAACAACAGGAGGATTAACTGCCACAACAACAACAACCTCTACTACAACTTCAACAACTTCTACCATTTCAACATTTTCTTTTGGACTTTCATCTAAACCGTCTTTATTTGGCGGTACTTCCTCTTCATTATTTTCATCTTCTACAACTGAAGCTACAAAAAATAATAATGGTTATTTTTAAATAAAATAAATTTAAAAATATTTTTTTCAAAGATAATGAAGAAGATGGAGACGATAAACCAGAAGAATTTACTCCAAAAGATAATTTTCAGCCAATTGTTCCATTGCCATCAAAAATTGAGACTAAAAGTGGGGAAGAAAATGAAGAGGTTTTTTTAGTTTTTAATTAAAGAAAAATTTAATTTTCTTTTTAGATTGTTTTTGAGGCACGTTGCCGTTTATTTCGATTTGATAAAGCTGATAAAGAATATAAGACGAGGGGAACTGGCGATTTAAAGGTTTTTTAAAAAATGTTTATTTAAACATGTTATTTTTAGATTTTATTTGATAAACAAAAAAATCGTTATCGTTGTGTTGCCCGCAACAGTGAAGGATTATCTAAATTGTTTGCCAATTTTGTACTTTTTGCCAATTTTAAAGTTGAGAAAAAAGAAAAGCCAAATTGCTTGATTTGGAGATGCAAGGTTTGTCTTAAAATTTAAAATCCTCCAAAAAAATTTTTTTGAAAAACAAAATTTTTAGGATTCCAGCGAAAACATCGAAGGGAGTGACGAAACTTTTTTGGCAAAATTTCGAGATGGAGAAACTGCTCAAAAATTTTCCAAGAAAGTGGAAGAAATTGTTTCTGGGTTGTCATCTGCATAATTTAAATAGGAAGTGTTTATTTTGCCGTTCTTATATGTTGTGAAAAAAATATATTGCTTGTTATCTTATGGATTTATTTAAATAAATAGTTTGTTTTTAAACATTTTATTTACTGAAAAATTTTAAAAAATGTGTGGTATATACATATTAAAATATTCTAAAAATATATTTCAAAATACACTCGATCTCAGTTGGACGTCAATTTATTTTTCGAACGTTACAAGTGTTAGATCGCTTGTATTAGAAAATATGAAGTGATTTTTGAGATTATTTTACAAGAGAATATTATAAATTATGTTGAGAGCGAATGAGGTTAGGTCGTTTATAAATTCATAAAATTTTTTGGAAGTTCTTTAAGAAAATCCTAATAAATAATTTCCTGGTGAAAAAACAGATTCTTTATAAATTTTAGTTACATTTGCGCTCTCAAAATAATTGAAAGTGAAACACATTTTTATACTATTAGAGAGATAACCGGTGATGTGCGTAAATTAAATTTTACAAAAATTGTCAATATTATAACGTCTTAGAAATTATAATTTACCCAAATTTTTCTTCAAATCTTTATTAAAGATGGGCCAAATTCAGACTTTAATAGGGTGTATTATAATTTCTTTGGGGATAGTTTCTAGTTATCGAGAAAAGCGTCGGAAATGTCTATTAAATTTTAATTAAAATCTTCAAACTTCCCATCATTTTAATAATTAATTTTCTCTTTTTTATTTAAATCATTTCTGATTCTTCCACAATATTATCATTTTGTTTTTGCTGTTCTTTTTGTTGCTGCTCTCTTTGAATTCGTTGTTGTTGTAATTGAAATTCTTCAATTTCAGTCCAAATCATTTGACGCCATTGATCTTTTTAATTATTTTTTTGAAAAGAATTTTCTCTAAAATAATTACCAATACTCAAATCTTGTTCTATATCCACTTCTATATGAGAATCAGCAATAGGTTCATCATTTGGATCGTGATATTGTTTAAAGTAGGGATGTTCCATAGCTTGTGCAGCTGTTGGTCTTTAAATATATGAAAAAAAATATACGACTTTTTAAGTATTATCAATTCCAAGGTGACAAAACTTTCGAATCAAAACTTAAATCCTTTACATGTAAGGACTGTTCATTAAAGCCCGGATGACGGACGGTATTTATAGGTATTAGTATTTTTCAGTTTTTTGGGTCTTTTATCTGTATTTCGATATTACGGTACGGTATAAAATTCGAGACTCAAGCCTCGATAGGTTTTAAACCATTCTATACTCGACAAAATAGAAATTACAAAATTTCCACTAAAGTTTGTAGTAAACCCCAATTAACAATTCCATATTTATTCAATTCCCTTACCTATAATCAGGATCTAAATTTAACGTTCTTTCAAGAAAATCAACAGCCTCAGGAGTTGCCGCTTGGAAAAAAGATTTAAAATTTTTCCTTTCAATTCTAGGCATATTTCTAATATAATTACGAGCTTCTTCTGACGAAATTTTCTTAGGAAATAAAAAAAATCTTTTTATTTTTTAAACTTTTTTACTTTCAAAAATTCTTCACTAGGAGTTCCACAAACAGACATTATACGTGTTAATTGGTCAATATCTAAAAAATATTTATTTAAAAAATATTATTTAATTTTACGATCAGCTCCAGGAAATAATGTTTTTCCAGTTATTAATTCTGCCATAATACAACCAACAGACCAAATATCAACTTTAAAAAAATTTAAATTATTTAAAAATTTAAGTCAATTCCCTCTCAATTACTCGGGGTACTGGTATTGTTTAGTTTAATTCAAAAAATGAAAATAAATAAAATTGAAAATTTTTTCGTCAAATTCTAACCAATAAATTAGTATATAATAGAAATATTTTCAAGAAATAATTTCTATTAAGGACACAACTAAGTGTTACAACTACAGCCAAAATAATGAAAACAAAAAATGAAGGAAAGAGCATAATCAAAAATGAAAATTTTTAGTCCCACTACGAATAAGGAAAGCCGACTTCCATTTTCCTAATCAAAAAAATTTTTTAATTAATTACTCAGAAAATCCCATGAATTTTCTTAAAAATTCTTCCAATAAAAAAAATAAATTTACCAGTTTGTGTATAATGCATCCAATTTAACATAATTTCGGGTGCTCTATACCAACGTGTAGCCACATACCCTGTCATTTCCTGATCTGCTTGTCTAGCCAAACCAAAATCCAAAATCTTTAATTTAAAAAAATAATTATTTTTAATTTCAATTTAAAAAATACTTTTAATTCACAATCTTCATTTACAGCTATATTTGAAGGTTTTAAATCTCTATGAATAATTCCTGCTGAATGAATATACTTTAAAAAAAGAATTAAAATTTTTTTAATAAATCAAAGAAAAACTTTTAGGGCACGTAATATTTGATAAACCAAAAATTGAATGTGATCATCACTAAGACGTTGAATCTTTAAAATATTTGAAAGGTCTGCACCCATTAAAATTGAAACAAAATAACTTTAAAAAATTAAAATAAATTAAAGTTTTTAAATTTAATTTTAAAGAAAATCGAAAAAATTAGCGAATTAAAAATAATTTTAAAAATCAAAAAATTTAAGGAGCGAGTGTGTAAAATCGAACTGACAAATAACAAAATATGCTGGAAAGGAATCCTGGCTTTTTTAGTCATACAAAAGTAAAATCAAAAATCATCGATATTTTCCTAAAAACAAATTATTACCCCCCCCCTCCTCGCGAGAATTTTTTTGAGCAAACACAGCCATTTTTCCTCAACAATATTCCCCAAAAAAAATAACTTTAAATCCCAATTTTTATATAGGTAGTTAAAATAAAACATACACATCCTCTAAAGTTTCAGCAGAACTATCAGGAGTAAACATATCATATAAATCAATAACATTTTCGTGTCTCATTAAACGTAAAAGTCTCAATTCCCTTTGTGTCCTTTTTGCATGGATTGGACTTTGAAATGGACGAGTAAATTTTTTAATTGCAACTCGATCACCGGTAGTTATACATTCAGCAGAGCTTAAAATTAATTTTCTTATAAAGGGGAAATAATTTTAAAACCAAACAGCTCCATAAGCACCAGTCCCAACGGGAGTAACTTTAAAAAATATTTATTAAAAAAATTATTTATTAAATTTACGTTTTTGATAACATTCAGGAATAACCCAAACAGATTTGTTTAATTCAATTGTATAAAATCCTGGTTTAACATTCGATTTTACATTTTGTTTTTGTCGTTGTTGAGGAGAAGGAAACATTTTATTATTAAATTATTTTAAAAATAATTATTTTTCGTTGTTATTATTTTTCATAAAAACAATTCCCAAGTTGCGTCATTAAATAAAAATTAGAAAATTTTATAAATCTGAAATTTAAAAATATTAAAGACTGGACAAAATTGAAAACTAAAAAAATTAACATCGGAGAGAACTAAAAAATTTATTTAATGTAGGAAATCATAATTCACTTGACTGTTATATACTTTAAATATGCTTGCATATTTATTAAACAGTCAAGAAGCGTTAGATCCTTTGTCAGTAAAATCTGGCTGTACAAATTATTTCGGTACATTAAAAAATACTTTCCAATCTCATTTAGGGAAAGTACTGACATTTTCTGTACCAATCATTTAGAGATCCTTTGCCTTCAAGGCTTTAGAATTTTTTAAGTTCAGAGCCAAAGGATCCCGAATAAAGGCTTTAAAGCCCCATTCAGAGTTGGAGATTAACACTAAATATTTAATAAGCCAGTGTTAATCCCTAAGACATTCAACCATTCTCTTAGGTTTCATCAAAAAACATTAACAGATGCCTTAAGGCAGGCCACACATTGCTTAAAAGTCTGTCCAAGCGTTCCTTTAAACATAAGAATCGATAGAATATTTTATTTGTACATTATTTAAAGTTGTTAATGCTCTCCTGCTCACCGCTGTAATACTTCTAAAAAACAAAAAATGTATAAATTATTTAAAAAGGAAAAGATATTTTTAAAAAATAAATATTAATTTTTAAAAAACAAAATAATTTAAAATTAAAATATTTATTAAAATTTTGAGCAAAAAATCATTTAAAAAAATTAAAAACAATTATTATGGCAATTAAAAGGCAATTTAAAGCTATATAAAATTGAGCAGATTAACAAAGCTAAAAAAGACTAGAATATAAAAAAAATATTGCATGTAAAACAAATTGAAAGGCAAAATGTTTAATTAAAATTAAGGCTTATCTTTAGTAATAAGGCTTCACAGGGAAGGAAAAAGGGTCGATTATTAATTAAAAAATATATTCTATAAAAAGAAACTAAAGAAACCTAATTAAGATCTAATCTCAATTTCAAATACCAAAATGAGGCTGAAAAATTCCAACCCCCAGTGTTTAAAAAGTAGTTATTAAAAATTTTTAAATTTAAAATTAATTTTAAAAAATTCCAAACTCAAAAGGAAACATATCGAACTGTATGTGACTTTTCGAAATAGGGTCAGGGCCAAAAAAGAAAAAATTGGCAATAGATTATCGACCCCGCTCTATAAGATGGTACAGAAATATATATACAATTTTCACATACAGTTCGATATGTTTCCTTGTCAGTATTTACTTTAATAAGGATGTAAAATTGAGTTTCGACTATACTTTTAAAAAATTAATAATTTTTATTAATTTTTTGTAACTGTGACTCCAGTTAAACTTCTTTTCCTTTGCCTATGTGCTGCAAATAAAGCAGCCTCTTCTTCACTAGAAGATCTTCGACGGGAAAGTCTTTTTTGATGTTTTTGACTGGCAAAAGCTATAGCACTAGATATACTGACGGTTGAACTATTTCTTTTACGTTTTGGAGATTGTTGTTTAAAATGAATATGGTGTTGTTGTTGTTGAGATTCTGTTTGTAAAAGATCGGCGACAGAAGGAGAACTTTTAACAGGAATTAAAAGAAAAAATATTTCAATTTACCTATGCATAGATACAGCACGAAGAGTATTATAAGGGGAAGCAACAAATGAAGGGGAAGGCTGTCCTTGTAATGAAAGAGTAGAATGGCCATGAACGCTTGAAAAAGAATTATTTAAAAAATTCAAAAATTAAGTTGAAATATGGGAGGAAATGGGCGGGAAATTCTATGGGAGGGAAAGGAATTTTAAATAAATTATCTTTAAAAATGGAGCACTATTCCACAAAAATTTGGCATGTTAAATTTTGTTACAAAAATAAAAAAATAAAGAACATACACAGGTGGAAACAATTTCATCTCTTTATTTGGATCAACCAAATAAGTTCTAGCATTTGGGTTCTCCATAATAGGTTGAACTGGCGGAGGCATTGGTTGATAAGGATTTACTTCATAAACAGCTCGAGGTTGCTATAAAATTTAATAACCATTTAATCCTTTTTTCTTTGTATAACCTGATAATGAGTTGTGTAAACAGTCACAGAAGCAGGTTGATCCCCATGATGGTGATGACGAAGTTTATCACTCAAAAACTTGAAAAAAGAATTATAATTGTTTTTAAAAAAAATTTTGTTTAAAATTTTTTGGAAGGTCAGAAAGTATTTAAATTTTAATAAAATCACAACTATTCATAGAGATTCCCACTAAATATTTAAATCGGTCATCACTCCTTCCAAAATCAAACCAAAATAAAATATTTACCCACTTAACCACAAATACATTACGTGTACAATAAATAAATGAACTAATAATCTTGGATTTTTTAATTAGTAAAAATTTTGAATTAAAATGAAAATAAGCCAAAAGACTAAATATCGGTCAGGAAACGAACCTGCGACCTTCAGGCAAAATAATAGCCTTTATATGTTAAAATAACAATTAATGGATTCTCCTCTCCTTGTGTTAATTCTCGATTTATGATCATTCTTTATGCAACAAGAAAATTAAGAAAAAATACCTGAGAAGTAGTAATCGATGCAAAAATAGCAATCAAAACCAATAAAATTCCCAAAGCCAACAAAATAGGTCCGGCTATTTGAACTGGAGGGATCATATTATTCGTAGCCTCTTCTTCTGTCCAACGCCAAAAAGGCTGTTGATAAATCAGAAAATACCCCAAATAAACCATCATAGCCCCTCCAAGCATAAAAAACATTCCAAATGCCCAAACACAAATTACAGCAGAACTGCCCCGATATTTACTTTAAAAAATATAAATTATTTAAAAATTAAAAACAAACAAACTTTGTTCTATAAGGGAAAAATCCAAAATGTGCCGGATAAAGTAAATCCCATCCTTTTGGATAAAAATAGAAAAAAGGGTCTCTTTGTGCCATAGGGCCAAAATGTATAACTCTTTGATTGCCAGTCCATTGCATTGGGTCTAATTCTGTTGGCCCTGTTTGAATTAAATCATCCCGTTTGTGTTGCTGCATTTGATGAAATCTGTCTTTAAAAATTAAAAAATAATTTTGAAAAATTAAAAATAAAATACTATGAGGACGTCGTTTCCGTTTTGCAATACTTCTATCAGAAGCAGTAGAAAAAAGCATGTGGGTACGAGTTTTGTCGTGAACATTGACTGATTGGAATCCTCTTCGTCTTGGCAACTGAAAAAATATAAAGAATAATTAAATATTTAATAGGTTCTGACCATTTTTTCATCACATTCAACAACTAAAAATAAAAAAATAAGAATAAAAATTCTTAATAAAAAACACATAGATCAGTGATGTCGAACCGGGTACAGCCCAAAAAGGCGCGCGACCATTATGGCGCAATGCCATAGCTTGGTGGAAAATGAACTGCCCTTGTCAATTTTGATAACAGTCTCCTTATTCGATGAGAGGAATCGTTTAATACCAAACTTGGTAAGATTAGGAAAGATTGGAGCAAGTTATGGCTTTGCGCCGTAATGGCCGCGCGCCGTTTTGGGCGTGTCCTAACAAAAACCACACTGAAATAAGTGGATTCGAACCGTCCGAAATCCAAGAAAAATCAAGACATTTCAGTGCGCTGAACTGAGAGCGAATAAAAAGCTTTTTTTTTAATTTTTTATCTTTATCCTTCTTTTCTTTTAAATTTGTATTTCAAAATTTCTTTAAATTTAGCCAAATTAAAAAAATTTTTATCAAATGGAACAGTCACAAAATTTAGACGAGGTAATTAATTTTTATTTTTTTTATTTAAATCTTAAGGAAACTCAAATAGCAAATGTTGAATTAAGACAGCGTTTTCTTCGTTTTCTTAAATGGTTGCCTAATAAAAATGTTGAAGCAAAAATGTTTGGTGCTAATTTAAATGGAGTTTTAACTGCTGTTGATGCTTCTAATTTTGAGTTTAATTTAGTTTTTTCTTTAAAAACCTTTAACAGAAAAATTTTTTAGTCATTTTCTGCTTAATAAAACTCCAACTGGTTTAGTTGAACATGCAGCTTTACGAACTCGGGATACAATTTATTTAAAAATTGATTTGCCAGTCAAGAAAAAGAATAGTTTGGAAGATATTAAAATGGAAGTTGTGCAACCTCAAAAGAATGAAAATAAAGAAGTTAAGTGTCAAATGGAAAATAAGGTTCTAGTTAATGTTTTAGTTATAAATCTATCCATCGGTTCCTATTTATTTTCCGTTAATAATCAAAATATCGGATTTATTCTAATAGTACCACATGTAGTTCTATTTTTCAACCCTCCATTTGGGTGGTTATATAGAGACTGTGGTTCTATTAGAATAAATCCGGTAATAAGTCAATTGTTGAAAGAAAGAAAAATTTTTGCCAAAAAAATTTTCTAATAATTTTAAAAATTCTTCAAATATTTCCAGATTACTCCAAAAGAAACTTCTATCAAACCAGAAGCTAAAAATTCTGAAGAAAATAATGCTGAAGAGATTACTGAAATGGAAGTTACTACTTCAACTAGTGAGATTTCTATTCCATTAGATAGTACAAAAAGTGAGGGGCAGAAGAAAAAACAAATGAGCGTAGCTGAAAGGATGACACGTTCTACGGCATATTATCTTGAACGAATTAAAAATTAAATAAATTTTTTTTTGAATATTATATTTTTGAACATTTGGTGATTTTAAAAATAAACTTTTAAAAAATAATGGTGAAAACCTTTCAAAAAAATCTGAACATAAGAATTATGGGATTTTATATAGAAATTAAAATTTATAAATTTGGGCATTTAAAAAATTAGACAATAGATGAATAAAAATACACGAAAGTAAAGATTTAAAAAAATAAAATTAAGAATAAATGGTCAAGTAGTGCAAACATTTATAACTCAAAAAAACTTTAAAAATCGAATTTCACTATGATCATATGCAGTAAAATAAACATTTCTATAGAGTTATAGAGGTTAGCACTTTAGTTTAAAGTCTAAAAAATTAAAAACATAAAAATAAGTTAAAAAATAGAGTCAAAAACTTCCAGGGAAACTTAATATCGGGGCTAGTTTTCCAATCTCATTAACCTGAATAGTCACTTGGTAGATTGCATACTTCTTCCGCCCGCTGTAGTCAATCCGTTCTGCTAAACGATGGAAAGTAGCAACATTTCGCACTCCTGGCCTGCACATTTCACGACAAATTCCTTCCCACAAAGTTCTCTGAATTAAAAAAATAAATAAAAATATTAAATTTCAAAAACAAACCTCATTCTCTGTCTTCATATTAAAACCACCAAATACTCCATAAACACAAGTCTGACGAATTCCGACCAGATGGCGAGGAATTTGATATAAGTTGCGAAGTTCAACAAGTCCAATCCAGGGAAAATCAGCATCTTGGACCTAAAATTTAGAAAATTAGAGAAATTGATTCAAAAGAACAGCAAGAGGAATTATTTTAAGATGGCTATTAATAAGGAAGAATCGTTTTCATAAATTTTCAAACCTCTTACTAACTCAAAAATATTTTATTTAAAAATTTCCAACCATAGCAAGTCCATTGCTTTGTCCAGTAATTATTCCACGCCTAAATTCCCTCATTCCATTTTCAGAAAAATGGGCATATAAACAACAGCAACCCTCAAAAGTTTCATTTTGGTGCAGTCTTTTTGCCTTCTCATCTGCAGGTTTTAATTTTTTAATTTCATCGTAGTATTGTCTGAAATTAAATTGAGAAGATCAAAAATAATACAAAAACCTCAATTCACTCATTACAAATTGAAAATCATCATTCAATTCAAGAAGTTGAAGTCCAACGCCATCTGTTGGCAATTTGCTGATCTGAACATGCACTACATGTTGTTTTGTTAAAATATCCGATGGGATAGGATACCGAGGAAGAGTTGTCAATATCTATATGGGAAGGAAATTACAATTTATAGGGAAAAATAAAAACCTCCTTCATATATTTACGCTCCTGCGAAGGCTTTTGATGGTGTAGGACATGTCGTTTAACCCAAATCTGGCCATTTTCAGAGTCTAAAAAATTACGATTTAAATTCTTAAATAAAATTTCACAACCAGGGGTTAATTTGAAAACATCATCCCAATACAGACGGAGAAAACCAATGAATTTGATTGGTTCCAAATGCGGCGTAGGCGTACTAGGCAGCTTCCCTCTTACTTCATTATATTCTTTTGTAGTTTTTAACATATTCATCTTAAAAATTACAATTAAAAACTACCAAAAAATTAAAAAAAACTAACAACATCTGTCAATAACATTTTTCTCTGCTCTGGAATTATTTCGAAAACTTTGTCGGCTAATTTTAAATTTTTGTAGATTTCCGCATTGATCTGCGGAGTCGAACTGACCTTAAAAATTAAAAATAAGATAATCCGTAGAAATTCCTTAATCGGAAATATTTCAATCCCCTCAACTAAAAACATACAAAAATATTTTTTTCTTCGCTGGATTCATCGATTGTAAGTGAAATGATGTCCGGTTCTTGCAATATAAACATTCGGCCACAATAACGGAACACTTCAAATTCATAACCTTCTGGCATTAATCGAGTGCAGAATAGCTCCCTCAACTAAAAAATTTACCTTAAAAAAATGATAAATAAGAAAAAGCATACAAATCTTGGTGTTAAATATTCTCCATAATTTTTGAAGTAGAGTTTATTGAGTACATTAAAAGTAAATTTGCCATTTTCTTTCCCATTGAAAAGACTGATTAGTTTATTAAGATTTTCCTAAAAATTAAAGTTGGAATTAAAAATTTAAATTAAATTAACTGACTCGTCTAACTTGATCGAATGGGTGCTTTGAAAAAAGAAATTCCCAAAAAGCATCATTGCGTAACTTGGAGAAGTCGTGTTTGTTGTATTTATTACCATACATTTAAAAATAATTTTATTTACCTAAAAAAATAAAGTTGAAAATGAAAATGCGGAATTTATATTTAAATAAGGAAAGGAGGAGTCTATCAAAAAATATAATCGTTATTTGTTTTTGGGTCAAATAAGAAAAATTCCCCTTTACTATTTAATCTCTGAGAATTTTGTGTTAGGCAATAAAGGCTTAAATAAAACACTAATAGATATCATAGTAGAATTCAAATTCGTGATTACTTTAATCGAAAATAAAAAAGTAAAAAAACTTTATTCAAATATAAAATATTTCTAAAAAAATATTTGACTTCTTTTCATTGATAGAATTTAACTTAAATTATTTTTTAAACAATTTTAACAATAACTTGAGGAAATGAAAAAGAGATTTCAAAAAGAACTTCAGGACATTTCTATAATCTAAAGAATTTTCTTTTATTTTTCAGCATCGATTAAATCGCAAACAATATCACAAATATCCAAACCATTTTGTATATTATCATATTCACCAAGGGGTAATTGAATATCAAATTCATTACAAATTTCATTAAATAACTTCAAAAAATTTTTATTTAAAAAATTCAAAATATATCTAACCTCCCTTTTTGAATTATTAATTCCAAGAGGTTCAAATCTTGCAAAAAGGCCCTTTTCTTTAATTAATTCTTCATTTATTGAAGGTTGTCTTTTAATTATTTCTAATATTTTTTGTTTAATTTCTTCACGATTTAATTGTTTCTTTAAAAAAAATTAAGGAAAAAAGGTAAAATTCCGTCATGTCCCGGAAACCGATTCAGACAAACAAGAGCTAGGAGAGCTGAGTCGAATGATACCAAAATTAGGTTCCGGTCTCACTTATGGACCGAGATATAGCGTCAAAATGGTCACATCCATAGGGGGATTTTTGGGGATGTGACCATTTTTAGCGCTATATCTCGGTCCTTGGGTGAGCCTGGGGCCTAATTTTTGTGTCGTTCAACTCAGCTCGTCGAGCTTTTTCGAACGACATATTGTTTATCTGATTTGGTTTCCGGGACCTATGACGGAATTTTTCCGTAAAAAATTATTTTTCAATTAAAAAATACCTTAAATTTAAATCCATATAATTCTTCAAATAAATTGTCATCAAATTCTTTTTTCGTTTTTATATTTCTCACATTTTTTAAAGAAATGTTTCTATTAAAAAATAAATTTTTTGAATTAAAGAGAAGTGAACAAGCCTTTCTATTTTGAATTTTTGAAACAGAAAAAAATATTTTTAAAAGAGAAAATGACATTTAATACTAAAAGGAAAAATTTTTTTGATTAGAGAAAATGAATTGAGGAATTTAAATGAAGAAATGCTTCAATTTTGAATTTAAAAATTTTTTTTTAATTTATTCTACTTTTTATTTAATTTGCTTGTTCAATTTTTGATTTTTCCCTTTCCTCCTCCACTTCTTTTTTCTGTTCTGCTTTCTTTTGTCTAATTGTTTTTCTTTCATTTGGAATAAATAATTCTTTACAAATATGGCTATGAACATCTCGAAGAGTTTTAAAATCCAAAAAATGTCCATTGTGCATTTCTACGTCCAATTCAGTTTCAACAAAATCTAAGAACTAAATGTGATTTTTTTCGGTAATATTCAAACTGACAGACCCCTTTTTTTCTCTCCAAGTTTTCCTATATATCTACAGAAAAGTCAGATTTTTTCCTTTCGCCCATTCCAATTGTCTTTCTAATTCTGCTTACAAACAATTGAAAGGAATTAATTTTTATTCCCCCTTGGATGGAAGAAAGGAAAACTGGGATGGAAGAAGGGAAGAGGTCTGGTCATTCTGCAAATATATAGGAAGAAATCTGGGGAAGAAAAATGGGAACTGTCAGGTTCAATATTACCATTTTTCTTTAAATTTCAAAAAATAAATTTAAAAGAAACAACCTCATCAATATCAGTTAATTTAATCCCCATATCCCAATGCATTTGTGAACCAAGATTAAACAAAAAATCCCTTCGTTTATCAAATTTATATAAAATAGCAATTAATCGTTCTTCTACTTCTTTTGATGTTTTTGGTTTTTCTTTCTAGAAAAAAATTTTTTTTAATTATAAAAAAGTAAATAAACCTTAAAGTTAAATCCAAAAGTATTTTCAAATGCTGAATTGTCAAATTCATCTGCAATTTTATTTCTTAAATTAGATAATGAAAATGTTCTGATTTGATGCACTTTTGGGTATTTTAATTTATTAAATAAATGACGTGAAATTATTGCATATGAAAAAGAAATCATCTAAAAATGCAAAAGCTTTTTAAAAAATCCCTATGGCAAATAAAGACGGTGCTCTGTAGTCTCGTCAGAGGTTAGTTTCGTCAGAGGACATTTTCGTCAAAATTAGTTCCGTCAGAGGTCCTTCTCGTCAGAGGTCAGTTTCGTCAGAGGGTTTCTTCGTCAGTAAGGTTCCCTTTTTAAAAATCTTATTAAACGGCAGTAATATGACTTATACTAGATTATTTGATTCTGGATCGATTTTGGCAAATGATGTGTCATTCGAAAGACCTCGGTAATAGTCGGTTTCGTATACCCCCTCCTTTTTCCTTCCTAAAAGTATTAAAAAATGGTCAGTCAGTCTTAGGTTATATAACAAGTCGAGCTGTGTCGAGTAACACCAAAATCAACCCCCGGTCTTAACTTTGGGCCGAGATACAGACAAAAATCCTGCACAAAGCGAGCTGATTTGCAAAAGCGTCTCCTCGAATACAATAGGATTACTTTACGTCATAACTCTGTCAAATCTTGTTCAAATACGTTGATTTTGATGTCATTCGAATCAGCTCGACAAGCTCTTTCGAATGAGTTATTAATTGATTAATCGAATTTTTAGCCCAATAAATAAGCTTGGTCCACCCATTGATTTTTCAATTTTCGGGGGTCTGTATCTCGGCCCAAAGTTAAGACTGGGGGTTGATTTTGGTGTCATTCGACACAGCTCGACTTGTTATATAACCTAAGACTGACTGACCATTTTTTAATACTTTTAGGAAGGAAAAAGGAGGGGGTATACGAAACCGACTATTACCAAGACCTCTAAAAACTAAGTCGAATTAGTTTTGGAAGAAGTTTATCCGACATTCCGGGACCGAATTAAAGACTCCTGAATCCTGAAAAATCACATGGAGGCATCACCTCGTCGCGCTCGAGTCACTCGTCGAGCTGACTCGAATGAGCTATCATTTGTATACTCAAATTTTTCACAACAAAAATCAGCATTTCAGAGCTCTTTCGAATGAGCTCTTTCGAACCCAGAAACAAATAACCAAGTATGAGTCATAATACTACCGTTTAATTATACTAGTATTTTTAAAAAGGGAGCCTTACTGACGACAAAGGCCTCTGACGAAACTCATCTCTGACGAAAAACCCCTCTGACGAAACTGACCTCTGACGAGAAGGACCTCTGACGGAACTAACCTCTGACGAGAATGTCTTCTGACGAAACTAACCTCTGACGAGACTACCGGACACGGTAAAAGACAGGTTAAAAGAAATTGAGAATTGACCTTAGGGTGACAAAATCAAGGATTTTCTATCCAAGTTACACCCCAGCAACTCCAAAAAACAAAAGAAGTGACAAAGTCTATACTTCGTCACCAGGGCTGTGCGCCAAAATTTTCTGGTGAAACGCTAAACGCCAATTTTTCAAATTTTTAAAACACGCCAAACGCAAAACGCCAAAAATCGGCCAAAAATGGACGCCAAACGCAAAACGCCAGATATTGAAATTTTTGAATATCAAATGTCAGAAATCATTCTTTTTTAAAAAATTCAAGAAAAATGGGTAATAATCGAACCGGATTTGTAGGGATATCGAGAGATTTAGAGGTAGTGATATTTTCCTTGCCCGCCAGAATAAAGGATTTGAATGGGCTAAAAGGATTTTAGAGCTGACTCTTGTTTTTTATTAAAAGGATGAAGGATATTAGGGGATTATAGGAGTCCTTTAAGCGCCGCGGCGAAAATTTTGGTATTTTGGAAGGTCAAGAAGCCAAATTTCTTCTTTTTTTATGCGCCGCAGGTAAAAATTCTGAGAATTTTGGAAGGCTGTAGCCAGAAAAATTCGATTTTTTTAAATATCTTTCCTCCATTTATTTAAAAAATTTCCATCATTAGGGGTGTATAATTTTGGCGTTTTGGCGCGCCAAAAGACGAAAATCACGCCAAACGCAAAACGCCAAAAATCGGCCAAAAATGGACGCCAAACGCCATGACGCTCAGCCCTGTTCGTCACAGCATAAAACAAAAAATTTAAGTTGATCTTTTGGGTTACAGTTCTCAGCGTTAACATTTTGGCTATTTTCTGTCAGTTACAAATTTGATGACTTTTAAAATTTTCTGTTTTTTAATTTCAGGGTTAAATTCTCGGTACTATTGCAATTTCCCGTCCTTGTCTATTTTGCACATAATTAGTGTTGGTGCCGAGAAAACCCTCCAACCGTCGAATCGGGGGCATCGATTCCCCCGATCGAATCGGGCATCGAATTCTAGCCTGAGAAGACTCGATCGGCCCTTCCGGTATTAGTACCAAAAACGGTATTAGTACCAAATTCACTTACAGTGCCGAAAAAGAAGATAGCGTCAGACGCACAAATTTTCCCTTCATCAGATTATTAAAAATAATAATTATTTTCTTGAAAGCGAAAATTCCAACAAATTTGATGAAAGGAAGATTTGTGCGTCTGGCTCTATCTGTTTTTCCGGCAATGTATAATAAAAAATTTAAGATGGACAACTATCAAAATATCCAACAAAAAGTCTGTCTTGTAGTTATTGATGGATGGGGACTTTCCGATGAACAACATGGGAATGCAATTGCTAAAGCTAAAACGCCTGTTATGGACAAACTTTGTTCTGGAAATTGGCAAAAATTGGAAGCACATGGTCTTCATGTTGGATTGCCGGAAGGCTTAATGGGAAATTCTGAAGTTGGACATTTGAATATTGGAGCTGGAAGAGTTATTTATCAAGTAAATATTTGATTATTTTCTAATAATTATTAAAAACTTGAGGATATTGTTCGAATTAATTTGGCTGTTCAACGAAACGAGTTTGTTACAAATCCTCAGATTGTTGCATCAGCTGAGCGTGCAAAGAAGGGGAGTGGTCGATTGCATTTATTAGGACTGGTTTGTCACTCAACCTTCATTCAAAACTTTCCAAATTTTTTAGGTTAGCGATGGTGGTGTGCACTCTCATATTGATCATCTCTTTGCATTGATACGTGCATTTAAACAATTACAAGTGCCAAAGGTTTTCATTCACTTTTTTGCTGATGGTCGAGATACTTCGCCATCAAGTGGAGGTTTGCAAACATTTTTATAAAAAAGATATTATTTTTTAACAATAGCTGGTTATCTTGAACAACTTCTTCAATTTATCTCTTCGGAAAAGTACGGAGAATTGGCTACTATTACTGGGCGTTATTATGCAATGGATAGGGACAAAAGATGGGAGCGTATTAAGGTTTTATAACTGGAATGTTTTGTATTATTCCTTTCTTTTTTAGATGGCTTATGAGGCAATTGTTGGAGGTATTGGACAAAAAGCCACCGTTGATAAGGCTGTCGATGTTGTTAGAGAGCGATATGCTCAATCTGAGACTGACGAATTTCTGAAACCAATTGTTTTTTCGGACGATGGGCGAGTAAAAGGTTGTTTTAAAATTCTTTAATTTATTAGAAAAACTTTTTTAGATGACGATACTCTTATTTTCTTCAATTATCGTGCTGATCGTATGCGTCAAATTTGTGAATGTTTGGGTCTCGAACGTTATAAAAATCTTAATAGTTCGGTTCCTCACCCTAAAAATATTCAAATCAGTGGAATGACCCAATATAATAAAGAGGTTTGCTTTAGAAATCTTTAATATCTTTTCATTCTCTTTAAGTTTCCATTTCCATCGTTATTCCCTCCTGTGACTCATACTAATGTGCTTGCTGAATGGCTTGCTTCTCAAGGAGTTTCTCAATTTCATTGTGCGGGTAATTGAATTTATATAATATTGTAATTGATAATTTTACTCTTCTCCTTCAGAAACTGAAAAGTATCCTCATGTTACCTTCTTCTTTAATGGTGGTCGAGAAGTTCAAGTATTTTTAGTTTTTTATTAGTTTAATAATCTGTCGCTTGTTTAGTTCCAAGATGAAGAGCGTTGTATGGTTCCATCACCAAAAGAAGTTGCTACATATGATTTAAAACCCGAAATGAATGCTGCTGGAGTTGCTGAAAAAGTTTTAAAATTACAACAAAAATTAATTAATTTTTATATTTAAGATGGTCGAGCAAATTGAGTCAGGCAGGCATCCGTTTGTTATGTGCAATTTTGCGCCTCCTGACATGGTTGGGCACACTGGTAAATTTGAACCTGCCGTCAGAGCATGTGAAGCTACTGGTTAGTTTATTCCTTTCAGGATTTCTTTATAATTTTAAATTTAGATGAGGCAATTGGAAAGATATTCGAAGCATGTCAATCTTACAATTACGTTCTTATGGTTACTTCCGATCATGGAAATGCTGAGAAGATGATTGCTCCCGACGGTAGTGAACATACTGCACATACCTGCAATTTGGGTTTGTTTTTGTTTAAATTTTATATTTTTTTAAATTCAAATTATTTTTTAGTCCCATTTACTTGCTCTTCCAAAACATTTGTTTTTAAATCGACTCCACCTAATGGAGATGATGGCAAAGAACGTGCACGAGCCTTACGTGATGTTGCACCAACTGTTCTACAATTAATGGGCTTACCTGTACCGCCAGAGATGGATGGAGTTCCTTTACTTGAACAGAGAGGATAGGAAATTAATTGACAATTAGGAAATAAATATGAGCTGCTCTTGCAAGCAATTACAAACATTTTAGTAAAACGAGTAATTTTTGATATATATTTAGAAATCTCTGTTATAAATTAGTCCTGAGAATTTTTTTTAGTTGTTCTTTTTATTGATGATTTAATTTTGGTCTTTTCTTTGATAAATGTTGAGATATTTATTTTGAATATTAGAATATGTTTTTATCATCATTTATTTTACAATTTTAATACTATTTTTAATATATGACAGATTTACAAAAAAGAAAATGGGAACACATTTCCTGATTGGTCTTCGCACTGACAATTTTGTTATTCTTGCCGCGGACAAAAATATGTATATGTATGGCGCTCTTAAACTTTCAAAAGGTTTTTTCTTTTCTGTTAAATGGGTCTAAATTTTTTAGAATATGAGCGTGATTACAAACTTGGAAAACGTCTTTATATGATCTGTGGAGGGGAGTCTGGAGATATGGATTCTTTTGCAACTTGGGCGAAGGCTAACATTGATCTCTACGAACGTCGAAATGGTCTGATGTATTTCTTTTATTTCAAAGCTCTTTAAAAAGGTTATGAAATGCGTCCTCATGCTGTGCAGCATTGGTTGCGAAAATCTATGGCTGAAAATTTACGTTCTGAGGATATGTGGCGTGTAAATTGCATTATTGGTGGTTATGATTTACTCGACAAAACAACGTTTATGAGTATGATGGATCATTATGCGACTAATTTGCCATGCCAGGTTTTAATATTAAAATTGTGTACATAATAAAAATATTATAATCTTAATTATTTCTAATTTAGGATTACATGTTTTCTGGCTTTCCTGGCAATTTTGGATACTCGATTATGGACAACCTTTACAAACCGGGTATTTCCTTTATTCATTTTCTAATACTAACCTTCACATTATTTTTTAATTCCAATAGATATGACAGAAGAGGAGGGACTTGATGCTGTAAAGAAATGCATTGATCAATCTGCTAAACGTTCAATTATTCATTTGACTGGTTTTCGTGTGATTGTTATTAATGCTGAAGGTTCAAAAGTTATTGAAGGGTTTAAACCGGAAATCTAAGCAGAATTCATTTTGTTGTTATTTTGAGTTTGATTCTATTTAAATAAATTTTGATAAATTGTACATATATTTTAACATATTGCATATTTAATATTGTTTCTAATACATTTGTTTGTACTTTTTTTCTTTTTCTAAAACGTTCTAAATTTATTCAGTTAAAAATAATTTCAAATAATAATGGGAGATAATGATAATTCAGTTAATCATTCGACTGCCGATAGTGAACAACACCCTCAACATTTAGAAAATCAAGTTTCGGTACCTGATGATATTCCTCTTCCAGTTCCTCCACTTGCTGAGATAACTGAAGAAAACCAAGCTTGGATGAAAGCTCAAGAAGCACTGCGTTCTATTGGGTCGAAAAATACTTATAGTGCGCAACAAGACACTTATGCTTCTGCCTTTCCACGAAATTATGGCTGGCCACCCCAAATGGGCGGATCAACAATGTACTCTACAAGCGTCTACCCTTCTCATTTCGCAGGTGCTACTGGTTTCAATCCTTACTACCAATACCAACAAAACAGCCGATTTCCCGTACAATCGAGTGCATCTTATAGGCCTATGACTTCTTCAACCTCTAATATTGATCCATCAAGTTTGGTACCAGTCCCGGTGAATGCTCAGCCATTTCCGCCGCACATCGCTTCAGGTTTACATTGTATTCACTACGAACTTTAATTTGTTATTCCAAATTGATTGTGTTTTTATATTTCCTTTATAGGTTTGCAGCAAAGTCCTCGCCCATTTAAACCTATCAGATTTATGCTTAATCCTGGTGGTATTACTGTCTCCCCATCAAGACCACCTACACCTCAACAATTTCAAACGCAAAAATTTCTTGGATCAACTGGTGTAAATGCATATCCGAATGACTTGAAGTAAGTTTTATTATAACGTGATAGTATTAAACCTTCCCTTACAGAAATTATATTGAACGTGCTTACCAGGCTATTGAAGGCAAAGAAGATCGTGAAAAGCTAGAAGGGTATTTAAAGTTACGCGTTGAGCCTTTGTTAAAATCTGGCGCTGTTTATGCCGTGAATTGGGTTAATTTTATTTAGGATATTTATTGTTTTAGTCTTTTTATTTAAATAATATGATCTTTAAAGTTTATAGCAAATTTCGCCCGTTTTAGGCTGCCGAACCCTTACCCCACGAATTGGGCTTTAAATTAAAAACTAGTTGGACCCCAAGTTGTACTCTAAAGAATCAACAGCAAAAACCAGTGCAATCTACCGGGAGCAAAGCCCCAGAAGGATCTTGGAGGAAAGAGACTCCGCAGATTACCAGAAGGTTTAATTTTTTAAATATATGGCTCTATCTCTATTACAATATTCAACACAAAACAAAACCGTCCACTATAAAATGTAACCGACAAGTATTCTTTCTAGATTATCCCCTAATTTTGCCTTGCACAATTATGAATTACTTAATCATATCCAACTTTTCAGTCCTGCTTTGAATGGACAAACTGTGCAAGTGACCATGAATAGCAATGCTGGTTTATATGCGCCGAATGGTTCCGGTACTTCCTTCTTATCATCGTCAGTTGCTTCTTTTCATTCTGTCCCTGTTCATGATCACTTACCTTCCCTCTCAAAACGTAGCAGAAGTCGTTCTCCTCTTCGCGATTTTGATCAACGAAGTATTCAAAGTGTCCAAACTGTCTCTTCCTCTTCAACTACTACAGTTGAAATGAAGCCATTGACTGTAAAGCAAGGAAATCGAGCCGCAGCTTTTGGTGCTCAAATGGATTACAAATGGGAGGATTCTCAGCATCAAAAATATCAGCAATTAGATGATCCAAAAAATGTATTTTTTAAAAATATGTCTAAAATTTTTTAAATTTCTATAGACAATGAGCAAAAAAGAAAGGAAGAAGTTGAAAAAACTTCAAAAGTTTCAAGAAAAACATCAGCGTTTGGAAATGGAGGCCTCAAAAAATCAGCCAACATCTACCTCTAACAACGCTTTTACTTCATTTACTCCAATTGAAGTTTCTCCACAAAAGTGGCAGGTTTAGAAATAATTTTTGTTTGAAATTTTTTAATTAAAAATTCCCCTATAGATTGATATGCCAAGTGAACGTAAAATGGAACGGGCAAGACGTTTTGCTGCCAGCGACGATCGGTTTGGGACAAGAGGCCCGAATAGACGACAACAAAAAAAGTTTAAAGATTAATTTTTTATTTTAATATATATTTTTTAGTTATTCACCAATCCCTCAAAATTTATTTGTTACTTCAAATGAAATTTCGCAAAGTTTTGTTGGCTTAAATATTGTTGGGACATGTACCGATATTGGTAACTTTTGAATATTTTAGGTTGCCGAACCCTTACCCCACGAATTGGGCAAGGCTTCGGCAGCCTAAAAACCAAATTACCCAAAAATAATAAATACTATATTTTATTATTTTAAGAAAAATCTTTCTTTCGTTTAACAACTGCACCTGATCCTAGCCAAGTTAGGCCTCCAAATATTCTTTTACATTCATTGGAAAATGCAAAGAAAAGATACAAAGAAACACGTGATTATCGATATGTAATTAATTTAAATATTTTTGGAAATTATTTTTTTTAAATCTATCTTTCAGGCCTCAGATCAATTAAAAAGTATTCGACAAGATTTAATGATTCAAAATATTCGGGATGCATTTACAGTTAAAGTATATGAGACTAATGCGCGTGTGGCTTTGGAAAATAAAGATAGAGAGTTGGTTTTTTTCTGTTATTTGCCTTTTAGATTTTTTTATTTCTTCTAAGTTTTAGTTCTCCATAACGGTTAATTTTTTCGATTTCTTCTTATAAGTTCAAACAAAATTACAGCGACCCTAAGTGTATTTGTGGTTGAGTGGGTAAATTTTAGTTTTGCCCCGTAAATGGAAATAATAAATAATGTTGGGAAAATGAAGAAAAGTTATCCATTCTCTGATGGCGATTGCAGTAAGCATTTCTTGTTTTACATGTGATCAGTCCGGAGGAAAACATAAATCCCGAAGCTGATTCCCGACATTTTTTACTAGGTCGGTTCATAAAAAAGTTCGTTCTACAAAAATGGTTATAGAATTTTTTGCAGATGTTCAAAAGCTGTGAAATTTTGCAAATGAGAATTTTTGGTTCGGTATTCAGGGAGTTCTAATCTCCTAAAAAGTTGTTATCGAAAACTATGTTACACATCCCCCCAAAAAAGTGTTTTTTCTAACTTTGCGTAAAATCATCCGATCTTGATGATCTAAACGGTTTTGTACATAACATATATGATTTATGACTAAATACGAAGAATAAAGTCTGTAGATGGTGTCTAACCCGGAATTCGACATTTCAACATTTCTGAAAATCGACATTCCCGTTTATGAAAAATTCGGCACTTAGGCCCTCCTGATAGAGATTTTTAAGAGCTTTCGAATCATATATTACAATAGATATTACAATTACATATGCTCTAGAGGGCTCGAACCCCGATGGTTTTCAGATCTTCGGTGTTTTCGACCACAACTCACTGAATACCGAACCAAAAATTCTCAAATTTTGGGGTCTATTAGGAAACACTTGAAAGAATAAATTTGCAAAATTTCAAAGCTTTTCAACATCTAGAAAAAATTCTATGACCATTTATGTAAAACGAACTTTTTTATGAACCGACCTAGTAATTCCTAAAACAATAATTCCAAAAATATTTATTTTCAGAGAATTCAACCAATGCCAAAACCAACTAAAACAATTATATAAATTAGTGCCAAATTGCCCAAATTGTTGGGAATTTACTAGTTATCGTCTTCTATACTACATTTATATGAAAGAAACTTTGGGTAAGAAATCGAATTTTAAAAAATATTTTTTAAAGTTATTTTGAAAATTAAATTGATTAATTTAAAGACGTTGCCTATTTGTTGGATGAACTTGTCCCAACAGCAATTTCTGATGAATGTATGGGATTTTCACTTATGGTTTGCTTTTTTAGATAATAAAAGATATATTTATATTTTTAAAGATTTGGGATGCTTGGTCTATGGGTAATTATATAAAATTGTTACGTTTATACGCAAAAGCTCCAAAAATGTCAGGTAAAATAAAAATAAAAAATAATTTTAAAATTGAGAATTTATTTTTTTAGGTTATGTAATGGATATGTTTATTGATAGAGAAAGAACTGAATTTTTGATCTCAATAATTAAAGCGTAAATTTTTATTTTAAAATTAAAAATATTTTTTAAAAAAAGGTTTCGCCCTGATATCAAACTTTCATTATTAATTAATTGGTTACAACTGGAAAATGAAAAGGCCCTTATTGAATTTTTGAAACAAAGAGGTATTGAAGTTGATGGGAGTGAAGATGTACTTGATTGCAGGAAATATGCCAATATAAATATTAAGTTCTAAAAATATTTTGTATAATAAGGGATTTTGCTTTTCTTCGAACTGAAGCGGGAAATTTTTTGAGAACTAGACAAAAAACTCGGCTTTTTTTGGCACGCGGACATATCGGGATATTTCAATGTACGAACAGTTACCCTACTGATTTCGGGACCTACGGCCACTGGGTTTTTAAAAAATATTTCTCTGTGGCCTAAAATCCAAAAAAATTTTTTGTCATTTTGAAACATATTTTCTATTTCGAAATGTTCTGAGTCAAGGTTAGCGAGGCCCGACAGAAAGGGAATCCGAAGAATTAAATAAAAGGCTCTAGGTTTGGAAGAAGCAATTTCCCTAATTTTATCTTTTTAATTTCCTCCTACATATGTTTATTGTGATTTGATCATCTAATATTGATTATTTAATACTTTTTTATTCAAAATGAAATAATCAAATGTTTTAGATACTTATAAACAATTTTCTGTTTTGTTTTTATTTAAATGTGAATAGATAAATAAAAAAATTATAAATATTTTTTTGTCAATTTTTTGGTGTTGTTGGAGTAACTGTTGGAGTTAATAAATATGAAAGAGTTGGGAAAGAGCTTTTAAACCTTGAAATAAATTTTTAAATTATTTTTTTTAATTTAAATATTTTTTACGATCTTGGACGAGGGACTGGTACTTTCATTATTTGTTTTTCATTGTTCTCTTTTGTTTGATTTAAATTGTTGGTATTTCTTGAATCCTCAATTTCTTTTAAAGATTTTTCAGCTTCTATTAAAGGTGAAGATTCTGAAGGAGGAAATTTACTGTTTATTTGTTGATTTGATGTTAATTTAATTCCAAAATATTTTCTTTCATTGATTAAATGATTTTTAAATTTTGTTAAATTTTCTTTATAATTTGGATTATTATTAATTTCATTCTGAAAAATAATTTTTATTAATTAAACATTTAAATGGATTGAGTAAAAATTAGGTATTCCCTGGCAGGTGGTGGTCTAGAGGAGAAATTTCGGGGATGTGTTTTCTATATTAAGGGATCTTCAAAAAAGTTAAGATCCCATATTTAGGAGGCAGGGACGAGGTACATTCTAGGGATGTTACGGGTTGAGAAAGTCCGGGGACTATATTCCAAATAATACATCTTTTTTATTTTCATTCCTTTCGATTGTTGCTTTCAATCTCAACTTTTTTTAAAAATTATTTTTTAAAATTTTACATAAAATTCTTGAATACTAGGCAATAATTCCTTTTCAATTAAAATATTCTTTTTCTCCCCCATTTTATCAAAAATAAATTTTCTTTTAACAAATTGTTCATTATTTAATAATTTTTGAGAATGTTCAATCCAAAAAATATTTTCTTTGTTATCTTTAAAAATTAAAAATATTTTTTTTTCAAAAAATCTCTCCCTCTAAACCTCTATTCTTTTTTTCAATAATTATTGAAGAATTTTCTTTTTTTATAATTATTTTATTTTTAAATAAAAATAAAATAAATATTTTAATTAAATATTTAAATATAAAAATATCTATTGGCAATAAAGGGGATAATAAATAACATAAATATTCTAATAATTCAATTGAATAATTTGTTGTTGTTAAATTTAAAAGTAAATAATATAATAAATATCCAAAAGCAAAAATTGAAAATAAACCCTTTAAAAATATTTTTCTTTTTAAATTAACAGAACTCACTCTAAATTACTCCCTTAGGGGTAAAAAATTGTTCATAATGAGGTTATTTTAAATAGAGATCGGACAAGGACGAGATCTTGAACAAAAATATCGGTTATCGATGTCCAGATTTTTCAAGATATTTTTCGAGATACTCACGTTCTTCTACGACACACCCAGTTAGTGATGTTCGAGACTATCGGTCTCGGTTCACGAGTCGGGGTTGATTCCCGGCCTCGGTCTCGATTCTAGGCTTTTTTTTAATCCCGAACACAACCAGTCCGGTCTCTAATCTTAAATAGGAGTTATCGCTTAAATAGGAGTACTCCTCCATCCCAGTGGCCAACCAAATTAAAAAAAACTTGACTTAAATAGAGGTGTATCTAGTTTGTGGGTGTAACTTATAGGTGTAGGTCGAAAGTTTTTTTTATTTAAAAAAATCTACATAAAAAATAATTGTTGGAATTAATAACAAAAATAATTTAAAAGTTAACCCAAAAATTGCAAAAGAATTAATAAATATTAAAATAAAAATAAATAATTTTTGAATTGGGTTTTCATTTTCTATTAAAATTAAAAATTGAATAAATTGAGAAGAAAATATTGTCCAAGAATTTGTTATAAATCCAATTATTAATAAAAACCAACAAATTGGCTAAAAATTAAAGTTAAGTTTTTTAAATTAAATGTACATATATTTTATATAATTTTTTAAGAATAAAATTTTTAAGGAATCCGGATCGAAACGAGATCTTACATAGATGGTTTAAAAATATTTTTTTTCTTCAATACATATGATCGGAAAAACATGTTTTGTATGCCTTTTTTCTGCATTATTTTTATTTCTTTTAGTGCATATTTAAAGGCTCTACTTATTAGTCTTTTCTACTTTTTCCTTGGGTTATTATTGCGGTTTCCAGTTTTAGAATCTAGACCAACTAAAAATTTCCTTTAGAAAACTAAAGGAAAAACATTATTTTTTTGATGAAAATTAAAATTTTTTCTTAAAATAATTTTCCCCTAAAAAAGAGAAATATAAATATTTCAAATATGAATTTTTAAAAAATAAATTTTCAAACAATAGTAAAATCCTCTTGCTCAGTTTTCTTGGGAAGTTTCCACCATTTAAGTTTTCTTTCATTTTGAAGTGAACGTAAAAATAATGAAATAAACTATTTAAATTTAATTTAAAATTTAATTATTTAATTTATTTACCCATTCATTGTCCGGTAAATTATTTTTAAATTTTTTTCCATTTAAATTTATTAATTCTTTTTCCTCCTCTTCTTCCTCAGTTTCATTATTTAATTTTATAATTGTTTTATTTTCACATATTGCTAATAAATTATTTTTTGGGGGAGATTTAATTGAAGGATTTAACATTTTCTTTTAAAAAAATTTTAATTTAAAATATTTGGTAATACTCCGGCTGAAACCCCCTTTTTTCTGTTTCTTTGAACATTTTGAGCTTTTTTACTCGACATATAATTTATTATATATCATTCGAAAAAGCTATCGGGTTCTGAACAAAAAGCGCTTCTTAACAAAATTATGAAGCTAAATCCTCTATGGACTTGCTTTTTGTGACGTTGAAAAGGATTAAAACAAATGCTCATTACTATGTTGATTTAAGTCAGATTTTGATGATTCTAGTGCCGTTGGATTCAGCTCGAAGAGCTCTCTCGAATGTTTATTATTTGTCGTAGAAAATGAAAAAAATAGAACAGAAAAAAAGGGGAGGGAGGGGGGCGTCAGCCGAAGATTTTTTAAAAATATTTTCCTTTAAAAAACCTTTTCTTCTTCTACTTTACAATAATTACTTTCATAAAAACATTCTTCTTTTTCAGATATTCTTTCTAAAATATTTATGTTGTTGTTATCTTTTGTTAAACGTTGTTGTTTTGATAATTTTCCGAAATTAATTAATTCTACTTCTGACATTTATTTTTAAATATTTTTTGAAGGAATATTCGCGCACTAATTTATTCTATATTACCATGGGAACTGATACTTTTTTACTTTTTATGAGAGAAAGTTAAAAATTAAATGGAAAGATTAATTACAACCGAAAAGAATTAGAAACTGTGTGTATTCGTTTTAAAGATGTCGGGTTATTCGAAGTATTTAGGCAATACCGATATGACGGACACTGATAGAGTATAAAATGGTTTGAAGATGAATATCGAGTATAGAACTTTTCGAAAGACTTTCAAAACATCGAGTACGCATGTAGCAACAATAAACACAGTTTAGCAACCTGCTCTATCGCAACAAGAAAAATAAAAAAAAGGAATCCGTCAAGTATATTTACAACTTATATAGTAGCGCTTCTGATAAGAATCTCCTATATAGTAGTTAGCGCTCTCACAAGAATCTCCTGCTAAAAATTTTTTGTATAAAAAGAGAGGATTTTTATCATCAAATCAACCCAAAATCAACTCATAAACTCGCAAGGCTACGCCTGTCTTCGTTCACAAGCAAAGTTCGTTCACCGTCAACTAGGTCTGTCATCAACCGAAGATGGTTAATGCATGGTTTTGCCTGTTCTACGCGATCGTGTTCTTCGTCTCTGGCTTCGTAAGTTTAATTTACTTTTTTTCTTTAATCAAAATTCCTCCTCTCTTTTAGCTAACAAATCATTTTCTTTTTTTTTCAGTATGCAAACAGCTACTTGCGCGAGGAGTACGGTGTCGAGATCGATCTGAAGGGCATCGTGAAAGAAGCAAAGAAGGCTGGCCCCTCACCATCCAAGAAATCAGCGTCTTCCAAAAAGTCCTCGTCCAAGCGCTCCTCTTCTAAAAGGCGTGGGGCATCTACCTCCAAGGCCAGCAGCAGCAAACGCGGAGGCTCTCGCAAGGGAAGTAAGAAGTCGAGCAGCAGCAAGCGTCGTTCTTCCAGTCTGCCACCACCAAAGAAGCAAATTCCGACACCAAAGGCTATTGGCTCTGTTGCTGCATAAATGGCTTGAAGGAAGAGGATGAATGTAGATGAAGACAAGGAGGATATATAAATAGGAAATAAACTCATCTAAATAAATTGTTTATATCCCATAATATATTGTATATTTGGTTTTGTAATTTCCCCCCTTATTGTTCTGCTATTATGATTGTTTTGTAATAATGTGGTTATTGTTTATGTATTGGGTAATTATTGTAATAAATTGTTTAAAATGATTTGTGTGTGTTTGGTCTGGAGAGTGAGAGACTCTTGGTCTTGAATCCAAGACTTCTTGGGGGTTTTTCGGTCTTGGTATTGGGGTCTAGTCTTGTTCTTGGAAAATTTTCAGTCTCGCACGTCTCTAGTTTGGTCTATAAAAATTAATTTTTGATAATCCTTGCTTTTTTTAAAATCTAGGTTAAGGTTCCCAGTTACTTTTCTCCGAGCAGTTCATGACACCTTAATCTCTTGGGAAGTATGTGATTTTACTTGCCTATATCTTTTTTGATCCCTGTAAACCCAAAGTTTTTGACTAGACTTTTAATAATTTTTGACTAGGAAGAAATTTAAGCAAAAAATTTTCCGTTTGAAAGAAAATAAAATCTGACCTTTGGAACTATATATTTATTTTGTATTTTTAAAACAAAAGAATCAACTTTCATTTTTTGGTGCTTTTTTCAATTTAAATTCAAATTCTTCAAGTGCTTGTTCCTCTAAATCTCTATTTGGGTCAGGTATTTCAACAACATCTTTTACCTTTTAATTTAAATTAATTTCCTTAAAAATTTATTTAATAAAAACCTCAGGAACATAAAATTGCATCATATTTTTAATTCCTTGTTTTAAAGTAACTAAAGAACTTGGGCAGCCTGTACATGAACCCTAAAAAATAAATATATTTTCCAAAAAATATGATAATTGTAAAGAGTTGAGTGAGGTTAATTTTTATGGACTTTCTTAAACGGAAATGGACTTTCCTTTATGGACATTCTTAATTTTGTGGGACACGCCCAAGTAGGCGCGCGGCCATAACAGCGCAAACCCATAATTTGCGTGAAAATTCCTGGCCCTTTTCAATTTTGGTACCAATCTCTTTATCTCGATGAGTGGAATCGTTTAATACTAAATTTGGTAAGATTTGGAAATTTTGAAACAAGTTATGGCTGTGCGCCTCCTTGGGCCGTACCCTAATTTTTTGTCTTCTAGATGTTACCAAGCAATTAAAAAACATATATATCACTAAAGAATTTCAATAATGACTTAAAAATCATGAAAAAAAGAACATTTGATGTGAGTGAACATAGAGAAAATAAAGTGAAGTTTGCAAAAACAACCAACTCTCCACTCTTTACAAAATTTCCAAAAAAACCTTTAATAACAATTTAACAATTCCATCTTCAAATCCAGCATACAAAACATCCCCTCCATCTTCCTGTACCATCGGTTTAATTCTTGTTTCCAATAATTCTTTAATTGTAGCAACAACTTCGTCATCTTCTGGCAAAATTGCTTTAAAATAAAAAAAATATTTTTAAAAAATAAAATTTAAAAAACCAGTATCTGACGGCCCAACATTTAAATTATCCAAATTATTTTCAATAATTATAGGTCTCCCATTTTGTAAATGATCCATTATAGCAGCAAAAATTAAAGGTTTCATTAATGCCCAATCTTCATCTTCACCTCTTTTTTGAATGCTTACCTTTTAAAAATAATTAAATATTTTTTAAAAGGAGTAGGGTTGTCGGTTATTGGAAAATCTACGGATATCCGGAACCATACCGATATCCGAACCGAAAAATTTGGTTTGGTTCGGTCCAGAACCGACAACACTAGAAAGGAGAATTAAAGAGGATTTACTGAAAAAATAAAAGGGAAAGTACCCAAAAAAGTGACGGTAAACAAAATTAATTTTTAAAAAATAAAGATTCATTATTTTCTGTTAATTTTGTGAAAAAATTTAATTAAAATAACTATTCAAAATTAATTTCAAATTTAATTAGAAAATTGATTTTAAATTAAAATAAAAATTACAAAATCTTCTCCAAAGAAAACACTTCTAACACCATCAATCCGAAGTAAATCTCTAAAATTTAAAATATTAAAAATAATTATAAACAAAAAATAACCTAGCTAAAGGACTTTGATGGGCAGCTTCTTTTGCAGATGTAAATTCAAATGTTCGATTAGAATCTTTTAATAATTTCTGTCCGGGAAGAAATTTAAGGCTTAGAGGATTTGGAGTTTCTTGTATTTGAATAAATAAACGAAGAACTTTAAAAAATTTTTTAAAATAAATTTAAAGAAAAATTACGTTGACTTGTGCTCAAATATGACCTAAACATAAATGGAAGTTGCTGTCCACAAATTGATTTTTTGGCATTAAAATGAAGATAACAACAAGACCGCAACATTATTATTTTAAAATTTAAAAAATATCAGGCTTACACTTAAAATGATAAACTAAAATAAAAAATGTTGGAAAAATACTTTTAGTTAGTGCCCGGCAAAATCGAATTTGCCGGACCCGGATCCGGATTTGCAACTTGAACCGGACCGGATCCGGCCGGATTTTTCCGGATTAATCCGGTCCGGTTTTAATCCGGCAGAAATTATCCGGATTCCGGACCGGACTCCGGTTTTTTTCTGGATTTTTCAAAAAAAATTTTTTTCATTAATTTTTGTGTTAGGATGTTGTAATGTGTGTCGTTTAAAGTTAAAATGTTGCTAGGGGGATATCTAAGGATTTTGGAGGCTATGAAGGAAATTTTGTGGATTTTTCGAGATTAAAAGTCTCCTCTCCAAGGATCCTCTCAATTTCAACTCCCTTTCCTGCGCCGCAGGCGAAAATGTAAAGAATTTGGAGGTCCTTAACTTAGATTTCTTCCATTTTTTTCGCCGCAGGCGAAAATTTTGAAAGATTTTGAAGTTCATGAAGCCAGATGTCTTCCATTTTCACCGCCGAAGGCGAAAATTTCGAAAATATTGGAAGGCCTTAGGAGAAAAAATTCAATTGTTAGAGCCGCAGTCAAAATTTTTTTGAAGTTTATATGATCATGAAGCCAAAACTCTTAAATTTTCTGCGCCACAGGCGAAGAAGATACTGAAACTCAGTTAGGTTATATACATTAGGAACTCAGTCGTGACTTCCGTCTCCAATTTTGTAAGGCCAGTAAAGAAGAATGCATCCTTTTCAGCGCCGCAGGCGAAAATTTTTGAATTTCATATAGACAAGGATCAAAAATTCTCCTTTTTTATAAAAAAATACAAGAAAAAATTGGAAAATTCCAGAACAGTATAAAATCCCAAATCCGGTGCTCAAAATTTGCCGGACCCGGATTCCGGATTTGCAACTAGAGCCGGACCGGATCCGGCCGGATTTTTACGGATTAATCCGGTCCGGTTTTAGTCCGGAAATTTCAAAAAAACCCGGATTTGGGACCCGGACTCCGGAAAAATTCGGCCGGATCCGGTCCGGCGCCGGGCACTACTTTTAGTACAATAAACGATAAGCTGATAAGACTCTATAGTTCTTTTCTTCTCCTAAATTAACGGTAAAGCCCGTTTGGGTATAGCCGTTTGAGAATAGCCGTTTGGGTATGGCCGTTTGAGAATTGGCCGTTTCGGTCTATGGCCATAACTCTCTTTATATGTGTCCGATTCTGATAATTCTCATATCATTCGAAAGGTCTCGTAATGCGGCATCTTTTTCATAATTGGACCGATCTGATCTGATCATCACAAAAAAAGTTACAGACGAAAAACCGTTTTTTTCTGCTTGCGACATCGTTTATCAGTGATAACTTTTTGTTGAGTGATCAGATCAGATAAGTTCAATTATTAAAAAGATGAAGCACCTCGAGATCTATCGAAACATGTACAAATTTTTCTAAAAGATCAGCTACAACAAAAGTTATGGCCAAAAAACAGCTATACTCAAACGGCCATACCCAAACGGCCATTCTCAAACGTCCCCTACCCTAAATTAATAAACAAAATGCCAATATAACGCCAATCTTTACAATAAAATTGAATTTTAAACTAAAAATGATTTTATAAATTCTCTCGTGATTGGGAAATAATTTTGTAAAAATTATTTGGTAAATTCGATATTAGACCGTTTGTTTGAAGAAAGTTTAGAGTCAATATCTATTTATTACTAACAAGCAAAAAATATACAAAGGAATATTAACATAATCTAATCCAAATTTCCCTATACAATAACAGCAAAAAACAAATATTTTTACATACATATACAACACAAAGGAAATAATCTTTTTATTTTACCTCAGATATATATTTAGATAAGCGTATTTACTTTCGTCTTGGTTCTGGTCTTCGATGCCAATGAAAGTCCAGGATTCCTTTCAAGTGTTACCTCAGATTTTTCAACACCCATTTTGCTACCTCCTTTCTGCTTCTTTTCTTTCTTTGTTGTGGACTTGGTGGTTTCTTCTTTTTTATCACTTTTCAAGATCATCAAAACGATGAGAACAACAATGCCGGTAATCCTAAAAATCGAGAATTATTTTTCAAAAACATTCTGTTAACTAAAACTTACACAACAATAATAACAACAATAAGCAGAAAAGCAATCAACAATCCACTTTTACTCTCTTCCGCCTTTGAAGTAGTTGTTGTTGTTGTCTTTTTAGTTGTGGTAGTTGATGTAGAAGTTGATTTGGAAGCAACGGGAGGAACTCCTTTTGTAGTTGTGGATGTATCAGCAGGAGGAAGGGTTTTAGATGTAGTTGGGGTTGTAGAAGTAGATGATGTAGATGAAGTAGTTGAAGGGGTGGTTTTTTGTGGAGGAGTAGGAAAAGGATACATCCGCTTTATAGTTGGACCTGGTTTAGGCTTGGTTTGGCCTGACACAATGAAGCAGAAGAGCAAAAGCAACACCAACACTCGCCGCATTATGAAACAGACAGAACTAAGCTGAAAATCTTGAAAAATGATTAAGGAAGAAAAGAATAAGGTTTTTATAGTATTAAATAACTAAAATGTTGTTTACTTGTTGCTTATAGTACTTAGTTTGTGTAGAATATTTATTTTAGATTTAGTGGAGGTTTTTAATAATCAATTATTCTATACTTAAATAAAATGTGTGTCTCCACTTAAAATAATTTTAAAAATTCTTCTAGAATTTATTCAATAAAAATTATATTTTTTGTAAGTTTTAAAAGGCTTTACAATATCAAAACAAGTGAGGACATTGGCTAGATTTTTTCCGACTATTAGCCAATTTTCCCTATTGATAATTAATTGTCTGATTGGTTCATTTGTTTTTTTCTGCATCGGAAAAATGAGAAAAGTGAGGGTTTTTCGAGAAAAATATTTTATAATATTGTTAAAATATTTTATATTGTTTTTGTTAAAATTTAACAAAAATTTTTAAAAATCAGATTGAATTGAATGAGTAAATTGTAGGTAAATTTTACGATTGATATTAAACAAAAAAAGTTTTTTTAAGAGGACTCTTTTAAAATTTTTTTTAGAATTTTTATGAGCCAAAAAACAAAATTGTATATGTACCTCAAATAAATATTTGTCAACAATACCTATAAACTATAACTAACAAGATCCTTAAGTGTCCAAATTTATTTGTCCTCTTGCGATGAACTTCCTCCCGCCTCACCAGTATCACCTGCCAATCGAGCCCTTTTCTTATGTTTAGGAGAACGTATATGTCGTTTGAAATTTTTAGTTGTAATCGTTGTATCACAAGGAAGACATTTCTTGCTTGGCGATAATGAAGCAGAACGTGAAGCAGAACGCTTCTTACCCAAAGTACCTAAATTTTATTTTCTAATGATTTTAATCTTTGGGGTTGGTTGTGAGCAATGACGGATTGCGGATTGTGTAAATTTTTAGGAATATGCACCTTTGGTATGCGTAAAGGATTTATATATAGTTATTTTATTTTAAGATTATGACCATCCAATGACTTAGTTATAAAAAATTTTAAAAGTTCTAAAAGATTTTTGTCCAATTTTTTAAATATTATAAATAAAAGATACCAGTTGATAAAGAACTTTCTCCTTGACCACCTAAAAAATTAAATTTAAAATTTTTTCATTATAAAGTCGGATCATTACCGACTAGATTTAAATAAAACTTTAAGATTTTTATATGATAACATAGAAAAGTTAATTATTACCAGAAGAAGTTGGCGCACCATCCTTGTGTGCTAAAAGAAGATGTAGACCAAGCTCAGTCTTTTCAAAGTCCATGTTACAAAATCTACACTTCTTATATTGTTGTTCAGTAACTTCTCCTAAATTTACTATATAAAAATCATTTTGTATTTCTGTTGGCATTTATTGGGAAAATTATTTACATATTAAAATTTGTAACATCCATAAAGGATACCGACAGAAAAGGCTAAAAATTTCTTAAACATAACAAGAATTTTTTACTCAAAAAAGTGTTGCTAAAATTAAAAAAAAATTTTTTTGGATTTAATTTTAAAAAAATTAGAATTTCTGAATATAACTTTTTTGAGTAGAAATCTTTGAAATTAAAAAAAATTTTTGTAGCTCGTGTGGAAAAAATTGACTTTAAATTTTTGTGATTTCTAAAATTTAACTAAAAATGAAACTGTTAGAAATCTACATGTAATCGTAGATAATATATTTTGATTAAACGAGGAACAAAATAATGCACCTGAAGAGCCAGGAAGATCTTTTGTCAACTTCTCAATAAAATTCCTAGCTTCAGCCAAATCATTAGTTATTCTCTCATTTATAAGTCTTGACTCCTCCAGTAGCATAGCAACACTATCCTTAAGAATTCTTGAATCCTCCAGGTCATTGGTTAACTTGGTAATAAGTGATTTCGCTTCATTTAACTGTTGAAAAAATTGAATTAAAAATTTTAAATGGGATTTGGTTCTCAATAGTGTATTTTAATCGGGTTAATCAAAACGATAAATCTTTGCTGGGATAAGAGAAAATTTCAGGTTTCATCGATAAACCTAATTTTGAGGTCAATAGGCAATTAAAATAATATTAAATCAGCAAATCTTTATTCACAAAATCCCAAATAAAATAATTTAATATTCACCGTCAATTCGCTGCTCATGTCAGTCAATAAGGCTTGCTTTAATTTAGAAGGTTTTTAAAATATTAATTACTAAATTTTAAAATTAAAAATTATTTTATAATAAGCATAGGGGTTAAGGAATAATTAGAGGTATTTTAAATATGGAGGTTCCTCAAGTAAAGGAACATCGTCGAGTGAAGTCCATTTTTGTCAAAAATCAATTTAATTTACCTAAGTTTATTTTGAATAAACATACAAGAAAAAAAAAGATTTTTTTTGTTAAGGAAAAGGAGAAGAATGAACTTGTATGAGGTAATATAAACATATTTAAGCGGTCAGTTATTTAACTAAACTACTAAAAATACTCTTTGCCATATACATAATATTCAATTTTTAATTTAAACGCAAAAATTGATGTTAAGGAAAAATCCATAATTTTAACAAAATTAATTATATAGGTTAGGTAATTATATAAGTTAATTATAAATTAATTATATGAGCAAACACTTAAAGAATGATTTAGGATTTGATGCTATTTCATAGAGATCACTTGATGTTCCGGGGGGGGGCAACCTGAAGACTTACACCCCTAAAGACCTATTACATTGAAGACCTTATTGACAGAAAAATGTCTTCTCTATAGGGCCAAAATTTCAATAAAAATCCAACAAAATTTATTTACCTTTATTTTTTTGAAATTTTCTCCAACAAATAAATTTACTAAACTCGAACAAGTTAATAAATTTTTGGCATATCTATACCAATATTTTCTGAGATATTTTGTTGTTAGAATTTTATTTTCCATTCCCAATTTATTTTTAATATGGTAGCTATAGGTTGTTTGACTAATTTAATAAAAAATTTAAAATTAAAGTTTTGAACAAATTGATGGTTTTTTTGAAAATCTTAGAGTTATTATGTAGAATTAAAAAGATATTTTATATTTTGATTTCAGACCGATATGTTTGATTTCAAATATACTACGTTTGTCAATCTAACCATTATTTAAAGTAGAAATTTATTTCGAATTGAGAGTGCACGCCCTTCTATATAATGTAAGGTACCACCGCCCAAGATATCTTCGGGATGGTATCTTGTTTTGCTCCCAAGATTTGTTGGATATGTTGGGATAAAATTGGGATAGAGGATAATCAAAGATTCTGCTTTTTTAAATTAATAGAATTTTGTAGATAATGGTTGAGGTTAAAAGGTTTTGGATCGAAAAAATAGTCAACAACTAATTTTCAATTAAAAATATTTTAAATAATTGTTAACTAGCTGAAGGGCGTGTAGCTGAATGCCCGTTTTTTTACTCTGGCGGTTTAGTTTTATCGGGGGGAGCCTTTGGTACCATACTTTTTGGTTTTGGAAAGCCTAACGGCTTTGGGGCGCGCTTCGCGCGCTGCTAGTGCTTTGGGGCGCGTCCAGGGACGCGCGTGGAAAGCCTGCGGCTTTAAAAGGACGCTAGATTTTCTTTTTTGCTTGGCGAAATACGTTAAATATATTTAGAATACTTGGCTTTGGATTTTGGGGGCCTTCGGCCCCCTTTTCCTTTCGAGTGCCTTTTGGTAGCTGTGGTGGGTTGATTCGGGGCGTTTGGGGGGCCTTCGGCCCCCAAACCCAGCGTTTAGTTGGATGCTGTGCCTTTAGATAACTGTGGTGGGTTGATTCGGGGCGTTTGGGGGGCCTTCGGCCCCCCAAACCCAGCGTTTAGTTGAATACTTTGCCTTTTGGTAGCTGTGATGGGTTGAATCGGGGTGTTTGGGGGGCCTTCGGCCCCCCAAACCCAGCGTTTAGTTGGATGCTGTGCCTTTAGATAACAGTGGTTGGTTGATTCGGGGCGTTTGGGGGGCCTTCGGCCCCCAAACCCAGCGTTTAGTTGGATGCTGTGCCTTTTGGTAGCTGTTGTGGGTTGATTCGGGGCGTTTGGGGGGCCTTCGGCCCCCCAAACCCAGCGTTTAGTTGGATACTTTGCCTTTTGGTAGCTGTTGTGGGTTGATTCGGGGCGTTTGGGGGGCCTTCGGCCCCCCAAACCCAGCGTTTAGTTGGATACTTTGCCTTTTGGTAGCTGTTGTGGGTTGATTCGGGGCGTTTGGGGGGCCTTCGGCCCCCCAAACGCGCGCTTAGACGCTTTGGGGGGCATTCGGCCCCCCAAACCCAGCGTTTAGTTGGATGCTGTGCCTTTTGGTAGCTGTTGTGGGTTGATTCGGGGCGTTTGGGGGGCCTTCGGCCCCCCAAACCCAGCGTTTAGTTGGATACTTTGCCTTTTGGTAGCTGTTGTGGGTTGATTCGGGGCGTTTGGGGGGCCTTCGGCCCCCCAAACCCAGCGTTTAGTTGGATACTTTGCCTTTTGGTAGCTGTTGTGGGTTGAATCGGGGTGTTTGGGGGGCCTTCGGCCCCCCAAACCCAGCGTTTAATTGGATGCTGTGCCTTTTGGTAGCTGTAATGGGTTGAATCGGGGTGTTTGGGGGGCCTTCGGCCCCCCAAACCCAGCGTTTAGTTGGATGCTGTGCCTTTAGATAACAGTGGTGGGTTGATTCGGGGCGTTTGGGGGGCCTTCGGCCCCCCAAACCCAGCGTTTAGTTGAATACTTTGCCTTTTGGTAGCTGTGATGGGTTGAATCGGGGTGTTTGGGGGGCCTTCGGCCCCCCAAACCCAGCGTTTAGTTGGATACTTTGCCTTTTTATGGGTTTGGGGGGCCTTCGGCCCCCCAAACCCACCGTTTAGACGGATACTATGCCTTTTGGCAGATGAGGTGGGTTGTCCCGAAGCGTTTGGGGGGCCTTCGGCCCCCCAAACGCAACGTTTAAACGGATACTATGCTTTTAGGCAGCTGTGGTAGGTTGACCCGAGGCGTTTGGGGGGCCTTCGGCCCCCCAAACGCAGCGTTTAAATCCCCCTCGGCCTTCTGCCTCGGTTTTGGGGCCTTCGGCCCCAAAAACCCCCATTCTCGAAACTTGACCCACATAATTTTGTCAGACTCAAGTTACCCCCTAAACAGAGTATATATTTGTTGATGGATTTTATGTTGCTCTACAATATAACGTAAGTCTTTTTTATTAATTACCACTCTTTCGGTACCCTACTGGGTATGGTACCGCCCACCCCCAAAATTTCGACCGACTCTAACTTTTGCCAAAATGGTCAGAAAATTTTGCAAAAATTATTTTTGGACTCCACATGACAAGGGCTTTCGATTGATATAACATTTGGCCTATTTATGGCCATTTTGAAAAATTTAATTTTTTGGCCGAAAATTTCGGCCGAAAAAATCGACCAAATTTTCAAAAAATCATAACTTTTTGAAAGTTGACTTTTTTGAAAAATTTTAAAAGCTTATTCTATGCAGAAAATTCTGCTCTATATAGGAAAAATACCTTCGGCTCGAACCCCCGGCAAAAATCCCGAAATTTTTTTGAAAAACCGAAAATTTTTTGGGTTTTCGAAATTCGACCCCTACGGGTTCAATTTCGACTTTTTTCGAAATTTTCTTCACTCTAAAAATATCTAATTTTTAGTACTATTTTTAGAAAGAAACCCCATCCAAATCCGTCCACCCCAAAAAAAGTTAAGGTTTTTTTCGAATTTTTTTTCGAATTTTTTTTTTCAAAATTTTCGAATTTTGACCCAAAATTCGACCTATATGGTGCTTTGACACCCGCTGAGTACGAATCCGGCCTCGAAAAAATTTTAAAAAATTTCCCCGGGACGTTAGAGTCTCATAAAGTTTTGCGACATTTTGCCAATTTGGCTATAACTTTTCGAGACTCAAGTGGACCCCCGACATATGATACCTTTTTCTGACCGCCAGGGGACGCTCTTTCGAACTGGCTATCGAAGAGAGCCGAAACGACCTTTTAAAAAAAGTCGACTTTTCGACCCCGACTCTTTGACCCAAAACACCCCCAAAAGTTCACCCGAGACTCTAATGTCCAACACCAAATATTTTCCCAACATCCCACCCTACAACATTGCTCCCAAGCCCGAAATCCCCCCACTTCTTAAAAACGCGTTATAACGCGTTGAAATTTTCATCCGGCCACTTCGGTGCTACACTCAAGTGCGGCACCAAAATGACCCACCCCAAAAAATTACCCATATCCACTTACCTAATACCCCTCAGGTCCCATCTTAATCCTCCCAGCCGTTCACAAGATATAAGTAAAAAACAAACCAATTAATTGGTTTGCGGACCAATTAAAAACCAATGACAAGGCACTTCGGTATTTAGACTTCATCGAATTTCGAAATTTTTTTTTTCATTGATATCTACTAATCGTGGGCCAGGGCCCTCCAAGCGAGACCTTCACGCTCTGACTTTTAGTTCACGAGATAGCAAAACTCATAGGGTCGTTTCGGCGCAAAGGAAAAGTCGTGGCGCCACGGCTATAATTTTCCTGAATGCGGCGTAAAAAGTTGCCCCCAGGATGTCAGGCTTCGGGGAAGCGGCCGGCCTTCGGCCGGCCGGAATTAGTTTTTAAATTTTAATCCCAAAGTTTCTTTATATAATATAACTAGCTGAAGGGCGTGTAGCTGAATGCCCGTTTTTTTACTCTGGCGGTTTAGTTTTATCGGGGGGAGCCTTTGGTACCATACTTTTTGGTTTTGGAAAGCCTAACGGCTTTGGGGCGCGCTTCGCGCGCTGCTAGTGCTTTGGGGCGCGTCCAGGGACGCGCGTGGAAAGCCTGCGGCTTTAAAAGGACGCTAGATTTTCTTTTTTGCTTGGCGAAATACGTTAAATATATTTAGAATACTTGGCTTTGGATTTTGGGGGCCTTCGGCCCCCTTTTCCTTTCGAGTGCCTTTTGGTAGCTGTGGTGGGTTGATTCGGGGCGTTTGGGGGGCCTTCGGCCCCCAAACCCAGCGTTTAGTTGGATGCTGTGCCTTTAGATAACTGTGGTGGGTTGATTCGGGGCGTTTGGGGGGCCTTCGGCCCCCCAAACCCAGCGTTTAGTTGAATACTTTGCCTTTTGGTAGCTGTGATGGGTTGAATCGGGGTGTTTGGGGGGCCTTCGGCCCCCCAAACCCAGCGTTTAGTTGGATGCTGTGCCTTTAGATAACAGTGGTTGGTTGATTCGGGGCGTTTGGGGGGCCTTCGGCCCCCCAAACCCAGCGTTTAGTTGGATGCTGTGCCTTTTGGTAGCTGTTGTGGGTTGATTCGGGGCGTTTGGGGGGCCTTCGGCCCCCAAACCCAGCGTTTAGTTGGATACTTTGCCTTTTGGTAGCTGTTGTGGGTTGATTCGGGGCGTTTGGGGGGCCTTCGGCCCCCCAAACCCAGCGTTTAGTTGGATACTTTGCCTTTTGGTAGCTGTTGTGGGTTGATTCGGGGCGTTTGGGGGGCCTTCGGCCCCCCAAACGCGCGCTTAGACGCTTTGGGGGGCATTCGGCCCCCCAAACCCAGCGTTTAGTTGGATGCTGTGCCTTTTGGTAGCTGTTGTGGGTTGATTCGGGGCGTTTGGGGGGCCTTCGGCCCCCAAACCCAGCGTTTAGTTGGATACTGTGCCTTTTGGTAGCTGCGGTGGGTTGATTCGGGGCGTTTGGGGGGCCTTCGGCCCCCCAAACCCAGCGTTTAGTTGGATACTTTGCCTTTTGGTAGCTGTTGTGGGTTGAATCGGGGTGTTTGGGGGGCCTTCGGCCCCCAAACCCAGCGTTTAATTGGATGCTGTGCCTTTTGGTAGCTGTAATGGGTTGAATCGGGGTGTTTGGGGGGCCTTCGGCCCCCCAAACCCAGCGTTTAGTTGGATGCTGTGCCTTTAGATAACAGTGGTGGGTTGATTCGGGGCGTTTGGGGGGCCTTCGGCCCCCCAAACCCAGCGTTTAGTTGAATACTTTGCCTTTTGGTAGCTGTGATGGGTTGAATCGGGGTGTTTGGGGGGCCTTCGGCCCCCCAAACCCAGCGTTTAGTTGGATACTTTGCCTTTTTATGGGTTTGGGGGGCCTTCGGCCCCCCAAACCCACCGTTTAGACGGATACTATGCCTTTTGGCAGATGAGGTGGGTTGTCCCGAAGCGTTTGGGGGGCCTTCGGCCCCCCAAACGCAACGTTTAAACGGATACTATGCTTTTAGGCAGCTGTGGTAGGTTGACCCGAGGCGTTTGGGGGGCCTTCGGCCCCCCAAACGCAGCGTTTAAATCCCCCTCGGCCTTCTGCCTCGGTTTTGGGGCCTTCGGCCCCAAAAACCCCCATTCTCGAAACTTGACCCACATAATTTTGTCAGACTCAAGTTACCCCCTAAACAGAGTATATATTTGTTGATGGATTTTATGTTGCTCTACAATATAACGTAAGTCTTTTTTATTAATTACCACTCTTTCGGTACCCTACTGGGTATGGTACCGCCCACCCCCAAAATTTCGACCGACTCTAACTTTTGCCAAAATGGTCAGAAAATTTTGCAAAAATTATTTTTGGACTCCACATGACAAGGGCTTTCGATTGATATAACATTTGGCCTATTTATGGCCATTTTGAAAAATTTAATTTTTTGGCCGAAAATTTCGGCCGAAAAAATCGACCAAATTTTCAAAAAATCATAACTTTTTGAAAGTTGACTTTTTTGAAAAATTTTAAAAGCTTATTCTATGCAGAAAATTCTGCTCTATATAGGAAAAATACCTTCGGCTCGAACCCCCGGCAAAAATCCCGAAATTTTTTTGAAAAACCGAAAATTTTTTGGGTTTTCGAAATTCGACCCCTACGGGTTCAATTTCGACTTTTTTCGAAATTTTCTTCACTCTAAAAATATCTAATTTTTAGTACTATTTTTAGAAAGAAACCCCATCCAAATCCGTCCACCCCAAAAAAAGTTAAGGTTTTTTTCGAATTTTTTTTCGAATTTTTTTTTTCAAAATTTTCGAATTTTGACCCAAAATTCGACCTATATGGTGCTTTGACACCCGCTGAGTACGAATCCGGCCTCGAAAAAATTTTAAAAAATTTCCCCGGGACGTTAGAGTCTCATAAAGTTTTGCGACATTTTGCCAATTTGGCTATAACTTTTCGAGACTCAAGTGGACCCCCGACATATGATACCTTTTTCTGACCGCCAGGGGACGCTCTTTCGAACTGGCTATCGAAGAGAGCCGAAACGACCTTTTAAAAAAAGTCGACTTTTCGACCCCGACTCTTTGACCCAAAACACCCCCAAAAGTTCACCCGAGACTCTAATGTCCAACACCAAATATTTTCCCAACATCCCACCCTACAACATTGCTCCCAAGCCCGAAATCCCCCCACTTCTTAAAAACGCGTTATAACGCGTTGAAATTTTCATCCGGCCACTTCGGTGCTACACTCAAGTGCGGCACCAAAATGACCCACCCCAAAAAATTACCCATATCCACTTACCTAATACCCCTCAGGTCCCATCTTAATCCTCCCAGCCGTTCACAAGATATAAGTAAAAAACAAACCAATTAATTGGTTTGCGGACCAATTAAAAACCAATGACAAGGCACTTCGGTATTTAGACTTCATCGAATTTCGAAATTTTTTTTTTCATTGATATCTACTAATCGTGGGCCAGGGCCCTCCAAGCGAGACCTTCACGCTCTGACTTTTAGTTCACGAGATAGCAAAACTCATAGGGTCGTTTCGGCGCAAAGGAAAAGTCGTGGCGCCACGGCTATAATTTTCCTGAATGCGGCGTAAAAAGTTGCCCCCAGGATGTCAGGCTTCGGGGAAGCGGCCGGCCTTCGGCCGGCCGGAATTAGTTTTTAAATTTTAATCCCAAAGTTTCTTTATATAATATAAATAGTTTTATACCAATTTTGAAATTCATTAAAAGATAAATTACTAGCAGCCTTGAATATATCAACAAGTAGTTCAATAGGTATTGTTTTTGTTTTAGTTTCCATTGTTTTATTAAATAATGTTACTATTTCATGGCTGCCAAATTCTTGTTTGAAAAATTTTTTTCTATATTTTTAGTAGGTCAATTTAGTGTAAGTAAAGAAGTTAACAAACATTACCCCACATTTCTTTTTATATTTTATAGAAGAATCAATACTATTAGTTACTATACATACATACAAAGTATGTACTATATAAAAAAGTTGAACTAAAGTAAACAATAAATAGTAGACCGAGTTTAATAATTTAATTTATTTATTCACTGAAAAGGACCTTATAAAAAGGCCACTAACAATCAGACAAATTATAAAAGAAAAATACAAAAAATATTGTAAAACACAAAAAAAAACATGTAGAAAACAGGCGTCAACAGACAATAGTTTTGGTAAACAAGTTGTTTAAATTGGGAGAACGTGGACGCTTATTTGGTGTATTCATTTTTCAAGAAAAAGTGAATTGGAGAAATGCTTTAAAATAGTATCTAAAATTTATTTTGGTTGATTAATTTTTTATTTAATAAGGTAAAAAAGACCCTAATTTTAAAGCAATGAGCTCTTGAAAAATGACGAGTAAAAATAAGAATGAAAAAATATATAAATTATAAAAATGTCAAAAATATATGAATAAATTGTCAAGGTGTAAAATAAGAAAATGATATGGAAAAACAAAAAATCGGAGCAGGACTAATGGGCGCGGCCGAATGGGCGCGGCCGAATGGGCGCGGAGACGAATGGGCGCGAGACGAATAGGCGCGAGACGTTTGGGCGCCCGAAGTTATTTTTTCCTAGAAAATTTTTTTGTTCTGTTCTGATTTATTTTCTGTTCTGATTTTTTTGTTCTGATTTTCTGTTCTGATTTTTCTTCTGATTTTCTGTTCTGATTTTTTTGTTCTGATTTTTTTCTGATTTTCTGTTCTGATTTTTTTCTGATTGATATCCTCTTTAATTCTCTGTTATCTATTTCCAATTACTACATTTTGATCCATAATTTAAAAAATTTGTACGAGTGTGACACTAGAATCATGATGGACAATTTATCGCTCTTTTTATTGGAGGGGTACAATGGAGAAATGGGGATTTTTGGGATTAACAACAGAGACTAGTTCCATTGATTTCTCAGTAAGTTGGATGTCGTCTGACGGATGTAGGTGAGTTGGGGAGATAGCGAAGGATAAAGGGCTATAAGTAGGGGGAAAATTCCGTCATAAGTCCCGGAAACAAATTCAAACAGACAATATGTCATTTTAAAGAGCTCAAAAATCAGAAAAAAATCAAGAAAAAATCAGAACAAAAATCAGACCAAAAATCAGAAGAAAAATCAGAACAAAAATCAGAAAAAAATCAGGACAAAAAAATCAGAACAGAAAATCAGAAAAAAAAATCAGAACAGAAAAAAAATCAACAGAACAAAAAAATTTTCTAGGAAAAAGTAACTTCGGGCGCCCAAACGTCTCGCGCCTATTCGTCTCGCGCCCATTTGTCTCCGCGCCCATTCGGCCGCGCCCATTCGTCGTGTACCGACAAAAAATATATATATTTTTTATATGGAAAACGTCAAAATGCAAATTATAAAAAGGTCAAAATTTTGAATAACCACATATATTATGCCAACACAAACAAATTAAAAGGTAATAGTCTAGTAGTAGATATAAAGGGGATTTGAGTTCTCCAAATTTATTAAATTTTTGGGTTTGGTGAGTTTATGACTGAGGCGGGTAATGTATTCCATTGATTTACAGCTCTGTTAAAGAGCCAATGTTCAGTTTTACTATTTTTTCTGTGAACTAATTTGATAGTTGTGTCTACTGCGATTAGGCCTATCGTTAAGTTCAAATAGATTGGTAGAACCTAAATGGGTATATTTAAAGATAATCCTATAGATAGTGGATAGATCGTATAAAGCGCGTCTTAATGCTAATGATTCTAAATTAAAAAGAATTAATCTTTGAGAATAGTTTTTATAGGTAATTTTACATTTGGATAAAGCGATCCTAGTATACCATTTTTGGATTTTTTCGATTTTTTCTATAAAATACTTAGTTTTTGGACTCCAAATTACTGTGCCATATTCTAGTAGTGGTCTAACATATGATTTAAAGGCAAGAGCCCAGGCTTTAGGGTTACTTGTGTGTATGTGATTTAAAACGGAAATAGCTCTAGCATAAGCTTTTCTAATAATAGTACTACAGTGTAAATCAAAGGAAAGATCGCTGGAAAAAGTACTTTCGTCTTGGTATATTGGTCTTCGATGCCAATGAAAGTCCAGGATTCCTTTCAAGTGTTACCTCAGATTTTTCAACACCCATTTTGCTACCTCCTTTCTGCTTCTTTTCTTTCTTTGTTGTGGACTTGGTGGTTTCCTCTTTTTTATCACTTTTCAAGATCATCAAAACGATGAGAACAACAATGCCGGTAATCCTAAAAATGGAGAATTTTGATTTTTACAAAAACATTCTGTTAACTAAAACTTACACAACAATAATAACAACAATAAGCAGAAAAGCAATCAACAATCCACTTTTACTCTTTTCCGCCTTTGAAGTAGTTGTTGTTGTTGTCTTTTTAGTTGTGGTAGTTGATGTAGAAGTTGATTTGGAAGCAACGGGAGGAACTCCTTTTGTAGTTGTGGATGTATCAGCAGGAGCAGGAGGAAGGGTTTTAGATGTAGTTGGAGTTGTAGAAGTAGATGATGTAGATGAAGTAGTTGAAGTGGTAGTCGGTGGAGCAGGAGGTGTAGAAAATAGCCCCCTAAATATATTCGGACCATCCGCTTTAGGCTTGGTTTGGCCTGACACAATGAAGCAGAAGAGCAAAAGCAACACCAATACTCGCCGCATTATGAAACAGACAGAACTAAGCTGAAATTCTTGAAATATGATGATTAAGGAAGAAAAAATTAAGGTTTTTATACTATTGGATAATTAAAATGTTGGTTATTTGTTGCTAATATTTAGGTTGTGTAGAATATTTATTTAGATTTAGTGGAAGTTTATGTTTACACATTTCTTCCGTGAAGTTTATTCCATTTCTTCACTTAAAATAATTTAAAAATTTTTCTAGAATTTCTTCAATAAAAATTATATTTTTTAGAATATTAAAAGGCTTGACAATACCAAGACATTTAAAGATATTGGCTAATCTCTTTCCGACTATTAGCCAATTTTCCCTATTGATAATTAATTGTTTTTTTTTGGTTTATTTGCTGTCTATCTGCAGCGGAAAAAAAAATAAAAGTGGGGATTTTTCGAGAAAAATATTTAATATAATTATCTTTGTTAAAATTTAACAAATTTTTAAAAATCAGATTGATCAATTTTTATGAGTCCAATCAAAAAATAATTGGATTTTTCTTGGTATTGAAAAGTAAGGGTATGGTTCCAAAACATTTTTTCATGTTTGGGACCTACGCCCACTGGGTCTGGGACCGTTCCTTACCCTATCCCTCGAAATTTCTGAAAGTTATAATCGTTTTTCTGAAATTTTTAAAAATTGGCTATAACTTTCAGAAATTTCGAGGGATAGGGTAAGGAACGGTCCCAGACCCAGTGGGCGTAGGTCCCGAACATGAAGAAATGTTTTGGAACCATAGCCTTACTTTTCAATACCAAGAAAAATCCAATTATTTTTTGATTGGACTCATAAAGTTTGATTGGACTCATAAAGTCAAGTAGAACCTAAAATTGTAGGTAAACAAAACTTCAGAAAATTTTATTTTTTATATTTTTTAATTCGGTGATTCTGTAACCTTAGTATTTTTTAGATAAAATGAATATGTAGAAGCACTTGGTGAGAACAAACTTTTATTCTTATTCGATATAAAATTATTTTGAACATTTGTAAAATAACCGAAAACAAAGTCTTCTACAAAACAGTCACAACATTCAAAATTTAAATTTATTTACTGAGGTAGTACATATTTGAGAAAATAAATTATTGTTAATTGTATATAAATATAAAGGCTCATAAATTATATTTATCTTAGAAGATTTTTTTTTATTAAAATCAGTTATTTATATTTTAAGGATTGATGTTAAACAACAAAAGTTTTTTTAAGAGCAAGACCCTTTTAAAATTTTTTTTAGAATTTTTATGAGCCAAAAAACAAAATTGTATATGTACCTCAAATAAATATTTGTCAACAATACCTATAAAAACTATAACTAACAAAATACTTAAGTGTCCAAATTTATTTATCCTCTTTCGATGAACTTCCACCTGCCTCACCAGTAACACCTGCCAATCGTGCCATTTTCTCATGTGTAGAAGAACGTAAATGTTGGTTGAAATTTTTAAGAGTAATCGTTGTATTACAAGGAGAACATCTCTTTCTCTTGCTTAACGATAACGAAGCAGAACGTGAAGCAGAACGCTTCTTACCCAAAGTACCTAAATTTTATTTTTTTAATGATTTTAATCTTTGGGGTTGTGAGCAATGACGGATTGCGGATTGTGTAAATTTTTAGGAATATGCACCTTTGGTATGCGTAAAGGATTTATATACCGTATTATCTCTAATAGAATGGCATGCCATTCTATTTTTCAATCATCCTCCAAGGTGCCATTCTATTAGAGGCTGCCATTCAATTGGAGGCTGCCATTATATTTTTCAATGAGTAAATTTTGGAGCAAGTAAATTAAAATTTTTTTTTAGAATTTTGGTGTTACGACAATTGCGGATACGCACGCGCGGATGCGACAATTGCGGATTAAAAATTTTTTAAAAGTTTTAAAAATTATTGAAATGATATTCCGTTTTTTTGTCCCGGCTGTCAGCTTCAGACTTCTGACGGTTTCCGAATCATTTTTAGACAGATGTGGCACTGAAAACTTTAAAAAATCTTAAACTTTTTAAGAATTTTATATCCGCAATCGTCGCATCCGCACGTGCGTATCCGCAATTGTCGTACCGCCAGAATTTTTCCTCCTATATGCTCAAATCCCTGTTATCTTTCTAATTTTGGCGGCCTTCTCTAATCTGAGGTCTCCAAATCATCTCCAAATCATTACCCATCTAACTTACATGTATCAAAAACTCGAGTAGGACTCACTGACTTAATGCTCTTGCGCTCATCCCTGCTTAGCACCTCGCTTTTCAACCGAATTCCCACCAGCGTCCAACCAAACAGATGTCTCATCACAGCCATAAATTCTGTTACCAAAATGTTTATTCATACGGGGTTGTCGAACATACATTAAAAATTGAACAATTGTTTTTTCATATTGGATAGGGGGTTTTTGACACGCGGTAGTAGACCGCAGATTGGATAGATGTTGTTTTAATATTCCAAATTATCCTTGTTGTTTTAATAATATCCAAATTATGGAAAGAAAAATAAAAATGGATAGAAATCGCTTTAAATTGATTATCTTTTTATATTTGGAAAAGTACAACGTAAAAAATGGAGGGTGCCATTCTATTAGAGGCTGCCATTCAATTAGAGGCTGCCATTCTATTTTTCAATCATCCTCCAAAGTGCCATTCTATTAGAGACTGCCATTCAACTGGAGGCTGCCATTCTATTAGAGATAATACGGTAGTTATTTTATTTCAAGATTATGACCATCCAATGACTTAGTTATAAAAAATTTTAAAAGTTCTAAAAGATTTTTGTCCAATTTTTTAAAAATTATAAATAAAAGATACCAGTTGATAAAGAACTCTCTCCTTGACCACCTAAAAAATTAAATTTAAAATTTTTTCATTATAAAGTCGGATCATTACCGACTAGATTTAAATAAAACTTTCGAGATTTTTATATGATAACATAGAAAAGTTAATTATTACCAGAAGAACTCGCAGCACCTTCCTTGTGCGCTAAAAGCAGATGGAGACCAAGCTCATCCTTTTTAAAGTTCTTGTTACAAAATTTGCATTTTTTAAATTGTTGTTCAGTCACTTCTCCTAAATTTATAGTAAAAATTTTTTTAAATTAAAAAAAAATTTAGCTAAAATTAATTTAACTAAAAATGAAACTGTTAGAAATCTACATATAATCGTTGATATATTTTGATTATATAAACGAGGAACAAAATAATGCACCTGAGGGGCCAGGAAGATATTCTGTCAACTTCTTAATAAAATTCCGAGCTTCGGCCAAATCCTTAATTATTTTCTCATTTAGCACAACAAAATTTTCTCTAAACTCCTCCAGATCCCTATCCAATTTCGAAATAATTCTTTTCGCTTCTTTTAACTGCTGAAAAAATTTAATTAAAAATTTTAAATAAGATTTGGTATTATGTATTTTACATTTGCTTTTTCGATTATTTTCTACATTTATCTCAATAGTGTATTTTATCAGGTTAATCGAAAACGATAAATTTTTGCTGGGGTAAGAGAAAATTTCAGGTTTCATCGATAAACCTCCTAATTTTGAGATTAAGAGGCAAATAAAATAATCACCGTCAATTCGCTGCTCATGTCAGTCAATATGGCTTGCTTTAATTTAGAAGGTTTTAAAATATTAATTACTAAATTTTAAAATTAAAAATTATCATAGGGGTTAAGGGTTGCTTTACATATATAACCTTAACTCCTCGATGTCCCTCTAAATCCATCAATTAATCCCGCGAAAACCTTATTATCCCTTTAATCCCTCAAGATCCTTCGATTAAACTTGTAAAGAAATAAAAAGTAAAAGATGATGTTGATCAAAAGTCAAGGGTGTAGGTCTTCTAGGGTGGACTCGATGTTCCTATTATATTTTGCATATTCTCGATAAAACCGGGATTAGAAATTTCCCCACATATTGCCTCATGGCAGCATGATTAAAAAATTTTTATATTATTGATAAAAATGTCTTCTCTATAGGGCCAAAATTTCAATAAAAATCCAACAAAATTTATTTACCTTTATTTTTTTGAAATTTTCTCCAACAAATAAATTTACTAAACTCGAACAAGTTAATAAATTTTTGGCATATCTATACCAATATTTTCTGAGATATTTTGTTGTTAGAATTTTATTTTCCATTCCCAATTTATTTTTAATATGGTAGCTATAAATTGTTTGACTAATTTAATTTAAAATTTAAGTTTTGAATATAAAATTTATAATAAAATTTAGTTGATAAGGGTTTGAAGATTTTTTTAAAAATCTTGGAGTTACTTAGTCAAAACGGAAAATTCTTTTGGTTTCAGACGCATAATACTTGTTGACAGTCTAACTTTTACTTAGCAATTAAAGAAGAAATTTATTCTGGATTGAGAGTCGCCCCCTCCTTCTTGATTTTTTATCTTATTTAGCTCCCTTGAATTAATCAGCTGGGATAAAGGATTATCAAAGATTTTGTATATACATAATAGTTAAGGTTAAATGTTTTGGATTGATGTTTTGGAACCAACTACCAATTTTTAATTAAAAATATTTTAAATAATTGTTAAATAGTTAATACCAAATTTGAAATTCATTAAAAGACAAATTACTAGCAGCTTTGAATATATCAACAAGTAGTTCAATAGGTATTGTTTTTGTTTCCATTGTTTATTGAATAATGCTACTATTTCATGGTTGCCAAGTCTTTGTTTAGAAATTTTTTTAAATATTTTTATAACTTTTAGTAGGTCAATTTAGTGTAAGTAAGGAAGCTAACAAACATTATCCCACATTTCTTTTTATATTTCTTAGAAGAATCAATACTATTATGTACTATACAAAGTATGTACTATATAAAAAGTTGAACTAAAGTAAACAATGAGTAGATAGAGTTTAATAATGTTTTTACTTTAACACATTATTTATAGTACCCATTATAAAACATTTTACTACAAAACATTGTAGTAAAACTTATTTTTATTCGTATTTTTCCCAATCCCTTTAAATTTAGGTATTTGATCTCTCAAAATTTTTAGAAAATTCTAGACAATTTACAATCTAATGAATAATAAATAGAATTATTATTAAAAAACAATTAATATTTGGTCTAGATCTTGGTCATGAACATTAATTTTAATCATGAGAGACAGAATAGAAATCCGAATTTTTATTTAAACTATTTTAAAATTAAATTTTATTATTTTACAATAAATTAAAAATATTTGAATATTTAATAGAGATCATTTTTATTTTAAAAACCCGTCTATGTATATATACACATTGATATATTTAATAATTTTTTGGCAAAGGAAATTTTTTTCTTTTTTGTCGTTCATGTTCAAACTTTAAAAAATTATTTTTTTTTGTAAAAAAAATAAAAAAAAAAACCCCAGAAAGCAATGCTCTCCCCAAATAAGTAACCATTTCAATCCAGGCTTCTTGAGCAAATAAATTTAATTTTTTATCTAATAAATCACATAAAGTTCCGATTATTTGGCTACAAAATAATCTAACAGTTTTTTCGTTAAAATGTTCCTTCTAAAATATTTAAAAATAAAAAAAAAATATTTTCAAAAAATAATTTTTACAATATTTGCTCTATAATGTCTTTGTCCATAAGCAAAAAGTACAGGAAGCCTTAAATTATAATAAATCGGATTTTGGTTGTTTTTAAATATTTTTTGGAGGTTTATTGTTAAATTTTCCGAAATTTTATTTATATTTAGGTACTTTTCTTTTATCTCACACCCTTTTGCAAATTTTGGATCATTTGAAAAAACTTATCAAGATGAGTAGCTCATCTATCCCATAAAACTTAAATCGGCAGACAATCAGTTAATAACTGCCAAGAATATTTTCGATGTCAATGATTCTGGTGTCATTCAACTCATCTAAATGAGCTCATCTCAAATGAGCTATCATAGGATATATGAAAAATTTCATCCTTAGATCTTTTCGTTCTTTGTTTTATATTTAACATTTTTAGTATTAATTAGGGAATGTTAAAAAATTTCTATATCAATTTAAAAACAAAACAAACATTTCTTTTTCCAATTCGGCAGAATTTCTAACAGATAAATCCAATATATTATTAAATATTCGAACATGTCTAGAAAATGGATGTTGATCCCATTGATTCTCATCCAATTCAAAAATTGAAATATTTGGGGATATTCCAAAAAGCTGTAAAAAATATTTTTTTAAATTTTAGTTAAAGATTAGTTTAAAAAATAAAAAAATTAATTTAAAAAACTATAATTACAGACCGGTCTTGAGAATTAATTAATATTTTTGGAAAAATATGACCTTGATTAACTACGTTTCGAACGATATCTCTAACTCACAGAAGGTTCAATTTAAAAGAATTATTTTTCCTTGAATTAATTCTTTTTGAATTTTTCTATTCAAGTATTACTTTTAAAAAATCAAATTTTTACAGATTTTAATTCAGGAGCTCTTTCAAATATTCTGTCAAATGTAAAAAAAGCAAAGCTTCTATCTGGCCCAGCAAAAAGTCTAATTTTTTCATTAGCTAATAACCAAGTTTTTTGGATTATTTCTGATTGCTACATAGTTAAATTTAATTTTAAAAAATTAAAAACAATCCTTTAATTCACCTCAAAATTCAAAATATTAATTTCAATATTCGAAGAAAATAAACGATTATTTAAATTAATTAAACCAAAAACATTTCCAACACTTCCCAAACGTTGTTGTGAATGATGATTGGGAGAACATTTTATATTTGATTGTAAAGGTTTTAAATCAAATAAAAAAGTATTGTCCTTTTTAAATAAATTAAAATTAATTTTTATTTTAATTTAATTAACTGTGTGTTTATTATCTAATGATTTGGCAAGTGTTCTTTCTGAGAATGATGACTAAAAAATTAATTTAATTAAATAAAGAAGAGTATTTAAAATTAATTTTAAATATGAAATTGGTATATAGGAGAACCTCGATTTTACATACACCCTTTGGGGGTTAAAAATTGTACGTAGAAAGGAGGTATACCGGTAATAGTTCGGATGGTATACCCCATCATTTTCCGGCTTCAAAATATTTAAAAATGGTCAGTATATTTTCAGATTATAGAACCCGTCGAGCTGTGTCGGATGACACCAAAATCAACCATTGATCTTAACTTTGGGCTGAGATACAGACCCCAGAAAATTGAAAAATAATAGGGTGGACCAAGCTTATTTTTTGGTCTAAAAATTTAATTAAACAAATAATTGCTCATTCGAAAGAGCCTATCGAGCTGATTTGAATGACATCAAAATCAACGTAATTGAAAAAGATTTGACAAAGTTATGACATAAAGTAATCCGGTAAATGTCCAGCTCGTGGCCTATATGTCCGCAAAAGGCATTTCTGCAAAAATCATTTTCGCTGCATTCTCCTCCTTACCGTTTCTTTTCTTTGATGGGTTAACATCTTGGCGCATCTACTTTATGGAGTAAGTCATGAAAAAGAGTTTATGTACAAATTAATTAAATAAAAATTTAAAGAATATATATAATGAATATTTTATAAAATACTAAAAATTTTTAATTAAAACTTTTATTTTTGCAAAAATTAAAACCCCTAATTCTTACAATTCCTTTATACTAGGGTTGATGGCGACCGGTTTTAAAACCGGAATTTTTGAAATTTTTTGCCGAAAATATATAAATAGATTTTACTAAAAATTTAAAAAATAATTGTCTTTTAAATTTTAATAAAATTTTAAAAATAATGAATGCGGGTGTTAAAAAGTGACATTTTTTAATTTAAAAGTTTTTGATTTTTTCACAAGTTTATATTCTTTAAATTTTTATTTAATTAATTTGTACATAAACTCTTTTTCATGACTTACTCCATAAAGTAGATGCGCCAAGATGTTAACCCATCAAAGAAAAGAAACGGTAAGGAGGAGAATGCAGCGAAAATGATTTTTGCAGAAATGCCTTTTGCGGACATATAGGCCACGAGCTGGACATTTACCAAGTAATCCTTTTACGTTGGGGAGACGCTGTCTGTATCTCGGCCCAAAGTTAAGACCGGGGTTGATTTTGGTGTCATTCGACACAGCTCGACGGGTTCTATAATCTGATAATATACTGACCATTTTTAAATATATTTTGAGGCCGGAAAAATGATGGGGTATACCATCCGAACTATTACCGGTATATCAAAAATATAGGATGTTGATTGGACAGCTTCTCCACCCAATGGCTATAATAACCTATTTAAAAAAGGTACCTTAAGGGTTTATAAAAGGTTGGGTGTAGTTGTACTAAAGTCTATATCAGGGATCGCGTCGTCGCGGTTCCCGAAATTGTGAATTTTGTGTGCCACCTAGTCCAAACCTCATTTGTATTTCCTTAGATAAAATCGAAGAGAAATATATATTTATTAAATAACAAACTTTTTTGGCATTTTGTGAAGAATTATCAGAACCACTAGTTGTTTGGCCTTTAAAATATTCCAGTTTAATTTTAGAAATATTTAAATATTTTTTTAAAAATCACCCCTTTCAAGACGTTTCTTAGCAGCTATTTTGCGTGAATCAACTTTTTGGGCTTTATGCTAAATATGTATAATTATTTAATTAACTTAATTTAAAATTTACTTTAAAATATAAAGGGATTGCTGAAGAATATTCCCCTTCTCCTTTTTGATTATTTAAAGAATTAATTTCTACATTAATTTCTGTATTTTGTTGAATATCAGAATTATTCTAAAATTTAATTTAAAAATTCTTTTTTAATTTTTCAAAAAAATTATTTTTTTTTTACTTGTTTTTCCTCATTAATTTCCTTTTCCTGATTAACTCCATTTATTTCAATTTGTGGAAGCGAAGAAGTATTTTTATTATTTCTAATTATTTTATTTTCTTCTTTGAAGGAATTGAACTTTTAAAGAGAGACATTTGTTCAAAAAATATTTTTTTAAAATATTTACTTGTTCACACATTTCTATAGATTGATGGGCACTTTGAGTGAATGAACGATAATTATCATTCTAATAAATAATAAATTTATTTTGAAAATAAATTTATTTATTTACCTTTAGTTTAATTGAATTAATTACTTCATTCCCTGTCGATTGGCGCCGCAAACCCAAAATTTCTGTCATTTTAAATCGAGTAGATTTTCCGGATTTTTGAATTGACTAAATAAATAAATATAAAGTATTTCCTGAATGATTTCACTAGGTAATTATTGTTTCAACCTCTCCCTGGAGAGGGTAATTAATCGAGTTTTAACTAGATATGTGGTATGGCAGAACGTAGGGCTTTTCTGGTAGAGCAAAAGAAATTTTTCAACTTCTCACTCGATGGGGCAATTAATAGAGAGTGGATTCAAAGAAGGGTTAATGAAGAATATTCACTTTATCCTTTTTGATTATTTAAAGAATTAATTTCTATATTAATTTCTGTATTTTAATTTATTATTTCAAATAAACTTATTCTTTACATTTGTTGTGTTTGTATTTATTGCTGGACTAGAATAATTCCCTCCACTATTTGGATGAGTATTTCCCATTTTTTTTAAAATAGGCAATATTAAAAAATAACCTAAAAATTTTTAAAATTAATTTAAAATATTTTTTTCTACAAGGTAAATAGAAAAAATATTTTTTGTTTCTGTCATTTAATATTTAAAATAAACAAAAATTCAAATTGACAACAAAAAATCTCAAATTTAATTAATTAACAAAAAAAGAGAAGAGAACATTTTTTAAGATGTTTATTTGTGGAAAAAGAAGAAGCATTAATTATAAAAACTTGAGAGACAAGCAAAGCTTTTAAAAATATAAAAAATGTTTGTGTGTGTGTGTGTGTGATTCTTGGCCAAAAAAGGAGAAAATAGATAGATATTAAAATTTAATTGGAATTGGCAAGAAAATATTAAAAAGAAAAGAAAAAAAGATACAATAAATAAATAAATATAAAGTTTTTGTTGAATAATGACAAAAAAATAGAAAAAAAATATTTTTTATAAAATAAATTTAAAAATAATAATTTTGAAAGTGTCAAGAAAATATAAATAAATATTTACGTTTAGCTGCTTTGATGCTTTTTTATTTTTTTTAGAATTTCAATCAAAAATCAACAAATTTTAAAATAAATATTTGAACTTGTTATGGGTAGATTAAATTAGTAAAAATAAAATTATTTTATTAAATTTTAGTAAAAAATATTAAAATATTATATTTTTTTAAAAGTTAAAACACAAAATAAATAAATAACAATTTATTTTAACAATTTAATAAATTAAAGAATATTTTTTGGTTTCAAGTAAAAGAATTTTTTAAAGAAACAATTGTTTGATATAAATTAAAAAGAAACATATGCTGGTTTAAAATAAAAAAAATTTTTTTAATTTTTAATAAAAGAAAAGAATTGAAATTTTTGTTCCTTTAAAAGAACAAAGAATGTGTTAATTAATTAAAATTATTTTAAATTTTTAATTGTGGAATTAAAAAAAATTTTTTTTTCAATATTAAAAAGTTAAAACACAAAGAAGCCTTTGAAAGAAATATTTAAATTTTTAAGAAAAAATCATTTTTTCTATTTTTGTATAAACTCAATTTTAGGAATTTATTTTATTATAAAGTATCCTTTTTAAATTTAAAGAAGAATAAACCTTTTAAAAATTCTTAAAAAAGAAGACTAAATAATAAAAGAAAAAGGTTAATAGTAGTAAAGTTTAAAAATTAAATATCGATATATAAAAGTTAAAAAATAATACAAAAAATTTCAATAAAAAATAAGTTTTCAAAAAATTATAAGTTACCTATATACTCTGTTAAATACCCAGGGTAATTATTGTTTCGAACTTTCTCTGGAGTGGGTAATTGATAGAGGTGGGGAAATTAATAGAGGTCATTTTAGGAAGGCTAATTATAACCATTTTAACCATTTAATTATTGTCATTTTTAATTATTAAAACATTTTAAGACATATGAAACAATAAAAGATTTTCTTCTCGATCTATTAAGATATACCCCAAATTTAGCACCTTCTCCCGAATAATTACAATAATTACCCAGGGTAATTATTCTAGCATTTAAGGTAATAGAGGCGGGGTAATTATTTGAGGGAGGGTAATTAATAGAGTATGTATATACGGTAATCTATTTATTTAAAGGGTTTAGAAATGATTCAAAAAAATGATACCAATAAAAATTCATTTTCCTTTATAAAATACTTACCTATTTTAATTATTTAAATGAAAAAAATTAATTTAAAAAATTAATAAAATATTTTAATAATTATTTAATAAAAAAATATATTTGTACATACAAATATATAAAAATGTGTTGAAAATGTATTTACAACACGCGAAAAAATGCGGGGGTGTCAGTGAAGCAGAAATTCTTAAGAAAATGGCAAAAGAAAAAATTGCCTTAAAATAAGCTAATAAAAAATAATAAAAAGCTTTGTTTTGAGAAAAAAAGTTTGTAGATTCTGCCATTAATTTTTAAAATAAAAATTAGAGAGAATATATACTAGAAAATAGAGTCAAAAATATTTAAATAATTTGCAGAAAATATTTAAAATTAGGTAAAAATTAGAGATATGATAGTTGGAAGGGACTGAAGAAATAAGTGATTAAGTAAATCGGGGTCATTGTAGGAAAGAAATTTTATTCAGAGACTGGTGAACAAATTTTCTAATTTTGATTGAGGATATATTGTAAAAGATGTTTTGCGTTTTAAAAAAACATTTGAGAAAGAAATTTTAAAAATATTTTATTTGAAGAGAAGTACATACAAGCAGAAACAAATTCCCTAAATAAGGAACAATTACTATTATTAAATATTTATAAAAACATTATACAAACATATAAGAACATTTTAATACCACATACATACATAGGGTAAATGTCCAGCTCGTGTCCCGCATGTCCGCAAAAGGCATTCTGCAAAAATGCCTTTTTTCAGCTTTTTCCTCTCCTTCTTAATTTTCCTCGCGTAGTCAAATGATGGGTTGACAGTTTGGCGCAAATAATAAAGAAAGTAATAGAAATTATAAATAAATAAAATTTATATTATTATCCAAGTTTTATTACAGTTTTCAGAATTTAAATTTAATAATTTAAAAAGATTAAATAAATTACTAAGTTAACAAATTAAGTTTAACAATTGGATATTAGAAAAACATTTTAGTTTTTTAAATCTGAAAAAGTTTGCTTTTTTATCTTAAATAATTAAATAAAAATTTAAAGAATATTCATAAATCTTAAATATACTTCAATTCTGTATTTTAAAAGGGTAAAAGCCTCCAAAGAGCCACAACAGAAAGTTAAAATTTTAATTTAAACAATTTCATTAAATTTTCTTTAAAAGCTAAGCTTCTACCGTTTTAAAATTTTTTTTGAAAATTTTTTTTAATTTTTATTACTTTAGAAAATGCTTCATTTTTTTATTCATCAAATTTAAATTCTGAAAACTAATAAAACTTGGATAATAATATAAATTTTATTTATAATTTCTATTACTTTCTTTATTATTTGCGCCAAACTGTCAACCCATCATTTGACTACGCGAGGAAAATTAAGAAGGAGAGGAAAAGGCAGAAAAAAGGCATTTTTGCAGAATGCCTTTTGCGGACATGCGGGACATGTGCTTGTCATTTACCTATACATATGTAGATTACCAAAAATAATCACCTTATATATTAATTATACTTTAACAACAATATTTTCAACATCCTCTTCATTCTTTTCAATTTTTAAAACAAAATCCTTATCCTCCTTTTGTTTCTTCTTCTCTTGTTTTTCCTCTTCTTTTTCATTCCTTTTTTCTTCTTCTTCTTCTCTTTGTGTTTTATCAACCATTAAACTATTACTAGTTCCCTCACTAACAATTTCAACTTCCTCAGAATTTTCATTATCGCTACTTGTTTCTTCATCTTCTTGTGTTTTATCAACATCCAAACCTTCATCTTCAGCTACAATAACTACTGGATTTATACTTAAATCGCTTTTGAATTCGTCTTCTGCTGGTTTTTCTTTTTTATTGAGGTAAATTAAATAATAACCAACTGCAACACAAATTAGTAGACTAGAAGGAAAAAATTTTTATTTTTAATTAGGAGATTTGAATTTTGCTTGCTTATGGAAATGAGATAATGGAATACTATGCTGCTTATGGAATACTATGCTTATGGAAATGAGATAACTATGCTTATAAGGTATATCGAAGGATTAAAGGATATTGGAGGATATCCATGGGAGGATATCTACCCTCTATAGGAGGATTCCGAATAAAGTTGGAGTTGAAGTATTTCGGAAATTTAAAGGGATTAAGGTGGATATTGATAGATTTGAATGTTTTCTCTTGGTTCCTGAGAACTAAGAGAAAGCTACCCAGCCAGCCCCGACAGTAGCCTAGTCCATCACAAGGATAACTATGCTTATGGAAATGAGATCGCATTAAACGATTTTGACATTATTCGGCATGTCTCTCTAATCTATGTTGGATGTATCGAAATAGTCATGATTAGAGATAGTACTGGGAGTGTTATATCAGAACCGAGATCGATATTTAGAAAATTTTCTATGACCGAGAGGTTTGTTCAAGTTTTTGTCTGTGCGATATTTTTCCTGATACTAGTCTTTTATTAGACCGAAAAAACATCAAAATAAACACAACTTACACAAGTATAGCAAACATAATTATCGCATCAATTATTCCATCCTTTTCTCTTTTGTTTGGTTCTGGCGGAAATATAAGCACTGGTATTGTTGCTTTAGTTTTATTTAAAGTTTTTAATTGTGTGGTTGTTAATAAATTTCTGGAAATATTTAAAGTTTTTGTTGATGTTGTTTCGATAATGGTTGAATTGTTTTCTGGATTTAATGTTGTAGTAAATGTTTCGTTGTGAAAGGAAGGTGGTAATTTTGTTGTAGAATAATTAATTGATGTTGTTCTTGTAAATTTTTTCCAAGGTTTTTGTGTTGTTAACATTTTATATTTTTTACCAGACTAAAAAATGAATATTTTAAAGAATTAAAGCCTATAGCAGAAAAATTTGTTCCTTATAGTGAAAGGTATCATAAATTGGGTTATCGTTTTAGCCATATCCCCCATTCAGTGGTCAACCAAATTAAAAAATATTTTGAATTAAGGTTATATAGTAGAGGAAGGGTATCTTACCTACATATGGTTAGTCTAGATTAAGTTCAAAAAAGATTACAAATTCAATTGCAAAAGAACATTTTGGCATGATTATAGTCTCATTAATTGTCCCGTTTGTTGTTGTAAAAGAAAATATATAATCAGGCAATAAATTTAAAACAATTAATCGTTTGCCAATTAAACTTTCATCGCTATTATCTCCAACATTTATAATTTTCCAAGCCTTTACTTTAATTAATTCTTTTGCACATTGGGGTTTTTCTAATGGTGAGAAACAATTGGTGGAATTTTGATCATCTCTTTTTAGAAGAGGAAATGTATTCATATTAAACTCGAGTTTAGTAAATCTTCGAGAGATGTTGATTCCTTCTTTATTACACAAAAAATAATGTGAACAATTGGGGGCTTAAAATTCAAATTTATAAATTAAATTTACACAGAAAATTTAAAACACACCTAGAAATGATCCGACAAACAATAACTTTTCGTCAACACAAATTGCTATTTGATAGGCACTAAACGGCAAATCATTAATTCCGAAAGCAAGGGTAAAGCTGAAATAAAATACATATTTTTATATAAAAATATTAACATACTAAATATTCTCATAAAACGATTCAAAACCAGAACAATTCATTAAACAATCAGATAATGAGTTGTGGTGATATAATGCTATTGTGAATTCTGCGGTATGTGAAGTATCGTGAGGGTTTAAAATATCCGAATCTTCAACAATTAAGTCCACAGTACAGTTTCCATCCTTCCGAAAGTTCAAAACGCTGAAAATATTTCTTATAAACAAATTACTAATTTAATTTACATATTGTTGTTGTAATCGATGAGCAAATCACAGGATTCCCTTTTTGATTGAACGATTCTTCTGTTGATATCCTTCATTTCAGCAATCCTAGAACCATCACTCAGAATCACATTATCACCCTCCAATTTGTGTTTGCCTCGTCCAATTTCAATTATTCTAGTAGTAGTAGATTCAACAAGAGTTAACAATCCGACAGAACAAGTAACAAATACAAAAAAAGCAAAAAGCATTGAAACTGTTTTTGAGGAAGACATGTTTTGATTGTTTAAATGAACAAACAACAAAAACAATGAGCTTTTATATACTACCGTTCTTAACAATTATGTAATCAAAACTTTAATTTAACAACCTAAATTTATCTAAAATTATCTCCTTAAATTTATTTTTCACACAAGTATGTATATTTGAATTTTATAAAAGTAATTGTAATTAGGAAACAATTCAAAATCAGAACAATTCATTAAACAATTAGATAAGTCAGACACGAAATATCCAAAAATATATTACAAATCCCCCATTTTCCTTTTTTCCGAATATAATCAACTATAATTTTATTTTATGCATAATCTAAGCCGAATGATTCTTATATCGTTTGAAGCTATCGATAAGCTATATCTTTTTCCCAAGCGGATGGATCAAGCTTGATTGCCAATTATTACAAATCGATGTGTCAAAAACAACGATTTCCTCGCCCATTGAGTTGCAACATTTTGATCGGTGATCAGACTTGATATATCTAGTTGTGAAAAAGATAGAGGGCTTTCAAAAAATATATGAGTTATGCGGACTGGATAAAGCATAAAAATTATAGCCGATTAAATTCAAAAAAATGAGGCGGATAACACAAGAGTACCGTTTTATTGAAAGGAAAAACATTTAATAAATGGCAATCTAATTTATAAATACAAAATCATATAAATACAAAATTTTTTAAATACAAATTTTATAAATAAAATTTTTTTATCATTTTAAAACTTGTGTAGATTTAACCTTTGGGGATAGCCATTTAAATTTCCTTTTAATTTTTTAATCAGGTCACAATTTGCAAAACCGACAAATATCTGGCTTTGACATCTTTTGATAACGAAAATAAATATGTTTGGAGTGAGGAAAACTGTAACAATCTGATGACTGGCCTTTTATCATCAGCCGCGGGTGAAATGTTATTGTATGGTGGGACAACAAGTTCTGTCGCAGATGATGTTGACCAGGCTTGGTTCCTCGCTTACTCGATGGTACTGCTAATTGCTTTTATAATTCTAATCATTCGTAATTTATAGGTTGAATATTTTTTAATGGACGGAGTTGTACCACCATCAAAATATTCTCCTTATCAAGCATCCGCTATAAAAAGAGATGAAAAAGCAGAAAAGATTTTTACTAAGATTTTAAAAATTTTTAAATCTTAGTAAAAATCTTTTCTGCTTTTTCATCTCTTTTTATAGCGGATGCTTGATAAGGAGAATATTTTGATGGTGGTACAACTCCGTCCATTAAAAAATATTCAACCTATAAATTACGAATGATTAGAATTATAAAAGCAATTAGCAGTACCATCGAGTAAGCGATGGTACCTGGTCAACATCATCTGCGACAGAACTTGTTGTCCCACCATACAATAACATTTCACCCGCGGCTGATGATAAAAGGCCAATCATTAGCTTGTTACAGTTTTCCTCACTCCAAACATATTTATTTTCGTTATCAAAAGATGTCAAAGCCAGATATTTGTCGGTTTTGCAAATTGTGACCTGATTAAAAAATTAAAAGGAAATTTAAATGGCTATCCCCAAAGGTTAAATCTACACAAGTTTTAAAATGATAAAAAATAACTTTTTTAACAATCTTTTTAAATAACTTTTTTAACAATCCCAAAACATATCCAATCACAACATGACACGCTTCGTGTTCTGCTGTTTTCGTTTTATCATTAATATCGGTAATATTTGATTTCTGGTAGAGTTGAGTGTTTTTCGCACTGAAATAATGCTCCGCTTTGTTGTTATTATTGTTTGCTTCGTTTATAATTTTATTGTCAGAAAATAGTTTCTCAATTGAAGGAGCATTAGGTTTACGTGGAAGCCAAGCCTAAAAGTTTAATATATTATCAATAAAATAAAAGTTTTAATTTACTGGATCCTAATTTAAAGGGAGAAATTTTGATTTTGGAATGATTTGACGAGTATGCAATATTTGAAAAGGTATCGGGAAACAGAATTGGCTTGTGATCTTCCCTCTCATCTCTCAATTTAAAATATTAACACGGCCCAAAATTCTGGATTTCCCCTTAATTCCCAAGGGGAACATAAGACTAATTCAAATAAACTTACTTGGTATTGTTTCATGATATTCACATTTTCATCAAGATTTTTTGTTAAAGCGGTGTTGCCATTCCTGCAAATATTTATATAGAAAAATTTTTACTAAAAACAAATTCACTCACTTATTCAAATCTACATCCATTTTCTTACTTTTCCCTTCCTCATCACTTTTATCTTCCTCATCACTTTTATCTTCGTCATCACTTTTCTCTTCTTCATCTTTTCTCTTCCTCAACCCTTTTTCACTATCAAACATCACCTCTGACGAGATCACAATAACGTTCCTAAATTTGAAAGAAAATTTCTTAATGATCTACGTCTGCGTAACTTACGATGATGCAGACGCTGGCATTAAAGATGATGACTGTTGCGCTTGAACTTGTTCTTTTGTTTGAGGAGCAGTTGTAGATTTATCACTTTTAGTGCTGTTGCTATTGTGCTTCATCATGCAATATATCAAGATTACCACAAAAATCGGAACCAAACATATAACAACAACTAATAACATCGCAACCAATACTAAGATATATTCGTTGATAACTAAAAATAAAAGCTTAAATAATAGATTAGGAAAACAAACAAACCGTCCATTTTTTATCGAACACAAATAAAACAATATGAAACGACAAAATAAAAACTCCTGAAGAAATAATTAGAAAAGAAAGAATTGATGATATTAACAAGAGTTGGTAGATTTTGCAACATTTAAAGTTCTTTTATAGACTTCAAATTAGAGTAGCACGAGGTCGAGGCCTCGTCGAGGCGGAGGTCCTCGTCGATTTTCAATCTCGACATCGATTTTGCTGACCCTGGCCTCGGAACCTCGTCTCGGTCCTCGCCAAGAACCTCGACGAGGACCGAGGCTAAATATACACCCTTAAGAATTGCTTTTTGTAAAAAATGGAAGAAATATGATGACCTAGTCTTCCAGAATTACAAAATTCTCGTCTGCGGCGCTTTATCTGCTAGAAATTTTCTACAAAGAATTCTTAGAAAGACCGTTTTGAACGACATGGAGCCAAAAATTTTGATGTTTAATTAAATTAATTTTTAAGAAAAATTAGAGAAAAAAGAAATTAGGGCACCGTATAAAAAATTAGGGAGAATTTGGGGAAATTAGGGCACCGTTTATACCTAAAATACGTAGTGAAACAGATACAATAAATTTTGCAAGAACATTTACTGACATTGAACCAAATCCAGGTTGGGGAAATTTTTTTAAAAATTAATTTCAATATTAATTAACTTGGGTTTAGTAATTATTTAAAAAAATTATTTTACTAATTATTTAGTACGTAGTTATTTTCTAAATAATTTATTCTTTCACTAAGGCTATAAAAAATATACCTAGGTTCAATAAAGGAACCTGTAAAAAATGATAAAAGCAATTGGTCTGGTATAGTTTAATTTAGAAACCACAATGGGAGGCTTTCACGAGAATAATTCGAGATATCTAGAAAAATCTCGATTCTGATAATCGAAATTTTTGTTCGAAAATTCGTCTCGATCCGATCTCAAGTTTAAATATTTTTAAATGATTTTATTAAAAATAAACAAAAATTCAAATTAATATTGAAAATTAATATTGTTTTATTTTCTAGCTTCATTAATTCCTTCACAAACTTTTGTTGATTTGGAAAATGACTTTCTTGGCTTTACTTATGATCAAAAACATAATTTATTTTTTGAATAATTTAAATATTTATTTATTTGTTAATTAAGTAAACAAAAAATATTTATTTTTAACTATTTTTTTTTGTTCTTTTTATTTCCTCCAATTAATTAAATGATATTTTTAGGAATTTTTGTTGTCCATTGAGTAGCAAATTCGGTAAAATTCCAATTAATTGGCTGCCCAAAATGTGTTGTATTTATTTTTGTAGTATCCCAACTTTTTTAGAAAAAAATATTTTTTTTAATTTTTAATATTAAAAAAACACCTAAAATAAGGCAAATTTCCAGGCCCTCCATATGTCGGCCCTCCAACTACCTAAAAATTAATTTTTAAATTTATTTCATTTTCTTCCAAATAAACCTCAAAACGTAGTTGTTTAAATAATTCAAAATTAGTTCCTTTATAGTCAATAGAACCGTGATTTCTAAAACCCATTCCAGGCACTTCCCATTTTCCATCAGGTCTATTAAGATCTCCTCTAGTTGAAATGCTTGCCTGTTAACGGAAAAATAAATTTATTTTTATAAAAATAATTTGAAAATAAATAGATCGAGAATTAATTACTTCAGCTGAATATGGTGGTGTACATTTGCAACGGGAGTATTCATCATGTTGGTAGTTGTTATAACTAAAATGGAAATTACAGTAAGACCTCGATTTTACGTAAACTCTCAATTTAAGACATGTTTTTTAAATCTGATTGGCTGTATGCGCAGTGTGAGCTATCTAAGCAAAGCTGTTTCGAAACTAAAAAACCTTCGAAAATCGAAAGAAAACACTCAAAAATACACAACTTCGATACAGCTCTGTATCTACGCAATGCCCCGTATTTAATAAACATCTCATTATAAAAATACTATTTTTCAGTCAAAATCTAGGTTCTACATTAATATTTAAAAATTAATTAATTCTAAATTTTAATAAATTAATAAATAATATGTTTACCGCATTAATTCTCTCAAAGTTTTCAAGTCTTTAACCTTCTTATGATCTCTATGAAATATTTTAGCTCTAGGTGTAAACCCCCATCTCCACCAATTATTTATTCGTCCTTTAGCACTAAATCCACTCAATTCAGATATTTTAGATAAAAAAGGAATATTATAAGAAGGCCAATAACCATAACTTTTAATAAACCAAGTAACGTCTCTACTGACTACAAGGCCTCTTTAAAAATGAAAATAAACTTAAATTAATTAATTTTTGGGGTAAAGAACTAACGGAATTTGTTCTAAAATCCAAATTAAATCTGTTTGGGGCAATTCTTGTTTTTGTTTAAATAATTTATAGTCAAGAACCTTTAATTAAAAAAAATATTTTTGAATTAAATATAAACATACAGTCCATTGATTGTTATAAGTGCCAGAATTATAACTAAAATAAATAAATACCTCTTTATTAGATAAACCCTTAAAGCTGAAAATAATCCTATGATCAGTGAATACGATTTATTATAATAGTAACTAGTAGGGTTGTTGGCGGTCGGTTAACCGAACCGAAACCGAAAACCGGTGTTTTTGGCCAATAAACCGAAAACCGGGGGTCAAAAACCGGCGAAAACCGAAAACCGATGGCCTAAACCGACCGGTTTCGGTTTATAAAATGCACCCCTAAAGATGGAAATTTTTTGGGATTTTTTGGCCATTTGAATTCCCAAAACACTTCGTCAAAATAATTTTCCTAATTTCTCCTTCAATAAATATTTTTTTCACTGGGTCTCATGACATTGTGTGTGGTTGAGTGGTTACTTGATGGGTTCATTTAATTTGTTTCTTGTATGGGACTGGGTTCGAATCCAAAGTTGGAAAGTTGATTTATTTTCATTTTACTTTCAAAAACTAAAAATCTTACACTTAAGTTTTTATTTTATACTATAAATTTATTTTTAAAATTAAAAAAAAGTGAAAAAAACAAGTCAAAAATTTCAGTGGAGTTCTATAATTTTAAAAATTTTCGCCTGCGGCGCAGAAAATGGAAGAAATCTAGTCTCCAGTCCCTTCAGAATTCTCAAAATTTTCGCCGGCGGCGCTGGAAACGGAAGAAATCTAGTACCTCTAAATATATTTTTAAATATTATCAGAATTGAAAAAACATTGCAAAAATTTAATTGAGATCTAAAATTCTTAAAATTTTCGCCTGCGGCGCTGAAAAAAGAAGAATCGAAAGTTTTGCAAGGATTAAGGTGGATTTTATTATATCCCAAAACTTTCATCTATTTTTTGTAGGAGCCGAAGTTAATAAATGGTCAATACCCAGCATTGTATTTTCACTTGGTGCCCTAAATAACAAAATTTTTGTTGGCTGAGCTGTAGAATATTTGGCCCTATCTGAAAATAATGCGGCAATCAAATTTTTTCCTTCATTTTTTCCTTTCCATATTTTTCCTTATTTTGTACAGAAAGGTCAGACTTTTTCCCTCGTTCACTTCCAATGAATTTCCCTGTGGCATGTTCAAATGTAATCATAGAGAAAGGATTAAAAGCAAAAAATAAAAAATATTACATTTTTGTGTTGTCTGACAGAAAACACGGCGTATCGGGCTAAAACGAGGAACGGACAAAACACGGACAGAACACACGGACGAACACGGACAGACAAAACACGGACGAAGACGGACAGACAAACCAAGGACGGACTCGGGTTCGTCTGTGTTTTGTCTGTCCGAGTTCGTCCGTCGGTCAGTCAAAATTTGGACATCGGTCAGTCAAAATACGGACAGAAAAAAAGTAAATACTCCTAATATTAAAGAAAAATAATCCTTTCGCGTGTATTTTCCCTTCGGCATAAATCAAATATAGAGAGAATTATATTGAAAAATTTACCATTATGGGGAGTAGGAAAAAATTTGATTGCCGCATTATTTTCAGATAGGGCCGAATATTTCATTGAAGCATAATAATGGGATAAAATATGAATTGAATATTCTGTATGGCAAATTCAGGCATAAACCGGTTTCGGTTAACCAAAAACCGGGGGTCGTAAACCGGCCAAAACCGAAAACCGAGGGTACCGGTTTTTAACCGGTCGCCAACAACCCTAGTAACTAGAATTGAACTCGACCCTTTAGTGTCGGGGGTGTTGGAGATAGCGTCTGCCGGGGTAGAGCCTTCGGGGTTCAAGTCTGGGGTTTCGGGATCGGAGGAGGAACTTAAAATAGAAGAGGTGGATTGGTTGGAAATTAAAGGGTACAATCTATAATTTTGATGTTTTCCAAAATGAGGTGTAACTGTATTTTTAAATAAATATTCAAATTTAATAAAAAAATTATTCAAAATTATTTTTTCCCTTATTTACCGTCCAAACAATTGTACCCAATCTCGAGCAGTTTTAGATAAACGATTAGCAAGATATGAACGTAACCAACAATGCAAATGTTTGTTTTCTTTTACTTTTTCATATAAAGGTTCATTAAAAACAGCGATTGTTGTTTCAATTGAAAGCTTTTTTTATTTTTAAATTTAAAAAAGTTAATAATTTATTCTAACCAATCCAGCACTAGTCAAAGTATAATCATCGGCAGAAGACAATGCAGCTGGATAGCCAGAAAAGGTAACAATATTACCAGGGGATTTTTTAGTATCTTTAAATTAAAGTTATTTTAAAAAATGAGTAAAAGGAACCAAAAGCAAATTTGTAAAGTTTTAATATTCTATTCATTGTATTATATCCAGCCATTGATACATGAGACATTAATCTATTATGTATAAATTAATCTTTTAGATAAAAATTTAAAATTTTGAATATTCTAAAAAAGGAAAAAATTATTTAACTCAGCTAATTTACTGAGAATCTTATAATTGTGAGTAAATAAGAACGGGGGGCGTATCAGGTTGGGGTTTCATTTTTCTTTAGAATTTGTCTCAATTCACACATAAATTTCAACCGATTTTTTAAATTTCCGTTTTCATTTTCTTACGTAATAGTAGTATATACCGGAGTTTTAAAACATTTTTTGACAAAAATATTTTAAAACCCCAGTATAAGTAAATACTTTTGAGAATAGGTTAAGAACATTTCGTTCCCATGTCTTATAATAACTAATGTAAATTTAAAAATTTATTCAATAAACCAAAACCCATAGGGCAAGTTGAAATAAAAACGGTGCAGATAAATTAAGAAATATGAAATTTTTAGTAATTTTTATTTTTTAGTCTTATTTTTTGGCATTTTATATTTTATTGTTTTTTTGTATTTTATTTTTTTATTTTATAATTTCTATTAATTTTTATGTATAATACAACGGTTTATATTTTATATGGGTATAAGCTTACGACCTAGGTAAAATGTTAGTTTAGCCGATTCAATGACAAATGATTTTACAGCAACAACAATATCTGAGCATGTATCTTTTACAAATAACCAAGCAGAAGAAAACAGACTTGGGTTACTGTACACTACTGTAAATGTTGGTTTGTATACTTGTTTCCATTCTTTCTTTTTCTCATCGTAAATAAACCATACATGACCAGAAGGAGTCCACGTTATGTTCGTAAAATTTGGTTGAGGGGGTAAATGTAAGACATGCTGAAAAGTGCTCGGTTTGGGCGTTCTTCGAAATAAAGATACTTTTGCCTCCTCAACTTTCCATATTCTTCGATATTCACAGTATGCACACCCAAAAAGAAAAATAAAAATAATTTTATTAAACATTTTTTAATAACAATAATATGAAATAAAACATATCACTTATATATTTTCATAAATTTTCGGATTGTTCTACCTCTTCCAATACATCTATACATTCAATTGGGTAAAAATATTGATGTCTTCTTCCTCCAGCAACACAAATAAGTGGTAATTGCGGATATGCGATATCAATGCGATGTCGAACATAAAAATATTGTCTTATTGTAACACGTAAGTATCCACGTAGAGCAAATATCTGATCAGCCCCCATTTTCGTTAACTTGCTAGGATATATTTCCATCTGTTGATGCTTTAGATGATTTGTTATTAGAGCTTTCTTTCTAGGTTCAGTAAAATTTCTTTGACCTATTCCTGAAATGGCAACATCATCATTGGTCATACTTGTAAGAGTCTGCAAGTAATTGATATTTTCATTGAATTTTTTCCGTAGTTCGCGATGAAGTGATTCAGGGGTACATCCTCCGTTGAAACGACAAAGTATTTGAATAAGCGGTGTTAATTGAACTTGAGGTGAAGAACTTATAGGTTCAGACATGTTGTCGCTAGTACGCATTTTTTAATAGCAAACTGTTTTGTAATAAATAACTACGCCTCTTATATACCAAGAGGGCCTTTAGCAAATCGAATACTTGTCATCACATCTTTTCCTTTCTTACGTATATTTGTATGTAGTTTGAATAATAAAGCCAGGATAAATAATAAACCCAAATCTAAAATATATGCTACTATAAGAAGAATATCTTTGTTTGGAGTTATAGCAGGACCAATAGAAAGTGCATGCCCCGCGTCAATAGCAAAACAAGCATTTACATTCGGAGGAAAAGGTCCATGCATAGGAAATAGAATATTACTGTCATTGTGAGATAATATCACACAGAATAGTGAAAAAAGTATTAAAATTGAATATATCATTTTGTAGATAAATTAAAATAATAACACTTATCTTATATACGAAAAGTTCTGAATAAATCGTCGTAAAAAGGCATCACGGGCTTCTGGGGGAATTGAATGTAATTTTTGTAATGTTGAAGAAAAATTGTTTTTTGAACGCAATACAAGAAAATATATACAATAATGGCCACAAGTATCTGACAAAGGGGATTGCAAAGAAAATTTATTTTGTTTTACTTTAGAAAAATTTCCAAGCATAGATTGTCTCATGTCACAATTTGGTTCTTCTGCAAATGAGTCAAAATATTCCACAGTACTCGGATTATCAGAATAACAAGCAATCCAGTGTTCACCAACTGTCCCTTTTCGCATATTATTTACAATAAAACAAAAAGGCTTAGTCCATTCTTTATTTGGGATATTATCAGAAGAAAAGACACCAAGAAACTTATTTTTTAGAGGTTTATATTTTTTAAGTAGATTTTCGATTTGGAGAGAATTCATTATTAGACAGATCCATCGGTACTTAACACACGATCTGCATTTATGGACATTATTGCATCGAATTCACCCATGATTATCATCTCATATCCTTCATCCTTTACAGGATGATTGAACAAGCAACGGACCGTTGTTGTTCCTTGTCTAATAAGTTCCAGTCCGTTAGTGTCTTCAAGCGTTGAAGTCATAGGTATAACAAAGAAACAAGAAGATTGTGAAAATTCCTTCATCCCTATACTTAAAGTTCTTTGATCAGAATTTGGCCAAGCATCTAAGTCCATACCTACATACATATCAACAAAAGCACGCACAAAGCTATCATTCGAAAAATCAAGATCATAAGGCACCGCGGGAAACTGGAAGCCGCCAAATTCTGCTGAAACAGTTCGCAGGTTCGCATGCTCAAATGTGAACGGTGACAACGCAGTATTTCCTGTATATGCAGGCGAGCTTACAAAACAAATCACTAACCGTCGCGGACAGGTACTTGTGAACGCGGCATGTGTAATTTCCTGGCGACCCTTACCAAGAAAAACGCTCCTAATTTCAATCTTTCTATATGCATATTTTGCAGGCGACTGTTCTAAATGTCTAGCAATAGCATTATTTAGTGACATACTTAAATCAACTTGTTTAACAAAAATTCTCATATCATGAAGTCGTAGGCGGTATGTACTTGTATTATTTAATAATTCTTCACCAGCTTTTTTGCGATATTTTGGAGCATGAATAAGAAATTCATCGGTATTTCTGTAAAATGTCCAGAGAACATCACTATTAGGAATTAAAAGCTGATTTTGTCTTGCCATATCATAATCCAAATGGGAGAGTAATCTGCATGTCTGACCTTTAGCAAATCGTGATGCTCGTGATTTAAATCCTGAACCTTCAAAATCATTCTTATCAACAGCATCTTTATAATAAAGTGCTGCCTCATAAAGACCTTTGCTGACCTCTCTATCTGCACCAAGTTCATGAAGAAGTATACATCTGTATGCATAATGGATTCCCGAGTCATAGCATTGAATACCATTAATAGATAGAGTCAAACGACGAATCCATGTTAACCCTAAATATTGAGCAACACTCGTAAAACTATCACCTGCAAAATTTCCTGACAAGTCTTTAACAATTGGAACCCATTCACCTGTTGCATCAACCTTACGTTCAAGAGATAACACAAGACTCAGATATGTTTTACTTAAATCAAGATAAAGGGAGTCACCAAAATAGCGAAAAATAAACGGACCTGCAGATTGATTCAAAGCATTAAGGGGAAGCAATTCCTTATACGCCGAACGCTGAATACCAACATTTGTTGACGGTATAGAAAAGAAGGTTAGACGATTATCAACCCCTTCAGTACTGTCTTTGTCAATTTTCTTTATAGTCGTCATTTTAATTATAGAATAATAATAAGCTAATACTTATATACTCAGATATCATCAAAGCTGAGTTGGTCTCTATATCTTCTTCGTTTCTTTCCTAAATTATCGATAATAACATTTTGTTTTTTCTTTCGTCTTCTTTTGCCTTTACCACATTGCTCAAGTTTTTTCCCTACTTTTTGAAGACCTTCGCTTCCATGCTGTTTCAATGCTTCACTTACTGACCGACCTTGCGAAACATCTTCGAGAATATTTTTTCCTACATTTACAGCTTCATTTCCTGCGGTTGTGGCTATATTTTTAACAATAGGCATTAAAAAACGCCCTACAGCCCCAAGTACACCAAATCCTCTTTGATACCTTGTTCCTTGGAAATAACGATTATCTTCAAGTAATCTTCCTCCTCCGTCTTGAGCACTCAAAAATGGCTCCCAGTCAATTTTATCTATGTCTAAACTAACGTGTGTCATGCTCTAAAATAGTGAGCGTTGAAAGTGTAATGTTAATATACAAGTTCCCCAATGGAATTTTACTAGCTTTCCAGTTAAGGTTCGAATTTCAATAGTAATGTCTGGATGGCGTTTACCTAATAAACGATGATGATGTTCGGTCATATATACTTCTGATATACTTTCTCCTGGGCCACCAGATACATTAACAACACGTAATAAAGGTGCAGTCACATTTCCTATTATACTATTTTCCACAAGTTTCGGTGCGTAAACTAAAAATTGACGAACACCTCCAGATATATCAGGCATATATTTTGCGACTTGTCCACTATGAACTTTCTCAGAATCGAAACCAAGAGTATAAGCTAATTGACGACTTAATTTAATAAATTGAACATTTCCTTGTAAGAAGACATGGAAACGTTTATGCAGTTTATCGTAAAGTATGGAAACCCACTGATATTTTGGATCGGCGAGTTGTATATTGGAGAAATTAAGAAGCATTTTTAAATATTCAGGAGGATAAGCATATTCAGCTAAATGTATTTTCTTAGGCTCCGAATTATTTAACTCTTCAGATTCCTTTTGTTGATGAACATTTTGTTGAACATTTTCTTGTTGTGGAAGTTCTTTCTCTTTGGTTTTATCTTCAACATGCTTACCTCCATCACTAAAGAAGCTTTTCCAAAAGGAAGGACGTTCAGTAGGGTCAGCAATTAACATTTCAGGACGCGGGAGCTCAGGCAGCGAGCTTAGATCCTCAGGTTGAATTTCTTCTTGCTCTGGTTCTTCTTCAATTGTGGGAAGATTACTCACTTTTTCAGGAGGAGTCCGTGCCACTTCCTTATTAATTATTGCTGGAGATAACTGTGGCTTTCCTAAGATTTCTTTTTCAGGGGACCATGGTTGTACAGCGTCTTCTTCATTTATTGTTGGTAATTCATGTGACGCATTATCTTCAAGATTGTCCATTAAATGTGGTACAGGCTCTTCCAAGGGGGGAGTCCAAGGCTCTTCATCTTCACCAATAACTCTTGGAAATTCATGAATCTTTTCTTTAGAAGATTCTACATGCTCCTCAGTGACTTCTTGTTCAATTTTCTCACGAGGTTCAATATTTTTCTCATCTTCGTGTGTCGTAGACTTTTGACCATTTTCCAATATTTTTTCAGAAGTTTCTTCAGGTGTTTCAGCGACTGCTTGCTCATGTTCCTCATGAGGTTCAATATTTTCATCTTCTACGATTGTCGAAGGATCTTCATCCTTTTCTTGCGCCTCTTCAGAAGTTTCTTCAGCGACTTCATGTTCTTCATGAGGTTCAATATTTTCCTTTTCATGTGCCGCAGATTCTTCATCCTTTTCTTGCGTATCTTCAGATTGCTCTTCAGCGACTTTATCTATTGACTCAGCTTTTTCCTCAATATTTTCCTCTCCATGTGTAGAAGGCTCTTTAGCATTTTCTTGCGTATCTTCAGATGATCCTTGAGGTTCTTCAACGTCTTCTTTTTCATGTTCTTCGTCAGCATTTTCCTTTTCTGCAGGTGCTGAAGGCTCTTCATCCTTTTCATACTCATCTTCAGATGGCTCTTCAGTGACTTCATCTATTGACTCAGCTTTTTCCTTAATATTTTCCTCTACATGTGTAGAAGGCTCTTTAGCATTTTCGTCTTGCTTTTTAATATTTTCCTCGATATTCGCTTCTTCGTGCTCATCATCAGGAGTTGTTAATTTTGATGATGAAGTTTCATCGTCTTGTTTTGAAAGTTCAGCTTCAATTTTACCTATAATTTCTTCCGATAAAAGTTTCTGACCCGCAACAGCTTCTTCAACTTGATTGGCTAATTCCTTAACCTTTTGTTCTGCTGCCTTAGCACGATCTGCAGCTTTTCGTGCCTCAGTAACATCGCCTCGTGATTCTGCCTCTGTAGTTTCTATTTGCGCTTCTGAAACCCTATCTTTCGCCTCTAAACATTCTTGTATCCATTTGTCTATTTCATTTCTTCGACTAAACAATAGTTTTAATTGTGTTACAACCAATCTTAGAATAGTTGCAGGTACTTTTCTCTTAGTTACACCCGTCTGATTTAATGTTACCTCTTCATCTATTAGTGCATACTTATAACGAGCATCTTCCCAATATTTCTGATTAAGTTCTTTATTTAGTTGTGATTGTTGTTTTGCCAATTCTACACTGTTAGTCAATGACCTTGTAGCTGCACGAACAGCCATATTTATTAAAGTTTTTTGTTCATCTTTTAGGCTTGGCGAAGTATCAGAAAGAGGTGTTATCTTAACGTCTAAAGGAGTTTTATCCTTTTTCTTTTCAGTATCCTGTGGTATATCACCCGATTTTTCTTCAGAAGATACTGGAGCTTCAGTAGGAGCTACTGATACAGGTGTTACTGGAGACTTTGGGATAGGAGGATCATCAGTTATAGAACCATCAGATGTAGAGGAACTTTCTGTTTTTTTATTGATTTGATTTTTAACTTGAACTTGAGAGGGAGCAGGCGTATCTGTTTCAAGATTTTCATCAACATTTTCCACTAAACTTGCTTCTAGTAAAGGATTTTCAGGTTTAGTTTCAGATGGAGAAGGTGATGCAAAACTTTTAATTGCATTTATTATTAAATCTTTTTGCTCAGTTTGCGGCTTTAATCGAACAGTTTCTACAGAGCTTTCCGGAACCGAAGATAGAACTGGAAGTTTTGCCCCCTTAATTTCTTTATTTAAATATTGTATAAATTTATAAGCACGATCCTTTGGCATATCGAAGTAACCTTCCGTTTCCAATTGTTGAATGAAACTCTCATGCTCAGCAGCAGGCAATATTTCTTTTTGTTTAAACTCAGTCTGTGTTTGTGGAGTAGATTCACGGGTTTCTTCCATAGGAGTAACATTTGAGTGTTCTTCTTCAGTTTGACTGTCTAATGGAGGATTAGTAAATTCATCAAGTGCTTGCTTGATCCGCTCTATTTGATCTTGATTTGGAGTGAAACGAACCATTTCTATACCATCTATTGCAAGAGGTTGTATAGGAGGCAAACGAATTCCTTGTTTCCCTAAAAATTTCATGAAATTAAATGCAATTTCCTTTGATAAATCAAAATAACCATTGTTAACTAATTGTTCGCTTGTAGTCTCAACAGCTCGTCTTCTACGAAAATTCCCATAAATCCTTTTTTTATTATCTTCAAGTCTCATTTCCTCTCGCTCGCGATCCAATTCCTTTTTCCAAGCATCAAGCAAAACAGCATTTATGGCCTCTTCCAAGGCCTCTTCTGAAGCAAAAGACAAATCGGGTATCTCGATTCGAACAGATAGAAGTTCCTTTCCATATCGGCGATAAATTGTAATAGATTCCTGCTCATCGGAATCTCCAAGTAAAGAGAATGAAAATGGGTAAATAATATTTGAAAGTGCAACAGTCCAGCTTGAATCTAACTCAAGAGTATCAGGCATTCTTACTGTGAATTTTGAAGTAGTATTTCCTTCAACATCTCCTGAATTTGAAGGTAAGACAACATAAAATGAATCCATGGTTAATGTCGAACTATGTCGCTGTCGTTTACCCAGCTGTTATGAATATCTTTATAACCAACCCAACGCACAAAGTGTTGCTTTATCCCTGTACGTGTTGTACGAGTCTTTAAAATTTCGGCAATACGATGTGTAGTATCCTCTTGTGTGGGCACCAACTCTTCTCTATAAAATATTCCTTCAATTAGGTTGTCTTCAAAATCTTTTAACCTATATGTTATAGGCGTACGTGTGTCGTTTGTTGTATGTACAAGAAAAAGTTCGTCAGTATAGTTAGGTAAATATCCTTTTTCAAATTTACCCTTTTCTTTTGAAATGCGGACAACTTGTCCAGGCTCAAGTTTAGAAGTTATTTTAATAGGTGTACCAGTGCCCTTATATAGCCTCTCAAATAATTTTCGAGAATTCTTAAAAGTAACTGAATTAGGTCTAACACCTGTAACACGGTTTACGCTAGAATTTATTCCAAAAACAATTTTCTGAATAGCCTCAACCCACCGCAGTGTGTTTTTTTCACTGAAATATCGATATAATCTTTCCTTTATTGTACGATTTGCCCTTTCTGCCATTGAAGCATGCACATCAGGACTATAAACTACACGCTTATCAATATCCTTCGATCTAAAATAATCCCTCATTTTTTTAGCTTCAAATTCTAATCCCCGATCAGTGTATAGCTTATGAGGCAAGATACCATTAGAAAGTTTAAATATTTTTTCAAATGCCTCAATCATATCTTCTGATCTCTTAGTTTTAACAGGCGATGCATAAATCATTCGACTTAGAACATCAATACATACTAATAGGTACCTGTTACTATCATTATGTTTAGCTATCTGATCAAATATTGCTAAATCTGCCTGCCAATCAGTATGAAGACCGCTTGGACGTGTAACTAACCTTGGAAAATTTTTTCTGACGGGTCGATGCATCGTATACACTCTTTGCTTATGCAAAAAATTATAAACATCCTGAAATTTTATCTTAGGATATTTGCGCCTTGCTTCTTCATAAACGCGATTTATTCCTGCATAAGAAGCAGAAGAATTTAGCGAAAAATATATTTTTGATAGAAGATTATCTAAAGCTTTGCCCATATTTGTGGAATAAATTTATTTTTCTTTTGCAAATTTATAGGCAGGACTTTTACCAAGACTCTTTTCTTTCTTTTCCCACTACCTGATTGACTTGCAGAACTTTCCTCTGTACTACTTTCTCCTTGCGTCTCTTTGATCATTTCTTTTACTAATGGGTCTTTGGATAATCGATTAAACAGAAAACTAAAACCTTTAGGGGGTGACGATATATCACCTTGTACATATTCGAGCACTTCAATGAAATTACTATTCTTTACAAGTCTTCCTTTGACATTAGATTCAAAGCTTCCATTCTTGCGTATTCTAAACTTTTCAGCATTATCTTTGACATAATTTTCTAAATCCTTCGAATATCTCTTTGAAATAATTCCATTAAAAGGTGTTGTTTTTCTTCTTTTCATTAGTTTTGGCGATGTAAATTCAGAATCTGTTTGATATTCTGAACTTGATTGTACAGGCATTACCTGTACTTTAGGGGCTGCAGTTTCTTTTAGGTAAGGGGCAACTTCTGGAGATCTAGCGGCATTGCCTTCATCAATAATAACCTTTTGAGGCCTATTTTCTAATTCATGTTTGAGTTGTCTTCTTTTTTTATATAACCATTTATATTTTTGGGCTTTTTCATCTTCACTTAAATTTGGATCAGTAAGAGTCTGATGAATTTTTGAGTCGGTTTGTACCTTTTCATTTCGAAGAAAATCTCCGCCTTTAATCATGCTTAGTAGTGCAAGATATTCAATTTCTGGAACCATAATCATTTTCTTTGTATGTTTCATTCTTGTGTGAATCTATGAATTATATGTTCAGCTAAAGCTCCAAGAACGGGAACAAGTATAGCGGCTAGAGCAGCACTACCTCCTTGTTGTATTCGATTTCTGGCGCTTTTTTCGGTACGCGTTCGGGCGATAGCTCTATAGAAATCAGCAAACTGAGCTAATTTCTTGCGTTGCCTTCTACTTAAAGTAAAATTATTTTTTAAAATATTAGCACAAATTTCCACTATTGCTAATATTTGATCCGCACTGGCTGAAAGAATTAAGGCGTTCTTCTTCTTATCTGAGGATGTTTTAGCTAAGCGCTGTAAAAATTCAAAATTTTCTTTAACGTATGGACTATAGTTATACATTTTTTATAATTAATAGTTTTTAGAGTACTTATATATTATAGAGGCAAATATATAGTCTGTTTTTCACCTGGAAATATCTTAGTAGAAAGACGCAAATTTTCTTCCGTACTTGGATGCATGTTAATTAGCAAATATGAAAATTGCTCAGAAGTAGCATCGCGATAAGCCTCAAGAAAATAGTTTAACATTTTTGGAAAAAGTTGAGATCCTAGTATGCGCACCTGGAGCAGTCCTTGAGGATTTTTGGTTAAAAGAATATAGTGTGCATTTGCTCGTGCTGTCTTGATATCTCGCCCATAAAGAGATTGAGTTACAAATATTACACTTACACCCCAATTATGCGACCCCCTAGTAAAAAGTAAATCTAAAAATTCAACTGGAATATTTAGCATCAAATCATCCAGGACTAATAATTGGTGCTGTTTAATAAGCTCAACTTCTGGAACGCCGTTATAGGTTGTGATTCCCATCTCTTTTAGCTTAAATATATTTTCGTTCATTTCACCAAAACAATATAATATTTTATTTGGCACAGGTTCAACTAATTGTTCACAATTTGCAAGAAATTTCTTAAGCCATTGGGTTTTCCCGCTGCCTGTGGCACCGGAAATAACCATAGTGAAAGGAGCTTTGAACATTTTTATATAAGAAATACATTTAGATTTTCATTTATATATTACAGATGTTTCCCAAAGCAATTATACAAAATGTTGTTTCGACAGCACAATTACTTGATAAAAATAATAAATTCGATCTATATACAATTTCAGCTATTATTAAAAATTCAAAATATTCTCCAGAACGTTTCTCAGCACTTATAATTAAAGTTGAACAACCCATTAGGTCTACAGCTCTAGTATTCTCTAACGGAAAGATTGTATGTGTTGGAACAAAATCTGTTCAGGACTCGCAGATTGCGATACGAAATTTTGTTCAAATCATAACATCTGCCAGCTGTTTACCAATAGAAATACGAGCATTTAAAATACAAAATGTTGTGTCATCATTTTCATTTCCAGGACATCTTAACTTACCAGGTAACTTTTTTATGACATACTGAATTTTGTTTAAGCCTTGTATGATACTATGAGGATTGCCCCACCAACTTGGCTCACTCGACATATTTCTTACAATCCAGAATTTTTCCCTGGAATGTGCTTGAGGATTAAGGAGTTACGTTCTGTTATTATAATCTTTACATCTGGAAAGTGTATAATTACAGGTGCGCGGACGGAAGATGAAATTTATAATGTTCAAAATAAAGTTTATAATTCAATTTTAATGTTTCTGAAAAACTAATAAATACTTGTATTAATTTCGCTTCTTAATTCCATTAAAAGCTTGCCAAGTATATTATCACCTTCCCATTGGCTTGGGTCTTTAAGTCGAGCACTTTTTCGACTTACGCCGCTGCTCCAATGTAGTTCAGATGCTGAAGCCTGAGTAATTAGACCATCCCCGGTGGCACGTAACTGATTGAATAATTGCGTGTTTTGTGTGAATTTCGCCCAGAGGCCAGTGTACATAACCTGATAATAAAGTCGACATTAGCTATTATCTAAATTATCTATAAATTAGCTAATATTCTAAATTAGCTATCGAAATTATAAAAAATTTTTACTTTATCTCGAACAGAATTCCATTCCTCATGGTTATATCCACGGATACGTTTGCCAATTCGTTTAATAGCTAGAGGATTATCTAGCATTAAAACTTGGCCAGCAATCTCCAAATCTCCAAAAAAGCGCGCTTTCTGCCAAATAAAATATTGTTCAATCGAGCTAAATGTTCTTCCAAGCAGTGTAAAATTGGCTTTAAATCTGTTATCGAAGCCAAAACGTTGAGAATAGAATACAAATATATTTTGTTGTTGATCGCCAAGAATTTCTTCTGGAGGATACGATTTTGCCTCGTGCTTTAAATGTAATCGCTCAAGAATACATGTTGCTGTTTCTAAAAAATTTGAAATTAATTAATAGTTTACCGATTACCTATTTTATTATCACTGATCATGCTGTCTTTGAATATTTATTAAATAAATTAAAACAAATTTAAAAAATATATAAGTTAATTGAACAATTATTTACATTTTTTTAAAAATTAATATATTTATTCAAAAATAATCATTTGTAGGATCATTAATGGGGTTTCCTCTGTACCCATAAGGATAGCAATCAAAATTTGCATCGACGATTCCTTTATCATAGATTGGAGCGTAGCGTCTATATAAATTATATATTTGTAAATATTCAAATTATACCTAATTTGAGACTGGCTTATGACTTGGCCTTTGCGCCAGCTAGGTTGAAAATGAGTCCTCTCAAGTACAACAGGATCTTGCTTTTCTCCATACGCTTCTACCATTCTCTTAAAATAGCTACAGAATCAAAGATTGATAATATAATACCCTAAAATGATTGTAATCCAATGGAGTGTCAACTTGATCCCAGCATCCACGGCACTTGACAATGTATTTTAGATCCCCACTTTCTCTATGTTTCATTTTCATTGCATACTAAAATTCATATATAAATACGGAAATTTTTAAACCTGTTTACATCCACCGGTATAGAAGGACATAATTAACCAATCTTCGTATTCACGACTCATCATTCCAAGCATATCGCCAACACGAAACGGTGGTTTCTTATCAATTTTATGCAAATAGAAACAGCTATCGGTATCCGTATATAATAATTTGCAGTCTTTTTCGTTAACAATATTATCCATGTATTCGTAAAGCATCACACGCGCAGTTGCAGTAGTAATTAGCGCTAATACAATGTTGTATTTGTCGTGTGGTCGAATAAATTCTCGTCGACTTTTGTAAGGGACAGCGTACAAATCTGGTGTCAACATTTCGATTGCGCCTATTTCCAACTTTGGATCATTAAGAACAGTATGAAGTTTAGCAGGAGAGCTTGTTATGCAATCTTTGGTCAAATTACAACGAAGTGCCCACCGCCCCCACCTAAATCATGAATTATAACTTATGATATTTCATACATTGAATTATTGCATGTTTTTGCTAAGTATCGCAATCCTTCATTTTTGGCAATTCGTGAAAGCTCAAGTTTAATACCATATTCTTTTTGGTTTCGTTCTATAAAATCCTTTTTGAGCTTTTCTTCTAATTCAGGATTTTCGGGTTTCAGGACACTACTCGGCCAGCCGCTAGCCTTAAACAAAAAATGTTGAATACTAGAAAAGTTTAACCTCAATTTTTAATCTCATCATGTCCTGAACATAACGACGTAACAGAGTATTAGACCATTCATTCCAATTATAGATGCTATAAACTTTTGTAACGCGATACCCCTTTTTCAATGCAAGTTCGAGTTCAACAGTACATGTAGTGCTTACAAATCCTCTTTGCTTATCGTTATGGGCGCACCATATTCTCCCAATCTCTCGGCTATATTTATTTTCATTTCGCTTTGGCACCCCTGGTTCCATTTCGATTGCACAGCGATGGCATAAATGGAATATCTTTTGAATATATTAGGCAATATCAAAAAATAACTCACTAATTTGCCATTTATTCTTTCAGGTATCACAGGTAAGTACAGGTCCTCGGGTGGAATGATGAATACTTTAAATATCCCTCTATAAGGACGCAAATCCTCAGGCATAGTCCAATTTACTTCTAGATTAATATCAAGAACCTCAGGGTGTCCTAATAATTTTTTAGTTTTATAAATATTGAATAAAATTACCAATAGGATAAAATGCATAGAAGTTCACTGCTGGATATAGACTAACCACGTCAAAACAAGAAATTTCATATTCATCAATATCTTCCAGATTACACTTTAAAGATAAAGGGCCTGTTCTTCCACCTAAAGTATCTTGAATAATTTTTACTTGAAATTAAAAACCATGGAAAGCATCTCTAGGAAATAAAGGTCCACTGTCAGACAACTGAGCAAAGAAAAGTGCCATCAGTGGATCATCTTCTAAAGCCTTATTTGCTTCGCACTCCCAAAATGTATATGTACATATACCTTCCTCTTTCAACAAATTAATTCTTTCTTCTAATTTATCTTTATTATACAGAGCTGTTTTGCCATTTAAACAGATTTCATGTTGACGATAGAGACTACATTGATAAAAATTATCTAAAAACTCTTTTACCATTCATGTCCGTGCCAGGCGCATCCGAGAAACTCTATTGCTATATCATTTCCTCCGTTATTTCCCTTGATGTAGCCGTCAAGACGTAATACACTTCCATTTGAAGCAAAAACTCTATGCTCGCCTTCTGCACATTCTTGATGTTGTATGTGAAGTCCTGTTTTATGTTCTAACCACTTAATAAATTTCAAAGCGATTGAAGATTGATTAGAATCTCTGTGGTATCCATTGTCAGGTATAATACCGATTTGGTTACTTTTTAAATAGTTTATGCCTGAATATAATTTATGTTTGTTTATAATAATTTTTAATTTACAAAAATGACGGAGACAAGCACTAGCCAAAGTCATAGAAGACACAAGGACATCATCCTGTTTAGAAGGCTCTGGAGCAAGTTCAAAAAATAACTTCTGAAGTTTCACAAGAGCATATGCAAGTATACATACGTCTTGTTCACAGTATTCAACAATTTTTTCACTAAGGCAGAACGGCTCGTTTTTATTTAATAGGTACCATTCTTCAAAATCTTTTTTTCTTTGCTTTCCCATAGAATCGGGGTAGTAATATTCTTTATCAGGTAATCCGTTAAGTCGGATATGCATATTCTTGTTAAAGTTCCATCCATGTGGAAAGAAAGATTTGCCTCCTTCGTCGATTTCTAGACCAAGAGCTTTTGGTAACTGATCTAATTTGAGCATCATCCAGTTAAATGAATCGCGAAAAGATATATAAGGACAGATTCCTTTTTTCTTCTTTAGAAGAACCTCGTAAAGTTTATTGCCTGTTCTTGTAATATTAGGCTCACATCCAAAATGTTTGATTAATTCACCCAATAGCAAATGCATGTCATAGCGGCTAAAAACAAATAATAAATTTGCTTTTAAGAAATCTCACCCTCCATAATGAGAAATAGCATATGTACGACCAATCCTATCTTTTCCAAGTCCGAAAATTAACCATTGAAGAAATTTACGCAGCGGATTATCATACTGTGCCCCTGTCCAGCTTTGCATCCTTTTCAGGCCTGGAGTACATGTTCTACATGTTCTCGTAATTTCTTCCATCCAATTCCCATTTCTCATACATGTTGAGCAAAACAATATTGCCTAGATTTTTTGTGTTATATACTATACAACTTTTACCGAAACACAATTCACGTGGTGAAGTCGATAATTTTCATCTAAATTTTGAAATTCATCTGATCTTTCTCTACCAGGAGTTAAGAGTTCACATTCAAAATCGAATACAACCTAAAAATTTATTTGATTTTCAAAACTTAGTCTATACCATAAGATAATTGTGCTTTTGTTTAGGAGCAATTGGCTGTACAAAGCAATACTCTTCTTTTCTATGCCAGGAACGACAGAGCGAACAAAAGCGTATATAACAGCTGTGCACTTCATTAGTTTTCACCCGATAAATTTGACCACATTCCTTGCATCTATTTTAAAAATATTTTTTAACTACTAATTAATTAAACCTTTTGAATATTCTACAAATTGCACCCAAATGTTGTCTATAACAGTTGGGATTACGGAACAGATTTGAACATTTTGAACAATATAATTCATAGCCGTCTATTTGTTTGCACGGAAAATCCGCTCCCATTCCACAGCAACGTGGGCATTTTGCCGAACATGTTTGACGATGTTCATTTCTCTCGTGGTAGGTAGTTTCACATTCAAGACAATAATATAAATCTTTGCCAAAAAGCGAATTAAGTTTTCTAATGCCATAGTAATGACCATCCTTTAAGTATAAGGAAATATCTTTCTTTGCTCTATCTGTTCCTTTCCAAATCGGACGAGCTTGACCATTTTCACCAAAAATAGATAACCTATATTGTCCAGGAAATCGCTCATCCAAAAATTTTTGAATCAATGGAACATGTTCTTCCACGCTATAATGTTGTAAATTGGAAGAATATCTGATTCCTAGTTTTTTAAATTGAATAAGCATATCTTTGATCAAATTGCAACGATATAGCCTAGCACGCACTCCTTTTCCGTGAACAAGTCTTTGGAATTTAACATTTTCTTTTGTTGTTTTATCCAAATTGATATATCTCATTGTAAGCTGAACAGCTAATAGAAGGCAATGATTTTTGAAAGATTCACCGAGATCCTCATTTCGAACCTTAATTTTAAAAATTATTTTATAAATAGATATAAACCTCTATAAGATTGTTAACATCTATGCCTTGCAAAATATTACGCCCTTTTCTACCGCTTCCACTTTGACTTTGTTGTACCAAAGCAAGAGCTTCTTCATGTGACGGCCCCATAACGATCTTAGAAAAAGATGTTTTTTATTCTGAATTATAAAATGCCTCAATATGTAGCGGTTGGCTGAAGAGTGATGGCCTTCCCATTCTTTTTCCACTTTGATCTACAGAATCAAACTGTTCCATGACAACTTGTGGCGTGTTTTGCGCCAACCCTCTATACGGAATTTGAATAGGCTTTTCCAGTACTGCGCTTCTAATTATTATTGAACATTTTTCCGATTTTGCACCAGAAGACTTATCTGCTTTTGAAATGAAGTAGTCAATTAAATCCTCCAAAAGTTGGTCTGTTCCTTCAGGGGCATCTTCTATGTTTTTTACAGTGAACACATTCCTGACGAACTTTAAATTAGAATAAGATTTAGCAATACCTGAAGACACCGATTTTGAATCTAGTACTGTTTATAGTCTCGGATGCATCTTCAATATAAAAATGTTTAGCTGAATATTTTCCAAAATTTCTAGAATGGGACCTCATCTAAATGCTATAACAAAAAGAAATATTAAGTTATTAGATATTAATGCTCAAACATTTTTTTAAATAATACTAATATGCTGAAAATTTATTCTTCAATCATTTTTATATTTAAAAATTCCGTGTCGATAAATTTTACTATTCAATAGTATTTTCATATTTATCAGCCACTGGTACAACTTGTTCTTCAGAAATTGCATCGGTTTGTTCTTCTTTGTCCTCCTTGCTGGGTTGAATCGTGTCCGTATGAGCTTTCATAAATATTATTGGCGAATCTGTATTTTTGAATATTTAAATAATGTTTTTGTTAAACCTTCTCTAGCAATAGGTCCGTGGATGCTCGCGTGTTTATTGAAAATTTTGATAGCCATCTCCAAATCAATTTTTGACCAGAATTTGCTAAACGGATTATGAAGCTCAAGATATAACTCTTCCTTGACAACTTCAGTAATTGCCTAAATTCCATTTGATAATTTATAGAAAAGTTTATTAAAAAAATACAATTTTTGCTAAGGCATTCCTCTCTCTAAGTAGATGTTCATGCACCTGACTCTTCGATAGTGGATAACGTTGTTCGTGAAATTGCATGAAAGCCTCATATAGCTCATTCTTTAGCGTTTCATCATCTTGTCGCACGTATTCCAAAGTATTTAGTTGGCGTGAAAAACGAATAACGCTTTCTTTGAGACCATCAATTGCTTGTTCATACATTTCTTGATCCATCTTAAAATAAAAATAGCTTAAATTTTTAATTAAATATTACCTTTATTTAAAAAATTAGTGATTGCTTAAATTAATCTTAAATTTACAAATTGAATAAAAATTAAAAAATATGTAAATCGGCATAGCGATTTAAGATTAAATTGTTTTTTTTTGTGATACTACTTTTATTCTAAAATTAATTTATTTAAGGATTAATATCATCATTATAATCGTTGTCAACTTTTCAGTTTTTGTTAACGTTGTTGTAAGTTTTTTGTTGATGGTCTATGTTAGCCGAGGAGCAAACAGAGCAAACCTTAATTAAAATAATTAGTTTCGATATTTTTATAATACCAAGAAGCTAAGCTCAAATTTTTCGCAACTCTTCTGCAAAAAAAGATCAGTGGCCATCTTCTTTGTAAGTTCTCGACATTGTGAGCACTAAAATAATTTTTGAAATAATATATAATAATTATACCTGGTGCAGTATCCAACAATATTTAACCAAGTTTAACAATTTTTTCTCTTTTCCTTTTGTAATGCCCGCTCCTCGAGAAAATTTCAACACTTTCTTATCTTAAAATATAATTAGTTTATTACATATTACACAAAATACCGTTATTTAGGCTAGACGCCTGAGCGGCAGATATTAAATTATTTGATGTATTACCTGAAAAAATTAGAATTATAAAAAATTAATTCTCACCAAAATATCCGTTGTAGTGCATTGCTAACGATATATTCTTGTCCAGATCTTCTGCGCATAATTCTATAGTTATAATGGACAATCCTTCATGACCAATTTTGAATAGAAAATATTCCCTCTTCTTTTGATGATTGCGACAAGATTCGCATTGGTATATAAATATACCAGAACGAGGGTCCTTCAGAATTTGGGCGCGGTTAAGTAATGCTTCAGGCATAACGAATTTCTTTCGTAATTTTCCTAAATTTGTTTTAATTTATAAAAAATTTAAAAAGTACGATCGAGACGCATCTGTTTATATTCTTCCTCATTTTCTCCTAAATCTATTTCCTCATCTGAGTCTGGATCACTTGACTCATCCTCTTCCTCTTCCATTTGATAATTGAGAATTGCCTGATGTAATTCTTCTTCATCTTGTTTTTCTTTTTCGGACTGTCCATTTGATTTATCAACAACAGCCTTTTAAATAAAAGAAAATACGAGCTATATGTTAAGTTCCTACCTTAATAACGGGATCAAAAATATTTTTTGACTCATTATTCGTGGTTGTTTTAGCCTTTTTCGGTGCTGGCGTTTTGTTTGATGAGTCTGTACTAGTTTTCGTTGCTGATCGTCTTCTTCTAGCCTCTGCGGCTTCTTTCTTCTTTCTCTGTTCGTTGATAAATGCCCTGAATTGTTCCATTTCCTCTATAGTTAGAGAAGCTAAATAAATAAAATTTAAAAGTATTGAAATGACTCAAACATCCAGCAGTTACGTTCTTTTGTTCATCATTACCATTATTTACACCATTATCAGATGAATCATCACCTAATATGATCTCGTCTAATTAAAATTTTTAATTATTTATGATAAATAATTAATTTTAAAATCAATTAATTACCTTTTTTAGCAGTGGCCTTTGAATTAGTATTCATTTTTTTCTTTGTAATGTAGATTATTAAATTATAAATCTAATTAAAATTGAATTTAAAGAGGCTAAAAATAGTTAAATAAAAATGTGAACTAATTTTAAATATATAAATTTAAATGCACTTTAGTTAAGAGACTATAATTTAAATTAAAATACATTAATAGTAAGTTAATTACTCGGACATTATTTATGTTTCTAGAGATATTTCTCGAAAAAAATTTTTCCAAGATTTCTTTAAAAATTTTTTGAAAAAATTTGGTATTTTGCTGAAAAATAATTTTTTAACAACAAATTTTTCAAAAATGTCAAAATATGTACAAATTTTGGTAAAAATATGCAAAATTTACAGAAATATGCACAGATATGCAAATATGCGCGAAAGTATCGCAATATGCAAAAATATGCATTAAGAACCGGGTTCTAAAGTGCTCGGACCGATGTAAAAACGCTAAATTTGAGCGTTTCAGTCATTGCATATTCGCATGCAAAATATGCATTTGCATGTTTTGACACGACCTATTAATAAGTTAAGGGAATTTATTTATTAAAATTAATTAAAAGAGACTTTAGTAATTAATTAAAAATAAATTTTATAAGCTACAATTAATTTAATTTAGTGGATTTTTTAAATTATTTAAAAAAAGATTTTAATTTAAATATATAACTTGAGGACCATCTTATTAAATAAATATCAATAAATCTTATGGAATTTTAAAACTTTAAACGCTCTGCGATAGAGGCTTTAGAGTGGGAGATATTTTTTAAAAGAAATCTTTGAATGTTTTAACGAATGAATTTTCGGATAGAAATCTTCAGCTTTTATATGCTTTGAAATTGAAAACAGGTTCTATTTAAAATGATAATTAGTCTACCAAAAAAGTTGATATTCGATGTTTTAGAAGTTTTATTTTACTTTTTTTGGAATTTTTTATGTCAATTAGTAATAGTGGTGTTTGATCAATTGTCTTCACTTAAAAATTTACACCTGATTAAAAAAATAGTTAAGTTAATTTTTAGTATTTCTTGTTGATTTCGAAAGAATGGAAAGTTAATTACTTTTAACATGATATTTTTGAAGTTTTTAAAATCAGGTTTTTTCTCATTAACAGATTAGAATGTAATTACTTTATAATATTTTTCTAGCTTTTTATGTATTTTTACTATTTTTAATTGAAGCCAGATTGTATATAAATGCACTGTGAAAGCCTACTTCATTTATTTATGTATTTTTAGCATTATTGCCATTTTATATAATTTTAGTTTTGTGGCATTACAATGATTTTAGTTTTTGTGGCATTACATGATTTTTAGACTTATTGGCATTTTTTATATTTTTAGTTTTGTAAAAATTGTTACATGTTTTTAATAAAATGTTTTTAACATAGAGTGAATGAATATTTTTAAAATAAGGTATAGCCTAGGCAGCTCTCTGCAAACTGTGGGTAATTTATGCTAAAGATGTGACTGTTTTTTAGAAAGATATTTTCAGTCATTATATTTCTATTCCTCTTCAAGATTTGACACACCGCGAGCCCAGTGTACTCGCTTTCCTAACATATGTTCTTTTTCTTGCTTTTCCCACTTTTTGTTGGCCTTGTCAGTTTTATATTGCTGCGCATATATGAAATATGATCTCTGTATATCTAGTAGATGCTTAATAATTATTATTAATATTAGAATATTAATATTATTTACTTCGGGTTTAGGTTCATACTCTTTTGGTAAATCAATAAAATTGTATGGGTAACACATCTGCAGGTTATGCTTAAATTTTAATTTTTAGATAATTTAGGCTTTGAAATTCCACAAAAGTAAACGATAATAATAATACTTTAATTTTGTCCCATAATCGAAAACGGTCGTCGAGCGGTGGCTTCTTTGAGCCATGCATTTCTCTACAATGCTTCACAATCTCAGTTCTTTTGTTTGAACCCTTTTTTTAAATTACCGTATTTATTCTAATATAAGCCCGCCTCTATTAACAGCCCTCTTCTAGCATAAGCCCATCCGAGGAGACCCAATGAAAAATATAAGCCCATCCTTTTATAGGAGCCAATCCGCGAAGACACTTTTAAAAATATATGCCTGAGGCTAATATTAGAATAAATACGGTAACTATTTAAATATTATATGGGAAAAATTATATTTTTTAAACAATAAACCGTTCGACAATAAGCACAGCTCCAAAGGGCGTCTTTCAAGTGCTTATAAGAATGTTTAAGATATCTTTTTTTAATAGTTCTTTCACACAATTCACAATACATGTATTGGCCTTTTACAATTTCGAGCATTTTGGATCCTCCGAAATAATATCCGATTAGTTTTCGAGTGTTGATTTCTTTTCGTTTTAACAAACTAATACGCCTCCTATAAATCAGTGTTTAAAGGAATTTTGAAGTTTTCATACTTCTTTCCAAAGATTTTTCTTACTGTCTTGGTTTTATTTCCCATTCTTGAATGTTTTGTTAAAGAACAATTTGTTGAAAAAGAGCAGTGACTGAAAAAAAGCTTTAATTGAAAGTCGATGGATTCTCAATATTTAAGCAATTTAAAACTGAAACACATATAAATGTTTCAACCTAAATCTGAAGCACAGAAAATACTTAAAATTGAAGCACATAAAATGCTAAAACTCAAATCCTAAGCAGAGAAAATACTTAAAGTAAAATTGAAACAAATATAAATGTTTCAACCTAAATCTGAAGCACAGAAAATACTTAAAATTGAAGCACATAAAATGCTTCACCTCAAAACTGAAGGAGAGAAAATACTTAAATTAAAATTGAAACAAATAAAATGCTACAACTCAAAACTGAAGCACAGAAAATACATAAATTAAAATTTAAACAAATAAAATGCTACAACTTAAATCTGAAGCACATGAAATGCTTCAACTCAAAACTGAAGCAGAGAAAATACTTTAATGGAGAATTGAAATATATTTCAATAGCACTTGAATTTTCATTTATATATCCTTTCTATTACATTTTTTATACAATAATTAATTCAATTTTGCAATTAATAAATTATTATATATATATATATATATATATATATATAGTAAGATTTTACTTTAGATTTTTTTAGCTTTTAATTTTAATATTAGCTTTTCCAATTTTTGACAATTTTATTTAATTATATTACTTAAGTAATATGATTTCTGCTAATATTTTTGTTTTTTATAAACATTTTTTTGCAAATTTTATAGTACATAGTAATTTTTCTTTAAGACTTATTTTTTTACTTTCTACTTTAATAAGAGCTTTTCCCATTTAATTTGAAATACATTAAGATTTTATAAAAAATTTTACTCCTTTTTTTGAGAAATTACTAGTCAGACTTAATGTATTTATTTAATTGCTTTTTCTTAAATAAAATGATTTTTGATGTTATTTTATTAGTTGCAAGAATTTTTTTAGTTTTTTTCAATTTTTATTGTTGCGAAGAAATAATTTTTGTTGACATACTTTTTAAAATTGCTTCCATTCTCATTTTTTTAATTTTTTTAGTCTCGTTACTAATTTTTATTTTTTCCACTATAAAAATTTTTCTTTTGGATCTTTTAGATTTTAACTTTTATCTCAACCTTATTCAAACTTTAGTTGATAAAATAATCGTATACTGGGAAATAATGAGTACTAAAAGACATTTCTTTTTTCGAATTAATAAGCAAACCATATTTATTAAAATGTCAGATTTAAGCATTAAATTTTTTGTTTCTTGAAAAGTTAATTAAATTTTTATATGATATTTATAGTTGGTATTCAGTATTTCCTATATTCTTTCGATATTTAATATTTTTATTGCTTGAGTTAATTGGTAGAATGCCTCGTCTAACGTAAATTTAACTATTAACTTAAAAGAATTTTTAAGTAACCTTTGATATTATATTTTGTTTAACCGAAAAAGTCTTCGAAAATCGGAAATCGAAAAATTTTTTAAAAATAATATAAAAAGACTAATAAGCATTTTTTAATAATGGAAATCTTAATCTTATTCAAACTTTAGAAGATAAATTAATCGTATAATGGCACATAATAATTAGTGCTAATGGAAAATTTAACTTTTTTTAAATTTAGAAGATAAAATAATTGTATATTTTGAATTAATGGTTAATACTAATTGTAAAGCTTAATTTCCTAGGCTATTAATTTCCTAAGGCTGGTGTAATGGCTAACACATCAGTCCAGTCTACTGAAGATGCTGGTTCGCTCCCAGCTGCCGATTAACCTTTTGCACTAGCTAAAGGAGAGAAATAGCTATAGCCGAGCTGCTTTACTTCATAGTCATTTTGATAGTGGAAAACAGCCTTTATTTAAACATTAGAAAATAAAATAGTTGTATATTGGGAATTGTATATTGGGGTTAAGATATATTGATGTTAAGAAAAAAATTTATTAATATTTTTAGAACATATGAAAACGAGATATCCTTATTTGTGCTACCTCAGCATGATCCTATGCTGAGTTTTCATCATTCCCTTTCGATACTTATGGGAAGCCCCACGATACAGTGCAAATATGTGGGTACTTATTTGGAAAGATTTGATGGGGCTGGGCTTTCTTTAAATGATTTGCTGCAGCTTTTTTGGGATCAGTGGGATTTTCCAAACGATTTAGAATGCTGTCTTTGTTTCATTGAAAAAGATGGAAAATTTTTACGGGTAAATGGGAATTTGAAGATTAAAACTAATGATAAATATATTTTTTTTATGACACAAGCGATTTAAAATTTTGTAATTACTTTGATATTATTTAACGAAATTTTCTTGACCAGGGTTCCGATCACAAAATGCCAATAAATGTAAAAAATCTCGATTTTAAAGTATATAGATCTTTTATATATTTCGAATATTTTTTATTTCTCTCCTAAATGAATCTTTTCTAATAATTTCCTTTTCCACTGAGCATTTTGTGAATTTCAATGCCCTTTTTTTGGCGCCTTCGGCGCCAAAAATCTATTTTTTAGCTAAGAATTTTGAAGGTCCTTGAGACAGATTTCTTCCATTTTTTGACTAAAAAGTTGATTTTAAAGTACATACTTCAAATAAACTACGAAACGGAACCCTGTTCTTAACCTATTCAACAAATTTTACTACTTTTTAATTGTTTTATTTTCATTTTAAACTTACTGGTTTGTGATAATTTTTTGGTAAACTGCTTTAAAATTAATAAATAGTATAATAAAAAGGTAAAATAAAAAATTAATACAAAATTAATACAAAAGGGACCGGAGTATTTATTATATAATATATATCCGAGTTTTTAAATTTTTTAATTTAATATATTAATTTAGATCACAATCTATTGGGTTTAGAGTTTTGGATAATTTTTTCTTTTAAATTAGCAGACTTGGGAACGAAATGTTCTTAACCTATTCTCAGAAAAAATTTTATTTCGCTATTGCCCTATGGGTTTAGTTTTGTTGAATAAATTTTTTCTTTAAATTAGTTATTAGAAGACTTGGGCTAGCAATGTTCTTACCCTATTCTCAAATGTAAATATTTATTTATACTGGGGTTTTAAAATATTTTTGTTAAAAAATGTTTTAAAACTCCGGTATATACTACTCGTAATTTAGTTATCCTCCCAACTATACATACATACAAACATAATTTTATTTTTTATCCACTTTTTAGCTTTAAGTATATTTTAATTATTTATTTACATACAAATCTTCATTTCCTTCTGTTATTTTAATAAATCCAGAACAATGACTTGGTTCACTTTCCAAATTTGGATTCTTTTTAAAAACGTGTTCCAAATCATAAAAATCACCCGACATTTGAATTAAAAGAATTGAATTATTTTTAAATTCAACACGTGGATAATAATCACCAGAAATATTAATATCTTCATAACCTTTATTTAAAATAAATTAAAAATAAATAAATAATCCATGATTATTATTTTTAAAAAAGTGGCTTATATCAGAAGGGTCCGACTGTAAATCAAAATTCCGATAATCCAAATTTCCCAACACTAAAAATCCGAAATTTTTATATTTATTTCAAAGGAGGGGGTGGGTATTCTAGTGAAAATATGGTCTTAAGTAATAATATTTTAATTTTAAATTAAATATATTTCCAACCATCATTAATTCCAGTTAATTGTGTAAAAGTCTAAAATATATTTAATTAAAAATATTTATTTATATTAATTTTCTAACCAACTCAACATGACGCCAATAAATATCATTTTTAGCTAATAAATTAACCTGTATATTTTAAAATTAAAATTTGAATAAATTAAAAATTTAAACTTTCGATTTAATCCATCTAAGATTAGTTTTAATATAATTATGTAATTGGTCACAATATCCTGCACTTGCATTATTACATATTTGGCTAGCAGTATTTAAATAATGAAGATAAATTTGATTTTTAGTTAAAAGACCTTTAATAATTTAATAAATTTATTTAGATTTTAAGGGATTTTTAGTAAAGAAATAAGCACAATAAATGTCTCTATCTCCATAAAAATTTTAGGAATAAAATATTTACTAAAGTGTTGATTGATTTATGGAGACCCCACTCTCAACTAATTCCCATACCAGAATTGGGTTAAACAATAATTCCCCACCTCAAATACCCTACTGCACGTTCAAATGCCAAAAATCAAATAATTTCCCTCCCTCGAATAATTCCTTACTCAAGAAAATCCGGTAATCTTAATTGGTAAATTGAATAAAAGAAAATTACTTTAAAATTACAAACACATTTTTTACTCAATAGGATATTTTTCTTTATAAGTTTATTGAATAATAGGGCTTTTTAGCTTGTTTATGGAAAGAATATGAATGAATAATAATATTTTTGAATGCTAGTTTATTAACTGGCAAAATTTTACCTTCTGCAAGTCCAGCAGCATATGACTGAATTTCTTCAGAAAAATCAGCAAATGTCTCAATTTCCAAAATTCCCCAACTATTTTAATTTAATTTAAAAACAAATTCAAATTAAAATCTACCCAGTCTCGTTTTGCCCATTTCTATAATTTCCAACGGCAACTGCTTTTTGACCTTTCTTACATTTTGTAATATCCCCTCCATCTATTTTGTAGACTATATTTGGGGATTTTACATCAGCACAAATTGTTATATTTTTATTGAAAAACCCTTTGGGCCATGGGTCATCCAAACGTTGTAGTTGTTCAACAGGGGTATAATATTTATTGGAACTATAAATGAATATTTTAATTAAAGTATTACTTTTGGCTCTTGTCCAGTTCATGCGTCCCATGAAGATTTATGCGTCCCAAGAGAATTTGTGAGTCCCATAAAAATTTATGCGTCCCAAAAATGATTAATGCGTCCCATAAAAATTTATGCGTCCCATGAAATGAATTGAAAAATATTGTAAAATTAAAAAATAACATTTAAAAAATGTGTTTGTTATAAAGCCTTGCTCAAGGGCCAAAGAGTCAATTTTTTGGGCCAACGAGCCCCCCCCCCCCCCCCAGTCAATTTTTTTTAGAAAATATGTAAAAATGGTCAGTCTGTACAAAAAATGTAGAACACATCGAGCTTGTTTAATGACAACAAAATCGAAAAAATCCGACTTGATTTGACCGAAATACAGACCCCTGAAAATTTAACAATCACGCAAATTTGTACAAATGATAGTTCATTTGAAAGACCTCGTTGAGCTGAGTCGAATGCCACCAAAATCAACGTGATTGGACAAGATTTGACAAAGATATGGCATTAAGTAAACCTATCAGAGTCGGCGACATAAGTCAAAATTTTGTCAAATTTTGTAATTTTTGAATATTTTTTCAATTCATTTCATAGGACGCATAAATTTTCATGGGACGCATGAACTGGACAAGAGCCTTACTTTTTTGGGCCTGATCTCCCTTGTAAATACACGCCTTAATTGTAAATAAGATCTTAAAATTTTGGTTGGCCTATGGATGGGGAGACGTAAGCCTAAAAGGGCGCGCGAGACCATAATGGCGAAAAGCCATAACTTGCTGAAAATATCTGCTCATATCAATGTTCGTGCCAATCTCTCTAACTCGAGAGGAATCGTTTAATAATAAATTTGGTGAGATTCGTAAATCTTGAAGCAAGTTATGGGTTTGCGCCGTTATGGCATCGTGCGCCTTTTTGGTCCGTCCCGATGTGGAGGGTTGCCTAAGGAATACCCCTAAGTATTTATAATTAAAATTTATTCGGTCTGAGCTTGTATTCACAATCGAGATTTAACTGTATTACTTAATTACAAAAAATTATTTACTCTTTATTTTCAGGTTTATTATTCAGTAAGTTATCCCAAAAATTGTCCTCTTCTAATTTATTTGAAAAAAATTCATCATCGTATTTTAAGGTTGCATAAATCCAAGTAAAATAAAATAAAAAAATTAAATTAAACAAAAGTTTAGAGGTAGTACTCATTATTGACTTTAACTAGAATCTAAAAAATTTACAATTAATTTGTGTAAAAAACAGAGTTTTTGAGAGAAAGGGGTCCTCTTATAATTTATTATTTAATATTATTTTAATTATCAGGCTCCCCCAAAATCGTGGAAATTTCAGAATTTCTTTAAGAGAATTTGGCGCTGGTCTAGTTTTATGCGTCCAATCAAAAAAATTGGATTTTTCTTAATATTGCAAAGTTGGGCTACGGTTCCAAAACATTTCTTCATATTCGGGACCTACGCCTACTGGGTCTGGGACCATTTCTTCCCTATCCCCCACCGAGAATTTTTTTCAAAAAAATCTATTTTAAATATTTATTTTCTAATTTATATTAAATTTAAAAATAATAAAAGTGAACATTTACTACATATATCGAGAAAACATAAATTAATTAATTTGTCTATAACTCTTATCAATAAAAATAAAATTAAAAAAGAACAAAAATATAAACAGTATTTATTTAATTTCTTCCTTTTTATCTCTAAAATCAAATCGAATTGAATGCTAATTGTAAGCAATATACTACAAACATTTTTATTGTAATAGATAAAATAATAGATATAATCTCCTGTAAAAATAAAATAAATTTAAATTACAAAAGAATTTATTTTTCATTTAAAAAATAAAAAAAAATTATTTATTTAATTGATATTTTTTTAGTTTTTTTCAGTACATTTATTAAAAAAATTTTTTTTAAACAATTTCCGGTAAATATTTTTTCAAAAATTAAAATAAAACTTTAATTGAGTCAAAAAAATTAATTTATAAAATAAAACTTTATGGAATTTTTTAGTTGATTAAAAGAAAAAGAAGAAGAAGAAATTGGGGGAATTGAAGCGAGAATTTCGTACATGTACTAAAATATATGTGTAGTAATTTAATATTATTTTTTAAAAATGCCTTTCTGTTTTGTTTAAAAAAATTTCTTCTTAATTTTTTTTAAATAATTTATTTCACAAAAAATTTAGAAAATAATAAATTTTCTAAATTTATTCAATGTATTTTTTTAAATAATTATTTAAAAATTTTTTATTTTATTAAATAATTTATTTTATTAAAATTATTTTTGCGAGGAATGAACACAGAAATTTTTGTAGAATTTTCAACCATTTTCTTAAGAAAATCAAAAAAATTTTTAAGGTGGAGATAAAATTTCCAAACAACAATCTTTGAAAAAGCTCGATAAAAATCGAGCTAGTTAAATATTTTCTAAAATTTTTTGGGCACAGTGTCCTATAGCGTAGATAGATCTCCTATAAAAATTTACGATTAATTGAAAAAACGAAATCCTGAAAAACATAAAAAAACTAAGTGGGGTTTTAATTACTCAACACACCATAATTAAAAATGTTTTTAGATAAAATTAGAGAGCGAGCTGGATCTGGATCCAGACCTTGATTTTTCCTGCATCCAAAGTCCAGATCAAGTACCCAACCGAAATCAAGATCAAGGGTTTGTAAAAATCTCGCTCTGTAGATAATATGTATTTTTTAATAAAAAAATATTTTTAATAATTATGTTTTTAAATAAATCTATAAATATTATAATATTCATAAATAAATTTTTATTTTATTTAAACTTCCATAGATTCCTTCATGAAAAAACTTTTTTTTTCATTTTAATATTTTTTTCTCATCAATTTAAGTGTTTCTTTACTACCCCAACAAAAAATAATAATATTTTTCCCTATTAAGCGGAAAAATTCAATTTAAATTTAATTTTAGCAATAGCTATACCTCCTTTTTTTATTGCTTATTCTTTTTTCTATTTAAATTTATTACTTGTCATCTCTAGAAAAAAGGATCTATTTCTGTCCTTTTTAAGAATTAATGCTTGAATAAATTTATTTGATATAAAATATTAATAAATTTTTTATTAAAAAGAATTCTTTTTTATTTTTGATTAACTACGTTTTATATAAAGCATATTTAATTATACATACACAAAATATTTTATATAGTATTTTACTTATTTTTATTGTTTGTAAAAATTTTATGAGGTCCTCCATTAATCAGTCGAATAGATAAGACGTCCACTATCGAGATTGAACGTCAGAGTTCGCGTTCGCTACTTCTGATACCTTCAGCATTTCTGACCCATCTTTGGATCGTAGGGAGAGAAGTCTAAGGGAGAGAAAGGCATCTGCAATACGCAATCCAAAATTGCGTCCAGCCCTGGTTAGAACTTTGACGTACGCTATTTCTGACTCCTTCGAAATTTCTATATCGAAGAGAGAGACATCTAAAGGAGAGAAAAGATATCGAGATTTGTCTGTAATATTCCTTTAAATGAAATTAATTGGCTTTATTTATTTAAAATATTTAAGATCCATCTTAATTTAACTATTTTTAACAAATAAATTTGTTAATTATTAAAAAAAATTTTCAATTAAAAATGAGTGGATATTTGCAACAACAAAATCAAAATAATACCCAACAGCCTAAATCTTGTGAAAGAATTGTTCAAGGAGTAGCTAAACTAAGTACATTTAAAATCCCCTCCACACATTTAAAAAGGTTTTTTAAGAAAATATTTCTACATAAATTAAAATATTAAAGATGTTCGGAGGGAGCACTTCCTTTAAATGAACAAACAATAATTGGTAATGGGGGTCAACCAAAAATTTTAGTAAATGGAAATATTAATGGAAAAGTTGTTACAAAAGAGAATAATGAAGGTAAAAAGAATTTTTGTTTCCTTAAAAATTAAGCTAAAAAAATTTTTTTTAATTTTCTAAAAAATCAAAATTTTTCTTTAGCCTCAAAATATTTAGAATTATTTTATAGAAAAATAATTAATAAATAAATAAAAGGAATTTTATTTCCTACATAAAGTTTTATATATTTTTTTGTCTTTTTCAATTTAATTTATTAGAAAAAATTAAGCAGAATGTAACAGTTGTCTATTAGTTTATTTTGTGATTTTTAAGATCAAAAATTATATTTTCATTTAATTGTCATTAAATAAATATATATTTATTTGTCTAGAATTTATAAAAAATAACTTTATAAATAAGTTATAAAAAATATTTTATTAAAAATTAACATTAGACACAAGCGGTCAACCTAACTATTACTAAGATCAATCATAAACGTAAATCGACAGACAAAACCCGATTTTATTTATAAATAAATCTCCTTAAATTAAAGCTGCCATTTATCTAAAGATCGGGATCTAATCAAAAATCAAATAGAAAAACTTGAACCCAAAAATAGGCTTATGCTAAAAACCCAAACTGATTAACAACCATTTATGTTCACTTCTTTTACTAAATATTTATTTTTTAGTAGATAATTGGCCTTCAATTAATTTATCCCCCTCAACTAATTGTTTACGTGTTAGTTCAAGTGGTGTTGATATAAGTAATTCTAGTAGTGGATTTAACGAGAATTGTGGTGGAAAACGTTTATATTCACTTGATTCCTCAACTTCAAATAATAATATGTCTGGTGGACGTTCTGAATTAAATAATTTAAAAAATCAACAACAATTTTTAAGTAAAAATATTTTTTTATTTCTAAAATTAAACTTCTTTCGAGCCTCACTATATGAGGTCAAGGTCGAGGCTTTCGCCAAGTTTCTAGTCTTGACCTCAGATCGACTTTGCCTTGATCACAGAACCTCGGTCAAGGGTCCAAATTTGTCCTTCTACTCTACTATAAAATACACCCAATACTAGACAAACATCCCTTTAAGATATTGACCTTGGTAAGGCTTAGCTTTGATTGACCAGTTGCTAAATCTACTATCCTAACTTCATTTCAATTCTAAAATAATATTTTTTAATTTTAAAGTTTCTGACACAACAGAACGACTTAAAAGGGACAGAAAATGGTGGAACAGAACAGCAGCTTCTTATTGTTTTCTTTTTATTTCTATTATTTTAAGCTTATCTGTGGTAATTTTAAATTATTTATTTAAATTTAAAAATTATTTTTCTAAAGGTAATTGGTGTTTGTTTATTTTTACATTCATTTATTCCAAAAGATTATTATAACAAAAATATTATTAAAATTAATGAAAATAAAACAATAAATTCAACAAATAATTCTTCAAATAATGAAATAAAATCGTTAAAGGTTTAAAAATTTATTTTTTGAATTTTTAAAAATAAAAAAATTAAAATTTAGACTTTTGTTGAAACATTTTTAATTTTATAAAAAAGAAAAGAATGAAAGTAAATATTTTAATTTAATATTCTTCAATTATAGAGATCGAGCTGGGCCTGGACCAAGGCCTGGGTTTTTTCTGTACCCAGAGTCCAGGCCCAGGCAGTTTTTGACCCTCCTGGGGGTTTCCTCGACGGGGTTTTTTCTGGACTACAAACCTAGGATCCGGCCAGGTCAATAAATCAAACCCCAGAGTCCAGGAACAGGCCCGGGCTTTTCAAAAATCTCGATCTCTATTCAATAATTTAATGTGTACGAAACTTTCTTCACGAATTTTTCAAAATTTCTTCCAATTTTTAGTAAATTTCCTTCCCAGTTGAAAAAAGTATTCTAGTCATTTTAATTTTAATGAAAAAGGTTTCCGGGAAGGAATTTTACGTTATTTTTTATTTAAACGAAATTGTAAATATTTATTGTAAGTGTGTTTTAAAATTAAAATATTTTTTTTATTATTTAACTGGCAATGTTGAGATCATTAAATTAAAAGTAATTTATATGTCAATTAAAAACTCTTTTTTGCCCCAATTTCAATTAAAGCTGAAGATAAAGAATTTTTATTTCCAAAAATATCAGCTTCTGTTGATCTTCTTTCCCTTACATTATTATTTTTTAATCTAAAATAAATAAATATATTTTTAAATATTTATTTTTTAAATACCTTCTTCTACCCAAAAGTGAATTTATTCCAAGTATTCCTTTTGTTTGTTTATTAATTAAAGTATTGCTGTACTTTGGAGGAACATTTAATGTTGTTCTGTAAGTTGTTGTTGGGTGGTGAGGGAAAATAATTTGTTGTTTTTCTTCTTCCAAATGATTATTTATTTCATTTTGAAAAATAAATGGACGATAATTAAATTGTCTCGATGAAAATATACTTTAAAATTAAAGATTGTGTGGGTTAATTTTTTATTTAAACAAAAAATTATTGGGCCGATTGGTAATAAATTGCCCATATTTTTGTATAAAAATCTATTTAATTCCCACTTAAACAATTCATTGAAAACAGTGGTTTATCTAGCAGCATATAAATACCTTTAAGTGAATATTAAAAATCCTTACGTGGGAGAAAAGAAACAAGGATTACCCTTGTAAGAGATGCCATAGGTCTGATTGATAACCCCGTAGTAACTAATAAGGTCAATCTTAATCTAACAAATTAGATATCTAAATTATTTAGTCTGTTAAAAAATTATTTCTGTAAAAATATATTTAATACTTCCACAAATGTTTCACAATTCCAACAACAGCCAATTCACCAGCATGGTTAGCAATCATACGAAGAATAAATAACTTTAAAATATATTTATTCCAATAAATATTTAACAAAAACCCCATCAGATTTTAAAAAATCATCAACAAATTTATCAATTCCGTGCTGATTTGGTACTCGAAAAGGGACAAAAGAATGTCCACCTCCCTCAATCAAATAATCTCCCTCCTCTTCAGCAATTCTTGCTCTATGAGGAAAAGGCGTTGATTGGATATTGGGATTAATAAATTGGCAAGAATTTTCGGCTATTTGCATAAAACGTAAAATATAATCAACTTTTGCTGCATGTGATAAAATATTTGTTAGCCAAAATAATGTTGAACAACTTTTAATTAAAAAAAAATTATTTAAAAAATAATTTAAAGTAGTCGGACCTCACTTTTAGTTACTTATTCGGGCTGAAAAATTTTTATCTTATAAATAAGATTCCAAAAATAGGACAGTTCCCTCACCATACAGTTCCTCTATTTGAACAGTTACCCTCGCCTAGTGGCTAATCAAAATTGAAAAAAACGTATCCTAAATAGAAGTTTACATAATAATGGGTATTCACTATATAAAAGTACTTTTAAAATTTATTTTAAAAAATTTACGTAGTAATACACAAAAGAAGGCAATACCAGAGCCAAAAAAATGTAAAAACTTTTTCATTAATTATATTAATTAAAAGAGCAGATTGTACTGTATATCTTTTTAAAAAAATTTATTTTTTAGATTAACTTTAATATTTACCTATTTAAATTAGCCAAATAACGTACTTCAAAATCGCAAAGAGTTACTCTTGAAAGTTGGTCCTTTTTTATTAATTATTTTTGAATTTTTTGACTAATTAATAATAATGAATAATCCCTATATACAGCCTAACCTTACTATAAAAGAACCCCTGCACTCTAGATACACCACGATTTAAGGTAAATTTCTAAAATTTGGTAATCTACTGGAGAAAGGACCTCATTATAAGGCGGAATTAGCCTCAAAGGCTTTATCTAAAAATGAGGCTAGAGTGTATATACTCTTATAAAATTAATATCAGAATTTTAATTTATTTTTAAAATTATTTTTTTTACCTCGGAAAGTGACCTGACCTGTATTGAATTATTTTAATAAAATTATTTAAAGTTTTGTTTATATTTTTTACTTAGTCCAAGCTTTTCCTTCAAATAAATCAGAAATAACTTGAAAACCATAAAATAAATATTCGTCTGATTTTAATGCTGCATTTAAAAGTGAAAATTGTAAAAGAATATTTGCAGTATAAAAACATTTAATAAATAAATATAAACAAGAAATAAGTTGGCCTTTAAGTAATCTTTTAAATAATTTAAATTAGAGAAATAGGAAATTAGAAAAATTAACTAAAAAATTCTTTTAAATTAAAATTTTACCTAGTCGGCCTAAATCTAGTGAAAATTGAAGCTGCGGGATGAGGGCAATATTCTGTCTAAATTATACAAAAAATTCTAATATGTTTAATTACAAAAATTAATTTCATTCTTTTTAACTACCCAAGACATAAGAAATACCTAAATTCCCAATTTCGGAAATCGGAGGAATGTTCCTGCTACCGTATTTTCTCGACTAATTCCCTGGGGAATTAATACAAAATTTGTTTGTTTTTTGTTTCAAGAAATTTTTTTATTTTTAATAAAATTAATATTCCCTTACTTCTCTCAAATCAATCATTTCCGTAAATGTTAATGCCAAGGCATGAAAAACCTTTTCTCGTTCATTTTGGTCTAAAACAGTTCTAGCTCCTTCCGCTGCCGAAATAAGATGGTGGATATTTGTACCTTTTTTTAAAAATTAAATTTCTTTCCTCTAATTTTAAAATAACCATTTTGCCAATTTAATAATCTCCAAAGAATGCAAGGCAACGAAAAAGCTAAAGCTTGTGCAATTAAAATAAAAGGGACCTAAATAAAGGGTAATTTAACTAAAATTTATTTTAAATACCCATTGATAATAACCAATTTGTTGTCCTAAAAATTAATTTTCTTTTTAATTTTAAATTTGTTTTTATATTTCCACCTTCTCTAGTTTCATGACTGTCAGGTATATGTTCATACATAGGAACCCTTTAAATAATTATTTATCCAATTATTTTTATTTACTAAAATACCAATAAGTATTTTGTATCCAACAAAAAGCCTCAATATATTCTTCCATACTTTCTCTAGAATGAGGATTAACCCAACATTCAATAGGAGAACCTCCAAACTTTTAAAATATATTTATTCTTGATCTCTAAATAAATCATGTACTTGTTTAGCAGAAACAACCAAACAAGCAATTGCCAGCATAATTGGTGTATAATAATAATTAAGTCTGTCAACAACATCATCGTCCCCTCTAAGTTTTAATGTTGAAATAAAACTTCTTGCCAACGTTGCTTGAAAGAACATGTCTGTAGTTGCCCCAGCGGTAGCTACAGCTGCGGTTCTAGACAAGGGTTCGGTGCCTGTTACTGCTGCACTACAGGAATAAAAACTTGATAATAATTTTGTTAGCATTGAGTGTTTGGCACATACGAGAGGGAAAAAGAATTTTTTGTATTTTTTAAGATAATTTATTTAACTAATTTAAATAGATTTTTAAATTTTTTATTTAATTAAATTTTGAAAATAAATAGCAAAAATTCTCATTTGTAGGTATTTTAAAAACATATTATGGAATGCCTCTAAATTTATTTTTGGAAAGATTTAAAAAATATTATTAAAAAATTTCCCCCCTTTTCACTTTAAAATATTTCTTTAAAGTGCTCTGGATTTGATAGCTTTGCTTAAAGTAATTGCTTATGTATTAAAAATAATGAAAAAAAAAGAAATAAGTAGAAAATGAGTGTTTATTTTAAATAAAAATATATTTTTAGATTTTTTTCTGTCTTTTTTTTAGACGGAAGTGAGAAATTAATACAAATACCTTGAAAAACACGTTGCTTCCTGAGGGCGAAATTAATGGATATTTAATAAAAGTGAGAAAATATTTGTTTAGATTTAGACAAATTTTAGATAGTTTAATAAAAAAAGTATTTTTTTGTTTTTTTAAATTTAAAAATTTTTTTTTATTTTTTGGGAAAATAACCAATTCAAAAAATATCTTTTTAAATAAAAAAAAAGGAATGGCACACTTATTTTTTTTTGATTAAATTTTCTTATTTTTAGATATAAATTTCTTCTCAAAAAATATTAAAAAAAGGTTTTGGTCATTTATTTTTTGAATTAAAAATTGTTTGTATTAAAAAATAAATTTTTTACAAAAAACTGTGGGAACATTTTTTGTAATTACTTTATTAACAATTTTAATTTTTCAAATCCTTAGTATTAATTGATGGTAAAATTTAAAAAAATATGAGAAGAATATTTTAAAGATTTTTTATATAAAATACTTTAAGTTAAAATAAAAAGATAAAAATTAATTTTAAATTTTAATTAAATAAAAAAATATATACTTCTTTAAATTAAAAATATTTTGTAAAGTCAAACTTGCTTTGAATCTCGCCCAAATTTTTATTTATTAAAATTAAAACCCAAATATGATTTATATAAGTCTGTGTTTAATTTTAAAAAATAAGGAAACAATAAATTAATATTTTCATATAGATAAATGATATCATTTTTAACTTTTATTTTTATTTTTCACCTGTTTTATCTCATAAAATTTTAAAATTTTTTATCCGGAAAAGTTTGTTTTTATTCGGAAATTTATAGTTTATTCGCTATAAATTCGTTTGATTATCTAATCTCTGACGTTATTGTAGGAGCACCTCGACTTAATAAATCGAACAATAACAGAGTGTCTAAATTTCTATTACTCTAAACGAAGGCCCTAGCTTCGCGGATTAAAATAAACCTAATTTAATAATTGACTTACAGCAAAGAAGCTCTACGCCAAACACTTCCAACTGGCGTATCTGGTGGTGGTGCCATAACAAATAAAATTTTTGGAAGTTTTCAAAATTGCAATTGGTTGTTTTTATTTAATAAAAAATTCGTGACGAAAAAACTTTTTTGGAAGAATAGTTGAGATTTTAAAAAATAAAAAAGTATTATTTGTGCGTGCTAAGCAACGATTAATCAGAATAGTTGAATGAAGTGGAAAATTGTATTAAGAAAAAGAAAAAATATTTTTAGAAGAATTTTTTAGTATTTTTCTATTTTGGTTTCAAAATAACTTTTTAGAAAAAAATATTTACTTTAATTAATTTTGAAAAAAAACTAAAAAAAAAGCATTTATTTAAATATTTAATTTTATTATTTTTATTTTTTTGCTACGTTTTTAACAGAAAAAAATGAAAAAAGTTTTAAAAAAATTTTTTGTTTCATTAAAAAATTTATAATACATGTGTGTAAAATATATATATTTTTGTCTTAATTTGTTTTTACTTTTAATTAAGTAAATTTTTACGGAAAACGTGGGAAAATTTAAGTTAGGTATACATTATTAATAAACATTTTCAGACATTTACATCCAATTTATAGAAAATTATTAAATTGGCAATTATGAATTTTATGCTAAAAAGCGAGTAAATATGTAAATACAAAAAGCAACTTAACTACCCTATCGCTGCAACTTTGGGTTGGATTTATTGGAGGGAGATGAAAGGAGTTCGATACATTTTGAGGTCAAAAATTTAAAGCAGATTCAAGAGAGCTAATTGCGTTGAGTACAAATGAACTGGAAATAATATCAAACTTGACTTGTTTATATTCTACAATGTTTGGCAATAAAAAATAAATTTAGTACAATATCTTCAAGATTTATCCAAAGAAAACCAAAGTTTTCTGTCTAAACCTCTACCAACTCTCAACAACAACAACAGATTACAGTAAGAGCGAGGTAAAAATTTAATCCCGGGCAGGCTTCGATCCTGCGACCTCCTGGCAGTTATTGCTAGGCGCTTTCGCTCACCACGTACAGGAGCTCTACCAACTGAGCTAGCGGGACACTGCTTTCAACGTCTCTTTTAATAGATCTTAAACCCCCGCCTAGTGAGCGTCTTAAATGCTAGCCGGCTGGATCTTTTTCCTCTTACATTACGATACTATAAAAGCAGATAAATCAACCCTTCATTAACCTAATCTCCTTAATCCAACAAATCTTTTAATTATTTAGGTATTGTGCAATCAGTATGTTCTTCTGTTTGTTTTGGCTGTTTTGGCTCTCAATTTCTTCATTTCTCGCTAATTCTGAAAAACAAGGATTTGACAAAGATTCTATTGTAGTTGGATACGGCGATCATTTTGTGCAATTGGAGAATAAAACTGTCATTTTGAATGACAAAAGCTTGATTGCTGATAATATCAATGATGTTTTGGACAGTCAAGTTGAGAAGTATTTGAATATGGACGAACCCTACTCTGCATGTATTAGTGATCTAAATAAGGAATATATGTGGGTTTTTAATTAGATATTAAGATTTTTTTTATTTTCAGAATTCTGGAGTATGAACAAAAGTGGGTTGAATGGAAAGGATGTTCTGTTGATTTAATAACAGAGAGTGATCACATCGAGTTTACTGTTTTGCTGTTATTGAAGGATTGTATAAAACGAGAAGATTGCCAAATCCAAAGTCGAGAAGGAGGGACTATGTAAGTTGATCTGATAAAAGTAAACAGAAAATAAATTTCTTTTTGTTTTTTAGTCTGCCTTTTGCTTATGGTTTGGGCTGTGAACAATTCGTTAGGATCAGAAAAAACCAAGGACCTCTTTATGGAGAGGACGGTTCAACATGTCCAAATAGAGATCAATGTATAAAATCAGCAGCCTACGATCCCGACACGAAGCTTAAAAAACCCGATTGCATGCCTTGGACGCCATTGGAGTTTGAATGGAGATGTGTTACTCCACACAATTCACATTCAAGTTTACAGGCATCTATATTTCCGGGTAAATTCTCTTTTCGATTAATAAAAGTTTTTCTAAAAATTTTGTTAGTTGGTGCTGGTGAAATGGCTGCTGGCGTGAAGGGAAAGTTTAACAATCAATCTGCTGCTGTAAAAGTTTCTGTAAGAATCAATAAAGACAAAAGTATTGATATTGGAAATCTTGCAATGTTTTTGGACGATAAATGGGTTTTGACAGAAAAAGAAAAAATGTTGGAAAAAATCCATACTTCTTTTGCTTGTGTCAATTCAATTCTTGAACCAGAAATGTGGGAAATTGTTAATGCTACGAGAGAGGAATTTGAAAACAAAAAATTGTTGACTTTTTATTTTCTGCCGATACTTGTACCTCGTCATCGTAGTATTGGTATAATGAAAGGGCACAATGTTGATACTGAATGTAATAATGTGAAAATTGTTTTTGTGAGTTTCTTTAAGGGAATTTTAATTAAAAAAAAATTTTTTTAAGTCTCGTAAAGAATATCAAATGTTAATTATTGGAGCACCATCAAATAGAACTGTTAATCAAACAGATGAAAAACCATTCTATAATGGATTGCTTCATCCATTACCAATTCGTGGCAGTCAAACAACATTGAAAAATAATGATGTTTTAACTTCTTCCAAACCTTCTAAAGGTAAATTTAAGAGAAAAATTTCTAGTAAAAATTCAAAAATTTTTTGTATATGTAGATAAAAGAGAAACTACAGAAACTACTACTCAGACAACAACTACTAAAGAAGAGATTGTAATTACTAAGGAAGAGACTACAAAAGAAGAGATTAGCAGTTATTCGACAAAAGATACTTCATTGGATTTCAATCAAACTACCACAATTTCTCCAGTAAATACGACAAATGAGACGGCTATTATTGAGAATATTGGGAATGTTTCAATTAACTTCACTATTTCTTCCCCTTCAACACCAACAATAATCTTCTCTTCAAAAGAAACAACAAAAGAAGAAGGATTTCCTCTTAAATATTTAATTATTGGAGGTATTGTCGGAGTTGTTATTTTGTAAGTTTTTCTAGATTAGAAAAAATATTTTTTAATTTTAAGGGTTGCCATTATTTCTGTTGTTGTCTACATTATTCTGAAAAAGAAGAAAAAGAAAAATTTGAAAGATTCTGAAAAGAAATTAAATAAAAATAATCAAAAAAATAAAATAAAGGAAGGAAGAGGGAAATATTTAAATATTAAATCTGAAAGGGACGAAGATAAAATTGTTTTGAAAAAGGATGATGATAAGAAAGAGAAGAATAAGAAGGAGGATAAGAAGGAGGAAAAGGATGAGAATAAAGAGAAAAAGAAGGAAAACAAAAAAGAAGATTTGAAAGAGAAGAAAAAGAAGAAAGGTCATTTTGACGAAGTTATTGTTCCAAATACTTATGAATCTAATGAGACAATTGAACCAATGAATAAAACAAAAGGAGATATTTATGAGGCAGATAAGATGGAAAAGATGCTTCTGAAACATGATAGTTCAAAATCTGACGACGATAGTGACTAGAAGGGATAATTAATTAAAGAAAGTGATGTTTAAATAAAAGCAAGTATAATAGATTTATGTGAATATATGTAATTCTTATGCCGAGATTGTATGTAATTATTTTATTTGTAAAAGGCATTTGTAAATATTTTACGCTAGTTTGACTTATATTATATTCGAGATTTTAAATATTTTTTGAACTTATTTAAAAATAATACAAAACAATTGTGAAAACTATGTAATTCATATGAATTATCATTTTTATTTCCTTCTCCTAATAAATTTTTCTTTCAATATAAAGTTTAATGTGAGTGTTTTTGAACTAAAAACACATTTAAATTTAGAATTTATTTTTTTTCTTTTTTAAATTAAATACATTTTAACTTTAATTTTTTATTCAAAATAGTATAAGCAACAACAATACTTTTTCAAAGGAAAAAGTTTTAAGATAATTTAAATATGTCCGGTTCAGTAAACTTCGAACATTTCAGTTTCGATGTCCCACGTCTTAACAAGAGATGCCTAAAATAGGATAATTAAAGCATTAAGTCAAATTATTTTAATAATATATCTAAGCAACAAGGCAATACCAAAGATAAGGATTTTACGTTATTTGGATTACAAGCCAACAGTTATAAAAAATTATTTAGAAATGATAAAGCTTTTCAACCTATACACACTAAATAACCTCGCCTTTTAAACTACCTAAGCCCAAATTATCATTCTCAAGCTCTGAAACTAAATTGATTCGCCCAGTTTTATTCCACAATGAATTAGCTTACCAATTCTTCGTACACATTCTTAAAATAAACAAGATTATAATTTCTACCACCCAATTTTCGAGAGCGCTCCTCATAATTGCGCTTTCTTTTATTCCAATCCAGATATATTTTGCTCTAAATGAAAATATATTTTATAATGTAGCAAAATTAATATTTTATGAAAAACCATTTTTTAAATTATACTTCAGTTAATTTCAACTTTTTTAATTTAATTTCAATCTACATACCTCAATAATTTTAGTAATAGATGGTTCAATGAAATTCTTGTAATCTTCCAAATTATTAATAGTTGGTTCTTTGCGATTCGTGCGTCCTCCAGCCTTTCGTGAGCTTTTTGTAATGAAATACATCTGAAATAAAAGAAAGTTTTTAGCTAATTTTTAGCAAGGGAAAATTTAAATGAGTTAAGTTCCAATTTTTAGATAATACTAAAATTCATATTTTTTTCATAAGGCCCCACCAGTCAGCCTTAAAGTATTTTGTCTTATTTAAAGTATCGAGAATTCACAGCTTGAAAATTTATTAAATTTCTAAAATTGGTGGGTATATGGAGGATATCAATAATTGATTAGGATCCTATTTGAAATTTTTATTTATTGGAAAATTTTCTTTAATTAAAAGGAGACGACAAACCATGTTGGGTTTAACATCAACACCTCTACTAAGAAAGTTATGCACTTCAGTAAAATCTTCTTTCTTATGTGTCTGGGCAATTAATTTAATGTCATTAACAAAGGAAGTCATGGAGTTATAAGAAATAATAATTCCCTATAAAAAAGGAAAATAAAAATAGATTATTTAATTAATAGGGTTGTACTCCGTTCCTTCCCCAAAAGTCAGGGAATTTGAGAGTAGCATGGAATTTATTTTCTGATTATTTAACTTTTTTGTTTCGTGATAATGATTTTAAACTTCCAAATTATTTTTCATCTCATCAAAATTTTCGCCTGCAGCGCAAACAAGGAAGAAGGCTGTTGCGTGGCCTTCCAAGACTCTCAAAATTATCGCCTGCGGCTAAAAATGGAAAAAATTATTTCCGCCCTTCCCCGTTCCGTGTCGACGATGCCTCTCTGAGACATTTTTTAAAAAGAATTTCCTCCCCCCAGGCGGGGAACAACCCTATTATTTAAGATCTTTTATCGCTCACATTTTTCATTGATCCGTAAAGAGAATCCGCGCAAAAATCCATAAGTTCAGGAACACACGGGAATTCACTTGAAAAGTCAGCATTCACAATTCCCATAACAGCTTTTGGCTCATTGCCTGTACAGAAACTTAACGCCTTGTTTGCACAGAAATTTGCTGCTAACGGGCCCAAAATACCAGCACAATCAATTTTAAATGTACATCCAGTCTCCTCCAGAACTTGAGGTTCACCTTAATAAAATGTTTAATAATTTTACAAGAAAAACAAAAATAACCAAAAGCCGCTAACTCCTTGTTAATTAACATGTCCACATAAAATTTGAGCTTTTGCAAACCCTCGCTAAAAATGTAGTATTTTAGTAGTTAAAGTGAATTAGAAGAATTTAAATTTTAAAACCGAATAGTTAAAAATTAAGGCTACCTTGAATATCCAAAAGAATCACAAAAAGTCAAATACTCTGCCAATACAGAAGAATGATTCTCCGAAGCTCCCAACTCTTTCAAACATTGCGAAATGAATAAATATACCTAACAAAAAATATTTATTAATTACTCAAGAATTAACTCAAAATCTAATTTAATCGACTTATCATATAAATGTTTATTTTTCCATTATTAAATCCAAGGGAAATCTCAGTTTAAGGGAAATCATGTAAGGGAAATCTCAGTTTTAAGCTAAAAACACATTTTTAGCGCATTAAATTGGCAAAATAACTATCAAAAAAAGCCGCCTCTCGATTTTTCTTATTGCGTCATAACTAAAGCGAGGATTTATAGGCAAATGCCTGTTTTTTCTGCAGGCTTGGGATGATGTAATACGTTCAAAAAACGTGTTTTTAGCTTGGTCCGAAGAGTCTAGCATGACTTTTATTTTGCCTATTTCTGCCTATTTTGGACTTTTTGTGCCTTTTTGCCTATTTTGTAATTTTTGGTACTATTTTTGCCTTTTTTTAGCGATTTTTCCTAAATTTTGCCTAAAAATCAGTGCAAAATCTGAAAAAATCAGTCACAGATTTTAAAAAATCAGTGCCAACTCCCATTTTTAATTTAAAGTTCGACGAATTGAGTATTTTTACTCTGTTGGACATTTTGAGATGAGACGTTTTGGTGGTGGGACATTTTGGGGTTGGACGTTTTGTGGCTTGGGTGAGATTTCCCTTTTGTCAATTATCGACTTTTTTAAAAAATTTAAACATTTTTGGTCAGAAAATGATACAAAATGACGAATAAATGGCAAAATGCTCAAAAAATGATGAATAAGTGGTTATTTTCTTGTTTTTATCTTAATTTTATAGGTCTGATAACCTTTTTTACCTGCCTATTTTTGTGCCTTTTTTGGCTTTTTGGTGCCTATTTTAGGCGCCTATTTCACTGATTTTACTTGCCTATAAATCCTCGCTTTAGTCATAACATAACACATTCTTATTTATAAATGAATGAACGTTATTTCTGCAAAGGTCTACAGTAGTTGAATAATCGTCAAAAACAAAAAAATGTATTGCTTAAACAATTTTTGGGTAAAAAACTCACTTAAGCTAAATGGTGCGCTCAGCAGCTAGGTATATGCCATAAAAGCTATAGGAGGTATGTAACAATAAAAAAAATCGAGGGCATGATTTATCCTTTTGGAGTTGTTTTGACAAATTGTACGTTCGAGGACTGGGTAAACCCTATAAACACTACTTTCATAAAAAATAAACCTCATGTCTATCAGCAACAACAAAATCACCTCCATAGTCTACAAACTCCGGATGATTTGTCTTACAATGTACCGCCCAATTTGAGGCAAAAATTCCACACTGTGGGCATTCTCCATTTTTTTGTTGAGAAAGTAAAATTTTTGCATTTTTCTTTCCTGGTGACTCATGCAAGATCTTTGCCCGTTTTTCAGTAGAACTTCCTTCTAACAATTCTAAATTTAAATTTGAAATTTTGTTTAACATATAATTTTGTTTAACATTAGAAATATCTAACACCAGGATTGCCTACAGAAATACTTAGCAAGAAAAGCACTTAAAAAGCCGTTGACCCGATTATTACATAGTTGCCAATCTTAATAATAAAAAACGACAGGACAGCCATGATTCTGGTTGTTAAACCAAAAACATGAGTTTTTATCTGAATCGAATTCGACGAATGTGGCCTCCCAGTATAATGAGGCAGTAAGCTTTTTTCAATCCACTATAGTAAATTTGCTTTCCTCGTGGTTTTTCAAGATTTAGGGACTCCAATTCAATCTCTAATTCTACTTAATCCTCACTTTATTGGATTCAGATTTCATTAGTACGACAACTAACAGTCAAAACTGGGTCCAGAACAAATAAACCCATAAACACATTACCAAAAATATCTTTTCATTAAAAATGCTATAACTCTATTGTTAAAAGAGAATACCAATGTCTGCATCGCGTTTTCTTGTTTCCTTCTGTGGAGTGACATCTTCTTTAACCGGCTTGTCAGTTTTTTTCGATTCATCGTCGGCCATTTTATCCAAAGAACTCTAAAAAAATATTTTTGATGAAATGTGTTGAAATGAAAAGAAAAAAACAAAAGTTTAGGTAAAATATATAGGGTGTTTATCAAAACCTAGTCTCCCGCCAAAGCACTAGTAGAGTCAAACTCAAATAGACGCCAAGATCAGTCGTGACGCGCCCAAAGGGGCGCGTAGCTATGTTGGCGCAAACCATAAATTTCTTTACGAAATGATATGGCGCAAGCTAACTAGGCGTGACTAAAATGGCACAGACCGATCTGGCGCAGAGTTTGGCGCAAGGCAGCAATTTTTATTTGTAAATGTTGCTCCCCGTTGTTTGCACAACAATAACAATTCCGAACCGACCGACGGCGCGGCACAACTAGGCGCGGCAAAACTGGGCGCCCAACTTATTTTTTCTCTAAAAATTTTTTGGCAACGTTTTTTGTTCTGATTTTTTTGTCCCCTTTATTCCCTTCGACTCAGCTGGAAGAGCTCTTTCGAATGGATATATAATTTGCCATAAAAAGAGAAAGGAAAAATGGAGGAGGGGGTCTAAACCAAAATATTACCAAAATTTGTGTTGATCAGAAGATTAAAGGTCTTCAGTCAATATATTAAGGGTGTAGGTCTTCAAGGTTAACCCCGTTGGAACAACCTCCCCGTCGTGGAATAACCATAGTAGAACCTCTCAACCAGAAGAAAATCAGCCTACAAACCAGAACAAAAAAATAAAAAAATCATAAAAAAACCAGGACAAAAAAATTTAAAAAAATTAGAACAGAAAAATCAAAAAAAAAATCAGAACAAAAAACCTTAAAAATATTTGGGACAACCCGAGTAGGCGCGGACCAAGTAGGCGCGACCGAGTAGGCGCACGGCCAAGTAGGCGCAAGGGCAAATTTTTTAATTTTTGATTATAAATTTTTGGTTCTCTCATATCAGCGGGTCCACCCTGTTGACGCACGCGCGAAAACTAGCTAACTCTTTTCCTCGTGTCTGGTGATTTGGGCAGTGGTGAATTGGGCAGTGAGTTAAATGGGCAGTGAGTGATTTGGGCAGTAAACGTTTTTTAAAAAATAATTTTACACTCAAAAACAATTAGAGTAACATTATAAAAATAATTTTGAGTGATTTGGGCAGTAACTTAAATTTTTTATAAATTGATAAAAAAAATTAACAAATTTTATTTTAACTTAAAGTATATTTTTTTTCAACATATTTTTCAAAAAAACGTGTCTTACATTTTTCAGATTTTTTGACCCTATTTTAAGACGTAAAAAACCTAAAGTAGGGACCTATTTCTTGATTATTCGTACCTAAAACTACTTATCACTTAGGGAAACGTCAAAAAAGCAAGGCTAAGACTTGATCATGACTAAAGATGAGTTATTCTTACAACGGGTTGGATGGTCAAAATGAAAAAATTTTAACATTGTACCTTGGGTGTCGGTACCTCGAATTTTTGTGTTAATAATTTTAGAAAATTTAAGTTACTGCCCAAATCACTCAAAATTATTTTTATAATGTTACTCTAATTGTTTTTGAGTGTAGAATTATTTTTTAAAAAACGTTTACTGCCCAAATCACTCACTGCCCATTTAACTCACTGCCCAATTCACCACTGCCCAAATCACACGGCACCCTTTTCCTTAAACATAACGCCAAAATTTAAATTAAATATCTATGTACTCTCCACATTCTATTGCATCTCTCGCGCGTCTGACTTTATTGTAAACAAGAGAAAGGGTCAGAAAGAGACAAGTTATAAAATGGTCAGATGCGGGAAAAATGGTCAATTCTCTCATTTGTGAGGGGCATTAGTTAAATTTTATAACTTTTTACCCTCCCATCCGATTTTTTTCAAATTTTTTATTTTTGTAGTCTTAAAATAGTTAAACAATCCTACAAAGTTTGGTAAGCTAATATACATTGTTAACTAAGTTATGAATTTTTGAATATTTGTAAAAATCGTCCTATCCTGGGCCATAACTTTCTTCAAAGTTGTCCTTTTTCACTAATTTTTGTTTTGTTTGATTCAGCGATGAAAAACGAACAAAACCTATATAGATCTTTCACAAGTTATATTGGCATACTCCTTAAGTTGACATACCGCTAACCTACTACATATAACTAATAAACCAAGGGAACAGAATTTTTTCAAAATTTGCTAAATTTTAGCACTACGATTGAAATACAATCTTGAAAAATTTCAGGGGAAAATTTTCATTTTGGGTGAAGTTATGAATTTTTTAAAACACAATTTTTCCGATTTTTAGGAGTCTGTATCTCAGTTCATAATTATGATCGGTCTTTGATTTTGGTGTCATTCGACTCAACTCGACGAGCTCTTTCGAATGACATATAAACACATACTCGGGAATTGTCCATATTCTGAAGTATACTTTGTCGAAATTCGGGAGTCTATAACTAATGAACCTTAGTGACAAAATTTCTTCAAAATTTGTCAAATTGTAGTATTATAATTGATATACAACTTTGCAAAATTTGAGCGGAAAATTTACATTTTAGGCTAAGTTATGATTTTTTGAAAATCAGTGAAATTTTATACATTTCTGACCATAACTCCGCCTAAATGGACAAATTCGAAGTTGGCATAATTCGATGTAACTCATCGAGCTGCGTCGAATGGTACCAAGATCAACTTCCTTTGACTTTTTTTACATTTAGATTTTTATCTAAAACTGATTGAAACTTCAGTCTGTATTAACTCTGTCAATTTTGTATGAAAATTTATGAAATTTTTTTCACACAATCTTAAAACAATTTTCTATGAAATGGTTGGAACAGAATTTCAAAAATTTGGGATAGTTTTCGAGATATAGGATTTCAAAGTTTTATTAACATTTGTTCTCGCAGTCGCAAAAAAAGAGTGCATAAAAGAAAGAGAGACAGTTAGAGAACGAAAGAAAGGAAAAATAGAAAGCTAAGTAGTTTTCGCGCGTGCGTCAACAGGGTGGACCCGCTGTGTCATATTCATCTTGTTGTTAATTATTTAGCTTAGTCCTCAGTTGTGACGGTACACCTCAAGTGTCCCGACTCAACTGAGTCCCGTACCCTATAACTTATGAAGGGATGGTCACTTTTTTGCTCTTGATACCATTGGATAGGGCATTAAATAGGCTACAATATACCAAAAAATCAGAATTCCTGACCGACTGGTAAAAAAGTTATGATCGATAAAATGCCGAAAAATCAGATTTTTCCGAAAAAGTTAGTTTTTATATCATAACTTTTTTAGCAATCAATCGAAAATTTTGATTTTTTGGTATATTGTAGTCCATCTGATGCTCTATCAAATGGTATAAGAAACACTAAAAAATATCAACCCGTACTTGAGTTATAGGGCCGGGACTCAGTTGAACTGCTCCGCAATTGTGACGCTAACTTTCTCAAGTTTAGCGTCTTTTTAAGGAGCCGAAACTTGCTCGTCATGTGCTCACCGTCGAAACCAACCCAACTGGCTCTTCTTAGAGCCACAAATAATTTTAATACGCGAAGTTCGGCGATTGTTTTTTAAATTTTTTTTGATAAAACTTAGATATGTATTTTGGTAGGGATGGGTTAGAATCAGGGGATGGAAATGAGGCGTAGAAAATTTTTCCTTTCAAAAATAAATGTTTTTTAACTTTATTTTGATTTAAAATTTTTAGATTTATTCTTTTAGTATTCTTAACTTGAAAAAATGTTAAAAATTTCAATTTAGTTATGAATTTTCCAAAGTTATCGCCTACGGCGCAAAAAACTTAAGAATTTTTTAAATTTAAGAATTTTTTTTAAATTTCTTAAAGCATTTTTTAAAGCATTCCTTGGAAGAAATATTCCTTCTTGGACTCCAAATTGCTCAAAATTTTCACCTGCAGCGCTGGAAATGGATTAAATAGGAGGATTTATGGCTCCAAAGCCTTCCAAGAATCAGAAATTATCGCAAACGGTCCTAAAAATTCAGAACTACATATATGCCTTTGACATTAAAAAATCATAAAATTATAAATTTTTTGCATATTTCCCAAGAACGAGGCCAAAAATAGGGCTTGTACGAGTACGAGCAAAAAATAAGGCCTGTACGAAAGTACGAGTACGAGCAAATTTCAAAATTCCAACCACTGTATGTAAGGAGTAAAAACAATGGTCATAACTTTATCAAATCTTGTCAGATTTCGTTGATTTTTGTCAGCTCGATGAGCTCTTTTGAATGAGCTTTATTTGAATATTCGAATTTTTGTATCCAAAAATCAGCTTTGTCCCCCCTATAGCTTTTCAATCTTCAGGGGCCAATATCTCCGTCACTATTTGAGTCCGCAGCCTAATTTTTGTCCGACAACTCAGCTCGGCTAGCTCTTTCGAATGACATAAATATCCCAGTTTGGCGCCTGTATCTTATACCGAAATTATACCCTCAATTTATATTAATTATTTTGTCCGAAAGCAAATTTAATAAATTTTTGTTTAGGAAATTTTTTAAATATTTTTTTGGAAAAACTGAAAAATTATATGTATATTTTGCCAAAGATTATTACAAAAAATCCCGAGATTTGCAAAATTTTGGCCAATTTTCATAAAATTTAACAAATGCACGAATATGCAAAAGAAGGGCAAAATATGCAGATATATGCATTAAGAACCGGGGCATAAAATGCTCGGTCCAACGTAAGGGCACTATTTCTGGACTTCTAGCTTAAAGGCATTGCATGTTTTGCCAAGCCCTAATAGGCAATGATTAAAAGGTTAAGACCGATAAGTGCGATTTTAGGTGTTTTTCACATTTATCACGTTATAATCTTTTAATGAACTTTCGAATGTTGAAAATTAATACTTTTACACACAAGTACGTAATATACTAATTTACACCCAATATAAGAATTTTTATTAAGTATTATGAAATTTCACCATCTCGTCTAAATTTAAAGATTCCTTGTATATATTCAAAATTAACTTAAGAACATTTTTAAATTTCTGCTGGTAGTATTTGTTTTCAAAGGCATTAAAGTGAAGATTCTAAAAGTAAAAAATTGTAAAATAATACATCAAATTGTTTACATAGTTTGTATTATAATAATTTTCGGATTTTCGAGCATAATTTATATTTAGTAGTTTTAAAATTTATTTTCTTAACAGTAATTTAAGGCTGCGCTTGGTTTCGTCCCACCCTGGGTTCGTCCCCCTTGGTTTCGGCCCACTTGGTTTCGTCCCCCTGAACAAAAACTTTGGTTTCGTCCCACTGTACAAAATCCTTGGGTTCGTCCCCCTTGGTTTCGTCCCCTTGGGCAAAAACTTTGGATTCGTCCCACTAAGTTAATAACTGGTAAAATGCTCTAGTAAACTTAGGATTTGACCAGCGGATATTCTTTATCGCTATTGTCTTTTATTTTTTTCCATTTTTAGATTATTTTCTGCATTTAAAATGATTAGAAGCCGGCTTGAAAAATTAGCACGGGTTAAGAAACGGCAGCGTTTAGAAGATTCTTCGATTAATCAGACTTCGTCCTCGCATCAAGGCAATTTGGCGTGATTCTGGTGATGACGAATAATGACGCGAATTTGATTTGTTTTTGGTTTTTTTCATTAAATCTTATTTTATAGTTTGTGTTTATTTACCGGTTCTTTTTTACTATTTTTGTTGATTCTAGTTTATTGATTTTTTGTTTATATTTGACGAATTCGATAAAAATTTTACTTTTTACTTTGTGTTTTTCATTGATTTTAGGCTTTTATTAAAGATTTTGAAGTTTGTTCAAAAAGATTGCTCAAGTTTTTATTAAGATTCCTCCTTTTTAATTTTCAGTTCGACAAAGTGAGTATTTTTACTCTGCTGGACATTTTGAGATGGGACGAAACCAAGGGGGACGAACCCAGGGTTTTTGTACAGTGGGACGAAACCAAGGTTTTTGTTCAGGGGGACGAAACCAAGTGGGCCGAACCCAGGGTTTTTGTACAGTGGGACGAAACCAAAGATTTTGTTCAGGGGGACGAACCCAGGGTGGGCCGAAACCAAAGCGCGCCGTAATTTAATAATACATAAGAAAACGAATTCACATGGTTCAAGATCAGACCACTTTCAGAATTAAGAACGTCAAATAGTGGAGAACTGGCTTCGCGTCTTCAATTTTCCCTACGTTATATAAGCGGAACAAGAGGTTTTAGAGGTTTCCAGTAGTTTTATTAAATAGCAAGGGGAATGAGTCGGGTTTGAAAAAGGAACAGAATTTCTTAATTACATTATATGTTTTAATAAGGACTTACTTTTATCATTTCGTGGTGTCTTCTTTGAACAAACAAATGAATAATTTTAGAGGTTTCCAGTAGTTTTATTAAATAATTCTTCACGTAAGTTTGAACTGCTAATATACAAGGGTATGCATGATATTCATTTCCACTTTTAAATGAAAAGTTTTGACTAATACTATCAGTCTGTGGTAAATAATGCCGTCCTCTACCAATGGCTCAAAATTGGTTACATTTAAGAAAGAGTAAAACTGATAGCACGTTTCACGTGTCTCGTTATGTCGAATCGTAGGAAAATAAGCTAATGATATACGTGCTAAACTGTCTGTGCATCTGGGGCGGGCCATTTACGCCTTTAGTCTTTTTCGACTTTCGCCTTTTCGTCTTTCGTTTTTCAAAAATATGTAGTTTCAGCATATCACCGTTGTGCATACCGTATTTATTCTAATATAACGACAGTCTCTATTATAAAGTCTCTAATAAAACGACACCCTAGAAGAGGGTTGAAAAATAAAACGACATGTCGTTGTATTAGAATAAATACGGTATACACATATGTATGCTTTTGGAAATTTAAAATTTATTTTTAATTTATCTCTGATCCTATCCGAAAAGGCTATTTTCGGTTCGAACCAAGGTGACAGTTTTACCCTACATATTTATAGAGGATTTTCCCTATTTTTAAGAGCAATTTTTCCTTATTTTTGGGGGGCTATTCCCTATCTTAGTGATTTGGAAACGGCCGCCCTGGTTCGAACATATTCGTCTGGACATTAAATCACATTAACTTAATATCAACATGTTTATCAGGGCTGTATAATTTTGAATTTTTAGAAGCGGAATACGGAAAGCGGAAGACAATTAAAAACGGAAGACGAAAGCGGGAGACCCAAAAAAGACGGAAGTAAGCGGAAAACGGAAGCGTAAAAATAATAAATTTGTTATTCAAAATTAAAATCAAAATTCCTAAATTGTGATGTGAGAATAAGCTAAATCTAAAATAGTTACCATGACTAGAATTGGAAATTCCTGGGATCTCAGGATATCCGGATACGATTAAAATCTTTATCAGAAAACTTTTCATTGTGTATTGACAAAGTCCGGTGCGGATAAAAATTAATAATCAGTATACCGGAGGCGAGCTTAGACAAGAATGAGCTGATTTTTCGATTTTTGGTGACCTATATCCTAGTCCACAGAGGGATTGGTCGGGTTACTTTTTTTCAAGGAGATAGTTAAGACAGGTAAAAGGATTTTTCTATTTTCCAAATTTTCGCCTCCGCCGCTAAAGCAAATCTACGAAACTCTAAAATCGAAAAAAAAATTAAAAATTGTAAATTAATTTATAGGTTTTCCACTTTTCCTTTGTTAACAGGAATTTTCACTATCTTAGCGGGCAGGCGTAAATTTTGAGAATTTTGGAAAACCAAGAGGCAAGCTTTTTTCATTATTGGCGCCGTCGGAAAAAATTTAGGAAGGCCAGAACAAATTTTGGGAGCAGGCCACTATACCGCAGCCCACTATACCGCCGCCCAGTATACCGCGCCCATTATACCGCCGCCCAGTATACCGCGAGCCCAGTATACCGCGGGCCCATTATACCGCCGCCCAGTATACCGCCGCACATTATACCGCCGCAAAAAATTTTTATTATTTTGGCGGGGAATGTTAACAGGTGACGGGGGATGTTGTTCCGATGACGGGGGAGGTTGGTCCGTCAAAGGGGGAAGTTCGAACAACATTCCCCGTCAATGGGTCAACATCTCCCGTCACTTTTTAACATCCCCCGTCATTGGGTCAACATCCCCCGCCTTTGGAACAACATCCCCCGTCACTTATTAACATCCCCCGCCAAAATAATAAAAAAATTTTGCGGCGGTATAATGGGCGCGGTATACTGGGCGGCGGTATAATGGGCCCGCGGTATACTGGGCTCGCGGTATACTGGGCGGCGGTATAATGGGCGCGGTATACTGGGCGGCGGTATAGTGGGCGGCGGTATAATGGGGTGTACCCACAAATTTTATCAAAAATAATGGCCGTCATTAGGGGGTGTATTTTTGGCGGAAGAGGACCGAAAATCAGAAGACCGAAGGCATAAGCGGAAGGGTCAAAAAAAATTCAAATAAAATCGTTTATTCGCCCGCAGTTTCTTTGATATACTATTGACCTGACCGATCGAATATATTAGAATCGGGATTGGAAATCAAATATTATAATTTATAGAGCCAATGAAAATGAAGATCACTTTTTATTACCTACATACATACCTATATTTTTAAAAACAAAAAACTCACTAAATATTTTCATATTTGCCTAGTAAACTTCATTTATAATCTTTAAAATGTTAAATCCGTTTTATTTTTACTTACTATATTTTGTGCAATTTTACCAAAGTATCTGTTGGACCTAGTGGAAATTTTTGTACTTTAAATATTTCAAAAATTAATTCAAGTGGTAAATGTTTATTTTGCTTTTTTTGAATTATTTTTGAATTATTCAGTTGTTTAAATTTCATATTTCAAGATTTTATCTTAAAATAATATTAAAAAAATTAATTTTATAAAATAATATTTTTTTGATATTTACTAAATTGTTTTACTACACCTACAACACTGGGTTTTTAGAAAAATTTTCGACGAAAAATGGAGAAAACGACTAAGAAAAGTGTATAAATTAGAGCCCGGCCGGAGGGGTCGGTCGATATTTTTTCGATAAATATCGAAAAATACCGAATACCGAAAAATATCGAAAAAACCAAAATTTTCTCGATCGATATTTTTTCGATAAATATCGAAAAATATCGAAACCGAAAAATATCGAAAAAAAAGTCTCGATATTTTTCGATTTTTCAAAAAAAATTTAAAAATTTTAAAAATTTTATATTGTAAAAACTTTTTAAATTCAAAAATATAATAACAAAACCTTTATAAGCAAAATATTTAATCAATATTTATAATTAAGTATTGGAAGATTTCTGTTCAGAAATATTAGCATCTCGGCCTTTCGGGGATTAAGACTTCTACGACGATAAGTATAAGTATCTCTGGCAGTAGAAAATAACTGTTCGGATGCAATGCTACTCGCAGGAATACAAAGAAATTTCTGTGCTTCTTTAGATAAAACTAAATTAAAAATTATTAGAAAGAAAAAGTTAGTCTTTATTGACTTTTTTTAGTCTTTATTGAAGTTAGTCTTTATTGACTTTTTTGTAAAGGCCTATTTGCCAAATTATACTTTCCGATGGCATTTATTTAAAAGATATTTTAAAAACAAGACTAAAACATAAAGTATTAAGCAAAAAATAAATGTAAACAGAAATTTCAAAATGTTAACTAAAATAAACAAATAAGCAGCCTTTTTGGCGCCAAAAATTAATATTTTATTCAAAAATGACGTTCGATATTTTTTTCGATTTTTTGTAATTTGGTCGGTCGATTGTTTCGATTTTTAAATTTTGTCGGTCGATATTTTTCGATAAATATCGAAAAAATATCGAATACCGAAAAATATCGAAAAAGTCAAAATTTTATCGGTCGATATTTTTTCGATAATATCGAAAAAAAATATCGAAAAATATCGATAATTATCGATGAAAAATCGTATCGAGCCGGGCTCTAGTATAAATGTTGCTCAGGTATATTAAAATAGCAATGAAAAAATAAGGGGGCAAGTCTGATTATTATTTATTTTATAACTTAGGAATAAATATTCGTCTAGTATTTGATGACCTCAAAATAATATTTAGTTTGTGTTCCTTCATTTACCTTTATTCATCCTTAAAATAGTTGTTTAGGTTTAAGAAATATAGGGTTGGGGTCATAAGGGCGCGGGGCCATTAGGGCGCCAGCACTAGAAACTAGCACTTAGGCTAAACCGAAATTTATGAAAATTTTCTCAAATTTCTTTAACATCATTGACTACCTCCTCCAGAAATTTCAGAATTTTTTATCGAATATTTCTGAAGTTATAGTCGATAAACCGCAAAAAATTAGGGTTTTTTCGGAAAATTAACATTTTTGGCCACACTTTCCGAGATTCTTGATCAAAAATTCTGAAATTTTTGGAGAACGTAGATAATGACATGTGAGTTATTATTGCAAAATTTTATCTTTTTTGATAAGCAACTCACTGTTTTATAAGCTCGCGCCCTAATGGCCCCGCGCCCTAATGGCCCAGTCCCGAAATATACAGTAATGTAAAATTGGTGGGAAAGCAATGTAAAAAATGAAAAAATGAGTTTTGATTCTTAAATTGATTCTTATTTGAGACTAGATTTGAGACTAACAATAAGTAGAGTAAATAAATTAAAGAAACTTTTAGATAGGAAAAAACTTTATCCCAGACCTTTTTTCAAGACTGCAGAAATTGTATTTTATATTATATTTTGGATTTCTAACTCAACTCGATAGATCGAGCGAGTCAGCAACATTTAGCCCGAACCCTGCTCGAAAAATTGATTTGGATGTAGCTCTTTGGATATCAGGAACCAACCCAAAAAATCATCGCTTCTTCGTTTCAATTCCGAACCGTCAACCCTGACCATTTTAAATACTTTAATGAAGGAAAAAAGGAGGGGGTATAAGAACTTCAATTTTACCGAAAACGGCAGCTTATGTACATAGGTATGTATGTACATATTATTTAGAATAATTTTATCAGAATAAAATTATTTATTTTATAAATCTCTTTTTATTAAATTTATTTTTAGATGTGTATACCTATATTATGATTTTAAAATTTTTGTAAGTACTACATACATATTAAAAAATAGTACAACAATTGTAGTAAAAATGAATTAATTCTTCCTCGAAAAATTAGATTCAGAATCGACTTTTATCTCTATATTATTACATGATATTTTTTAAATAAAATATTTTTTTATTTTTTTAATACCAATTGCTTTTACATAAATGTTGATCGATTTCAATCATTAAATAGAATTAATTTATTTATATATCGAAGAGAAAAGATTAAACTTTTTCTTGTCTTTTCAACCTTGAATTCAATATATTTTCCTATTATTTATACATACTTTTCTCCTAATTTTTTATTTCATAAAGCTTACTCTCATTCTTAAAGTTTTTAGATTTTTCTTAACATAAATAAACTTTAATTAAAATTATTTTCTAAATAAATGTATTATTTAAATTTTAATTCATTTTTCCTCTCCTCTTCATTATTTTTATATTTTCTATCAACATTTTATTCATTAATAAAAGCATCAACAATACCTTGCCAAAAGAAAAGGTTGTTTAAATAAATAATTAAATATGTATTTAAATAAATAGTTATGGCCTCGATTCTTTTGTCTGTGTTTGTTCATCAAAAATTTGTGATTCTCCTTCTCCTATAGGAGAAATTAAAGATGATCAATTAGTTTATTATTTATCAGATAAATCTCAATTTAGACTAGAACGTTTTTTAATTGAAAAAGAAAATGGAGAAGAATTAAAAATAAAAGAAATTCAAATAAAAATAAATTCTTCACAAAAATTTCAAAAAATATTTGGATTTGGGGGCGCTTTTACTGATTCTGTTGGAATTAATTTAGATCAATTAAGTGCTGATACTAGACAAAAACTTTTAGAACAATATTTTTGTGAAGAAAATGGTAAAATAAATAAATTTAAAAAATAAATTTAAAAATAAAAAAGGTATTAAATACAATATTGGACGTGTACCTATAGCTAGTTGTGATTTCTCTACACACGAATATTCTTATATGGATACTCCAAATAATTTTAGTTTAAATGAATTTAAACTTGCACCTGAAGATTATGAATTGAAAGTAAAAAAATTTTAAAATATTTTGGTTTTATTACCATAAGATAACCCCAAATACAAGATAAACCTCTATTTAAGATATTTTTTTAAATTTGTCTGGCAACTAAGTACATAGTAGGTGGTGGATTAAGAACAACTCATTCTTGTAATGCAGATACATAGCTATTTAATTACTAAAGCGTTGTATAATGAAAAAAAACACATCGGTCCGGTTAACTGAGGATTCTGGTTCGGCCCAGGCGTCGAATAACCTTTTGCATTTGCCTAAAGAGAAATAGCTATAGTCCAGTTTTTTCAGATCCTGGGGTCTATCTTATAGTGAAGTCTGACTATACTTCTTAATTTAATTGTTAAAATTTTTAATTACCTATTTCTTTTCCTTTTGTTAGATTCCACATATTTTGTCAGCTATTAATTTAACTAAAGGAAATTTAGAACTTTTAGCTTCACCATGGTTTACAAAAATAATTATATAATTAAAATATTTATTTAATTAGGTCAGCCCCAGGTTGGATGAAAACAAGTGGAAGAATGAAAGGACCGGGGGAATTAAAAGGCCCTTTTAATGGTATTTATTATAAAACATATGCACTTTACCTTAGAAGGTGAAATTAATTATATAAATATTATTTAAATAAAATTTATAGATTTTTTGAAGAATATTCTACAAAAAATATTAATTTTTGGGGAATGACTATAGAAAATGAGCCAAGTAAGTAAATATACCTATATTAGGTATGTACAAAATTATGTAAAGGGTTCTCGGTTCAGAACCTAACCAATGAATCGAGGATTTTTCGGTTCAGTTCCGAATATCCGAAGATGTTCCAAAAACAGATAACCTTTTGAGAAAAAATTTGGAGAAATTGGGAGAAATTTCAAGCTGAAAATCTTCAGTTTGTCATTATCCCCCACAAATCTATTGCAATCTTTTTTAATAATTTATTGAAAAATATAATATTTGAAGAGATGATTACCAAAAAAATTTAAAATTTAAATTTTTTATTTATTCTATTAGCTGCCGGTATTACCCCTTTTTATGGTTGGCAAGCAATGTATTTTTCTGCTAAAATGCAAAGGTATTTGACAAAATCTTTTGAAAATAAATCTAAAAATGTTTTATTAATAGAGATTTTGCTTTAAATTTATTATCTCCAATTTTAAAAGAATCTAATATTACAAATAAATTAAAAATAATTGCACATGATGATCAACGAAGTGGAGTATATAAAACTGCCAAAAAAGTTTTTTAGATTTTATTTTTAATTTTAATTAATTTAAATTAGATTTATGAAGACCCTCAAAAATCTACAGCAATTGATGGATTAGGTACTCATTGGTATTCCCATACAGATTATGGAGTGCTTAGTCAAGCACACAATATTCAACCAGATAAATTTATTTTGTCAACAGAAGTAATTTAAATTTAAAAATAGCTAGTATCGCTCAGGAATCTCCCTGACCACAGGGACGTCACGGATTATCCGAACCCCGAATAATTTTTCGATCCGAATTTTCGAAACGCTGATCCGAAATTTTTTTTTCTCTACCTATTTCTCTACCTATAACGTTTTTTCTCTACCTATAACATCCCTGCTTTACCTATTGTCAAATCAAATTTAAAAAATATCTTGAATTGAGTTGTATCATTGGGTATCTTTTATATGGGTGTACTTCAGCTTGGGTGTATCATTTTATCTCAAAATTAATATTTTAGGCTTGTAATGCCTATTTACCATGGGAACACAAACCTTTACTTGGTGCTTGGTTTAGAGGACAAGCTTATGGACATGATATTTTGAATAATTTAAAAAATTGGGTTATTGGATGGATTGATTGGAATTTATGTATTTTAAATTATTTGAATATTTTCCTTAATTTTATTTAGGTCTTGATATTCAAGGAGGCCCTAATTGGGTTAGAAATTTTGTTGATGCACCTGTTTGTTTAAATATATAATTTAATTTTATAAATAAAATATTTAAAGATTATAGTAAATGCGTCTGCCGATGAATTTTATAAACAACCAACATTCTATTATTTAGCACATTTTAGGTAAATAAACAGTTGAATCTCATTCTTAGATACTCTCAAAATTTTGTAGTATCCATTATTTAATGCACCCCTCGCTATAAGGTAATATTCAGGGATTTCAGGAGTTGAAAAGAGGTCGAATCGTATTTAAATACCGGTCCTCGGATTTTAGGTATTGGTTTTTGGCCTATGACATTCCCAATACGATTCTTTAACACCAAGAGAGCATCTAAAAATAGGTTCGAAGTAAAATAATTATTTATTTGGAATTGTGATAAAGTTTAAAAAAATATTTAGTAATTTTATACCTCGAGATTCAATAGTAATTTCTTCAACTCTATCCTCAACAATTTGTGAAGAAAAAGGTTATAATTATTCTAAAATTATTTTTAATTATTTGTAGACAATTTAATATCTTTTAAATGTATTTTTACTTCAATTGACAATTTATTTGGAATAGAAAATGAAATTGAACATGTTGCTTTTATTACTCCAAATGGTATTTTTATTTTTGATTTTTAAAAATTAAAAAAATTAAAAAAAGGTAATCGAGTTCTTGTATTACTCAATTCAAATCAAGTAAATTTAAATGTTACTGTTAAAGAAGATAATCGAAGTTGGAATATTCCAATGACTCCATTTTCGATAGTAACAGCTATTTGGAAAGAAAAAAGTTTTGAACTTTGATTAATTTATTTTATTTTTTTTTCTAGGAAAAATTTATTTTTAACTAAAAATTTCTAAAAAATATTTATTTGTATTTAATTAAAGATAAAAATATTTTTTTTGTTTCCTTTAGCACAATTTACATATTTTTTCTTTAAAAAATGTAAATTAATATTAAATTAAGGATAATTCCTTCTCTCTTTTTTTCTTGTCATATTTATATATCCTTTTACATGCTTGTTCGATTTTTGGTAGTATTTACTCGATATTTTTTTCTGAAAATACGCAATGGTTCCCTTGAGATATAAATATACTGAATAAAGCTTTAAATAAAGAAAAAGGTTTTTAGTAAACCTGCCAAAAACAACATCGGCACATTAGTAGCTTTTGCAAAGAGAAAAATGATAGTTAGGAAGGAAAGTGTAACAAATACCCAAAAATTGTGACGCAAACATTGACGCATGACTTTTTAAAATTTTTGGAGAAAATTGATAAAATATTTTTATTTTATTTTTTTTTGTTTTGTCATGGTTTTAGACTTAATAAGTCATGTAGCGGTTCCGGTTTCAGTAACTGCTGAAATTGTGAAACCGCCAAAAAGTTGGAACTATCAGGAAACAGAATCTTGAAACCGTAGATTTTTTGGAACCGGGTCATTTTTAAACTTCTATTTTTAATTCAATAATTACTCTTTATCTACTTTACTTTTAAATCGATCTTTAAAATGCCAATAAACCTTCCCAAAATAAAGATTGTTTAGAATAAAGATCGGAACAGGGCGGGAGCTCTAACAAAATCTTAATTATTGAGATAAATATTTTTAGAGATATCGATCTCGATCAGTACCACACTCCTAGTCCGATCACTTATTTAATCAAGTACCCAAAGACTTCTATTTTCAAAGACCCCATCAGCCATTCCTTAGGCTGGCTGATTTTTTCAACATTATACTATAATAAATATATAACTATTACTATAATATTTTTTTCACAATTTAAAAATAAAAATTCTCTCCCCTTTGATTCCTTTCAAAAAATAATTTGCAACATCCGGCACTTTGTGTGCGAGACGGGAGACATTTTCCGTACTTCCTTTTTGATATACCTAGACCTTGTAAAAATATATTGGAAATAAAAGAATGCCAATTTTATTCTCATTTTCTTTTTTTTTGAAAAGAATAAAAAAATAGTTAACAAAAAAATATTTATTTTCCAACTGAAAAAATGTTAGCGCGACACCAAAAAAATAAAATAATAGGTATATACAAAAATAATGCGGCAAAAAATCTCTCCTCTTCTCTAGGATATACGAGAAAAGGAAATATTTATTTATAATTTTTAAGGGAACATAAAATAACGGAACATAAAATCCGTTGGTGTGAGGAAGTAAAAGGAGAACATAAGGGGAATATTTAAGTAAAAGAAAGAATGTTGTATGTATAGGTTAATAAAAAAAGAGACAAAATATCCATTTTATCTCTAATAGTGCTTTTTGAAATATTCTTTGAATTTAACTTTTTTTGAGGGATTATAAAAAATTTTTTAAATAAAAGAAGTAATCCGATTTCCGAGACCTTCCTCATTGGTGGGCCACTTTTTTTACGTTTTTTATGTGGCTAAGAAGCCAGAAAAAATATTTTTTATTAACAAACATACCTATTTATATTATTCTAATATTTTTTGCTATGATATTAGTCAATATTTCCCCTTTTTATTTTTTATTTTTCAAAATTTTAATTATTCCTTCTTAATTTAAATAAACGTTAATTAAATAAAAATATAATTATTTTGTTAATTAAAAAATATTTCGAATTTAATTAACACTTGGATTTAATAATAACCTTAATCTGATTCATTTTTTAATTTGGTGGGCCATTAAGTGAGTCTCTTCATTGAGTTGTTCCCCATCCCCGAAAATGGGGGAATTTGAGAGACCCCCTCCCCCGTCTGGGGAATAACCCTAGTGAGAATTTTAAGCCAAATTTTAAGCCATTTCCGACTTCCTTGTGCCTAAGCGATATCCCCAATAATGGATATACTCGATTTAATTTCAATTTTTTCACTTTCATTAGTGTTTTAAAAACGAGGCTCGAAAACAATCCTCTAAACTTTTACCTTAAATTTTGCTTTATTTTCTTAGATTATTTAATTATTTTAATTTAAATGTCAATTCAAAATATATCATCGTTTTGTTTAATAACTCAATTAATAATTATTTTGTTTGTTTTTATATTTTTATTATTAAATCAATGCAAAACAGAAGGTTTTTTTAATTTAATTTTTATTTTTTTTAAAACTTAATTAAAGCATTTACTGCTGCAAAAAAGCGTGGACAATCAAGGAAACAATCCTCAACAGATTTTGGAGTTAATAATTGGAAAAGGGGAGAACAAACAGAAATTTCGGAGGAGGATGATAATTTGTTAATAATTAATGATGATCCAAATAGTAGATTAAATGAGAGGATACGGTTATAATAAAATGATCTAACCACATTATAAGATACTCTCAATACTAGAGACATCAAAGTGATGGTTCTTGCCTTATTTTAACTAGCGGAATTGGATCGCGGAAGCGGAGCAAAATTCTGCAAAAGAAGGCGGAAACGGAAGAGAGCCCATCCCTGATATTATACCTCTATCTAAGATACCGTAAATACTCTAATATAAGCCCTGGGCTTTATTTTTCAATGGGTCTCTTGGGCCTATATTAGAGGTGGGCTTTTAAAAGAGGTGGGTTTATATTAGAGTATTTACGGTATATTTTTTTGCTTACTTTGTTGCCTATTGGAGGGGAACTTTAAGCGATACCCTCTATCTAATGTACACTTCTTTTTAAAATACATTTTTCTGGCCCAAAGGGAGTATCTTATAGTGGGGTCCTTATATAATTTAAAAATATAAAATAATTTTTAGTTCACTTACCCGTCCATATCGACGTCCAGTTAAACATTCCCACGATACTATTGAAGTACATGTTCGTTGTAGTCTTTACCAAATTGTCGATTTAGTAATTTTCAAAAATTAATTTTTAATTATTTTTAAATTATTTTAAAGGATCAAAGAAATAATTTAGCAACACTTTCTGCTTATTTTGATGTTCATTGGGAAGATGCTTTTCTTAATTGGAATGTTAGTGAATTTGATGGAATAACAACTACTTTTGTTCCTCTTAGATGGGTAGTTTGGGAATATATAAAATTAAATATTTGATTATTTTAAGGTATGGAGACCTGAATTTTATCTTTACCATAGGTTATTTATTTAAAAATAATTAATTAAAAATTGTTAAGATGTTAACAAAAATATTCAGTCATTGCTTAGATTATTAAAACGTTAATCACCTAAGTGTTTATTATATAATTTGTAAGCCTAATCTTTATCTCATTTGACACATTTTGCCGTTTCTCCCTAAAAATTAAGGAGGAAACTATTAGTTTCCTCCTTAATTTCCTTCCCAACTTTTCCCAACTTTTAAATTGAAACTATTCTGAGGGAATAAAATAAATTGGCCTTGTAAGCGGTCGTGTCCGAGTGGTTAAGGAGATTGACTAGAAATCAATTGGGCTCTGCCCGCACAGGTTCGAATCCTGTCGACCGCGAGATTTTTTTGAAGATTTTTATTATAATTTTTTTTAATTTTATAACCACCTAGGCCTAAAATTTGAAGTATTATAGAGTGGAAGACTTTCAAAAAAATTTTTTTCTTTATTTTCTTTGACTTCCTTAGTTTTTGTTTACAATTAGATATTTTTGTACTGCCAACATTAACATAAATAAAAATTATTTTTACCTTCTCTGAAAAAATTATTTATTTTATTTTAAGTATTCAAGGCAGAACTCCAGAATATGACTCTAGTGCAATGGCACAACTTCACTATGATGGTCAAGTTCGTCTTTTTGTTCCAATTACTTCACGTGCTTTATGTCCAATTAATGGTTTAGAAAAAACTTTTTTCCTGAAATAATTTATTTTTTAGTTAAACATTTTCCTTATGATATGCAAAATTGTACTTTTTTGGTCTGTTTTTATTTTATTTTAAAAATAAACAAACAAAATAAAAAATAATAGAAATAATTTTTTCTCTATTTCATTTCTATAATTATTATTTTTTGCTGATTTTGAAATATTTTTTGCTAAATTTTGTGTTGCGGAAATATTTCCTTAAAAATTTAAAATATTTAATACAGTCTTACCTCATAAACGCTTAGTCCGGTTGCCGGATCCTAGAAATCCCTGGATATCCGATCCGAAATTTCGGTTATCCTAGGCTTTTCGGATCCGGATACTCGGCTCTCCGACTCTTACCCTTAGGGATTGAAAAATTATATCTAATAACGAGGGTTCCTTAAATAGAGGGTATCGCCGAGGAAACCTCTCCTTTTAAAAACGTTTCTTAAATAGAGGTTTGTATAATATAGAGATATATCTTAAAATGAGGTCTGACTGTGTTTTTAAATTACCTCCAATTATTGTAGTTGTTTGTGGTAATTGAGGGATGGAATTAATTAAAGATAAACATTTTCTTTCTCCAGCATATAACTTTTAAATAAATTATTTTTTAATTTAAAAAATTAAAAAAAACCTTTTCATTAACAACAATACTTGATATCCAACACAGATTACCAGAATTATTAATTAAACATCCTTTAATCATTACTGCATTCCCGGGGATTTGGCAAATACTGTGTTTGGGGGAAATTGTACAAAGAGCGTCTAGAATATTTAATTCGCTCAATTCTTTTCTATTTTGGTTTTTATCGAGCCAAAAATGAAGAAGATTCTTTTAAAAAATTGTTAAAAATTAGATTAGGTTTTTATTTTTATTTAATAGAATTGGATCCAGGGCTGTCCGCAAGTGAAAAAAATTGCGTGATAATTGCGTAAAAATCTTAAAAACCTCAGCCGCAGTTCGAAATTTTAATTTTAAAATCCGCAACCGCAATCCAAGTCCGCAAGTTCAAAAAACCACGCAATTTACGCAGTCCGCAATTGCGGACTGCCCTGTTTGGATTTCACTATAAGATAACTCCTGGAGCTGAGAAATCATATCTATAGTAGTGGTGTTTACATTAAATAGACGGGTATCGTTTAGACTCCCAATATTATTCTTATTTACTGTAAATTTATTTACCTTATTATCAGATTTACATAAAGGTTCTACATCTACACCTAATTTATAATTCTTAAATAAAAGTATTGCTGTAGCAATTACCTTTAAAATAAATTTTCAAACTAAATTTAAATATTTACAAACATTTGGTTTAATTCCTTTTTCATTTGTTAAATTAAATTGCCAAATTAAAGGATTATTCGTCGAACCAGTATTTACCAAGAAACGATGAGATTCCTCATAAACAAAAGGGGATGTTTTTCCATACTTAATTAAAATATTTTAATTTTTAAATTCTTTGAGTCCAATCTCACTATAAAATACCCACAATACTTTTTATAAATCTGGGTGGTTATAGGCTGGGAGTGGGGTTGTCGGTTTCACCAAATTCTTCGGTTAGCCGAAACCGAACCGACAAACCGAACTGAAAATCTACTGTTTTTCGGTTAGGCTCGGTCTGAAACCGACAACCCTAGTTGGGAGCTCCCTAGGTGATACCCTCTATTTAATATACACTCATTATATCTTCATTTCTACTGTGTATTTTATAGCGTGGTTTGACTATTATTTACTTTAGAAAATATTTAATTACTGTGTATTGAACTGCATAATATTTGCCCTTCTCTAATCCTTCCATAACAAAATTATTTTCACCATTTTCTGTACTAAATATGTATAAGTATAATTTGTTTTTTCAATCTAAAATTTTTGTACAACTTTTAAAATGGCTTCTAAACTAGGCAATCCAAACGATTTGAAGCAGGTATTTTGGATGTATGCGGTTTTTTGAAAAATATATGTCTGTCATTTTAAACCAGGGATCCTGACGTAAGAAAAATAAATTCCTTTTCTCGTAAATCGGATCGTCTAGATCCATGGTTATTAATTTCGGAATTTCATATATCTCCTCCTACACTCAAATATACCCTGATTCTCCTCAAATATTTTACAAAAATCCTGATAAAATTTTAAACCAATTTTCTAATTTATTACCTAAATATTTTATTAAAACTTGTTTGATTCTTCCCTTCATTTCCTTCATCTTCTTCTGGTACTACCTCATTAACTGTTATTCTAACATATCCATTTACTTCATTATTTCCTTTATTCAACCCTTCACTATAATTTGTATAAATAATTAATTTATTATTTTTATTATTAAATTCATATCCAACAAAATTTCTTAAAAATGTTTTTGTATTTATCTAAAAAATAAATATTTTTAAATTTAAATATTTACTATTTACTTTTCCCAATTCTTCACAATTTTGTGTTGCCGCTCTTCTAAATATTTTTAAATTTATTTCAGCAATTAATTCAACATTCCAACAAATTCTTTTTTTTTAGAAAATTAATTTTTAATTAATTTATTTAAATTTAACCTTGTACAATTTTTTGGGCTAATTAATACATTTATTTCTCTGTTATTAATATTTTTATTTTTTTCTTCATTTATTTCAAAATAATTATCCAACTTTAAAATTAAAAATATTTATTTTTAAATACAGTTAAGCTTTAGTTTTGATATTTCCTTAGGGTTGAAAATTGAGGTATCTTATAATGAAGGGTATCTCATACAGATCACTTTGCTAACACTACCTAACGACCATCTAATTTCTAAAGAAAGTTTCTTAAATAGAGGTTTACCCATTATTGGGTGTATCCTTACTAAAGTATATGTCAAGGCAATCTTATTGGCACCCTCCAGGCAAATCCTTCGCCCAGTGTTCAACTTTCTAAAAATACGTTCCTCAAATAGAAGCTTGGTACTTTATGGATATGCCACCCCCCTCCTATTTTGAGTCTCAGAGTTTTCCTTAAATGTAGAAAATGGTCAGAGATTATTTTCTTCTCCATGTCACTCATTTTTTTCTTCTTCAAGTATTTTGCTTGTTTATTTTGCCTTTTCACATATTTTGTACTTACATTTCACTCATTTCGTTTTCACTTATTTTGCTTGAAAAAAGAAAAATGATCGACATGGAGAAGAAAATAATCTCTGACCATTTTCTACGTTTAAGGAAAACTCTGAGACTCAAAATAGGAGGGGGGGGGGTGACATATCCATAAAGTACCAGAGGCTATTGGGGGCATCCTATAATGAGGTTGTGACTTTTAAAAAATTAAAAAATTAATTAAATTACATAAATTCCTAAAGATTTATTTTCTTCTTTTCCATTTAATTTTAATTGTTTATAATTTATTTGGTTATTACAAAATAATGTTATATTGGCTAAAGCATCCAAATTTTGTCTTTAAAAAGTTATTAGAATTAATTTAATTTATTTAAACCTTTCTTCTTTAGGTTGTTCCCATTTAATTGTTAAAATTAAATTTTCGAGAGAATGCCCATTTTCTTGATTTCGAGAGGATCTTTTTTTAAAAATTATTTTATGAATTATTTTTTATTTACCTAAAACTAATTATTGGCTTCCCACCTTCTCCATTAATTCCTTCAGCTTTTTTTGTTTTTAATAAATAAAATTCTTCGTTGGCATAAATTGCCGTTCCTCCTCCATATCTTTTTTAAATAATTTTTATTTTTTAAATATTTCCTTCTCTCACCTCTGTTCTGCTCTAAAATACACTCCATACCAATGATTTGGTTGTAGCCAATTTATTGTATATTTACCTTTAATTGTTTAAGAAATTCTAAAGAATGATTAGGGAAGATAGGCATATTAAAATTTTTATTTTTTCCTTAAATTTTTTGAACGAGAATTGGAATGGAACCATTACGGAAGCAACCCAAATCAGAGCACAATCGTATATGCCACCATCCAACCCCATTCTCTAAAGATATTCCAATGGAGGAATATTTAATGAATGGGCAGAAGGGATCTTCCCAATCATGCCCAAACAAGGATATTCATTCCTTTGTCAAATTTAAATTTAATCTTCTAAATTCAAAAATTTCTCTTTCTCTATTTCAATACTCAATTTATTCTAAATACCTCTAGTAAGCAATAACAAAATTCCAGTTAAATTCATATGTGGCAATACTTCCCCACTTTCAATATCAACAACTTGTATCTATTTAATTAATTTATTTCATTTTTCTAAATTAAATCACCGCTACTCTAGCCATATCTGGAGGTCCTTGTCTGGTCGTTATTATAATTATTTGATTAGAAGAAACATCGATAGATTCAATCTTTTTTTAATATAATTTATTTTAAATTTAAAAAAATAAAAACTTGGTCAACTAATTCATTCATTTTATTGTTTATATTGACAATAGGGGAAGGTTGGGGAGAACTAGAAAATAATTGTAATTCTTGTTCTTCATCAGAAATAGTTTGGGACATTTTTAGCCAAACAAATAAATAAATAATTATATTTTTTAATTTAAAATTTGTTAAATTAAATTCCATATATTTTGAAATTATCTAAATAAAAATTTAAAAATATTTCTTGAAAGAAAGTAAATAAAAGAAAAATGCCCAAAAAATTCTCAAAAAAGGATAAAAAGTATTTACCTGTGCCAACCCGATGGCATGCGGAAACTAACAATTTTAAATAGAAAAAAGGAAATAAATAAAGCGAGGGTGGATGGGATAAATAAAAGAATAGTAAAATAAATATTTATTTTTTGTGAAAAAAAATTTGGAAAAAATATTTAGAGAAAAATTTAATAATTATTTAATATCATAAAAAATTAAAAATTATTTTAACAGATAGGTTCATGGTCATATCAATCACAATTTGTTAGATTTTCTGTTGATTCAAGTGAAGTATTTCTTGGTGATTTTTATGACAATCAAGAATGGCTTTTGGTAAACTAAAAATATTTTTTAATTTTTTATAATTATCTTATTTTATTGGGAAACGAGTTTGGAAACAATATTTGGGAAGCGAATCGTTTTCGAATTTTATGTCACATAAATAAGGGTGCCTTACCAAATTTACAAAATTTTCGGTTTTTTCGGTATCAACAATTGACAACCTTATATTCATAATTAAAATAATTTAAAAAAATAATTTACTTGTTTGTAGATAGATGCAATAATGCAAAACGGAACAATGGAATATTTGGGAAACGAATCATTTTCGATGGTTCAAATTATTTTAATTTTGAGAAGACAATCTTTTTATTATGTTTTTAATTTAGTTTTTCCAACAACTTTGGTGAAATTTTAATTTTAAAATTTTTTTATTACTTAAAAATTAAAATAAAGGTATCACTTGTTGCTGTTATTGGTTTTCATGCTCCGATAAATGCTACTGGAAGAAGGGAAAGTAAATTTCGTTTAGGTGTTATGACTTTGGTAAGTTTTTTAGAAAATATTTTGTGGTGAAAATATTCGATTAGAGTCCGTTAAGAAATTATAAGAGCAAAAATTCCAACCCATCTATCTATAATACATAGAAGTATTCCAGAAATTCCACAAAAACACGTTAACTGATCGAAGTGGGAAATTCAAATTTAACCAGCGGCAGTTAAACTTTTCACTTTATGCCACCATAAAAGCCAGAATCCAATCTCAGCTTAATGAAAAGTAGAAAATAAAATTTTATTTGAGTTTTTCTAATTTTTAAGAATTAATTAATATGGTCACGGTTTTCCTCAAAAATCACTGTAAAGTCTAATTGATATCATTACTATATTTAATTTTGTATATTATTTATTAATATGTATTTAGTTGAGTTTATCAGTTATGTTATTAATGCTTGTTGATGAAATGAAATTTGCTCTAGAATCAATTCCTGGTCAAAGAGGGTCATTTTCTGATGTTCCTTTAATTGGTTTTTTTTAAATATTTCTAATAAATTATTTATCTAAAAAGGTATTTATTATATGTCTTTAATTTTAACAATTTCTGTTGCTACCTGTACCTCTTCTGTTTTTGTTCATTTAGAAAAATATGGCCTTAGAAATTCTGGATTTGCTGTTTGTTTTTCTTATTTTCTAAATTATCTCCAAGTTTAATCAAATGAAATGCAATCGAACCTCATTTTTATAAAACAAAAAATTTGGCAACCTCCGTTTAGGATTTTTTATTTTGGTTCCTAACCTCATTTAAAGTATCCTTTATTATTTATAATGTATGATTTATCATAATCTATGGAGCAGGGATGTGCCGAAACAGATTTCAAAAAGCGATGGATGGAAAGCGAAATGGCACACCCCTGCTATGGAAATACCTAACTAGAATTGCTGTTACACTGTACCAAAAAAACATTTCATTAGTCAATATTTAACGGGAAATATCTTTCTGAAATCATAAAATTTGATTAAATAACTTTTTAGTTTTTAATTTAAAAAATAAAATTATTTTATTTTTTAGTCTATTCCAAATTTTCTACGATTTTTATCGGCAGAAAAATTATTTTGTTGTTATGTCCCTCGAAAAGTTAGACTAAATAAAGGTGAAAGAATTAAAAGAAATAAGGTAATATTTTAAATTTAATTAAAATATTAAAATATCCTATAATTAAAATAATTAAAATATTATATTCTTTATTTTCTATAAAGAATATTCGTTGTAATCATTTTCAATCAACCTCAATGGAATTTAGTACAATGGCCCCAAATGAAGTAATTTTTGTTAATTAAATTTTAATTATTTTTAAAGTTAAATTTTACTGAATTTCAAAAAAGAGAAGCTAAACAACAACAATCAACAACTAATTTAGGAGAAAATTCTATAGATCCAATGATTGTTAGTTCAACATCTACAGCACCTTTATTGTTATTGGGCAGTGGGGGAGTAAGTGGTGGAATTAATGAAGGAGGATCTAGTAATTGTAATTTAATATTTTGTTTGATAAAAATTGGAGGAGGGGGGAGACTAGTGATCGTTATTTCAAGTCTTGACTCGGGACCTTACATAACTCAAAGCCTTACATATGTATCTTGAACTTACATAGGACCGTGATTCATAAACAATTATATCATACAATGAGGTGTATTTTTAATTGGATTTACGAAAATATTCTTCAAAAAATTTATTTTCTCGTTAATTTTTATCTAATTTAAATACATAAATATCCTTATCTTTATTCATTTCTTCTTTATCTTTGTGAAATTAAAACTATAATAAAATTCTACCTAGTAACTAGGGGTGTGCCCGTTTACCTTAATCACAAGTTTTTTCATTCTTTTCTTATATTTTTTTAATAATACATATTTTAATTTTGCTTCAGCACACGCCTACTGCCAGTAGTGGTTCAAAATTCCAACCTCTGCCTCTATTAGTAATCCCTTTCTTACTTATTTTGTTTAGTTCTTTCTTTCTGATTTTTTCCTTTATTTTTACTTGAGGAAACCCTCTTTTAAAAAAAATCAACAGAGATTTATATTTAAATTTTCTAGGCACTTTATTAGAAAATCAAAGGCTTGATTGTAAATTAGATTTACTTATTTCACTTTTAAGAGAATTATTGGAGGTAAACAATTAAATAAAATTATTCTTAAATAAACTTTAAAAGATTCGACGAGAATTAAAAAATAAAGGTCATTTACCAATTTATTGGGAACGAGTAATTAATAGGTTGGAATATTGTAGTCTTTGGTTTTATCTTTCAATACTTGCTTTAAATCTGTAAATTATTTTTAATTTAAAATTAATTAATTTAATTTTTTTAGTTTTCTTTTTATGTACCCAGAACTTTGGTATTAAAAATTAAAGAGGAAGGGGAAATAATTTTTGACTTTTTTTTATTAAATCCCAAAGGAAAAAGTGCCAAAAAATATATTTGTTAAATGCATCCTTATAAGCTAGTTCCTTTTTTGGTGGAATTTAAAGAGGAAAAAAGAGAAAAATCATTAAATGTGATAAATTTATATTTATATTGATTTAAAATTAAAAAATAAATAAATTATTTTTTTATGATTAAATTATTATTTTTACTCATATATGTAGTGTCTAAAAAGGCTAGGTTTAACTGACTTTTCTCCGAAATTTGAATTAATAATAAAATATATTTTATCCAAAATATATTAATTTAGTAATTGTTTTTTTGGTATATTTAAAAATAAATATGTTAATAATATTATTTATTAAATTATATTTAAAATACCTATGTATAGTTATTTCTATTTAATTGAGTAATTTTTATTTTTAATAAATGATTTTGGAAATAGGTATTTGGAAATATATAATTTTGGAAATATATTCTAATATTTATCATTTATCTCCACCAACATTCTCAACCCAGACAAAATCCCACCCTAAAATTTAACCCAAAAGTAGAATTTACCCTAAAATTTAACCCAATAGTATTTCAAATGTGCATAAAATTTTGCACCACAGTGTATAATTTATTTTCTCTTCTCATTTTTTTATCAATTTAATTTTTCTAATTTTGTTTTCTGATCTGATCATCACAAATGATCATCACAATTTCTGATCTGATCATCACAAAAAAAGTTACAGCGTGAAAACCGATTTTTTATGCCTGTGACGTCGTTTATCAGTGATAACTTTTTGTATAGTGATCAGATCAGGTCAATCCAATTATGAAAAAGATGCAGCACCCCGAGGCCTATCAAATCATATATAATAATTCCTACAATATTGATCGAGCAAAAAGTTATGGCCAAAAAGCCCAGATACTGAATCGGCCAATACTGAATCGGCGATACTGAATCGTCCCCTACCCACTTTTTAGTTCTGTTAGCTGAAATTTCAGGAATTTTAAGTTTTTGAATGTCCCACCGATAAATATGCCCAAAGTCAGAAAAACAAATATTTCAACATTTTATAAAAATATTACGTATTACAAAAAATATATATGTCGGCGGCAAATTTCAATTTCAGGTAATTTTTCGGAGGCAAAAAAATAATCTTCTCTTTATCAATGTCTCTTGTTTGAATATGTCACAGGGCAAATAGAAGGGAGGAGAGGAAAAAGAAAATCTGACCATTATGTACAATCTTAGGTAAGAAAAATAATAGGGGAGGGCCTTTGACAGTTTGTTGCTACAAGAAAAACATTCAAAAGAAAGGAAAAGTCTGCAAAAAAAGTCCGCAGAAAAAGCCCTCCTATCTTCAGTAGTACCTTTTTTTTAATTAACAGAAACTAAATTTTCTGATAAAATAATTATTTTTTGAGACAAAACTTGCGGATTTTTCATTGACCCAAAAATTTCTAAAATTACTTTTAGTTGAAAAATCCGCAAGTTTTGTCCGCAAAAATAATTTTAGAATTTTTTAAAATAAAATTTTCAATTTTTAAGACGACCCTCAATCTTTTGCCGAGCTTCACTTAAACAACTTAACTTCTACCCAATTTTACTCTCAACTTTTTTTCCGGCGACGACCCTTTTAAAGTAGACAGAATACGTTCAGTATTAGAGATTAGACATATTTTTGAATGGTTTAAAAATAAAGGGATTAGTGAATATGAAGATTTATTGAGAAGAATTGAAATGATTTATGTTGCTCAAAATCAGGCGAAGAGAGGTTTTTTTTTAATTTTTTTTGTTGATTTATTTTTCCAATATTTTTGTTCACTACAGATTATTAACCGTTGTCCTCTTGGTTCTGTTAAGACGAATTTTAAAACCCCCCTGGTTATCAGTTTTGATTTTTAAATACAGTTTATTTTGTGGGGATTAAAAAAAATTCATTTTCAAAAAATTTTCGAGTTTTTAGACCGATAGTGAATATCCCCTAATTTCTTGCTCGTATTTTGAGAGGTTTGCATGGGAAGAGGTTTAAGATGTTCTTCGGGTCGGAAATAGGGGTGACGGTCCATAAAGAGTACCTCTTCCCATTCCTGTTGTGCATCTCGTTTGCTAAAAATATCTTCGATTTTTTCTTTAAAAAATTTTTCTTTTAGAAATTGAAGCAGCTGCCTGTCTTTTTATTCGTGGATTGGCCCATTGTTCTGATATTGAAAATTCAACCCTTGAATTTGGAGTATTTTTTTTAATTAAATTTTTTTTTTAAATTATTTTTTCTCTTTAAAGGATTGGTATTACGAATTTATTGAAGCTTTGTTAAGTCATGGAGACTGCCGATTTTTTGCTCGTTTGATTGATCCAAATTATGTTGATTCCTTAGGTTTTTTTCAAATTTTTTTTTTGGATTTTTTCATCACATTCCTCGTCAAAAATATGTTTTCTTTAGAAAATAGGGTAATACTTATATTTAGAATAAGATTTCCAAAAAAAACTTGTGGAAAAGACAATCAACACAAAGGGCAATAGAAGGAAATGATTATACATTCAAAAACACCCAAACAACAAAAATAGCTTATCAATTTATTTATCCTTCTTATTATTATTCATTTTCTTAGCAACAACCTTCTTCTCTTCTCTTTTTCGTTTAATTAACAAATCATATTCATTATTAAAGGCCTTCACCTCCTCTTTATCGCTTTTATCAATCAGTCCTTTGAAGATAGCAGCATCCAGAAGTGCCTTGTGAACAAAAAGGTACTGAAAAAAGAGTTTGAACAGCCATAGCACGCTGCTCTCTCAAGCGTAAAAAACTGTGCCGATTTTGACATAATGATTGAGGGTGATTAAGTGCTTATACGCCAATTCAATGCAAGCAAACGTCCCACTTCTGCCTACAAATTGAAAATTATAAAATTTCTACAAAGACAAAATCAAAACTAACCAATCCCGGCGGTGCAATGCACTACAACTGAGCATTTAAGTTCCATGGCTAGACGATGAACACAACTTCTGAATATGCAAAATGATGAAGGAGACGTAGGTCCTTCGCTCGCTGGCCACCCAGTATAGTGCAGATGGACTACCTTAAAATAAAAGAATTTATTTTTAAATATCAATCCAATTTTAGGATTAAAGGAATCAAAAACTCGTTTAATGGGTTTTAGAGCTTTGAGTGGTAAAACTGGCTATTAAGACTCCTTTAGTATAAAATGAAATCTATGGATGCCTTTTCATTTAAAATTTTCACCTCAAATGAATCTCCATTCTTTTCCGATACTTCCAAAAAAGTTTTTTTCACTTCAGTACTCGATGTACATGCATTCATCTGTCCTCTTACTTTAACTCTAATTTGTCCGTATTCCACTTTTCCATTAACAATATACCTGCTTTCGTCGTTATTAAGTTGAAGTACAATCTAAATAAAAATGTTTTGTTTTGTTACAAAATAATTTTTCTGTTTCATTTACCTTAGACTTTGTCTCGAAAACCATATGCCAAAATTGATAACAACTCTGATAATTGTGAGGGCACTGTGTTAAGGTCAACTCCTAAATGGAAAAAAATGTGACCAATGGAAAAAAAAACCAAAGCCAACAAAACTTATTGTTGGCTTTGGTTAATAGCAGAATGTGACCGTAATCAGGTCGTAAATTTTTCGGTTTCAAAGTTCTAAAAACTTTTCAAAATGTTCCATTTAGGAGTTGACCTTAACACAGTGCCCTCACAATTATCAGAGTTGTTATCAATTTTGGCATATGGTTTTCGAGACAAAGTCTAAGGTAAATGAAACAGAAAAATTATTTTGTAACAAAACAAAACATTTTTATTTAGATTGTACTTCAACTTAATAACGACGAAAGCAGGTATATTGTTAATGGAAAAGTGGAATACGGACAAATTAGAGTTAAAGTAAGAGGACAGATGAATGCATGTACATCGAGTACTGAAGTGAAAAAAACTTTTTTGGAAGTATCGGAAAAGAATGGAGATTCATTTGAGGTGAAAATTTTAAATGAAAAGGCATCCATAGATTTCATTTTATACTAAAGGAGTCTTAATAGCCAGTTTTACCACTCAAAGCTCTAAAACCCATTAAACGAGTTTTTGATTCCTTTAATCCTAAAATTGGATTGATATTTAAAAATAAATTCTTTTATTTTAAGGTAGTCCATCTGCACTATACTGGGTGGCCAGCGAGCGAAGGACCTACGTCTCCTTCATCATTTTGCATATTCAGAAGTTGTGTTCATCGTCTAGCCATGGAACTTAAATGCTCAGTTGTAGTGCATTGCACCGCCGGGATTGGTTAGTTTTGATTTTGTCTTTGTAGAAATTTTATAATTTTCAATTTGTAGGCAGAAGTGGGACGTTTGCTTGCATTGAATTGGCGTATAAGCACTTAATCACCTTCAATCATTATGTCAAAATCGGCACAGTTTTTTACGCTTGAGAGAGCAGCGTGCTATGGCTGTTCAAACTCTTTTTTCAGTACCTTTTTGTTCACAAGGCACTTCTGGATGCTGCTATCTTCAAAGGACTGATTGATAAAAGCGATAAAGAGGAGGTGAAGGCCTTTAATAATGAATATGATTTGTTAATTAAACGAAAAAGAGAAGAGAAGAAGGTTGTTGCTAAGAAAATGAATAATAATAAGAAGGATAAATAAATTGATAAGCTATTTTTGTTGTTTGGGTGTTTTTGAATGTATAATCATTTCCTTCTATTGCCCTTTGTGTTGATTGTCTTTTCCACAAGTTTTTTTTGGAAATCTTATTCTAAATATAAGTATTACCCTATTTTCTGTAATGCGTAATTATAATCACCAACTATTTGTGTTGTGCTTTCACATATGTTGTATTGTTCAATTATCTTATATAATATATGCATGTATATATTTTTTGTAATATGTAATATTTTTATAAAATGTTGAAATATTTGTTTTGACTTTGGGCATATTTATCGGTGGTATTTATCGGTATTATTTATCTGCTTATAAATATTTACTTTTAAAATAAAAATTAGAAAACTTTTCCTAAGTTATGTATGAGATGAGAATGGAGACAATGTAACGAGCAATTTAATTCGATCTTGTCTTTGTTAATTGATTGGAAGAAGTAGATATGTTTTGTAAAAATGTAAAAAAGGGCTGTACTATAGGTCCACCGAGATCGGAACTCAAAATATATACCATTAGACTTTCTGCCGGAGACGAAAACTCAAAGATACAGGCGATTGAAAATCGAAAAATCATAGGGGGGAGTAAGCTGATTTTTGGGGTAAAAAAAGCTATACAATTGAAAAAACAGGCATTTGCCTAACAATCTAAGCTCTAAATAAATTAGATTTACTTACATATTTTACTTTTAAGAGAATTATTGGAGGTAAATAATTAATTAATTTTTTAAATTTCAAAATTTTAAAGATTCGTCGAGAATTAAAAAATAAAGGTCATTTACCAATTTATTGGGAACGAGTAATTAATAGGTTGGAATATTGTAGTCTTTGGTTTTATCTTTCAATACTTGCTTTAAATCTGTAAATTATTTTTAATTTAAAATTAATTTAATTTTTTTAGTTTTCTTTTTATGTACCCAGAACTTTGGTATTAAAAATTAAAGAGGAAGGGGAAATAATTTTTGACTTTTTTTTATTAAATCCCAAAGGAAAAGTGCCAAAAAATATATTTGTTTAATGCATTATTATAAGCTATTTCCTTTTTTGGTGGAATTTAAAGAAGAAAAAAGAGAAAAATAATTAAATGTGATAAATATAAATAAATTTATATTGATTTAAAATTAAAAAATGAATAAATTATTTTTTTATTATTAAATTATTATTTTTATTAATATGTATGTATAAGTAGTGTCTAAAAGAGGCTAGGTTTTTTGTGACTAAATATTTATTTTCTCCGAAATTTGAATTAATAATAAAATATTTAATGCAAAATATATTAATTTAGTAATTCTTTTTTTGGTATATTCAAAAATAAATATATTAATATTTTTTTTATTAAATTATATTTAAATAGTTATTTTTGTTTAATTGTTTGAGTAATTTTTATTTTTAATAAATAATTTTGGGAAAAATTCCGTCATACGTCCCGGAAACCAATCCAGACAAACAATATGTCATTTGAAAGAGCTCGGCGAGCTGAGTCGAATGACACCAAAATTAGGCTCCGGTCTCACCTATGGACCGAGATATAGGTCCTCAAAAATCGAAAAACCATAGGGGGGACCAAGCACTTTTTTGGGGTGAAAAATTCAAATATGCAAATAATAGCTCTTTCGAAAGAGCTCGTCGAGCTGAGTCGAATGACACCAAAATCAGCGAAATTTGACTTGATCTGACAAAGTTACGAGCATTTGTTTTAGCTCCTTACCTTTGGTCTACGTATAGGTTTTTCTTGTTGGGAGGAAGCCGAAATGCTGACCACAGCTAAAATAGGCATAAGTTTATGTTACGAGCCCAGACCCAGCGCACAATTAGATAGATTTGATAGATTTGACGATGGCCGCTTCGCGGCCATCGATTCGCAAAACAGTAACATAAACCTATGGGGCGTCGGCGAGGCGCTTGTGCAAAACTCCGCGCTTCGCGCGGAGTTTTGCGGCACGCGCCTCGCGGGGAGTCTACGGGCGCTGGGTCTGGGCTTGTAACATAAACTTATGCCTATTTTAGCTGTGGTCAGCATTTCGGCTTCCTCCCAACAAGAAAAACCTATACGTAGACCAAAGGTAAGGAGCTAAAACAAATGCTCGTAACTTTGTCAGATCAAGTCAAATTTCGCTGATTTTGGTGTCATTCGACTCAGCTCGACGAGCTCTTTCGAAAGAGCTATTATTTGCATATTTGAATTTTTCACCCCAAAAAAGTGCTTGGTCCCCCCTATGGTTTTTCGAGTTTCGGGGGCCTATATCTCGGTCCATAGGTGAGACCGGAGCCTAATTTTGGTGTCATTCGACTCAGCTCGCCGAGCTCTTTCAAATGACATATTGTTTGTCTGGATTGGTTTCCGGGACGTATGACGGAATTTTACCTAATTTTGGAAATATATTTACCTATTTATTCATTGTTTATTTATAGCCCCGACAAAATCCCAGCTTGAATATTAACCCAAAGTAAGTTCATTACCCTCTTGAGTTTCATTTATTGACCTGGGCCGGATCCTGTGCATGTAGTCCAAGAAAAACTCAGGCCCAGGAAAAACCCAGTAAAGTCAAAAATGAATGGACCTGGACTTTGGGTACAGGAAAAACCCCAGGCCTTGTCCAAGCCTAGCTTGATCTCTACTAGATATTAAGAATTGGTTATTTATTTTTTTAATTATTTCTTTTTTAATTTTAAGAATTTTTATTAAATTATAGCTTTGTCTTCTAATAGTTTTATTTCAAATGGATATACTCTAAATGTCAAATAACTTTTCTCTTCTTTAGTTTATTTTTGTATTTTTTCTTTTCATTTTTTGATCAATTTATCTAATTTATTTAATTTTTTTATTAGTATAATGAAAAAAAAATATAGAAAAAATATCTCCACCAACATTCTAAACCCCAATAACCACCCTAAATATTTTTTTAAATATTTTTCTAAATTATTTTTTTCTTTAAGTATTTGTTAAGGTAATAAATAAATTTATTACCTTTAACAAATACTTAAAGCTTTCACAAAAAGAATTCTTTTTTATATTTCCTTTTCTAATAAATCTTTATTCGTTTTTTAATGTATTATTTATTTTATACACAAATACTTAAGAGAATATAAATGGAAAGTTTTAATAAAAAATATTTTTATTTTGTACAAAGGTTATAAAATAAATAAATTTAAAAGAAAAAAAATATTTATTTTGTAAATTTATTTTTTATTTTCTCTATGTAATTTTGAAAAAATATTTTTAATTTTTTAGATAGTCTAGAAAATCCAAAAAAAATTTTTTAGTTACCATTTTGTATTTAATTTATTTAAAAAAAATTTTTTATCGAATTAAATGTCTATTCATTTTTTTAAAATTTCCTTTTTTATTTAAAACCTTTCTAACCTACCTACTTTATTTTTTTAATTATCGTCAGCATTTGTTCACAACTTAAACACGAAATTATTTAAATAAAAAATCTCTTCATTCCAAAAAAATTTTTTTGTTTAAAAAAAATATTTAATTCTTAGTATTCTTTAGTCAACACACCCACACACTCACAAAAATTTTTTCTATTTTTTTCTCTCAATTAATTAATTTCCGTTAAAGCTTTAGTGTATATTATTCCCTAAACAATTTCCTCTTTTCGTTCATTTTTGCATAGAAAATAATTAATCATTTTATTAATATTTATAAATTAATTTTTATTTTATTTAATTATTTCTTTTTCCTTTTTGAAAATTAAAAATAGTTTTTCCCATAAATTAAACCAAAAAAAAACATTTTTAATTTGAGTAATTTAATTTAATTTAAAAGAAAAAGTAATTTTATATTTTCTAAAAATATTTTTAAAGCTAAATCCTCATTAATTTGAACAAAAATTTTGAAAAAAAGAGACAACTGAACGGGGTATTTTTTGTTTATTTTTGATATTTAATAATTATTTTAAATTTCGAAGCAATTAATATAAAATTTAAATTAATTTTTGTAAAAATAATTTACAAAAATTATTTTTAAAAATAAAATAGTGTTAGGCACGGTTCGGTACTACCGTCAGTATCCGACTGGTACTGGTACTACCGGTAAGATCTTGGGATTTTCGGTACTCACCCGGTACCGGTCCCTTCCAGTACTGCTTGTGACGGAAAATCCTTGCATAGCACTAAAATAAAATAAAAATACCTATTTTTAATTTAATATATACCAAAAATGGTCTTTGCCAATTTTTATAAAGCAGAGAGTGAAGGTAGTGGCTGAAGAGATTTCTCATCCCTGATAATGATATCCCTTCCCTTATATTAAAATTACACCAAAATTTCTCTAATTGTTTAGAAAGCAACTTTTATTTTGGCCCTATCTGAAAAAAGGTCGGTAATCGTTTTTTTTCATTACTTTTTTCCATTACTTTTTTCCTTCCTTGAAATGACAGAATGGTCAGCATTTTCCTCCTTGTTAAACTCCAATAAATTTGCCTGTGGCATAATCAAATGTGAGGACAGAAAAGTACACGCCGGACGAAAGACGGACGAAGACGGACAGACAAAATACGGACGAACTCGGACAGACAAAACACGGACGAAGACGGACAGACAAAACACGGACGAAGACGGACAGACAAAACACGGACGAACTCGGACAGACAAAACACGGACGAACTCGGACAGACAAAACACGGACGAAGACGGACAGACAAAACACGGACGAACTCGGACAGACAAAACACGGACGAACTCGGACAGACAAAACACGGACGAAGACGGACAGACAAAACACGGACGAACTCGGACAGACAAAACACGGACGAACTCGGACAGACAAAACACGGACGAGCACGGACAGACAAACACGGACGGACACAGACAGACAAAACACCAGACAAGCACGAACGGACACGAACAGAAAACACTCGTGTTTTGTCTGTCCGTGTGTGTGTTTTTGTCTGTCCTCATTTGAATATGCCACAGGTAAAAAGAGTGGAATTGAACGAGGAAGAAAAGACTGACCATTATTTATAATTAAGGAAGGAAAAAAGTAATGGAAAAAAGTAATGAAAAAAAACGATTACCGACCTTTTTTCAGATATGTTTCACGTCGTTTTCATGTTCACTAAAATAAATAAAAAAATTTGGATTCCCAAATTTTCCCGTAAAAATTTTCCCAGGCCTCCCCTCCCTCGGGGAATTGCTTTGACTAAATAACAGTCAAGTTTAATACAAATTTAATAGTATTTGTGTTTTAGTAATTATTCTCTCTTTTTTCTATTTCCTAAAAACTGCCCCCAACTGTGCCCAGACTTTTTTTTTTATTTCCTCAAAAAATTTGTTTCTAAATTTAACTTTTTTTATTTTATGACCATTTTAAATTTATTTAAATTTTTAATTTTCAATTTAATCCCTTCTGTGAACTATTTAACAAAAAAAGACATTAAAAATCAAATAAAATAAAAAAGGGAAAAAAATTTATTTGGTCTGTTCTTAAATAAAATATACCCCCTAAAGACAAATTATTTAAAAACAATTTTGCCTTAAGCCTCTCGGCTTTAAGTAATTTTTTTTCTTTTTTTATTGTTTATTCTTTAATAAATGGTTGTATTATAGTAAAGAAATTTTTATTATTTTCTTTAATAATTTTTTTTATTTTTCTTTACATGAAATTTTCTTTTTAAAAAATAGAAAAAATTTTTGGTTCTTTTCCGTTATATGATCGAAAACCGAGTGCCAGCCGAATCTGATCGGCTATAACTTTTTAATGCTTGATCCAATATAAATGGATTTTATATCATTCGAAAGCCCTCGATAAGTGTTATCTTTTTTCCAGCTTTTGGAGTTTGATCACCCATTAAAAAGATATAACTCGTTAAATGTGAAGAACATCAAATAACTGGACTTCTCGTGTTATAACTTTTTAATAAGTGATCAGATTTGATCTAACCTATTAGAAAAAATATTCAGCTTTCGAGGGCTTTCGAATGATATAAAATTAATCTGTATTGGATCAAGCATTAAAAAGTTATTGCCGATCAAATTCGGCTGGCACTCGGTTTTTGGTCATATAACGGAAAAGTACCAAAATTTTTTTCAAAAAAAATTTTTTAAATAAGAAAAATAATTTTATATTTCCATTAAAACCCTTCCATTTATTTATTTTCAAAAAATAATATTTACTTTTTAAAAAAACATTTTAAATAAATTTTTTTGCCCTTTCCAGTCTGTCAGTCACATTTTGACATTTATTAGCTATTTATTTATTTTTAATACTTTTTTAAAGAAAATTTATTTAAAAGAAAAAGCTCTTTTATTAAAATATTTTCTCATTATTTTTATTTAAAAATGTCTAGGTTTAGGTAGGAGGACATTTAATGTGTGTTGTCTTGAATTTGTTTAAAATTAAATTTTTGTTTTTCTTTTTTTTTTAAATATTTGAAAGACATTTTTCTAATTTAGTTAAAAACAGAAAGTAGTTTAGAATTAAAAAAATATACAATTTTTAATATTAAATTAGATTCTCTTTTTCTAAAGTAACTTGATCCGAACAATATTTTAAAACTTAAAAAATTATTTTTAGAAATTATGTCTATTACTTTTAATTTAACAAAAAATAGAAATTTAGTTTAAGGGATAAATTCTGAATTTACTTCTCTATTTTTCAAAATTCTTTTAGTGGGAATCAGTGATGTCACTGGTATGTTCACCGGAACCGAAATTTTGGCAGGAACCAGAACCAAAAAAACACCGAAACTTTCCGGAACCGGAATCGGAACTTCCGGTGAAACTCTAGTCACTGGTTACCCGAAACCCGTGACATCCCTGGTAGGAATTCTGCCGACACCGTTCACTATCTTTTAAAAGCAAAAAAGCGATTTTAGTTGATCCTTGCTAAGTAATTAGTTTCTTTATCCGGTAGACTTTTCAGAATTTGTTCCGTCCTACTATGTCCTTTTCGTCAGTAATCACCTCAAGATATTTTATAGACATTTACGTCACAAACTTTTTTAGTCATTTATAAGACATTTTATTCATTTACTTATTATAAAAAATATTCAAAAGAAGCCAAAATATATGTACTTAATAATTTTTTAAAAAAACTCCATTTTCTTTTAAATAATTATTTTTATTTTTAAAAAATAATTTAAAATTTTTCCGGTTTTCTAAAAAAAGTTTTTTTTAACTTTTTTTAAATAAATCCAAATATTTTTTTATCAATTTGCCAAAAACAAAAACGGCGCAGCAATTATTTAACAGTCCAGTAAATATATAAACCTTTTTTTTACTTTTTTTAGAAATTTTTTTTTCAAGCAATTATTCTCTCCTCTATACCAACCTATTTACTCTTAGAAATACTTTTTCTTCCAATTTTCTCTTTTTGTCAGTTTCAGAAAAAATATTTTTTCTTTCTTTTTAGAATTCTATATTTTTTTTTAAATTTAAAATAAAATTATTTAAAAAAATTTATTATTAAATATTTTTCTGACAAATTTAAAAAAATAGATAATTAATTATTTAATAAAAAAATAATAATTTTTTTTTGATTTTTTGGACTTAAATTAAATGAGAATTTATACTAATTAATTAATTATTTTATATTAGTAAGCAAAAATATTTTTTTAAATAAAATTTTATTCTTTATTTTAATATTCTGACTCTTTAAATATTTTCTCTATCTATTTTTAAATTTATTTTTTTAAATATCCATATCATTTAAATCTTCATTTGAAATTTAATATTTTATATAAAAACTAAAAATATAACTTTATTCAATATAAATATTGCTAAAATTGTTGTGATGAACAACATTTGTTTTAAATTTTGAAAAAAAAGAGTTTAAAGATTAGAAAAGTAAAAATATATATTTATTTTTTGTTAAAAAAAAAGAAAATTATTTTACATTAATTATAAACACTTTTTCTTTAATAATTAATTAAAAAATTTCTAGACGAGTTTTTGCAGATTCTTTAACCCAACAATTTACTCTCAATAGTTTATTTAAATAAATAACTTTTTAAAAAAATATTTTTTAATTTAAATATATCGTAAATGCTGAAATAATTACTTCGGGTAATTATTGGTTTAATCTCTCGCTGGAGGGGGATATGTTATTGGGGAGGATGTGTTGGATTTAGGGTATATTTCAATCCAATTGAGGCAAATTGTTTTATTTTTTGATAATGAATTTTAAAATGTTCCAATAATTAAATTTGATAATAATTTTTTAAATATTTTTAAAATTTGCGTAAGATAACTAGGTAGGTGGTAATTATCAGAGAGGGTAATCATTTGAGGGAGGGTAATTATTTCAGCATTTACGGTAATAAAAGTTTTTTTCTTAAATAAAAAAAAATTTTTTTAAATTATTTCTTAACTTTTTCTGTTATTAACCAAAAAAACAATAATTTATGTTTTAAAATTTAACTCAAAAAAAAATTCTTTAAAACTCTTGAATTTTTAATAAATTTATTTTAATATTTTGACAACATTTATAGAAAAAGAGATTTTTTTAATAAAACAATTATTTTAAAAAATTATTTTTGTTTTAAGAATCTCTTCATAAAATCTTTTAAAAAATTTGAAAAGACTTCTTTTTGTTATTTCTATTACTCTGACACACAATTCTCAAATAAATTTATAATTTTCTAAAAAGAATTTTTTTAATAAAAGAAATATTAAAATGTAGAAGAAGCCTTTAAAAAATATTCATTAAAATGTTAAAAAAAATTTTTATTTTTATTAATTTAAATACAAAAATAGATTTATTTAAAATGTAATACAAAATTTAAAAATTAAAAAAAATATTTTGTTTAAGAAAAAACAATTTTTTTCTCTACTTAAAAATAAAAGGACAATGAAAACAATTGTTTTAATATAATGAGAAAATAATTAAATATAATTTTATTTTTTTTCGAAAAAATTTATTTTTTTCGTAAAAACAGAATTTATTTATTTTTATTTTTATTATAATAGATATTGGGGAAATAGATATTGGATAAAGAAAATAACGTAAAACCTGTATTAATTGCCCTCTCTCACCCACTTTAATTAATTACCCCCTCCAGCGATAGATTAAAATAATTATTTCCCCCATCAAATACACTAAAACACTCTCAAATTTCAAACCTCGTATAATTACCCTCCCTCAATTAATTACTCCCTTCGAGGGAAGGTCAATACAATAATTACCCAAAGTAATTATTCAAAGTTTTACGGATATTTATTTAAAAATTTTCCGTAATGTTCATTGAGATATCTATCTCGAATCTCAATCAAATAATAAATTATTCTCTAAACTAAATTAAATAAAAAAATTCATTTATTTATGAAATTTTTTATTAAATACACTTTAAATTAATTTTTAAATTTTATTTTTGTTTAAATTTTTAATTATAGGTAGATATTTATTTTTTTAATTATTTAAAAAAATATTTTTTATTTTTATTTATTTTTTATTTTTTTTATTTTTTTGTTTTTCATAGAAGATCACGATGCTTTAAAATAATTGATTTTTAAAAATACGTTGGCAAATAATTTATTTAAGTAATTAATAGATAAAAATAAAATTTAAAATTTAAAACAATTAACAACAACTGCTTATATATTTTAATTTTTAAATAAATACTAGAAATCTTTCCAGATATTTTTTTATTTTTACTTAAATTAAACAGAATTTTGTGTCATTTACAAGTAGAATATATTTATTTTTTCTTATTTTATTTATTTTTGTTTATAATTTAGTCATCAATCTCCTCTCTCTATTTAAAACTAAAGCATCATTTGTCAAAATTTTATTTAAAAAAATTTTATAATAATAAAATAATAATTAATACTATTATTTAGTGTTGCGAGAAATTCGGAAATAAAATATACCTACTATTTGTAAAAGAATTTACTCATTAAAATTATTATTTAGATTTAATTTAAATAAATGTACTTTGAAAATCCTTTATTTTTTACATATTTTATTTAAAAATTTAGAATTAGTTGTATATCATAGATGAGACATGTCAAGAAAAAAGATGGGTCAGATTTCGGATCGTGTTTTAAAAATTTTTTTCAGATCGGGTTTTGGATTTAGGGTCGAAAAAAGACCGGGTTTCGGCTCTCAGATCGGGTTTTGGATAATCCGTCCTATCTCTGTTGTATTTAATCAGTAGGGATGGGATTTATATGGATTTCCATATTTTTCGATTGATAGTCCATATAAATCCCATCCCTATTAATCAGTTTAATTTTTAATTTATATTTCATCTTTCTTTCTTTTTTTAATTATTTTATTTTTAAATCTTTTTCTGTTATTAATTTAATAAATTCAATTAATAAAAAATTATTTAATTTTTAAGGCAATTAATTAATTTTAAAAAAATATTAATTATTTGATGGATTGGTCTATTTGTACTCTAACCTCTCGGGGCACTCGAATTTGCCCTGGAGGTACTGAATATTTTATCAGAAATGTATATCCACCTATTCAAGTAATTAATTAATTATATTTTAATTTTAAAAAATTAATTTTCTATAAGGAACTTCAACCAAAAGTATTGGCTGTTGTAATTATTTTTACTTTATGTTTGGTTGTTGGAATATGTGGAAATGGTTAGTTAAATAAATAAATAAATCAGGCCTGGTCAAGGATACGGATAATGTCCGGATGCCAGTGGTTATGTGTGAATATGTAGATGAAGGTATATCAGCCGGATATCTACATTATCCCCTTGCTGATTCCCCCCCCCCCCTCTCCCCCTTTGCTGACATATTCAAATACAGATACTAAAAAATCCGTAGCCTTTTGATTAAGCCTAATATAAAATTAAAAAATGTTTTTATCTTTATTTTTTAAGCATCCGTTTTAACTTTAATTTATGGAATGATTAAAGGAATTCAACCAAAAAATTCTTCACGTACTGGGCATCTTCCAAATTCTCAAAGAAGTACAGACAACACAATTTTATATATTGCCGTAAATTAATTAAATAATTTTTCAAATTATTTAATTTATTTAGGCTCTTTGTGTTGTTGATTTTTTAATGTCTTTATCTTTGCCTCCCGCTATTTTGGTAAATTAAAAAAAATTTTTTTTTTTGATTTTCTCCTTTCATCAAAATATTTCAAATAGTCAAATGTGTTAGGGCATACAAGATAGGTATATCAAAACAAAATTAAGAGAAAGGTCGTAATTCCGATTTCCGAAAATTTTGCTGATTTCCAAGTTCCGATTTCCGGCGCCTTCGTCATTTCCGATCGACCTCTGGGAAAGAGATGTTTTAAAAGAAAAATATGTGGCCTTCGACGGCCGCACTTTTGTTATTTGCTTGCATAAACTTTTTATGATCAAGTGTTGTTCTAACTAAGCTTCAACCATTTTTAACCAATTGCAATATTTTGGAGAAAAAGAAGGAAAGGAAAAAAATATTTAATTAATTTTTTTAACTATCGAAAAAAATATTTTTTTAATTTAAAAATAAATTAAGGATAGCATAATTGGTTTTTGGATGTTTGGAACACCTATATGTAAATTGTAAATATAATTTGTAACAATTATTTTTCAAAATAATTTTAAAAAAAAGGCATCACATTTTTGGTTCTGTTGGAAGAATTGTTTCAACTTTTATAATAACAGCAATGTCTTTTGACCGTTGGGTTGCTGTTTGCCATCCTTATAAACGAAAATTCCGTTCAAGAAGATTTGTTCTTTGTACTATTTTTGGTAAAAAATTTGAAAAAAAAAATATTTTTCAAATAAATTTTTATAAATTTATTTAGCTCTTTGGTTAATTGCTTTCCTTCTTCTTTTGCCAATGCTTACATATGCTAGGGCAAATGAAATTCTTGTAATTATTTTAAATTTTAAATAAAATATATAATTAATAAATTAAACAATAAATTAATTTTTAAGTTAAGAGAGGATTAGATCGAAGCAAGCTTAAAACCTGTTATTCGGTTCTTGGTTTTTAATAAATACCTAAATCGGTCTTGGTTTTTAATAAATACCTAAATCGGTCTTGGTTTTTAATAAATACCTAAATCGGTCTTGGTTTTTAATAAATACCTAAATCGGTCTTGGTTTTTAATAAATACCTAAATCGGTCTTGGTTTTTAATAAATACCTAAATCGGTCTTGGTTTTTAATAAATACCTAAATCGGTCTTGGTTTTTAATAAATACCTAAATCGGTCTTGGTTTTTAATAAATACCTAAATCGGTCTATGTTTTTAATAAATACCTAAATCGGTCTTGGTTTTTAATAAATACCTAAATCGGTCTTGGTTTTTAATAAATACCTAAATCGGTCTTGGTTTTTAATAAATACCTAAATCGGTCTTGGTTTTTAATAAATACCTAAATCGGTCTTGGTTTTTAATAAATACCTAAATCGGTCTTGGTTTTTAATAAATACCTAAATCGGTCTTGGTTTTTAATAAATACCTAAATCGGTCTTGGTTTTTAATAAATACCTAAATCGGTCTTGGTTTTTAATAAATACCTAAATCGGTCTTGGTTTTTAATAAATACCTAAATCGGTCTTGGTTTTTAATAAATACCTAAATCGGTCTTGGTTTTTAATAAATACCTAAATCGGTCTTGGTTTTTAATAAATACCTAAATCGGTCTTGGTTTTTAATAAATACCTAAATCGGTCTTGGTTTTTAATAAATACCTAAATCGGTCTTGGTTTTTAATAAATACCTAAATCGGTCTTGGTTTTTAATAAATACCTAAATCGGTCTTGGTTTTTAATAAATACCTAAATCGGTCTTGGTTTTTAATAAATACCTAAATCGGTCTTGGTTTTTAATAAATACCTAAATCGGTCTTGGTTTTTAATAAATACCTAAATCGGTCTTGGTTTTTAATAAATACCTAAATCGGTCTTGGTTTTTAATAAATACCTAAATCGGTCTTGGTTTTTAATAAATACCTAAATCGGTCTTGGTTTTTAATAAATACCTAAATCGGTCTTGGTTTTTAATAAATACCTAAATCGGTCTTGGTTTTTAATAAATACCTAAATCGGTCTTGGTTTTTAATAAATACCTAAATCGGTCTTGGTTTTTAATAAATACCTAAATCGGTCTTGGTTTTTAATAAATACCTAAATCGGTCTTGGTTTTTAATAAATACCTAAATCGGTCTTGGTTTTTAACAAAATATAGATTTTTCAAAGAAGCTTTATCTTATAATTTTTCGCTTTATATAAGCAGTCTAATTTTACTAAAAAATCAAAGAATTTTTGGCTTCAAAACTAGTCTTGAAATACTTTAGGTGAAAATCGAATCTAAAATTATTCGATTTTCGAATATTGACTGAAATTCTTTTTATATTTAAATTTAAAGAAATAAAGTATGTATATAATTTTTTCAATAAAGTTACACCAACTTCGCCAACCAGATCCAGCATTAGGCATAACAAATATTACTCGAGTACGTGTATATAAGTATGTTCTATGTGCTTCTTTAATTTCACTAAAAATATTTAAATATTTTTAGATGTTCTGATATGATGCCTCCACTAGTTTTTTATTGGTTAGAATTATGATTGCACAAGATCGTTTAAAAGACAGTAAAAATAATTGTTAGGAAATACAAAGGGAATCGTATTGTGTTAATCTTCGAGGTGTTTATAACTAGCTTATAAATTATTTCTGCCCCATTTCCGGCCCGATTTTGGAAAGAAAATAAAATTTGTTATACCCGAAACTCGGACTTTTTTCGACCCAAACCCCGATCAGGCTTTTTTCTCACCCCGTCCCATCCCTGACAGTTATAATACCGTATTTCTTCTAATAGTGCGACTCCCTCTATTAGACCGACCCCTTCTAATAAACCGACCCTCTAGAGGATGGTTAAAAAATGAACCGGCAATTGTTACGGCAATTGTTAGGAAATGCCGTCCCTGTAAATTCTGCCCCTTTTTAAGACCTCAAAGTAAACGATCTTGTACAACCTTTAATTTTGTTCCTAAAAAATTTAAATTTTCAATTTAAAGGTTTACTTCCTCAACATTTTTCTTGGGTTATTTAGTTCCTCTTATTTTGATTGTTTATTTCAATTATTGTTTAATTCGTAAATTATATAAACATACAAAACAATTAAGAAGTGGAATACCTTTACGTAGAATAACTATTTACACTATTTTAATTGCTGCTTTATATTTTCTTTGTTGGACACCTTATTGGTTTTTTTAATTTAAAAAATCTAAAAAAAAATTTTAATCAAAAAAAGGTGTTCTGTACTTTATGCTATTTGGATGTCTATATTTACTGGTGATAAACCAACATCAAAATTAATTCTTTTTATTATTTATTGTGTTCATTTACTTCCTTATTTGGGGTCTGCTTCGAATTGGATACTTTATGGGTAAACTTTAAAGCACTTGGACCCAATGATGGAGAAGTTCCAGTTCCGGAACTGGAACCGTGGAAGCGGTAAAGGTCTGGAATCGGTTTGGAACTGGAACCGATTGTTGGTTCGTCCTGGATGGTACCCTCTATTTAATATACCCCTCCCTCATTATAAGGCAATACAAATTTTTCCAGCCCCAAAAGTTTAACTTTTGTGAGGTTAAATTATAATTCTATTTTTATTTATTTTTTGTTTAAGCCTTTTAAACACACAATTGCAAAGAAGACAGCACGAACCTTCAACATCAATAACTACAGCAATACATACAAATATACCCCCTGATGAAGCTAATAGTTTATTTAATGAAAATGGTAAATAAGATTATATAATCAAATCTCAATATAGCCACACCCCAAAGGACCTGCTTATAGGATGAATTATCAGAAATATTTGGTGTCTTTATAAGATAATTTCCGTTTTTTCAATTCTCAGACACTTTATCACACTATTATGCTTAAACCTTGACCAAAAATAGACCTTCTAAAGAACTTTTTAGTTAAATTTTATGAATAAAGAAAACAATTCAATTAACAAAATTTAATTTAAAGATACTCATCAAAATAGCAATTTAATTAATTGTTGGAAGCATTCGGGTATTCCAAATGGGCATTCAAATATAGCTAAAGCAATGGGACGTAAATCTAAAAGACAAACATCTTCTGCTGATAGTAAAGAAGATTTATTGTTGTTAGATACTAATAGGTACATAAATAATTTAGAATTAAAATTTAAAAATTTAAAAAGGCCTTCAAAACGAAAATCAATTTCTCTTTGTGAAAATAATAAAATAATTAATGGAAATGATTTTATCTCAAATAAAAAACTAAATAATTTACACCAACAATCATTTATTTCTTCACCTTCTTATTCCTCAGAATTAGAACAAACACCTAATGAAGAAGAAGGGGATCAACAACTTTAAAATAATCTTTCTTTTTTCAAAATTTATTTATTTTATACATATTTTACTTTTTTAATAAATTTCAAATAAAATTTTATATAAATTAAAATAAAAACAATTTTAGAATCAATTACTAGGTTTAATATTTATAATAAAATATAATAAAGCCGATCCTCACTAGCTATTTCTCTTTTAGCTATAAGGCTTGGGGACTGCGAGCAAAACATTATATTCATTTGACCAGACTTGTGTGTTGCTATCCATTACACCAAGCTGCCTTCTCAAAGAACTTTAGGAATTAAATAGCTTTTTTCTTCTATGTCTCAGCATATGGACCTATATCAATTAGTACTTACAAAAAGATATATACTTTTTTATCGTGCCCCCCCCCAAACGGCAGGAGTGCCAAATAAAGGTCAAAAATAATTTTCTGTGTAATTTTAAAAAATATGTATTTCTTATATTTATTAAAATTTATTATTTTCAACTTGTCTTTACAAATTTACTACATAGTATATTTAATACATTATATAATATTTATAAATTTAAAAAAGAGAAGGAAATAAAATGAATATAGATAATAACTTAGATATGTACGTAGTCAATTTTAAAAATATAAATTAATTAATTAAATTACAAAAAAAAATTATTTCTTATTTAAATAAATTTTTTTATTTTCCTTCCAAATTCTCATATTTAAATTCCATTTTTCTTATAAAATCCATTAGCAATTGTTTGGGAAGGTCCAATATATTCTTTATGTTTGGGTAAAATCCCTCTTTCAATCATTGAATAAGCCATTTCAATTAAAGAAATTTCTGGGTTTCGAAATTCAATTCCAAGTAGTTTTTTGGCCTAAAATAAAAAAATATTCTTCCTAAAAATTTTTTCTTTACTTTTTTGTTGTCAAAAAGAATTTGTCTGTTAAGTCGGGAAAGAACTGAACGAGTTTCTGCATCAAAAAAAGAATAGAGCCAAACACAAAAATAAGGAGCTTCGTAATGAGGAAGCCAATAACCTTTAAAAATTAATTTTTTCTTTTTTAACTAAATAAAATCCTTTTCACCTTGTTTTTCAAATTCTTTAGCCAATATTTTAGCAATATCTTTAAACCAGAAACTTGGCTGTGAAGTAATTAAAATTCTTTCATTATCGGATTCTGAATTAGTCATTGCCGATATATGTGCTCTTTAAATAAATTTTATTTTTAAAAAAATAATTTTTAAAAACTTAGCAACATCAGTAACATCGACAAGGGCTAATTGAAGTGCGGGGACTAGTGGCATTTCATTATTTAAAAAACGGCGAAGAATCTGTTATAAACAAAGATTTTTTATTTTAAAGACCTCACTATAAGATGCCCATAATACTAAATACCAGGGGTGAATCAGAGTTCCAATTTCCGAAAATTTAGACAATTTCCAACTTACGAGTTCCGACTCTTGAACTATTTCCAATTTCCGACAGCTCCTATTTCCGGCACCTTTGCCATTTCCTATTCACCTCTGCTAGATACCCCAATTTAAGTTACCCCTCATTGCAAGGTACGATATCCGACACCTCATTACAATCTCCGAGATATCTCATAGTGAGGGTTGATCGTAACATATTTTTTAAATTCTCTTCTATTAAAATTCAAAATACCGTAATTGAAGTTCCTTGTATATCAATTAAAACAGGTCCAACAATTAAAGTTGGATTTAAACAAGTTAAAGCAAATTTATTGTCAGTCTCTTCAATTAATATTTAATTAATTATTTAATTATTCAATTACCTTTCAAATTTTTAACAAATTCCCAAGCAGCTTTTTCTGCCTCAGTTTTGCTTCGACTATATGCAAGAACTTTTTTGTTGTCAGTTTTTGTCCAATCTTCTTCCGAAAATGTTCGGTTCTCAGATTCATGGCCCTCTTTAAGTTTAAATTGATTTAGAAATTTATATAGGTAAATTGAACTTCATTGGGATACACCCTTGGGGCTGAAAAAATGTATGTTGGAATAAGGGGATCTTAAATCGAGGTATTGTTTAAACAGTTCCCCCACCTCATCGCTAACTAGATTTAAAAAATATATCCTAAGTTGTGTAGTAATTACTTTTCGAGGTACAAAAAAATAAGATTCAATTCCATCTACCCCTCCCTCCAAATTACCATTAATAGCAGCACAAGAACTTGTCAAAACAACTTTTTTAACACTACTACAATTAATATCAGCACACGCTTCCAAAACATTTAAAGTTCCCCTAACAGCAATATCAACAATTGTTTCATCCGCCGCAATAGGGAAAGGACTGGCTACATGCAAAACATATAAACAACCAGAAATTGCTCTTAAAAAAGAATTTTTTATTCAAAAGAAAATATTTTCCTAATTAACTCTTTCCAACATTCTTTATTTGTTAAATCAGCCTCAATTAATTTAAAATTTTCTTTAGGAAAGGAGGAAGCCAAATCAATTAAAGGTTGAACTTTTGCTTTGTTTTGTAAAGAACGGACAGTTCCTCGAACAGAATAACCAGCACATAAAAGTTGTTTGACACAATGGGCGCCTAGAAAGCCTGAAGCGCCAGTCACTAATACAACTTAAAAAATAGAAAATAATTAAATTACAGCTGGATCTCACTCATAGATACACCCTTGGGGCTGAAAAAATTGTATCTTATAATGAATAGGACCCATTTTAAATTAAGGGGGGTATCGTTTAGACTTTTTAAATTAATTGAGGTCCCTCCTAATTAGGGTTGCCGGCCCGGTCCGGTCCGAAAGATCGAGTCGGGCATCGAATTTTGTCCCGAAAAGGACTCGGTCGGTCCGGCCCGATAAAAATGACTCGAACGTTGGCCCGACTGGAAAACGGCAACCCTACTCCTAATGGTTAATAATTTTCAAGAAAATTGAGTGTTTTGTTTATCTTATAGTCAAGTCTGTAAAAAAATTTTTCTACCAATTTTTCCATTATCTGTTTGGGACATTTCAGTAGTTAATTATAATAGTAATTTTTGTGTCAGAATTTAAACTAAAATGTTTTCTGAACAAATTAAATGAATGAAAATAATTTATTTACTAGATTTTATGAATATGATTAACAATTTAAATATTAATTTGTATTTTGGAAAATTAATGGTTTTTAAAAAATATTTTTTTAATTAATTTAGAATAGGGGAATTAATTTTAAAAATATGTAAATGTATGTATGATTTATTAAAAATAAAAAATATTATTTAGTCAAGTGTTATTTTTAATTTTTAAAGTTTGGTCAATTTTTAATAAATAAATGGTTGTTTTTAAAAATATTTTTAGAGGGAAAAAGTTTTAAAAAAATAAAAAATTAAAAACAGATTTTTTAGGGGTTTATGTGTTCTCCAATTAAATATAAAAAATATTTTTAATAAACCTATTTTTGAATAAAATATAAATAAAAGAATTGTGTCAAGATATTTAGAGCAAAAGAATAATTGATCGTCGCGCACTTAACTAAAAGAAAAACTAGGAGAAAATAAATTGGTAGATTTGTAATGTAGATTTAATCCTAAATACGTTTTGATTTTTGAAAGAAATTTTGGAAAATAAAAAATAAAATTTTCTTTTGACAGACAAGAAATTAATGATTAATTTTTGAGAGACTCAAATGAGAAAAAACAAATTAATAAATAAATACATTTAATCTAAATTTTTAAATTTAGAAAAAATTTATTTTTTGATTTTAAATTAATTAATTCAACGACATTCTTTCAAAATTAATTTTAACTTTGTGACCTTTCGATCTTCTTCACATAGAACATAAAAAAATTTTTAAATAAATCTACTATACGCTCTAGCGTAAAGGTACTCGTTTTTAATCAGATAGAGAATCATTATTCTAACTCGAATAGTCAAATGATTAGTTAATTTTTAAATATAGAAAATTAGTTAATTTTTAATTTTAAAATTTTAAAAATTAGCTAAATTAATTAAAAAATTAAAATTATTTAATTTTAAAAATTAATTAATTTTTAAATATTAATTTTTAATATAGACTGTAAAAATAGCAAACTACTCTAAATCCAATGATCTTGTTTAACTTAGCATATCTCATACATTTATAGTTAATACTTTAAACTGTATCAGTTATTATACTCTCAAATGAATTTTTATCTCGACTATGATTTTTTTGATTTTTGGCTTCCGTTAATTTTTGGCTCTTTCTTCCATCCATGGTGCGAGGAGACATACTACAATAGAAAATTATTATAATCCCTCACCTAATTTTTATTTTCTCTTAAAATTTCAGAGAACACATAGCTTATATTTCTAGTACTCTGTACATATGTCCTTTGCTTCTTTGCAATAAGCAAAATAAGGATATAGACCCTGTAAACCCTGCAGGATAGTTTTTCTACATCTGCATAGCTTTTTGTCATCCATTTGTGGCCAATGGTCATTCTTTGCATTTTATATTTAGTAACAGCTGCTTCTAAGCAAATCAATATTTACTTAACTAAAAATTTCCAAATGTATTTTTCTTATTTTTATTTCCAGCTATTAATAAATTTCACTTAATCCCGCGATATCCTCCATATATACACTTGATCCTCCTATACTTTTTTGATAACCAGATATTAATACATAGTATATTCTCTTCACAAATACATCCAAATTTTGTTTTTTCGAGTTTACTGGGAGAATTGCGTCAATATTTCAAAAAATCTCGATAACCGAAATTTTTGAAGGACCTTTATTTTTCCAATGGGCACAAGCTCTAAATCATAGAAAAATCTATATAAAATTATAATTTTTAAATTTTGCTAGCTTTATAATTAATATCAGGGATGGGCTGCCTGCCGTTTTTTAAACGGGGCAGGGCCTATTCTTGATACATATGTATCTAAACTCAATTTTTATTTTTAGATTCTCCCTCAGTTCTTACATCATCGGGAGGGTCGGATGCTACAACACCCTAAGGCGGAGCATCCTTCCAAAATTTAAATGTAGCGCATTTGCGAGCTCTATTACGTGCCTTGTGTTGTTTGACACGAATGAGCAATCGCTTGCGCCTTCGATATTCAATCTCAGTGCACACTATAGCTTTTAACATTAATGGTATATAGTTGAATATATAGACATTATTGTATTGGGTCTGAGACCAATCATGATTAATTATTGCATTTATTCGTGCAAATTAACTTATGATAAATCATATGGGATACAAACGAAGGAAGTTTGCTCACAAAATTGCAACTTTCTCTAATTGTTTCCCTACACTTTAAAAACCTTGTTTTTTTATCTTTTTGCAATCAAAAAATGTCTGAATGCAATTAATTCTCTTCTATACGCCTGTTAATGTACATATAAGAGAGAGAGAGAAAATATGACCATCGGTCAGTGCAGTTATTATGTAAATTATCTATTTTATCATATAGGATTTTAATTTAATACATATTTAAATTAAAATTTAGTAGATTACATAATTAAGATTTAATTCAGCTTCTCAAGAAAGATAATGCAGGATAACTACTAATTACTTATTCCTAACAGTTAAACGTGCGTTTCAATAATTTTTTTAATTTTCAATTTTTTGTTGTTTATCAATGAGTAAAGTTTATTTTAGCTGTAGAGAAAAGGTCCTAATTTCTCTAATATTAGGACAAAATAAAGCCTTTCAATCAAAATTTTTATTTCTTTCACCAAAAAATATATTAAAGTAAGGTAGGCTAGAAATTGCTAATGTAAAGCAAAGTAAGTAAGAATGCTTAAGAAGAACATATAAAAAGTGAATATATATATATAAATTGTATGGACACAAAAAGAGAATTACAGCTAAGGTTTAGAAAAGCTGGCAAAAATTGTTTAGATCTATTTAGAAGATAAGGAGTACAAAAAGGTGTTTATGGACAATAATTAAAATTGTGGGAAAATAAAATTGTTCCGACTTCGCTTCGCGACATAGCAGCTCTTAAAAGTTGACAAAAATAAAGTACATATGATCATATCCAGTAATATTTCCATATACCTATTTTTATAATATCTGGTAAAATAATTAAAAACCAAATTACTGTTCAAGTTTCGTCAAAATATTTTATCTTCAACATACGTTCATTCACCAATTAAAATAAGCTCAAGAGCAATTTAGATACAATTATATACGCAAAAAATTTTACAAAAGTTAAATATAAGAAAAACAACATAAGAAAAACTAAGGATATACTAATTAACAACAAAAACAAATACCCTCCCTAATCAACCTTTTATATATTTATACAAATGAGAAAAACAAAATTAATCATAGACATCTGCTTCTTTATTATTATTATCTCCATCTCCTCCCTCTTCCTTCTTATTATTATCGTCCCCTTCTTCCTCCTTTTTATCATCACTTTCTTCTTTCTTCTTATTATTATTATCACCACCCTCTTCTTCTTTATTCCCAATAACTTCATCAGAAGATACAGTCAACTCCGGTTTAGATTCTTTCTTCTCTGCCGAGACAATTGATTCGATAGATTTTTTAGATTCAGTAGATGGATCCCCCTTCTCTTTCATCGGCACAATCAATCGCTTTCGATCTACTTCATATGGAGCCGAAAATGTAGAGACTTGCGGATCTATTGCTTTAGGTGTTGGTGGTGGTTTAACGGCAACTTCTTCTTCTGTTGTTTGTTCCCCAGTAAATTCTTTAGATTCGATCGTATTTGGAACATCAGCCCCACCAATAGCCCCACCACCACCGCCAACAACATCTTTTGAGAGAGTTTTCTTCATATTTTCTTTGGAAACTTCTTTTTTGCTAATTTTTTCTTTTTTGCTTAGCTCAACTTCTTTTTTATCAACTACACTCTTCTTTAAAGATACGTGACTTCCTTGAGTTTCCAATTGTGTACCAGACATATTTTTTGCTTCCATTGATAAAAGTTCTTCCGTTGTTCCTCCAGAGCCTTCAGAACTTTCATCCTCATTACTTGCTTTCTTCTTATTTTTTCGAACGATACTGCATACACAACTGATGACAAGCCTTTAAATTAAAAAAAGATAGATTATTTATTTATACAGTTGAACCTCTTTTAGATACCCCCTTGGGGGCTAGGAAATCTTATCTTATAATAAAGGGTAGCTAGCCTAAATAGGTGGAGTATTGTTGGGCAGTTCTCCCACCCAACGGCAAACCAGATTTTCAAAGAAAACCTATCCTAGAACCTCTTAGATATCCCCTTGGAAAATTATATCTTATAATGAAGGGCAGCCAAATAGAGGTATTGCTTAGGCAGTTCTCCCACCCACCAATCAACCAAAGTTCCTAAAAAATAGACTCATTACCCCCTTCTTTACCCCTTCTCCAACTCTATGACCAAATTTCTAAGAAAACCCTATCTTAAATTGAGGTGTCTTTAAAAGTATCTAAAATGAGTTTCTGAATATAAAACTTACAACAGAATAACCACAGCACCACCACCACCAACAATATAGTAATAATAGGAAGGAAATACTACTTTTGGTGTCGTTTCAATTCCTTTTGTTGTTCCATGTGTAATGCCAGGAAGAATAGTAGAAGTTGTTGTTTTTAGAATGATTGTAGGCATTAAAGTAGAGAATGTTGTGGATGTTAAGTTGCCATTAAATGTTCCGTTTGTCTCATTCACAGAAATAGTAGAAGTAAAGTTTTGGATCAAAGTTGAGTAATTCATTGATGGAGAAGTGCCAACGGTAGTAGTCCCATTACTACCTCCAGTGCTTGTCTGAACCGCCGTCGTATTTTGAATACTCGATTGTGGCAAAGTTTCGTTTTCTGAAATTATTTATTTTTATTAAATTAACCATTTTTTATTTTACTCTGTTCCGGTTTTGAAGTAGTGTTAACTGAAGGATTTGGATCTGCTGACGGTTTCGTTGAAGACACTTTTGGTGCAGTAGGTGGAGAACTATAAATTTTTGGTGGTACTTCTGATGATTTATTTGCTGCCATAGTCTCTGTTTCATTTGTAGGATTTGTTGCATTTGGTGCAATAGAATCCGTTGGCTCTTGACTGATTGTCTCATTAGTGGCTGTAGAATTTGTTGATGGTTGAGCAGTTGTTGTTGTAGTTAATGAATTAGCTTCTACAACTTTTGACGTTTTCTCTAGAAGTTCATAATCTGTTCGATTCTAAAAATAATAAAATTTTACATAGAAATTTAAAAGGGATACTCGCAAAAACTATGGACATATTCCTGCAATGATTAGGTGTAAAATCAGGCAATTTTCCAGTAAAATGTCCTCCATACTTATCACGCGCACGAGATGCCGATCTTGGAAGGAGATGGAATGTCATCAACTTTTTTGTTTTAATTTCCTCTTTAACGTTCCCATCAATCTTCCACGCCTTAGGTTTGATAATTGAGGCAGGATTGATACATTGGAAACGTGGATTTTGTTGATTTGTTGTATTATTCGATATGCCATCTATCACAAGACCCCCACTATCAACGATTCCGTTTGTATCTATTTTTACGGTGAAGTACACTTCTTTTTTTAAGTTTTCTATCGAAAAATGTGTTACATAGCCACCAATATCACCAACTAAAATGGTTTATTTTACTATACTATTGACCAGTGGAGACCAGTCTACTAAATACATAGTATTAAAATTAACTCACTTAAGTAGACTTTTGCTGCCAGAGAATCTGATTCAACTTGTGATTCAGCTTCCAACTTCCATCGCCATTCAACTTCCAGCGCTGTCCATGGCATACAATCCGGTGTGGGAATTTCAGTCCAATCTTGAGATTTTAATGATTTACATGCTTTTTCATCCGGACAAACTGCATTTTTTCCATAGAGAGGCCCATTCTTGATCTCATTTACTTCTTTATTGGTTAAACTGTACGCAAAAGGCAGGCTGAAAATACAAATTATACTTCTCAATTTTATAAATATAAAATTATACATGTTATGGCCCTTGAGGTCTTCTTTTTTATTTTTATCATTGCAAAGTTCCAGGGAAGTTGTGAACTCGATGTCGTCTCTCTTTGTCAGAAGATCCACCGTACAAACCTCCTTTGACGTTTCATTATACTTCAAAATACTGAAAATTATTGAAAATATAAATTTATTAAATAAATTGAAACATACATTGTATCGTTATTTATTTGAATAGAACAACCAGGATAGAGATGCTCTGGCACAATGCCATCCAAACCATAAATCTTGAATTCATCAATTAAAGTAACTTTTTTATCCTTTAGCGTATAATTGCCGGATCCCACTTGAACTTCCGAAGAATTGCTTGCATTTACGACAGCCAACCAAAGCAGCAAACACAAACCTCCGATCGCAAACATGAAGTCGACGAATGTTCCGTTGACGTGCTTGATATTTTCTGATGTTTTTATTTGAAGAATGTTAAGTAATTCTTATTTATTTCCCTTTTTATAGGCCGGTAAGTCTGTTCATAAACATTCGTTTTTGTGAACCAAAGGTCTTCACACCATTACTACCTATTTAGGTTTTCTTTATCAGATTCGATCCTTTTAACATGTTGATAATTAATAGAATTAAGTACTCACCCAGACCAATTGTCCACAGGTCCCGATCCCAGAAATACCAAATTTGCTAACTGTTGTGTCCGTACTTGCAGAAAGAACATAAATGAATATAAATAACCCATCATCGGGTTGGATGGTGGCACAGTCGGTTGTGCTTTCGGTTTGGGCTCATTCCATGATGGTTCAATTCCATCTCCCATCCACAATTTTTCCACAGCATGAACATTGAATACAATACTAACGGATTAAATTCTATCCTATTTACGTTTACATTAAAGACTTTTCTAATTTTTAAGACATCGGAAAAACAATTTATCCCCAATATTTAAATTACAATCAGTAAATTATTTAATAGTTTAAGTGAACGTATAAATTTATCAGAGCAGAGGTGAATCGGAATCCTGATTCCCGAATTCCGAAAATTTAGGGTGGTTTCCGACTTTTGAGCCATTTCCGATTTCCGACAGTTCCCATTTTTGACACCTTCGTCATTTCCTATTCACCTCTGATTCAGAGAGAATTGGATAATTTTAGTCTACTTAAATTAAGCGAAGATATACTGGAAGTCTCGATAATTAAAAATAAAGAAATTAAATTTTTAAGGCGTCTTAAGAAAGATTTTAAAATTAAAAGATAAAAAAATGTGTATATTTGGATATAAAAAAGTCAATTTATAATTTATTAACTTCATCACGGGTCTGAAAAATATTTTAATCTCCAATTAATACTTCTAACTTTTTATGTCATCAAATAAGTTTTTCATCTTCATTGTGAGAATTTGAAGGCAAAATTTGTTGTTGTGATGTTAATTGCGTATCATTATTTTCAACAGAAGTAGATGTTGATGGAATGCCATAAAATGTTGGCTGGAAATTTATTTTTCTTTTAATGAATTTTAATCCAAATTTACAATTTAAACAATTACTTAATTAAAATTACTTCCATAATTGACCCAGCCCCCTTTTTCTTTGAATATTTAAAAAGAAAGAGAAAACTGCCTAAATAGTAGTTCAGAACAACCAAAACCGGGACTGCGCAAAATTTTCGAATTTTGAAAGCACGCCAAGCTCCAGAACAACAGAATCGGCCAAAAACAACGCCAAAATTTTTAAAATATAGAAGAAAGGCCAAGAAGCCAAAATGTAGGCAGAAAATTTGCATTTTTATCACTCTTCCCCAGTTTATTTTGAAAATTTTCATCACTAGGAGGTATAAAAATTTGGCGTCTCCAGCCCTCTCTAGTTCCCCCAGCCCTCCCCTCATACCCATGGTATCCACGGGTATTAGTTCGACAACAATTCTACTTGAAATAAGAATTTAATACCTCATCATGTGCCCTTTCCCAGTCATTTTGTTGTTGTAAAGGCTCTTCGCCATCAGAATCAGACGAATCATTTGCATTTATTGGTGATGAATCTCGAGTTCGTAATGAATTTTCCCCTCCTCCTCCAACTAATTGTCCTAAAGGAGCAACAGGTTTAGGACTCATTCCTTGGCAAAGTTTATTATAACACTGAAAGAAAAAACAAAAAATAAAATTTTAAAAAATTCAAAAACCGTGTCACAGACTCGAACGGGTTTCTTGCTAATTCCCTCCAACATAAATGATTTAGATGAACAACTACTACAAACAACTACAAAGAAAATATACTGGTAATTAAATTAAAAATTTCCTTCCAAACCTTTGCCACACGCTCGGCAATGGTGGCGTCGCTGTATTACAGTGAAATGACTTGTATGACAACACTAAAAATTAAAAAAAAAAGTTTTAAAAAATTTTTTAAAGTTTCAAACCATGCATTTAACAGCTTCTTTGTCAGGCACCCATAATGCCGCATAGTCAGAGGGGGGCAGTCTGCCTTCTTTAAGAAGATCTTGAATACAACGTTCAATATGCAACATCCATTCACGTTTCTCTGAAGGAGTAGAAGCGTAGACGAGAAATGACTGAAAAAGTAGAGAATAAGTGAATATTTTTGGGGATAAAAATTTAACAGAAATACATTCAAAAATGCACCCTACAAATATGGCAATACAGACAATGAATTCGTTCGCCCTTTATTCTACCCTTCCCAATTTCACTTTATTTGCCTTGGCATTCAATCAGCCAAAAAAGGCCACAGGGTAATAAAGTAAAATTGAGGGAGTCTGACCATTATGTACATCTTAAAGAAAAGATATGAAGGGGTACGAAGCTTGGTATTACCCAAAATACTCACTAAAATAATTAGAAATATAATTTTCGTTTTATATTCTGGTCTTATTCACCCTCACCCCAGTCAGCTTTTTAACTGATGTACAAAATGGTAAGTCATTTCTTTCTTGCAGTTTAAAAATTATGCAAGGAAGAAATGTGCTTCCCATCTATACTCATACCAAAAACAACAACAAAAAATCAAACATTTTATTATTACCTTTATTCGAGTTTTAATTAACCAGCCATTCCTTGCATCACCCTCATCTTCGATATTTTCAAGTTTAACTTCCTCTAAAATATTTAATTTAAAAATTTAATAATTAAAGAATAAACCTAGAGGAATAATGTGTTGATTGCTATAACGTTTTCTGTTAATAATAATCGATCCATAAATCAGCAAATCATTAAAAAGAAAAAATTGTCGAGCTTTTGGTTTCTTCCTATTAAAAAATTATTTTTTAAAAATAATTTAAAAACAAAAAATCCAAACCTGCATATTTTAATCAAAATTCCTTCACCAATCAAAACTCTTCCAGTCTCAAGTAACTTTCGTCCAGAACTACCAAAACAAGCTTCTACATTTTCAATTCGGCGTGTATTTGCTTCACTATTTCCTTTAAAAAGAAAATTTTTAAAATGTCTTTATTGTAAAACTTACTTAATTTGTCAACCATTCTATAAATTTATTTGACAATTAATTAAAAGTTTAAAATATAAAATTGATAAAAATATTTTTTAGTAGTCCAAATAACTAAAAAAATTAAAGGTTAAATTTGTAAAATATTGCCTCTATTAATGTCACCGTCCAAATTATATTTTTGTCCAAATTGAATGCGACCGGCCAAATTAATTTGGACGGTGACATATGTAAATAAATTAAAAAAATATTCTGATTAATAATTTTGTTAAAACTCCAATTTTTTATTGCGCATTTGGCATCAAATTTTTTAAATTCGACCAAAAATTAAAATCTTAATTTCGACTTCTAAAATTCATATGACGTCAGTTTATTTGGATATTAAATGAAAATTGCTTTTAAATTAATAACATCGCTTTTGTAAAAAATAGTAAATGAGACTTAAATTAGCGGTTTTCGATTTTCTAAAGAAATATTTTTTCAAAAAATTATTAATTTTATTTTTAAGTTTAATAAAATTAGTAAAAATGCAAAAAATAATTTCTTTTCAAATATTTTATTCAATTTATAATTTATTTTAAATGTCCTACAAAAGCAACTTTCATTTAATAAAAACATTTAATAGAATGTGTCACTTTCAACATTTTTTGGATTTTTTGAATACTTTTTTTGTAAAAATATATTTTTATGTTAACTAGTAAACTAAAAACTTTTAAATATAAAAGTGGTATGGAAAACAAAAATTCTTTTCTGCCATAAAAAATATTAAAAAAAAAAGATTTACATAAATATTTTTTAGAAAAATTTTTTTAGAAATATATGTATATGGGGGATTACAAATAATAAAGAAAAAAATCTAAAATTCGATAATTTATGCAATAATTTTTACTAAAACGTAAATAAACTTTCTTTTAAATTTAAAAATTTGTTTTTTAACAATTTGCAAAAAAAACAAAAAAAAATACTTTAACCATTATTTTCAATATCCCAACTCTGTCCATGTCCCAAAGTTATAAATCCATTAGAATTTAATCCTTCTTTTTGAACTGCTTCTTCTAATTTCGATTTTGGTTCCATATAAGGTTCAGAAGAGCCCATCTCACTATTTTTTTAAATTAAAAAATCAAAAAAAAATTAAAAATTCTCTTACTAAGTTCCCCAATGAACAGCAATACTTTTTTTTGACTTAACCAATTTGTGTATTTGTATAGCTTCATAAGTGTCAATATGTTGAGGATGCATAAACCATCTACATTTTTTAGAAAAAAATTTTTTTAATTAAAATTTACGAAAATTTACCTCGGAGAATAACAACCAATTGGAATTGCACACAAATCAATCGGCCCAAATCGATTCCCAACTTTTTTAAATTCTTCTTGACAAAAACCAGTATCTCCAGTATAGAAAAATTTATGTTTCGGTCCTTCAATTAACCATCCACTCCTAAAATTTGAAACAGAAATTTCATCAAAAATATTCAAAATACCAACCAAAGACTCTAAAAATAAAAAATTTCTAAAAATTATTTTAAAAATTTGTAAAACCTTATTACGATCAAAAATAGATCTCTGACTCCAATGCTGTGCAGGAATTGACCAAACAGTGTATTTTTCTCCAGAAGTATTGGGAATTTCAAATTCCTTGCTCTCCCCCTGTTGAAGAAAATAATTAAATTTTAATTTTTCTAAAAATTGTTATTTTATTAAGGACAGGAAAACTGCCTCAAAAATCCCCAAATTTTACAAGTATAGGACTACATAACTTTATAATAAAATAACTACTATAATGTAAATGAATTTAGCCCAGTTAATAAGAAAATTATTTAAAAAAACCAACCCAATCCAATTCATGCACGTTTTGTCTACAAACCACTTTACCTATAGTAGTTGCCAAACCTTTTGGTACCACAATTTTAATATTTGGAAAACGTTCTGCAAGCATTTTAACAGCATTTAAATCAAGATGATCATAATGATCGTGTGAAATAACAATTAAATTAATCTAAATTTAAAGAAATAATTTTAAAAATTACAGAAAAACCTCCGGTAAATCATCTATAGAACAAGGAGATGGTCGATAACGACGACAAAAATTGAGGAAAGATAGGAAACGATTAGAAAAGTTGAAAGGCGAAGCAGATTTTGACCATACCTATTTTTGCAAATTTTCTATAAAAAAATTTCGAAAAAATAACCGGATCTGTTAGCAACGAAATCCCATCAATTCGAACAAATAAAGTAGCATGACCCATCCATGTTGCACCCAATGGTGAATTAATTGGAAATTTCGGCGTATGGATCGGTAATTTTTCTTCTGCCTAACAATAAATATTGAAGAGATTTTATTAAAAAAATAAACATACATCTTCATCTAAAATTTTTGGATGTCCTTTTTCTAAAAACACCCATCGAAGTAAATTTAACCATGAAAAAGGATTTGTGAGAGAAGGAGGTTCTATCCACGTTGTAAAACTTCTAGGATTTCCATAGTATCCAAAATATGAAATTTCTGGCTTAGCAAAATCTTCAGACGAGTTCGAAGACTGTTGTTCCATTAAAAATTAATCAAAAAAACTTGTTTCTAAAAGCCTTTTAAAATTTTTAAAATTCATTTCTAAAACCGGATTTAAGTTTACACTTTGAAATTCATAAAGAGTAATTCCGTCATAATATCTAAACAACAAACGCCCATTAGAAAAAAAGTCTTCAGTGCATAAAATTTAATGTGTATTTTCGTCTTTGATGTTTAACATCTTTTTTTAAATGTTCAAAGATTAACATCATGGGTCCACTATTTTTATCACAATTGTGAATGACTGACTATGTGGGAATGTAAAAGAAAGAATAAAAAATAGAAACAAGAAAAAATAAAAAGAGAGTATTTGAGCTAGCTTTACTCGTCTTTAACGCGCTCCGAGAACCCTTCTCCCTTTCCTTTCATTTGCTAGTAAGTAAAAACATTTGGCCAGTTTGCCCTTGAAAGATTTATTTAAGGATTCAATGTTCAACCATCTTTTTTTTAGAGTTTAAAGTAATAAAAAATTATATCGATATATAACGAATGCACGTGTATATATTTTTTTATTTTTATGATTTTTTACTCTTTTGTATATTATTAAATTGAAAACAAGTTTTTTTAGCAAATTCATATAAATTGCAGAAATATATAATATGTAATTTTAGGATAATTTACTTTAAAAAATTCCAGATATTTTTAATTGGATTTTTATAGTTTTCTTATTTTAATAGAATTTTCAGTAGATTTACATATTTTCAATAAATTATGGTTTCTCCACATTCACACTCACTCAGCAAAGAAGAAATTGCTCGATTTAGTCGCCAGTTAATGCTTAAAGGAATTGGCCCATCAGGTTGAATTTTAATTATAAAACCAATAAAAATTTATTTTATTTTCTTTAGGTCAAGAACGTTTACGCGAAATTCGAGGTTAGAAATTCTTTTGAAAAATAATTTTAAAAACAATTTAGTTCTTATTGTCGGAGCAGGAGGTTTAGGCTGTCCAGTTGCTTTGTATTTATCTGCTGCAGGCGTTGGTAAAATTGGAATTGTTGACCATGATGTTTGTAAATTTTTTTGTTTTAAATTAGAAATAAAATTTCAAAGATTGTAAGTGTTGATAATCTTCATAGACAGATTGCACATAATGAGAATCGATTGGAGGAGCCCAAAGTTGATTCATTAAAACAGTCACTGCTTAGGTAGGGAGAAAATTAATTTTTAACCATTTCCTTTTTATTTTTTAGTATCAATAGTAAAGTGGATGTAGTGACACTTAATGTACTTTTAACTAGTAAAAATGCTCAACAAATATTTTGTGATTATGATATTGTAGCTGATTGTTCAGATAATGTTGCAACAAGGTTATAAATAAATTGAATGTTTTTTGTTGATTTTGGGGTTTAAGACTTTCCCTTTTTTCCGAAATTTTCCGTTTATGCCTTTAGCTGCCTATCAACAAAAAAGACAACTAAATCAATCGAAAACTATAAAATTTCAGCATATTTTTTATTTAGTCACTAAATGCATAAAGGGATTAAGAGAAAAGGAGGTTACCCATAAACAGTGTTAGGAAATTCAAAATTTCTTCGTACTCGTAGCTGCCTATTTTTTAAAATTTTTCGACGAGTTTCTAATCACTGGTCATAAAATTTCAAAATTGCTTTTATTCCTCAAAAAAATAATTTAAGGTATTTAATTAATGATGCTTGTGTACTTACTGGAAAGCCATTAGTTTCTGGCAGTGCTTTAGGTTGGGAAGGTCAATTAACTGTTTACAATAATGGACAGGTTTAATTTTAAAAGATATTTTTATTTTTTCTCTTAATTTTATAGAAATGCCCATGTTATCGTTGTATTTTCCCTGAACCTCCCAGCCCCGAAATGGTAACTAGTTGCTCTGAAGGGGGTGTTCTTGGCCCTGTTGTAGGTGTAATTGGAAGTTTACAGGCGCTGGAAATTATTAAAATTGCTGTTTTGGGAAAATGTTTGGGTTTTTTCTTTTTATTTTATTTTTATATTTTTAGCTTCTTTTGCTGGTAATTTATGGCTTTTTGATGGGTTTGATGGAAAAACTAAAATGATTTCTTTGTAAATATTTTTAATATTTTAAAGAATATTCTTTAAATTTTAGACGCGAAAAAATCGCTGGATGTGCAATTTGTAGTGAAAATCCAAAAATTACAGAATTACAAGATTATGAGAAGTTTTGTGGTTCTGGTCCAACTGACAAAGTTTTTAATAATTTTTAAAGATCATTTTTTTCTAAATTATTTTAAAGGTTCGTTCACTTGATTTGCTTCCAAATGATCAACGAATTACGACGGCAGAATATTCAAAGCTTAGGCATTCTAAAGGAAATATTTTGTTGGATGTTAGACCACACAGCGAATTTGAAATTTGTCACTTGCCTGAGGCAATAAGTAAATCATTTACAAAATTAAAATTGTTAGATAATCTTTTAGAAATTTAATTTGAGATATAGTCGAACCCCATTCTAGACGCTTCCCTTGGGCTGAAAATCGTACCTTGCAATGAGTGTGTTTTAAATTGGAAGTATCGCTCCCCATTCAGTGCAAATAGAATTTTAAAAATCCAATTTAGGGATATCTAAAAACGGGTTTGACTATATTTAAAAAATATTTTAGATATTCCTTGGGACGAAATGAAAAAAGTCAGCATTGAGACTGTTATTGAACAACTTAATGAAGAGAAAGAGAGAAGACAGGAAAATGGAGAAGGAATAGATGGTATAGTTATTTTAACAAATTAATAGAATATAATTAGAATTAAACGAATATCACATTATTAACCAAAAAATTAAGAAAAATAGAAAAGCTGTAAGAAATAATTTAATTTTTGACTTAAGTTATTTTTAAGGTCACATCATTAAGTAGATATATAAAGGAAATTAAAATTTAGAAAAATTTTGATTATACTTGTGATTCTTTAGCTTCTTTTATTGAGTTTTCAAAATCCGAAAAACAGAAAACCAAAGAATCACAAGATACATTGAATTAAGTAATTGAATTAAGTAATTCATAAATTTATTTTTAGTTTTTGTCTGCTGCCATCGCGGCAACGATTCACAATTAGCTACTCGTCATCTTCGTGAACGCCTCTCAACTGCTGGTTTATTGGGCAGCAGATTTACCAACGTCCGGGATATTTCTGGTGGTTTGGAAGAATGGGCTCTAAAAATTGATGATACATTTCCACGATATTGAAAAGCGAATTATTTTAATTGTTTAAGGGGATGGCGTCGATTTTTTTTTTGAACGAATACTCGCTCATTTTCTAACAATAAGCATTATTTCAATGAAATTCTGTATTTTTGTTTAAATTTTAATTTTAAAAAATCGACGCCATTCCCCCTTTCCTCAAATTACTAACCGAAAGGCTCAATCGTTCTTTTATGTTACCTATCACAATTTGAAATTTTGAAGCTGCCGTGCGAAATGTTGGACTTTCAAATGATATTGATGCCTCATTAGACTGTTGTTTTAGAGTTGGGTCTATGTGGATAACTTCTTGACTTTCTAAAAATCTTTTAGTTTTTCCTTCATTTTATTCTCATTTAAATTATATATTTAACTAAATTATTTAGCTTTACTCTACCCTAATTCTTTTATTATATTTTAAGCCCAGGAATTATTTAAATTTAATCATTCCACTTCAAAAAATATGTATTTTTCGTTAACAACTCTAGAATAAATTTAATTAGTAGACACTCACTTTTTTTGTAATCCAAAAATATTTTTGTTTCTTCTCTCTCATCATCATCATCTTCACTACTTTCATTGTCCTCATCCATTAAAAGTTTTTCATCATTTGGTACTTCAATTGTTGGCAATTTAGGAGGATTTAATGTATACAAAAATACTGAACAAATAACCAATGAAACGCCTCCTATTAAAGAAAAGGAGAATTGTGAGTCTCCCAAAAGTATTGACAAAATAGCTGTGCCGCCAAGTGCCACAGTTTGGCAATAACTTTTTTTGATATTATCGGCATACTTTTTTGAAATTATATTTTAAATTGTTCTAATAAATTAATTTTAAATTACCTTCATTACAAAAGCAACAATAAGTCCATTAGCAGAGCTACTTCTAAAAATAAGGGAAACTAAGTTATCGTTTATTTGAAGATAAATAATATAATCAGACCCCGATCTATTCAAAAAAATTTTAAATTTTCTTGGTAAATGTAAAAGTCCTCAATAATGAATACACTATTTAGAATAGAGACTGGGACTGTCTGGAGAAAGTCTGGACAGAGAATGACAAAACTGACACTCAGACAGAGAGACTTCTACTTGGACTGGGAGTGTCGTACAAGATATCTCGAAAAATCTCAATCGAGATCTTGTCTCGATCCTGTTCTAATTTAGAATACATTTTTTCATCCCCTATCTAAAATTGAGGTCTGACTTTATTTTAAAAAATTAATATATATTTCCATACAATACAATTAGCCAAAGTCGCCAAGTCCAACCAGCAAAGAAACTCCCTCCTACCAATTAAAATTTGAATATAATACATATTTTAACAAAAAAACTTTTCTGAATTTTATCTGCATCATTGACAATTGTGAGTAAAGCAAATGGAAGAGTTATTAAACTAATACGAATATTCTATAATTACAATAGAGATAATTTTAAATATTATGTTTAATTTTTTTGGTTCATTATTTCCCACCATTTTATAGGAAAAATGAGGGGAAGATAATATTTAGATAATCAAGTGTTTTTTAAAATTCTTTAGATTTATTAATTACCTGCATCCAAATATCACAAGAACTTTGTTTAAGAACTGCTTCCAAATAAACTCCTGAAAATTTGTGTTTCAAAAATATTTTTTTATTCACTCGGATTAAGGTTGTCGGATCCGGATCCGAAAAAAGGTCGGATATCCGGAAATTTTCGGTTCGGATACAACCTTAACTCGGATTGGTTAATAATTCAGGGGCACGCCCAAAACAATGCAAGGCCATAACAACGCAGCCATAACCTGCTTGAAGCTTTCCGAATCTTAACAAATTTAGTAATAAACGATTCCTCTCAATGAGCTAAAGAGATTGGTACCGAATATGATAAAAGCCAAAAATTTTCCAGCAAGTTTTGGCTTTGCGTTGTTATGGCCGCGCGTTGTTTTGGGCTGGAAATTCATTGTTTCTCTTACAATATTTTAATTAAATTTTTTGCATATTAAACATAATATTTTGTTCATCATTAATTTCAAATTAAAAATTACCAGCAAAAGCAGATGTCCAACACATAACAAAAATAGTTAATAAACCAATTAATTCTTCATTTTTATGTTCGGGCGATTCATTCGCAGAATCTTTTGAAATTTGTACAATACAAACACCCAAAACAGAAATACAAAGGGCTCCCCATTGAATACGAGAGAAAATTCTTCCTAATAAAAGCATTGACAAAAGTGCAGTAGCCAATATTTTAAGTTGAAAAGTCATCTTTATTTGAGAAGTTATTTAGGTTTTAGAATTTTTATAAAAATATAAATAAGAAAAAAAGTTTGAAAACGAATCATAATTTTCCACACACATAATTCTTAAACTAATGCCCGATAAAATGGATATATCGACTAGGAAATTCGAATTTTGGATGTTATATACTCGCGTGTTGGACCATCCATCTCCTGGGAAAGTAATCTTACTGAAAGTAATCTTGTCAAAAATGACCAGATTCAGAATTGAATAAAGCAAGTCGGATAGGACTTCTGTGACAATCAGAAGATAATGGGAAAAGCTTGGATTCAGGAAGAATTCGGCCCGGATCCGAACACTACTTTAAACTTTAGCCATTGGAAACACACACTTTCAAAATTCATTCTTCATTTAAATTTTACTTTTTAAAGTTTAAAAACCTACAGTATAGAGAGTTGCATCAACCCTTTTAAGAACAAAAAAGTAAAGGTTGTTTTGTACAACATAAATAATTGCTGGCACAAGAACTTTAAGCGTTTCTTTTTTGTTTTTAAGAAAAGCACATGAAAGATCATCACAAAACCAAAAAAGAGCAAATATATTAAAGATTAGAAATATTAAAATTTTGAAAATTACTTTTGAAGGCCATTAGAAAGTAAAAGAATAGTACAACAAAATAATAATTTTGCAACTGAAATTGACATGTACTTTTTGGCAGAGGTAAGTCGGAACAGGCAGAGGTATGTCGGAAATTGGAACTGGCTCAAAAGTCGGAACTTGGAAATCAGAATTCTTTTTCGGAAATCGGAATTCCGGCCCACCTCTGCTTTTCTGTTAACCGCCCATATTTCTTTTTAACTTTTCTTAAAATGTTACAGTTATCCTCAGATGCATAACGATAAAAGATTAAATTTATTAAAAAAATTTTTTAATTTTATATTTTTGTGCCTATTCTATTTCCATGATATTATGCAACTTTATTATTTTTGAGAAGGGAAAAAAAGAAAATATAGTTGGACAACCGAATTGTAACTAAAAATACAGTTTTCGGTTCAAAACCGAACCGAAAATCGTAAGAAAATGGAAGATTACTGGCTTCTTTTGAAATTCCAAAAATCTTTCCTCTAGCCTATCCCTATTTCGTTTCGACGAAAATTCTCTCATTCAAAATTTCGATTCGGTTCCGGATATCCGAAGATTTTCCAAAAACCGACAAACTCACTTTCAATATTAAGAACAATAGTTGAACCAATAAAAGGTTCTGAGGTTTCTTTTGCATGTTTATGTGCTATTCGAGCAAGTAAAGGGTTGACTGTTTGAGAAAAAGTTAAAAAGATTAGAGACACATTTTGGACTATTTGTTGTAATTCTGGACTTAGAGTAGTCTAAAAAAGAAATATTTTAAAAGCTCTTTTTTCAGAATTTTTACTTTAATTTGAATTGGTTGGGCTTTCCATATTTTTTGTCTTTGAAGTATTTCATTTTTGTTGTTATTTGGAATATACAAATTATTTTTTGAAGATTCTTTATTTTCTACAGAAATATTATTGACCATTTTTGAATTATTCTTCATTTGTAATAAATTAATAAAAATGAGAATTAAATTCTATCCATTCAAATAATTACTATTAAGGAAATAAAATTAAATAATGGAAACATTAATGTTTGTTTGCCTAGAACATCTAAAAATTTGAAAAATTTTGTTTATATCGAAACGTGGTTTAAATGTTTCTTTAAAAAAATTATTGAAAATATTTTCAGAAAAAATAATTTTTTGTACAACATAAAATTACTAATATCATTTTAGGTGGAAAATTAAAATATAAGCAAAATTATCATTTTTTTATTTGCTCACATTTTAAGATAAATTTTTGAAGGTCAATTCTAAAAATCTAAATTTGGAAAAGTTGAGTAAATGGAATATTTAAATACTCGTTATTTATAAAAGTATAAATAAATTTAACAAAAATTGTAAAAATCAACAAGAAAAACTTTCCAAAAAACATTTATTTATCCACACATAAAAATAAATGGAAGCAAAACACAATAAAAATGATTTAATGTGGCATATTTTGAGTATCAGAAAAAATCCAAATTTATATAAATATTTTTAAAAAAAAGTAAAAGTGAAGAGAGAGAGAAAGAGAGTTTTAATTTTTAATTTTTTACACCCGTTCTCCAAAAAATTGATATTTATTCAATCATTTTTAATTGCCAAAATATTGTTTAAATTCTTTTGTACATTACAAAGAAAACGATAAGCATTAAAACGTGGATCGTTTTGCTTCAATTTCCCAAAATGTTGCTTATATTTTTGCATAAACCAATCAAAATGAAGTCCTCTCATCTTAAAAAAAAACAAATTAGAAAATGTAAAGATTGGGGGGGGGGAGGCTCAAAGTTGCGGACAGATTTTTGCGTACTTTTCCCCCTTTTCTTTTCCCAATCAATCAACAAAACTCATTTTAAAATATTAATTTATTTATAAAAATATTTTCAATGTTAGAGAATGCGAAGTTCTTGTTAATTTTCCAAATTTTACACTAAAAAATAGTCTTCCTGATTGGTAGGCAAAACGACGGCAGTAAGAAAACGGCCAAAAAACTAGGCCCTATAAACTGACCTACCAAGCTTACCCTCCATAAAATTAAGGTTAAACAAACGTCTTTAAATAAAAAAACCTTTTCAGCAAATCCAGAATAACATGATAACTCTTTAATTACATTTATTTGATCAGAAACTATACTGGAATCAGTGTAATTATTGTGAATTTGGTGAATGGCATTGGAAAGAAGTTTATCCAGGCAAACAATTACATATTGATTGACAAACGGCTTATACTTTAAAAAATAAAAATTTAATTTTAAAATTCTTAAAAATCTTTAAAAAATTCCAAACCGAAAGAAGTTTGACGAGAAGCGTGCATAAAGGTCGTATAACATAGAGATGGGCAACGCTTCGATTCAAATCTGTTATGCATTCAAGTATCATTGGAAGAGCACGATTTTGTAGCATACATTCCATAGCAACATGTGAACTATCAGCCAGACGATCTTTAAAATTATAATTAAATTACTCAAAAATAATAATAAAAAATACTTAAACGTAAAGCCATAACTTTCCGTTCTGTAAGCACAGTAGACAAAAGACCATTCAAGTAACGTAAAATACGTTGTTTTAATGGTTCACAACGCTCTTCTTTTGGATTTTCCTCACTACATGGTGCTTCTCGAAGTTGTAAAACACAACATTTTAGCTTTTCCTTATGTTCTTGCAACATAAATTTGCGATAACGAAGACCGCGCCACCATGCCTAAAAATAAATTTAAAAAGGGAACATAATTAGGAATCGACATAATTGTCAAAAGTGGCCCCAAAATCCATAATAGAACTAAAAAAATTTTAAGGGATAAGAATCCCATCTAATTATGAAATCATTAAAAAAATTACCTGAATTATACTTGCAGCCTTATTCTCTCTAAGAGTTGTTGGTGAACATTCAACTTTTAAATTAATCCATTCTTCATTCCCATTCATCACAAACCATTTCTGTTGAAATTTTACTGATTTAATAATTTAGAGGAAAAATACCTGCTCCAAAATATCCTTTAATCTCAACCAATGTTGCTCAAGTTTATCATGCATTTTAAGAATATACGCGAGTTTTGTATGAGAATAATCCATAAAAGTGTGTAAGACATAATTAGCTTCCAAATTCTCCATATCGAATAATGACTTTAATAAATCTAAAATTTTTAGAATTTAAGAAAAAATTAAAAATCAAAAAAGGACGCCAAATCAGGAACAACATTCTGCCAACTAGACAATTTGCCAAACGACAATTGGTTTCAAACAAACTTGTCCATAAACTGTCAAACATATTTTATTTAGATATTTAAACTGGCATTTAACAGTTTGTTTTGTCCAATGAGCAGTTTAAAGAAATAATTAAAGCTTTAATTATTTCGTTTATAATAAATAATGAAATGAAAAAATTGAAAAAAAACTAGGCAAAGAAGGGCATAGAAATGTATTTAATTTTGATAAATATTAAGTATATCTAAAAAAGAATCTGGAATTTAATTTTGTAATGTCTGAACATAATTTCCAGGGAAAAGTCCAGTAATTCCATCCATTACTCCCTCAAACCATCCATCCTCGTTCTTTTTCAAAACATAAACAGTCGCTCCCTGGTATAAACGTAATTCATCAGCATTTCTTGATTCATAATCATATAGGACGTATGCTATAAAATAAAAATTTCTTTCAAATTAAAATACTCAATAAAAACTTTTTTCAATATATTGATGAGGCACCCAGTTTGGGACAGCCATACAATTAATAGATTCTTGTTCGACTGTTAATGAAGGCGGGGGAAGTGGAAAACTATCATCATGCTCATTGCCAAACCGTTGAATATGTTGGTCATCCTTTATATTTACAGCACTTAATAATAAGGGAGGGGGAAGAGGAAGAGCATCATCTTTAAAAAAGTAGGAAAAATATTAAATAAATTCTTTCCTACTTAAAACCTGAATAATCTGCAGATTTATCTAAAGGTTCGTTATTTCCAAGTTCATTAAACTGAAAAAGAATTTTTTTTAATTTTGAATTTAATTTATAAGAAATTTAAAACCTCCATTCCCCGATGACAATTAATCATATAATGCTGATCTTGTTGTGATACGGCACTTTGAATTGGCATTGTTGTAGTTACTTGTTGTGGTCTTAACGTTCCATAATCACAATTATTATTGTTATATCTATTTGTATTTCCAATTGTCTGTCGCCTTGTTTGTTCATTTAATCCAATGGTTGAAGCATAACGTGCGTGTTGCCCATCACCATAAATTTGTTGTTGACTTACAACATTTACTGCTGGCTGAAGCATTGAAGAATGGTAACGATTGTAGTTTTGAGAAGAATTTAATTGTTGGTGGGCAGATTGTGTCTGATTAGTTGCTCCACAAATTGCTTCACCGCCCATTGCAGAGCGGATTGAACCTCGAGTTAGCTAAATATTTTAATTTAAACAACCACAGTCAAAATTTCAGTTTCCCTTTAATCCTAAATTTTTCATTGATACAAGTCAAAAAATTATATTCAGAAAATATCTTACCGTTCCATAGTTACCCGACCGAGAATAATAGTCATAAACAGGTTGTAAACGTTGCTGTTGAACAACGCCACCAATAGCTACCCCATCAGTGCTTTCAGCTGAAGTTGTAGATAAAGATCTATCACCAGAAATATGCCCAGCAAAAGCAGCATATGCATTCATAACACCTAATGAATGTCCAATACTTCCATAATCATTATTGTGTAAAGTGGTAACGCGTCTGCCATGTCCAACACCGTCTAAAATAGAAAAATCAATTGCTGTCCGTTGATAACGAGGAGTTGGTTCCTGAATTAAAAAAAATATTGTTAAATAATTTCTCTTAAACCTCTGTGGATGGATAAATTATTTTTGTTTGGCGTACCACATTCTTGGCAGTTGTCAATTTGCCAATTTCCCGTCTTGCTGCCTTTTCTTTTCTGATTGCAATAAGCTAAAGAATTTAAAAAAATAAATTAAAGATTACGCTTTCAAATTTAAACCTGACAAATATTTTCAATTTCTCCAGTCTTTTGAGACAAATTAATTTGCTCTAGCTCTAAAGAATTTTGTAAAGAGCGAGATAATTCCCCAACAATATAAGCTACACCAGCCAGACTTTGGAGAGTACATTGTTTTGTTGATAGTAGTGCGTCCGCTTTATTTTGTGACTAAAAATCAAAAAATTAGAATGAAAAATTAAAAAAATTTGTTCACATACTTGAAGGTAATTTGCTTCACAATATGCTGCTAAATGCTCTAGACGGCTAGTACTTTCCTCTAGTTGAGATATTTGTGCAGGCAGACTGGAATCAAGCAAATCGCGAATATTTTGCTGCAGAATATTTCGTCCATATTTATCAGATTCTGTATCCATTTAATTACAGAAAACCCGAACTATAAAAAATCAAAAAGTTTATTTAAATGATTTGTACTTTGAAAACTGTGGATATGTTAGATCGAAAGAGCTCTTCGAGCTGAGTCGATTGGCACTAAAATCATCGAGATCTGACTTAAATCAACATAGTTGTGACCGTTTGTTTTAGCCCCTTATATCGGCATATCAAGCAAAAAAGCTCAAAATGGTCAGGGAAACCAGAAAATGGGAGGAGGCGTCGGCCGAAGTAGTACCCTTTAATCTATTTCATAACATGTTTTATAAATGTTCAAATTAAAATATCTAGGAGTAAAGAACAAAGTCTTGGAAGTTTACTTCCGGGAATTCCCGTTTTCAACTCTTCCCGCTTCAAAAATAATTTTCTTGGTTTGCGCCGTTGATCTTGCGCCCAAGTGTGCTGTACTTACTCTTTTGGGTAGGGGACGACTCAGAGTCGCCGATTCAGAGTCGCCGATTCAGAGTCGCCGATTCAGAGTAGGGACAATTCAGAGTCCGCCGATTCAGAGTAGGGACTATTCAGAGTAGCCGATTCAGAGTACGGGGAAAAGGGGACGATTCAGAGTACATAAATTTTTGGACTTAGAAAAGCTGATTTTTTGCATCATTTCTTTTATTTTTTTAACAATCCATTATTATTTTTAATAATTATGCTTTATTAACATATGCTTTATTTTATTAACATATGCATATGCTTTATTAACTTCTAAGAGTTAATAAAGCATATGCACCTATAAATGTTGGAAATCCTTATTATTTTGATCTAAATCAAGTTTTTTATGATCAGCCCATTATTGATTTTTTATCCGGAATCTCTCACAATTATGAAATGGACCCGTAATTTTTTGCTTCTTTATTTTTCATTTTGTTTTATTAGTCAAAATTATTAATTTATTATTAGTCAATTTATCAATAAATTTTTTTTTTATTTTTGATAAATTTTATTAGTTTAACTCGTTTTTTAATTAAAGTTTTGTTGTTTGAAGGAGAGAAAAGCGAGACCAAAGCTTCACCATAAGTCCGAAGAAACACAAGAAAAGCCTAGAGTCAAGACTCGACAAACTTTAGATCGTAGAAAGTAAGAAAATCCAAAAAAACTAGGTCCAAAAATTTATGTACTCTGAATCGTCCCCTTTTCCCCGTACTCTGAATCGGCTACTCTGAATAGTCCCTACTCTGAATTGTCCCTACTCTGAATCGGCGACTCTGAATCGGCGACTCTGAATCGGCGACACTGAATCGGCGACTCTGAGTCGTCCTTTTCCGTACTCTTTTAGTACGTCGTAAATTTTTTGTCAACGTTTTCCCATAAATATTTGTGGACTTTCTGACAATGAGTTGTCCATAACATAAGGCGTGACAAAAACTAAAGTGTTCCCTAATTTTATAATTGATTGGTTTTTAGAATGGAAATGAATATTACCCTTCCTTCTTTCTCCTCTGACGAATCTGAAGGCGAAACTGAAGTAAAGCCAAATATTATTCAACAAAAACGCCCTCGATCTATTTTAAATCGCTGCAATGAAGCAATTCTTAAGAGACAGATCTCCATTTTACAGGAAAACCCTTTCACAGAAAGTTATGCTACCATCATAGGAAGACAAGAAAACTTTACCTTAATTATTGAAATTATAGAGATGGCAAGCTGCAGCTGTAATTTTACTTTTATTTTACACATTTTGCTAATTTAATTTTTAGGTGTGCCGGTTGACGCTACTTGGTTAACTAAACGTTTCAATGAATTAACAACTGAATCAGATCAATTGGAAGATTTGGATTTTTGTCGCAAATATATATTAAAATATGCACAAGCAGCTGAATATGAAGCTCAACTTAAATTAAATAATGACAAACTTATCTCAGTTTCGATTATGAAACTTAAACAGTTTAAACTTTGTATTTTCAGCGACAGCTTCTTAACATCCGATTGAAAGTCGATGAAAAGGACAACTCGAATTCACTTAGACAGCGTGGTCTGCCACCACCTAGAAAAAGGTCACGACGGGCTGTTGAATCTTCTGAGGTTTCTTTTAGATTTTCTCTATTTATGCTATCAATTTTGTTTAGAATCGAGTTCAGTCTGATGATGAATTTGATCCTTATTTGAAACGAACGGATGAGATTGAAGATATTTTTGCGAAGCAGCCCTCACCAGTTCCTGAACCTGCTCCAGAAGTTACTCTTATTGACTCTAATGATGATGATGAATATATTCAACCTTCGAATAATGTTAGTCAGGCAATTGCCATCCCAATAGCTTCAATAGGTTTTTATTTAAATTGTCCTATTCTATTTTTTTTAGACGGAATCAGTCCAAAACCTATGGGGCCAACTAGACGACAGCAACTCATACAAAGAATCTCGGGGAATACTTATGATACTGTGCCTCCTAACTACGTTTTTGAAACTCGAGGAAGAATTAGACAAAGAATCAAACAACCCAAAATTAAACATCCAAAACCAACTGCCGTAAAGAGTCGAATTCGTTTGGAACCCATTCAAAGACTCCAAAATATTCGTGAAAATACTTTTGCATGTTTGGAGGAAACATTAAGGTTTCTAAAAAAATTTTCTAATCAATTTATTCTTTTTATTTTTTAGCTCTTCTGCTTCTGATGTCGAGGACAGTGAACTTGAAGATACTTCTCCCAGCAGTAGCAATCAATCTAGTATTCAAATTTGTTCCAGTTCATCGAGTAGTATTCAATTTATTAAAATAAAAAGTTTGTGGAATTCTCAAAAAATTGAAATTCTTAATTTAATTTTCAGAAAGTACATCGGCTAGATCAACTTTGAGATCAAAGAATGGAATTAGATGCGAAAAGAGCGTTCATTATACTGAAGATACCGTGTTTCCTAATGTCTTCCAAGCTGTATTTTATTTAATTTTGATACTCAAATATTTTTATTTTTTTGTAGACAAGTCCAGCTTTTCTTAAGCATAAGACGGTTACATTAACTGGTCAAACAAAGAGAGTTTTTACTAAGGTAAAATTTAAATATTTTGTAACTAATCTTTTGCAAATTTTTAGACTCATCGCATTCTATCGTCGAGAGAAAATGCCCCTGCTGTCGCAAGTGGATCATCCACCCTTTACAAGAAAGTCCCAAGCTCAGATTTTCCCATAAAAATTTCAAGGGTATTTGATATTTTTTATATTTTTATTTAACCCTCTATCCTTTCAGAGAGACAATCCTTTAATAAAGAAAGCACAAGAGATTGCCGAATTAAAAGAGACTATTCGAAAAGAATTTATGGAGCTTTTAACTAAATTCTTTAGTTTTAAATATCGTGTTTCTCGACTGTTTATTGTTGATTCTATAATGGAACCTCTAGATGAAGATGTTTTTAAGAATATGACCGTTTTCTCTATGGGTTATCCTCGTATGCCAGAGTAATTTATTTTATAAATACTTAAAAAGATTTTTCTATTTTTAGATGGTTTATGTATGCTTTAGATCGTTGGTGGCAAGATGGTGGCCAAAAACATTTTTATTTTAGTAAAGGTGAATGGTTTATTTTGTTAAGGTTGTTGAGATTCTTCTGTTGCAGAATTTTCTTTTAAAAACTGATTAGAATGGGAGGGTTTGATAAGGTGTGTAAGAAGGGAACTGAGGTGGCTCATGTTAAATTGTGTGGGAAAAAATATTCGGGGCAGTTTCGGATTGAAAGAATTTCAGTTTTTTGGGTAACCTGACCCATTTCATTTAATATTTATGTACGGCTTCACACCCCAAATACCTATATTCATATCCAAATATATATTTACCCAACTTTAGTTTCTATCTTACTTGGAATGGATTTAAATATTTACTATGCTGACCCAGAGGCTAAGCAAGAAGAAGTAGTTATAAATTTTCTGAAAAGTTTACATGCTTGGTTTGATGATAAAATGAAAAAAGTTCAAAGTGATCTTCGATTTAATTTGGAAAGAAATGATCAAACAGTCGAAGTAATAAAGAATGTTGAGGATCTTCAGGGAAACCCACTTCAAGTATCTCAATATCCACTTCGCTTATCGCATGTGCCATATTTTGTTGTTATTACTGTGCCTGAAATTGGAGATTGGGAAGTTTTCTTCCAAGGATTAAATGATCGTTTACGTCAATTTGTTAGCGAAAAGTAATTTTAAAATTTTTTTGGTAATATTGAACTGGACAGACCTTTTTTTTCTTCCAATCTTCCCCCTATATTTTTGCAAAATGGTCAGACTTTATCCCTCCCATCCAAATTGCTTTTCTAATTTTTGCCTACAATCAAACAAAAAGGATAATTTCTGATGTTCTATTTCCCATTTTTCCTCACTAATTTTTTCGTATATTTTGGATGGAAAAAAGTAAAAAGTCTGTTCATTTTACAAAAATCTAGGGGAAAAATTGGGTAGGGAAAAAAGGGTCTAACCGGTTCAATATTACCAATTTTTAAATTGTTATTTAATTTTATATTTTTTAAGTAAAAGAACTTTTACTTTACTTGACTGGGCAAATATTTTAAAGAAAATGAAGCCTGATGATGTTTCAACAGTGGAAAAGAGAACAGCAGTTTTAATTAGGGAAATGCATCTTGAACATGGTGTGTTATATCATTGATTCGAAAAAAAACTTAAAATTCCCCCTTTGTTTATTTCTATCTTCTATTTATGTTTTGGTCTCTTCATTTCTTTCAAAATTTCATTTAATATTTATGTTTAATTTTTTAGTATATTAAGTAACCATAAATAAATTGAAAAAGTATTTTTGTAATCAATTTTTAAACTTCCATTTTGGACTTTCCTACGATTTTTTTAATAAATAAGCAAATTTTATTTTAATTTTTTTGCAAAATTGTATGTATCTATTGATATATTTTTTAATTTTTTAAAGAAATTTTTAAGAATATTATTTTCTGCTTTATACAATAATCGCCTTGGCCAAGATGGCAAAGAAGCAGTATGACCTTCTCTTTAAATTATTGCTTATTGGTGATAGTGGAGTGGGAAAGACTTGTATTTTATACAGGTTATTTTAATTTTAATATTTGACTTGTTTTTTTTCCTTTGGTTGATAGACAATAGCGATCGAGATGGTTGAAAGGTTGGGGCCTGTTCCTGAACTCTGGGTTTGATCTATTGACCTGGGCCGGATCCTGGGCCTATAGTCCAGGAAAAACCCAGGCTCTGGAAAAGCCCAGGAAGGTCAAAAAATGCCTGGGCCTGGACTCTGTGTACAGGAAAATTCAGGCTTTGGTCCAGACCCAGCTCGATCACTATTGGACAATGGTTTTTCTAAAGTCTAAAACGTGACATTTAAAACGTTTCCCTTTTTAAGATTCAGTGACGATGCTTTTAATACCACATTCATCTCCACAATTGGCATTGACTTTAAGATAAAAACGATTGAGCTTAGAGGAAAGAAGATCAAACTACAAATATGGTAAAATATTGACTTGTATTATCCACATAAATTAACAATTTAAAGGGACACAGCCGGGCAGGAACGTTTTCACACCATAACAACTTCTTACTACCGCGGCGCTATGGGCATTATGATGGTAATTTTATAAATTTTGGGTTTAGCATTTTAAAATTGACAGTCCTTCTAGTTATTTTATCCTTCTATTTCTATTATTTATTTGTTCAGCCATACTAAAGTACTGGCAATGAATGGGGAGAGGGAGATAATAGAGTGTTATGGGTTGGATTACTTTTTGATAAGCTTTAAATACTTTATGAGACTGAAATTCAATTTTAATTTAAAGGTTTATGACATCACTAATACAAGGAGCTTTGACAATATTTCCAAGTGGCTTCGACACATTGATGAGGTTATTAATATTATTATACATATGAATCCCCGATTTTATTTAAGCATGCCTCCGAAGATGTTGTAAAGATGTTACTAGGAAATAAGTGCGATATGTCTGATCGGCGGGTAGTCTCCAAAGAGCGTGGTGAGAAGATTGCCTCAGACCATGGAATTAATTTTATGGAAACTTCTGCCAAGGCTAATATTAATGTTGACAAGGCTTTCCATGAGCTGGCTGAAGCAATTTTGTGCAAGGTTTTTTTCTTTGTTTTTATTGTACACATTTCAATAATTCAGATGCCAGAAAGGAATTCGGCCACTGGCGATCAGCTCAGAGTCCGTCCAATGCATCAGTTTAACAGTGGAGGGTCTTCAAAAACTTCCTGCTGTTATCCTTGAAGTACTCTAAAGAACTTTTGTGCCGATCCCAAATTTAAAAGAATGCACGTGTTCCCCCTTATAATGATAAAACCGTGCACTATAACGACAAACATGCACTTCCATATAAAATATTATAAAATGATTAAGCCAATTGCATTTCCTTTTATCTATTATTAATAATATTTGACTTGATATTTTTATAAATAAATTTTTGATTTGTAATTAAATTACAAATTTTTTTATCTTTGTATTAAATCTTTAATGTTTTTAAATTTCCATAAATAGTTGGGAAAATGTCAGACGATAACGACTCTTCGGAGGAGGCGGATGGGCCGTTAAAAATTCTTAAAGCTCAACAGAATAAGGAACGAAAAGAAATGAGAGGTTTTTTGGAATTAATTTAGAATTTTTAATTTAAATTTTTAAGCAAAAATAACAGCCTTAAAACATGCAATTCCCAAGAACAACGTTAAGAAGAAGAAGGAAGTAATGCAACAAGTAGAGCAAATGGAAAATGAATTAAAGAAGCGACATGATGAGCAATTACTTGAGTTAGAGAAGGGTAGTGAGGATGTGAAAATTAATGAAGATGAAAAAACTGAAGAAACAAATCAAGATTCTGCTGTTGATTCTGTTACTAGCTTCTTTAAAGAAATCAAATTAAGCAAATCTCAACAGAAAAAGGTAAATATTATTAGTAAAGTAATCTGCGCGGCTAGGACGTTGGGCTCCTTTGATTCGGCGAACCCAATCAACGGAACGCGCCCGCCGAATTTAAACCTTTCCCGTTAAAAGTATTAAAATAGATTAATAAATAAATACAAACTAAATGAGCCAGCCGTGGAGAGAACCTGGCCGAATCAAGAGTAAACTGAACGGAGGCCTTTTGGCCTATGTCCTCTCCCCTTTTATTGAGTAAAATTAGGGCGGGGTAAATGATAATTTAATGAGCCGGTTGAGACATTGAGATTTGACAGGAAAGCAAACGTAAAGAACAAGAAGCTAAGCGATTGGAAGCTTCTCAAAAAGATCAAGAAAGTGCAGTCTATAGCAAAAGCTACAAAGAAAATGAAGCCATCAAGCAGCTTCTTAAGCTTCGTGATCTTAAATTGAAAGATATTCCCCCAGATGGTGATTGTCTTTACAGAGCTATTTCACATCAATATTTTATATTGAAAGGAATAAAGGTTTGGATTTTATAATTTAAAGCTTAATTATTTTTATTTAGCACACAGCAGAGGATTTAAGAATTATGGCAGCCAAATATATTAAGTAATTTTTAAAATTATTTCTTAAAATTATTAAATTTAAAAACTTGATGTTTGGTGTAGTGGTTGTATGTTAGGCTTGGGTATAAAAGGGGTCGCGGGTTCGAGATTCCCCCCCCCCCCACTTGGGGGAAATTGATTTTTATGTCATTTAATGATTTTTGTTAAGAAAGAACAAAAAAGAATTTCTTGGCTATTTAATTAATTCTGAAGGTAATTTGGTTGATGACGAGTCTTTTGATGATTATTATTATAAAGTAAAACATATGTGCTCTAAAGGAGGTGACTGGGGAGGAGAACCGGAGGTTTTTTCCTTAGGAATTTTTTTTTCAAATATTTTTTTAAATTAGATTCGTGCATTAAGTGAACTTTTAAATGTTTGTATTCAAGTATTAAATGCCGACGGGACAATTAACAAATTTGGTGATGATGATTCAGAATCTTTACTTTTGACTTACCATAGGCATGCATATTCTCTTGGAGAACATTATAATTCGACTGAACCGTCATCTGTTTCTGAATTTGATGAATTTGAAATAAATAAATTTTAAAAAATTTTTGCTTGATTTTTAAAAGCAATAAAGAATTTTTATTGATTTTATTTTAATTTTTTTAAAGTTTGAAGAAACTTTGAAATATTTTAAAAATTAAATTTTATTTTTTAAAATAATTTTTTTAGAAATTTAGAAATAAAAATGGTTGGAGTTGTTGATGCTTTTTCTAAATTATATACTGATTATCAAAAAACAACGCCTAAACGCTTAAAAATAATTGATGCTTATATGTTCTATATTTTAATTACAGGCGTTTTGCAATTTGTTTATTGCTTGTTGGTTGGGACTTTTCCTTTTAATGCTTTTTTGGCTGGATTTATTTCTTGTGTTGCTAGTTTTGTGCTTGCTGGTATTTTTTAAAATATTTAAACTTAAAAATATTTTAATGGGACGCTAGGTAAGACTTGTAAAGTAAGGCAGCTTTAAACAAAGTTGTTTTGATTTTGTTTTATCCTGTAGACCCTGTGATTACTAATTTTTAAGTTATTCTGAGTGAGAAATTTTTGGAATGATTAATCAGCTCTTGATCAAATTATATATGAAATCATATAATAAACTAAAATCGTTTACTTTTTAGCCAATCTTCGCATTCAAGTTAACCCAGAAAATAAACACGAGTTTCAACATATTAGCCCTGAACGTGCATTCGCTGACTTTATATTTGCCCACGTTGTTCTTCATCTTGTCGTATTTAATTTTATGGGATAAAGAAAAAAAAGGAATTTTGTGAATTATATTTAAAAATGTTAATTTTATGTAAATTATATAATAAATTTGTTGAATAAAATATTTAAATAAAATTTTTTTTAATTATTTTGTTTTCATTTCAATTAAATATTTTTTTTAATTTTAATTTTTTTTTTAAATCTTTTTTTAATTTAAAGCTTTAAAATATGTGGTCATTTATTAGATCGTTATTTCGTCCAATTTTCAATTTCTTTTCTCGTTTGTGTCGACGAATTCTTAAAATGTTTACACGCAAACAAACCATTGAGGACATTGTATGGTTTTATTTAAGATTATCTAGTCTATAAATTTTTTTTTTAGATTTTGAAAGAGGCTACTCGTGCTTCTAGAAATCGTCGAATTGAAAAAATGCTTAGAGAATTCCCGAATGAATTAGTTCAGTCAATGGCGTGGGACACTGGTGACGAAACTGAAGCTGCTGAAGCAATACTTGAAGAGTCTGTTATGGAAGATGAGAAACGTCATGACCTGTCTAAGACGTTGGCCCGTTCAATGCGCCAAATTAAAGGATACCAAAAGCTAATTCAAGAAGTTTGTTTTTAATTTTTTAAATATTTTCCTATTTTTGGGTTTGCTGATTATTTTCTGTGACCAACCATTAACTACATAATTTAGCGTTTTTGTTTTCATAAATTTTTAGAATTCAAAGGGTCAACAGAACACCCAAATATATTACAAAAACCTAAAGGATGTTCACAACCCATATCAAGGGCGTAGCCAGGGGGCTTCTGGGGCTAAAGCCCCCCCCCCCCCGAAATGGGGAAAGGGGGAAAAATTTGAGGAGGGGATTGAGCAAAAAAGTGAATTTTTTTCGCCTATGACCGTCCAAATTCAAAAAATTTACGCCTGCGGCCTGAAAATGGAAGAAATCTGGCCTCTTGACCTCCAATTTTCAAAAAATTTTCGCCTGCGGCGCTCAAAAAGTGAATTCTTTTGGCCTACGGCCTTCTAAAATTTTCAAAATTTTCGCCTGCGGCGCTGAAATAATAAAAATATAGTTCAAAAAAAATTTGCGTGAGGAACGCCAGAGTAAACGCCAAAATTTTGGCGCATACCCAATTTTAGCCCCCACTGAAATCGACCCCCTGGCTACGCCCTTGACCCATATATTCTTTTTAATTTTTATAGGTTGAGGAGCGACGACTTGAAATTTATTGCAGTAAAATCGAGGAACACGAGAAGGAATTGTTGCGTTTATGGGCTTTGTTGAAACCAGATGAGCCATTGACTGATCGTATCTCCAACCAATGGCAAGATATTGGCTTTCAAGGGGATGACCCAGCTGTGAGTTTTTGTAAATATTTCTGAATAAAAAAATATTTTTTAAGACTGACTTTCGAGGAATGGGAATGCTTGGTTTAGACCAGTTGGTATTTTTTGCTCAATTTGATGTGGAAAACTGCCGTCGTGTTCTTTCTCTTTCGTTGCATCCCGTTTATGGGTATATATTTTTAAATTACTGTTTAGCCTTACTATAAGTTGCCCTTAATACTTCTCAATTTAGGATAGGTTTCTTTAAATTTGGGCTATGGGATAGGTCCGTAGCACATCAAATTTTATATAACTCCTTTTTTCGTGTTTTCAATCCTCTAGATTCTTTTGTATTCCATGTCCAAGTCTTATTAAAAATTTGTTTTTAAAAACCAGTTTTCCATTCGCCATCTGTGGTATAACAATCACAGCACTTTGTAAAGAATTACTTTTTGATGATATGCTTAAAAATCATTTTTACAATGTTTTGGAGCAACCTCCACTCAAAATGGATCATTTTCATCAAGTTTATTGTAAATTAAAAAAATATTTTTTAAATTAAAATTTTTTTAAATTTTAGGCTGTGTTTTTAGACTTTTTGGAGATTATTGGGAGTATGAAAAGCCAGAATCGGTGATGCAATTTAATTTGGTTAAGAGACGTTTTGTTAAATTAATGGAGAAATATTTGAATAATTCTGAAGCAAATTTAATTGTTGCAAAAATTGAGGACTTTAATTTGGAAGAAGACAGTTAATTGAAAAATGAGAAGAGAGAAATAACGGGTTTTTGGTGACTACAAACGAAAATACTAAAATAAATAAATACTTATCTGTCTTTAAAGTATTTTTCATCAAGATATTTTAAATTATACGAGGAATTTAATTTATTTTAAGTTTTAATTTGATTATTTTTATTTTTCAATCTCAATTATATGTCTTTTTTGTGTACTTATCTATATACGCCCACAAACTAAGTGCCGTCCGACTTTAGTTATAACCCGACAAATGTGAAAAACTTCAAATAACTGGGCTTATCGGTTTATAACTTTTTAATCAGTGATCAGACTTGATCTATCCTATTGGAAAAATATACAGCTTATCGAGGGCTTTCGATGGTATAAAGTTTATTTGGATTGAATCAAGTATCAAAAAGTTAAAGCCGATCAAATTTGGCTGACACTCAGTTTGTAGGTGTATAACCGATAAGTACTCTTTTTTGTTTTAAATTTCTGTTTTGTAACAATGACAGAATAAAATTTAAATTACTTTAATGTAATTTTCTAAAAATTTCTAAAATATAAATTAGGTAATTAAAATATTTTCTAATTAATGACCGCTACTTAACTAGGGAATAAAATAATTTACTAGCATTCCTCTTTATTTTCTTCAATTGTTTCCCCACTCATACCTAATCTTTTCAATAAATTCAAGTCATGTTCAGGTGTTGGATTAGCAGCTGTTAATAATTTTTCTCCATAAAAGAGAGAATTAGCTCCAGCTAGAAAACAAAGAGCCTTAAAAATGGAAATTTAAATTTTACTTTTTTGTCGAAAAAAACTTGTAGTTCGTCTCCCATTTGTTCTCTACCCGCTGAAAGTCTAATATATGCTTTTGGCATTAATAAACGTGCAGTTGCTATTGTTCTCACAAAATTGAATGAATCCAATTCTACAGCATTTGCCAAAGGTGTTCCAGGGATTTTAATTAATTTATTTATTGGAACTGATCTTTTAATTTAAAATTAAAGTTAGATACACAATCGAATCCTTATTTTTTGATACTTTGAGGTTGAAAAATCGTCTCTTATAATAGGGGGTATTTTAATTGGAGGTATCAATTAGGCATCTTCCCCAGTGGGGAAAATGCGGAAGTGGAACAGCTAAAAAGCGGAATTTTGAGGGAGACGAAAGTGATAGAGATTGGAGATCGAGATTTTTGAAAAGCCTGGGCCTGTGCCTGGACTCTGGGTACAGGACTGGACTCTGGGTACTCGGGCCAAAACTCGGGCCTTGGAGGTGTATTTACTATTGGGGGTATCTAAAATTGAGGTGTAATATTATATTTAAAAAAAATAAATTTTTTACTCAGGTGCAGGTTCCATATTAGCCAAAATAGTAAGCATATTAACTCTATCTTCATTAGTTTCTCCCATTCCTAAAATTCCTCCACAACAAACTTTAATTCCAGCAGAACGAACCCAAAAAAAATTTTTTTTGATTATTTAAATTAAAAACTTTCTCTAAAGTATCAATTCTGTCTTCAAATCGTCTTGTTGTAATAATTTTAGAATAAAATTCTTTTGAACAATCGATGTTATGGTTATAAAAATCGAGGCCTTAAAATAAATAATTAATTTTTAAATTGTATCTTTAATAATTTAATAAAAAGAATTAGTAAACGATTTACAATAGTTAAGAGGTAATTTACTCGTTAATTACTCATTATTCTAAATTAATAACCTTCAAAAAATTTTTTTATTCAAATCCCATCTTATTTTTTATCTATTTTTTCTATTTTTCTCCACTAATCTATTTATTTACATTTAATTTTTAAAAAATTTTATTTACCAGCTTGTTTAAGTTTTTCTGCTTGTTTATCATTTCTAATAAGTCCAAGTGTTGCACAAGTTTCTAATCCCAATTCTTTTACTTTTTCTATCATTTCACAAACTTTTTCTAAATCCCTATTGTTTGGTCCACGCCATGCAGCACCCTTTTAAAATAAAATATATATTTTTGCATAGAGTTAAATTATACACCTCATTAAATGATACACCCTTGGAGCTAAAAAATTGTACCTTATATTGAGGGGTTGAACAGAGGGGTATAGAGGGGATTTCATTGAGGGGTACTTTAGACACTTTCCTCCACCCAATGGCCAATCAAAATTAAAAAAAAACATCTCTTAAATTGAGGTTTATTGTCTGTATCTAAAAATGAGGTCCTAAATAATTAAATTTAAAAATTCTCTAACCATACAAAATCTTGTAGCACCATTTTCTTTTGCTATTTTAGCTGCTTTAATTACTCTTCTAAAAAATATTTTTAATTAATTTCCCTTTTAATTTTCTTTACTCCAAATCCATTAAAGGCTCCTTTTTAATGTCAGTTTTATAAAAACTCGATTGTGGACAATAAGAACAATTCTCTGGACAAGCACCAGTTTTAATACTTAAAAGAGCGCTAATTTGTATTTTACAAGGATTGTGATTTGTTGAATGAATTAATTGGGCTTCTAAAAATTTTTAAGAATTTTTAAGATTCAATTTAAATAAACCTTTAATTAAATTTGGAAAGGGCATTTTAAATATCTCAAAAGCTTCTTCAAAAGACCAAACTTTTTTAATTATTTTAACACCATTTTTATTAAATAAGGACATTTTTATTTTTTAAAATAAACTAAAAATAAATTTATTTAAATAATTTAGTTAATAAATAAGGTCAATATTTAAGTAATGAATATTAATTTAAATAAATGTTCTTATTTTTAATGATAAGAATTTTTATTATTTATTAAAAATAAATAGCGTGTTTTTTAATAATACTTTTACATCATCCTACAAATTAAAATTTTTATAAGTATTGGTTATTTTTATTTTTACTTTAAATTTCTATACCAAAATCTGTCAAATCGTGTAGAAAACAAGTTTATTGCACGTTCCACAACATGCATAACAGGGATGGACCATGTCTAGAAATGAATCCCATATCCCTCCCATCCATGTCCACCATATCGAGAAATGCTCATTGAATCGGGGGTTGAGTCTAAAAAAGTCCTAGTTTCGGTTTGGAACAGTAAAAAATTTGAGTTCAGATTAAATTTGAGAGAATGGATGTGCTGCCCCTATGAGAAATTAAAAAAAAATTTAAAATTAAAAAATTAAACTTTTAATTTTAATTTAAAAAAAAATTAAAATTAAAAGTTAACGAAACTGGGGAATTGGAAATATATATTTTATATTTTAATTTTGAAAAATTTGAAAACTTTAGAAATTTTGGAATTTTCATCCGTCTTTTTATGAAAAATATTTCTATGGAAAATGTCTTGGTTTCGGGTAACTTGGCCCACCCCTGATGCACAAATTAGAAAAGAATATACCGAAAAATAGAATGGTACCATAATATTTAAATTAATTTAAATTTTATTTTTTTCTATTCTTTTTTTAATTTTTGGAGTACAGCCAAAATTAGTAATTAATTCTCTCTTTATTTTTATTTACTTCCCAAATAGAAAGAAAGAAAGAATTTTGGACCCAAACCAAAAAATTTATTTTGTTGTAAAGTCTACCTACATAAATTCTCGTGAACTTCATTTGAACTAAATTAATTTTAAAAATTTATTTCTTTGACAAAAACTTTTTTTAATAAATTTATTTTAAATTAATTAACCAAAAATAATTTTTATTTTTTTATTTATTTAATAATTTAAATAAATTACCGGAAATCCCTCTCTTTAAAAAAAAGAGAGAATAATTAACAAAACATTTATGTAAGTAAATGTAAAAAATGAGCTTAAATTTAAGTTTGAAAAAATAATTCTTTTTTTTTATTTTTTAACGAAAAACGAGAGATTTTTTTTTAAATTTCTCATTTTACTTTAAAAATCAAAAATCTCTTTAGTTTTATAAAAGAATATTTTTTAAATTATTTCTTTTATATTTTACTAAAAAGAGAGGAATGAGAATTATGTAATTTAAAACATAAAATCTAAAGAATTAAAAAAAATTTCCCAAAATCTTATTTTAATTTCCGAGTTTCATCATCTTCGGCACTTCTACCTTTGATAAAAATTAAAAAGAGGGGAATGAGAAATGAATAAAAGAGAGGAAGGATCCCTATACTTTTATTACTCTATCAAGTATCTTTATTGTCTTAATAATTTTTATAATTATTTTTTTTAAATTTAATTTTTGATAAGAATTAAAAAAGATAGCAAGTAATTATGATAAAAAAATATTTTTTTTAATTTTTAAAATGTTTGTCACCCCTTTCATTATTTTTTTTTCTTGTCCATACCTCCTCTTTCTGTTTGCCTTTACTTAACTCGCAGTATCGCCCACTCATTTTTTTGTGAAAATGCAGATATAAGCTTGTTACTCGTTAGTGTATATTTAATTTTTCTTTTTTGTTACAATGAATATTTTCTAGAAAAAAATATTTTTTTCTCTACCCCCCCCCTTTTAACGGGTTTTTTATATTAAAATACATACTATTCTAACCATTTTTTCTCTTTTTTTAGTTACTAGGCATTTTCTTCTTTTCTTTTACGGCATTTCTGCCAGTCGATGGCTTTTATCTTTCCTTTCTTTTTTAAATTCCAAGTATTTTTCTATACATATATCTGTCAATATTTGTCAATACATCCATTTTATTCTCCGACCTAGGCATTGGCCAACCACATTTTTCCTTCCCTTTTCTTTTTCCCCAGTTTGTGTTTCATTCTCTCCTAAAGCTTTTTTGCCTTAAAGGCAAAACGAACATTTAATTTAAAATATTTTAATTTAAAAAAATTTAAGAATCGACAGAAATCGTCGATATGATTTCCATTAAAATAATATTGCCGGTCTTGTTGTCTTGTTTCCTCATCAATGACGCTTTTGGAAGTAAGATTTTCTTATAAATTATGACGTCATTTAAGGAATTACTGTTAAAATATGGGTAATTAAACGTAAATCCCGTTTGTGCCGTGTCTAGCCATTTATTTATATTCTGTAAATCATTATTTTATATTTTATCCACGGTGGTTCACGTTAGTAAACAGACAATATACTCAACAATTTCATAAGTTCAAGCTAGGTTACCCAGGCCCGAAACAAAGTGACGTCCCTTGACCTAAATAGGGACCAGTGGTTGGAAGCTCATACCAAAATTCATACTCCTACTTGTACGAGTACGAGGGAAAAATAAGGCCTGTGCGAAAGTACGAGTACGAGCAAATTTCAAAATTCCAACCACTGGTAGTGGGGGGGGGGGCGTCTCTACCATTTGACATTTTAGTAAGGATGAGGGAAAGGAATTTTACAAAAAAATCTAATAGGCCTCTTCTTCTGGAACAAACAAAAAGCCTCATCGGCAAATGACGAACTCTGGACTCGATATCATAACCAAAAAGCAATGGAAGAAAAAATGGAAGAAATAAATAAAAAATGTCCAAAGTATTTTAATCCAAGCATTTTAAAATAGGGTAATTTATTTTTAAGCGTTACTCGTCTCTACAGTGTCGGTAAAAGCGTTGAGGGAAGGCAATTAGCCGTTATTGAATTTTCATTGCATCCTGGACGTCATCAAACACGTAAAAAAATATTTTCTTTGAAAAAAATATTTAAAATATTTTAAATTAAAGTTAAACCAGAAGTTAAATATGTTGGAAATATGCATGGAAATGAAGCTATTGGAAGGGAACTTTTAATTCGTTTAGCTGATTATTTATGTGATGCTTGGAGAGGAGCTCAAAGACCGATTGTTGAATTATTAAATTCAACAAATATTCATATTATGCCGTCAATGAATCCTGATGGATTTGAATTGGCTTACAAAACTGTAAAAAATTACACAAACAGACCTCCATATAAGACACACCCAATAATAGATACACCTCTATTTTTGGATACATTAATTTTTTGTTGGTCATTGGGTGCTGAAGGCTGCTTAAGCAATACCCTCTATTTAGGATACCCCCATTATAAGATCCAATTTTTTTTAGCCTTAAGGGGTGTCTCTTATAATGCGGGGCTAAATGTTATTTACAAAAAGAAAATTTTTTTTAGAAACCAGAAGATCGTGGTTGGTTAACAGGAAGAGGAAATGCCCATGGTGTTGACTTAAACAGAAACTTTCCAGATTTAAATACTCTCTTTTACTTTATGGAATCAAAAAGTTGGCCCTTTTACGACCATTTATTAGAATTATTTCAAAATCCAAACCAACAACATTTTGAGCCAGAAGTCAGCTCTGTTGGGGAGTGGATACTCTCTTGGCCTTTTGTTATTTCTGCAAATTTGCACGAAGGGGATATGGTAGCTAATTACCCTTTTGATGAAAGTCGAGAATCTATGTCTTTAAGTGCTTATTCTAAATCACCTGATGATGCTACTTTTAGGTAGTTTAGATTTAAATAAAAGGGAAGTAAAATAAGTACTATGTAAGTATGGAATATTTTGTGTTATTGTGACTCCTATATTTAATAAAATTCTCGATATAACGAACTTTTTCTTCAGTCCCTCATCGTCCGTAATATCGAGATTTGACTGTATCTACTAGTCAAAAATATTTATATTTTACTTTTAATTAAATAATTCTTTATTCTCATAAAAGATATATTGCCGAAACATATGCAAAAGCACATGCACATATGGCTAAAAACGATCATGAGCCGTGCGATGGAACAGCACAAAATAATTTTGCCAGACAGGGAGGAATTACTAATGGAGCTAAATGGTATTCTGTTGCTGGTGGAATGCAGGATTTTAATTATTTGGCTACAAATGTAAAAATTGATAAAATTTGGGGACTTAGGAATATAAGGGTTTTAATAGAAGGGATCATTCCTGAATACCTATACCCTTCTCTTTTTTAAGAGAACTTAAGATCTCCTGGTTGATCTTAATACGAAAGCTTAGCCTCAGTCAGGAATTGAACCTGCAAAAACTTGTCAGTGTCAGTCTTGGCTATCGAAATTATGACATTACTTTCTCCCATAACCCACGCCTGTTTAAATGTTATCCAGTTTTATTTTCCCTTTCTTAACTACATCATCCATATACTGTCCCAAAATTTGGCATTTGAAGGATTTTACCTTTAATATTCTTTTAGGCCTTTGAAATAACATTAGAATTGGGATGTGAAAAAATGCCAAATCCCCAACAATTACCACAATTTTGGGCAGACAACAAAATATCTTTACTCGAATTTATTCGTCTTGCACATATGGGTATTAAAGGAATTGTTCAAGATTCAGAAACGGGTGAACCAATTCCAAATGCTGTTGTCTGGGTTAGAAATGTAACAAAAAATGGAGAAGAAAAAGGAAATGCAATTAAACATCCAGTTACTACATGTAAATATTTTTATTTAAATGGATGGAATTAATAGCCGTTATTTTTAATGGCTACGTGTAATGTTTAAGATCCCAGAGGTTTTCCGTGCACATGAAAAATAGAAGGGAAGACTTTTTATAGGTGGATTTTTATATGTGGCAATGAGACAGACTTTTCGGGTAAAAATACACCGGTTAATAGCTAGCAGGGATTGGCCAGGTCTAGAAAAATTATCGAATCGGGTTTAAAAAATTTTCTTCGGATCGGGTTTCGGATCTCGGGTTTTGGGTAATCCGGACCATCCCTGATAGCTGGAATACACAAGTAACTTTCCAACTAGACCTGCAATGAACGAGTAATCACTACTACTTCAGGCACTAACGCCTTTTTACTCATTTTCTTCCCACTTTTCCATATCCCTGTATCACCGTCCACTTTACATCTAAAAATTTATTTTAAGGGATTACTGGTGACTATTTCCGCCCTTTAATTGCTGGACATTACCAAATAGCTGTTGAGGCTGAAGGTTATGAAATTGGTGTTAGAGCTGTTAATTTAAGTTTAAATAATGTTAGTGAACGTCGTCCAGTTATTCTAAATTTTAAATTAAATCCAATTAAACAAAAAGAAGAGCAAGAATTAATTGTTACACCTGAGGAAAATGGAGAGGAAGCACAAGAATTGGAAAGTGAATTAGAACAAGAAAATGAAAATGAGGGAATGCTTACACCTGAACAAGTAAATGAAATGAAATTTTCTCGAGAAGTAGGGGGTAATTATTCTTGACTGAAAGGAGAGAATTTCTTGGATGGGTATTCAGTTCCGAATATTTTTCAGAAATCATCAAACATACGGATGTGAGAAAAAATAAAAAGAAGGGAGCATCCCTGTCTTCCTCGAGCTCACTTTACTGTAACTAAATGTAAAAATGTCATAGTAAGGCAATTCTGTATGTCAAGTCTGATAGATCGGGGTGAAAAGCAGACCCTAAACATTTTTTACTTCCAGAACTCAAAAAAATCTTTACTAATAATTTTTAATATTTTATTTAAAATATTTTTATTATTTATTTAGGCAGCAGAATTTATTCAACTTTTACGTTTGCAACAAATGGCTAGAGAACAACAACAACGTTTTTAAAAACGAAATGATTAGAAATAAGAATTTAAAAAATATTAAATATAAATTGATCTCTCATCCCCCCTTTTCTTAAAAAATAAACTTTAATTTTTTCCAACCTCAGAAGCCAAAAAATCAACAAAATTAACCGGTCATTAAATTAATTATATATTTTTACCGGTTTTTTAACAAAATTTTTAACAAAATCCTCCTTCTCTTTCCCTTTTTCTTGTAAATATATATATAATTATGTAATACATATGTTTCTCGAAGTTTTTTATATAAAAATTATTTTGACAAATTAATTTCGAATTAATTAAAATTGTACATGTTTTGAGTGAGAGAGAGTGAATAAAAGAAATGTTAATTAATCTTTAATATTTTTTAAAAATCAAAAACAAGTTAAATTATTAGAATTTAAACTTTGGTTTTGTATATTAAATTAAATAAATATATATCAAAGTTTTGCCAGAACAGAAAATTTTTTAAAATTATTTTTATAAATTAAATTAAATAAAAATATTTTTATCTACACACATTTTATTTTACTCAGGCCATTTATTTTTTTTCTTCATTACAATTAATCTAAACAAGAGATATAATCATCACATTTTTTCACCTTTTAATTTTTTTACAACAAAGAAAAAAATAAACTTTGATCTTTTTTATTTAAAATTAATTTTTTCAAATTAATTAAAAGTTTAATTCCGTGCAGGCATTGACTCTGCGACCTCTCTGCAATTGAGGGACTCTACCACCTCCAAACGCTGACCTCTTCCTATTCAGCGTTTTTAAAATAATCACCACGTACAGCTCTACCGAATAAGCCTACAAGAGCTCCGCTTCCACCTTCTCTTTTTTAATATATCTTAAACCCCTTCCCAGTCAGTGTTTTAGATGCTAATCAACAAAATACCCTTTTACAATAAAAAAATGTTTATCTCTAATGGAAAGGATACAAAAGAAAATAATTAAACAATAAAAATAATAATTAAATTATTTTAGAAAACAATGGGGAACTTATTATTAAATTAAAATAAATATTGTCAGCAAAATAAAAATTAAATATTTAGTAAGAGCGAAGTAAAAGTTTGATTCCGGGCAGGCTTCGATCCTGCGACCTCCTGACAGTTATTGCTAGGCGCTTTCGCTCACCAAATAAAGGAGCTCTACCACTGATCTACCGGGGCGCTGCTTTCATCTTCGCTTTTATTAGATATTAAACCCCCGCCTAGTGAGCTAGCATCCTTCTCTTCCTTACAATTTTAAAAAATCCTTTAAAAATAAAGAAAATATAGAAATTTATTTTTTTGAAAAACGCAATAATTAAATAAAATATCAGAATGCCAAACATTTTTGATCTCTGTAATTTTTCTTTTTCTCTTTTTTTAACATTTTTTACAGATATTTTTTCTTTCATTTTTTTTATAAAAATTTTATTTTAATTTTTTATTTTAAGCTTTAATAAAAAATTTTCTATTAAAAAATGGCAAAATCCGATTATTTCCCAAGGTACGGGGTTGAAAATTATTCTTTTGTTACTTCTTATGAACTTTCATTTGATATGAATTCTTCAACTGAATGGATGCGAAGAAATTGGATTCATTCAATTACTTTATCTGTTATTTATATTTTTGGCATTTTTGGTGGACAAAAAGTAAAATTTATTAAATTTTTAATTAAATATTTTAAAATATCCTTTCTCTACTTTTCTTGTTTTAATGTAAAAAAATCGGATTTTTTCGAGTTCTTTTTGGTTTTAAGGACAAATAGGTTATTCGTAAGAGCTTAGCGAGTTAAGTTGAATTACACTTTAGACAATGAACTTTTAACAGCAGGCCCGTAGCCAGGATTTTTTTTCGGGGGGGACAAGAGGGGAAAATTTTTTTGCGCCCAATTTTTGGCGCCGAAGGCGCCAAAAATTTTTATTTTCAGCGCCGCAGGCGAAAATTTTGAGAATTTTAGAAGGCCGTAGGCCAAAAAAATTCACTTTTTCAGCGCCGCAGGCGAAAATTTTTTGAATTTTGGAGCTCAAGAAGCCAGATTTCTTCTATTTTCAGCGCCGCAGGCGAAAATTTTTTGAATTTCAGAGGCCGTAGGCCAAAAAAATTCACTTTTCTCCCCCAAACCCTTCCGCAAAATTTTTCCATTTCCCCATTTCGGGGGGGGGGGGGGAATTCCCCCCCCTTCCCCCCCCTGGCTACGGGCCTGTTTAACAGTTTTCAGTGTCGTTCAACTTGAGCTTTCTCGAATGACATAAACTTGAAGTTGAAATTTTTTCCAAAGGAATAATTTTTTTCTTAAATACGATTTAAAATAAGAGAATCTTTTTGAGAATGAATAAAAATAAAGGAAAAATATTTTTTATTTTTTAAATAATCTTCTTTATTTAAAGTTAATGATCAATCGAAAACCTTTTGTTTTGGATTATGCCCTTTTTTGGTGGAATATATTTTTGGCAACATTTTCTGCTGTTGGGGCTGCTAGAATGTTACCAGAACTTTTTTGGTTTTTTTCAAAAATTAATTTAAAAAAATTTTCAAAAAAAGGTCTGTCAATTCAAATTCTTTTTTCTATTCAATTTGTATTGGTTCTTATGCCCAAGGAATTAGTGGATATTGGGGGGATAAATTTGCAATGTCTAAGGTTTTCTTAAATTGAAAAAATAATTTTTGTTTATTTTTAAAGGTTATTGAATTTGCCGATACTGCTTTTATTGTTTTACGTAAAAAACCTTTAATCTTTCTTCATTGGTATCATCATGTTACGGTTTGGAAATTTTTAATTATTTAAATAGTTGGGGGAAGGGTTTTAAGTAGAGATCGAGATTTTTGAAGCTTGTTCCTGGGTCCAGGAAAAACCCAGTATGCTCAAAAAATGCCTGGACTCTGGGTACAGGAAAAACCCAGGCCTTGGTCCAGACCCAGCTCGATCTCTAGTTTTAAGATTAAATTTAAGATAGGTATATGCCGGAATAGAATTTTGACTAAAAATTTTTCGCAGAATTTTAATTTTTGCAAAAGTCTAATCCCCCAATTTCAAATAAATTTTATTTAAAACAATGAGCAAAAAACCTAAGAAAAATTAGAAGAAACTTGGGAAAATTTAGAAATTTTCAACACCTTTTTAGTGTTAGTGTTCAAAAAAATTTTTTTAAGTTCCAAATATTTTTACCTTTATTCAAAATCCATTTAATTTGTTGTGAATCTCTTTTTCTAGGTATTGATCTCAACTTGGATGATGTATAAAGATCACGCTGCTAGTGGTAGATGGTTTATTGCAATGAATTACGTTGTTCATTCTTTTATGTAAACATTTTCTTCTAAAAAAATTTAAAAAAACAAAAATTTAAAGGTATACTTATTATGCCCTAAGAGCTTTACAATATAAATTACCCAAATGGACTGCAATTTTTGTTACTCTTTTACAAATATCTCAAATGATTGTTGGATTAGCTATAAGTATTTATACGTTTAGGTTTGTTTGTTAATTTTTTTTTATCTTAAAAATTAGTATTTTTGTGTTGTTTATAAGGGGATTTTGAGGGTTTTTTAGGTTTGAAAATTTTTATATTTCTCTCGGATCCTTAAAATTTTTAATTCCACTGACAAAACAGAAATTAATCCAAATAGGATACTCAAACTCGATTTAAGACATGTCAGTTGATTTTCGGTTTCACCGATCTTTGATTGTGGTTTTCAGTTTGTGTAACTTACTTTGAGTAACCTTACTTTCATATCTGGAATGGGATGATTATTCGATAGCCGAATCCTGAACTTTTCTCAACCTGAAATCTTTGTACTCGTTCCGGACCTTTTTCGACCCAAAATTCGAAATCCAATCTGACCTTTCTCGTCCCGTCCCTGCTCCAAATAACACAATTACCAAAGAAAATCTTTATTTTTTTAAGATTAAAATCTGTTGGAATTGAATGTCAAAATACTTGGACTAATCTCTACATTTCTTTTTTAATTTATTTGAGTTATTTTTTGCTTTTTTGTAATTTCTTTTATCAAACTTATTTACGTTCTGGAAATCGTTATACAAAAATTGAAAAGAAATCAAAAGAAGTTTTAACTAATGGAAATGCTAATATTACTTCTGAAACTACTATTAGGTAAATTTGAAAAGAATTTTAATTTTTGAATAGGATTAAGAATAGGACAGTTTTTGTTGATTATAAGACCTCAAAATATTTTTTTTAATTTTGGTGGGAAGTTTGTAAAAATTGAATACTATTTTTATAGAAAATAGTTAAATACAAGTTAAGGTTGTTAATTAACAGTTATTAACCGGCAAGGGCGTAGCCAGTTAGTCGATTTCAGGAGGTTTTCCCCCCTGTTTTTCTTCTCTTCGCCCATTTCGGGGGGGGGGGCTTCAACCCCCTCACTCAGGCCCGTAGCCAGGATTTTTTTTCGGGGGGAGGGGGGGGGGACAAGAGGGGAAAATTTTTGTGCGCCCAATTTTTGGCGCCGAAGGCGCCAAAAATTTTTATTTTCAGCGCCGCAGGCAAAAATTTTGAGAATTTTAGAAGGCCGTAGGCCAAAAAAATTCACCTTTTCAGCGCCGCAGGCGAAAATTTTTTGAATTTTGGAGATCAAGAAGCCAGATTTCTTCTATTTTCAGCGCCGCAGGCGAAAATTTTTTGAATTTTGGAGATCAAGAAGCCAGATTTCTTCTATTTTCAGCGCCGCAGGCGAAAATTTTTTGAATTTCAGAGGCCGTAGACCAAAAAAATTCACTTTTCTCCCCCAAACCCTTCCGCAAAATTTTCCATTTCCCCATTTCGGGGGGGGGGGGGGGGGAATCCCCCCCCCTTCCCCCCCCCTGGCTACGGGCCTGCCCTCACTACGCATTTGTTAACCGGTATAAAAATATCAGTATTTGGTTATGATGACTGATTTAGATATCCAGTTCCAATTAACTAGTCAAAAACACCTGTTTAACCGACTGAAAACAATTTTTAGAAAATAATTTTAAAGAAATAAAAAATTATTTTCAATTTTTTAGTAGTGGAGAATTGATGGAACCAATAAAGAGCTAAAATAAAAGACGACAACAACAATTATTTAAATCCAAAATAAATTCAAAAAGAAGAAATGAAAGAAAGATAACCTTGAAAAAATTGACCTTCATCGGAAATAGTAATTAATTTTTTCTCTCCTTCCAGCACTTTAAAAGAATTTTTTTGTTTTGTTTTTTTAAAAATTAACTTTTTTTGAAATTATTTCTTTAACCGCGCCATATTAATTATATAAAAATATTTTTGGTTTCATCAAGCTTTAAATAATATTTTTTTAATTTGATGAACTAAAATACTTACGATGCGTTACTTAAACTTACGTTCACCCCTATCTTTTTACCTAACTCCATTTGGAATAGTCCAAAATTGCTTTGGCATTTTAACAATTATTTTTCAAATTATAATCAAATTTGTTATATTTTCGCGAAATTTTAAATAAATCTGACTATTCCGAGTTAGGTAAAAAATAGGGGTGAACGTAAGTTTATGTAACGCACTTTATATATAATTGAATATACTGCATAATCTCTCTCCCATTTAATTGTTTTTAAATATATTTTTGTTAGAAAAAATGTTGGCTATTAATTGGAAACAAAATTAAGAATAATTTAAGAGACAAGTTTAAGGAATAGGGAAAATGTTTGTAATTAAATGAAAATTATGAGGAGTATACTAGCAGTAAAGGGATTTCGAATAGAACAATTAGGATTTTTAATAAAAACAATTTAATATTTAACATAATTAATGATCGTTTTTTCTCAATATACAAAGCGCAATAAATAAACAAAAAACATTCTATCAATGAATTTTTGTAATCCTCGTTGTAACACTACAAGTCTCCAACGCTTCGTCAACTTTTGAATCTTCTCTCCATTGATCTACTGCTACTCGAGCTGTTCGTAATTTTTGAATTGTTTGCCTCTGAGGAAGTTCTGATGAAAATCAGAAGGTGTGAAGTCAGGTGAGTAGGCCAGATGAGACTAGAGGTCGGCAAAATCGCACTTCCGGGATCCCGAGTCGGGATTTTTTTCTTAACCGATGCCGGGACGGGATCCCGAGGGATAAATCCCGAATTTCAAAAATCCCGGAAATAATTATCCGGGATCCCGACCGGGATTCGGGATTTTTTTCAAGATAAAAAATTTAAAATTTTTATAAATAAAGTGCATCAAAATACTTCAATTTATATGTAAATAAAATTAAATTTGTAAAAATCTAATAGATTTAGAGGGATATCGGTGGATTAATCACTAGGTCCCTTGATAAAATCCCACTATATACTAATCCATCCACTTTATCTCCGATAATACCTCCAAATTTCTCCGTTTGCAGCGCCGCAGGCGAACATTTTGAGAATTTTGGAGCACATGAAGCCAGATTTCTTTCATTTCAGCGCCGCAGGCAAAAATTTTTAAAATTTCGAAGAAAATTTTCTCGTGTAAATATTTTCGAAATAGATGTCTTTAAATTCAAAAAAAATTATTTTGACATTTCATTAATTAAAATTATTAGTAAGAATGAGAAAAACACAGCATATTTTTTAGGACCCGGTTCTTCATGCATATATTTTTGTATAATTGACTTTTGGGGGGCAATTTTTAATAAAATAAATAAATTTAAAAAATAAATTCAATAATTTCAACAGAATTATTTTAAATGTTTTTTAAAAATAATTTATTATTAATTATTTTAATTTTTGTACTCTTGTTAGGTAATAATTTTTTAAATAAAATAAAAATAAATATTAAGGAATAGATTCAACAAAAACAAAATTTAAGAGAATTATACCAAATGGTAATGATTGGGATACTTTAGAAGGAAAAGAAATTGGGGAAGTAAAAGAAGGGGAAAAACCAGATAGAAATGATTTTGAAGAATTGCCAATATCAACAATGAATGAGGGGAAGATTTTGGGTAATACTTTGGAAGTCGCCCCCTCTCCTTTTTTCCCCATTTCCCTAACCATTATGAGCTTTTCTTGTTAAATATATAATTTATTATATATATTTTTCAAAGCGCTCTTCAAGCTGGGTCGAATTATACCATAATCGGTTAGATTTAATCATTCTTGCCAAAATCGATGGAAAACCTTTGTCCTGTTTCAAAAGATTAAAAAGGCTTATGCCTTTGTTGACTTAAGTCTGATCTCGTTGATTTTAGTGTCATTCGACTATACTTGAAGAGCCGAGTACATAATTTGCCATTAGATAAGAAAAGAGGAAAGAAGGCGACTTCCAAATTATTAACAGATTTTGAAATGGAAGGAGAGTCTTCATCTAACAATTGGTCAAAATCTGTTTGTGAATTTGTTGGAAATTTTAAAGAAAAAATTAAAATAAAATTCCAAAATGTTTTGGAAAAGAAAATTTCGCCAATTAAATATTTGAAAGGGGCAATATTTTGTATTTTAATAATTACTGCTCCATGTCCAGTTGATAAAGTTTATTTAAAACCAAAATATAATAATTTAACTAAAAATGGGATGATGCCAAAATCTTTTGGTGAAGTTTTAAAAGGTTTTCCAAAAACTTTGCAACTTCTTAAAGGTTTATACAAATTATTTTTATTATAATCAAAAGAACTATTGATTATAGCTACTAGAGCTGTCCGAGACTCTTGGTCTTGATTCCAAGACTTTTTTTTGGGGGTTTTTCGGTCTTGGTCTTGGGGTAAAGTCTTGGTCTCGGTCTCGACTTTTTCTGGCTTGAAAAAATTAAACCTTTTCAGATTCGTTATTTTATTTCCAAAATGGAAAAAATCTGGCTCATTGGCTGTCCAAAATGAAAAAGTAAGAAATCATTCTTATTACTCCCCAAATCACTGATATCCCCACTAGTGATGTTCGAGAGTCTAGGTCTCGACTCTCGAGTCGATAAATCTCTCGGGTTTTTTGGGCTCTCGGTCTCGACTCTCGGGGTTTTTTAACTCTCGAACATCACTAATCCCCACACCGAAATTTTTAACGAACCGAACCGAAACTCGATCCGAAGAAAATTTTAAAAACTTACCCGACTATTTTATAAACCCGAAAACCGACCTGAGATTCAAAGTGTTGAGACGGAGCCTCGGATTTGATCATTGTTTGTGTCGGAGAATAAAACGTTAAGTTTTCATTATTATTCCACCAAAATTCCTCTGAATCCTCTCAAATCTACCAAAATCCCACAAAATCTGCCTATAGCCCTGTAATTTTCACTATACTTCTAATAAATTTTTCATAATTATAGTTCCTCGTGTCTAAGGTACGAAAAATAAGCCAAAAATTTGCACTAGTGGACCAATAAATTGTCTTGAGTATTGTTAATTTTTGGTCTTGAGTCTTGGAAAATTTTCGGTCTCGGACAGCTCTAATAGCTACTATTTCTCCCTTAGCTAATGCAAAAAGTCTGGAGTGCTGGGTATGGCTCTGGGAGTTAAGATTTTGAAATGCGAGCCGACAAAGGTTTAGGGTTCCCCCTTTTTTCCACAAGCTTTTACATTTATGTACAAAATAGTCAGACTTTCTTCCTATAGAACCTTAAACCTATGTTTACTCTTTTGCACTAACTGAAGGAGAAATAGCTTTGCTTTACCCAGCTTTGCTTTACTAAATTTAAAAATTTATATTTTTAGATTCACATACTACAGGGTGCGGAAAATTAGCGACCGCTTTTGTTTTCCCCATAACTTTTTCCATTTTTAACGAAAGTCGATAATTATTTTTTCCTGGATTCTTGACACTCTAAGAATTTTTCTGATACTAAAAGATTTTTAATCCTATTCGAATGGCGTCAAAATCGGGCGGCTATAAATTTTGGCAAATATAGATTTTTAGGTGAAATTTTCAAAAATGGGATTACAAGCTATTTCGATGCTCCTTAACGAGCCGAATTGAGTGGTACTAAAATCACTCAGATTGAATGATTTCGAACGGTTATGATCAGTTAAATCTTCGCATGAAAAAATGTTTTTAAATTTTTTAGTGTACGGACCCGTCTTTCTTTGTTATTAGCGGACCAAATTATTATTTGGTATCAAAACAATTTTTTAGAGTGTCGGGAATCCAGGAAAAAATTTTCATTCAAAATGAAAAAAGTTATAGCTAAAAGAAAAGCAGCCGGTAATCTGCCGCACCTTGTAGAATGAATCCACATTTGGTTAAACCAATACCGGAAATTGAACAAGCAAAAAAATGTAAATATATTAAGGCTGAAGGGGAATATGAATGTATTTATGAGATTGAATTAATTGAGGATAATTATGAAATTAATTTATTAAAAGAAAATAATGGAGAAATGATAAATTTGGGAAAAAAATTGTGAAGAAGAAGGAAATTGTAAAAGAACATTTAAATATGTTAAAAATTAAAATAAAAAATTTGAAAAGAAAGAAAAATTAAAATCATTAAAGTTGAAAAATTAGACAAAAAATTTTTTTAATTTTTAGTAAATTACACAATAGAGGACAAAAAATGATGGAATATTTTTTGAGATTTGTCGCTATTCCTTTGCTCACCACTATATTTGATTAAAGAAAATTATTTAAATTTATTATTATTTTTTTATTTATTTTTTATTTAGTAGACCTTCCCCTATATCTTTAAATAGCAGCTCAATGAAATTATTAGGTAAATTTTGATTTTATTAATTGCAAGACACTTACAACTAGAGATCGGTCTGGGACAGGACCCAGGCCTGGGTTTTTCCGGTACCCAAAGTCCAGGCCCATGCATTTTTTGACCTTCCTGGATTATTTCCTGGACTACAGGCCCAGGATCCGATCCAGATCAACAAATCAAACTCCAGAGTCCAGGAACAGGTCCAGGCTTTTCAAAAATTCCGATCTCTACTTACAACTATGGGAAGCTAACAATAAGTTAAATATTTTTAAAATTTTCGAATAAATAATTTAAATTTTTAAATAATAATTAAAAAAAAAATTTATATATAAAATCTCATTTATCAAAAAAATATAAATTTTTTTTCATACAAAAGAAGAGGGAGAAAAAGAAATATTTTAAAAAATAATTTTTGAGATCATTTTCTAATTAAAAAATTTTTTTTTTCTTTCTTTTCTCTAGCCTGCCCAGCCATTTTTCTTTTTTTTCAAATAAAAAAACAAATTTATTCTTTAAATTTTTGTTTATTCTCCCGATCGCCTTTTTCTCATTAAACATTGAATTGGTGAATAAAAGCAAGGTCGCATTCGCTTGTATTGTCGGCCCATTCGACCAGTACCAAATTCATCAGCCAATAAATGACGCATTTGGCGCCGAGGAATTTCCTTTTTTTGAAAAATAATTTTTTGAACTCAATAAAATTTTCTTTTTACTTTTTCTGCTGAATTTTGATTTTCTGTTTTTGTCTCCAAATCGTTGTCATTTTGCTCTCCTTCAATTATTACCATTTTTGGCTCTTCACTTACAGTATTTACATGCCCAGAATCGCCAATTCGGGAAGGATGCCTTTTAAAAATAAATTATGTTTTTAATTACTGGATAATCGAATCTGACTTTTAGATACAACATTGAGGACTGAGAAAATCAGTGTTCTTATAACAAAGGATATATTGAATAGGGAGTATCACCTAAACAGCTTACTTACCTAGTCTTTGGGTATAAAAAAAGGAGAGTTTGTTTATATTTTAATTAATTATTTTCAATAAAACTTACTGAAATCCAAATAAATTATGGCTTAAATATCCGCTAGGCATAAAAAGTTGTTGTGAATAATAAGCGGATACTTGTTGGCCCCATTGGAAGGAAATGGAAAACAGCAAAATTGCCAAAATAGAAGGCGAAAAATAAAATGGAAATGAAGACTTTCTGCGCATTTTTATTATTTTATGAAGTAGAGAATTAATTGAATTTTGAATTAATATTAAGGAAATCCCTTAAAATTAAAAGAAATATATATTTAAATTATTTGCTATATCGGGCAAAAAATTAATAGTACAACTGAGTTTATTATTGTTCATATTCCTATAAGTTTAATTTACTCTCTCGACTAATCTGACATTTACTTTGTATGTTGTTGAATTTTGTTGAATTTTCACCTAAACAGGAAATGGAAAACAGCAAAATTGCCAAAATAGAAGGCGAAAAATAAACTGGAAATGAAGATATCGGGCAAAAAATTAATAGTAAAACTGAGTTTATTATTTATTTAAATTATTTGCTATATTCGTTTAAGTAAATCCCATGTTTTCAAAAAAATTCTTTGTAAAGCTGTTTGAAGGTTTATAAATTAACACTAGGTCCGAGTATTTTTATTTATTTTTTATTTACTCGATTGCTCGGGTTTTTTTCGTCTTTACTCGGCTCTGAACTCGGGATCCTAATACTTGTGGTGGATCCTAATTACAGACTGTGTAAACCGATTGGGTTTTTCCCTAATTACTCGGTACTCGACGTACTCTACTTTTTTATAGACAGGGGTATTCATTTGTGTATTTTGATTTATAAACTGCTTAGAATTTTTTTAAAATTTTCTAAACAACAAATAATCGTGACTTTTATTTCCGATTTTTTAAATAAAATATTCTTAATGTACTGAAAAAATGACTTTAGAAAAAAAGGAAATTTTCGATAACATCTCGTGCCAACCAAAAAAAGGGAGAAAAAGAAAGAGATGGCACTCAATTGTTGAAAAAAAAATTTTTCCCATCATCATCTATTTAGATTTTAAAATTTAAAGTTGAAAGTATGTAGATGTAGACTAGTCCCCTTTTAAATTGTTTTCCCAAGAGGATTTTATCAAGTGTTTTTGTTGAACATGTTAATTTTGAAATATATAAAGTATTATATCAAACCATGAAAAAGTGAAATATTTATATAAAAAATATCTTATTTTCATAAAAAAAGGGAATGGAAAAAATAAAGAATTCTTTAGAAATTTAAAATTAATTTTTATTAAATATGATTAAGGGAACTTTTAAATTTTATTTTTGAAAATATCAATAAAATAATAATTGAATAATTTTAGGATAGGAAATTAAAGGCAAATAAAGGGAATAAATAAAAAGGCTTTTGTAGAAGTTAAGAAGCTTTTTGTAGAAGGCTTTTGTAGAAGCTTTTTGTAGAAGTTAAAAATTCAAAAGAGACATTTAAAAGAGCAAAAGGTTTAATAGGTCTGATTAAATCGTTGATTAAACATGTCTTGCTTTAGTAAAAAGTGTAGGCAATATCGGTGATAGAATAACAAACAACCTTTTTCCACTTATTAGGATAATTTCTGAGCTTTGTTAGGCGATTATTTTATTTAGGGGGGGAGGGGGATTTAGGATTAGATTATTTTATTTCTCTTATTAAAGGGCTAAACAAGAATTGAATTAAATAAATAAAATAATTTTTGACGTTAAACACAAAAAAATATGAGAAAAGGTGTGGAATAGAACAACACAACGAATTATTTAATCGAAGGTAATTTAATATTTTAATTGTATTTAAGAGTAAATAAATTTATTTATTTTTTTATTTGTTTATTTTTATCACATTTTAGGTATTTTTATTTAATTTATAAAAATAGGTAAAAAAAATAAATAAAATTCTAGAGAAAATTCAAAGTACTCTACCTATTTCTAAATAATTTTAATAAAAATAAAAATTTTTATTTCAAAAAATATCGATGATAGGATGGTTTTTTATTCAATAATAACAACTAATAAAAAATAAATTTATGTATTTACGCTTAAAAATAATTAATCGCTTTGATCAATTATTATTCACAATCCTTCACTAAAAAGAGGTAAAAATACCTATAGGGGGTAATTATTTGAGAGAGAGAGATTAAATTGAGTAATTAAATAAAAAAATATAAGACGCAATACTTTATTTTAATAAATTAGCTATCCAAAGATTCCTTTTATTTTTAGAAAATCCTATTTTCTCCCCGCATTTTCTTTTCACATTTTTAAAATTAAATTAAAGTTCTTTTCGATAGGCCTTTAATAAATCGCCTTGGTCCCCAATTGTATGCAAAAAGTCCCGTTAATACGACACCCATAATGCAGAATTGTGGTGTTATTTTATGAATGAAAGTGTTGTCGATCACCAGTCAAAGCAGGCTAAAAATAAAGTATTCGGGATAAAATTGAAAAATGAAGTGACGTGTTATTGGGGGAGACGCGTATAAATTCAATAAAAAAATGTAAGACGAAATACTTGAAAAAGAATATATAATTTTAGAGAAGATCCAGTAAAAGTTCCCTACCTATTTTTAATTTTAATAAAAATTAAAATTTCAAAAAAAAAGTCTCTTTTATTAAAACAAAATTCGCCTATAAATGTGATACAAAAGAAAATTTTAAAATTTTCTTTTAAACAGTTTAAAAAATTTTTCAGAATTTAATCGCTTATCGTCCTAATATTGGCTTGTAAAATTTAAATTATTTGAAAAATAAAAATTAAATAAATCCTTCAAGCATAATAAAAAAATGGAAGTGACGAAAATTTGCACATTACTTAAGTTAAAAAAGAAATTATTTTGTTTTAATTCCCGCAGGGAAGTGGGCGAAATTTTTGAATAAAAAATTTTTTTTTCTTGAAGAAATATAAAGTAGAGGTATATTTTAAATAAATAAAAATGTCAATTTTTTTTTGTTTGAAATAGACAAAAAAATATTTTTTTTATTAAATTAATTTCCTCTTTATTTAAAAAAAAGTTAAGTCTCTTTCATTAAAACAAAATTATTTAGAAATTCTTTTATGCTCAAAAATTGGATAAAAAACAAAATTTATTTTAGCTAGAAAAGTCTTCTCTTTTAAATTAGGTATTCAATAAAATTTTTGGGGAAAGAAGATTGTAAAAAAGTTATATTTATTTATCTTTTAATTAATTACAATCAAATCCCCCCTTTAAAATACTAGCTAACTAGGGTTGGAGCGGTTCCAGATGTCCGGACCCGAAAAAGTCCAGGTATCCGAAAATTTTCGGTTCGGTTATAGATTCCGAATATCCGAAAATTCCTCAGGAAGATTTCAACCTTATCCCAAATTGCCTAAAAAATACCCTCCTCTATTTAATATACAGCTCATTATAAGGTACGATTTTTTCAGCTTTAAGGAGTATAATAGAGTGACGTAAAACAGTCAAATTTTTGAAATAAAATTTTAAATTATATAAAAAAATAAAGAAATCCTAACAAAAAAATATTTTAAAGTAAAAGGAACTAAAAAATCAAAAAATAATTCTCAGAAATATTTTTAAAGTTAAAAAGATTTAAAGAACAAAAAAAGTAAAATGAAGAGGAAAGTGGGTGGGTGGAGACATTTTTAGTAGAAATATTTATGTAAATTTTCTAGAAAAAAAATTTTTTTCAAAATTTATTTAGCAACTTTTATATAATAAATAAAACAAAGCACAAAAAGGAGGAAATATTTAATAAACAAAAAAGAACAAAAAAGAAACCTTTTTAAAATAATTTGAAATAAATTATTTATGACAATTATGTACATAAATATATATGCAAAATTAAAAATACACACAAAATTATTTATTTTTAGAAAATAATAATATTTTATATATAATTAAATAAAAGGATTTTTTTTTAGAAAAATAAAAATTTTTAAATTAATTTTTATTTTAAAAATACTACGTAAATTGAGAAAATTTTTTAGAATTAATTGGGATATAAAGTAATGGTAAAATTATTGTTTAGGGAATTCTTTAAGAATTTATTTTTAAGAATTTTTAATTTCTGACAGTTTAATTATTTTTTTTTATAGTTTTTAAGCTATCCAAAAATTAATTAATGAAATAAATTCTACGTTGATTGAATGGACAAAAATTAATAAATGATAGGATTCTTCTATTATCCAATTAACTGAAGGAGACATATTTTATAAATTTTAGAGATATTTACAGTCTAGCTTTATTAATTTTAGAAAGATTTTTTGAGCTAAAATTTAAACAAAAATTAATTAAAAAATATTAATTAAAAAAATATTAATTAAAAAAATATTTAATTATAATGAGAGATACATTAAATTTGACGTAGATAAATCAACTCCCTCCCCTAATTGGAAGACTACCTAAATTTCAAATTAATTTTTCCAGTATTTAAAATTGACTTAGAGCTCGGACCGTACCTACGGTATTTATCGGTATTCCGCATCGGTAGGACGGTACGTAATACGGCACTGAAAAAAATTCTGGGCTCTAGTTTAACTGTAAAATACAACTATTTAAAAAAATATTTTTCAAAATTTTTTCGACTAAGAATATAAAAATAAAATTTCTAAAATTGTTAGTCTATTTATTAAAATATTTTCTTAATTATAAATTTATTCATAAAAAAGAAACAATTTTAATAAACAAAATATTTAAAAGAAAAATTAAATAAATGACGTAAAAACCCTTTTAAAGTCTAATTTATTTATTTATTATTTAAATAAAAAAATTTTTTTCTAAAAAACATGTCTTTTTTAAATATATATTTTTATTTAAATCCCCCCCCCCCTTCTTTATTTTTTTTCTAAACAATAAAAGCGTAAAATAAAGGAAAATTAAATTTTTTTACCTTTTTTTATTTTAAATTAAATTGTTTTGCAATAAATTTTATTATTATTTTTAAAAAATAAAAAATTAAATTTGTTTCGAATATTTCCAATTTATTTTTAATACTCCCCCTCCACCCTCATAATCGGAAAAATTTTTATTTCCATTTTCGTAATATTTATAAAAAAAGACAAAAATAAATATAATAAAAATTGTTTTAAATAGGCTTATGTAAATGCCAAGATTAAAATTCTTCTACAACCTAAAACTGTTAACTTGAAGTTTTGATTTAAATATGAAAAGTGAAAATTTTCTTAAGTATTTTTTTAATAATTTTAAAATTAAAAACTGATTTGAAAAAAAATATTTGTAAAATTTTTAATAGTAAAAAGGAATTAAAATTTATTAAAAATATTAATTTAAAGAAAATAACATTAAATATTATAGCCACTGGTCTTGGCCAGTACATTCCTATTGAAGAAATGTTTTAGCACAAAAGTAAATTAAAATTATACAAGTTGAATTTACCTAAAGTTACCCCAATCCCGTTATGTCCGCACATCCACCCTACGAAAGGATCGAAGGATAGAAGCAAATGTAGTTAGAAATATTAGAACATTTACTGTATGCATAGTAGTAGAAAAGAAAAAAATTTAAAAATAAATTATTTTTAATTAAAATATTTTTATTTAATCCTTATATTTTTTAAACATTTTTTATCGCTCGTTAAATGTGAATACCCTAAACAATTTTAATTTGCTTTAGGAATGAACAAAAAATAATAAAACATTTTTTTCTAATTTAGAGAACATTTTGTAATTAAATGAAAAAACATAAAAAAATTTATTGTTAATTATTTTTAGGCAAACATCCAAAAAATTAATCTAGTAATATTAAATTTATTCTCTCAAAAACAAATTTATAATTTTTGAGATTTCGATATTTTAATAAATTTGAAAATTTTATTCTATGAGAATGAAGTTCCTTTTTCCTTTTCTAAGTTGAGAAAATTAGAAAATTACCTAATTCATCTATTATATGAAAATCAGTTATTAAAAAATTGGACAGGTAGGACAATTAAAAAATTGGATTTTGATTAAAAACAAAAATTATAAAATAAGCAGGTAATCTCTATTCAAAACTAGCACATTTTTATAATAAAAAATTGAGTTTTATACGTATTAAATACTCAAGTTAATGTTTCTGTTTTAGTTTGCCTTTTGTGCAAAAAATGCAGACCACAAAAAAATTTTCTCTTTTTCATATGAATTAAACACCCTTTTTTATTGCATATAAATATTTAATGTAAATTTAAAATTCAAAAATTAATCAAAATTTACACAAAATTTTGTTTCAAAAAAAATCTTAAATTCTTTTTGTCAATCATTTATTTAGAAAAAAACTTGAAATACAGAGAATACATTTTTAAATATACTTTTTTCTTTGTAAAAAAAATAAAAGATATTCGTTGAAAAATGGCATTTTTAATATTTATAGGCAAGTTTATTTAAAAGTTAAAATTAATTTCTTTAAAAAAATTTTTTTGTTTCTTAAAAATATTAAAAAATTCATTTTCTTACATTTTTAGGGATCACTAAAAGTGATCAGCAGAAATTTTTAAAATTAAAATATATTTACTTTTCTCTCCAAAAATTTTTTTCTCAAATTGGAAGATGGGCCCGTTCACGACATTTTTGCATTAACAATCGATGTTGAAATTGTTGATGAGATAGTTGACGTACATGTTTTAAATAAGTCTGTAGATTGATTGAACCGCGTTTAAGTGATTGCCCTAAGCTATAAATTGTGTCGTCGATTGCACAATCCTTTAAAAATTAAAAAATTTTAAATAAAAATAAAGTTTTGTTATGAAGAGTTGTCCTATAAAAGAGTTGTCGTTTCTTGGAAATCTCCAGATATAACCGGAGCCGAAAAGAAAAATCCTCGGTTCGGTTTCGAACCTTCAATCCTAGTCAGATGTGCTATTAATTACCATCCGTTAGCTATCATTATCAATTTTAGAGCTAGTAGTTGGATGAAATTTCTCAAAATAGGTTATATGTAGCTAGCTAAAACTAATATAATGTAAATAAGCTATCGGATAACTCATAAAAATAATTTTAATAATAATACCCTTACTTGAACATAACATCGCAAAATTTGTTTATGTACAAGCTTTTGTGCATCAATAGCATCTTCAGGATTTAAATCTGACCCGCTTGCTTCTGTTGTTTTTAAAGCCTTTTCAAATTCCTCCTTTTTAGACTAAAAAAAAAGAAAAAATTATCCACAAAAATTTAAAAAACCGTGTAAACTCCAAGAATTCGATCAAGTTCTTGTTGGTCCCGTGTAATACTTTCCATCATTTCTCTCAATTTTTGTTTTCCACTGTGTAAATCACGAAGATTTGCATCAACTGATTGTAATTCAGCAAATGGAATTTCTAAAAAAATTAAATAAAAACATTCTTTTCAAATAAACCAATTTTGTTGCGAACTTTTTGTCGAATTTTGTCTTCTACAGCACTTAACAGACTTGCTCTTATATGTGTTGGTTGAATTGTGCTGTTTGAATAACCATAACCTGTACCCAAAGCAGTCGGATTTGCGGAGATAGAACTACGTTCAACCGATGGATATGGAGGAGGAACTGGTTGGTAGTAAGTTGGTGCAGGGAATCCTAAAAATAAAACAAATATTTCTGGAGAAATTTCAAATTTATTCCAAAAACAAATAAACCAGAGTGAAGGGCATGATAAAAATTAGAGATTGGACTGGGAGTGTCGTACGAGAATCGAGATCGCGATAAATCGCAAAAATTTGTTCGTATGAGAATCAAGATCTCGAAGAATTCTCGATCTCGATAACCGAGATTTTCGATCGAGATCTCGTCCCGGTCTCTAATAAAAACTGTTACCAGGCCCACATTATTTTTAAATCAAAAAACTAAAAATTAAAAAATTCCATATAGCTAGCTTCCAAAATTTAAGTAAACGATTTCAAAAAGGTACTAGAATCTACACATTAACTGCTTAAATTAACATTCTTAAATTTCTAACCTCCAACACTAGGTTGAGGCATCAAATTAGATGGATGTTCGACTGTCGGATAAGGCGGATCAACGCTTGGATAAGGAGGTGACACACTAGGATATGCATTTGGAGTTGGATTTGAGCAAGGATAAGGTGGCTGTTGAGAAGTCGAATGATTGTTGTTGTTGCTGCTGTTATTTGCAGGCGACACAACAGTATAAACTGGACATTTTTCTTGAAAACTAATAGTAATAACCTTAAATTAAAACAATTCTAAAAAATCAATAAATCCAAAAATAAACTTGAAGAAGTCCAGCAGTGTCATAATTCGGATATTGCCATTCAGACAAATAAGGTAAATAAATTCTCCCAGCAGAATCAACCACCTTAGACGGCTTAATGCGCATATTTTGAGTCGGCTTGACATAACAATGAGGTCCCATATAAGGATGATTGTCAAGAAAATAAAGAATTACTGGAATGTGGTAATTCCCTCCCTTAAAAAAAGTAAAAAATAAATAAGGAAAAATTATTTTTAAAATAAACCTTATAATGAATAGGAATAGTTCCATCCAAAGTTAAACAATTTTTGTTTATTCCATCACCAAAAGTAAAATTGCTAATATCTGGTTTAAGGTCTTTAAAATTATTCAATACATTAACCAAATCTTCTTTAGCCTCGTTGCAAAATTTCATTCTGGCACGTCGAATAAGAGAAGTTAAATCGCGATCTGCTTGTGGAGACATTGTACGGAAGACTAAAATGAATATAATTTTACAGGAAAGGATCTCGGACGTTTAGCAAGGCAAGATCCTTTCCTGTACTTTTTTGATTTGCGTGATTAATATTTTTTTAAAGAAAAACACGCTTGCGAAACCAAAAAATTTTTTTTATTTTGCGATTTCACTGAAAAATATCAAAATGCCATAGTTGGCGAAATGTTTTTCTTGTAGACAATTGGACACTAAGACAATTCATATTGAGACAATTGTAAACTGGACAACTGCACATAGGATAATTGCACATTAAGTAGCTAAATACAATTGAGCCAGCTATGTATAGGAGACGGATTGGATTCAATTATACAAATCCTATTTGCAACATTTTTCTACAATCACATTAACTTTCACGTTTCTTAGGGTATAAAAGCATGCTAATTGACCAAATGTAGTAATTTCGTCAAGAATGTTTAGTCGTTACTTTAGCAAGTTTTCACGCCTTAGTGCAACAATTTTCTTAATTGTCTTCAACGGATTCGTCAATTCAGCGGATTATTCCACAATTGGTGAAGGTCGTCATACAATAGAAAACGGGACAGTGACGTTGGCAAATGGATCAAGGATCGCAACCAGAGAAGATGTAGATGAGTATCAAACACAACCACGAGCTTGCAACGTGCAAATCGACGCTGAAGGGAATATGTGAGGAATTTGTAATCCTTTGAACATAATTTTTTGTTATTTACAGCATTCTGAACTATGGTTGGTTCACTAAAAATGCCTTTGAGGGATGCACTGTAGATTTGGTTACCGAAATTGGGAGCGACAAAGAAACCAACGTTGTGGAATTTACAGTGAGCATTAAGCATTACGAAGAGTTAAACACATGCATGAGCTGTGGTGGTTATGAGAGCGGCAATATGTTAGTCTTATTTAATTACGTTCAAAATAAAATATTTCTTTTTAGAATTCCATTCGTCTTCAACATAGATTCTAATGAGTTCGACGAGCTTGCTCAAATGCCACCAAACGAATGGCCTTGTCAGGAGCCGTGGAATAAGCTGTGGAGTTCATTTGAAATTCGAATTTGTTATTCGGGCGATAAAATACAAATAGGGTCGTTTATAGGTACTTATTGCCTTTATTTTCGACTGTAAATTTAATATTTGCTCTTTTAGACACTCCAGGACCTCTGAATTTTTGGCCTTGGTGTCATCGGGATGAAAATAGAACATTTGAAAATTTAAAACAATTGGACTTTGATGTGGAAATAAATGGAGAAACTTTTGTTGTGAACCATACGGACTATAATTTCTCAAGATGTAAAAGTGATAGCTTTGCAAAGCCTTTGTGTTCGCCCGTTAAACCCAAAGTTTGGCCTATTGTGGGAAATACCCAGCTGGAAGGAAAAGGCTTGCTTGCCTTCAGTCTTTTGCCTAAATATCAAATTATATTTCACAGAGGATGTGATTTTGTTTATCTGAAATTTGTGAGTTTTGACTTTTTATTTTGACAATACTTTTTATTCCAGCCTGGTAAAAAATATTCTCTTTTGACAACATTACCTCCAAAGCCTCTTACTACAATGAATGGAATAACAATTGATGAAATTATCACTTTATTCAAAAGTAGTTTTTGTATTTTTTGATTACCTTTTACAATTTTGTTTTTTAGACAATGAAGACTTTGATTATGAAAGCTCGACTTCTGATTTATCACAAAACTTGACAAATCAACTAAATGTGTCCTCTACCCAAACAAACAAAACATCAATTATCACTAAAACAAACGAGACTACAATGTTCAACACTTCAACAAATGGGACCTTAAATGGCAGAAATTTAACAGATGAGCCAACAATTCCAACAGAAGAAACGACAATCAACGAAACATATTCTGGAACTCCACAGATCATCCCAGCTATAGAGGTTTCTACAACCGAAGCAACAACTACTGAGGAAACAACGTTAGAACCTACAACAGTTCCATCGGACGAAACTTCAATAGAAGATGAAACAAACATCTTTACAATAACTTATGAAGTTACCACCGAAGTTACGACAGAACATCCAACAGAGGAAACAAGCATTCCAACAACCTCAACAACAACAAAGATCGTAACTTCCTCTGAAATGACCACAACATTTATTGATCCTACAACAACAACTTCTGCTTCTCCAACAAAAGAAGAAACTACATCTACCTCTCAAATGGTTCTTCCTCCTCTCAAAACTTCACAAAATCTTCCTGAAATAACACCAACAACAACAGAAGCAATAAAAACAACACAACAAGAAGCGTTAACTGCAACTAGAAGTTCTTCAAAAATTTGGATTCTCCTTGTTGTGGTTGTTCTTTTGATGTGAGTTTAATGTTTGGACCTTATTATGTGATACATCTTTGGGCTGAACACGTGTGAGTATCACCTAGAAAGCTTCCCACTCTTCCCTCTCTCTCCTTAAATGAGGATGCCCTCTCAGTGCCAACAAAATTAAAAAACCTTTTACTCTCGTGTATTCGTAGTGAGGTCCAACTACATTTATTTTTCTATTGTTACAAAATTATTTAAATCTACCAAATTTCAGATGTCTCAGTGTATGTGGGGTCTTTTACTATCTCAACTACATGAAAGAGAAAGAACATTCTGTTGAAGAAGGTGTTAAAGAAAAAGAAGATAAATCAAACGAAGAAGTCGACAAAACCGAAAGAGAAACAGAAGAGGATTCAATGAAAATTATAAAAGATAAAAAGAAACATCCAAGATTTGATGAAACACAAAGAGAAACTAAAAGGGAAACTATTAAACAATTACTATTTGACAAAACTCAAAGAAGCGAAAGTGAAGAGAAATCATTAAAAGAAGAAGAAAAACTTGATGCAACTTCTAAAACAGTAAGCGAAGAAGAAGTAACTATTGAGAATAAAACATTGCTTTCTGTTTATGGGCCATCACAAATTGGAAATGGGAATAAATTAAAGGAAGCAAAAGTTGAAGAAGAAAAGTCAAAAAAGGAAGAAAAAGTAAAGCAAAAAGTTGAAGAAGACAAAACTACAAAGGAAGTAGAACAGAAGGGTGAAGACAAAAATAATAATAAAAATAGTAATGTTGCACTTTGATATGTTTATATTAATTTAATTTTTGTCTGTAAAATTGAAATGTATTCAAACAACATCACTTTAGGTATTCGGTTAGGGTTTTCTGATTTTCGGAAAATGGCCCGATCCTTGGGGCTTTGATCAATTTGATCTCCACACGGTCACTGTTAGACTTTGGACCTTTTCTTAAAAAAGAATAATAGAAGTTTTAACTTTTGAGTAAGTCATTTACCAGTCGGAAGACTTGTATCTTAACAGCTCCTTTAATGGGATCGGACCTATTTTAACAAACATAAGAAAATTAATTTAATTGTATGTATTTTTAACGAAAAATAAACTTAACAATTGAACAATAAATAAAAATAAATTAATTAAAGTTTTTTTTCTCCTTTTTAATTCTTTCTCTCAATATTTCACGAAAAGAAAGCCTTAAATTTAATAATAAAAAATTATTAAAATCCCTTCCCTCCCCTCCAAAAAAAACAAACAAACATCGTCATCATCATCATATGAAGGAGTGTTTGTTGGGGGATGTTTTTTCTTTAAATTATTATTTGGGGGTGGTAATCTATTAATATTTCTTGCGGTCAAAGAAGATCTAAGTCCAGACTGAAATGGAGTTATTTTTAATTGTTTTTCTAATTGAATTCTGCGAAGTTTAACTGTTAATGGAAAAAATAATAATTTTTGAAAGAATTTATTCAAACCATTAGTTAAATTAATTTGAGTAACTAATTCTGATGAAGGAAAGTCTAAATAAAAAAATTTAAATAATTTTCTAGTTTGTTTTTACCTTTACCTTTTGACTTTTCCGAAGAAGAATTGTCCCTTTTTATTTGATACTTTTGGTTTTCAATTTCTTCATCCATTGTAAATACACACGAACGTCCATTAGAATCTAATTATTATTTGAATTAGTGGGATATTAAGAGAGTTGAGGGATGTGGAAGAGGAATTAAGAGGAATAGGAAAAATTAAGAAGCATATAGGAAGATTTGGGAAGATTATGGGGATATGACGGAATTAAGGGTTATCGAGGATCTCGTTTAATCCTTTATCCACACAACACCCTCAATCGTGTCCGGACAATGCGTCAGTGGACAATGCGTCAGTGGAAAATGCGTCAGTGGACAATCGGTCAGTATTGATTAAAAGTGATTAAAAGTGATGATGCAAAGAGATAAAAGATGATATTAAAAGATTAAAGATGGGATATAAACAGATTAGGAGTATTTGAAAAAGGATTTTGGGGTTTAAAAGAGATATAGAGGGATTTGTTGGGATTAAGGCCGATATCTCGAGTTTGGGAGGATTAACAGAGATATTAAGTTATTTGGTTTGCTTAAGATGGAGATCAGCCGATTTGGAGGGATATCAGTCAATTTTTATCTCTTTATATCATCACTTTTAATCACTTTTTATCAATACTGACCGATTGTCCACTGACGCATTTTCCACTGACGCATTGTCCACTGACGCATTGTCCGGGAGCCCCCTCAATCATAGATACCTCACAATTAATTATTGTCTGGAAGGTGTTTGGACTTTTTTTAAATTTTTTAGCCTTCTTAATCCCCATTTCGGTTCTAATTAATCCTAGAAGGAAATTAACTCTTAAGTAAATTTAACTTAAGTTTATTTTAAGTAATTAGCAAGTCTTGTCCTTAACACATTTAAAAATTAAATAAATATGTCCCAAACATTTCCAGACTGACAAAAGAAATATTTCTTACTTCCAGTTCTTTCATTTTGATATTTCTTTTCATTTTCTTCTATTATTCCATAATTATTAGAAGAGGATGAAGAAGAAGATGAAGAACAAGAATAAATTCTTTGTCTAAATTTATTATTTTCAATTTCTTTAAAAGATGTTTGAACTGTTAATTTTGGAGGAATTTTTATCTAAATTTTGTAAAAAGATATTAATTGTTTACAGTCAAACCTCAATTTTATATACACTTTCGAGACTGAAAAGATCGTCTCTTATAATGAGGGGTATCTTAAATAGAGGGTTTAGCTTAAACAGCTCCCTAACCCAATGGATAAACAAAAATTTATCTTAAATTGAGGATTACTTAATTTTGGGGGTATTTAAAATTGAGGGTCGACTTGTTTTTTTCTAAAAAACCTCTATATTATTATTTTCTTTATTTTCTAATTCCTCCATTAAATTATCCTTAATTTCGATTATTGAATCCTATAAAAATTTAAAAAATTATTTTTAAAATTATTTTCCATACATTTATTAAATTCTGGTTATTATTTCTTTTAAATAAATCAGAATCAGAAATTGCTCTTCTTTTTATATTTTTATTTGGTTGATTTTGTTGATTAAAAGACTTTAAAAAGATTAAATTCTAAATTAAAATTTATTTAAAAAGAAAAACTTGATTAATTAAATTTTGTAAAGGTTGTGTAGTTGTAAAAATAGGTAAATCATTTCTTGTAAAATTATTATTATTTAAATTATCTAAAGTAATCTTTCCACAACAATAAAAATATTGATAAAAAAATAATAAACTTTTTAAAGGAAAATTATGATTAAATTTAAAAGAAAAATTCAAACCATTTTTTTCTATTTAAAATAAAAAATAAAAATAATATTCCAATAATAATTACACAAATAATTCCCAAAATAAGCGGAAACCAAAAACGTTTGATTCTTTGTTCTCTAATATTCTTTAAATTAATTAAAATTAATTCTTATTAAATAAATTATTAATCGGAACTTCACAATAAAATAACCTCATGATATTTTTAAAAAAATTAGTTGACTAGTCTACATAAATTTAAAACTAACTAAAATTTAGTCTAGACAATTCCCTTAATTCAAGAAATCCCTCATTAAATAAAAAATTTTTCCCAGGGCATTATTTTAATTGACGATAGATTCTATATTCTATTCATAAACACAAATTATGTGAAAAATCTGTTTTAATTAATTCTGTGTTCTTAAAAACCCCCGAAACTTTTCGGGTCGGGGAACGGGGTTTTCACTTTTTTCGGGGCAGGGTTCGGGTCGGGGAGAATCGTAAAAAATCGTTCGAGAACGGGGTCGGGGTCAAACTCTAGATTAAAGGAGAAGTCAGAGGGAAAATTGAAACAGAAATTCTGTGGTTGTGCATAGAATTGGTTCTACAGAATCTGTATTTAATTAAAATAGGTCACAAGTGTATTTTATTGTGAAGTCTAATTATATTTTCTTAAATCAAATTTACTTGTTCATTATTTAGAAATTCAACAAATATTTTTCTACATTCAAATATTTCCCCTCTAATTTGTATACATTCACTTCCTTTAAAAATAATTTTTTAATAAAAATATTTCATTTATTTTTTAACCATTAAAGCAAGGTTCCGGCTGGTCAGGTTTACAACTTCCATCCCATACTTGATCACATTCAAAAATATTTTTAGCACCTAATTGTTTAGTTATATACCCCTCTGGACATTTTTTACATTTATTAGAGCCAAATTCATTCTTTTTAAAAATTTTATAGTTTCTAAGAATTCCCTCTAAATTACCTCATAATAACCAATAGGGCAAGGCAAACAAATTTGTAAAAATTTAAAATTTAAATTAATCTCTTCATTAATTAATTTATTATTTGTAAAATAGCCAGGTGGACAATTAATTTGGTTACACTCTTTTGAATTTAAAGAACCTTCTTTTTTTGTTGTAAAACCAATCTTTTTTTTAATTAAGTAAATAAGTTTAATTTAAATTAAATATTTACTTGACATCGTTGACATACACTCATTAATCCTTCCCTAAATGTTCCTTTCATGCAGGGTTTGCATTGCTCGTTCTGCCCCAATTCTTCTCCATCTTTACATTTAATTGAGCATTCTTCTTTATTTATTGAGCCCTTTATTAAATTACAAAATTAAATTTTTTAATAAATAACTAGAAATTATATTAAGATTTCAAATGAAATATAGAACATGTAGTTAAATCTTAATTAAATTAAAGGCTCGAACTTGGGACACCCTGAAGTGGATCGGAATTCCGATTTCCACCTTTCAACATTTGTGACAGCACGGAACCGGTTTCTATCACATTCAGATGTTCTGACTAGAGACCGGATTTTGCCCAATCTCGAACAAAAATCCCGGTTATCAAGAATCGAGATTTTTCGAGATATTGACCTTGACACAATCCACTCTCCTAGTCCGGTCTTTAGTCCATACATTTGTTAAACACAAATAAATTAATTACCTCCCCAACAGTAGTCCTATCTATTGGGCATGCCAAACATTTTAATCTTCCACTATAAGGCATAAACTGCCCACGAGGACAAGGAATACATTTATCATTTTCCCAATTATAAATATAGCCAGGAAAACAATTTTCTATTTATTAAAAATAATTAAATAATTATTTATTTAAATAATTACTAAAACAATCAGATAAATATATACAGCCAGATACACCCCCAGTTATTCTTCCATCTGGACAGAGAATACAGTTTTGAATTCTAAAAATAATTTTTAAAATATTTTTTGATTAAATTAAAAACCCTTCAGTTGTTTTAAAAGTATTTGGAGGGCATTTCTCACACTTTCCTGTTGCGATATTTTTATTCAAAATAAAGTCAAAATTCTAAAAAATAGGTAACTTTATTAATTTGTTATTCGGATATTTTTTTTTATAAATTCTTTATCAATAATCATTTCTTATCCCATAAAATCTCCAAAAAATATATAAATAAATCAAAAATTATTTTGTTTACTTTCGTAGTAATTGTTGTAAATTTCTGTTCAGTATCCTTCCAAGTCTCTCCTGGAGCACAAGTAGAACATTGAATAATTGGAAGGGATTTGGGATCAGAGATGTTTATATTTGGCTAAAAAATAATTAAAATATAAATTTGGATTTCATTATAAAATACAGGTCCGAAAAATCGCGTTTTATAATGAGGCCGTTTTAAACAGAAAGACAACCCTCCAAATTTAATAAAAGCGTCTTAGAGTTTCTGGCACGTAGTACTACCAGTACCTATCGACCAGATCTTGAAATTTCGCTATACAGGTATCGACCCCTAAAAACTGAGATTTAACTACCAATAAGTGCCTATTTAAAAATAATTTAATCACCTTATTTTCAATATCAAGTTGAGGAAAATTATCAGAACAACTTAAGCGTGTTTGTTCCTCATTAAAATTATTCCCAAACAAAGACTTTAAATAATTCAAAATAATAGGGCCAACAGAATATTTTAAATTTCTTTTTAAAAAATAAATTTTTACTTTAAGTAAATTAATTTAAATTACCTTAAATTTAAATAAAATTTTATTTTAATTATTTTTTTATTTTCTCCGCGTTTAATTAATCTTTTTTGCTTTCTATTAAAATTTCCTTCCATCCAAATAATAGATTTTTCTTCATTTTCAAAAGAACAAGCAGATCTAATAAATAATTGGCCATCACAGTTTTGTTTTTCACAAAAACCTCCAAAATTTTCAGAAATATTTAAAATACTTCGAGTCTATAAAACAGAAATATTGAGAAAATAAGATAATATGCAATTTAGTTTTAAAAATAAAAGGGCAAGTGCTTTAAAAATTCAGCGTTTAGAAATTCACAAGTACGAATCCCCTTCAAACTGGTAGAGGTTAATATAAACTGAAACACTTTTAAAACCCCAAATTTTAGCCTTTTTGACAAGCTAAAGCATTGTTACTAAATAGGAACTAAGGATCATTCGTCGCGATTCCCGAAAAACTAGAATCAGCTTAGTCCCTTAAAAATACGTTGAAGTCTATTCAAGTTTTTAGAATGAGGTACTTGACTTTAATTTATTTTAATTAATTGATAACAAACAATTTCATCTTGATATTCATTATAATTAGAGCAAAAACCATTAAAATTTAAATTTCCCTCAATTTCTTGTAAAACATTTTCGGTAGAAGAACATGAAGGAAATTCAAACGGAATTCCTATATTTTCCCAGTGATTCCATTTTCCCTTAAAAAAATTTTTTTTGAATCTACATAATTTGAAAACCAATCTATCACAAATATAAAATGGCCGTTGTTTTTTAAAAATATATTCATTATTTTTACAAAATAATTTTGCATTAAATTCTGCTTCAGAATTTTCTTTCAAATCCATTTTATTTAAAATTAAAATTGTTGAATTATTGTTTTTTGACTTATTTGAAGGTAATTGACATTTATTTGGAGAAATTATAATATTAAACTACAGAAATTTTATTTTTATTTTTTAATTAGGAAAGAAAATCAGGGCTCCCTCATAATTAGACCTCTTACTAATTAAAAGATATCACAATAAAAATAGTCGGCCCGTTACATTAGGAATGGGGAAATAATGGAAACCAGTCTACCGCTTGATCGTCAAACTAGGCTCAATAATTTTCCGAGAATGTTACTGTAAGTCTAACTTTAAGAGCTTAAAAATACACCCTATTTAAAATACCCTTTCTCATTATAAGAAAGGTATTTTATGTATCTAAAATGAGGTCCAGATGTCCAAATGTTTAATTAAACTTAGATTACCTCACAAGAATTCCAATAACCAAAAGAATCTTCAACATAATAAATAATTCTATGATAACCCCAAGTAAATATTTGTCCAGGTCTAAAATTGCTTTCAAGGCGAACAATCGGGTTTTGAATGGAGAAAGGAAACAATTTATTAAATGAATCTAAAAAAATTATATAAATTTTTAAAGGAATTTGTAAAAGAAAAGAGTTGACTTTCTCGGTATAAATCAGCTCGAAATCATATAACAGAAAAGTATACTCAATTAAAAAATAATAAACTAACCATCCCAATTTACATTAATTAATCTTTGATCTGGGTTATCCAAAATAATTTGTTGAGATTCTGGACATTTAATTGAAATTTTAGTTGATCTAGCTTAAAAATATAAAAAATATGTCAGATCTCATTATAAAATATACAGTTAGGATTGAAAAATCGTCTTAAAACCCTTAAAAATCATCCTTATATCTTAAATAGATTGTATCGCTTAGACAGCTCCAACCATCCAATGGCTAACAAATATTTTAGAAAAATGTATCCTAAAATAGAGGCGTATCTATCATTGGGAAATAAAAATGCCTCCCTCACCTCTAAAATACACAAAACCCTAAGGGCTTATCCTCTAAGGAGGGTGTTGAATGTATATTTTATTAAATAAAAATTTAAATTACAATCTTTATTTTCATTTAAACAATTATTTTCTCCAAATTTACAATAATTATTTAAACAAATTCCAGGATGTATAACAATAATTGCCGAATTATAAACAACAACACTACTAAAGTCAGTCCACGCAATTAATGGTTCAATAGAAAAATAATTATTATTTAGACAATTATTTAATAAATAATTTATTTGTTTTGAATTAAATAATTCTAAATAAAGCTAAAAAATAAAATTTTTAATTTTATTAAACAAAATTAAAAAATAAAGTCGGTCCTCACTATAATTTTTTGAATACCTTGAGATTGAAAAAAACACCTTATAATGAGGAGAATCTTATAAATTGAGCGTATTATTCAGGCAGCTCCCAAAAAGGTTGGCGGATCTTAGGAAATCTTCGGATATCCGAACCGAAAATTATGCATATTCGGATCCGCCACCCTTACTCCCCACCCAACGGGGAAGATTATATTGAAGTGAGGCAATTTAAATCCTGTATGAAAGTAAAGATTAGGGGTTGGATTTTCGAATCGGGCCGACGTTCAAATCAATTTTTCGGGTCTCATTTTTATCGAACCGGGCGACTTGAACCAAAATTCGATGCCCGATTCGATCTATCGAACCGAACTGGGCCCCTAACCATAGTAAAGACCTTTAGTTTTTTTAATTAAAAAAAATAAACTTCAGCTTTGCTAATTTGTCCAATAAAATTATTATTTTCTTCATTTCCATTTTCTCCAATAAAAATAATACACTCCTTATTTATTAATTCAGGCCATTTCCAAGAAAATATTAAATTTTTAATTAAATTTCCATTTAAATAAAGACTTAAATAATTATTTAAATTATCCCCATTAGAAACAATACAAATCTTTAAAAAAAATAAAGAAATTATTATTTAAATATTTAAATATATATACATGATTCCAAATATTATTCTTAAGATTTCCTTTGTTTCCATAAGTAATATTTAATTGAGAATTTTTTGAAGTAAAAATATTTAAGTTAAATTCATCTAATTCTAGTAGACTTGTATAACTTTAAAAAAAATAAAAATAATTAGTAATTTCTTAAGGTATTGAAACTCAGTATTGAAATGGAGGATATACGTGAAAAAAGAGCTCACTTATGTGGTGAGCGAAAGCGCCTAGCAATAACTAGAGGTTATCGCAGGTCCTGCCCGGTGGCTAAACTTTTGCTAAACTCTTTCTGTCATACAATAAGAGAATAACACATTCCTTAAAGGTCATTGAAAATTCTTTGGGTAAATAAATATAAATAAAGTATCCCTGATCTCATTTTAATTTTTTAGCTCTCAAATCCCAACAGAACACCAGATATATTTAACTACAAAAATACAAAATAGAAATTACTTTTTTCTATTAACCATAGCAAAAGTAAAAAATGTTTTCCTTTTCCTTTCATTTTCAAAATAATTATTAATAAAATTTTTGTCAATTTCTCCAAATTTAACCCACAAACAAAAGGTAAATTTTTCTTTTAAAAAATTAAAATTTAAAATTAATTTAAATTTCAATTTACCTAAGGTTGTTTTACAATGAAATGATTGAGAATTAATTTTTTGATTAATTGGTGAATTTATTTTGGCTTTAATTCCAGCAAAATATAAATTAAAATTGGGTAGTTTTTCTTTAGAAAAAAGATAATTACATAATTAATTAATTAAATAAATTTACTTGTTTCACAATAAATTCCAGTAAATGGGGGTAAACATTTACAATAACGATGGGTTGTGTTTGTTAATAAATGACATTCACCAGCATTATTACAATAATCTGGTTTTTGTTGACAAGGATTCTGAATATATTTTTTTGTGTGAAAATATTTTAGAAAACTACGTATTTTTTTAGAATTTAAAGTATTATTTAAATAAGAGTAAAGGAACACAGCATACCAATTGAAATCTTAGAAAATTGGAACTGGAAAGTTTGAAACTTCTCTGATTGGAGTGTATTTTTTAGTTATTTGGTGTATTTGATACGACTTAAGTCCGAGATAATTTTATTCTTAATCGGTCAGTCTCTGAGGGTTGATTAGGTCCTCAGGCTTGCATAGGGATAGATGTTACCGTTCAATAATTTTTATTTTAAGAATGTTAAAGTTCTTTATAGGATACAAATTTTTCAACCTCATGGAGGGTATCTAAAAATCAGCTTTGACGATACATACATTTTAATTTAGAAAATTATTGGCTGAATTAATTCTTTATTGCTTTCCCTTACCTCTAAAATATCCATCGAATTATCCCCTTCAATAAATAAATTTTCTTCAGGATTTTCGCAATTTATACCTGAACCTAAAAAAATATTTTCAAAAAATTCTAAAAAAATTTCTTCAAAAAACCATTATTTAAACATTCACAAAAATATTTATAGTCAACAGAATTATTTAAACAATTCCCTCCATTTAAACAAATTTCAGGCAAAGAACAATAATTCATTAAATATTCACAATTATTACCCTTTTAAATTTAAAATTAAATTTAAATTAAATTAAAAACAAACAAAATAATTATTTAAACATTTGCATTTAATTGAAGAATTAAAAGAAATACATTCTCCCCCATTTTTACAAAAATTATTTTTGTTAATACACAAATTATTGAATTGAGAAATACACGAATAATTGCCTAGAAAAGAATATTTCTAATTAAATTGTTTGTCGAGTTTACTTAAGTATAAGATCGTGATTGCCCGAACTAACCATTCTTAACAATACCGAACTTACAGTAAATGATACGAACTGTTTTTACCGTTTACCGTTAGTTTTACCGTTACTACGGCCCTTGGGAATAGAGTATCTTAAATTTGTATCTTATAGTGATCGATACCATGGGTGCGCCAGTTTCGAGTTTCGCCTTTCGCTTTTCCAAATCTGTTTCGGCTACCTTCCTAAATAGAGGGTATTGCTTAGGCAGATCAAAACCCCTTCCTCCCCCAGCCAGTAGCTAAATTAAAATTTAGAAGCGCCCTAAATAGGGGTAATAGGGAATATTTTATTGCTAAGCTCTATAATTGAAATCAAAAAAAATCTTCCAAATTTTTCCAACCTTCATTATTATTATTTTCCCCACATTTACACAATAATTCTATTGCTCCTGTACTCATATTAAAATAAGCATTACATTCATAATTTTCTTCCTTTACACATATACCATTAAATAAATTACAAGGATTTAATTTAAACTTTAAAAATATTAAATTAAAAAATTTATTCTAATAAAAATTACTTGACATTTATTTCCATAAAATCCAATTAAACATTTACATAAACTATTTTCAATACATTCACCTCCATTTAAACATTTACAAGAATTGTTTTTTAAATTATTGTTTTGTTTACTTTCACAAAATTCTCCAAAAAATCCTTTTAAGAAATAAAATATTTAAATTAAAAATAATTAAAAGATTTTCTAAAAAGTCTAAAAATTAAATTAAAAATATAAAATTGTATCTTATAGTGATCAATATCAGGGGTGTGCCAGTTTCGCCAGCTGTGCCAGCTTCAATTAATTCGATTAATTTAATTTCAATTAATTTAATTCAATTAATTTAATTTAAAAAATATTTTTATCCCATAAATTAAAATCTTTTAAATGTACCTTTGGAAATTTAATATTGCTCATACTCGCGTGGTACAGATTTTGGTACGGACTTAAACTCTATTTCCTAAAATTAAACTTCCTTTCCAACTTAAAAATAAAAAGAAATTCGAACACTTAAATTTTTGTTTTTCGCCCGTGTTCGTTTACTGGAGGTGGTCCGGAAGTGTCAGATGGAAACTGGAATTCCAATCTACCTATGCCGATTACCAACCAATAAAAATTAAAAAATTCAAATTTTATTAGAAATTTACATTTAAAATATGTATTTTTAATAAAAATATACCTTCATTACATTCACAAAAAATAATTTCTTCTTCAAAGATATAATTTTCGGCTTCTTTTAATTTTTTACAATAACCATTTTTTCCACACCAACTTTCTCTTTGACACTTTTCTATTTTTGTTTCTTTTTTAATTTGGCAATTATTACCTTCAAAATTTGGAGGGCATAAACATTTTGTTGACAAACTTTAATTTAAAAAAATAATTAAATATTAGCTTGTTAATTTAATTATAAATCCAGTCAAACTTCGCTATAAAATGCCCCCAAAATTAGCTAAACTTTATTTAAGATATGCTTTTAAAAATTTAGTTAGGCATGGGAGAAGGAGATTAAGGTACTCCTTGTTAGGGTTGTTCCCGTCCCCATCCCCCCGCCGTGCTGCTGCCTCCCTGAGAAGTTATTTCCGTGCCCCCCCCCCCCCCAACCCCTACATCCCTACTCCTTGTAATAAAAGAACAATTTCTATCATCTCCAAGGATTTATTTAAAAATGAGGTTCGCCTGGATATTAATTTTTAAAAAATTAAGAACAAACATATTTTCATTATTATTTATAGAGCAAATCCCTCCATTTAAACATTTATTTAATTGACAATTATTTTTATTTATTTCTTCAACATTAATTAAATTATATTCAGTTCTAATATTGTCTTCTTCCTGTTTTTTATTTATTTCACATCTAGTTCCATTAAAACCTTTTTTAATAAATGGAATCTCACTGTAAGATACACAATGAAAGATGGTATAATGAGTTATGATAAGGGGAAACCCCTTCGACCCCTGCCTATCCAGTGGCACGGGTCGATCGGAATTCCGATTTCCGGTGTTTTTTTCCTCCGATTTCCGAGTTCCGACACCTTCGTCATTTCGATCGACCCCTACCCAGTGACTAACCAATTTAAAAGAAAGCTATCTTAAATAGAGGTGTATCTAGTTTTGTGGGTATTTTATAGTGAGAAATTAAATTATAAAATTAATATTTACCATCTAAACAAAAACATTTAGACCCATTTAAATAATCAAATAAACATTTTCCTCCATTTAAACAATAAGAAGCATTACAAAGATTTAAAGGTATAGAACAATCCATTCCTGTAAACCCTAAATTGCATTTACAAAAACCTTTAATAAATAAATATTTAAAAATTAATTTTTTTCTAAATTTACCTTTACAATCTTTGTCAATTACTTCAAAATTGCTTAAAGATTTATTTGGAATTTTTGGATATTCTTCACATTTTAATAATTTTTTGTTAAATATCCATCCATCAGGACAATTTGAATTGTAATTGAATGAATGTTTTTGGACAGAAAAAGGACCTTAAAAAAATTAAACTTCGCTTAAATGCCCTCTTAGGGTTTAAAAATTGTCACTTATAATGAGGTGTATCTTAACCAGACTTAGACACTTCTTCATATCAGCGGTCAGCCGATTCAAAAACATCTCTTAAATAGAGATGTATCTGGTATTTGGAGTACCTTGTAGAGGAGGTACCTTATAATGAGGTATACCTTAAATAGAGTTGATTGTTACGACCCCTCCTCCCTCACCCAGTTGTCAACCAAATTTTAATAAAACGTCTCTTAAATAGAGGGGTACCTAATTTTGGAGATAGTATATAAAAAAGAGGTTTATTAAACTACCATTAGGGCATTCTTTATTAAACAAATTTATTGGCACTAAAGGCATTGATGAATTAACAAAAAATTCTTCAAGTAATCTAATACATTTATTTAAATTATTAGGAGTACTAAAAAATAAATTTAAAAAATTTATTTTAAAAATATAAACTTTTCTGTTCCAGTTGAAAAATTTTGTATAATTTTGGTTAAATTATAAAATTGTGATTGAGACCCCCAATTAATATTTGGACATTTCTGGCTAATTAATTTTAATAAAGATGGCCTTAAAAATTAATTGGATTTAAATAAAATTTAATTAAAATTACCTAATTGACTTGATTAAATTTTTAATACAATTTATATTTTTATTTAAAGTAGAATTAGACCAAATAGGTAATAATTCAATAGAAATTGTTATTGGAGGACTAAAAATAAATAATTATTTTTTTGAATTGGGGTATTCAGATTTGGGTAAGTTAAAATTAGGAAGTTTCGATTTTTCCGGGTTTGGGGTGAAATTAAATTATGATTGGATCCTCGTACTGATTGGGTATCCGGTTTTATTTTTAAAAAATAATCTCCAAAAATTCCAAAAAAATCTTCATTACTTAAAAAAATAACATCACACAAAAAAATAATTGTTCTCATCGCCTCATTCCAGCAAAAAAATGTTTGGACGGGTCAATATCTTTATTTAATAAGGAAATCCCCCAATTGAATTTTTATAAAAAAATTTAAAAAATCGAGATTGTAATTTTATTTTTTTAAAGGAATAAACTCGAACCTCTCTAAATTATTCTTCTTTTTTTCTTCTTCCAAAAATTTTAATTTTGTAAAACATTTAATATTAATTCCGTGTCGGTCAACAACTTCCCATTGAATTTCTGTTAAATTATCAGGTAATGAAATTGGAATATTTTGATGGACTAGGGGAATATTTAATGGACGAATATTAAAATAAGGGTCATTATCTGTTATTTGAGGCCTAAAAAATAAAAATTCTTTTTTTAGAGAACTTAAAGTAATTTAATTAAATTTTAGCGTATAATTTATTTTTAATTTTTGAATATTTAGTATATGTTATGTTTCTTTAGGAAAAAATGTTTGGAACGGGTTTTCCGATCTGGGGTGAAATATTCCCACAATGTTTAGAAGTAAGCGTTAATTAGTCAACGAAAGGAGATTATTTGAAAAAATAATAAAAAGTGCGGCAATTTAATCGCGGCATTTTTAAATTAATCGAAGACGACTACATAAAAATATCTTTTCGATTGTGGATAAAATCCTGTACTAAATATTTTTTTCCAGAATTTATTTTTTTTAAAAAACAAACCAAACAATCAAAATAGGTTCAGTTAATCCATTTCCTATTTTTTTAACTTGCAAAAAAGGTTCACATTTAATTTCAATTAATTGTTTATCAATACATTCAGGTAATTCTTCATTATCTAATTTGCCTTCATTTAAATTATTTTTATTTAAATTATTTCGAATAAATAATTCATTTGGCAATAAATAATTACAAAAATCAACAGAACAACAACCGATACATTTTTCAATGCCTAATTGATTTGTCTGACAACTTTGTCTAACACTTATGTTTTCCTTTAAAAATTTTAAAAATAATTAAATTTTAATAGGAACTTCAAGTAATTTAAACCTTTGAGGCTGGAAAGTGTATTTCGAGAGGTATTTTCAATAGAGGGATATGATCTAGGAAGCTTCACCTCCAAGTGGGCAACGGAATTAGAAAAATGAATGTTTTATTGAGGTTTATCTATGGGATATTAAATGATTCCTATATGTAGTATGTAGGTCCGACTGTATTTAAATTCAACTTATAACCAGTGTTTGGAAGCTCGTACCAAATTCGTACTCGTACATGTGTACGAGTACGAGTACGAGGTAAAAAAAGGCCTGTACGAAAGTACGAGTACGAGCAAATTTAAAAATTCCAAACACTGATTATAACATACTCACAATACTAGTAGATACGCCTTACTATACTAGACAATTTTTTCTGGTCCAAGGGAATATATTACCGGGTTCTCAAGTAAGGTTGGCGTGTCCGGATCTGAAAAAAGGCCTGATATCCGGAAATTTTCGATTCAGATATCGGATCCGGATATCCAAAGCTAACTATCCGCCAACCTTACTCCCAACGGGTTCATCTGTGCATTTAAATTCTTCTAAATAAACTTCTATATAAGATGAACCACATTATAAGAAATATTTCTTCCCATCCCTCAAGAGAGTATTCCTAACTAAAGTCCAAAACTTTTTTTACTTCAAATATTCCACAATCAATTTGTTTATCAGAACATCCTCTAAAAACTTCAAAAGGAGGTTGTCCAGTCCCATTAGAAAATGTTTGTACAGAACATAATTGGTTTAATAAACATTTATTTGTTTTTGTTAATGTTGGATTTGGTAAACAATTAATGTCTGATTTTGAGGAACATGAATGACACCAAATACTTTCTATAAATTAATTTAAATAAATTGTTCTCATGTTGTCTAATTAAGAATTCACGTGGGAGAGGTAGGCAAATTAATAAAGTGGATAAAACTTAAAAGGTATGAGTGTTGGGAGTTATATAAACCACCGATTGACTCAAAGTTTTAGGATAAAGCAAGAGGATTGAGGGTAAAACCAAATAAAACCTAGACTTGTGTTAATGCTATTCGTATTCTGTGTGAGAAATTATCTTAGTTAACCCCTAATATGTAAAGGTTAATTAAGCAAAATTTTACGGGAACTCGGACGAATTGAATGTTCGATCGAATAATTTCGAACCCTTAAATTCGATTTTTGTATATTTCCGATTTCTAGTATAAACAGTAATTCCCCAGAAAAATTCACCCTTTTTTTGCCTTCCACCCACATTAATTTTTTAAAAATAAATTTAAATTTAAGTCACCATTTTTTGTACATTCTCCTTTATTATTTAAATGAAGGCCAAAAGGACATTTAATAATAATTTCATTTTTATTTCTTTTAATTTTTGTATTTAAATTTATATAACCTTCTTTAAAATTAAATTTTTTAAAGTCTATTTTCAAAAGAAAAAAACCTTTAACACAAATTTTTGTTAAATTTTTATTAATTAAATAATTTGGTTGTGAACAGACAAAATTAATTTTATCACCGACCAAAACTTTATTTTTATTTGGTAATAATATTGAGGAAGAAGTTGTGTTAAATAAACAATAAGAATTGTTAATATTTTTGTTTTCTGGAGGAAAAAAAAGTTTTTTAAATTAATTAATCAACTTAGGCAATTAAAGCAGAATCTCGTTGATAATTTTGAATTTTTAAAAGCGGAAGGAGGAAGCGGAAAAAACGGGGACAAAATAAAAAAGCGGCAGACAAAACGCGGAAGCTTTAGGGCCATCAAAGGCGGAAATTTTACGGAACGCGGAAGCGCAAGAAGATACAGCCCTGGTGTACACACTTGGAATATGGAAAAGTATTAAGTCTTCAGTAGTTTAGAAAAGGAGATTAAGTACTTCAATTAAGTAACCCATCCTCTTCCCCGTCCAAAATAACTAATTTCGACCACCCCGCTTGCCTCCCAACCAACTAATTACCCCCTCTATAATTATTCTCCTCAATTAATTACCAACCTTAGGATAATTATTCGTGGAAATAGCTAATTTCAATGTTCCAAATTTTAGGCTTTGTTATGAATATTTTGGGGCTATTTAGCTGACTTATTATCAAAATATTAAAAAAAAATTTTATTAAAAATACCTTTAGAGGAACATAAATTTTTAATTTTCTCCAAAATATTTTGTTCACTCCATTCTCCATTATTTAAACATTTAATTAAATTATTTGGTTTTTCAATTAAAGAAGAAGAATTTTCATTTTTACAATAAATTGTTATATTTGTTCCAATCAAAAATAGAGGATTGGAGATTTTTAAAAAATAATTATTTAATTGATATTTTGTTGTTGAGATTGTTGGACAACGTTTTCCTTTAATTTTTATTAATTTAAAAATTTAATAAAAATAATTTACGAATGCAAGAATGTCCAGTAAGTAGTGATTTTGTTGAAGGAATTAACTAAAAAATATTTTTGAATACAGTCGAACTTCATTATAAGATACCCCAAATATTAGGGAGGTTATCAATTTCAAACCGGCCCAGACCGAAAAACCCAAAAATTTCGGTTCGGTTTGGGTGAATCGTTGAATTTGGTGAAACCGGCACAGAAATACACCTCAATTTAAGAGACAATTTTTAAATTTGGTTTGCCTTTATATGGGGAAGTGCTGCCAAGAACGATACCCTCTATTTAAGATACTCCTCATTAAAATTTATGATTTTTCTGCCCTTAATGCCAGGGTTACATAAAAATCGCGCGCGTTTTGCGACAGAAAAGATAAAGGGAAATGAGGAAGGAAAAGTCACGCGCGATTTTGTCTCTCCTTCTTTTCAATGCTATTTTCTGTCGCAAGACGCAAAGCGACTTTTATGTAACCACAGCATAAGGGTGTGTCTTATAGTGAGCTCCGTTGTAGTTTAAATAAATATTTTTTACTATATTTTTTGCCGATTCTTTAGTATAAAGTAAATGTGTATCAGGACATTCACATTTATAAGAAATAGTTAAAGAATTATTTGATTGATATTTTCCAGTAGAACAAAGTGTTAACCCTTTGGAAGATTCATCTTTAAAATTAGAAAAAATTTTAAAAAATTATTTATTTACAAAAATTAATTTTGTAAAATTGTTAGGCGATGAGAAGAGATGAAATATATAAAATTAAATTCTTATATAATATCCACTCCGATCGTTATAAAAGCTTAGTCTCGAATATAAAGAGACTAAGCTTATAAATTTGGGAATTAAAAAAAAGGACGTATAGGAAGTCTATTGCTAAGTTACTGCCGGTTAATTCCTCCCAGTGATTATTTCATTAATAAAACAAGGCTCAGGCTTTTCTCTTTGTGATACTTAATTCCTAAATTTATATTTCCTATGGCAAAAATTAATTACAGAATGTCTATAACCTTTCAGCAGTCATTAAACCTCAAATATTATCTGTGATTCCTTATATTTTATGCTTACTAAGATTTCTTTGGTCATTAGCAACCTTTATCCCAATGTAAATTTACCTTTTATTATTTGTCCACAAATATTTAAATCAACATAATCCCAAAAAGGTATTTGAGTATTTTTATTTAAAATACATTGAGGAATTCTTTTTGTTAAATTAAATCCTTCTTGACACTTAATTTGTGCAAAAGAAAATAATGGAGTCCAAACTTTTGTAAAATTTCCAAAATTTAAATGAAAAGGTGGACAACCATTTACTTAGAAAATAATTAGATAAATTAGGTGTTTATTTTATTTTAATTTAACATAATTTTTCGACCATACATTTTTATATTATAATTAATATAATTATTAGGCATTTTTCAAAAACTTAATTTCTTCTTCTGCTTATTATCTTTTAAATCGGAAAATTCTAATAAACCTAAACGTTCTCATTTATATTCTAAAATTTAGGTTTTCTTCTCATTCATAAAATTATCTCCCTTAATAGTATTTTAAATATGCAGTAGAATCTCGATATATATCGGATCGAGTTTGGGGTAGAATTTTATTGGCATCGAAAGGAATTAATTAAGAAGGATCGGACGGCCTTATATAGAGATTTTTGTGTATTTTATTTAATAAAAACTAATTATTTTAATTAATTTAAAAAACTCCTACAAAGACAAGCCAAATTAACATCTCCTGTCCATTCCCCATTTTCTAAACAAAAAACAAAATTCCTGTTTCCTCGAGGAATTGTCCCCTCTGGACAAACATAAAAAGCAACACTTCCAAATAAATTTTTGTTAGTTTTTCGATCAAGTTGTGGAGATAGAAAAAATTCTGGAGAATATTTTTGTTTGGAAAAGGAAGCATTTAATGGAGGTTCTGAACAGGTTATTTCTGAAAAATTTTTTTTAATTATTTAAAAATCTTTTTTTTTAATCAAGAAATCATTTTGTAATAAAACCTTAAGACCTTAAAAAATAATTAAATAATCAGACAGTCATTTTTCGTCACATTTTTTTAGTTTTTTTATAATTTTCTTATCAAAAACACGCGAATTAATTTAGAGAATCTTTTGATTATTCATTAGAATTTTTTGTTTATTTAATTAGCAATTACTAGTAATTAGTATAAATTTATTTTTTATGCATCAGATTTCGTTCTATTAAATATACCCTCAGTATTATATAAACTCTTAGTTTTCGTTTTTTAGAAGGTATTTGGCCGTGAATTGGAAAGTTGCCTAAGCCATATATCTTCTATTTAAGATTATTTTTTTGTTAATTAATATAAGTAATGTTTATTAAACCCCAGTGGGTACAAAGAATTAAAAATTTTTTGTAATATTGTGTATTATTTTTAAAAATAAAACCGGTTTACAAAAACTAAAATCTAATAATTTTTTAAACTTGTGTTCGCTAATTATTTTTTAATCTAATTAATTAATTATTTTTTGAAAAATCTATTTGCGCATAAAATATTTATTTATTTATCTTTAATGCCAATCTTCAAAAGAACAATTCTACCCCGCAAAAAAAATAAAAGAAAAAACAAAAGAAAAATAGCATTGCTTCATTGCATACGGAAAAATAATTTTAAATAAAAGAAAAATATTTTTGGGAAGAATACCGTCATTTAATTATTTTTAGTTTTAAAAATAAAAATTAATTTTTGTCATAATATTTATTTAAAAATTACTAATTATTTTTAAATTTATTTTTACTCTCTTTTTACTCTCTCTCTCTCTCTTTTTAGCAAGTCCCTTATTGATCCCCCAATTCAGTTGACCCCAATAAATAATTTTAAGTAGATCAGTACGGATTTAAGTCGGAACCTAAAGAACCATATATCTAGTCTTAGCATGGATCATGATACTATGGAATGTACGTTCAGCATTAAGCAAAACCGCAATTTTATTTAAAAAAAGACTTCATCATCCTGTTCCCCCACCGAGTTCCCTCATTCATTTTGGTTTCTTAATTTATTTAAATATTCCCCTCTACTAACAACAACCATCAAAAAATTCTTTTAAATATTAGTTCACCAATTATATTAATTTCTGAGTCTATAATAAAGTGTTTAGAATAATAAGTATACTTAAATATTAAAAAATGATGCCATTATTTTCTCACACACTTAAAAATAGTCTAAATAACCGTTTAAAAATGAACGGAAACAATATTTCAAATAAAAATAAATGGTTTTGGTTTGTTCTGTTCATTTTCATTTCCCTTATTTTTTGAAGGCTTTTCTTATGCAAAAATAATTGGATAAAGCAAAGATTGTTTTTCTTTCTAATTTAAAAATACCTCAATTTTCACCCTATGACTTGGTGGAATGTATTGATGAAATTATAAAATGCGTATCCATTTTTAGCGGATATCAGTTAAGCAGCTTCCCCCCCCCCCCCTCTCACTCCTTACTAGAGATCGGAATTTTTTAAAAGCCTGGGCTTGTTCCTGGGTTCCGGGTTTGATTTATTGACTTGGGCCGGATCCTGGGCCTATAGTCCAGGAAAAACCCAGGAAGGTCAAAAAATGCCTGGGCCTAGACTCTGGGTACAGGGAAAAGCCCAGGCCTTGGTCTGGACCCAGCTCGATCTCTACTTCTTACATAACCAAATCTTAAATAGAGGTTAACAAAAAATAATGCCCCCTATATCATTTAAATTAGTATATTTAGCCTAAGTTTCTTTTGTTTGAAATTTTTGATGATATTATTAAAATTCTTATCTTAAAATTATGAAACAATAAAAAATTTAATATTTTCTCTTATCATTCTACATATATTTAATTAATTAATTTTAATTTTTATTCATTTCTATTAAATAATTATATTCTTGTATGTCCCCATTTTTTCCAAAAAATTCTTTTTCCTTTATTTAAAAAATATCCTTCCCCTTAATAAAAAATTTCCTTATAAATTTCCCAATTCATTTTGAATTGTTTATAAGTTTCTTTATATGTACATGAAATTCGAGTAAGGAAGGAAATAATTTATTCAAAAAATATGTATATATAGGTAAGTAAAATTAGTTGGCTATACATATATTTATTTGTTGCACTAAACCCTAGAACTTTTATTTTATTGGGAACTTTGGGGTCATTGGGAATTGTAGAACATTTATGTCAACTCCCACTTATGTTTATTTTAATGGTTTGTTCGAAGTTTGTTTTTTTACATTTAGTCACTATAATATTGTTGGTCATGAGGAGAGTCTGAAGAGCTTGATTAACCCCGAAGACTACATATAAGTCCTTAGCAAAATTATATGATAGGGACTTACTAGGAAAGGTTTTCTTAAGATGGTCAAACATTTTTTAATTAATTTTCCATATATTTTTAGGTATTTAATTAATTATCTTTCACCTTATTTAAAAAAAATCTTTCAACAAAAGAAATCCAAAAAATGAGTAATAGCAGTGGATTTATTGATAATTTAAGTATTTCTGATAATGATAATCACTCAAACGGTTCTCCTATTCCAAAAGAAGAAAAAATTGCAGAAAGGATTGGAAAACAAAATATTGGATTGAAAGTAATTAAAAGGGAATTGCTATTTAAATTTGGATTCATTTAAAGGTTCCTTCACCAATACCTCCAGCAGCTATTGCGCAGAGACCACAACTGAATGAAATGGTAGGGAAATAAATTGTATAATTTAATCAAAATTATTTTTTAAAGGGTTTGGAGTATGTAGAAATTAAAGTAGTGTAATATTAAAATAGGCATGATACTTTTGAATAGATTGACTTAAAACAATAGAAAAGGAGGATGCAAATTTAGGACAAATTTGGAGAACTTTTAAGACAATAATACAAAGAATTAGGATTAGAGACTGGACTTGAGGAAAAAATTTTCAACCTTATACCTAGAGCAGTTTCACTAAATTCTTTGGTTAAACCGAAACTGAACCGAAATTATCGTTCACGCTACTCGTATCCCGTTTGAACGGGATCCCGTCTTGGCCCAAAAATGATAAAAATAAAATTATTTTTTAGGTAAAAGCCTATGAACAAATAATAAGTCATGTAGGTGAAGATATTAATAGACAAGGTTTACAAAAAACACCGTTTCGTGCTGCTAAAGCAATGCTTTACTTTACTAAAGGATATGAAGAAAATTTTGATGGTAAATGAAAATAAAAATATTTTCGAAAAAAAATATTTTAATTTTTATTAGATGTTTTAAATGAAGCTGTTTTTGATGAAGATACGGATGAAATGGTGAATTAAATAATAATAATTTTGTCTAACCCTCACTATAAGTTTTACCAAATACCCTCAATTTATTATGGGTATTTTAAAATTGGTTACTACTAGGTGCGGTCTAACTAATCAAGACTCTGAATGGGATCGTGTCTCGGTCCGAGAATTCTGTCCAACCTCATTATGTATAAGGTAGTTGTGCCTTCAATTTAAGCTATGAAGGAATCCCTGGTAATATTGAAGTTTACAAACCCCCCTTTTCTTCCCCAAATTTTTTATTAAAATGTACATAATGATAAGACTTTCCTTCCTTTCTTCCCAAATTCCCTTTTCTGTTATTGGGGAAAATTGGGGAAATTAATGGAAAAAACTTGGTGAGGAAACAAAGGGGGTGTGTAAACTTCACTATTATCGAATCCCTCATTATAAGAACAATTTTTTAAAAATGAGGTTATTCTAAATAATAATAATTTTTTAAGGTAATTGTTCGTGATATAGAAATGTTTTCTTTATGTGAACATCATTTAGTTCCATTTCTTGGGAAAGTACATATTGGCTATTTACCAAATAAAAAAGTACTTGGATTAAGTAAATTAGCTCGTTTAGTTGAAATGTTTAGTAGAAGATTACAAGGTATTTTCGTATTAAATAAATACAGACAGACTTTGCTATGTGATTAGATAACCCCCAATTTAGGATACCTTTTTGATAGACTAATAGATAGAGGAGAGCTGCCTAAGCGATGTCCCTAATTCAAGGAACACTCCGTTATAAGATACAATATTTTCAGTTAAAGAGGTCTCACAGGGATGGGCTGGGTTGAGAAAAAAGTCGAGTTGGGGTTTTCAAAAATTTTTTCGAATCTGGTTTGGGGTCTAAAAATTTTTTGTTTCGATTTTCGGATAACCCGGCCCAATCCTGCTATCTTATAGTGAAGTATAACTGTATTTTCTCCAAAAATATATTTTTTAAATAAATTTATTTAATTTAAAAGTACAAGAAAGATTAACAAAACAAATAGCTGCAGCTGTTTTGCAAGCTGTACATCCGTCGGGGGTTGGTGTTGTTATTGAAGCGAGGTACTTATAGAATTTTTTAAATATAAGTTTATTTAATTTAAAGCCATATGTGTATGGTTATGAGGGGAGTCCAAAAAATAAATGCAACAACAACAACTTCTTGTATGCTTGGAGTTTTTAGGTAATAAATAAATAAAAATTAAATCAAAACAAGAAATAATTTTTAAGAGATGATCCAAAAACTAGAGAAGAATTTTTAACATTAATTAAAAAATAATAAAAGAAAATCTAAAAGAAAAAGAAAATAAATTTTAAAGAGAATTAAAAGATTTTGTATTAAAAAGTACCTAAATTATATAATTTTGTTTGTATAAAAATAAAAGAAAAATAAATTTAGGAAATATTTTTTTAGATTTAATAAATCTTATTTTATACATACATATATTTCCTCTATTTTTAAATAAGATTAAAACCCAGATCATCAGGCATAAACTCCCAAAATGAACCCAGATAGGTCAATTCCTAGAAAACCCTAATTCCCGACATATACCCCCGATTAGAGGTGATCGCATTGCGTCTTGCATTATTTGTGTTAAAATTCTGCCTTGCGTTTTGCGTTTTTTGCGTTGATTTTTGGACTTGCGTTGCGTTTTCCGCAATTTCCTCTTGCGCTCACCTCAACCCCTAATTAGAGTTTGAATTAGCATGCGCATTTTAGCTATTTTAGTATATTAAAAATTAAAAGACAGAAAAAATTTATAATTTTTGTATTTTTTGAATGTTTCATAATTAAATTTAAAAAAAATTACTTACCTTTACATTTTAGCAAAGGTTCCCAATTTCCATTAGGCAAACAATACGAAGTAATTAAATTATTATTTTTATTTTCCAAGGTATATCTTTAAAAAATAATTATTTTGATTTTTAATTAATTTAATTTTTCTTTACCCAAATTGACATCCAAAACGTAAAAATCCTTTAGATCGATTTAATTCAACAATAAATCCGTTGTGTACTATTGGCACAATACAAGATATATTATTGTTTTTATTAACTAAAATTAATTATTCAAATTGAAATTAGAGTAGTAAATTAAATACAGTCTAATCTCCGGTTATCCTTAAGGATAGAAATGCCGTACGTAAAATTGAAGTTAACATAAATCTGTGTAATTCTGGAAGGATTGCTTAGGCATCTTCCAATGGCCAACTAACTAATCACAAATTCACGTACAATAGAGAGTGTACGTAAATTTGGGTGTAAACTATTAGTGATGGGCCGGGTTGAGAAGAAAGCTGGAGTTGGGTTTTCAAAATCATCGATGAATTGTGGTTCGGGTCGAAAAAGTCTAAATTTCAGATAACCTGATCCATCCCTGGGTGTTTTTTATCCAACTAAGATCGACTGTATTCAGTGTTCGTTTAAAAATAATTTTTTATTTAATTTATTAAATAAAAATTATTTTAAATTAATTTTACATTCTCTATTGCCTTTTGAAAAACATCCATTAAATATTTTATTTTCTTCATTTCCATCAAAATATTTCCATTTCCCATTTTTGGAACAAATTAAAGTTCCTCTATTTTTATTACAAATATATTCAAATAAATTTCTGTATGGAAATAATTTTTGTTGATTTTTTGGAATTTTTTGGTTTTTTGGTAAGAAACAATCTGGAGATTATTTTTAAATAAAAATTTTTCTTTATTTTTATCAAACCAATTGAATAATTAATTTTTAGATTAAATTTTGTAGAAGTTGACTGAATTTGTATTTGTGTAGTTGAATAATTGGAACGGAATAGGAAAGGCAATTTTAGGCTAATAATTGAAATAAATTTTTTAAAATATTTTGTTTGAAAATTTATAGTTGGATCTCATTATAAGATACACCATAAGAGTTAAAACACTTGTCTATTATAAGGAGGTGTCTATTAAATAGAGGGTATAGTATATTAAACAGAGAGTGTCGATTAAACATCTCCCCCACCCCGTCAACCAAATTTAAAAAAACGTCTCTTAAATAGAGGTGTCGCTAATATTGAGGGTATCTTATAATGAGGTTTGATTTTGTTTACTTTGTTGAATTTACTGCAATAGTATTGCCATCATTTGTTTTGAACTAAAAATTTAAGAAAAAAATATTTTTGAATTTAAAAACCAAAATTTCATCATCTACTGTAGCAGCCAAAGAATCCACAAAAATATTAAAAGGACACAAATTATTTTCTTTTTTGCAAGGAATATTAATTTGCCAGGAACAATTAATGAAAGAATTTTTTATTAAATTATTTTCTTCTGGTATTTCTAAATATCCATAATTACCAAAATTAATTTGTTGATTTAAACAATCTTTTAAGGAATATTAATTAATTATCAAATTATTTTTATTTTAGGGCCTCCAAAATTATCCACAAGATATTGCATAACATTTCGTGGAGTTATTGTATACATATTTATAAGAGAATATTTATAAGGTTGAAATAGAAAATAAACGGGAATCGGGATGTCTGGCCAAAAAATGGGAATTCCTGATTCGTGAACTCCTGGAATTTGTTGGTTGTTGGTGGGGGGTTGATGTTGGACATAAAGGCTAAGAACGAACTGTCCAAGTCTTTACTATTGACTTTATCTTAAAATTCAAAATGAAAATATCCAAGGAAATACTCAAATATAAAAACAGGGTTTTAATAGCTTAAACAAAATATTTAAATTTATTTTCTGGAAGCCCCCCAATTTAATATATAATTATATTTACTTCTTTCAAAATTAATTTTAAATCCTTTTCCTCCAATTAAATTATTGTTTGAATTAAAAATAAAATGAATTTCTGAAAATGTTGATAGAAAACCAAAAGAATAATTAATATAATTTGAAGTTAAATTTTTGTAAATTATTTGTTGATTGTTTCCAATTAATTTAATTAAAAGCCAATCATTCAAAATTAATTGATTTAAAAGCAACTTTAATTTAAAATTTATTTTAAATTAATTTAAATTTTAAATTTAATAAACTTTAATAAACACAATTTCATTATTTTTATTATTTATAATCCAATGACATTTAATTGGTGTTTTGTAATATCCGTTATTATCTGGAATGGCTAAAGGTGGAGAAAATGTTCCATTCTTTTAAAAATAAATTTTTTAAATTTATTTTTTTATTATTTTATTTTTTAAATTAATTTTAAATTAATATTTCAATTTTTTTTTTAATTTTTGGAAATAATTTGGATAATTACAGAAAAATATATATTTATAATTTATTACCTACCTATTTTATTTTCAATTTAATTTTTAAATAAATTTATTTAATTATAAATACCCATGATTCGAATGTTCTTTCACATACTGATGCTTCTATAAAATATTTTATTTTTTTTAATTTATTTAAAATAATTTATTAAATTCTCTACTACCGTTAAACTCTTAGATACCTCCTTAAATTTGAAAGAACTTGTCTTTTATAATGAGTGTATCTTAAATAGAGAGAAATCACCCTCATACCCTGTGGCTATTCAAATTAAAAAAAGCTTATCTTAAATTTAGATGGGTTAGAATTAAGGAATCTCTAATAGAGAGGTCTGTCTCAGGGGTGTGGCAGTTCTGCGTAGTCTGTCTGTATTTAGATTTACTTTTCTCTTAATTTAAATAAATTCTTTTTTAAGACTTACCATCAACAGAATATTGCAAATAAAAATAGCCGTCATTATTTAAATTATCAATAATATATTTTTCAAAAATAATAATTAATTTATTTTCGTCAATTAAATAATTTGAAGTATTTAAATTGTTGTAAATATTTATTTCTTTATTATTTTCCAATTTTAATTTAAATTTATCAAAAGAATTTAAATGGAGAGACAAAAACTTTAAATTAAAAAATTTTTAAAAACTTAAAAAATAAACAAACATTTAATTTAATTTTAGCCCCAACTTTATTTTTAATTAACCATTCATAACGAATTAATTGTTGAGGACAATTAATATTTTGTAAATTTTGTTTTGTTGATTTAATTAAAGGAAAATAAATATTTCCATAGGGAGAACTAAAAAATAAAATAAAATTTTTTTAATAAAAATATTCTCTTATTTTACAAATTTGACAATTTTTGGAAATTCAGAAAAAAAACTTTGGAGAGGAGAACTAAAAGACAGTTCCGAAATGACAATTTAATTCGCGAGGATTTTAAGCTAACGAGAAATTAAAATCAAAATAAAGTTACAGTCAGAGTTGGCCGGTATCGGGCGGTATACCGGTATGTTTAAATCCCGATACCCCTCAACTTTAATTAGAATTGGGAACTTTTCTAATACTGAGTTAGAGCTTTAGAGTTGAGGAAAGGATTATAACCTTTGTAGCAGCTTTTTATTACTTTATTTTTCTAATTTAGATTTTCATCTATATTTATATCTTTTTTTAATCCTTAACTACCTCAATTCTTTTTTAATAATTTTATCATTACTACACAAACATTTATTATTAATTTCATCTTCTTCATTTTTACAATCTTCAATTCCATTACAAAAATTTAAATGCTTAAAAATTAAAAAAATAATTTTTTATTTGTTAAAAAACTAAACAGAAATACATCCACTATTATCTGAACAGCGATGTTGGGGATACTTATTTGAATCTATGTTGGAAAGAAATTTAAGAAATATTTTTTAATTTACCCAAAAAACAAGCAAATGTTTGACAGATTGTGGGAAGTAATTCTGAACAATTACGAATTCTCCAACCAAACTATAAAATTAAAAAAAATATTTTTTTGAAATTTTAATTTATTAGTGTAAATAAGTCAACCAAAGAATACTCCCCATTAAAGATGAAAATATCGTATCGTATAATGAGGGTATCTTAAATTAGGTAGTAAGTATATCGTTTAAGGAGCTTCCCAATCCAGTAGCCTACCGATTTTTAAGACGTTCTTTAAATGGAAGTTTGACTAGTATTGGGGGTATCTTATAAGAAGCTCTTAAATGGAGGTATTTTATGTGGAGGGGTGACCCTTTCCAAAACAGTAAAATAGAGCGCAGCCACTCAAAAATAGGGCAAATTATGGCAAATGTATAAAATAGTGATAAAATAGGGCGAAAAGGACGAAAATAAGGCAAATGCCCTATAAAAGCTGATTTTATGTAGAGGGCATTGAGTATTTTATAGGGAGGTTTGACTGTATTTAAATTATTTAATAACCAACATTTTCTTTATCCGAAAGCATTGAATTCCAAGAAATACATAAAATATTCTCTTTATCATTCAGAAATTCTTCAAATTGTGGCTGTAATAATGCCCAATTTGGACTATAAAAATATGAAAGAATTTAAGCAATTTAATTTAAATGTACTTGTATATATTAATTGAATAATTAGAATTAAATTTAAAAATTCTTTCCGGCAATTCTTTTGAATTATTTAAATTAATGTACCTAAAATTTAAATAAATTAATAAACAGTCGAACCTCTTTCTTAGATAGCCCCAATATAAGACTAGCCCCATAGCCCCAATATAAGACCTTTAATATACCCTTCATTATAAGATACCCTAAATTTAAATAACGCTCGTTATAAGATACGTTTTATATTTCTGGTTAGACATTGATTGGGAGGAGTTTACTGAACGATACTCCCTATTTTAGCTACACCTCTATTTAAGATACCCCTCCTTATAAGCTACAATTTTTCCAACCCTAAGTGGGTATCTAAAAGTGAGATTCGACTATTTTAAAAAATTACCAAGATGTCCAAAATTCAAAAGACCCACTAAATTCTTTATTTAATATTTTACTCAAATCTTTATACAACAAAAAATTATCCAAAAATAAAGAATTGCTTGAATTATTTCTTTAAAAATTAAATTTAATTTAAATCTAAAAATAAAATTAACTCAGAATTTTGACAAAATTCATTAGCTTCTTTCCAATTAAAATTATTAAAAATTTTTTTAAAACATCCATTACCAACAAAATGCCAATTTTCTAAGAAAAAATTTAGAAAAAAAATTTTTTTTAATTCTTTTACCTTTCGGTTCAGGACAAAATAAATTTAAATTACCAATATTAAAGTTAAATTCTTCTTCAGATTTAATTAAATAAATTAAAACAAACAAAAGAATATTAAATAATAAACTATAAAAAATGTTTAGAAAATACATTTTTTGAGATCCTTAAAAACTATTAAATTTATTTTTATCAACCCATCCCTTATGTAAACTCTTACTTTAACAACAAATTTTTTGTTTGTTATAAATTCAGAAATGAATTTATAAGCTATTTCGATGCTTCTCAGTGAACTGAGTCGATAAGTACTAAAATCATTGGGATTGAATGTTTTTAAACGAAGTTATGATCAGTTAAACATTAGCTGAAAATATGTTTTTATAATTCCTAAGAGGTTCGGACACGTTTTTCTTTGTTATTGGCGAACAAAATTTTTGTTATTTGGTATCGACAAGTTTGCCAAAGTGTTGGGAATAAAATAAAAAAAGAACTACTGAATTTCGTCAATTTAGAAGAAAGTTATGCCAAAAAAACACTAAGCATCTTGCCAAAATTCACGAAAATCGCGATTTCTTGACGATTTTTGGGTTGTGATCCCGTAAATCGTAAATGGAAATTTTTATGAAAATCGTATAAATGTGTTGGCAAAATATCCGATATATTTACATAAAATATAGTTGGAAAGAATTAATTTAAAAATTTATTTTAATGCGATAACAATATAATAATTAAAATTGACATCAATTTTAATTATTTTTAATAATAATTTTAACTACATAACAATCGAAAAAAATATGAATAAACAGAAAAAAATTAATTAAAAAATAATTAGGAAAGGAAAGGAAAAATATACAGAAATTGATTTTTTATAAAATTATTTTTGTTCTTTTTCCTATCAAATAATCAAAAAAAAGTATTTATTTATTTAATATAAATAGGTGCGGACATTAAAAGAATTTTATTTTTATTTTTTTTAAACCTTCCCAAAAATTAAAAAGTCTATCAAAACTTTTACAAACTTTTAATTAATTGATTAAAGAGAAAATTGAGAGAAAGAATTTTATTTCCTTTTTCAATAAAAAATTGTTAAAAACAAAAACAATTTTTTAATTTATTTGATAATTTTTGTTTATGTTCCCCCACCCCTTTTTTCTATATTTTTTTAAAGATTTCTTCTATTTTTTTGTGGCATTTTTCAATAAAAGAATTAAATTTTTTCATAAAAATGTGAACTTCTTAATGTTAGAAACTCGAAATCTAAAAGTGGGGCTATAATTTTGTGGAACCCTAAAACTGGGGATTTGCTATAACTTTCAAAAAAATTGATTTGAAAACAAAATTTTTCACCAAACCTAATTTTAGACCACTATTTAATATTATAAAAAGTCGAAAAATAAAAACAACGGTGGGGCTATAATTTTGTGGAGCAGTCTCTAAATATGAGGACAATCTCTATTAAATTCTTCATCAAAAAGAATTGAGATTTTAGTTTATAAAGACTAATTAATTAATTTAAAAAAATAATTTGTAATTAAACTTTTTACTTATATTTACACAAATTTTAACCAAAATTAATTGGAATTAAATAAAGCTGTTGCCTAAAAACTAAGAAATTTGGTCGGTAATTGTGGGTAATAAATTTCGAAAATTGCCTTTGAATCTTGCCTTAAAATGAGCTTATTTTAACGTTAAATTTTGGCAAAAGTTTTGCTAAATATCTCCAAAAATCAAAGTCAATTAAAAACAAAATTATTTTTATTTAACAACAATATTTTAAAAAATAATTTCTTTAAAATACAGTAATTAACTAGAATTAATTAAAAATAAAATAATTTAAAAACAGGTTTTTAAATGTTTTGCTAACAAAATAAATAAATAAATATTTTCTTTTAAAATAAATGAAGTGTATTTTATTTATTATTAATTTACATTTCCTCCTCTGTTTAAATATTTAATTTTTTTTTATTTTTTATTTTATAAGTAAATCACACTGTAAAATGCACACTTGTGTTAAACAAAAAAAAATTTTTTCTGAAAAAAATTAAAAAAATTCCCCAACTAAAAAATTAATTTTTAAGCTATAACATAAATTATTTAATTAAAAATTGTAATAAAAAAATAAGAATTATTTTTTAGTTGAGACAATTTTTGCTGCAAATGTTGATAATTATTTAAATGATTTATTATACAAATTATTTTGTATATGCAAAATATTATAAAGATTTAATGACATTAATTAATTATATAAAGTTTATATAATAAATAAATTATTGTTGAAATATTTAGAAAAATATTTTTTATTTATATACAATATGTACTAGAATTCAAAAGGAAAATATTTAGGCCCTTTTTGAATATAATTTTTCGAATAATAATTAGAGGTCGGCGCAGGACAGGATCCTACACAGGATTTTTCAGGATCCTGTCCGAAATCCTGCCTTTTTTCAGTTTTCAGGATTGGCAGGACCCAATCCTGAAAAAACAGGATTTGCAAATGTGATTTTGCCGACCTCTAATAATAATATTTTACTTGAATGTAAGAATATTTAGTTTGAATCGGCCATATACTGAATCGGCTATTCTGAATCGGCCATACTGAATCGTCCCCTACCCACTCTGAAAGGTCGGGACACGCCCACATTGTCGCGGGCCACATTGTCGCGACCACTTGATTTTTATTTTAAAATTGACCTAAATTTTGCTCGCCACGTGCTGTACTTCATCCCACAGCTACAACGCTGGGAAATTTGAAGAGGTTTAGAATATTTATTATGTTTTTTAAGTTTTTATTTCTTTTTTTTTTAATTTTTTTTTGATAAAGTTTTAGGTGTTTTTTCCTTTTATTATTTTCTCTTATCCGGGTAGGTTCTGCCGGAATTTTTAACGGCGTAAAACCAAACCAGATCACTCCAGAAAACTCCGATCGTGCCCAGAAGGCCTTTTTCCTACCCTCCATAGCAGCATAGAAATTTTTCCAACGAAACCGACCTTTGCGACAAAGTGGCCTGCGACAAAGTGGCCTGCGACAATGTGGCCGCGCGACAATGTGGGCGTGTCCCGTAATTTATATATCTTGCGCCATAGTGGGCTCGCGCCGGGACAACCTATTAGAGTCACGTTTTACCCAATTTTGTCTCTTACGTCTGTCTTTCACTTTTAAATCGTGTTTTACTTTTTTTAATTTTTATTTTTAGTTTATATTTAACCAATTTTTATCAAAATGTCCGAAAATATACAAAATGGTGTTGGTCCCAGAAATCGACGAATTTCTTTGGGTTCACCTAAGGATTTGAAAGAAGTTCAATTTTTTGAGGATGAGGAAATTCCAGATGTTCCTCCAAAAGGAGCACGTGTCAGAGTAATTTATATTTATTTTAATTATTTATTTTTTGATCTTTAAAGGTTTGCTACGCTGGCGTTTGTCTCACAGATAAAGAGGTTTCCAACACTAAACAAGCACGTATCATTAATGGAATCAAAGATACAAGTTTGTTTCCTGGTTACGAGATTAGTGGTGTTATAGACGAGTTTGGACCTCAGGCAAAGGCAGAAGAATATGACCTAAAGAAAAACGATAAAGTTATTGTTTGGCCAACTGACGAGGTTTTTACGAAAATATAAGGAACAAGAGATTATTATAATAAGTCCATTTTAAGAGCATTTTTCTGCTCACTTTTTATATGGGTCCTAGAGATTGAGATTTTTGAAAACTGGGCCTGTTCCTGGGTTCCGGATTTGATTTATTGACCTGGGCCGGATCCTGGGCCTGTAGTCCAGGAAAAAATGCCTGAGCCTGGACTCTAGGTACAGGAATAACCCAGGCCTTGGTCCAGACCCAGCTCGATCTCTAATGGGTCCCCTCCTCTCCTTATCATCTTTTATACCTTAAATTTAAATGTCCGTTTTTTAGATGTGTATGAGTGGGTATGCCGATTTTGTGGCTGTTCCAGACTTGTCTTTGCTTGTTCGAATTCCTGAAGCTGTTTCAATGCACGTTGCTTCAATTCTTCCTGCTGGTGCTACTTGGGCTTTGTCTGCAGTTGTTCATGTTTGTTTATTTTAGCCTACAATTATAAATATTTATCTCCTCTAGGCTCGTCCAGTTGTTGAGGCAATTGCCAACACAAAAGGGTATTGCAATATAATGATTGTTGGTGCTGGTGGACTTGGCTTATGGATTCTTACTTTGGCCAAACATTTTTTGTGTGAAGATACCAGAGTTAAATTAATTGTAGCGGACGCCAAAGAAGAACGTCTTATTTTGGCTGAAAGGAATGGTTCTGACTTTCTGGTTCATTGGGATGATGGGGGTTTGTTTATTTTATTATTTTTGTCTGACGAGTTTTTAATCTGGCTTTGCTTTTGTGTTTATCTATTTCCAAAATTGTAATTTTCAACTTTTCAAGAATGATTCCCCTTTTTCCTCTTCTCGGAAAAATTTTTTCCCAAATGGACTTCCTATTGGGGACGGGCTTTAAATAGAATAACTTTTTGTATCTTTCCCTCTTCAGAGTTTGAAGAGTACTTGATTATGCGAATCAAAGATGTTGCCGCCGAAGGAGCTAATGTCATTTTTGATTTTGTTACATCTCCACGAACTGTCAATCGTTCTCTTAGATGTCTTTCTGAGGTCTTTTTAATTTTCAAAATTCTTTTTTAATTTTCTCTTAAGGGTGGTGTTCTCTTTGTTGGTGGACTCTGCGGTTTGGATGTGACTGTTCCAATAAAATTAATTGCTCGTAGTCGTTTGGCTATAATGGGAATAACTCGTGGAAGTATTGACCAATTGAAAAGCCTTGTTTCACTTCTCGCTGAGGGGAAAATTAAAGCTCCAAATTATAGCATATATCCAGTTGATCAGGCTTCGCATGTTTGTTTAAATTTAAAGAATTTTACTTTAATTAATTAAATTAGGTTCTTCGTCAATTGAGTATGTCAGAAGTTGAAGGGCGAGCAATTCTCGAAGTTTACAATCCAGACGAGGATAAAGATGATATTGAGATGGAAGAGACACAAACTAGTGGATAAACAATAATTTTTGGTATAGACTAATTTTTAAAATAATTTTTTAAAATTTAATGAGAAATAAAGAAATAATTCTCATTTTTTGGAATTCGCTCATTTAAAATTAAAATTATATATTTGTTAGTTTACTGGTCATTTTTTATTTTACAATCCTTCAATTCTTAAATTTTTTGCTTCAATTTTTCGGGAAAAAGAATTTAATTTTATGCTTAAAATATTTTTTGGAGCAAAAATAAAAATTTTTTAAATTTTTCTAGCTTTAGCTGAACACTTTTTTAAATAAATTATGTAACATATACTTGATAAATGATTTGTATATTTTTTATATTTTGGTTTTATTTGTTTAATACAATTATATTAAATAATTTATTTAATTAAAATAATAATTAGGTAGATTTTTTATGGTTAATGAATAGGTTTTCTTACAGAAATTATTTAAAATTCTCTTTTAATAATTTGATGAAGACAAGTGAATTAATTAATAATTTAACTCAAAATGTTCAGAATAACTCGGATAAACCAGTTGAGAGTCGAAGACAAAGGTTTTCTATTTTAATATAATTTTTAGATTTAAACGTTTTTAAATTGACCGGCTCGGTATCAGGGTTGTTTCTAGAGATCTAGATTTTTGAAAGCCTGTGCCTGTTCCGCGTGATTTGTTGACCTGGGCCAGTAGTCCAGGGAAAACTGGGAGTTCAAAAAATGCCTGGACTCTGGGTACAGGAAAAACCCAGGCTTTGGTCCATACCCAGCTCGAACTCTTGTTTCATATAAATAGCCGTGCCGGATTTTTAGGGTAAACCTCGAGCACTTGAATTCTATCAAAATACCCGATTTGCGGGCTGACGGGCATAAACCCCCCGGTCCCAAAACTGATAGATGTCGAACTCTAATAAATTTTAATCCTCTAGTTATCAAGTACTAGCAACTCAAGGCCCTGCCAGATATGGAAAACTTGAATTGCCACATGGAATTGTGGAAACGCCCGTTTTTATGCCTGGTTCTTTCATTTAAATTTGGCCAATATTTTACTTTTTGAGTTGGGACACAAGGTTCAATGAAAGGAATTTCTCCAGAGCAATTGATTGAAATGGATTGTCAAATTTTGGTATTTCTTAGGCGGCATAGTAGCTTAATTATTTTTAGTTATGTAATACCTACCATTTGGGTCATCGACCAGGACATAAATTAATTGAAGAAGCTGGTGGCCTTCACAAATTCATGCATTGGCCTAGGCCTATTTTAACAGATTCTGGTGGTTTTCAAATGGTCTCCCTCAGTAAGCTGATGGAAATTACCGAGGAAGGAGTTAATTTTGAATCGCCACACACAAAAGAAATGACAATGCTTACACCTGAATATTGCGTGGAAATTCAAGTAATTCTAGTTTTCTTAACCAATATACAAATTTTATCAAAAAGGAGACATTTGGTTCTGATATAATGATGCAATTAGATCATGTCATTCCCTCATTGTCGGAAGGTCCAATAGTTGAAGAAGCAATGAGACGTTCAGTTAGATGGCTAGATAGGTGTACTAATGCACAAAAACGACAAACAGAATGTGCATTATTCCCCATTATACAAGGAGGACTTGATATAAAATTAAGAGAGGAATGTGTTAAGGAAATGGTACCTAGAGCTAAACTAGGGATTGCTATTGGAGGGCTAAGTGGTGGTGAAGCAAAAGATACATTTTGGAAGGTTGTTGCAAGATGTTGTGAACTTATTCCCGTTAGTTTTTTTTGTTAGACTTTTATAAAAGTTTGCTCGATTTCAGCCACATTTACCTCGATATGTAATGGGAGTTGGTTGGTCAGTTGATTTAGTTGTTGCATCGGTATTTTTACTTTAAATATTTGATGATTATTTTTTATTATAGGCAGTGGGTGCAGATATGTTTGACTGTGTTTACCCTACCAGAACGGCAAGATTTGGGACAGCTATAACTAGAAGGGAAGGAGATCTTCATTTGAACCAAGCACGTTTTAAGAATGATTTGCGGCCTATTGATGAGGAATGTGAATGTCAAACCTGCAAAAAAGGTTATTCTCGTGCTTTTCTTAATGCAACCATTGGACATGTAAGAAGGAAATTTAAATTCCACATAAATTATAAATTAAGGAAACAGTAGCTTGCCATTTGATATCCATTCACAATCTCTTTCATCACATGGATTTAATGCGACGTTTAAGAAAAGCAATAAATGAGAAGAGATTAAATGAATTTTTGTCTGAATTTCTACGTGAACAATACAAAGAAATGGGAAATGTGCCTCAATGGGTTTTAGATGCATTGAATCATGCTGGGCATAATTGGGAGTTTTAGGTATTTGTTAACTCATTTTTTGTTACGAGCTTTGCTCAGAGGTCAATTGGAATTCCGATTTCCAACAGTCCGGCACCCTCATCATTTCCGATCGACCTCTGCTTTGCATATTGACATTTTGTGAACTCGAGCTTTTGTTTTTGTTGTTGTTAACCTTTTTTGAGATAAAAAATCATAAAAAAATATTTCAAACGTTTATCGTTAAAAAAGATTCACAAATAGAAATTTTTTTGAATTACCTCTCAAACAATCCTCTTTAGATTCTACAGGACAATAAAACAAGATATTTAAAAAAACACCGAGTGTATAAGAAAATATATTTCGATTAAAGAGTTTTATAGTATTAAAAGATTATTTTAGTTATAATGGCAAAAGAAAGGAATGAAACAACAAAAAAAGATTTAGAGAAAACACACGTATTAGAAAAAGGAGGGGGAACCTAGCGTTATAGAATATTTTTTCACTCGTCCATAATTTCATCCCAACACTCTTTTATTGCTATTCTTTAGGTAAGAGCAAAGCCTGAGATCCGATAAGTTTGATAAACTTTCTCAATAGCATTGGCATATGCCGCAGTGCGCAAATCCAACCCAAGTCCATATTTTTTCGCCGTCTCGATAATTTTGAATGCAGATCGATTCATCGTGTATTCAAGACCCTAAATTTGAGTTATTTTTAATTGAATTTAATATTGTTTATTTACCGAATGAACGATATCCTTCTCGCTTGCACCGTGAATTCTAGCCTTAAAAAATTCTGACGGCATAATTGGAATCTCACGACCAAGTGCTTTCTCTAAAGACTTCTGAACAGAATCTTAAATTATTAACGAGTCTTTACTCAAAAACTATTAAAGTAAAGTTACCTAACAACAAATAATTCGAGTCATGTTCATATTTGAATGTCAATCGTCCATAGCTAACGTGATTCAAATTTTTGAGCCATTCAAAAAATGAGACAGTAACACCTCCGCTATTGATGAACATATCTGGAACTATTAGACAATTTCCACGTTCCAGAAGAACACGATCAGCAGCAGGTGTTGTTGGCCCGTTAGCCGCTTCAGCAACAATCTAAATCAAGTTTAAGTTTGAAAAATTTTTCGAATAAAAAAATGCCGTCAGGAACGAGGAATTCCAATCTCGATATGTCTTCATTAATCAAGACAGGTTTTTGCATCACCCGGCAAATTTACTGGAAAACTTGAAATCCGTCACCAACTAAACCACTTAACCACAGCCATTAATGAGTAAATTTCATTCATTCCATTGTAAAACTTCCCCTTGCCCCCTTTTTCATTAAATAAATTTTAAAAAACCTTTGCTTGAATTCTGTGTGCATTCCCCAAATGAATAGTTTTCTCACAAGCAGCTGGCACAAGAATATCACATTTTTCAAACATCAAATCCGTAAACGGCTCAAAAGATTTTGCTCCAGGAAATCCTTTAATTGTTCCATTTGCAATTGTCCAATCTTCCAATTCTTTTGGATGAATTCCATTTGGATTATAAATCGAGCAATCATATTCTTGAACACCAATACTTAAAAACAATTTCTAAGAAATGTTAAAATGTTTTTTAGAACGAAAAAACCAGGCGACCCTTACTATTAGATATCCCTTCCCTTTTTGCTGTAAAATTTGAATCCTAAATTAGGTGTATCTTACATAAACAAGGTATTGCTTATTGCCAGTCAATTCTTCCCACCCAATGGCTAACCAGATATTAATTAAACTTGGATGTATCTAGTATTGATTGTACATTATAATGAGGTTCGACTGTATAGGCCAGGGATGGAACGGACAGTTTTTTTTCCACTCGAAACCCATCCAAAGGAAATTTTAAAAATCAGCTCCATAACCAGACACGACTTTTTTCTCAGGCCGTCCCATCTCTGGTCTAGACTAATTTTCTAGAAAAGTAACCATTTAGCTCCATCTCTATGTAAATAACGATGAGTATGGAGACCAACATTACCTTTAAAAAATCAAATTTAAAAATAAAATTAAAGTTAAAAATAACCAAATCCTTGAACAATAAATGTTTTGTCTTTAAATCCAGTAGTTAATCCAAGCTTTCCCATATATTCTGGATCATTTATGAATACAGCTAGTCCTTTCCAAATACCCCGGCCAGTTGCAGAAATTCGGCCATGAATACCACCCGCAACAATTGGTTTACCTTTAAAAAAGGAATTTTAAAAAGAAAAAATAATTTTCAAATAAAAATTGTGTCGCTCAAAATATTTTTATTGTTTTATTAACTAAAACAAAAAAGAAGTTATTTCAAGCGAAGAAAGGAAAATACAGTCAGACCCCATTTGTAAGCACATTCCATTTTAGGATTTCTTCTCTAATCTAGTTCCACTAAATTTTTTCATCCTCCAGAGTGTACTTACAAGTGAAGTCTGATTGTATTTAACTTATAAAATAATTTGATTTTGACATTTTTATTAATTTGAACCATGTACACTTACAGTTCAAACCATAAGTAAATGTCCACTAATAAAACTATTTAAAAGTTAGATACCAGTTATGCAGGCAGAGGAATCTTTATCCAAATGTCCAGTAGTTTGATGATAAGTATCTGCAAACCACGCCATTTCTCGTTCACCTGTACCCATATCTGGTGCAGGAACATCAATTCCTGGGCCTAGAAAGCCTTTTTTGGAGAATTCAATAGCAATACGTCGGGTAATCTTTTCAATCTAAAAAATTTGAAAAATTAAATCATGTACACATAAATGTGTGACACAGCAAAAGAACCATAAAAAATAATGTCTTTGGCATTCACAAAAATTTTGGAACCAAAATTAGCCCACTAAAATCTCTTTTAAAAACAAACCTCGTATTCAGAATATTTGCGAGGATCAATTTTGACACCTCCCTTCGCCCCACCAAAAGGAACATCCACAACTGCACATTTATAAGTCATCAGTGCAGAGAGGGCTTTTACCTCATCCTCACAAACATCTGAGGAATATCTAATCCCTCCTTTTGTTGGTGTTCGATGCTCTATTTAGTTAATAAAAATTTCTAAAATATTTTAGAAAATAACCTGAATGATGTGCTCTCCAAGCTTCAATAATTTCATAATTTCCATTATCACGTCGAATAGGAAATGCAACATGAAGAACCTTCAAATTTCAAAAACTTTAAAAATTTATCTTTTCTAAAAACCTTATTAACAGGCTTGATAGCCGAAAGAATTCCTCGAACAAAATTCTTTTTCTCCTCCAAAGATTTTCCTTGCGAATGGAATTCATCAACAAGCTTAGGCTCAATAACTGCAGCACCCCTATCGAAATAATGATCAACCATCTAAAATTTTTAAAATTAAAAAAAATTTCAATTTAAATTACTTTATAGAATGAAGGATTCATTTGTTGACTCATTGGCTTATCTGCATCTTTAATTTGCTCATGAGGATCCAAGGTAGCTGCAGAATAGAAGGCCGCTGGGCGATGAACAAAATTTGGGGCTTTAAGAATTTTCGATGTCGCTGTCGAGACACGCAACATTTCTCACTAAATTTTTAAAATATTAAAAGTATAATTAAAAATAAATCTAAAAGAAGTAACAAACACAATAAAAAAATCACAAAAATAAAAAATAGGTGTACTATTAACTTTGAACTATATTTTACAAAAATGTTTTAAATTGGTTGAGAAATCGGGCTTTTATATGCTGATAGAGAGGAAGTCAAAACAACTTTTAGTAAACGAAAACAAATTACTGATCAGTCTTTTAATTATCAAATGGTGTCTAGTTTAGGATTCACGGGGAAAGAACAAAAGCTAATGACGACAAAATGGGGATGGTCTTTCCTTGTTTATAATTTTAAGAAAAATTAATGACGAGATTTCCTTCCAAAAATTAATATAACTTATGATGATCGTTAGTTTTCTCTCACTAGACACAAAAAAATAAAAACCACGTGACATTTCAAGAAATACCCCCAACTTGAGAATAAAAGCACGCGACAAACAAAATAGAAAAAAAACTTTTTTTTACATTCCACTAAAAATCAAAAGGGAACCCTTAAGTTGTACTCAACATGGAGGGCTGACAGCAACTTACATAATTAAAATGATCACGTCTATCAAAACTCTCGATAATCATTGGTTTTCTAAAGATATTAAACAAACAATTCTCTATTTAATTTTGCAAAAAATGTCGAGATGGAATGAACAGCAAAAAACTATTCACAAACTTACTCTTTCTTGATGACTAAAAAAACATTTTACAACAAAATTATTATTAGCAATATTCTCGATTATTAACAAAATATAAAACTTATTATATTACAAAAAACGTGACAATATTTTAAACGATTAAGTCAAATTAAGGAATATTTGCGTCATTCTCGTTAGTAATAATAGAATTAAAAATATATTATTCTTATTAAGTTTTTCAGTCTCTATTTTTTAAAATAAAATCTCTGTATATATAATAATTAATATATATGTTTTGTGATCATCGAAGTTGTACAAAATTAGCCGGAAAAAGAAGCAACTGTTGTTGTTGTTGCTCATCACCTTGTTTCCGTCCCCTCCACCATTGTGCATCAGAATTATCGAGTACTTCAATCACATCGCCAGCCTTGAAAGAAAGCTCGTCATTATGTTGTGCTTGATAGTCAAAAGCGGCAATAGCAATTGATTTCGTCTCAGCATCATTTTTATGTTCCGAGATTACCTAAAAAATAGGCAATTAAATAGCCAATTTATTAACGAAAAACATACTTGCAAATAATTACCAGGGAACCAGCCAATATGCTTTTCACCATTTCTTTCCAATTCTCCTTCCCACCAACCACCTTTTTTAAGAAATTCGTTATAATTATTTTAAGAAAAACAAACCTGGCGTTATTTGATGAACACGAACAATATCGCCAAGATGTAAAGAAATTTGATTTGAAGCAGTTGCTTCAAAAGCAGCAATCGCTCGTCCGACAGTTTGTTTTTCTTTGACAGAATTCACTTAAAAAATAAAAGAGAATTCAAAAAAATTATTTAAAGTAATTACCTATTGGTGTTGTCCCAGTAGCAGCCGAGGCTTTCTGTACGTAATTTGCCGGAAAAATCCCTGTTCGACCCTCACAAGTACCCCGCCACCACTGTTCTCGTTGATCAGTGACCCAGATACGATCACCAGCTTTCAATGATAGGTCTGTTGGCTCAACAGCATCGAATTGATATAAAGCCTGAAATTACAATTAAACCCAATAATTTTTTCAAAATTACATACAATAAACCATTCACCACTAGACTTTCCATCCATAGCTGAATTTGTCATTTTTCCAGTAACGTTATCGACATTCTCCGCATTTATTTGTTGATTAGGAATTTTTGAATTGGTTGTCATCACACCGTTTCCTCCTATTGCAGAAAGAGATGTAGCGCCGAGTCTAATGTAACTCTTTGGGAACCAGCCATTTATTTGTCTGAAAACCAAAAAATATTTCAATAAACAATTTTCAAACTAAATATCAACTTATTCTTTTGAAGCCGTCCCCGCCATCGAAGTTCTCCTTGCTCTAAAACTTCGATTATATCACCACGCCCAAAAGTCATTTCCTGTTCATTTCGAGCTTTCCATTGGTAAAGAGCTATACCAGTACCCAAAATATTAACACCTCCTCCTTTGACTGGCTCGTCTGACGGCGGAACTTCATAAAGTGGCAAGGATTTATTATTCGACTTTTCATCACATGGAGGGAGATCATAACAAGCGCCAGCAGAAAAAGATGCAAAAGAGGCGTTAGTTGAATGACTTGTACTAAGTAAAGAATTAGCAGCCGCAACTCCACCATTTGTTGTATCAGTAAGAGAAATGCTCTTTGAGAAAGCTAAAGAAATTTGCTTTTTTAACACATTGAGAAGCTAACCTGATGTGAAATCTGCAGTAAAAAGAGCTGTTTGTTGTTTATCAGATGCTACAACACTTGTAAACTCGCTTCCCTCCTCTTGAATACTGGCCAATGGCTCAGTTGAAGGCGAGCCTGATAAAGCGTTACCTTTTTTAAGGGCTGAATTAGCTGGTAATTGAATGTTGACCGGTTCAGCAAAAGCAGCTGGAAACCACCCAACTTTATCACGAATTTGACCGGCTAAAATTTAAACAAATGTATTAATATAAAAAATATTCTCTAACCAAGCCATCCAGGTTCAGATTGATATCCCTCAAAAACAAGAATAATATCTCCCGGTTGCAATGATAATTCGTCATTAGATCGAGCAACAAATTCATAAAGCGCCTTGTATTTAATTGTCTTAAGTCCAGCGGTAGTGGCTGATAATAAAATATGCGAAGCGTCTTGTTGTGCTCCAGGAATGCTGTCTTGTCTTTGCTGAATAGAAGACTTCCCAGCATTGTCTAAAATTAGGATAGAGAATTTCTAAACAATAATTTATAGCACTGAAGGTGGACCAAGTTATGGGAATGGAAAATACAAGTATGATGGGTTTTGCCTTCTATAGTAGAGGTTTCAAACACTCACCATTTTGCGAATTTTGTAATTGTCCATCAAGCATATTTTGTTTTTCGCCAGTTTTAGAAGTGGTTGCAGCGTTTCCAAAAACAGACACAAAATCGTCGTCAAATCCAGAAGCGTTACTATCCTTGGATGCTTTTCGCTCTCGTGCTGAATCTGGAGGTACTTCATAATGTTTTGGGGTAGCGATTGGTGGTTGGATTTGAGTTTCTGGATATTTTTCCACACGAACTTTGTTGTAACGAGCAAGTAATGTTTTGTGCTCAAGATGAAGAGTCTCAAAATCGGCACAACTTTTCTCAAAATCAGGTCGTTTCTTAAATTTGGTTTCTTATCACGCAAAAAATATTTTCCTACCTCAAGTACAAGCTTCTCTTGATTAACCGTCCGAACTCCCAATGCTTGAGTCTCATCTTCCAGCCGTCTTATTTCTTCCTCGACGGAAGTAGATTCTTTTTGAATAGAGTCGATTTCATTACTCTTCCCAAGATAACGTTGACATTCTGCTTGTAATTGTAGATTCTCATGACTATATCGTTCGCTCTGCACTGTCAGCTTAAATAAAGTTTATTAAAATTTAGAAAAAATAAAAATAACCTCTTTAGTTTTACGCTCCAATTCTTGAATTTTGGCGCATTTTTCGTCACGTAATTCTCTCATTCCTTCAATCTCTTGAGTTATCTCCAGTATTTTATCACGTACTCCAGTAACATCACCGTTGAGCTGTTGAGAACGCTCATCTAACGCCTGAATCTGGAAGGAAATAGTCCGATGCCTTTGCTGAATCTGAGTTGCTTTTTCTGTTTCAGCATCTAGTTGATTCTTAAGTTTAAATTATACGAAATACTTATTGTTAGTTAAATTACCTCCAAATCACGAACTCGAATTTTTTCCAATTCCTTAATACGCTCAATTTCAAGTCTACGTCGAGCTTCTTCCCGCTGTGCTTTCATTCGTTCCTCCTCTGCTGCCCTCTCCTTTTCCAGTTCCAACTCCCTTCTTCTTTGGATTTCCAATTCTGCCTCACGACGACGTTCATACTCTTGTCTCTCTCGCTCTTTCCGTTCCGCCTCCTCGCGTTCACGTCGCTCAATTTCAGCACGACGACGTTCCTCCTTAAATTAAAAATAGATTCTTTATTCTTCTTATATTGTCAAATTACCTCAGCTCTAAGTATTTGCCTGCGCCTATCAAGCTCTGCTTGTCCTTTATCGAGATTATCTCTTCGCTTGTCTTCAAAAGTTTTAAAATGACCCCCACCGCTGCCAGCTTTTTGTGGAGGTGGAGCATCAGGATCATTTTGAGTAAGGACCGTTGAAGGCGAAACAGTTTTACTCCTACTGCAAAAAGCGTAAAGCTCATTGGGCAATTTAGACGGGAGTGCATAACCGGACTAAAATTTTAGTAAATTTAGTAGCGATAATTTTAAGTTTACAAACCTTAACCATTTCAATAAGAAATTGCGATGTGCAAAATTCTTCAATACCCAAACAACCATCCTTGTTAACATCTGACATGTTCCAAATTTGAGCAAGCACGTGAGTCGGCAACGAACTTTCAGCCAAAACACCACGCGCTTGTTGTCCAGTAAGAAGGCCAATTCTGCTCCGATCTAATTGATTAAATTGTTGACAAAAACGTAGTTTCAACGGTTGAGGTAAGCTCCAATCTCCCATCTCCTTTGTTCCCATATGGAATGGTAAGCCAGCACCAAAAGTAGCGGGAGGCATTGTCGGCGTTTGCGCTTGAAAATAATCTTGACTTATTAGTGAAAGGTCAAAAAACCTGCGGAATAACTGCCCGAAGGAGGCGACGGTCGATAACTAGTAGAAATGCCGTAAGTTGACATCGGTCTTGGGGGCATTTGCGGATGTTGTATTGCCGGCACGGCATTCTCAACACCATTAAATTGGAACTGACCAGTCTGAGGAGGTATATCACCAATAATTTGGCGCATACTATCAGGAAGTACAGATGGTAATTGCAATCCAGCAAGACAGTTACGGATCAACTTCATAGCTATTGAAAATTCAAGCCTGTCAAGTTTACCATCCTTGTTCAAATCTGACAGCTGCCAAATCTAAAAATATTTATGAATAATTAGTTAAAGCGTAAACAAAAAGAGGATTTAAAAACAATTTACGAATTAAAACCTGAGCAAGAGCCGAAGCCGAAAGTCCAGATTTTAGAAAGAACGGTCTTGCTTGCTCACCATAAATCATCCCACCAATTGGACGTAACACAACAAACTGGCCTTCATTCTGCCTATGTTCTTGTGCGGTTATAACCCATGGGTTTGGTGATATATTTGGAGGATTTTGTTGTTGGACTCCACTAACATTCATTAAAGTAGATGGATAATTGCCAGAATTTGACGTTGAATTATTAGAGAGAATCATCATTGAAAAAACATTTTATTAAAAAATATCTAGTAGATTAGCTAAAAATAATGAATACGAAAAATTCCGTTAAAATGATGCATATATTTTTTAAAAAGAATTTACTTAAAAGGTGGCAATAACAAAAAAGAATAGCGGCATATACCCATTGATTTCCTATTTTTCTCTTCTTGCATTTTGCTTTTTTCCTTCTGCCAACCCTCTGACACAAATACTACGAAATAATGGTCAAAGCTTTAACTTATTTTTGGTTTACATAAAGGAGTCCACCCCTGAAGACCTACTGACCCTGAAGACCTATTTACCCTGAAGACCTACAACTTTTTGATCAACACAATTTTTTACTTTTTATTTCTTTACAAGTCTAATCGGGGGATTTAAGGGAGAAAGAGGAGCTAGGAGGGATTAAGAGGGATATTGATGGATTTGAAAGTTTTAATGGGGATAAAGGGGGTATCGAGGACTTTGAGGGTTTAAAGTGGATAGAGGGATTTATCGGGATAAAGAGGTATCCTCGATCTTCTGATATCCTCGATATTCCCTACTATAAATAATTTGAGTTGATCAAAAAGTTGTAGGTCTTCAGGGTGTAGGTCCTCAGGGTGTAGGTCTTGGGGGTGTAGGTCTTCAGGGTGTAGGTCTTGGGGGTGTAGGTCTTGGGGGTGTAGGTCTTCAGGGTTGACCCCACATAAAGGAGGTCAAAATGGCCGAACCATAGACTTTTAATGTTTGAGAAAATGCCAGATATGGGGAGAATGCAAAAAGAATTTATAAACCAATAAAAATACCCACTTGTATTTTGTTTTGTAAACTTATATGCAAGCAATTTTCGAGTGCTTTTGACTTATTAAGTTTTAAAAATTCTTCAAACCAGCTTAAATTCCCTCCTCCAACCTCTTTCATAATTTTCGGTATTTCACGATATTTTGATCGTTAAATATTCAAAATTATCCAAAAAAAAATTTTTATCATTCAAAAGACGGCAAGAAATGAAAGGAATATTTTAATTATAAGCTCCTTTCATCAAATAAAAGAAACAGATTCGTGGGTTATTAAAGATTATAATTATTATGTAAAAAAGGATATATAAAATATATGAAGTAAACGATTAAAGAAAATTTTGAGAAAAAAATTTTTTTGACTTATTTCAAGAAAGGACCTACAAAAAAGAAGTGATTTTAAAAAAAAATTAGAAGCTGTCAAAATTCACATCACAATAAAGACAAAACTATCTAATAATTACTTGAAGTGAGCGAAGCGGAAAGTTGTTTAAAAAAAAGAATGGAGATCAGAAAAGTTTTAAGAACACAACAATTTAAAAATAGATTCAAAAATATAAAATTATGAAAAGATTCAAAGTTGAAAAATAAATATATTTTATTTTTAAAAATAATGCCTTCCCTTCTTGCACATCTCCTAAATATTCTACAAAATATCCATTTTTACCAAAACAGAGAAGATTTTCCTCCGGGTGGATGAATTATTTTGATTGCTAAATTGAAATTTTATTCCTATTAAATCTAACATTAAATCCCCTCTCCAATAGATTTTGAGGTAAACCAAGGATTAGAGACTTCCCCAAATTTTTCTCTCACATGTACAAAATGGTCAGACTAACCTCCTTTAAATTTAGAGACTGAAAAAAATAATCTTTTCTTTAAACAAATCAGGGAACGAGCCGTCCCGATTCCCCGAAATCGTGAATTTTGTTTTTTTTGTCGGTTCGGTCCCTGATACAAATAAGGGAAAGAAATTGGGGAAGAAAAAAGGAGGCCAAATCCTTGGTGTACCAAAATTTTGTAAAAATTCCAGACCTTACAATTAATCAAATTTCAAGAAAAATCAGAGCGCTTACTTGTTTTTGGCCTGGTATAACCGCCTACTTTCTTGGAGGATTCTTTATTCTCATCATTTGTAGTTTCTTGCTTATTTTCATCATTAAGAGATGATTGTCTTTCAATAATATTATTCTTTTTTAAGTCATCTTGCCGCGTTGATTTTTCACAAAAAAACTGAGCATTGAGATTATCTACAGGTTTTCTGGGAATTGTTGAAGAACACGCCTTTCTGCTATCAATTAATTCGGTTGAATGTGAATTAGAATTTGGCAACAAAATTGATTCATTTGCTTTTGTTCTAAAAAATTACTTGAGATTTAAGCTTAAATTAGCGATAATTTACCTGACATCTTCTGCAGACCTCATTTTATAACAAATTTGTAACCGTGAAGATTCGCTAGTTTCTGATGCTTTAAAGCTAGATTCACTGCTCCCAATAGATCCGGGACTAGAAACTACACGGACTTCAATAAACGCCCCTTCAGGAATTTGTTCTCGCGTCCTTCGATTACTACTCCTGCTAGCCTGAGGAAAAACAAACGGGAACCACGGAAACATCCAATCCTTAAAAAGAAAAAAATTTCTTATAAACGAATAAAAAAAGAAAATGTTTAAAAGAAAAAAACCAACCTTATCGTTATATTGCTTAATTGCCTTTAGTTAACGAAAGTAAATTATGTTAAAAGTTCCGGTTGAGAAATCTCACGGTGGGATCTTTAATCGAAATTGATAAATAAAAACATTTTGATAAATAAAGCGCTAATTTGATTAATTAACAGAGGACATTTCAGTCTCAGCGATTCAGTCTGTGGGTTCTTTTCCGGCCTAAGTTTTTTGGAGATGGTTAGATCTGAATAGACTCGTTATAAAATAAATAAGCACATTCAGAACTATCGATTGATATAAGGATTATTCACACAGCTCGAAATGAAAGACTGTCATGGCACTCAAACTGAAGCGACGAGACTAAATTGGTCCCCCTACCGTTGACATTTTACAAAGTCGGCGATTAACTTTTGCAACTTTTTCGAATACCTAAATCTTAAAAGATTCGAAAAACACTAAAAATTTTGCCGAAAAATTTACCAACATTTTTTACATTAGTTTTGGAAAGATATTCTGATCGAACTCTTTAAATTAGTGACCGGACCCGGCCGGATTTTTCCGGAGTCCGGGTCCCAAATTCGGGTTTTTTCGCGATCACCGAATTTTTTCCGGACCGGATTAATCCGGAAAAATCCGGCTGGATCCGATCCGGTTCAAGTTACAAATCCGGGTCTGGCAAAATCGATTTTTCCGGTCACAACTTTAAATCTTTCAAATCTTCACCGTAGATTTGAAATGAACATTACCCCATTTTATGATTTCATTTTTTCTTTCTTTTATGTTAAAGATTATATTTGGAAACTAACATTTATATTATAACTTTATGTCCTATATCTAGCTATTTTTTGTTATTTATCTTAATTTATACAAACAACAATGGTTTTTCGAATGTCTGAATTATTCAAAACTGTTGAGAAATTGCACAATCTTGAATTATATGAGGATCTTTCACTTTTGGCAGAAATTCATTTACCTAATGAACCTTCAAAAATATTCGCAAATGGTTTGAAGCTTTTTAATTTTGTTTATTCTATTTTTGTTATATTTTAGATAATGAATTGGATGATGATCAAAAAGGTTTCTTTCTTTGTTGTTTAGCAAATGCTTGCGCTGAATTGAACAATACTTCACAGGCTTTAAGGGTATTTTTTAAAGAACATTTTATGGGACTTTTCCGTTATACGGACGCAAGCCGGGGGTCAGCCAATTACCCTATGATCGGCTATAACTTTTTGATACCTGATCCAATATGAATAAATTTAATATCATTTGAAAGCCCTCGATAAGAGGTATTTTTTTTCCAATTTGATGGATCAGGTCTGATCACTCGTTAAAATTGTTATAAACCGATGTATGTGAAAACGTCAAAAAACTGAACTTATCGGGTTATAACTTTTTGATGAGTGATAAGACTTGATTTATTCCATTAGAAAAAATATACTGATCGTTGGCTTTCGAATGATATACATATAATTCATTTCTATTGGATCTTTTTCCCAACTTGATGGAGCCGATCAATTTCGGCTAGCACTCAGTTTGCGGTCGTATAACGGAAAAGTACCGATTTCATTTTCTATTTATTTTCTTCAGCGTTATGAAATGGCCCTCATATATTTGGGAAATATTCGTCAACATAAATTAAAAAATCGTTATGAAAATGTACTCAACACAGCTCAAATTCGTTTTTTAATGCACAAAATTCTTTTACAAAATAAACAGGAAGAGGAAGCTCTCCATTGCCTCGAATCTATTCCTCGGACTGAACTTACTCCGAAAGTATTGCTTGCTATGGCTCGTCTTTGTCATTTGCTTGCAAAACCGCCGTCTCAATGTACTCGATCTTTATTTAACAAACGAACGGATGCGCCAAACACTCGAATTGTCAATTATTTTAAGTTTGTCTTTTATTCTTTTTTTTTCTAAATATACCTAATTTAAGAGCAATTGTGAAAGATGTGCCAGAAGCTATTTATTGTCAGAGCTATTTGTTGACTGCTGGGGCATTTAAAGCTTCACAACAATCTCCTCTTTCAACCAGTTCAAAAACACGTTCTAGCCCATCTAATGTAGAATTGTCGAAAGATTTTATCAGCACGTTTTCTGAAGCTTCTCGCATTTGGGCTGAAGCCAAACAACTACAAGCTAAAAAACAATATATGGATGCTGCAAAAATGTTGGATAACCAGTTAACTGGTCTGAATTTGCGGTATATTTTATTTGTTAAATTTCATTGAATTCTAATTTTCTTTTAGATTTCTCTTGGAACAAGCTTTATTTTATCGAATAGCTGGTGATCAACAAAAGGCTCTGGCGTGTTATCAACAGGCGCATCTTTTGGATTCTACAAATGCTGAAGGGATGGACACATTTGCCTCTCTTTTAGGAACTGTTTGTTTAAATATTTTTTACTAATTATTTTTAATTTATTTTTAGCATTATAATGCTCAACAAACTCAACGTGAACTTGATTTATTGGCTCATAAAATGGTTCATTCTAATCCGCGTCGGGCTGAAGCTTTTGTTGTTTACGGCTGGGCTGCTCGGCAATCTCATAGAATGGCGGAAGCCAGACAGTTTGCACAAAGGGCTGAACAACTCGCTCAAGTAAGAGAAAAATATATTCTAGAATATTATTCGATATTTTTAGAGGAGAGGAAGACAACGATGTGAAGCATTGCTGCTTAAAGCGCAACTGCTTTTTGATACAAAGAGACATTACAAGGTTATTTTTATGAGAATAAAATGACGCGTACCTGCTTGAATTCAGGAAATGGAAATGGTTTTAGCCGATGCATTGCACAATGACTGTACCAATACAGCTGTATATGCCCTTTATATTCAAATATTTATGGCTCAAGTAAATTCAGAAAATTAATATTGAATTATTTTTAATTATTTAAAGAAGCGTTTTGGCGAAGCACAAAGGATGGCAAAAACATCTTTGCGATTTGTGGGCCAACAAAATCACCAAATACTTTTCCTTTTTGCCCAATCGTTGGCTGATGATCCTGCTGGTGGTGGACAGGTTTTTTTTTATTTTATCACATCAGAAAATATATTTTTAGTCTGGAACAGAACAGGCGGTTGTTACTCTTGAAAAAATGGTTCAGGATGGACATTGTCATTCTTTGGAACTACTTTTATTGCTTTCCCGTCTCTATGATCGGCAACATAAATATGATAAAGCAATTATGTTGCTTAATCGCTTCAAGGAGGTTATTTGTTTTCTCTCTTATTTAATCACTTTTTCAGAGTTATGGAGATTCAAGAATTCACCGTGAGCTCGGTGACCTATTATCAAAAACAAATCGACAAATGGAGGCGATGGGTGAGTATGGGATAGCAAGCAATGGAAATAATCCTGATACTATTGCTAAAGAAAGAGTATGAATTTTTAAAATTATTATTTAAAAAGGCATTTCGTTTTGGTCTAGTCTGTAAGTGCACAGGTCCAGATTTATTAAAATGCCAAAATTAATTTAAATAAGATGTTTCCTGTAGTTTATATTTTGTTGCTCGAATGGTGCCCGCTGTCGTAAATGATTTGACAGTGAATGTAAAAAAGCATTTTGGTGTTTTGAGCAACAAACATTTCTCTTTTCATTTTTAACTCGAAACTAATATTTTAATGTCAGATGATTGCACTGATGGGTGGTCTGACTACTCCACAAAACGTTACAAATGCAGCATTCAAAAATGGTTCTTCTGGTTCTACTTCAAATAATGCTACCACCAATGCAACGAATACTTCTCGTTCATCATTCGAAAGGGCTATTCGAGTACCTCCACCAATAACGCGTGTTACAAGACGAACTGCTGCTAATCAACATGAACAGTTACGTAGACTTCGAGGAATGGGTACATACTCTGCTACTGGTTCGCCTGAGTCTAGTATTGGTGGTTCTCGTGCCCAATTCCGTCGAATGGCTGCTGTTCGTGGTTTGCATAGTGGACGAGGTCTTATTAGCGAACCGCTTTCTTCTGGATTACTATCACGTCCTCTTCAATTTCAAGATGATGTTTCGAATGAGGATGACAGCAGTAGAGAGGTTTTAGTGTTTAATTGACATATTGACATTTTTTATTTCAGAGTTCGAACGATTCCCAGTTAAGTTTAGTTGCTGATTCTTTGGAACAATCACCTAACAATTCCTCGTCTGTTCTGGAGCAAGCACGAGGAAGTAATAATTCCACCGTGGTCGATAATTCTGATTATAGGGCTGATCGGAATTCTCTTTTCCGTCACATGACTCACTTGAGTGATATTCAAAGCTATTTTACAAATGAGAGTTTGCCAACAACTGAAGAAGGGAGTGGACCTTCTGTATCGTTAACCAATGTTTCGACTACAGCTACGAGTAGTGTTGGGACAGCAACGCTGAGGGGTGTTGATGCAACAACTGAAACTACTACTACAATTACTACTATGGCCGGCTCTTCTCTTCGATCAATCGATGGTTAAAATGATTTTTAAATTCTATTGATATTTGCCTCTTTTTAGATTTTGTGCCATTAATCCCTGATGAGCAATTGTTGGATGAAGAAATGATTATTGATAATCAAAATCCCGAAGAGGAAGAAATTGAAGGAAACAGTCAATAAATGTTTTATTTTTTCTATTTAATGTTTTTTTAAATCTTCTTTCATTTCTTTTATCCAACTTTTTCAAATTTTCTTTTTTTCCTTCTCTCTGATTCTTTTATATCTCCATGTATTTGAAATATTAACAGTTAAAAATAAATAAAGCTGATTTTGGTGTCATTCGACTAAGTTCGTCGAGCAGAGTCGAATGGGCGACTCCAAAAAACAGCTTGATCCCCCTTATAGTTTTTAACAATTTTGAACCCTTGTATCTCAGTTCATTATTGAGTCCGATTAGTAATTTTGGTGTCATTCAACTCCTCTCGACGTGCTCTTTCGAATGATATATAAATTGTCCAGATTCGTTTTTGGCCCGTATTCTTGACTTTTACCAACCTCTCTACAGATGTCATCCTCCTTCGAAACATCATCTTGAAATTGAAAAGGACGTGATAGTAATCCAGAAGAAAGCGGTTCGCTAAACCTCATCCACTATGCAAACCGCGAACAGCAGCTCAGCCATCGCCTCCATTTGACGATTTGTTTTTGATAACAGGTCCACGAGCTCGCGGAAATTCTTGAATCACCATAACTCTGAAAAAGTTTTATTAAAAGAGAAAACAGATAACCTCCTTAAATCGATTAAGAAACATAATTGCTTTATCATATTTATGTTGTCGATCATAGAGGCGGGAAAGTAATAAAAGTAGTTCTAAAGAATGACAATGCCCATCCTGAACCATTTTTTCAAGAGCAACAAACGCCCGTTCTGTTCCAGACTAAAAATATATTTTCTGATAAAATAAATCTTAAAAAAACCTGTCCACCACCAGAGGATCATCAGCCAACGATTGGGCAAAAAGGAAAATTATTTGGTGATTTTGTTGGCCAGCCGGTCTATTTTCAAATGGAAAATGTTTTAAAATTTTAAAATAAACATCAAAGAAAACATTTTCACAAAATTAGTAAATAACTTTAAAAAATAAATATAAAAAGAACGAAAGTCATTTGGACGATTTAAAAAATATTTTAAAATATTTATTGGGAATTTTTAGGGCACAATAATAGAACAAATTTTTCGAAGAAATATTAACTTCAAACAAACATTTTCTATCGAAGACGGTAAACGTAGTCATCAGGTGGACAATACTAAAAAGGAAAAATTATTTAAAATCATTATTAAATTTTAACTACCCGAAAACCAACACAATCGTAAAAGCCATTGGGTCCAAACAAATGAGCCTGAATATATTTATTTTCAATAAATAAAATCAATAATAATTACGTAGAGACGAACACCGCGTCCATAAAATTTAGGAATTTGGGGACGTCTGTGACGAGATCGAAGACGCTCGTTGAAATTCAAAATGGCGTTATTAACAAAAACCTCCACAGACTGATTTGGATCAACCACATCGCCCTGCTTCCAAATTGTCGGTATACTAGGTCTCATTTCCACGTCCAACTTAAAATAAATGGAAAATTTTAAATATTCAAAAAACTTCTATACTAGTGTAATTACACGTCCCTCAGTTTGCAGTCGGTCAAAAAGCTCACCCATATTCATTGAATGAAAGTTGAATTGAAAATTTACAACAGAATAAGAGCCTGAACCGATACACGAAACGCTCATAATTATAAATAATAACTAAAATCAAGTGAAAAATTATATTAACAATTAAGTGTACGCGGCGGGCTAAACGGGACATCTTCTATTTCCCTAAAAAAGACGAGTCGGAGTTAATTAAATGTGCTGAATTCGAATATATGTAAGGTCGAGTTTTATTTATTTCGAATCCCGAAAGACCAGGAAAAAACGGGTACAGCCCGATTAGGCTGTATGACCCGAGCTGTATGATCAATCAAATGCCTGTTGATCCAGTGGATGAAGCTCTTCTCAAGGCTTTGGAGGAAAAACCAATAGAAGATAGTTCAATGCTTTATGCCCGTTCTCTGGCAGAATTTATGCGTGGTTTGACAAAGAAGAAAGAAATCGAATTTCGACTTGAAATTGAAAAATTAAAACTTAATTTTATTGAAGAGTGACTTTTTTTAAATTTTGGTTTATTAAAAATAAATGTTTTAACTTAAAAACAACAAAAATTTCCTCATTAAATAGGAATTTTAAATTAGATTTCCATAAAGTTAATTTCCAAAAAATTTTTCTAAAAATATGAACAACCCAAAAACACACAAAATCAACCAAAAAGCGCAAAAATTCCCACAAAAAACCCCAAAAACACAAAAACAACAAAAAATGGTACTTTTCCGTTATCCCTACGTGTTTTTGCGGACTTTTTTTTGCGGACAATTTATTCCATCAGCAGTCTGTACATAAAGGTCAACTATTTTCTCCCTTCCTAAACCCTTGTCAAGCAATCAAACAGGATTAAAAGTAGTGTATAAAATATGAATAAATGATGGGAAAAAGAACAGTCTAACTTTTTTAACATTTTTTTATTAGCTTTTAATTTTATAATGAAAATTTGGGACGTGCCAAGAAATGAAAATTAATGTCTTTAACTTAGATACCACTTTATTGATCCAAAGACTGGGTGTAATACTCAAAAAGTGGAAAGAATGTGGGGCAGTGCAAAATGGAGGAATAAGAAACATCGTGGAACAGCACGACATCATTTGGAGAGTTATTTTGCCGAGTTTATGTGGAGGAAAATGATGGGCGAACGAGACGTGTTTGAGGAAATTATGCTTGCTTGGGGAAAATATTGGTCTTTGGAATGATTAAAATGACTCTTTCTTTTATATATTTTCTTTTTAATTTTCTTTTTATAAATAAAATTTGTCCGCAAAAAAAAGTCCGCAAAAACACGTAGGGATAACGGAAAAGTACCCAAAAAATATAAGAAAACACCCGAAAAATAAAAAAACAACCGAAAGTGTTTTTAAACCCAGAAGCAAAAAACACAAAAAACTCAAAAAATACCCAGAAAACCCCAAAAACAATCAAAAAATAAAAAAACATAAAAAAACTCAAAAAAACCCAGAAAACCCCAAAAACAACCAAAAAACACAACAACAAACAGAAGGGTACAGCCCATTACAGCGCGGGCCAAAACGGCGCGACCGAAACGGCGCGACCGAAACGACGCAGGCCAAAACGGCGCAAGTCCAAAACGGCGCAAACCCTAAACTGCAGTGATAGAGTGATTAATCGTGTTATCATCAAGTGATCAACCGTGAGAGTGATCAATTAATCTATAGTGATCAACCTATTCATGATCGATCTGACCTTAGTGATCGATCAAAAATCGATAACCACCCTTGCGTACACTGATCCTTCGAATTATTTAAATTCTGCAATAAGGTTTTGCGCATTACGGGGAAATTGTTCCAAGAGTGTGGAAGATCGGTCCAACATTGAGAAAAGTTGTCCAACAACGGTGAAGGCTGTTCCGACATCAACGACCAGAATCAAAATAACTAGTCTAGATAGTTACAGTAATAATATGTGGATAACTATGTAGTCATAGGAGAAACTAATTAGTAATATATGTAGTTATAGGGGAAACTAACTAGTGATATAGTTATATTGGAACTATCTGAATCCCGCAGTTATTTTTCGCAGTTATTGTTGGGTAGTGGTGACACTACTATAAAAGCCACTGTAAGCGTTAGTCTAATTGGATCATACTAGCCCGGCTAGTCCCTGATCTCCTTCGTCTTTTCCACCTCAATCCCTTCGCCTACATTGTCATTTCTCTCTTGGATAAACTGTTATTATTGTGCACGTCGACACCAGTCTCTCGGCTAAACCTTCGGACGTAACAGTGGCGCGGTCGACTACGGAATTGCTCGTCAACAGTCAAGTTCGTCTACGGGAGCGTCAACGAGCGACAACAGCAACAGAGGAGACAAGTAGCTAAAGAGAGTAGGCGAAGTGGAAAAAATTGCTTGAAGCAATTATTGAAAGTGGTTATTTGAATTGTGAGTGGACAGACGTCGTAAATTGTCGGCATTGAAAATTAAATTGTTAGTGCATACTTCTGGAACAGCGACCGTCTGTCCACTATTATTTGGCGTTCAGAGAATGTAAGTCCAAAAAATTGCAATTTCAAAATTCCAATTGGCGTTCACATGCATGTAAGTCCAAAAAAATTCCAAACAAAAAAGATTATTCGAAATTGCAAATTGAAGAATGGAAAATTATTTGGCGTTCAGAGAATGTAAGTCCAAAAAATTGCAATTTCAAAATTCCAATAAAAAGAATTCAATTGTCACGAAACACTATGGAAAGTGTACGTGACATACTTCTGGAACAGCGACCAACAAGAGGAACATCAAACAAGGACGTGCGATTGCCCTGTTGGACATTTTGTGTGCGCTGTCGAAGTCGACGACCAGAAGTCAAGAAGAAAAACAAAAAGATGTGGATTAAGATGACAAACTGTGATATTTTGTAAATTCTTGTAATGTAATTTAAATTTTGTTTTGCCCCAAAATTGTCATCCCACATGTTTTTATTGTTTGAGAGTATTAGTAGAGACTGAAACGCTGTGGCTAAAATTGTTGATTGTATTGATAGCTTTAAGCTATATTGAAAATGGTATTAAAACCTCTAGTCAAAAGAGGAGGCATTGAAAAATTGTGAAATTGAAAATTGTAATGCCTAAACAATCAACCTCAACCTTTTCAAAGGGGAAGGTGTTGGGTAGTGGTGACACTACTATAAAAGCCACTGTAAGCGTTAGTCTAATTGGATCATACTAGCCCGGCTAGTCCCTGATCTCCTTCGTCTTTTCCACCTCAATCCCTTCGCCTACATTGTCATTTCTCTCTTGGATAAACTGTTATTATTGTGCACGTCGACACCAGTCTCTCGGCTAAACCTTCGGACGTAACAGTTATACTTACTAGTATGTATATGATCTAAATAGTTTTGTTACTCTTCGTTTTTGTTATCACTCTTTGTTATCACAAGATGTTGTCCAAATGCGACCTTACATCTGTTATTTTTTTGTTCCAAAAGATACGGTCACTATTCGAGCTAAACCTGTCCAGCACGTAACAATAGCCATTATGGGAAATTTTTGCGCCGTTTTGGCCGTGCGCCGTTTTGGCCTGCGTCGTTTCGGTCGCGCCGTTTCGGTCGCGCCGTTTTGGCTCGCGCCGTTTCGGGCGTGTCCCCAAACAGAAAACTCGAAAATGACATTTTATCCCATTCCCAAAAAAAAAAATATTTTCTCTTGCAGTCTGCACCATGTACTCTATAGTGTTGAGCGTCAAGCGTTTTTCATAATTTTTTTGAAAGGAAAAACGGCTCCCCCATAAAATGTCAAATCCATAAAATGGCGAACCCATAAAATGGCGAGACGGCCAAAAACCCACAAAATGTCAAATCCATAAAATGTCGAACCCATAAAATGTCAAAAAGGACAAAAACCCACAAAATGTCAAAAAAGCCAAAATTTTATAAAACAAAATTAAGCTGTAAAAATAAAAGTTTTATTCTTAAAAGCACTGAATCGATAAAACAGGACACTAAATCTTCCGAATCATGTTCTTCTGGACGAGTTATAGTGCGCGAACCATCAAGATATCCACTAATCTGTAAACCAAGGAGAGTTAGAACGCTTAAGAGTTGTTGCGCCACTTGTTTATCGACATCCTCCATGAAGGCCAGAAGGAAACCACCCATGTAGAGGTGGTAGTTCAGCTTCATCTGAAAATTGTTGCTGTTCCTGATTAAATTTTGACGATTCAACGACTGGAAATCGCCGTTTTCTTGACTTCTGTAACTCGGCGAGTTTAGCCTGATATTCATCTAATAGATAAAATTATCCATCTTGGAAAAATTATTATAACAAATATAAGATACGAAACAATAACTTTTAATTGTCAAAAAACTATCAAAGCAACCAAACAAAACAAATAAAAACAACAAATAAAGATTTTATTGCCATTATGTGGGTTTTTGTCCTTTTTGACATTTATGGGTTCGATATTATATGGATTTGACATTTTGTGTGTTTATAGTCTTATTTGACATTTTGTGGATTTTTACCACTTTCGACATTTTGTGGGTTATAGTATTATTTGACATTTTATGGATTTGACATTTTATGGGGACACGGGAAAAACGCTTGACACTCGACCTCAATGCTCGACACGGATGCCAATGTAAACAGGTGCGCTTGACACGGAGGCACGCACGGATGCCGGTAATAGTTTGGAATTCGCCCCCCCCCCCCTTTTTCCTTTCTATTTTTTCCTAGTTTTTTCTCATTTTATGGCAAATTATATATTCGAAAGAGCTCTTCGAGCTGAGTCGAATGACATTGAAATCAACGAAATCTGACTTAAGTGAACAAAGTTGTGACCGTTTATTTTATCCACTTGCATTAGCACAAAAAGTCTACCCAAATAGGATTTAGCTTCATAATTTTGGTAAGAATGATCAGATCTAGCCAATCATGGTATCATTCGACCAGGCTCGAAGAGCTCTCTCGAATGATATATGATAAATTATGTATCAAACAAAAAAGCTCAAAATGGTCAGGGAAACGTTGAAAAAAACGCTTGACGCTCAACAGAACGCTTGACACGGATGTCAATGTAAACGCAGCCTGACTAGGAACGAAAGTGAAGGTACTTATCCCCTATACCACACCCCCTCAAAGTAGTGTTCAAAATGTCATATATGGGGTAATAAAGGGTGCTGATCACGATTATGGTGTTTATTTCTCAATATAAGAACCCCCTCACCCATAAATTGTTATGGTTCATAATGGTCAAACTTCAAGTTTTTATTTAAATAAATATATAGGTATGAGCAATATTAATGCACTAATATTTAACTTTGCACTTATATTTATTAATGCACTAATATTTAATATTTATTTTCTGTGTGATTATTGGTCGTTTAATGAGTATATAAACGATTTCATTTATTTGAACCCATAATAATAATAAAAATAAATAAAAAATGCCCTATAATTACGACACACTAATGGGGGAATGTCCGGATGAATCAGACGCTGCAAATTTTTTTCATAATTGCGGTTTGCTTCATACTGAACGTTTCTGCCATTGTGGTAGTCAAATGCGTCCAAGCGTGGTCACAGACCATGGCAAACAATTGCCGGTATGGCGATGTCCAACAAAACATTGCAAAGCTACTAAGGGTCTTAGACCCGATACGTGGTTTTTCTCATCCCGACTCCCATTCCACAAGATTCTTAAGTTTATTTATTGGTGGTCGGAGGAACAAACTTCAATTAAATTTTGTCTCCACCAAAATAATTTTATTGAAATAAAAACTTGAAGTTTGACCATTATGAACCATAACAATTTATGGGTGAGGGGGTTCTTATATTGAGAAATAAACACCATAATCGTGATCAGCACCCTTTATTACCCCATATATGACATTTTGGACACTACTTTGAGGGGGTGTGGTATAAGGGATAAGTACCAAAGTGAATAATAAGAGATTCGAATAAACGGAAATTAATTTTACTTAAAAATGAATTCACTTTCAAACCGCACCAAATCCCGGGTTGAGGACGTTTAGGAATAGCAGATTCTAATCCAGAAAATCTCCGGTTTTTCGTTCGGTTCGGTTTGAAACCGACAACCCTAGTTCGGGATTATCAGAATCGATCTATTTTCAGGATTTGGAGGAGCATTTTGTTGAATATTTAATTAAAAAGCTTGGCGCCTAATCGGCCGGCGCCTAATTAGCGTCGCGCCTAATCGGGCTGTACCCGTTTTTTCCTGGTCTTTCGGGATTCGAAATAAATAAAACTCGACCTTACATATATTCGAATTCAGCACATTTAATTAACTCCGACTCGTCTTTTTTAGGGAAATAGAAGATGTCCCGTTTAGCCCGCCGCGTACACTTAATTGTTAATATAATTTTTCACTTGATTTTAGTTATTATTTATAATTATGAGCGTTTCGTGTATCGGTTCAGGCTCTTATTCTGTTGTAAATTTTCAATTCAACTTTCATTCAATGAATATGGGTGAGCTTTTTGACCGACTGCAAACTGAGGGACGTGTAATTACACTAGTATAGAAGTTTTTTGAATATTTAAAATTTTCCATTTATTTTAAGTTGGACGTGGAAATGAGACCTAGTATACCGACAATTTGGAAGCAGGGCGATGTGGTTGATCCAAATCAGTCTGTGGAGGTTTTTGTTAATAACGCCATTTTGAATTTCAACGAGCGTCTTCGATCTCGTCACAGACGTCCCCAAATTCCTAAATTTTATGGACGCGGTGTTCGTCTCAATGTAATTATTATTTATTTTATTTATTGAAAATAAATATATTCAGGCTCATTTGTTTGGACCCAATGGCTTTTACGATTGTGTTGGTTGCCGGGTAGTTAAAATTTAATAATGATTTTAAATAATTTTTCCTTTTTAGTATTGTCCACCTGATGACTACGTTTACCGTCTTCGATAGAAAATGTTTGTTTGAAGTTAATATTTCTTCGAAAAATTTGTTCTATTATTGTGCCCTAAAAATTCCCAATAAATATTTTAAAATATTTTTTAAATCGTCCAAATGATCTTTCGTTCTTTTTATATTTATTTTTTTAAGTTATTTACTAATTTTATGAAAATGTTTTCTTTGATGTTTATTTTAAAATTTTAAAACATTTTCCATTTGAAAATAGACCGGCTGGCCAACAAAATCACCAAATAATTTTCCTTTTTGCCCAATCGTTGGCTGATGATCCTCTGGTGGTGGACAGGTTTTTTTAAGATTTATTTTATCAGAAAATATATTTTTAGTCTGGAACAGAGCAGGCGTTTGTTGCTCTTGAAAAAATGGTTCAGGATGGGCATTGTCATTCTTTAGAACTACTTTTATTACTTTCCCGCCTCTATGATCGACAACATAAATATGATAAAGCAATTATGTTTCTTAATCGATTTAAGGAGGTTATCTGTTTTCTCTTTTAATAAAACTTTTTCAGAGTTATGGTGATTCAAGAATTTCCGCGAGCTCGTGGACCTGTTATCAAAAACAAATCGTCAAATGGAGGCGATGGCTGAGCTGCTGTTCGCGGTTTGCATAGTGGATGAGGTTTAGCGAACCGCTTTCTTCTGGATTACTATCACGTCCTTTTCAATTTCAAGATGATGTTCCGAAGGAGGATGACATCTGTAGAGAGGTTGGTAAAAGTCAAGAATACGGGCCAAAAACGAATCTGGACAATTTATATATCATTCGAAAGAGCACGTCGAGAGGAGTTGAATGACACCAAAATTACTAATCGGACTCAATAATGAACTGAGATACAAGGGTTCAAAATTGTTAAAAACTATAAGGGGGATCAAGCTGTTTTTTGGAGTCGCCCATTCGACTCTGCTCGTCGAACTTAGTCGAATGACACCAAAATCAGCTTTATTCGATGATTCTGAACCAAATTAGACCAACTGAATTTTCACTGCAATAACTGTTTTGGTGTTCTACGAAGAATAGGTCGGCATTCAAAGCTGATAATCGGTAAGAGGTCTATGTTACTAGTGCAGCCATTATTTATATTTTCGACCTTTTGACCCCAAAAATCAGCTTGACCATTTTGAACCCTTGTATCTCAGCTCATAGATGGGTCCGCTTAGTAATTTTGGGTTCATTCGACTCCTTTCGGTGAGCTCTTTCGAATGACATATAGATTGTTCAGATTCGTGATGGCCCGTATTCTTGATATATTGGCATTTTTTTATTTCAGAGTTTAAACTATCCCCAGTTAAGTTTGGTTGCTGATTCTTTGGAACAATCACCCAACAATTCCTCGTCTGTTCTGGAGCAAGAAAAATATTATTTTTTGTTTTTAGAAGAGAGGAAGACAACGATGTGAAGCATTGCTTCTTAAAGCTCAATTGCTTCTTAAAGCTCGTCATTACAAGGTTATTTTTATGGGTTTTAAATGACTGGTAGCTGTTTAAATTTAGGAAATAGAAATGGTTTTAGCTGATGCGTTGCACAATGACTGCACTAATACAGCTTTTTATGCTCTTTATATTCAAATATTTATGGCTCAAGTAAATTCAGAAATTTAATATTTTCTAAATTTTCATTATTTTAAAGAAGCGCTTTGGCGAAGCGCAACAAAAACATCTTTGCGATTTGTGGGCCAGCAAAATCACCAAATACTTTTACTTTTTGCTCAATCGTTGGCTGATGATCCTGCTGGTGGTGGACAGGTTTTTTAATTTTATCACATTATAAAATATATTTTTAGTCTGGAACAGAACAGGCGGTTGTTACTCTTGAAAAAATGGTTCAGGATGGACATTGTCATTCTTTGGAATTACTTTTATTGCTTTCCCGCCTCTATGATCGGCAACATAAATATGACTCGTCTGATGGGTTTAATTTTGGTTTTTGACCGACTGCAGACTCATGGGCATTTAGTTACTCAAGTATATCTGATTTTTTGATTCAACTATCTAAATTCTCTAAATTATATTTTAAGCTGAAAGTGAAGATGCGGGATGCTGCTCCGACTATTTGGACTCAAGGCAATGTGTTTGATCCAAATCATGCTGTGGAGGTTTTTGTTAATGACGCCATTTTGAATTTCAATAATGGCCTTCGGGCACAGCAACGACTTTCCATGTCGCCTGACCGTCATGGACACGCTTTCTTGTTAATTGTAAATATTTTGAACTTTTATTTTATTAAAATAAATATATTCAGGCTCACCTTATTGGACCAGATGGCGAGGACGATGCTGATATCCGGGTTTAATTTTTAAAAATTCTTAAATTTTGCAAATAAATTTTTGTTTTTTAGTATTCTCCGCCTGATGAAGCTTCTAGCATTTGGGCTCACATCAACAAACTAAACGTGAACTTGATTTGTTGGCTTATAAAATGGTTCATTCTAATCCACGTCGGGCTGAAGCTTTTGTTGTTTATGGCTGGGCTGCTTGGCAATCACAACAACTTCTTTACACAAAACGACATTACAAGGTTTAAATTTAAATTCAAACTGAAATAATATTGGGAATGCTCCTTCACTTTACATTCTTAAATTTTATTCTTGTTTAAATTTAGGAAGTGGAGATGGTCTTAGTTGAGGCGATGTATTACATATGACTGCACTAATGCTGATATTTATGCTCTATATTCAAATATTTATGGCTAAGAATGTTCAGAAAATATCGAATTTGAAGAACAATATTTTCTAATATCTTTAATTACTTTTATCCAACTTTTTCAAATTTTTTTCTCTTTGATTAATCTTTTGTGTATCTTTAATATTTTTAAGAGTTAAAAATAAACTATGAGAGTTTGAATGTTCTTTTTGAACGAACTTAAAAAATCTGGAATTAAAAACTAACTATTTGAATGGGTATTTTTTGTCAAAAACTTTTCATTTGTTTTTGACATTAACTTTTGGCGCTTGATTTGGCATTATGTCTTTTCAACTAATTGACAATATAAAACTTTTTCCTCAATATTCTAACTTCATTTTTTCTTCTACACAACTTTCCTTTTTCATAATTTTTATTTGTTTATTTTCTATTAACTTTTTTATCCCTGATCCCTAGAATATTTTCATTTTATTTTAGTTTTTAATTTAAATTATGGATTCGGGGCTTAGTTCAGGTTACTCTTCGGATGAGGGATTCCAGCATAATCTTCGATCAATGAATATGGGTGAGCTTTTTGACCGACTGCAGACTCATGGGCGTTTAGTTACTCGAGTATAACAAATTTTTGATCAAACTATCGATTCTTTTAATTATTTCAAGCTGAAAGTGAAGATGCGTGATGCTGCTTCTCCGATTATTTGGACTCAAGGCAATGTGTTTGATCCAAATCAATCTGTGGAAGTTTTTGTTAATGACGCCATTTTGTCTTTCAATAATGGCCTTCGGGCACAGCAACGACTTTCCATGTCGCCTGACCGTCATGGAAACGCTTTCTTGTTAATTGTAAATATTTTGAACTTTTATTTTATTACAATAAATATATTCAGGCTCACCTTATTGGACCAGATGGCGAGGACGATGCTGATATCCGGGTTTTTTAATTTTAAAAGATTCATAAATTTAAATTTTTTAGTATGCTCCACCGGAAGGCTACGTATTCCGCCGTCGCTAAATTGTTTTTGGTTGAAGTTAATGAACCAGGACGGGAAGAAATTTAAGACAAATATTTCAAAAAATATTTTATGTTTTTTGTGACTTTAAGATTCCCGATAAATATTTTAAAATATTTTTTTAAACCGTCCAAATGATACTTTGTTCTTTTTATATTTTCAAATAAAATTTATTTACTAGTCTTGTAAAATATGCTTACTTATGAGTTTTTTTTTTGAAAATTTTGGAACATCTTTCAAATGAAATCCTTTATGTCGTTTGTTTAGTGAATAGCCATTTTTCACAAATACTCTGCTTTGTTCGCCTGAATCTAGTTGGAGGTGGAGATTAGGCGCCGGCCTAATCTTTGACTAGGAACGAAAAGTGAAGAATAAGAGATTCGAATACTCGGAAATTAATTTTACTTAAAGATGAATTCACTTCCAAACCGCACCAAATCCCGGGTTGAGGACATTTAGGAATAGCAAATTCAAATCCTCAAAATCTTCGGTTTCCAGAAAATCTTCCGAAAATCCAGAAAATCTTCGGTTTTACGTTCGGTTCGGTTTGAAACCGACAACCCTAGTTCGGGATTATCAGAATCGATCTATTTTCAGGATTTGGAGGAGCATTTTGTTGAATATTTAATTAAAAAGCTTGGCGCCTAATCGGTCGCGCCTAATTAGCCCGCGCCTAATCGGGCTGTACCCGTTTTTTCCTGGTCTTTCGGGATTCGAAATAAATAAAACTCGACCTTACATATATTCGAATTCAGCACATTTAATTAACTCCGACTCGTCTTTTTTAGGGAAATAGAAGATGTCCCGTTTAGCCCGCCGCGTACACTTAATTGTTAATATAATTTTTCACTTGATTTTAGTTATTATTTATAATTATGAGCGTTTCGTGTATCGGTTCAGGCTCTTATTCTGTTGTAAATTTTCAATTCAACTTTCATTCAATGAATATGGGTGAGCTTTTTGACCGACTGCAAACTGAGGGACGTGTAATTACACTAGTATAGAAGTTTTTTGAATATTTAAAATTTTCCATTTATTTTAAGTTGGACGTGGAAATGAGACCTAGTATACCGACAATTTGGAAGCAGGGCGATGTGGTTGATCCAAATCAGTCTGTGGAGGTTTTTGTTAATAACGCCATTTTGAATTTCAACGAGCGTCTTCGATCTCGTCACAGACGTCCCCAAATTCCTAAATTTTATGGACGCGGTGTTCGTCTCTACGTAATTATTATTGATTTTATTTATTGAAAATAAATATATTCAGGCTGACTTGTCTGGACCCAATGGCTTTTACGATAATGTTGGTTTTCGGGTAGTTAAAATTTAATAATGATTTTAAATAATTTTTCCTTTTTAGTATTGTCCACCTGATGACTACGTTTACCGTCTTCGATAGAAAATGTTTGTTTGAAGTTAATATTTCTTCGAAAAATTTGTTCTATTATTGTGCCCTAAAAATTCCCAATAAATATTTTAAAATATTTTTTAAATCGTCCAAATGATCTTTCGTTCTTTTTATATTTATTTTTTTGAGTTATTTACTAATTTTATGAAAATGTTTTCTTTGATGTTTATTTTAAAATTTTAAAACATTTTCCATTTGAAAATAGACCGGCTGGCCAACAAAATCACCAATAATTTTGCACACAGGGCTAAACAACTCGCTTAAGTAAGATAAATATTGGAATATTATTTGATGTTTTCAGAAGAGAGGAAGACAACGATGTGAAGCATTGCTTCTTAAAGCGCAACTGCTTTTTGATACAAAGCGACATTATAAGGTTATTTTTATATTTTTCTTGTTTAAAATGAAAGGGAACGTATTTTAGTTCATCCTTCAATTTAATGGTTTTTAAATTTAGGAGATGGAAATGGTACTAGCTGATGCGTTGCACAATGCTGCACCAATACAGCTTTTTATGCTCTTTATATTCAAATATTTATGGCTCAAGTAAATTCAGAAAATTAATATTGAATTGTTTTAATTTAAAGAAGTGGTTGGCGAAGCACAAAGGATGGCAAAAACATCTTTGCAATTTGTGGGCCAGCAAAATCACCAAATACTCTTCCTTTTTGCCCAATCGTTGGCTGATGATCCTGCTGGTGGTGGACAGGTTTTTTAATTTATTACATTAGAAAATATATGGCCTAAGTACACTCTACCGGGCGATTTTAGATTTGAACAATTTATATGGTAATCGAAAGAGCTCGTCGAGCTGAGTCGAACGACATCAAAATTAGTCCGCGGACTCAACTGTGGGCCGAGTATAGGTCCCCAAAAATCAAAAAACCATAGGGGGGACCAAGCACTTTTTTGGGTGAAAAATTCGAATATGCAAATTATACCTCATTCGAAAGAGCTCGTCAAGCTGAGCTCAGCTTGATGAGCTCTCTCGATTGACATATAAATCATAAAAATCTAGTCGCTCGGTAAAGTGTACTTTAGCCATATATATTTTTAGTCTAGAACAGAACAGGCTGTTGTTATTTTTGAAAAAGTGGTTCAGGATGGACATTGTCATTTTTTGGAACTACATTTATTGCTTTCCCGTCTCTATGATCGCCAACATAAATATGACTCGTTTGATGGGTTTAATTTTGGTTTTTGACCGACTTCAGAGTCATGGGCATTTAGTTACTCAAGTATATCTGATTTTTTGATTCAACTATCTAAATTCTCTAAATTATATTTTAAGCTTCAAGTGAAGATGCGGGATGCTGCTCCGATTATTTGGCGTCAAGGCAATCAGTTTGATCCAAATCAATCTGTGGAAGTTTTTGTTAATGACGCCATTTTGTCTTTCAATGATGGCCTTCGGGCACAGCAACAACTATCCATGTCGCCTGACCGTCATGGACACGCTTTCTTGTTAATTGTAAATATTTTGAATTTTTATTTTATTAAAATAAATATATTCAGGCTCACCTTATTGGACCAGATGGCGAGGACGATGCTGATATCCGGGTTTTCTTAATTTTAAAAGATTCATAAATTTTGCAAATAAATTTTTTCTTTTTAGTATTCTCTATGCGATTGCTACGTGTTTGTCGTCGCTAATTTATTTTTGTTTGAACCACGCAAATTCTTTTTTTAATGCACAAAATTCTTTTACAAAATAAACAGGAAGAGGAAGCTCTCCATTGCCTTGAATCTATTCCTCGAACTGAACTTACTTCGAAAGTATTGCTTGCTATGGCTCGTCTTTGTCATTTACTTGCAAAACCGCCGTCTCAATGTACTCGATCTTTATTTAACAAACGAACGGATGCGCCAAACACTCGAATTGTCAATTATTTTAAGTTTGTCTTTTATTTCTTTTGTTTCTAAATATACCTAATTTAAGAGCAATCGTGAAAGATGTGCCAGAAGCTATTTATTGTCAGAGCTATTTGTTGACTGTTGGTGCATGCAAACCTTCACAACAATCTCCTCTTTCAACAAGTTCAAGAACGCGTTCTAGCCTATCTAATGTAGAATTGTCAAAAGATTTTATCAGCACGTTTTCTGAAGCTTCTCGCATTTGGGCTGAAGCCAAACAACTACAAGCGGAGAAACCGGGTTTCTAACTTTTAAAAAATTCTTAAATTGAGTTTGCAAATAAATTTTTTTAGTATGCTCCACCCGATGGCTACGTGTTCCGCCGTCGCTAAATTGTTTTTGGGTCGAATTTAATGGACTGAGAACGGGAAGAAATTTAATACAAATATTTCAAAAATATTTTGTTTTTTGTGACTTTAAGATTCCCGATAAATGTTTTAAAATATTTCGTTTAATGGTCCAAATGCTTTTTATTCTTTTTATATTTTTTAATTTTTAAAATTTATTTCCTAATTTAATTTAGAAAATGTTTCCTTATGAGATTTATTTTAAAATTTTTAAATATCTTCCATATGAAAACCTTTATGGTAGTATTCGTTTAGTCAATCACCAGTTTTCCCAAATTGCTTCAGAAATTATTGAGAAAAATGACTTTGGATGGATTTTGGTGTTCATTGATTATCATGTTTGTTTATTTTTTATTTAAAATTTTGTTAGATTTTGCCATATCTGTTGGTTGATTATAGTCGGACCTTTTAATACACCCGATACTGGATTTACTTTAAGATGCGCTTTTTTAATTGACTGATCCCCTGGGTGAAATCTGATTAACCGATCCCCCAATTCATGTTGTAACAAAAGCACTATCCACTTTTTTAATGGTATTTATAAGGGAGTATCTACAAATGGGTTCTGCTGTATTTATACATTATATTTCTACCTTCAAATAATTAATTTTTATAGGATGGCAAGAATATAGCTGATTGGCATGGAAGTTTTGAAAGCTCTAAGAAGGGATATGTAAATTTTTTAATTTAAATCACGACTTTATTTTTTATATTTCAGCGATCTCTTCCTCAATGTGACCCTCCATCTTTCATTAAAGTTGAAAGGATTTATTTTTATTGTGACCAAGTCACCGAAGAACTTGTTACTTTTTTGCAACGAATGAAGAAAGTTATTAGTTCTTGCAGAGTTGATGTTGATGATGTTGATGTTTTTGATTCGATTCTGGAACGTTCGAATATTTCAATGGATGTTTTTCTTGATGCGTTTCAGAAACCGTAATTTGAATTTTTTAATAAACAGTTTAATCCAGGGCTCTTATCGAAGAAATTTAAGTTAAAGTATAAAAAGTTTATAAGTCGTATTGGATTTCTCTCCCAAATTTTTTCTCCCAAAAGGGTCTTGGCGCCGCTGTCTAAGATCTAGAGAATTTTAAGCTTAAATTTAATCTTTTAACCAAATAGTTATATTTATAAGCATGTACTGTCAAATAAAGTACATTTCTAATTTTGTAAATAAATAATTTTTGGTGCTATTATTCTTTATATTCTTTATTTTTTTAAAGGTGTTATCGATTGTGGATAGATCAAGCCTATAGTTCCGGTTGTGACAAATTTTTATCTACTCAATATGTTTTGCATTGTAATAATTTAAGAATTCAAGAGTTTATTTTTATTTCTGATTCTTTATTGGATTGGCTGTTTGGTGAACCAAAAATTACTCGATCAATTCATTTAGATGAATATTCGAATGACTGCGTTAATAATCTTTTTGACTCTATCAAGAAAAGAGTTGTTGAGGTAAAATTTTTTTAGAAGAAGTAAAATTAGCTTTTTTACCATAAAAAATCTCAAGAGGATCAAACAATAAAAAAATTTTTGTGAAAATGAAAAACATCTTTTGGCATTTATTCTCAGATATCCAAGCAGCCCTAGTCTTCCTTGAAAAATTTTTAAATTTTTTTATTAGTCTCCTCCCAATATTTTCCTTTTTCACCAGTGACGAGGGTGGGGGGTGAAGCTCATTATCCCCCTATGTACACACTTGAACCTAATCATAATCCCCTTTAATTATTTTTCTTCTTTTTCAGACTCCAAATTTTGACTCAAAGTTTAATATTTTTCTCGGTGAAAATACTTCTTTCAATCCAAAAAAATTTGAAGTTGAAAATAAATTAAAAATTCATTATTTCAATGAAAATTCTTTGGTTTTTTACACTGGAAAAGTTGGATGGGAAGAGAGACGAAAGGAAATTTTGCTTGAAAGTAATGTAGTTGAATATGATAATGTTGACCAACAACGATTTACTAAAATTTTTATTGAAATGGAGGAAGAAAGTAAAAAATATAATGACGAAAATGAAGAGGGGGAAGAAGAATTTAATAAAAGTGAGGAAGAAGATTTTGTTAGTGATGAATCTACTATTAATGATGAAAATGAAGAGGAGGATATTAATGAGAATGAAGGGTAATTTTTATGATTAAGACGAGTATAATTTAAAACAATTTTATAATTTATTACTTTGACATTCCTATAATTTTTTATAGAATTCTTTATTAATTTTTTTTTTTCCGGTTGGTTTCAAATGAGAAAATAAATTTTTTATTTTTTTAAATCGTCTAAATGATGTTTTGTTCTTTTTATATTTATTTTTTAATTTTTAAATTTTATTCCCTAATTTAATTTAGAAAATGTTTCCTTGTGAGATTTATTATAAAATTTTAAAACATCTTCCATACAAAACCCTTTATGGAACTATTCGTTTAGTCAATCACCAGTTTTCTCAAATTGCTTCAGAAATTATTGAGAAAAATGAACTAGCATGGATTGTGTTTTTCGTTGATTATCGTGTTTGTTTATTTTTTTAAATATTTTAATTATTTAAATTTATTAGGATGGTAAACACGTAGCACAGTGGTTTTCAAGTCGTGGTAGGTATTTGCGCCCAGAAGATAGGGTAAAAATTTAAATTTTATCAATTTTAAAATTCTTTTTTTAGCGACCTCTTCCAGAATGTGATCCCCCATCGTTTATTAGAATTCAAAGGCTTACTATTTATGGCCGAATAACAAAAGAACTTGTTTTGTTTTTAAATAAAATTAAAAAAGCTATAATTTGTTGTCGAATTGATTTTGAGAAACTTGATGATTTTATGTTGGATTTGTTAAGTTTAAATATGTATTTGGATGATTTCTTTAATGCATTCCCCGAAAAGTGAGTTTTTATTTTTTTCATAATATAGTTGGACCTTACTTTTAGATATTCTCTTGGGGCTGAAAGTTTGTAGGTTCAACAGTAACAGATACACCTAATTTTAGATAGTTTTGTTGACCTTATCCAGAAGGATCGAATCATTTTTTTCATTCATTGAAATGGTAAATTTTCGGAAGTAGATGATATTTATGGATGTTAGCTTTAAGGATTATAATGATGTTTTGATGTTCTAACCACCCCAGAGACACCAATACAAAATTGAAGCCGGTACTTTTCAGTTATACGGCCGCAGGACATCAATAAACGTGTTACAAACCCGGGCCTTTCAATTCAACCGTCTTTTTCTCACCCCGTTTCCTTCCTATTGGATGGGTGCTGCTAAATTGATATCATTTTTTAGCCCAAGTGTATAGTATTTTATAGTGATATTATTTTTCCTTTTCAGATGCTACAAAATTTGGATAGATAAAATTAATTTGTTCAATTCTGAGTTACTCTTTTCAAAATATGTCTTAAATTGTGGTGATTTGTATATTCAGAATTTTAAAGATTCTAATTATAAACCTTTATTAAATTGGCTGTTTAGTGAACCAAAAATAGTTAAATCAATTATTTTGCTTGGATGGTCAGATGATATTGTTTACAATTTTTTGGATAATATCAAGAAAAGGGCTATCGAGGTAAATTTTTTTAGAACAATCCCTTTACAGTCAGATCTCACTGTAGGATATAGATGTTCTAAAATAGCGAATATCGACTAGACATATATTCCACCCAGTTACACAAAACGAAAGTGAAGCCGATACTTTTCAGTTATACGCCCGCAAATTTTTTCCAACGACGATTCACTTGGTCATAATTTTGTTAAGACTCATTGAATTAAGCTCATCTTCGTGTCATCCACTCAGCTTCCAAATGAGCTAGCATATATATGATCGTATTTTTGACCTAAAATTGACTTTGCCCCCACTTCTAAATGTTGTTCAATTTTCGGAGACTTATATCTCGGCCCACAGCCATTCCGATCATAAGGAGTGGTACCAACGACTTGGACCGGCAAGACAAGCCGAAGGATATATAAATAAAAAAAACTTTGTAACCGGCCACTGACTAAATACAGCCAACGAATTTGCAGGCGTATAACGGAAAAGTATATTAAAGCCTATCTAATAATGAGGATCTGACTGTATTTCTATAACTATTTGTAAAAAACTATTTTTAGGATTCCAATTTTGATGCAGATTTCATTATTTACTTTTGTTCTCATGGCAATATTTCTCTAAATTTAAATGAATTTTCTGTCGAAAATAAATTAAAAATTCATTATTTTTCTGAGAATAATTTTGTATTTTACACGGACAATGGAAAGGGGAAAAAAGAAGTTTTCGAAGCAAGAAAGGGATTTAATGATTATAGTGATATGTCGAAATATGCTACAATTATTGATATTAAAATTAATTTTGGATGTGATTCTTAAATAATTTTTTGTTGAAATTTTTTGAAAATATTTTACTATCGAAAGTTTATACTAGAGATGGGAAAGGGGGGGAGGGGTTGAAAAATTGTATATTTTAAATGATTTTATATTAAATTGTGAAGCTTGTGCAGACCAGGGATCGCACCGAAAAAATTCCCGATTCCCGAAAATCGGGAATTCCCGACGTTTTTTGGGTCGGGAATTCCCGATATATGTGGATTTAGAAGGTATATTAGAAGGTATTTTTTTTTCCTGTATTTTTTCTAGATCTGGATTTTTTCTGGATCCAGATCAAGGATCCTGTCCAGGTTGCTATCCTAAATCCAGAATCCAAATCCATGATTTTTGAAAATATCGATCTCTAGCCCTATAGTTCAATAAGTGAGAAAGATCGAGGGCTTCGGAAGGATATTGCTGTAAATAAGGGATTCTAATGGATTATGGGGGATATGGGAGGCTATAAACCAGCAAACCCAAAAACCCCCCTGCCAAAAACCAACAAAATTCACGAATTCCCGAAAATTCCCGAAAATCGGGAATTTCTCGACGTTTTTTGGTCGGGAATTCCGGATTCCCGAAATCGGGAATTTTATTTTTGTCGGGAATTCCCGAAATCGGGAATTTTGGTTTTATGTCGGTGCGATCCTTGGTGCAGACCAACCAACCAGTGCCCAGCTATTTTTTGAAACGTTTTTAAGTTTAGTACCAGATATTGGGTATATCCATAAGTGAGCCTCCCGACTCTACATACAAGTTTTTAAATTTAAAAGATCCTCGTTATTAAATAATCTTACAAGGAACCATCGTCTACTGTAAACAGGAATTTTGGTAATTCTTCGGTTTACCCCCCCCCCCCCCTCCTTTTTCTGACCATTTTTTCATTTTTCCTTCCCTTTTTTTCTTCTCCCTTTTCTTCCCCTTTTTCCTAATTTTTCATGAGGCAAAGTATACTAAAAAGGATTAAATATGTATGTATAAAACTGAGAAATTTCGGGTAAAAATCATTTTCATCATCCTTTAACAAAAATGGAGCAACTAAAAAAGTTTAATATGATCGATTTGGGTATAAAATTGCAATTGGACGATAAAGATTTCGTTGCTTGGCTCGAAGAACTTGGACTTCTTCATGGGAAAAGAACGTGTGAAGCATGTGGTGGCAGAACAACTATACATAAAGGCAAAAATGAACGATATGGAACATGGCGTTGCACAACAAAAAATTGTCGAAAAGAACGAGGGTATCTATGTGGTACATTTTTTGAAGGTTTTTCACATGTTTTTTATAACTTTTGGTATCATGTTTCTCTTTTTTATCCTTGTGAAAGAAATTAAAAGAAAATAAATTTTCTCATTCTTAAATTTCTCTTTTTAGTATACTTTGCCTCATGAAAAATTAGGAAAAAGGGGAAGAAAAGGGAGAAGAAAAAAAGGGAAGGAAAAATGAAAAAATGGTCAGAAAAAGGAGGGGGGGGGGGGTAAACCGAAGAATTACCGGAATTTTGTAGTTTTTCGGTACCATTCGATAGAGGACCCTCATTTACTATTGCTGTTTGTGGGTTTTCTTGCAAAATTAGTTTGGGCCGAGTTATGGCCGTTCAAAGTTTCAGTCCATGGGAGTGGTTGAATTTTATAATTTATTTTTGACGTTCCTACATATAATTTTTTATAGAATTTTTTATGAGTATTTTTTATTAATTTATTTTATTTCCGGTTGGTGTTAAATGAGAAAACAAATTTTTTATTTTTTTAAATCGTCTAAATGATGTTTTGTTACTTTATATATGTATTTTTTTATTTTTTAAAATTTATTTACTAATTTAATTTAGAAAATGTTTCCTTATGGTGTTTATTGTAATATTTTAAAACATCTTCCATATGAAACTCTTTATGGAAGTATTCGATTTGTTAATCACGAGTTTTCTAAAATTGCTTCAAAAGTTCTTGAGAAGCATGAACGTGCAGGGATTGTGTTTTCCATTGATTATAAAGTTAATTTATTCCTAAATATTTTAATTGTTTTAATTTATTAGGATGGTAAGCACGTAGGACAATGGTCTTCAAAGCATGGTGGGTGTTTATGCCAAGCAACAAATGTAAAAAGAATTTAAATTAGTACATATTAAATATTTATTTTTTAGCGACCTCTTCCAGAATGTGATCCCCCATCGTTTATTAGAATTAAAAGGATTATTATTCATGGTCGAATAACAAAAGAACTTGTTTTGTTTTTAAATAGAATTAAAAAAGCTATAATTTGTTGTCGAATTGAGTTTGACAAAATTGATGATTTTATGTTGGATTTGTTAAGTTTAAATATTTTTTTGGATGATTTCTTTAATGCGCTCCCGGAAAAGTGAGTTTTTAATTATTTTAATCTTTTGGGGCTTTTCATAACGATCTTAAATAAGGGTTGTTGTTTAGAAAGCTTCCTACCAAACAGTTAACCAGGTTCTAATTCCTCCTTGAAGAACTTTAGTTTTTTGATTAGTCTCCTGCCAACATTTTTTCCTTTTTCACCAGTGACTTTCGGTTCGAAATGACCCGACTTTTTCTTAACCCGCCCCATCCCCTATGAGATGGTGGTCCCATCCAACTTTATAAATATTATTTTTTTTCAGATGCTTCAAACTTACGCTAGATAAAATTAATTCGTCCAATTCTGATTTTCTCTTTTCAAAATATGTTTTAAATTGTGGACATTTATCTATTCACAAATTTGAAGATTCTGATTATAAACCTTTAGTAAATTGGCTGTTTGGTGAACCAAAAATAGTTAAAACAATTAATTTGGGATTGTCAAATGATAGTGTTTACAATTTTTTGGATGATATAAAGAGAAGGGCTGTTGAGGTAAAATTCTTTTAGAGGCAGACCCTCACATAGGAAAAATTGTTTTTAAATAACATCGACTAGGTGACCACTAACCCAATATTGGTACGGACCGAAAGATCGAATGGGCCTAAGATATTTGGCCTGAAAGTGACTCGTATGGCCCGACTCGATAAAAACAAGCCCGAAAAAATGCCTCGACCGTCGGCCCGACTCGAAACGGGCAACCCTAGTTATAATCATAATGGTCTCATAATAGTCAGAGCATTCATATTTTCCCTTTCTATTCAATGTGTTCGAAGAAGTGATTATCTGACCATTATGAATCCGCATAAGCAAAAACTGGTTTGGTACCGTATTCTCTATAAATAATTAGTTAATTATTCTATATTTATAAAAAATAATATTTTCAGACTTCCAATTTTGCTGCAAATTTTAAAGTTTACTTTTCTTCTTATGGCAAGACTTCTTTAAATTTAAATGAATTTTCTGTTGAAAATAAATTAAAAATTCATCATTCTAATGAGAATAATTTTGATCATTTTGTATTTTACACGGACAATGGAAAGGGAAAAAAAGAAGTTCCCGAAGCAAGAAATAGATTTAATGATTATAGTGATATATTTAAAGAGGGCACAGTTATTTATTTTAAGATTGTTTCTGGAAATAATGCTTAAAAAAATTTTTTTGAAATTTTTTGAAAATATTTTACTGTTGGAGTTCGCTTATAGAGGGCGGGAAGGGGCTGAAAAATTGTACCTTAAATTGTAAAGCATATAGCATTTAATTCCTAAGGCTGGGCGATGTGTAATGGGTAACACATCAGTCCGGTCGACCGAGGATGCTGGTTCGCTCCCAGCCGCCGAATAACCTTTTGCACTAGCTAAAGGAGTGAAATAGCTATAGCCTAGCTGCTTTACTAAATGAGGTTTATATTAAATTGGGACGATTAGGCAAATAAACCAACCAATTAATGCTCAATTAACTTTTAAAAAACATATCTTAAAATGATTAGTATCGAAATATTGGGTATGCCATAAGTTAGGCTTGACTTTATAAATTTTTATAAATTTAAAAGATTTGATTAAAAAATTTTAACTGAAAAAAATATAATTATGAAATTTGAATTTTACATAAAATAAAAAAATTTTAAATAAAATAAATAACCATCAATAAAAATCCAAGAAACCCTAAAGAAACTAAAGAAATTACTAGCCAAAGAATTAATGCAGAACCACCACAACAAAATTCACAACAAGTATCCCCAATTCTGTCTTCACCCATTTGGGCTAATAAAAGTTTTTGTTGTTTCTTTTCAAAACGTTCTGATTCCTTTAATTTTTTTAAATAAATTCTGATTTCAAAATTAAATTCTGATTTTAGATTAAATTCTGATTTTAGATTAAATTCTGATTTTAGATTAAATTCTGATTTTAGATTAAATTCTGATTTTAGATTAAATTCTGATTTTTTATAAAACTAAAATATTTACTTTAACTGCTTGTTTGAATGATTTAAAGTCTAACATTTGTGGAAAATAATTATTAGAGGGTTGTTGATTATTTGTTGCTGTATAATAAAAAGGTGGCGGTGGAGGAGCTATTGGATTATACCAAATAGGTTGTGAAGGTGTTGTCATCTTTAAAAAATATTTAAATGTCTTCGTATTATAATCAAATCTCGTTCACACATTCACACCTTCAATTTTAAATTTGGTCTCACTTATGTATCCCTCTAAGTAATTTGCAGATTTAATAGCGTTAAAACTAATTTAAAAATCAAGTATACCTATAAACGTGATGAATACTCGAGTTATATACAGAAGATATCAGAACGTGACGAAAATATTTTAGTAAATATATGTATTTTAAAAATGAAATAATGTTACCGTTGTTCTTTCTTACATTAAAATTTTCAGTAATTTATTTTAATTATAAAAGCCGACTGATTTCCTAATCACCAACTCACAATCAACTTTACAACAATCAACCAATCTTCACAACAACAATAACAACAACGATGGTGGCCCAAGTCGTTCCAGCTTTTATCCGGTTGCTGAACGGCAACCCTGAGGTAATCTTTTACTCTTCTTTAAGTCTTTTCTTTTCTCCTTCTAACTCTAATCAAAAACTTTCTTTTTTTAGAGGACCGCATTGCCTTCAAGCTCAAGTCCACCAACAATGAGCACTACCGAGTCAACCCCGTCTTCGGATTCGTGGAGCCCGGCGCCGCTGCCCAAGTCGATGTCATCCGCTACCCTGGGCCTCCGCAAGGTGACGACAAACTTGGGATCTGCTTCAAGCGGGTCCCGAGCGATGCTGGGGACGTCAAGGCCATCTTCCCTCCTGGATCTTCGGGCGAGTTCAAGGCCGACGTTCCTATGGCTGCTGCATGAGTATGGCTGCGGGACAATGGATGAAGAATAGGACGTGAAGAATAGGATCACCCAAAATATATAATCGTAAATTGTGTATATTTCTTCCCTATATAATGTACCAATAATATTGTATCGTTATGTATTTGGTAAAGTTGTTTGAAAGTTTTTTTAAACATGTAGAACTTTTCGTTTATCGATTATAAACTGTGAGATTTACCACTAGGCATCCCTTTAATTAGATCAAGAATTCTGGGTAAAACTATCACTTATGAACACAGTTAAAATCGTCTTTTCTAATGTAAAAATAGGTTGTGAAGGTGTTATCTTTAAAATATATTTAAATATATTCTCGTTCGAGTATTTATCACGTTTATATATTCGATTCTCAAATTAGTTTTGACACTAGAAGGAAGAAAGTGCCCTCACTTATTCGAGATATATAATTTGTCTGAAAGAAAAGTTTTCAAAAATTCTTGTAAGAACAAAAGCCAACAAATACCAAGATACAACTATTTAAATGAATTTATAAAAAAATATTCTCTATAAAATCTAACAAATTAAAAAAAAATTTTTCAACACCTCAAATGTCTAAAGAAATGATTAACAAAAGGGTCCTTCTATTTTTTACCTGTAAAGCAGCTGCTTCGGACGGTAAAATCATTGAATGTCTATTTTGTAATGTTGGCTGTTGTTGTCCATCAAAAATAACTAATTGTTGTTGTTGATTATTTCCAATTAAACTTAAATTACTACAACTTCCGAAATATAAAGGTTGTTGACGTTGATTATTAAAACTTTGTTCAGAATTTGGTGTATTATTTAAATTATTAATTAATTGTTGGTTGTGGTGGTGGTGGGCAGAAAATGAAAGGGACCTTAAAAAATAATTTTTTAATAGTTTAACCCAGGCTTGGTAATGGATACGGATACAGATAAGTTCAAAATGCCTGCGGATATCCGTCTGTATCCGCCGTAAATATCCGGATACGGATACCAAAATCCATGTTCATTACCAGATTTAACCTCATTATAAACTGAGGTTTCCCTACCTCTATTTAAGACTCGTTTTCTTAAAATTTTGGGTAGCCAATGGGTGGGGGATCTACCTAATCTACCTAAACCTCCAGTTTAGGATACCCTCATTATAAGATATTGTCTTTCAGCCCAAGGTCTATAAAAGAAATGTCTGAAATATTTTTTTCTTAATTTTTTGTATAGTAATTATTTTTTTAACAAAAAAAATTTATTCCAAATAGGTATTCTGCTTTTCTTTTAAAAAATTAGGTCATCTCAAATATTTAATCAAATATAAAATTGGGTCAATCCAAATTAATTAACTGAAGAAAAAAATATTTTTTAATTAAGTATCCACCTTCTATTAGTTTGTAAGGATCTTGTATCAAATTGACTTTCTCCTGAGAAGATTAAAGGCGAGGGCCCAATTGAGGGACGGCAATTAGTAGCTACAGAAGGTGATGAATCCATTAATTGAGGATTGTTTTGGTGTTGTTTTTGATTTAAAATGGAATTTCCGTTACATTTATTACGCTAAAAATTAAATTATGTATTTATAGTCAAAGCTCAGGATTAAAAAGAGGGATTAAAAATCGTCTCTTATAGTGGGAGTATTTTAAATAGAGAGCTAAATTAGGAGTATCTATGTTCCCTGATATTCTAATTTTAAAAAACGTCTCTTAAATAGAGGTGTCTCTAATATTGGGGGTATCTTATATAGAGGTTTTTCATAAAATACATTTTCTTTCCTCGCTAACCGTAGAATAGGTGACTGAAGACTCGCGTGAAATATTATTTTTTGTTGTTTCATTAATTCCAGAATAATTATTTTCGGCAATTTGTTGGGAGACAATATTAATTTCACTTCTTTTTTCACCCTCCGGCGATTTTTCATTTTTATTGTTCATTTTTATTCCAACTAGTTTTTGGTTAATTTCTTGTTCCTTTTTGGAATTTTAAGAAAAAATTAGGAAAAATTAATTTTGAAAAAAATTTAAAGAATAAAATTTTAGTAAAAATAATATTTTAATTCAGACAATTTTATTGAGAAAAGAAACTGTTTAAAGAAATATTATGTTTATAAATGATTCACTTTAATTTTAAATAAATTTATTCTTGAAAAAAGCATCAAAACATGCTTAGAACAGCACTTTGTCTTTTCTAGTGTAGTTGGATAATTTTTAGATTTCAGGCAAACAGGGCGTGGGTTCGAACCCGTCTGCCTCCAAATAATTTTATTTTATCTTTGGAAAATTTTATTTTAATTTTTAAGGTGCAGAGTGTTTTGTCAGTGTTTTAGAGCTAGCTGGCGAGTTTTTCAAAAATATTAGATAATCAATTATTTAAAGTTTTAATTAGAAATTAAGGTAAAATCAAGAAAATAATTTTATAAATTAAAAAAAAAGATGGGAGATTTTATTAAAGATTTGGCGCCGTTTTCTTTTTAAGAAGAAAGAATAAATGTGTGAAGGATTTTGACAGTTGGAAGTCATCTCTAAATAATAAATAAATTGAAGCAAAAAGTGTGGAAATGAGGGCGCGAAAATAAATTTTTTTTGGAAAAAATTATTTTAATGAGAAAGATAAGTTTTTTAAAAAGAATTTTAAATGAATTTAATTGAAAATATATTGAAAATAATGGATTGATTTTATAATTAAAAATTTAAAAAATGTATAAAGTCAGACCCCACAGTATAGCGGATCTCTTGTAATGAGGTTCTCATGTATACTGCAAAAAAAGGTAATCTATACAACTAGAGCTGTTTTTAAATGAAAAATTCAAATTTTGTAAATAAAAAATCAGAAGTTTAGTCAAAATATGGACCTATTTTGGCTTTTTCAGATTTTTTGAACCCATTTTGGCACTTAAAGCGCTAAAATAGAAAATTATTTTTAAATTTTCGTTCTTAAAATGGTTATACGACACTTGGGGACGGACTTTTGCGGACCGACATTTGAGGATGGACATTTGAGGATTGCGGACTGACATTTGAGGACCGACATTTGAGGATCGAATTTGAGGATTGAGGATAGACATTTAGGGACCGACTTTTGAGGACCGACATTTGAGGATTGCCGTTTGAGTATAAGAATATTAGTATCTTAAAACAGAAATTATCACAAATTATGTACTACGGTGTTGTTGTTCCACAAGCAAGGGAAGTTAATTTGTCGGCGGGGGATGTTGTTTCAGCAACGGCTAGATTTTGTTTCGTCAATGGGGGAAGGTAATCTGCGTGTTGAAATAACCTCCCCCGTCGTTGGAACAACATCCCCCGTTGTTGAACAACATCCCCCGTCGTTTGAACAACATCCACCGTTGATGGAACAACTTCCCCCGTCGTTGGAACAACATCCCCCGTTGTTGAACAACATCCCCCGTCGTTTGAACAACATCCACCGTTGATGGAACAACTTCCCCCGTCGTTGGAACAACATCCCCCGTTGTTGAACAACATCCCCCGTCGTTTGAACAACATCCACCGTTGATGGAACAACTTCCCCCATTGACGAAACAAAATCAAGCCGTTGCTGAAACAACATCCCCCGCCGACAAATTAACTTCCACCGCTTGTGGAACAACTTCACCGTAGTACATAATTTGTGATAATTTCTGTTTTAAGATACTAATATTCTTATACTCAAACGGCAATCCTCAAATGTCGGTCCTCAAAAGTCGGTCCCTAAATGTCTATCCTCAATCCTCAAATTCGATCCTCAAATGTCGGTCCTCAAATGTCAGTCCGCAATCCTCAAATGTCCATCCTCAAATGTCGGTCCTCAAATGTCAGTCCGCAATCCTCAAATGTCCATCCTCAAATGTCGGTCCGCAAAAGTCCGTCCCCAAGTGTCGCACCACGCTTAAAATGGCACATTATATTAATATAAATTACCCAAAAATTTCCAATATAAAATACATATTTTACAGAAAGAGAAAATAGTTTAAATAATAAGAGTAATATAAAATAATAATATTTATGACAAAAAACCACATCGTGCCAAGGACTCTCGAAAAATGAAGGTCACATTTCCTGCTCTTTTTTATCTTTATATAATATCTTTTATATTACTTTTTTAATGAAAAGTAGTAAATAATTAAACAATTGAGCTTTTATTTAGTCTTAATAAAGGTTTAATATTAACTAGCAAATGTTTGCTCAATAAAATTTTAAAAAGATTATTCAGTTGGACTTTTCTATAATAATACACCAAATATTAGATACACGTCAATTTCGATACATTTTTAAATTTGGTTGACATTGGGGGGTATTAACTAATTGATTTCCCCTCAATTTAATGTACACTCATTATAAGAGATCGAGATTTTAAAAAAACCTTGATCCTGATTTTAGGTGAGGACCTTGACCAGATCAAGATCCTTGAGTCGAGTAAAAAATTAAGGTCTAGGAAAAATCAAGGAACGCTGAAAATTGCCTTGATCTGGACTCTGGCTCCAAGAAATCAAGGTCTGGATCCAGATCCTACTCGATCTCTAGTACACTCATTATAAGAAATGATTATTTCACTTCAATGGTGTCTTTTATAATGTCCGATAATATATTAATTTAATAAAAATAATTACCAATTTATTCTTTTCTAAAAATAAAGAATTATTAGATGTCGATTCAGACTCAAAATCCAACAAAATTGTTCGTGAAGAATGAAAACTTTAAAAAAAATTTTTATTTTTTAACTATTTATTTTAACCTTTTAAAATATTCTTCATTAATTATTTGAAAATTAATAGGGCTATATAATTTTCGAATTTGGCCAAAGTTAATATAATTATCAAAATTATAATTATTTGTAGATTTTGTTGGAGACCAATGACGAATTAAAGAAGGCATTAAAATTAAACAAAAAGGAAAAATTTTAATTAAAAAAATTATTTATTCATTTATTAAAAACAAAATCTTTTTTTGAATATTTTGGATTTTAAAAAATTTTGGATAAAAATATTTTTGGATATTTTTATGGAAATATTCTTCTAATATAGTACATACTTTAACAATGGACCTTTCTATATTTAGTATATTTATGAGAGAGAGAAAGGTCATATTAGAAGTGAAAAGGAAAAATATCAGGTCGGGTCATAAACTTTACATTTTTCTTTTCAAGAGAACATTTTGGGGTTGGGGGGTTTAAGATTATCGATTCGAGACTTGATCGAAAAATTTGAAAAATTTCGAAATATTTCAAGCTCAAGATTTTTAAAGATTATTGATTCAAGACTTGAAAAAATAACACTGCCGAACACCAAATTATTTTGTTGTCCAAGATCTTCTTTTAGATTTTAATACTTTGATATGGAAAAAAAATTTTTCAGCTTCTCATTTGTTTCGAAACTTAACTCTGATGTACTGTAATATCTCACTACTTTCTTCTGTGTTATTTTGTATTATAAAAGCTCTACTAGAATGTCATACTTTTCGCATACTATCGTCTCGTAGCACAACATTCAGAGGATAACCGGCGTTTCTGGTTTTCACACGAAGAGATGTCAATGCTGAAGAAAACTCCACTCTTTTGTGCAAAGGAATGCGCCACTTTTCTCGATCTTCTAATTTCAACTCGGTCCAAGGAATCACAGGTACTTTGACGCCTTTTTGTTTCATTCCTTTCATTTTATTTAGTTTGCTGCTTCTCTCTACTTCAGAAAAAAACTCGCAGCGTGCCAGGAGCCTCCTGAAGAGTTGGTTGAAACAATTGTGAGTTTGCGATAAAGCAATAACGAGTTCTAATCCTTCCAACTTTTCAGATCCTTGAGCTTATTAACTGCCTCCGTCGTCCTTCAAACGAGCTTCAGTTGAACGCTTCTTGGGCTCTGACAAATTTGGCTTGTGGATTTGACTTCTAAAACAAAAAAAAATTTTGACTTCTAAAACCTTCACGTATTGTATATAATGCAGAGAGAAGAGCTTGAGTCGAATCAGCAGCCATTGAAATTGCTTTAAACATTAATAGAGCTAACATAACTGTCCCGATTCCTGAAGGAAAAATTAAAAAAAAATTTTTCTTTTTAAATTTTTAAAATAACCAGCAAGTGACGGGCACATTTTTCTAAATAATTCGACAGGAGGAACTGAAGCAAATTGACCCAAAGCCATCTCAACACACAATACTGGAACACCAACAAACAAATAAGCAGAAACATAGGCAAAAATAAAAGGAACTAAAAATTATTTTTTATTTTTAATAAAAGATTTTGGCGCCGGTCTAGTTTATGCGTTCAATCAAAATCGGGTATGGCTCCAAAACATTTCTTCATGTTCCGGACATACGCCCACTGGATCTGGAACCATTCCTTACGCTATCCATCGAAATTTCTGAAAGTTAAAATCGTTCTTCTAAAATTTTTAAAAATTGGCTATAACTTCCAAAAATTTCGAGTTCATTGGACGCATAAACTAGACCAGCGCCAAGATTTTCCCTTACCTCCTCCATGAAGTGCACATACTAAAAAATTAAAAAAAAATTTCTTTTTAAAAATTTACAAAAACTTACAATATGGAAATTTAATCATATTACTCTGAGAGAGTATATGAGAAAAATGGATAAAATGGTGGTAAACACCTTTTTTTTCCCAAGGCACTCGAGTTCGTAAAGAACGCATAGATATTCCAGACAGCATTCTTTCACTTTCAATACTACGTGGATATTCATCCCCTTCAATGCTTGATGGGGGACTGCTGGCCTGAAATAAATATAAGATTTTAAAAAATTTCTTTTAGATAAAAACCCTTTTAACGCTGACATCCTCATATTCAAAACTGCTTGTACGAGTTACTTCATTTGATGATCTCGAAACCTGTTGATAAATTAGAGAGTAATTAAATGTAAAACATTAAAGATTACCCCCGAAGAAGACATTTTTATTAAGAAAATAGACTTTTAATGAAAATTAATAAGCGTTTTTGCTGTTTTATAAAATATTTATTGTTGCTAAAAATCAAATAAAAATTAAACAAAAGGATTAGTAACGAACTTATTTAGTTAGCAATGGTCTTTATCGCAGCTGGAGTTAACAAAGTTAAGAGGATAAAAATGGTATTTTGGAGGCCTAAAAGAAATACGGCAGAAGCTCAACGCATGATCCCCAATTTATTTATAATTTTTTTGAAAAAACCCATTTCTTTTTAAGACTTGTTCTAAAACACTTATGCCGTTATATGTTGTTTTGGGACTTTTGTATGTTGCCAATGTTTGCCTTATCTTTCTCTCTTACAAATTATTCTTTTCTAAAGAAAATAAAGAAGGGAAGAAGGAAGAAGATAAAGGGGATAAAAACAAAGAAGGGGAAGGAGATAAGAAAGAAGGGAAAGAACCTAAAAAGTAAAGGAATAAATAAAATAAATATTTAAAAGATATATTTTATTTTTTTTTTTTTTTAGATAAATTGTTTGTTGATTTTTTTGTTTAAAAACGTTTTCTTTTTGATTATTGCTTATATCATCGTCTTCGTTTTAAGGTTGGCAGAAATTATTTCGCTCTAGACCCAAACATTTTTTAAGTAAAAATGGATTCAATTTTTCGAATTCATATACTTAACCGAAATCACCATCAATGACCCAAAGACAGCACTTGGGGTGCAAAAATTGAAATCAGCATGGAATCCTTCTCGTAAAATGCCGACCGAATATTATTGCAAGGTCCTTAGAATTAAAAATTCCAGTTTATCCTGAGCTGAGGAATCGATGAGGTTATACAAAACTTGTGATCGAGTCAACCTGCGATTATTAAATGAACATTTTGTTTTAAGTTGAAAAAAAATTAAAAGAAAATTGAAAATCCAAAAAATATTTTTGTTTAAAAAACAATATTTAAAAAATTCAAAATTTTATTTTTAACAAATGAACACAACCAAAACAACCAAACAACAGTCTCAACCTTAGTTGAATTAATCAGCCTCCTCCTCCTCGACGTCCCGGTTCTTCACCATTGCAGCCTCCAAGTATGTCTTCACTTTCGTCAAAATTTTGTGAGTGTCTAAAAATTGAGAAATAAATTTTAATTTGAACATTAAAAATTTCTTTACATTTAACAAAAGCAATCCATTTGTTGAAAACAGCGAAGTTGAAAGTGGGTGTGTCTCGAACAATCAATAAGCAAGCCTCAAAAACGGTAAGCAAATAAAGACGACGGTCATTAAAGTCTTCTTTCAACTGAAAAATTAAATTTTTAAATATTTTTATGTTAAAAATTCATTTTAAAAATATAAAAATACCTCATTCTTTTTCGAAAGAGGTTGCAAATCCTTCCACGGTTTATTAGGCAGCTGATTCTGAATATTTAGTTGCTAAAAATATAAATTTTAAATATAAAAACAAAATTTATCTATCAGAGGTTTACCGACCCATATCCGAAAAATAATTAAAATCTTGTCAGGGATTTACGCTTCAAGAGATCATGTTTTAAAAAATCGGGAAGTTTTTTTGTATCGGCTAGATCCCTACAATCTACTGGAAGGATAATCAAAACAAAATAAAAATGAATAGAAACTACATGAGCAAGTGCATCCATATTATCCTCACTACTTGCCAGAATAACAAGCTCATAAACGTCAGACAAACCAGCATTGGAATGCGGCAAATGACCCTTATTAACATGCCAAGCATAAGTTTCTATCGCCTTGAGAATAACAATATTCGCATTAATAAATCCAGATACTTCGCCTTTATACTAAAAATATATATTTATTTATACTTTATTTAAAAAATTTTTTACAGATTCTATCTGAATTAACAGTTTTCTCTGAATTTTAAACAAAAAAATATCAAAAACTTTAGAAACTCTAATTTTTGACCATTTTGGATTAAAAGGGAAAAAATTAATTAATTCGGAATATAATTCTGTTGGAAAATTTATTTTTTTATTTTTCATTTTTCTTTGATTTTCTAGCCTATTTTTAAGGGAATTTAAGTTAGAATTGAATTTTTCAAGGGAAATCTTAACAAAATAGATAATTTTACAAAATGTAATTATAATAACTAAATGACAAAATGAACCTCATTCTGTACTCTAAGAAAAAAAGAAACCCTAAGAGAACACGGGTAGCGAGGAAATATCAAAAATACGAGAATTAACAATAGAAAATCAAACTAAAGGATAGGAGACCTAGAATTGAAGTTAAGCTCCGAAAGTTCAGAAATTTCAAACTCTGATTTTCCCAGACACGTAGCTAAATCTTTGTGGCTATGTATATCTGCTTATTCCTATACTCTATTGGGACCTAAACAAAAAATTGAAGACTGAGTGCTACGGCCATTTTAGGGCCTTTAGCAAAATAAACTTATTTATACTATATAAATATACATTGGGATTTGTTTGCGTCGAAGCAAAGTCTGGACTCTTAACAAATAAATCGACATTTATATTAGAAAAACAAAATTAAAAAAAAACCTGCTGCTCAGGTGTCAACAAAGCAGGCTGATTCATTGGAAGATTCAATTGATTTGAAGACATGGAAATAATAATAAGTCAACAAATTTATGTGGGCAAATTTGAAAAAAATAATTATTTGCTAAAATATGTAGATTAAAATTATATTCAGTCGAAATAATCAAAAATAATTCAAAATTTTTCAAAAATTCAAAATAATCAAAAACGGCTCTATTCACTAATAGCGCGTTATTCGATCCAGCTCAACAAACTGAGTCGAATGAGGCGTGAATGGTATCTGTTCGACAACCATGGACCGAGTACATGTCTCCGAAAATTGAGAAACCATAGGAGGGGGACCAACATATTTTTGGTTAAAAAATTCGAATATGCAAATTATAGCTCATTCGAAAGAGCTCGTCTAGCTGAGTCGAATGCCAACAAAGTCAACTCGATCTAACATGTTTGGAGAAAGTTATAATCGTTTGTTTTAGCTCCTTACCTATAGTCTCCGCGGAGATTTTTGCCGTTGCTGTGGAAGCCAGGACCATGCACGACCACGGCCCCCTCCGGTTTTTGACCATTTTTACCCCGAATTTCAGTTCATGATTGTCGGGCCTACACCATTTACCTCTCATTCGACTTAGTTCATCGACATAGGCAACACGACTATTTAAGTTATACGCTGCAAAAATATTTAAAGCATATGCAGTAAAATCGAGATTCAACAAGAAATGAGATGGAATGTTGAAATTCTAAAAGTTAACTAAACTGCTTAAATATTCCTCTCATTTCTACACATATAAATTCAAAGAAAGGGTTTTCAAAGTTTTTGATTCGCCACCTTTCATTTTTTCAACCATTCTCATGTCAAAAAAATGAACCAAAAATTATGTGTTTCGCGGTTAGATTTGAGACTAATTAGAGATAATGTAAATGTGAGAAAGAAAAACTAATAAACACAACGCCAAACTCGGATGTTTTAATTTCATTTCAAATTCCATTGATTATCGAAATTTTTTTCATTTTTTCGCTAAAGTCAGGAAGATCATTTCCCATTTTGCAGGTTAAGTTCTAACCGTTTTAAATTAAGTTTCATCATTCGTAACTTCTAGTCCTTGTCATTTTTATTGCGTTTCCTAAGGACATTTATTCTTCTATTTTTTTTATTTCTTAAAAATATCGTGATATTTCAATGTACGAATAGCCACCCTACTAATTTTGGGACTTACGGCTACTGTCCCCACGAGGCGCGTGCCGCAACCAAAAAAGCATAAATAGTAATGGTATAAAAGCTTAACACTGCGACTGCGTCTTATCGATAAGACGTTAACTGTTTATCTTTTGAAGGTTAATTTTTGTTTTTTAAAATTTCTCTCTAATTTAAACACAACGCCAATTTTTCTTTTATAATTTAGAAATCCAAATTTGTTGCCCGATATCACGTTTAAGTGATTGCAACTTCAATGGTCTTTTGTTGCTGTTCAGGCAGTTGTTGTTCAATAAATTGTTGTGAAGATAAGAATGGCCATTCAATTCCTAGGCTTACAAAATTTGAAGAGAAAAATCTTTCAATGGAAGAACAATTAATGTTGGCTATAAAACGCTCATCTCTACGCTCAATTGTTAATTGCTATATTAAAGGTGTCAATGCAAATGCTGTAATAGATCCAACTAATGGAGAAAATCCCCTACATCTTGCTGTTAGAGTTAGTTTTTCGGTTTTATTAGACTGGAGGTCAAATGTTCGGGGGGGGGGTCACATAGAAGACCCCCCTGGGTGCCTGCCCGGTGTCTAAAATTTTTTCTCACTTAATGTGGACCAGTCAACATTTTTCAAATTAAGACAAACCTTGCAACAGTACAAGCAGTCCTTCTCCTTTTCGCAAATGAGCAAATGTTGACTGGACGGAACAATAATGGAGATCAACCGTTACAATTAGCAGGCAGTTATTCTTCAAGAATACGCAAATATATTCAACTTTTTATCGAAATTCATTGCAAAAAGGATAAAGAAGACTCTGACGATGAAGGAGAGAATGAAGAAGAAAAGTTGCAAAATAATTCTGAAAGAACCAAGCCTCCAATTCTTCTTTCTCTTGATGGGGGTGGAATTAAAGGACTTGTGCTAATAAGGGTTTTTAACGTCTTATAAAGCCAATTATTTTTTAAAATTTAGGTGCTTTTGATTATCGAGAGAAATTTGGGCAAGGATTTATGGCCTTTAATCGACTGGGTTGCTGGTATGTAAATTTGTGACATTTTAGGTCAATAAAAATTTAAATAATATAAATTTTAGGGACCAGTACTGGGGCAATTCTCGCTTGTGCACTTGCTAAAGGTCATCCTTCTGAAATAGGGTTGCCTTTTTCGAACCGGACCGACGTTCGAGTCATTTTTATCGGGCCACATTTTTATCGAGCTTTTTCGGGCCATAATTCGATGCCCGGTTCGATCTATCGAACCGGGCCGGCAACCCTATTCTTAATTAATTCTAAAATAGTCTCAATTTTCAGGAAAATCATTAACGGATTGTCAAAAGCTTTATTTACAATTAAAGAATATTGTCTTTAGAGGATCTCGCCCATATAATCCTGCAGTGTTGGAACGAATATTAATTCAGACATTGTCCACAGATTTTATTTCTTCAATTGAAAAGCCAAAATTATTACTAACCTCTGCTAAAATGAACATTGCACCTCCTTCATTGGTTCTCTTTCGCAGCTATCAACTCCCAGAGGAACTTACAAAAGGGGAGGACAAGATGGAAGAGGTAATTAATATTTTAACAATTTCTTAAATAATTTTCAAACAATTAATAGATGGGATATGTTGACAGAAATGTGACTACTATATGGAAAGCAGCTCGTTGTTCAAGGTGATTTAATAGACTTTTTTGGAAGGTAAATTGCAGTCAAACCTCATTAAAAGGTACACCCCCGTGATATCTTATAATGGGGCATCTTAAGTAGGGGGTATCTAACAGGGTCCCTTCCGCATTCTAAAAAGCGGAACGCGGAAGGGTCAAAGCGAAATTCTGAGGAAGCAGAAAGACAGCCCATCCGTGATATTGCTTTGCCGGAACCCCAAATTTGGCCGGAACCGGAACCAATTTTTTGGTTCAGGACCGGAACCGGTACTTCCGGCAAAGCTCTAATCCTTGGTATCTAGTAATAAGCTTCAACTATAATTGACTTTAATTTGTTTAAATTTTTAGCGCCGCTCCAACATACTTTCCACCGTTTGATGACATTTACGTCGATGGAGGCGTTATTTGTAATAATCCAACAATGGAATTGCTTACAGAATTTGTAAAACTCCGACCTTATTTTAAATTGCCTAATCCACATTGTGTTATATCAATTGGCACAGGAACTCCTCCCTCGAAGAGTTTAACAATTCATAGATCTTTTATTTGGAGACTTCTTCAGCGAGTTTCGAGGAATACCGAATTTATGCGGAATATGGCACAGGGTCTTGTGGAGCAAGTAATTTTTGTTTTAAAATAAAAATTTTCTAAGAATCTTTAAAAGATTACCGAATCAAACCGTCGACCTGTTATGCATTGTAGTGCTTTCTGTGCTGCTTTAGGCGTTCCCTTCTTTCGTTTCTCCCCGCGTTTGAGTGATGATGTGGTGAGGAATTTGAAAATTTTACCAGAGAGTTGATAATTTATTCAACTTATTTTAGCGTATAAACGAAGTCGATGATGCCTGTATTCTTAAAATGCTTTGGGATGTTGAAGTTGCAATGTATGCTGCAAGGAAAGATGTAGATAAACTAGTTAAAATTCTTAAAGGTCGAATATAATTTAAGTAATTATTTTTTATTTGTATTAAATTAAACATGTAAATATGTTGTATGTATATTTATTAAATTTAATATTGTACTAAAATAAATATTTTGTTGGTTATTGTTTTCTTTACAAGTTTAACTAACTCGATTTATAATTTTATTTCATTTGGTCAAACTTCGAATTTGCCCCATTGTTTTTTATTCTTATCTGTCAAAGTTTAAGAGCAATCCTTTTTTTATTCGAACCAGTGCTGGCGCAGTTACTGATTGTGTTTGTTTCGAAACTTTACTTTTTTCCTAATTGATACTTTTTACTAGGGTTAGACACGACCGGGTTTTAAAACCGGGATTTTTGGTATTTTTGCCAAAGAGTACCCGTTTTTATAAAATTTTAGAACCCAAAAATTTCTTAAAATTAGCGTTTTTATTAAAAATTCCCCCAAGATGAAAACTTCATTTGACCAAAACTCAAAACCGAAAATCGGGAATCTTAAAATTGGGTTAACCGAAAACCCGGAGGTACCGGTTGTGTCCAACCCTACTTTTTACTATAAAAGCTTTACTAGAATGCTAATCTTTTCGCATACTATCGTCTCATACAAAGCACAAATATTCAGCGGATAACCGGCGTTTCTGGTTTTCACAAGAAGAGATGTCAATGCTGAAGAAGACTCCACTCTTTTGTGCAAAGGAATGCGCCACTTTTCTCGATCTTCTGCTTTCAACTCGGTCTAAGGAATCACAGGTATTTTGACGCTTTTTTTGTTTCATTCCTTTCATTTTATTTAGGTTGCTGCTTCTCTCTACTTCAGAAAAAAACTCGCAGCGTGCCAGGAGCCTCCTGAAGAGTTGGTTGAAACAATTGTGAGTTTGCGATAAAGCATTAACGAGTTCTAATCCTTCCAACTTTTCAGATCCTTGAGCTTATTAACTGCCTCCGTCGTCCTTCAAACGAGCTTCAGTTGAACGCTTCTTGGGCTCTGACAAATTTGGCTTGTGGCTCTCGTCAAGAAACGCATAGGATCATTGCCAGTGGTGGCATTGATGCGCTTGTTCACGTTGCGTCGACGACAGTGGGAGAAATTCGTGATCAAGCTATTTGGGCACTAGGAAATTTGGCAGCAGACTGTGCCTCGTGTCGACAACAAGTGCGAGCTTCAGGACTTTTGGCCTTATTAATTGTAATGCTGGAAATGCCCGACTATCAGGCTCACGATCCTCGCAAAATTGTTATTTGGTGCTTGGCTAATTTGCTTCGTGGTGGAATGAATGACATTGAGCTTGATGTGAGTTTGATTGTTTTTGGTTAAAAAACAAGCCCTTTTTCATTCCTTTTCAGAGTGTCGGCCGACTTCTCTCTTCACTTCATGTGACTCTATCCCTCTACGATACAGGCGAAATCCTCTGTGATGCTGTTTGGTGTATTGCATATCTCATCGACCACGTAACAATTGAAGGAGAGAGAGTTTAGTGAATTCTCTTTTTGAAAACTAACTTCTAAAACGATTAATTCCTCTAAAATTGCCTTTTCTTTTGCAGATCGACCTTTTGTTTGCTCAACCAGGCCTAGCTGCAAGTATTGTCAATCTACTCAAGTCCGATTCTCTTCGTGCGCTCACTGGTGCTCTTCGCACTGTTGGAAACATCATCACCGGAACAGATGAGCAAACCACTGCAATTCTTGACCTTGGCGTTCTGGAAGATTTGGTAAAATATTTTCAAAAATGATTTTTCGATTAAATTATTTTCTTTAAGAGTGATCTAGTCAACTCCAATGTCCATCAAATTTCGCGAGAATGCCTTTGGATCTTCAGCAACATCGCTGCCGGCACTTCAGAACATGTCACTCGCCTTTTCTCAGTCGATGGAATGGCACAAAGCATTTTTCAACTTGCCTACGATCAGAGTCCAAGAAAGCGAAAAGTTGGTTTTAAGTCTTTTTAAGTGAAATAATTCGTTAAATTGAAGGAAGCCTATTGGGTTGTTGTGAACGCGATGATGGGAGCGCCGCCGTCTCTTTATGAATATTTGATGAGTGGAGGTCTTGCACAAATTCTAGTGCAGCTGCTTGAAGAAAATTTGGACGCGGCACTGCTTGAGCGTACTTTGGTTAGTTTTCCTTTTTTTTTGGTTAGAAAACATCCTTTTTTGTTTAAAGAACACAATGCAGCATTCACTCCAAGACAGATCCCGAAATCGTTTATACACTATTGCATTGTTCCGACGCGTTGGCTTGGTGGAGCAGATTGCCAAAATTGCGTTCAACAACTCAACCTTAAATGAAGTTGATCCTGCTTCTGTAAGTTGAAACTCTCATTTTATATAAGTAAAAATTCTATTTTTTTATAGAATTTGGCTGCTACAATTCTGCAACAACATTTTGGAATCCATATCGGACGGGCGGAAGGGGGCGAAAATATTAGAGGAGTTGGGAGAAGGAATGAGGAAAACGAGGAAGATATTGTAGGCCAGAATGTTGTAAACCTTCGCTGTATATATGAGGAATCTGTGGAACTTGCATCAGCAGCGTCAACATCGAGAAATATAAACCAAAATTCTTCAGAGGAGCGAAAGTCGATTTTGGTCAGAATCAAGAATGGATGAAACTTGTGATAAAAAATAAAAATACACCTATTGTACAAAATCCCCTTTTTGTATATTGTGAATATGGACTATATTTATATAAATAAATCTAAATAATCAAGAGTTGATTTTTAAATACCTCCATCATAAATTTGGTTGTCGGAAAATACCAAAATATTTTTTTTCTAAATAGTTTTTTGAATAAGTCCTGATTAGGGTTGTCGGTTCTGGACGAACCGAGGAACCAATGATTTTTCGGTTCAGATATCGAGGAACTTCCAGGTTCAAACAACCCTAGTCCTAATGATTCGTTGCTCAATCGTCCTCTGTCTAAATGGTCTTTTAACCGTTTGTCGAATTGTTTGTTTGCCATGTCAAGTGGGTAGGAGACGATTCAGTATCGCCAATTCAGTATCGGCCGATTCAGTATTTGGGTTTTTTGGCCAAAACTTTTTGCTCGATCAATATTATAGAAATCTTTATATATGATTTGATAGGCCTCGGGGTGCTGCATCTTTTTCATAATTGGACTTACTTGATCTGATCACTCTACAAAAAGTTATCACTGATAAACGACGTCACAGGCATAAAAAATCGGTTTTCACGCTGTAACTTTTTTATGATCATCAGATCAGATCGAGCCAATTATGAAAAAGATGTCGAATCTCGAAACCTTTCGAATGATATGAGAATTATTCAAATCGGTCGAATATTAGGAAAGTTATGACCATATACTGAATCGGCGGATACTGAATCGTCCTTAACCGATGTCAAGTTTATTACCTTGATTTTGATTAATTTTTTCATTTTTCTAGACAAATCTGCTCAATTCTTTAACTTTAATTAAGCTGCAAAAATGCTTTTACTTTATCAAATTCTTGAATTTTCTTTACTTGTTGTGAATGGATTTGCGATTATCAATAAAGAAAGAGTTTTAAATAAGGTTTTATTTTCTAATTTTTTTTGTTAAATTTATTTTCAAATAATTTTTAGTATTTAAAAAATAGACAACACAGCTTTCACGGGGACAGTGAAAATTCGATTGTTCTAAGATTGGTTAATCTTGTGTTGGCAGTTCAAACCAGGGCTGCACGCAATTGGAAAAAAAAATCCGCAACTCGCAATCCGCAACTCTCAATTTCTTTTTAAATATCCGCAAACGCAATCCGCAACTCGCAATTTCTTTTTAAAAATCCGCAAACGCAATCCGCAACTCGCAATTTTAATTTTAAAATCCGCAAACGCAATTCGCAACTCGCAATTGCAAAAAACCCCGCAATTTACGCAATCCGCAACTCGCAATCCGCAATTTTTAAAAAATAGAAAAAGAAATTTTACCACTTCAAACTATAGTTAAAATTATATATGAGCAAATTATGGTGAAGTGTCAATAACATTTCGAGGTTTTCTGGTAATAAACTCTTTCTAAGATCATTTGCTATGAGTCCAGCAGTAGTGAATAGACGTTCCGACTCTGAGCTTGTTGCAGGCGCGCAGTGATATCGTCTCACTAACTTTCCAAGTAACGTCCACTTTTCAGAATTTACCTAATTGTTGGGTTTTATTTTATTAGCTTAATTTTACCCTCCAATATTCAGCTATACTCGAACAGACTTTAATCTTCGCATCCCGCAAGTATTCATTAACTTCCACTTCCGATTTTTGTCGTTTTTCTAGGGCAGTAGGATTTTTAAGTGGTTCCTAATTATTTAAGATTGAAAAAATTAGAATTTAACTTAAACCTGAAACATAAATGATCCTTGCTTTTCTTTCTCATAATTAGAAAAAAAATCTTGACAGCTATCCAAAGAATAATCTTCCTCCATTGGAATCAGAAAATCATCTACTTCCTCCTGAAATATTTAAATACCAAGAAATATGATTAATAAAGTTTACATTAGTTATTTGATTTTTTTCCGTTTCCTGGATCAACCATTCTTTATACTCTTCCCATCTAGTTTCATCAAGATAAATAAGTTTAAAACGTGGATCCAATAGAGTAGCAAGCACTAAGTCTCGATTATCTTCAATTCCGCTTAATTTTGATGACAAAGTTTCTGAAATCTTTTTTCTTGCTGATGAGAAATCAGAATCCTCTTTGGTTAAATTATGTTGAAGTGCCTGTTTAGGTGATTTTATATTTTTAATAAATCTAGTAAATTACACAATATATAGGAATAATAACAGAAATTGAAACTGTTCGATTTTGTAACAATTTTGTGGCATCATATTTCTTTTTACGTTCTTCAGCTACATAATCTTCTCTTTGTTTAAATAAATTCGGATGTTTGTTTTTTAAATGCATTTTGAGGCATTCTGTACTAAGGCTTTTCCCTGTGTCTTTAATATAATTACACTCAGCAATTTTACATTGTGCCGTACTTTTGTCAATTCGATTGAAATAAAACCACCAGTTGCCTGGATTCAACGACATTTAATCTATATTTTCGAAAAAAATCTTTCTAAATCTGTTAAAAACAAAATAAAATTATAAATCGATAAATTATTGCCAACATTAACAAAAATAATTATTTTAAACATTTCGCCAAATAAATTTTATACAATTTAAAATAAGACAAATTGCGTGAAAATTGCGTAAAAATCGTAAAAATCCGCAAACGCAATCCGCAACTCGCAATTTTAATTTTAAAATCCGCAAACGCAATTCGCAACTCGCAATTGCAAAAACCCCCGCAATTTACGCAATCCGCAACTCGCAATCCGCAATTGCGTGCAGCCCTGGTTCAAACAGTGCTTAGATGTAATTGATATTTGGTAATTTTGAATTTTATTCCTCTCCTTTTCTCCAATCTCACATTTTTAATAAGTCAAAAAAGGACTGGCATAATTTGAAATTTAAAATGTAAGAGATGAGGGGAAAACGTAAAATAGTGCCAGATCCAGGAAAGATTCGGGTCCGTTAATGACAAGAATTTCGCGAACCCTTTGCTAAAATTCTCTCTGAACATCTCCGTACTTTTCACACGGAAAGAAGACAGATTTATCTGTCACCGAACATTTTCAATACTTTAATAAAAATAAAATTTCGGAGAGAGAACAGAGGAAGTAAAAGGAGGAGGAAAGAAATGAAATTCAAGATTACCATTAACATATTTTTTGGTAATATTGAACCTGACAGACCCCCTTTTTTCCTCCCCAAGTTTTCCCCCTATATTTTTACAGAATGGTCAGACTTTTTCCTTTCTCCCATCCCAATTGCTTTTCTATATTTGCCAGCAATCAAGCAAAAACATAACAGTTTTTCCTTGCTTCCTCCCAATTGCCAAAAGTTGTTCCAATTTTTATAAATTGAGAACAAAATTAATACTCCTCTTACTTGTATAAAATTAAATAATCCTTTTTGCTTGATTGCTGGCAAATATAGAAAAGCAATTGGGATGGGAGAAAGGAAAAAGTCTGACTATTTTGTAAAAATATAGGGGAAAAACTTGGGGAGGAAAAAAGGGGGTCTGTCAGGTTCAATATTACCTATTTTTTAATAAAAAAATTTTTTTTATTTTCAGTTCCACTTATCTTCCTAAATATTATTGCAATTATTTTTAAACTTTTGTTTGGCTAAAGAGTTGATTTTTCAAAAAATATTTACAAATTTGTGGTTAATAAATTATTTTAAATAAATTTTTTTATTCGTCCTCATCAATAACTTTCCTTCTCTTTACCTCCTTTTTTGTTTGAATAATTTAAGAATTTTCATCAGAATCTTTTTCTCTCATTTCCTCATCTTTTTGTTGATTGCTTTGTCTAGTTTTTAAAGAATCCAAATATTTATCCAAATCATCGTTGTCTTCGTCACTAGATTCAACCAATTTATTGCTCGTCTTTTGTTCCTTTCTATGAATTTCTTTTGAATTGATTGTTGGGATATTCTGAAATTTAATTAAAAAATATTTTTAATTTTGAAATTTGTTAGCTCCTTCTATTACGTGTTTTACTTTTGTCAACTAGATCGATCAAAGAATTAATCTTTAGAAAATCGTTTCATGAGGGTTAGTTTTAGGTCACCATATTACAATTAGCCTTTTCGCTAATTGTCGTTTCGACCAATTGTACAATTTAACAAACTGCCAATTGTCCTATACTGTCTGTCAAAATGTCGTTTAGATAAATTTTCTTTGAAATTTCAATGAAACACTCAATTTTGAGATTAATTGGTTAAAAGGGTAAAATGATCAATTAAAATTTTTCTTGTGTTGTCATGTGCATTTATATTTATTTAATTAATTTTGTAAATGAATACTTTAAATAAATTACTTAAAAGATTAATAATTAAAAATAATTTTTTATTTGAACAAAATAAATTTGCTTCACATTTTAATTTTTATCCAACAAAATATTTAAATGAAGGTTTATTTATTTTTTAAAAATTTAAAATTAGTTGTCTTTTAAAGAAAATAAAGAAAAAATAAATTTATGTCAAGCAATTAATCAAGCTTTAAATATTGCTTTGGAAGAAGATCCAAATTCTGTTTGCTTCGGTAAATTTTAATTATTTATATTAAAAAAGGTAATAGTTTGGAATGTGCCCCCCTTTTTCACCGTTTCCCTGACGAGCTTATTTTGTTTGATACATAATTAATCATATATCATTCGAAAGCTTTGTTTACTTAAGCCAGTTTTCATTAATTTTCAGCTCGAAGAGCTCTTTCGACTGATATATAATTTGCCATAAAATGAGTAAAAACTAGGAAAAAATAGAAAGGAAAGGGGGGGGCGAATTCCAAACTATTACCAAAAAAATAAATTTTTTAAAGGGGAAGATGTTGCTTTTGGTGGTGTTTTTAGATGCTCTGTTGAATTGCAAAATAAATTTGGTGAAAATTTATTGGAAGGTTTTTTTTAAATTAAGAGATTATTTTAGGCAAAGAAAGAGTGTTTAATACTCCATTATGTGAACAAGGAATTGTTGGATTTGGAATTGGATTAGCTGTTACTGGTAATAATGCTATTGCTGAAATACAATTTGCTGACTATATATTCCCGGCATTTGATCAAGTATGAATTTTTAAAATTAAATTAGTTTTCTTACGTTGGGATGTTGGGTTAGGAAATCTTGGAGGTATTCCGCAGGATTTTTCTTGGTCACTTTGGTTCAAGAAAATCATGAGCTCTGACATCTATAGTCTCAAAAATGTCAAATTAACATTAAAATTAGATTTGTTAGGGGCACAATTTTTTATTTTATCACTGAAAGGATTCATGAGAATATATTTAAAAACTGGTGTTGATTTTAGTACATTATTAAGCTTTAAATAATTTTTTTAAATATTTTTTCCTTTTTAATAGATTGTAAACGAAGCAGCAAAATATCGTTACCGAAGTGGTAATCAATTTAATTGTGGGAAATTAACAATTAGAGCAACCTGGGGTGCTGTTGGACATGGGGCATTATACCATTCTCAATCGCCTGAAGCTTATTTTAGTCATACACCTGGTTTAAAAGTAACTTTTTTTATTTTAATTTATAGGTATTTGGTTTGATTTCCCTTATCCTTTCATCCAATACACCACGGACTTCACATTTTTGTTTCCCGTAATAAGTTCAGCCTTCTCATTCATATTTACCTAATCTTTGTAAGTAAAATAAGGGATATTGATAGAAAGGAAAAGGGAGTTCAAACAACACTTGCCATTTTTGCCATTTTTGTTTTATTTTCTATAATTCGTTAAATGATAATCGAATTATAGCTAAATAAATGGCGTAAATAAAATGATTGATAGCTTAAATGTTGATTTGTTTTTCTAAAAGATCAACATTAGTACAACTTTCAAACATAAAAAATTTTTTAGTTTAATTTAAAAAATTTTCAAACAATAAAAAAATTTTTTAATTTAATAAGTTTTCTTTAGATTGTAATTCCTAGAGGACCTTCTCAGGCTAAAGGACTTCTTCTTTCTTGTATTGCAGATCCAGATCCTTGCATTTTTTTCGAACCAAAAATTCTTTACAGGTTTTTTTTGTTTAATTTAAAATTTTCTCAAATTAATTTTTTAGAAATGCAGTCGAAGATGTTCCTGTTGGAAAATATATTTTGCCTTTGGGGAAAGCTGAGATTGTTAGAGAAGGTTTTTTAAAGCTTTAAAAAATTTGAAAAAATATTTTTAGGTAAGGACGTAACGCTTGTTGGTTGGGGTACTCAACTTCACGTTCTTATGGAAACTGCAGATTTGGCAGAAAAAGATTTGGGTATTTTATGTGAGGTTATTGATCTTCGAACAATAATTCCTTGGGATGTTGAAACTGTTGCAGAGGTTTTTTTTGAAAACTTTTTTTTTAAATTTGACTAATTTTTCAAGAGTGTAACAAAAACTGGTCATTTACTAATTTCTCACGAGGCCCCAAAAACTTGTGGGTTTGGGGCAGAAATGGCAGCAACTATCCAAAAGGAATGTTTTCTTAATCTTGAAGCACCAATTGAAAGAATTTGTGGTTGGGACACTCCTTTCCCTCATGTTTATGAACCTTTTTATCTTCCAACAAAATGGAGATGTTTAGAAGCAATTAAAAAGTTAATTAAATATTAAGTCTATTTTTGTATATTTTGAATTTTAATATATAATTGTTATCTAACCTCATCTTTAGATACATTAAATAATATTTATGCCCCCATTTAAGATTCATTTTTTAAATTAGGTTGGCCACTTGATGGGGAACTTTCTAGGCGATGCCCCATATTTAGGTTACATATTATTTATATGGGATGATTATTTTAGCTTCAGGAGTCTAATGCAGTGAATTCTGCAGGTATTTACAATGAGGTCCAGCTTTATTTTTTTCCAACTTAAAATCATAAAGCTGACACAACCTAAGCATATAGGTGGGCTACTTTTAAACCAAGAACTCGGAATCTTCTCAGTCCCGAGGGTGTATCTGATAGATCCAACAATTACTTATTTTTTATCTAATATATTTATTCTACATTTCTATTTTTAAATATATGTGCATAGTTTCAGATTTTTATATAAAAATATTAAACAGTGAATTCATTGTCTATAAATGTTATTTTCCATATAAAATTTTTTTGTTAATTTTTTTAAATTTAATAATCATTTTATTTAAAGATGAATTTAATAAATACAAAATTTGGTTTTTGTCAAAAAATTCCCAAATTAATTGTTTTTTCAAAGTATTCAAATAGTTATTACACAAAAGGAAGGACTTTTCGTTATATAGATTTGGCCAAAGTTGGGGATGATGCTATAGAAGGAATGGCATTACTTGAAGAAAGAAGAATGTCAAAAAAAGCAAGGGAGGATGAAGAAAGGAAAGAAAGGAGAGCTAAAGGAATTATGTATGATGAGGTTTTTCTTTGTATTTTTAATTATTTTAAAAAATTTTATAAAAATTAAGGAGAAAATTGCTGGCGGAAAAAATACATTTCTATATGCTGGAGAATATAGAGAACTGTATGAAGTTGACAAGGAAATGTGGAAGGTTATTTTAAATAATTTTTATTAAAAAAAAGGGGGGGGGGTTTTCTAACTTTAAAAACTAATTTATTTTTCCAAAGTTAGTAACAGGAGAAACTTCGGCTCCTGTACAGTTTATGCCCCTCATGGAAAGTGTTAACGCACGGGCCCCATAAAGCTGTGGGTTGAATTTTGTTGGGGTTTCAAAATTGGGGTAATATTTTCTTACTAAACCAGGGACAGGACCTTTTTCGATCCGTCCCATCTCTTTTCTGAATCTAAACACTTGGAACCATTAGTTGTTTTATTAATTTTAGCTAACTTTAAAATTTCAAAAACCCCTTTATATTCTTATTTTTTTTAGTTAATCAAATTTATTTTGGTAGCTATGGCTTTGGGTGTTATAGGTTTTATATATGTGAAAGCTGACCTTACAAAAAGACGTCGAAAAGTGATGGCTGAACGAAAAAAGAAATTGGCTGAAGCGCGTAAATTAAAACAAAGTCAAAATACTTCGACATCCACAAATTAGAATTTAAAAATACCTGATTGTTTTATTTTGTTTATTTCAATAAATAATTGACAGGTTTTTTAAATAATTTTTAGACAGTCGAATTTCTCTAATAAATTACCCTTGGGAATGAAATGAGCCGACACGTGTTAAGGAAAGGGTAGAACGTCGTAATGCCAAACGACAAAAGTTTTCGCATCGGCCTCTTAAAGTTATGGAAGATGTCCTACAGTTTGGTATTTCAGCGGCTTTCGAGGGTTTGGTATTACGTCTTTTGGTATTATGGAATCATACCGAAGGGAATTTGAGAGAGTGTCATCGGGGTTTAACTACTATAATGAAATTTTACTAAAAAATTGAATATTTTATCCAAAGAAAATTCAATATTTCTATACAAATTTAAAATAAGGCAAATTTAAAAATAAAAGAAATGAAAACCCCAAAAAATTTGTTGACATTTTAAAATACCCGTTGGGTAGGGATTTTTAAAAAATATAATTTTTTACATAAAGGAATTTTGAACTTTTAAAATAATCTAAAAGAAGACCTAAAATAGCCTAAAGAATAAAAAATAAATAAAATATATACAAATGTTTTGAAAAAAAATATTTTGGGTAGAAAATAAATATAGAAAATCTAGAATAAATAAAGATATAATTTTAAATAATTTAAATAGAACCGAGTATAAAAAAAAGAAAGAAAAATGAGCATTTATTTAAAAGGGGAAAAATATATTCCAGCAAAAATCAAGCTGAACGAGGATGTAGCCATTTCTTATTCAGTTAACAAAAAAAAATATTCAGGCGGTTGCGAGCGAACCAGCACCTCTAGTTGACCGAAATCTTACATCCAGGCCTGTAACCAGGAGGGCCTTCTAAAATTCTCAAAATTTTCGCCTTATACCTGCTTACATCCATTACACAGCTTCATTTTTTGCATGGATTTAGAAATTAAATGGCTTTCCGAATAATAAATCAAAATATCCTCTTTTCAATAAATGCTTTAATAATGTGTTGTTTTGCGTCCTTTTTTAAAAGCGACAAAAAATACCTAGTAGCTTTTTCTCTCCTTTTATCTGCTATTTTTAAACGCAAAGCAACCACATTAAAAGACTAGTTTAAATAAATTAACAAAAAAAACTTTCCTCTTTTTTAATCATTTGGATAAACATTTTTATGCCAAGGTCTCGATTTGTAACATTTTCCATCAAAAGATTCGAAATAATGATTAATTAAAGGGTGAACTATACCCCCCTCAGATAATAAAATATTCCTCTCCAAAACATAGGCAATTTGTGGAACTAAACGATCTTTAAATGGGAATTAAAAATTTTTTTAATTAATTTTCTCAAAAAAACCTCTCGTATCAATAATTATTGTATAATTAGGTTCATCAATTTCTTCAGTTCCGTGAACTCTTTTTATCCACCAATCTGGGGCTTTTACTTTTTCATCCCATCCAACAATAACTCCTCTATAATTGTGTAATTTGTGTTTAACAACTTGGCCAACTTTATATTTTATATGTGGGGGGCGTGGATGTCTAGGCTCGTCGGAACCTTAAAAATAAATTTATTTTTTTTGGATTAGACTTCTCCCCTCGATAATATTATCGCCTCATATATAGCAAGGTTTTCAATGTATAAACGTTTAGAATAAAGCAACAGAGTTCGTTTAAAAGGAAATACACGAAAAAACACGATTTTAGCAACTTTTGACCCAAATGAATCTGTGGCGAAGTGAAAAATTTTTTTATTTTGAGGTGAAAGGCCGAAAAACTCATGTATTTGCGGGGTGTGCCCAAACTGTAATTTATTACATAACTAGTAGAATAATTTTTATAAAGGCGTGGAACGATAATATTACCCCCCCTCTTATTTAAAAAAAACCTCCAAACAATCCACTCATTTCCTCTTTACTAATTGTTTCTTCTCCAATAATTTCTTTTTCGTCCCCAATTTGTTCACTTTCTTCAAACATTTCTCCAACTTTTTTGTTTGAAAAATTAAAAAATTTTCCAATAATTTTTGAGTAAATTTGATCAATTTCGTCTACAAATCTGTAAAAAAATTTAAAAAATTTTTAAAAAAATTTCGAAAAAAATTACTTGTGTAAATAATATTGGGCATCAGAAGAAGATTTTGGAGACAAATAAAATTGTAGAGGAACAGAGAAAAGAATTGTTAAAAAAATTAGTGTTGGTAAATAATCTACCATAATTCTTCAGACTAAAAAATTAAAAAAAAATTTTTTTTTAATTTTTTTAAATTTAAAAATTTTTGAAAAATTTTCAAAATAATTTTTTTTAATTAAAAACAATAAAAAAGTAAATTAATAAAAGTATTTTTAAAAAATAAAAAAAATTATTTAACCTTTCCTGATTGGATTATTAAAAATTTTTAAATTATTTATGCAACGTCATTTATGCATTTTTGATAATTATTTATTCAATAAAATTTATTGAAAATTTAAATGGAAATTTTTAATAAGGACACATTAGAGTAAATTAAATTAAAAGTTTATTTAAAATTTTTAAAAGAAAATATTAAATTAAAAAGATTAAATTTAAAAAATAATTATTTAATAAAAAAATTGTTTAAAAAATTATTTTTAAACTCTCAATAGTAACCAGAGATCTCCCGTCGGGATCCCTTCCCGGCATCGGTCTCTAATACATAACAAATACAAAAAAGTATCTCCTTGTTACAAACTTTCTGCAGTCCCTTCAAGATTGTTATATCGAAAGTCGACTAAACATACTCTAGTGCGTCAATGACAGGCTTTCTTCCCTTCCGCTTCCGTTTTTTTTAAATAAAGCAAAATCTGCGCCTTTTCTTTTAATTAAAGTATTTTTTATTAATACTAAATTATTATTTTTTTCTCTTAAAGAAACCTTTATTTAAGCTAACAATTTTTATTTTTCCTTTTTTTATTAAAAAATCTTTCTATAAAAAACAAAAAATAATTTACGCAATCCTCCCCCTTCTTTTTAAAATATTTATTAACTTTCTTTTACGTCTTTAACTTTTTAAGGATAAAAAATAGAGGAAAGGGCAAAATAAGGATTTTTTAAATAACAGAATATATACCGGCAGAATTAATTACTACATTACTTTTGGAAAAAAAAAACTTCCATATTTTTCTCCAGTAAAAATGACAAAACTTTTTCCCTTTTTTTGCAAAATAAATTGGTACAGCCAAATTTTCAATATAACAAATCTAAAGTGACCAAAGAAAAAAAAAGTTTTTTTCGAGAGGGTTATTAATTAAATTGGGGGTATCGAAGTTTCGACTAGTTTAAAGGGGATTCTGTTGACATGAAAAATAAATTTCTGCGGAATTGAAACGGCAAAAGCCTCGATATAAAATATTGGTAGCCCAGTGAAGTTTCCTCCCTGCCTATCAAACAGTCGAAGACAGGAGAGAACTTTTTTCTCCTTTTTAATACTTTCAAGAATCCATTTACTCTTGGTATTTTCTGGGAGGAGTTTGACTGTTTTAATTTATAGAAAGTAAAGTATATATATAGCTATTTAATTCCTAAGGCTGTGCAGTAGGCGACGTGGTGTAATGGATAACACATCAGTCCGGTCTGCTGAAGATGCTTGTTCGCTCCCAGCCGTCGAGTAACCTTTTGCATTAGCTGAAGGAAAGAAATAGCTATGGTCCAACTGCTTTACTCAAATAGCAAACAGTCGGAGACATTGGAGAACGGGATCAACCCAGAAGATCAAAACCTAGAAGATCAAGACCCAGAAGGTCAAGACCCAGGAGATCAAATGAAAAAAATTATTAAAATGGCTTCATTTGTAAAATCAGCGAAAGGTGGTGATAAATTGATTTATTAAGGATTATCCACTTTTGATTTTGTTTTTACTACTCAGGATTTTTAACATAAGTGATTCGAGTTTTTTTCTAGTTTCGTTTAAATTATTTTTCAGAGTTAACTATAAATTTTATTTTTCATCTTTGTTTAACAATTTTCAGCTTCTGTTCAACTACACATATTTTTTATTCTTTTTGAAAATTTTAGTTTTTGAAAAATTTAGTGTTGATATTTTGGATTTGACCTTTTGGGTCATTTGATCTCCTGGGTTTTGATCTTCTGGGGTGGACCCTGGAGAACTTTCTCCTTTTAATGCTCTAAGGGTCCATTTAATATTGATATTTTCTGGGAAGGGATTGACTACTTTAATTTATAGAAAAAAAAGTTTTGAAGAAAAATTAAATTTTTTAAATATTTTTTGAATTTTTTCTTTTCTTTTTCTTTCTTTTTTATTTTATTCAAAGAGTAAATGTACTCTATAATTGTTAAACTAAATATGTATATTGCGCAGACAATCAAAAACAACGAGAATAATCAATTTTACATTTAAACTTTTTTTTTATTTTTTTATTTAAAATAAATCAATTAAATTTTATTTTTTTCTTTAATTGGAGAATATAAAATGTGCGCACATTAAAAAAAATTTTTTTAAATTTTTTCTCTTTTCTCCCCCTCCCTTTTCTTCTACTCTAAGCTTTTACATAGTTGTAAAAATACTTTCTAATAATTATTAAAAGGTCTATCCCTTTTTTAAAATAAAAATCCTTATTTAAAAGCAGTCTTCTTTTTAAATTAAAAAAAAAGATTTTAGCTAAGCTTTTTTTCTTCTAATTTTTTACGCTTTTGGTTGCCTTGGGAAGGCGCTTTACACTTTTTTTTACTTTTTTTTACCTGGCTAAAATAAATATTTTTAAATTAATAAATTAGAGGAAACCCTTATTTTATTTTAATAAAATATTGGATTAAATACTTTATTTAATGTATTTTTGTTCTTTCCAACAAAATATTTAATATTCAAAAATCAGAAAATAATTAAATATAATTATTGATATTAATTAATTATTTATTAATTTGAAAAGTCTTTAGAGACCGCAATTTTGCCGGGATTTAATAATTAAATTAAAATGACAACCCCACAACCGACCAGAAACCTTCATGCCCCTTTGCGTCGTGTACTTCCTGAAAAGCAAAGTAGTGGAGTTCAAAATGTGGTTAGTTAAATCATTTTTAATTTCCAATAAAAAAAAGGAAATTTCCCCTTCCAAAAGATATCGAAACCTTGAAAAAATCGAGACAAGAAAATAGAAAAAAGAAAATTGTGAGAGACCAGGGTTGGAAAAGCAAGAATTCTCCATCACATTTTCATCCCTGTATTTTTAAATCCTGTATCTATCCTGATCTCGATTTAATACAGTCAGGTTTAGTGTAAGAGTTTTTAATGTGATAGGTCGCTGTTTGGAGAGGGAGATATCTAAACATACATCCACTTTAGTGAACTTTTAGTATACAATTTTTCAGTCCCAAAAGCGTGCACTATAACGAAAGTCGACTATATTTTTTACTAATTATTTTTTAAATTTTAAATTTAAGGTAATTCAACAGCAACAACAACATATATCCTCACATCCCTTACTATTCAATTTAAAATCTAACGACACAACAACTTCAATAGATTCGAGTTATTCCTCTGACCATTCCACACTTTCACGCGAAACTAGCGACAGTTCAAATACTTCTTCCTCTTCAAAAGAATTTTTTGAAAAAAATTTTTTAGAAGAATTTTCTGTTCCCCCTTCAAGTCTTTCAGCAAATAACGAGGAAAAAGAAATAAATAATTCTTTACTAGAATTTGCCATAAGATTGGGATTTGATAAACAACAATTAAAAATTGTTTTAAATAAATTAAATAAAAATGGACAAAAAGAGGAGGACGATAAAGTTTTGTTAGAATTAATTAAATTGGGGGGAAGAAGAAAGGAAGAAGAATTAAATAATAATAATAATAATAATTGTAATAATTATCTAAAATTATTACGTCCTATTGTTATTGATGGAAGCAATATTGCTATGACGTAAATATTTTTTTTAAATTAATTAAATATACCCTCAATAAATTCAAAAATATAATCAGATCTCTATTTTAAGTACACTCTTTAGGGGTGAAAAATTGTACGTAAGATAGAGGTTTTCAAAATTGGTGTTCGTAAATGTGGAAGTATTGCTTAGGTACATAATTAAAATTTGGAGCACGTAAAATAAAAGTCAATTGTAATGTAAAAATATATAAAATCCTCCATTTGTAAGACTTTTTAAGACTTTTTTCTAGAGTTGACAAGAGAATTCTAATTTTTAAATTCCTGAAATAGTTAGTATTCATCATCGATATTAGATGATGAACAAATTTTAGGAGAAAGATGAGAAAGATTTAGGTGGTTTATTATTTATTATTTTATAATTGCTCCAAAAAATTTTTAGGAGGCTTTTACTGAGTATGAGAAAGATCGAGATTTCCCTATAATCTTCCTAAAATTTTTAATTTAAATAATTTTTTTTTAAATTTTTTTTCTAGTCACGGAAACAAAGCATTTTTCTCTTGTCGTGGTATTCGTGAATGTGTTAATTACTTTACAGAACGTGGACATACAGACATTTTAGTTTTTGTCCCTCAATTTCGTCGAGAACAATCTAGATCAGATTCTCCAATTATTGATCAGCACATTTTAAATGAATTGGAAAAAGAAGGAAAATTAATTTGGACACCAAGTAGAAGAATGTATTTAGAATTTGAACAAAAAATTAATTAAAAAAAATTTTTTTAAGAGGTGGAAGGAGAATTGTTTGTCACGACGATCGTTATATTTTAAAAACAGCCTCAGAAAAACAAGTAAAAATTAATTTTTTAAACTCTGGTTTTATAGTTTCCTTTCGGATATAAGACCTTGGAGGGGGTGTACCGACACTTGCGGAACGACATTTGCGGATCGACACTTGCGGACCGACATATGCGGAACGACATTTGCGGACCCGACATTTGCGGATTAACATTTGCGGACCGACATTTGCGGACAGACAGATGCGGATTAACATTTGCGGACCCGACATTTGCGGATCCGACATTTGCGGATCTAGTAGTCTAAAAAAATATATATTAATCATTTTAAAAATGTCCAGAATGTAGTGTTGCTCTCTCAGAGATTAATCATTTTTTATATTAATCATTTTTTATTAAAAAATTTTTCAATGAAAAATAAACTAATGTTTATTTGTTTAAAATATAATTCTGATCAGTTAGCCCAATTGTCCATATCATTGTTCATTAAACGATACTGAATGGCGCGCAAATGATGTAAAAATGCTCCAGCATCGGGATTATCAATTTCATCGAATTGTGTTACAAGTGTTTTGATTGCTTGGTCATTTATTTTATATTTTCGCCGACGTGGATTTATTGATATTCCAGTAGTTGGATCCAACTCGTACTGTCGCAAACGATCCTTCATAATTCTTTCCTCATCTTTTAAAGCGATTATTAACCTTAAGTAAATAAACAAAGTGAAGACAAAGTAAAATTTACTTAGAAAAAGGAGGATGATGTGATGTAAAATGTTTTTGGAGCGCCATATGATAGCCTTCCATTGCATTATTCGTACGCCCTAAATTTTGCATTATTGAATCGTGATGGTTCCAAGTTTGTATAGGAAACAAGGCAACTTGTTCATTTGGTCGCATGATATAATTGCTTAAATAAGTTTACGTAAAAATAGATTAGTTCTGTACCATTCGAAATAATCGAATATCGACATTGCGTTGTTTGGGACATTTATTCGCAATGCTTCTGCTCGCAATAAGTCAAAACCGTGGCGAACTTGTTCAACTCGAAGGAAAGAGAGTGCTGCCAATCCTCTTACTAACTTCTTATATTCCTCATTTTGGTCATATAAAGGGACAAGGCCATCTTTTTGAATGCGTCTTATAATGTTTTGGCCAAGGTGAAATAGGCATTGCCTAATAATTATTTGTTGACCAAACACTTCTATAAAAGCGTTTTTCGCCCCTAAAAATACTTTTTTGATAAATAAAAGCAATTAAGGACCAATTTCAAAGTCAAGCATAACACTAAGAGGAGGCTGTTGAATTCTTTCATTTAACGCATTTAAAACACGTATATATGTTGCCTGTGCTTTATTTGCCATCAAAACATAGGCTGCACCAACACTGCTTTGTTCAATTAAAACATTAATAGTATACAGCTGGAGCATACTCGACGGAACAACTTAAGTATAAATATATGAAAAACCGAATATTTTTGTATAAAAAACTCTTAAAAGTGCCGTCCGCGGCCCAATTTCTATATGTTCTTAAACGACGTAATCCTTCATCAGTACAAAAGATGAAAAACACAACATTTTCTGGTTCTGTAACAAAAAAAGGATAAACAAGTCGTCTGACACAAAAAAAGGAAAAATAAGTCGTCTGTCACAAAAAAAGGAAAAATAAGTCGTCTGGACAAAAAAAAGGAAAAATAAGTCGGCTGTCACAAAAAAAGGATAAATGTTCTTTCCGCAAGTGAGGACACACTCCCATCCACAATTTTTCCACAGCATGAACATCGTATACATTAATAAACAAGTCGTCTGGCACAAAAAAAGGATAAACAAGTCGTCTGACACAAAAAAAGGAAAAATAAGTCGTCTGTCACAAAAAAAGGAAAAATAAGTCGTCTGGACAAAAAAAAGGAAAAATAAGTCGGCTGTCACAAAAAAAGGATAAATGTTCTTTCCGCAAGTGAGGACACACTCCCATCCACAATTTTTCCACAGCATGAACATCGTATACATTAATAAACAAGTCGTCTGGCACAAAAAAAGGATAAACAAGTCGTCTGACACAAAAAAAGGAAAAATAAGTCGTCTGTCACAAAAAAAGGAAAAACATCTACTTGCATGCACATTTTACTTAATATAATTTTTTACATTTTATAAAAATTTTATTTTTTGAAATAGAACTTTAGTAAATATAATGACTAAATTAATTGTTTTCATGATTTATTTAATTATTTTTCAACAATTTACAATTTCTAAGCCAGCACAAAAAAAGAACAAAAGAGGACTTGGCACAGTGATTGCCATTGGTGGAATCGTTTTGGTAGTAACTATTGTATTAGGATCTGCAGCTGGGAGTGCTGCTTATTTGGTTTATTATGAAAAATTAAAAAATGGCGAAAGTGTGTACCGTATTTTCTCGATTAATTCCCCTGGGGATTATTTTTTCAACCCTTCCTTGGCATGGGGGATTATCTGAGTTTTGGCATTTGAACGTGCAGTAGGGTAGAATTATTGTTTCAACCCAACTCTAGCATGGGGAATTAATCGAGAGGGGGAATTATTCGAGGGAGGGGAATTAATCGAGAAAATACGGTATATATCTGAAATAAATTAATTTATAATATAATTTAGCAAAACAATTATTAAAAATTTTTTTTCCAATAAATATTTCCGCTGGTAATCAAGAATTCTCTATAACTCTGGAAAATTTCAATGTTTCTTATTTGTTTGAAAAATTACAAAAAATATTTTCAACCTCTACCTTGGAATATTTTTGTTTTCACGGTTTTAGCTATTTACTTTTAATTTATAATCGTATCTCTAGATTCATACGGGGGGACTAAAAAATTCGGAAAATCTGGACAACTTGAAGTCTTCCTTTATCATGCGGTGCATTCTAATGGGCAAATTCATGTTTTTGAATGCTAATAACATTTAGTAGATAATATGAATATGATTCTTTTATTTTAATAAATGATAAAATTTTTTAAATTTATTTTTCGAATGTGTTTTCGTTCTCAAATGTCGTATCCTCAGTTGTCGCATCCTCTAATGTCACGTCCTCATTTGCATATCCATACTATTTATATTTTATTTTTTTTAAAGACTACTAGATCCGCAAATGTCGGGTCCGCAAATGTTAATCCGCATCTGTCGGTCCGCAAAAGTCGATCCGCTTCTGTCGGTCCGCAAATGTCGGGTCCGCAAATGTCGTTCCGCAAAATTCAGTCCGCAATTGTCGATCCGCAAATGTCGTTCCGCAAGTGTCGGGTAACCCTTGGAGGGAACTACAGCGGACCTAAGATGCCCCTAATACTAGATACACCTCTATTTAAGAGTCGTCTTTTAAAAGTTGGTTGGCCATTAGGTGGAGAGCTGCCTACGCAGCTCCTATTTAAAGTACACTTCATTATAAGGGACCTTCTTTATAAGATACTCCCAGTGGTAGCACCTCCATTTAAGTATATCTAGTGGAGTATATCTAGCCATACATACTCCTCTTTAAGATAACTTTATTTGTAAGATAAAATATTTCAACCCCCAAGTATGTATCTTATAGCGAGATCTAAATAACCGCAGTTGACTTAATTTAATAAAATACAAATTCTACTTTTAAATAAAGGCAGTAATTGTTTCAAACGACGAATATAGAGAGTTGGTTAAAGAAAATCCCCGCTGGCGTTCTGTTGTCGAAAATTATCTTCTAATGTATAGCTTTGTTGACGGAAAGTAATTAAATAATTTTTGAGATGAATAATAAAAAATTTAAAAATAAAGATTTATGCCCCCCGATGATCCTCTTGGAAGGCAAGGACCTAATTTAGACCAATTATTAACTTTTGGACATTCCTCTATTAATTCACAGCCTTGCCCTTATGCTAAAAAATGTACTTATGGAAATAAATGCAAGTGAGTTTATTTTAAATAAAAAAATTTATAAAATAAATAGAGTCGGAATTTCTAGGGGGAAATATCTTGTTTTTCATAAATTTTTGATTTACTGCGTTTTCACTCATATAACTTGTATCAACTGCCCTCCCTCCTTAAATAGGTAATTACTTCGTTTCTATTAATTCCCTTTCAAGGTTTAAACAATAATTACCCTGAGTAATTAACTAGTGCTAGGCAAATGCCCTTTTTCGGTATACCGGGAAAAATACCGAGTTATACAGTACCGTACCTAACACAATAATTAACTTGATTATTTATGTACATGGAACTAATGCTGTTTAGAAATAATTATTAAAATTCCAAAATTAAAAATTCGGTATAACTTTGATTACATTAACAAGGTTAACAACACAATCTATAATAAAACCGAGCTAAATAAAAGAGTTAAAAATCTACATTACAAAGTAGTTCCTCCTATAAATTCTACTATTTTTGCCTATTTTGAAAATTTTTCTTTTTGGAAAATTTTTGTCACTCATTCAATTAAAATTTAATTTTTATTAAAAAATATATCAAATTATTTTTTAAATAAAGATATTTTCATCCTGAACGACCTAATGGTTTACGTATTGGAGCTGTTGATAAATTAATTGGGAATAATTTAAATAAAAAACAATATTTAACAGCAAGTAAAATTAAATTAATTAAATAATTTAATTTTTAAAAATTTAAAAGGGCCATCATTAGTAGCAGAAAGTGTTTCTTCTTCCTCCTCTCCTTATTTGTCTCCCCCTCCTTCACATACAAATGTTGGAAGAACTAAATCTTTAAATTTAACAGAAATGTCAAAATTTAATGAAGAAATTAATGTAATTTTTATTTATTTGTTGGAAAAATTGATCAAAATATGTAGGAAAATCGAAATGAAAATATCGCAGATTAAGGAAACTTCGGGGAAAATGTATAGAAATGTGTGAAACCCTGCTTGTGTTAATGAATAAAAGTAACTACTTATCATTGGGGATTGTACTTCAGTTTGGGCTCTTTGCCAAAAAACCATCATTCCATCTCCAATCCAATGCATTTTTCAACAGCACGAACATAATAAACCTTTAAAAAGCGTAGATAGTTTTCGTTCTACTCGGCATGCCCCGCAATGGCGAAAAATTTCCCTGTGTAGAACGTATAACAAATTTTCTAATTTATTTAAAAAGATCTTATAATAGAAAAAAGTACATATTCAATTATAGCCTTATTTATAATTAATTTTTCAGTTAAATCCACTATCATTACAAGAAAATACTTCAACAACAACAAAAGAAATTAATCAAAATCAAAATAATTTTAGTCACATGTTTGCCCCAAGTACGAGTATTTGGGGAAATTGTGAATTTTCTTTAAGTCCAAAAACAACAACAAATTTAATAAATAAAGAAGAAATAAATAATAATAATTTAGAAAAACAAAGACAACATTTACAATATCATTTAAGCCAATTATTTCCAGAAGCGACCGTTCTTGCAGTTATGGCTGCACATCCACAAGAAATGGATGCACAAATACTTTGCCAACGAATAATTGCTTTCCAAGAAGGATTTCAAAAAGAAATTGAAAAATAAAAAAATATTTTCTATTAACCTCCCAAAAAATTACTCAAAAATTCCTCATATTTTCGAAAACATTTTCTTTGGTAGACACTTTCACCTTCTACCAAATAATCAGTCATTATTTTTATGTTATTTAAAAATCGAAAATTTGTGAAAACAGCACAAATACCAAGTTCATATCGTAGAGAGACATATCAGGATTGCTGCAACAAAAATAACTTCTTGGGTATCTATGTTCGACAAAGAGTCTATCCAAGATCTAGTGTAAGGTTGGCGGATAGTTGGAAATCTTCAGATATCCGGATCCGATATCCGAACCGAAAATTCCCGGTTTTCTGCCTCGGATCCTGATCCGTCAACCTTAATCTTGTGGCCGTAGGTCCTGAAATAAATAGAGTAGCTGTTCGTAAATCGAAATATCCCGATATGTCTGTCTTGATATGTTTGGCTCCCGTTTGTATTTAAATATAGTTATTGCTGTAAAATATATTTTCATATATCCTTAATGGAATGCTCTTTTGGAGAAAGTCTCTCAAATCTTGAAATTTAATTATTTATTTAAATTTTCCAAAGTAATTTGTAAAAAACCCATTGAGCATTCTAATGGAGAAAAAAATTTCTTCTAACATTTATTGTAATGCCTCATTTGAGGTTTAAAAATTTTTAATAAAATAAAGTTTAAAGGATTATATATATTTTTTATTTTTTTAACAATTTCATTTAGTTAAAGGCCAATTAAGAATAAAATTTTTACAAGTAAACGGCACAGAAATAGGAATTAAAAAAAGGAGGGGAAAATGTAAAAATTGAATTCAAAATTGGGATATGGCAAGGACTTTTTACGCACCCTGTATTTAATATTTATTTATTTGTTTTTAAATTGTTTCGACGTTCTTTAGCAGGGGGTTGTACTCCCTCCCCGAAGTCGGGGAATTTTCGTCTTTTTTGATAAGTCCCTGTCCCCCACTTCTCGGGGAACAACCCTTTATTCTCTAGTTAATCCGATTGGAGTTAATCTTCTCTCCGACCATTTAATTGTAAAAATCGGGTTCAAATGTTATCAAAAATTAATTTGCTATAAAAGGACTTGTCAAAATAATTACCTCGTTTCCTTCACTCTTCTTCTAATATCTACACAATTATTTGTTCCCAATTTCAATTATTTCTCTTCCTTCTATGCAACAATTCCAATTATTAGAACAATTAGTCACTACTGTGGATTATAATATTCCAAGTAAATCAATTAAAAAAATTTTTTTTAATTTTCTAAATTTTCTAGATGAATGTATTTGGAAGAATCTTTGGGTATTTTGGATTTTTATTTTTTTCTTTTTGTTTATGGCTATTTTGCTCTTCACCTTTTTAATTACTTGTTGTTTTGTGGCTGTTGAAGATACTGAAGAAATTGGTGTACAAGACAAAAAGCCTAACAAACAAGTAAATATTGAGTCGATTAAAAGCTTTTGAATGTAGGGGAAAGGGGGGAATTTTGTAGATTTTTCCCAAAAAGGGGAAAAATACGGTGGAATCTCTATAATAATACTCCCGTCTGGGCCGAACCTTGTTAACGTAAAAAAGGAAGTGAGGTGGGATTGGGAGTTAAAACCAGACCAGAATATCCGTAGGGTCAAAATTTAGGCTAACGTACTAGTGAAAGTAATGTGGGAGAGGCATCATCGTAGGTAGAGATTTATCTTTAAATTTGACGAACAAAAAAATTTGTCAAAGAATAAATGAAAATTTTCGGCCCTAGGAGACTCCTCTAGGTCGAATTGTTTGATTTAAGAAGGAAAGTGACGTGGAAGATGGAGTCGAATCAAACCAAAAAAACTCACCCATAAAGACTGAATCCGGGCTAACATAGAAAGGGGAAAGTGGAGGGGAAGGGTGAATGCTTATAGGGAGTTTAACTAATTTTGGGACAAATAAATAAAATTTTCCAATTAATTTCCATATTTTTACAGAAAACACAAAAAACAATATCAGCAGCAACACCTCCACATATTAAACAACCAAAAAAGTTGATACCATCACCAAAGCCATCACCTCCACCAAAAAAAGAAAAATCTAAAAAGAAGGGAGAAAAAGAAGAAAAACAACAAAAATTGGAGACAGCTGCATATCTAACAGAAACATTTCATCCAATACCTTTAGAACCTAAAGGTCAAAGTCAAGAAGAATTTATTCCAGCATCTATTTTGGTTGAGAGAGAAACTACGGAAGAAATGACTCCAATGTGAGGGATTTTTTTCGAAATTTTCTAAAGATTTTTTTAATTTTAAGATGATGAAGGCAGGAAATGATGTCAATTATTTAAAGAAAATATTTTTGTGGAAGTTGATTGTTAAATGATAACAAAATTGTGTGATACAAATAATTTTTATATTATTTTGTGTCTTGTACATAGAAAATGCTCGTTGAATAAATTTTTTACAAAAAAATCTTGTTCAAGCTAATATAGCATATCTTTTAAGCCTCACCCTAAGGCAAAGCAATTCCAAAATTTAACCAAGCTACCACTTTTTCAAGGGTAGGAAGCAACTAGTACCTCAAACTTGGGTAATTAAACCGACGACTGCCCCAAAAGCAAAATATACAAGCAAATTGAAATAATAAATTTCAGACGCTGCATAAAATTAGGAGTATTTTTGAGAAAAGCGTAAGAGTGCAACCTATATATTACTCACTCTCATTTATTATCATTTCTTTGTCTGACAGTGTTCTCTTTAGCTCTTTTCTAGCGAGTGAAAAAATGCCCACACGCAGAAAAATAACGAGATCTCTACACTGTGGTGAAGTTCAAAATGGTCAAAAAGAGGGATTATTTAAATTTGTCACAAGACTAGTAGCACGCAGACTTTGCTTAAAAACTCAAATTAAAAATTCTGAATTGAATTAAATATTTTTTTATTTGACAGCATCTTTGATGAGGTAAAGATAATGGAAAATAGGGAAAACTGAAGATAAGGTTCCTAAACAAAGCTATTACCCTTCGTATAAAATGGTTATCGGAATTTAATCTTTAAAGAGATACATTCAAAAATGCTGTATACATTATGGCCTATTAATGTTTGTTAATTTTAAGCCTTTTGTTTTTCTACACATTGTAGAAATGTGTAATAAATGAATCACGTTAATGGCCGTTTATATGTCACCGGTGTTTGTTCAATGTGAATAATATGTAGCATAGTAATTCATTTAGAAGAAATGAAGATGCTTAAAAACATTTTCATTTTTCTTGTTTATCCAAACAAAAGTTTTGTTCATTCACTTCTGAACAGAGTGACCTTTTTGTTGCTTTTTGCTTTCAAGAGGAGCATTTGCATCACCTCTTCTCCTCTCCTTATTCTCTATAGCTGTCCTATTTTATTGAATAAAGTTGCATTTTTTTACTTTCAACGTCCTCAATTTGATTTTGTTTTTGTCCCTTTTTTTTAAATATTTCCTCATTTTTGTCTCCCTTTAAAATTTTACGCCTTAAATTTCAAGAAAATACTCTCATTTCCAAACATTTTCAAGATGAATATCTATCTCGCCATTCTTATCATTTCCGTCTTCTCAAGTGCCCTACTGATTTACGCGTTGGAACATTGTGATGATCACCATGGCGGATATTGCATAGAAGATGGAAGCCGAGGTTGCTGTGTCCATGGCCCGCCTTTATGTTGTAAAGACGGACACGGGGATTGCATTCCGCGTCTTGGCTTTAATTATAACAAAACTAAATGTGAGAATTTGGAATGTCTGGAAGGAGAAGTTTGCATGCCATTAGGCGGTGAAGGAAAGGACAAATGTGTGCCAAAGGTGCTAAAAAGAAATCTAAAAAGTTTAAAAGTAAATGGAGAGCTCCTTAAGATTTTCGGATACTTTTTTGTTATAACATATTTGCAGGCTGCCCTTCAGCATTTCCAGAATGTCGCTATACTCATAAGATATTTTACCAGCTCATTATGAAACCAATTCCTAAAGTGTGGAATAAAAGTGTATTTATAGCAATGACCAATCTTTAACCGGATTTTTATGAGTGGCGACCAGAGGTGGGTCGGAACAGTCAGAGGTGTCGGAAATCGGAACTGTCGGAAATCGGAAATGGCTCAAAAGTCGGAACTCGGAAATCGGAAATCAAGATTTTTTTTCGGAAATCGGAAATCGGAAGGAAAAAAACGCCGGAAATCGGAAATCGGAAGGCGGAAATCGGAAATAAAATTTTTATTTTCATAACTAAAATAATATTTAAAATTGTAAAAGTTCTTTTTGCAACTCAAAAGTCAAATTCGAAGGAATTAGAAGAGATATCGTGGGATTTGGTTGATTAGACGGGATATCAGAGAATTTATAGAATTAATAGGGATATTTGGAGATTAAAATTGAGTAGTGATAGAGGGATGAGATATAGAGAGATTTGATAAAGGAAATTTGAGTGCCCCACCCCTGTCTGGTGCCCACCCCTGCTCGAAATACTCAATCCCTCGATATCACACTCAGATCCCTCGATATTACCTATGACCCCTTAAATCACACGATATAACTCAAAGTCACCTTAATCCATCCTAATCCTCCGATATACCATTCAACTTCCTTTTACAGCGCCGCAGGCGAAAATTTTGAGAATTTTGGAAGATCCTTAAGCCAAAAATCTTCCATTTTTGCGCCGCAGGCGAAAATTTTGAGAATTTTGGAAGATCCTTAAGCCAAAAGTCCCCACCCCTGTCATTTTTGCGCCGCAGGCGAAAATTTTGAGAATTTTGGAAGGCTAGAAGCCAGATTTCTCCCTTTTTCAGCGCCACAAGCAAAAATTTTGAAAATATTGGAAAAATTTTTAGTCGGAAATTTGCTTCAAAAATTGTCGGAAATCAGAAATTTTTCCAAAATTTCGGAAATCGGAAATCGGAAGGAAAAAAACGTCGGAAATCGGAAATCGGAATTCCGACCCACCTCTGGTGGCGACAAAAAACAGGATTAAATATTTCAAAAAAAATGTCTGAAAAACTGACAGTGATTGAACGAAATATTTATTTATTTTGGAAATGTTGAGGAAAGTTGGTGAGTAACAAAAACTTTGAGGGATTTGAAAGGATTAAGGGAAGATCACGATAAAACTAAGTCAATACATATTACTCTATTTAGGATGTTGAGGTTTGCAATAATTATTTAATCTTCGAGAAGACAGCAAAATGTGGAGACAATGGCTATCCAATTGGTTATGGCCTAAAATATTGTAACAAATTCTACCAATATTACGACTCTTTCAATGATTTTGGAAAAAATTTTGTAAAATGTGTTGGCCCATGTCTCGCGGAAAAAATGAGCGAAAATATTGAGGTTAGAAAAGAAAACAAATGTACATACAACTTCAAAATTAGCAGACTTTGGCTCTAACATAAAAATAATAAAATGGTTCGGGAAGGATTTATACTAGATTTTTAGGGTTGGATTAAGCTTCCCATGATATTTAATTACAAAATAATTAAATTTTTGAATTGTACAATCGAACTTGATTTTTAGACACATTCTTGGGTCTAAAAAATTGGAATGTATCGCTCAAGCAGTGTCCTCCCCCCCTGTCCATTTTAGAAAATGTATCTTAAATATGTAGAGATTGATTGAAAAAATTGAGAACAAAATAAAAAATTGACTTGTTTAATTAAATTACAAGTTTATATTTCCATTTTGGGAGATTCTTAGTACATATAGGATCACATTATTAAAAAGCGAAAAAAGAAATATACACTTGTAATTTTAAAATATTTTTTAAAGAAATACAAAGAGAATTGCAACTCTCTTCGAACTTTTGCTTTTGATTCACATACTCCTTGCTACCTAAAATGTAATTTTACAAAATTCAATGTCTGGTTCAAGAATGCCGACGTTTTTGTGAATGTTATTGAATTGAAAGACCTTTTTTCTTCTGAGACTTTCCGACAGATGAAAAACATAATTTTGGGGGAAATTATGGATGAAAAAACTTTTGAAGAATGTGCATTTTACTACAATTCCTTGGATGAGACAAAGAAGGATTTAAATTTGGCTGAGCGTTGCTCACACGTTCTGGAGGAAAAATTCAATCAAATAACTGTTTAATTAATTGTTTTTTGATTATTTTATTTCAAAAACACAAATTTTTCTTATAAAAAATTATAAGGGTTTATATTCAAGAATTTTTTGTCAGCAAAAGATTTGGTGATATTTCAAATATTATTTTTTAATTTTAGGGCAATAGAGGGAAGAAACGGGTGTTGAGTAATTAGCAAGTTTTTATTTATTGCTGTAATCTACAGCTATACTTATTAGTGTTTCGCCGGAAGTTCCGGTTCCGGCCAAATTTGCGGTTCCGGCGAAACACTAATACATATTTAGGTATATCTTTAACGGAATGCTTTTTCGAGTAAAAAAATTTTTTCTTGGAAAGTAATTTAGGAAAAATAAAATTATTGGGCATAATTAGAGAAAAAAAATTAATTTAGTTAGTCTCTTCCAACACTAATTAATACATATCTAATCTAAGGTTTAAAATTTTTAATAAACGTTTAAAAATTTATTTTTATTTTGTAAAAACAATTTTATATATAGTGAAGGGCCAATTAAAAATATTAATATAAATTTACAATTAAACGGCACAAAAATAGAAATAAAACTGAAAAAATAGAGGGGAAAATGTAAAAATGGAATTTAAAATTGGGATATGTTTATTTAATATTTAATTTAAAAATAAAAATAGAAAGCACACAAATTATTTTGAATTATTAAATAAGCGCGACATTTTAGGAGACTTCTATGTATTAAATTAAGCATAAAGTTTGTTCAAAGAATTTTTTGAATCTGACAACCCTGGTTATAAGAAAAATTTTTTTATTAAGGTTAAAAGAAGGTTCTTATTACCACCTAATATCCTTATTTGTTCTGCCTTTTCTTTAGAAAAGTTTAGCCACAGGGCAGGATTCGGACCTAAGGTGCTCGCTTGGCCCCGTTTACACCTATACCGGTGCTCTATTACTGTGCTACTAGGAGGACTCTTTCTCTTTTCTGATGATGATTTTATCGTGTAACCATCTCTTAAGCGTTTTAAATGATGCTAGATGATCCATCCCTATATTATTGCAAGATCTTGATAGTAAGGACTTTACATAGAATAAATTATGTGCTTTTTAAAAAATATATAAAAAAGGCTCTTTTTTCAACCGGTTTATTTTTTTGTAAAATTAAAATCGTTGTTGTTGTCTAATTGTAGAAGAAGAAGGCCCAGCAGATCTAAATTGTTTATCCATATAATTTTGTCTGTTTCCTCCTCCCCTCTGATTATTTAAATAAAAATCATCATCCTCCTCATCAAAATCATCATTTTCTTCTTCTTCCTCTTGATTTTGTTTAACATTTCCATAACCATTATTTAAATTCTTCCCATTATTTAAATTATTACTTCTTTCCAAAGAAGAGGATTGTTTTGGAGAAAGACCATAAGGAAGACTTGGTTGTTGGACAGCTATTGTAGGTACTCTATTTGAAGAAGAATGGGGAGGGGTATTGTTTGGAGAGTCTAGTAAAGTATTTGGCTGTTGTTGTTGAAAACCTAATTGGGTGTTGTCACCATAACCGCCAAAAGGAGAACCAAAATTGGCACCCTAAAATTAATTAATTTTTTCAGTTTTTTACAAAAAAGGTGGTCATAGGTCCCAAAAAACAAAAAAATAAATACAAGGATGAATCCAGAAAAAAGAGATTTTGAAGGTAAAAAGATTTCCTTTTCCCTCTTAAAAAGCTATTTTTCTGTATAAAATTAATGACTGTAAGACTGAAAGGTTGACTTTGTAATCCATCCCAAAAAATAGCAAAAAATTGGGAGGGATGTGATTCCAAGAGCTTTCCAATGCACAGGTTGTTAACCGCTCAAAAACGCCACCCGTGACTTTTATTTGCTAAATTAGCTACACAGACTTGTAGGAAACTTAACGGTCCTTTACACTACTGAATATCTCTTATTTTTTACAAATAATCAGTTCTTAATCGAAAGAAAAGATAAAAATAGAAAACAGGGAGAGTTGACTTAATAATGTCGTCTTAACAAAGAAAGTAATTTGCAATCTACCAAAGAAATCCCTAAAAACTCTAACAAACCTGCATCATTTGTGCAGGATTCATTGCAGAAGCTACAGGCCCTCTATTAGCCATAGGTCCTAAAAATATTTTTAAAATTTAATTTAAAAATAATTAATTTCTCCACCTCTTTTAATGCGTGGAGGTGAACGAACTGGGGGATGAGTAGCACGCCAATAAGATTCTAAATAATCAGCTAAATGTTCACAAGCATCCTCTAATTGATTTTCATCCAAAATAATATCGAATGCTTCCTTTAAAATAAATTTTCACTTTCGGACCTCTCTATAATATACTTCCAATATTAGATACACCTCTATTTAAGAGACATTTTTGATAAAGTTTGGTTGGCTAATAAGTTGGAGAGCTATCTAGGCGATACCCTCTATTTGAGCTACACCTTGCTATAAGACGGACCTCACTATAATATACCCTCATTATTAGATAACCTCTGTTTAATAGACGTTTCCAAAAATTTGACTGACTAATAGGTAGGAGAGCTGTTTAAGAAAACCCTCTATTTAAGATACACCTCACTATAAGATTCAGTTTTTCAGTCCCAAGGATGTTCTTATATAGAGCTTCGACCGATTATAAAAATTAATTTACCGGAGGGCATTGTGCCAACTTTTCTGCAGCAACCATTTGAACATTCATATTTCTTGTTTGACTCTTCCCTCTCGTTTTTATTAGTCTTTGCAAAACTTTTGGAGAACTTATTTTAATAAATACATGAATGGGGGATAATGAAGTTTTTGCTAATTGACTTGGATGATTTATTGTATCACAATCAAGAACAACTAATTGCATTGAACGGGAAAATTCAAAAATTCTTTCAATCTCTGCTTGGATTTCAACTAAAAATTTAATGGAAATTTTATTGAGAATAGAGATAAGATACCCCCAATACTAGCTACACCTCTATTTAAGCGATGTCTTTTAAACATTTGGTTGAATAGGGTGGGGAAACTGTCTAGAAAATACCCTATATTTATGAGACAACTCATTATGAGAGTATACCCTCTATATTAGATACTTCGTTATAAGAGAAGTTTTGAAAATTTGGTCGACTGTAGGATAGAGGAAATTACAAAGCTATACCTTCTATTTAAGGTACAACTCATTATAGGAGATTTTTGCAGTCTTAAGAGGTTTTATCTTTAAGTGAGGTTCACATAAGAGAAATACTGATGATCTCATAACGTTCAGAAACTAATTTTATATGTTTACCTAAAGAATTACTTGACCGAGAATTTGCCCTTTCCATTAAAGCCCGTTTTGTTGGATTATTGAGCAATGAACGTTTAGCTAAAGAAATATCAACAGTCACCCTTGTTATAATTATTCTTCCCTCAAATCTGTGTTTTAAATAGTCAAAAACTGCTTTTTGCATCTAAAAATTAATCAAAATTATTCAAAAATTTAATTTTATGTATTACCATATCAGTAACTTCATAGCCTTTAAGTGAAGGACCAACAAGCACTACAGGCCTCATTGTAGGCACAACATCATAGGGAGGGATATTTTCTTGCTATAAATAAAGAGAGGAATTAAAATAATATTTTTAGTTAATATGTTGATTATCACAAATCCTTTCCTTTACTTTCAATAAAAAAACTGTGGACGTGTCAAACTAATAAATTAGTTGACACGTCCTTACTCCCTATACGAAGTACATACAAGTAAAAATTGGACTAATATTGGTAAGAAGAGGAGATAATTTAAAGAGGTAATTAAATATCTCCAGCAAGGGATTGAAATACTCGGAATAAGTAATAGAGTAACTAATCGGCCGGACTCATAAATGGACAATAAGATAAGCCTCCATCTTACAATTAGTCCCCAAAAACCTTTTTCGAAAGACAGAACACCAAAAGTCCAAATTTCGAAAAAAATACTTTGAACAAGTCTGGACAGGAGATTTTATAAGGAAATTAGTTTGGAAATTTAAGAAGCTGAATTCTGAATTTATTTAATTTCAAAATCAAAACCTTTTTAAAAATTAATTTTTTCTTTTCTTTTTGTACAGGCGGAGTAGCAGTCATTTGATTTTCATTTAACCGATTAGTTGTTGCTCCGCTTCTGTGAGAATCTGCCCCTCCTTCTTCTTCCCCGTCAGCAGGTGTCGGAGGGGTTGAACCTCTCGATCCCCCAGCAATCCCTCTAGGCGTTGTTGGGGGCATCATTCTGTCTAGAGCACCCAAATTTGTTGTGGAAGTTGACTGGCGACTTTAAAAGTTTAAAAATATTTTTCTTAATTTATCCAAATAATTACAATTTAACTCCTTTTCCTGTTTGTTGTGATTGACGTACAGATTCTAATTTAGCTGGGGAGGGAATGAAACCTTAAAGAATTTAGGAAATATTTAATTAAAATCGGGCCTAGGTTATAGATATACCTCTCGGGGGTGAAAAAATAGTCTCCTATAATGAGCGTATGTTAAATAGGGGATATAGCTTAGACAGATCCCCTATTCAGTAGCTAATCAACTTTCAAAATAGACGTCTCTTAAATAGAGGTTGTCCAGTACTGGAAGTATCTTATAGAGAGTTCCGTCTTATAAAAAGCTGTATGTTAAACAGAGGGTATTGCTTAGACAACTCTCCCACCTAGTGGACAACCAAATTCTCGAAAAACGCCTCTTAATTAGAGGTGCATCTAGTATTGGGTGTATCTTATAAAGAGGTCAGTCTGTAAATAATTTACCTAATTCGGCTCCTTCTTTAACCAATCTCCCAATCCACCAGTCATTATTATATTTTTCTTTAATATGTAAAAAATCTTTGGCCTTAAAAGAAATAGCACATCCATGTACAGGTGCATCATCATCAATAGTTCCATCAAAGTCGATATTTGTTTGGACAGCAAAAAGTACAGGATTATACTGTTTAATTTAATTTATTTTTATTTTACTATTTAATTCATTTACATATTTCATTTCTAAAAAATCAACTTAAAGGTTAACATATTTTATCGAATAATTACCCTGGGTAATTATAAGTCTCGCTGAATGGGGGGATTAATCAAGGAATAATAATTATTCGAGTGAAGGTAATTAATTGATAATGTGTAATAAGCAGTTAACCTATTCCAGGCGAGGTAAAAAATTATCAAGCTTTGATCTTAGAGCTTTTAAGAACAAGGTTTGTTGCAACCTCGACTGGAGGGATTCTTTTTTGTTTTATCTGGGATCTGTTTCCCACTCTTTCAAACTTTTAATTTCTTATTCCAATTTCCAAGAGAAGAAGATACGTAGGTAATATAGAATTAGTATCGAATCTTAAGGTGGACCTCAAACAAGTGTAGTCAGACGTTTATATAAGGTACCTTCGGGACTAGTATGAAATCGTCTCTTATAATGAGGTTATATTAAATTGGGCGTTAATTAATATTCAATTGAAAATTCGGCCTCCAACCAGTCAATTTAATTTTTTTAAATTTAATATTTCTTTTTAAAACCTTTGCATTTTCAAGTTGCTGTGCCGCCTGCTTTTCAGCATTACTTTTAATAGCCTCACGATTTCTTTGCTCCAAATCAAAATCATTATCGTGATGGTGAGAGAAATTAGAATCTCCACTAGCTCTTCTTAAATGGTCTGTCCTGTCTTTATTTCCCAGTTTGGCTGCAACTCCGCCACGCATTTACTAAAGCCTTTTTAAAGGCAATAGTGAATATTATTATAAAGGGATTAATTAATTAATTTAGAATTTTTCCAAAAATATCAAAAATCTGTAAAAATAAAAGATATTAATTTTTCCTATATTACCTTCCCTCCCCTATTTAGCTCCCAAATTAATAATTCCTTTCCTTTTTCCATTTTACTTCCACTTACAGTCAGACCTTTATATAAGGTATACCTTTGGGAGGTATACCTTTGGGATGAAATCGTCTCTTATAATGAGGTGTATATTAAATTGGAGGGATCTCTTAGACAGCTAACCTATCCAGCAACCAATCAAAGTTAAAAGAAAGTATTTTAAATAAGGTATGTGTTAGGGTGGCGTGCTTAGTATAAAAGGCGAAGCCTTTTAGTAGTCGGGAGTTAGTCAGTTACCGAGTCAGTCAGTCAGCCTATTGTTAGTCGTAGTCAACGCATAGTCTCGTCATTTCTATTGTATTGTTGCCTTGTGATAAACCTTTGTTAGTAGCCGTTAGTTAGTCTTTCTGTTAGTATCGGACACACCGCAAGTCGATACATAACAGTGGCGCGGTCGCAGTTCATTCGAACAGTCAAGTTAGTTTGTTTAGTCAGTAGTAAAATAATTAGTCAATTCAGATGGATCAAAAAGTCCTTGAGCAGCTAATGCAGACGCAAATTCAGATGCTGGAGATGATGAAAAAAAAGTCAGATGAGCCAAAGCCGGAAGACAAGCAGTCAACAGACCTCTACTGTAAGTTGAAAATGTTAATTACAGAGTTCCAAGCCGACATTGAAAAAGGGGTCACATTTGAGTCATGGTACGCTAAGAACAAGTCCTACTTCGAGGTAGATGCAAAGTCCTTAGATGAGAAAGTCAAAGTCCGATTGTTAGTAGATAAGTTGGGGCAAGTTGAGTATTCGAAAATGGCGCAAAAACTATTGCCCAGAGAATTAGTGGAGATGGACTTTGAAGAATTAGTCGGGGAGTTGAAAAAGGAATTCTGTGACCCTCGGTCCAAATTAGTCAAACGTTTCGAAGTCATTAAGATGAAATGCCCATGCATTGAAAAGATTCTCGAGTTTGGAACTCTGGTAAACGCCGAGTGTGAAAAGGCTGAAATGGCCTTAACAGTAGAAGAGAGTAAAATTCTTGTATTCATTGCAGGTATTCCAGAAGAAGCGTTGGACGTCCGGCAAATCAGCTTGCGTTTTGTGGAAAAACATTCAAAGTCGGAAGTATGTACATTGAAAGCCTTGATGGAAGAAGTCCGTAGCTATTTGGCCAATAAGTCTGAGGCAAAAGTATTCGTGGAGAGTCAACCAAAGGTTAGATTTGAACCTGAATATTCGGTTGAAGTGAATAATGTTAGTAAAATTCCGATTCAGGTCAGTCAAAACACAAAAGGGAGTCGAGCCGAGAAAGATAAAAGGAATGGAATATTCAGTCAAGAAGAAGAACGACAACACAGTCAAGTCAACGATAGGCAGTACATTCAGACAAGTCGTCCACAGTTCGGACAGAAAGAGTGCTACAATTGTGGAAAGAAAGGACATATCAGCCGATTCTGTAGATACCCTAGAGGTTGGTTAAATCGTAATAGTCGCCCAGAAGTAAATTATATGTCTATTGATCCTAATAATTCAGGTCCATACGTATGCATTGCCGACATAGTCGATCCCACACAGATTCTGTTAAAAGAGAAATGGATCACTCAGGTAGTCAAGTTGAACGACAACAGCGTTGAGATGATTGTTGATTCAGCGGCACAAATCAACTGTATTACCGAAGCGACCTGGAACGAATTGGGGAAGCCTGAGATTAGTCAAGTCAATTATTCTGGAGTCGGGCTAGGCAAATCAAACTTCAAGATAGAAGGCAAAGTCAAAGTCAAGGTCGAATTGTTTGGGAAGAAGTCAGAAGAAGAAGTGCACATAGTCGAAGGGAATATAAATATTATGGGACTTCCGTGGTTGAACAAATTCGGCACTAAATCGCCAGTATTGTCGCAGTATTTCGGAAGAGGAAGTCAAACCAAAAGTCAGAAATGGAAAGATTGGAGAAGTCCAAAGTCGAAGATACAAGAGACTCCAATTCGAAAGAAGGAATTCAATAGTCAAGAAAGAAAGAAGCCATTCCATAGTCAAAAGAAGAAATCGTGGCGAGAAGCAAGTAAATTCGAAAATGGAATGGATGTCTTAGTCAAAAACACGAATCGTAATGGTAAAACATTGTGGTTACCAGGAAAGTTGATGAACAAAGTCGGGCAAATTTGGAAAGTCCAAGTGCCATCATTGCGTAGCATAGTCAGTCGCGAGGAGTGGTTTATTCGAAAGAAGAAGTGGTTCGATGATTCTACGATGAAAAGCCAGTCTAAAGAAGAGCAAAAGTCCGGCTCGTTCGAAAGTCTTGGAGCAGAAGATAAAGAAAAGCTTTCAGAGATCTTCAAGAAGAACATCCGGATCCTTCAGAAAGAAGACGAATTGCAGGACGTGGACATCGAACTGGTGAGCGAAGAAAACGTGAAGCCAACCGATGAGCCAATGCATGCGAGCACTGAGACGGGAGATGAGCGGAAATAGATGGGATGTAAATAGGAAGTAAATAAAATTGTGATAATATTGTTTTGTAAATTTTGGTTTTGTAATTATTGTATCTCCCCCTTTTGTTGCTCACTTTGTATTTTGGCCCTTTGTATTTTCAATGTTTTGTTTGTGTTGGTTAGTAGTATTATAAGTCCACCAAGTCTAGTCGAAAAAGTCGGAAACATAGTCCCGACTTAATTAAAGAAGGGAGGTGTTAGGGTGGCGTGCTTAGTATAAAAGGCGAAGCCTTTTAGTAGTCGGGAGTTAGTCAGTTACCGAGTCAGTCAGTCAGCCTATTGTTAGTCGTAGTCAACGCATAGTCTCGTCATTTCTATTGTATTGTTGCCTTGTGATAAACCTTTGTTAGTAGCCGTTAGTTAGTCTTTCTGTTAGTATCGGACACACCGCAAGTCGATACATAACAGTATGCCTTATTTACTCAAATAATTACCCCCTCCCCCCTAAAAATAGCTATCATCAGCCTTTCTAAAATAACCCAAATAATTACCCCCTCCGGCAAGAGGGTGAAACAATAATTACTCAGAGTAATTAGTTGAGTACTTGTGGGGATATCTTAAAGTGAGATTTGACTGTATAAGTAAAAGAGGAAAATAAATGATTCGTTAAAAAGGGGAAGATTAATCCGAATCCAAAACAAGTGAAGTAAAAAGTACTTAAAGTTTAAGAAAAAAAATTTTTTTCAATAAAAATAAAAATTATATAAAAATATTTTTAAACAAAAATCTGCCTATAAAGCTTTTAGTTTCTTTTTTTTATCCAAAACATTGGAAAAGACAGATGCGGTAAAATTGAAGAAGAGTAATAGGAAGAAAATTCGCCCAAGCGAAGAGAGCCAAGGGCTAACGGTCTTTTTTTCTAGAGGAATTTTTACTTGCGGGTCGAGATAGAAAAAAAAGAAAAAAATTTTTTATGTCCGTTTGTCCATTATTGCTTCAATTCCTTTTATTTTTCATGCAAGTAGAGAAAAGAAAAAAGCAAAATTTTAAAGCCTTAACACAAAAAAGCCATCTCAAATCGATTGGAAAGAAGAAAATGTGAGGGTGTTTTTAGAATTTGGCCAAAGCTTGGCCAAGAAAACAAAAAAAAATGTCGAGAGTATTGAGAGAAAAAGAGAGAAAGGAAAATAAATGAAAAGAGAGAGGAGGGAAGGGAATAAGGGAAAGGGGGGAGCGCATTTCATGGATGTATTTGGAAGGGAATAGGTACATAAATATTCCCTCCCGGGTATTTGCCATAAGAGAGCATCTAATGCTTAAGTCTGTTGCTTTTACTTTTTTTTGTTACTTTTTAAGAAAAAAATGAGTAGAAAATAAATTGTATATTAATCTTTTTTCCTTTTAAATGTCTGGTAAAATGGAGATTTTAAAAATTGGAGTTTAGTTAGTTAAATAATTGAAAAATATATTAACTAATAATAAATTGAAAAGTTAGAAAATTACTAAACAAAAAATTAATATGGTCTACAAAAAATCGTAAGGAAGAAGGGAGATCTAGCTACTTCTAAAATAGTTAGATCGAGTAATTATTGTCTCACCTCTGGCTAGAGGAGGTAATTAACAGGAGGAGGGGGGAGGGGGGGGGGTAATTATTTGAGAGAGATTTTCAGCATTACTGTACTAGATGAGGATTTAATAATTAAAGAGTAATTAAAGAAACTTTATGCTGTTTTCGAAGGATCGACGCCTGCCCGGCGTTAGGTTTTTGCCTCTCTCTTACTACAAAATATCCAAAAGTTCAGATTGTTTTAAACTTTCTAATTTGCCTATTTAAATAATTTTACCTACTCAATTTAAATTAATTAATGTTCCTGTAATATTTTTTAGTTAGCTTCTTTTAATTAAAACAATTTTTAAAATTTTTGGAAGAAAGAATTACAAAATGGGAAAATAAAATTAAAAAAAATTTTAATTTTTGTTTTAAAAATTAAAATTTTAAAAGAATAATCCAAACAAAATTACTTTTAAATACTCATTTTCCTTCAAAATATCTGTCACTTTTGTTTGTCTATTAATCTGTCACTAAATTATTCAAACCTTTGTCTGGTTAATGACTGAGAATTTGGAATTTAAAGAATTTAAAAGATAAAAGAGAATAAACCAAAATATTGCCATTTAATTCACAACAGCTGGGGAAAATATTTTTTAAAAATTGTTTGAGAGAAGGTATATTTCGAAAACACGTGAATAAAAGATTGATAAGTAAATGAATGGATATATTTTAAAGGATTAATTTTTATAACCCTATTAGGTGTTTGAAAGTCTAAAAATGTTAGCCCTATGCACAAAATGGAAGTAAATATAGCGCAAAAATATTTTTAGACAAAAAAGCGGCATAATTAAAAACACGAAAATCTTTGGAAAACAACAACTAATTCAAAGTCACATGCTTGGGTAAAATTAAATCAGAATTTAGTTTGAATTGCCAGGATGGGAATTAAGCTACCTTTCCTCTACTATCCCTGAATACCCTCTGGAAGAGTTAGGAATTAGGGATGGCTTTCCATCTGCCGCTTTTTAAAATACGGTAGGGATCCATATGTTCTGAATCTCTTCACTTAATTTCTCTCCTATTTATTGCTCTCCTATAAATTAAAAAAATTTTGATCGTTTTTTAAAATTTAATGTTTATATAAACAATCGATTATCCGATTCGCGTGTTGTCACCAACTTAAAGGCGAGAAAAGCTTTAAGTAAGCATTAAATATACAATCAGTCTTTCTTTCCGGTGCTTCCCTTCAACCCCTCCTTCCGGGAGAAAAGCAGCCTTTTCATTTTTTCTTTACTTGAATCTTATTCTTTTTTTTTATATTTTTTAGTTGTTTTATCCGAAATGCGAGAAGCTGGAAAGAAAAAAAGCGCATAGAATCAATTGCCGTTAGTGTGAGGGGTTAACCCTTTCCAAAGGCTTGTTGTCACGCTCAATGTTAGATGCCATTACATATTCCTCTTTTTTTAGTCTTTTATACATTTGTTCTTTTTTCTGGAAACGAAAGGGACAAGACAAAGCTCAGATTTTTTGGATCAAGATAAAAATAACTAGAAAATAAAGGAAGAACACAATACACCCTTGGGGCTAAAAATTTTTATTTTATAATGAGATGTATCTTAAATAGAGGGTATCGCTTAGGCAGCTTTTCCGATAACAGTTAGAAGTGTTGGAAATGGGAAGAATCGGAACTTGGAACTAGCTAAATAAGTAATTATGTATGTGATACGGAACAATGCGAAAAATATCGGAAGGTGGTAGGTTGTAGGAATTCCAGCCAGATTTTTAAAAGCGATCTTAAATAGAGGTTTATTGAATGTACTTATAGTGAGGTCCAAAAGTAAAAATTTATTTTTAAATTGCTCTTGGAAGGAAGATAAAAAATTTTTAACATAAAAAATATATTCAATTTAAATATTTGTGATTCTGGAAGTTAATTAGCAAGAAGAATGAAGTGAGTAAAATTGGTATTGACTGACAAGTTAATGCACATTCAATAGTAAAAATAGCTTTTTCCAAAGAAATTTTATTTCTTTAGGGGTGAGAATTAAAAAAGATGGTGGATGAATTTTATCATAAAGAATAATACAGGATGATACACGGATTCCAAACAATATCTCGAAGATTTTCTTACGATTAGCGATACTGTAGCTAATTTTAACAATGAAAGTTGCGATGAACTGGGCGTAAATTTGTAATTTAAGTCGGTTGAGCGCCCATATGATTGATCGTCGATAATTTTTTCAAAATTTTGGTAATAAAGGAAGTTTGTTTCTGATATTTTATCTAATGTGTGGTAGGATATTACCGCATATCTCAATTCTTTCATTTATTTTTTGAACTGTTACTCTGAGTCGACCACTTAAAATTTTCCCCTCTCCAATTTTGCCTTAACTTTTCAAAAAATAAAATAAATTTCAGTTATTTTTAAATTTTCGACATAATTTATTTTCAATTATTATGAGCTCTGAAATTTCAATGAAGGATCTTTCTGTGCACGACATTCACTTGGAAAATGCTTTTGTTTATGCAATAGATACAAATCTTAAAGTAAAATTAATTTTTATTTTTTTTAATTTACAAATTTTTTCAAAGGTTTTTGCTGAAGCAATAAATGTTCTTTCAAAAATTAGCGATCAAATACTTTTACAACCTCTAGCTGACAGTCTTATTTTAACGGCATATAATTCAACAAAATCTGCTTTTGCCAAAATTGTTTTGTCTTCAAATTTCTTTTCTCGTTTCGAAACCCCTTCAAATAATGAACAAAATTTAAACGGGGAAGTTTATTGCCGAATATCAACAAGAAGTGCTTTGCATATTTTTAAAGGTAATCGTGAAGAATTGGGGATGCACTTTTTAAAATTGTTCTTTTTTTCTGAAAATCATCTTATGTAGGTAATCGACTATGCTGATCATGAATCTGATATCAGATTTTGTCAGATATGACATTTTATTTATGATTTTTTATCTATGATTTTTTAGAATAAATCAATTATTGACTGGGTAATAAATTAAACTCTGGTTTAAGATGTTATCAAATGCTTCAAAAACCATTACCCATTCGGTAATTTTGTAAAAATCGAGTATTATATAAAAAATCATAGATAAAATGTCATATCTGATAAAATCTGATATCAGATTCGTGATGAATAGTCGATTGCCTAAATAAAATGATTTCCAAAAAATTTTAAAAGTGTATCACCAATTCTTCACGCTTACCTTTTTAAAGATATTGGGACTAAAAATGTTCATCTACCTTCTTTTGAAAATTGTCAATTAGAATTGGATCCTTCTGCTGATTTTGCAATTATCCATATGGAACAAGAAAATACCCAAATTCGAAAAGTTTACGTGCTGCCAATGAGAGAACACACAACAATTTGTGACAACGTCTTTACAGAAAAACAGAGATTAAAAAATAAAATGGCAACGCAGGCTAAAGTTTTGTTAAATCTTTTTGGGGGATTTGATTGTAAAGAGGTTTTTTTGGAAGGAAAGACTTTTTTGAAAATTAATTTTTAGGTTAGACTTGATGCTTCTGCAAATAAATTAACTGCACATCGCTATATTGTTCGAGAAGATCTCAGCAGAGTGTAAGGAAACGGATATTGTTATTTTTCTGTTATCTCTCCAGTTTTCTTTTTCTTGTCTTTTTTTTGTCTCCAAAATTACAAATAAGCCGACAAATTCGGAACAATGTTAGAATGCCAAAGTGTTGAAATCAGGCCCATAACCAAGGTTTCCCCCTACCCCTGGCTACTGACCTGGTTGAAATTCTAACAATAGACCCTAAAAAGCCGTCGAAATGTTCCTTGTCTTTTATCATTATCTGCCCATAACCATTGTAATATTTGAGGACGGGAGACAAAGAAAAGATAATAAGGAAAGTGTAGATTGTGACGGAAAAGTGCCTAAATATTTCTTAAAATTTGATTTTAAAAAATTTTTAGACGAAAAACTGATGTCACCATACCTACTGAACATTTTGAAAAATTTTATATTCATGTGGATACAAGAATTGTTATAAGCTTGAGAGAACTTCGATCAATTCTTCATTTTGGCAATATTTGCGGATTCACACTTAATTTGCATTTTGACAGACCTGGACGGCCAATGATTGTGGCAATTGATGAAAATATGGATTTAACTGCAGAATTTGTACTGGCTACAATGGATGATTTTGATGCTCAACCCCAAACCCAACATACCTTATCTCAACAGAATCAGGTTTTTATCTTAAATTATAGTCTAGTCTCTAGAGACACCATTTTGGTTGATTACTAGTTGGGGGTAGGATTGGTGTATCTTGGGAAATCTCCGGATATCCGAATCTGCTAATTTTTGTATTTTCTGATTCGTATCTGTCAACGCAGAGGAGCACTATTTTTTAAGTTTCAATTTTTGGCCAAAAGAGTGTTCTTCTATTCCCTACAGACTTTTTTCATTTTTCAGTTAAGCTCAACACAATCCACTTCAAATCAACAACAAGAATCTCAAACTCCAAATATTCAAAAATTGGGAATTGCAAAACGTTTAAATTTAAATCCTCGACAGAAAGAAAATCAAATGCCTCAACATTGTGCTTCGTTTTCTTGAATTTTTTTTATTTTAATAAATTAAAAAATGAATTTATTATTTCCTTCAATTTATTTAAAAAATTAATTTAAATATCTATTTTTATTTTTAATTCTTTAGAATTTATTAAATAATTTTAAAAAAAAGATGACTTCCGAAAAAAGAAATATTTTGACTGTGGAAGAGGTTTTTAAATCTATTTTGAATAAAATTAATTTAATTTTTTGTCTAGTTACCAATTTATGCAGCAAAAGTGACAAAATCTCGGGACTCTTATTCAACTGAACGTAAGCCTGTTTTTGGTGAAGAATATTTTCGACAACTCCGACTTGCTACAAATAACTTTTTTGGAATTCCGGAGGTTTAATTAAAGAAAATATTTTCTAAAATAATTTTTAGTTGAACTTGAGTAAAGTTACAAAGACCTTGGAACCTGTAAAGGATGTAGCTAGTGGTAAGTAATTTAGTGGAATCTCTCTATAACGGCATCAATCGAGGCCGTATTCTTTTATAAGTGGGAAAGCAGTGTGGTAGGGGGAGTCGAATCAGTCCGAACACAGCCTTCCGGATCGAGACAGATTAACGAGGGGCGTCGTTAATGAGAGATTTCAATTTTTATTAAAAATTGTCTACTGTCGAACCACATTTTTAATACCTTAATGATGTTAGTTAGGAAAGCTTTCTAAACAATCCGCTACCATGAGTTCGACGTACAAAAATAACGATAAAATTATTTTCCTCTTCCAGCTACCGAAGATTTCATTCGAAAAGAAAATACTGAATTATTTCCAAAATTGGCAGCTATATCATGGGGTGGAATGGGAGGATATCTTTATGGAAGAAGGAAAGGATTTATTAAAAAATATTTTTATACTTCTATTGGACTACTTGTAATGACTGCTTTTTGTTATCCAGATGAAACAATTAGAGTTGTTAGAACGGGTTTTGAACATTCAAAGATGACTTGGGAGGAGTTTAAGAAATGTAAGGTTTTTTTCAATTTTTCACTTTCGACATTTACGGCCTAGGGATAAATTAGAGAGTTTAGATAAAAAAAATTTCATACTTTATGACTTGTTTTTTGACATTAGGACCGATAGTTGTTATTATTGTTTTCCCTTCTAATAAGATAAGGGACTTATTCCATCGGTAGCCACTAATGTCGGGCCGTTTTTGTTAAAAAATTTTTAGCTTAAATTTTTTTTAAATATTTTATAGCACCTGATCCAGATGAGAAATAAATCTCATGACTTTAATGGAATTTGAATAGATAATTACTGAATTTGTGCCCTTTGATTTTACGGGAATAAATAAATAAAAAATTAAAAAATAATTTCTCATTTAAATTTTTGGCTGTTTATTAAATTTTTCATTAAATTGTTGTTGAATTTTGCTTTAAATAAGTATTATCTTTATGAATATACTTGATATTGTTTTGATTAATTTAAGTGTTTTTTCATAATTTAAAATTGTTTTAGTTAAATCATTTTGCTTCTTTCATTTTTTAAAAAAATCCAAAAATTTTAGAAGATATTCTTTTTTCAATCAAATTCAATAAAAGAAACCATTTAAAGAATGACTGATCGTTCAAGAATTACAGCTTCAAGGCCTGCATATTTACCTGATAATTGGGACAATGATGTAGAAATGAGTGGATTAATGTCTTATTTAAAGGTTTTTAATTGTTATAATTTTTGTAATTTTAATATTTTAGGCTAGATATGTAAACCCTACAAATTATGGTATGTTTTTAGTTTTTTTAAATGGGCGAATTAAGTTAAGGGTTAGGGTTGCGAGCCCGGTCCGAAAGATCGAGTTGGACATTGAATTTGGCCCGAAAAAACTGACTCTAATGTCGGCCCAACTCGAAAACCCCAACCCTAGTAAGGGGCATCCTAGACCAAATTTTCGGAGAATTTTGTCTTGGTTAGAGTGTTTATTAGATAACAAACTTGATCAGAATAACTTTTATCCATAAAACTGGTCCTAGGATACTCCAAAGTTTCAAAAAAAAATTTTTTAAATTAAGACCGTGTTGTTTCTTTTTGGAAATCTACAATTCTTGACTATTGTCGTCATCAGAAAAGATGTGTTTTTACTCAAGAAGAGCTCAAAATAAAATTTAAACGCGGGTCACAATTACCAAGTCCGTTACCTACAGTTATATCAGAATTAAAAAGGTTTTTTCAATTTAAAATAAATTTAAAAAATATTTTTTGAAGCGAGGGACTTGTTGTGTTGAGGTCAGATTTTGAGAAGGACAATCAAAGTTGGTTGCAATGGGGAGCAAATTTAATCAGTCCAAGTTCTTGGTTACAAGGATTGGTTGGATCAACTTCAAACAATCCAAATACTTCACAATTAATTCACATTACTGCCTTGAAGGTTTGTATTATTGTCTGAAGTTTTGTTTTTTTTTAATTGGAGTTTACTTTCTTTAGAACCTTTGGGTTTGAAATATTGTATTTTAAATCTGGTGAATCCACTTTTGATAGTATCACTTAGGAAACTTCATCCGCCTAGTAGTCAAATAAATTTTTGAAAAACGGATAATTTTTTTGAAATTTCATTTTTTTGATCACCCTTCTCCCAATTTTTTCCACGTTTCCTCATTTCGGGAGGTGCTTTAGCTCTTTCAGCCCCCGATGGCTACGCCCTTGAAAGAGATTCGATTTGTCAAAAAAACTTTAAAAATATTTCAAGGAATTGGCAAAAGAATTGTTACGTTTTTATCGAAATAATTATGAAATGGTTGATTGTCCTGATATTGTTGGATATAACGAATTACAAGAAAATGCTTCAAATATAATTGACAGAGATTGTTTTGAACTTGTAATTATTGAATTGGTTAATATGGGAGAAGTTAGTGTTGGAAGTTCTAAGGATGGAGATAAAGTATTGAAATTTAAGGTAAGCTAGTGTTTAAATTACATTTAATCATAGCAAACTTAAAAGAAATTCGATAAAAAATTACTGCCTTCTACCAAAAAATATTTTATTAAAAACATATTTTAGGATCAAAGAACAAAAGGACCAGCTCGATTTTCTGAAAATGATGCTGCAATGCACGATTTAAAACAAACAATGGCTCGACTTGATACGGCCATAATGAAGGCTGAAAAACGTGAACAAACGTAATTTTATATTTTTTTAATTTTTATCAATTTTTGAATTTAGGTTAAAATTAGAAGCAAAAGCAGCAATGAACAGGGGAGACAAAAAGGGAGCATTAAACATTATGAAGAAAGTTGCTTTAATACGAAAAGAAGTTCAAGATAAGGAAATACAATATCAGCGTCTTCACAGTGTTTTTCAACAATTGACTGACTCAAAACATAAGAAAGATATGATTGATGTTTTGAAAACTTGTTCTGTAACTGTTAAGGAAACGTTAAATCGTCAGGGTTTAACTCCAGAAAAGGTTTTGATTTTATAGTAAATATTTTATTTAGGCACGTAGCCATGGGTAAAAAAGGAAAATTTTTTGCGTCTTTTACTGAAAATCGGAAATTTTATATTTTCAAAAATGATTCCCCGCTCCCCGAATTCCTTTTTAGTGCCTGACTCTATTGATTTTTTTCGGGAGATCATTTTCGAAAATTTATTGTTGACTTTTGTCTTTTCTGCGCCTAAAATCGGAAAGTTCTGTGTTCCAAAGAAATATGTACTCAAAGTCCTTATTCGAAATAGAATTAATGGAATAAAGATGCAAAAATTCCACTCATCGTGTCGTCCCATGTTAAATTATCAATTATTTCAAACTTTAATCTTTTAAAGGTTTACACAACAATGGACGATCTTTCGGAAACAATGCAAGATTATAGAGATATGAATGAAGCATTACATGATGGACTCCGTTCTATGTCTTCAGTTGACGTTCCGGATGAAGAATTGGAAAGTGAATTAAATGAATTAATACGAGAAGATGAGGCTGCCAGGGTTAAAGAAGTGTCACCGCCACTGATTCTTCCACGCCCAGTTCCAGTAGAAAATGGAAATAGAGTTCGTGTTGGTAAGCGAGTTTTGGATCTTTCTGATTTGCCAGAAGTTCCATCTGGAGGGCCTTCGACTTCGTCAGCAAATAGAAATGGAAGAGATGATTCACTTGAAGAGCGTTGGAAACGACTTCGAATGCATGCAACTTAAAAATAAGGAGAATAAAAAATAAAATAATGAAAAAAAGGGGGGGGGATATCTTTCGGAAAATAAAAATAAATTTTGATTGATTCTGCCGAAGCGCAACTTTTTTTAAAATATTAATTTTTTTTTTTTTATTATTTAACTTTTTTTCCCAGAAATACATTTTTTGGAGAATTCTTTCAATTAAATAAACAATTTAATTCTTATCTATTTGTTTTAAAACATTTTTTATATTTTTTGATTGAACATTTTATTAATTTAGATTTAAAGGAAAATATTTTGTTTGAGGAAGGGTTCTAAATGGTCAAAGATAGGCTGATTGAATTTCAGGTTATATTTGTGAAATACAGTTGACCTCACTAAAGGATACCTCCAAACTAGGTTTATTTAAGATTTTAGAGATTTGTTAGCCTACTGGGTGGGTGAGTTGTACAAGGAATCCTCTAATTTAAGGTTCCCTATTTCGAGGTACAACTTTTTCAGACCCCAAGGATTGTATCCTTTAGTGAGGTTTGACTGTATATCTTCAAATTCTTAATATAAAGAATATTTAAATTTAAGCGTATGGCTGGAATGAGCAGAAACATTGCCAACAAAAATCATCTTCCAACACATTCTTTAAATAATTCTGTTCATCTTGAAAGCAATTCTATTCACAACGATGAAACAATCTCTTTTTTAAATTTAAATTCTGAAGATGATATTAATTCGGTTTGTTAAAAAAAATATTTTTTTGATTAATTTGTCGAAAACAATGTGTTTAGTTTCTAGAATTGACTCAAGACATAAGAAGGAAAATGGGTGAAATGAGTGAATGTTTGAAAGGAATTAGAGAATTGCATTGTCGAATATTGAATGAACCTGGTGCTCATTCAAGTAAATTTTTATTTTTGAAATAATTTTTCTTTTTCGCATTACCTCCTCCCTATTTTTAAATTTTGTTTTTCCTCTTCTAAAAAAATTACAATTATCAGTAGATTTTGTTGGATTAGAAAACTCTTTAATTAATTCAGAAGTCAGCTCTCTGCTATTTTCTTAAAATAAATCTGGTTCTTTCTATCAAATTCCCGACTTTGTATTAATCTTTGGTCACCTTTTGTAAAAAATAATAAATTAGGGTAAATAAAAAATGGGAGATAGTGCGATAAATATGACCAAAAAATTTTATTTAATTTCAAAAAATTTCCCAAATTTTTTACATTTTTTAGATTAATAATTTTAAAATTTATATTTTAGCGTTAACTTCAGAATTTAACATCAAAGTTGAAAATTTTGTAATTTTATCTCGAGATGTTTGGAATATTGTAAAAAGTATTTTTTTAAAGAAAGGAAAATTTAAAAAATTTTAAAATTGAAGGAATGCAAGCAGAAAATGATAAATTAAGTTCTTCAAATAAAATAACAATGGCTAATTTAATGATTAGAAGGAATCAAGTAAAAAAATTTTTTTTTAATTTTTCTTTGAATTTTTAAAATAAATAATTTCTTTAGGAAATGACTTTGCGACAAGGAATTTTAAAATTAACAGGGGAATTTCATAAAGAACAGATGGACTATAAAGAAAAGTGTAGATCGAGAATTAAAAATTATTTAAAAATTTGTAAGTTTAAAGTAGAGTAGAACCCCGCCACCCGAAACCCCGACCCCCGATGAACAAAAACCCGACTATTTTTTATTAGAAGCCCCGACCCGAACCCCGAAGGCTCTACTCCAGCAAACCCTATCCTCGACGATCCCGCCCCCGAAGGCTCGGGGTGCTACCCTAGTTGAAGGAAAATTTTTTTGAAATTTTATCAAATTATTTTAAAAGCTGGTCTACATATGACTGAAGAAGAAATGGATGAATCTATTGAAGGAGGAAATTTATTTAATACAGTCTCTATAATGACAGCAGAAAAAGATAAAAGGCTTTTGTTTGAAGATGTTAAATCTCGTCATGAAGATATTATTAAATTGGAAGGGTCGATTAGAGAATTACATGAAATGTTTCAAGGTTTTTAATTCTTTTTAAATAATTTTGGTTACAGTCGGTGTTCGTTATAGCGTATACATAGGACTAGCTAGAGCACCTATTAGATACGCCTCTATTTACGATATTGTAAATACTCTAATTTAAGTCTTGGGCTTATATTTTTCAACGGGTCTCCTTATTGTTAGATCGGCTTGAATTAGAGGTGGGCTTATACCTGGGGCTGGGTTTATATTAGTGTATTTACTGTACTTTTTTTAATTGATATGAGACGCTTGGCTCATATCAATCAATGAGACGCTTACAATTAGACCCGCAGTCTAATTGTAAGGCAATCTTTTCATCCTTAAGGTTTATGTTTAAAGGTCGTAACTAGGGGTCAGATTTAATGGGGCTATTGATTTACTTTTAATTTAATCAATCTTATTTAAATTATAGATTTGGCAATGCTTGTGGAAAGTCAGGTTTTTAATTGTCTTTTGAAATTTATTTAAATTATATTTTTGTAAGGGTGAAATGGCAGATCATATTGAAACGAATGTTATTTGTGCAAAAGAACTTGCATTTAAAGCTTTGGATAATGTTAAAGGAGCAGAGGCTGCAAAGAGAAGGAATATAAAGGTAAACCTAAATATTTCAGGATTTTTCCAAATTTTATATTTTTATGATTTTGGAATTTTAAGGGCCAATAAAATTAAAAAAAAATTTTCTAAAATATAATTTTTTAGTTAAAAATTGCCTTGACTATGTGTATTGTTGTTGGCATCATTTTTATTTTCTTTATGGGAACGACTGTTTTTTGTGTCTATTTTCCATTTATTTGTCGTTAATTTTATTTTTTGATTTATGATTATATTTTGTGCCTTAAATACTGCTCAAATGTTGGCATTTCTCAGTTTCGAAAATACATTAGAGTTGTTCCCGGATCGGAAGATGTGTGGGCCTTATGGATAATTTTCAGAGAAGGACTGCTTGAAATTTTAATAGCATTGTCACGGGTAGGGTGGGCGAGAAAATTTTTTAAAAGAAATTTAGAGGATTTTTTTTTGGATTTTTGGAAGGCCAAGAAGCTTTTAATTCCAATTCATCTTTTCCACTGATGTATAAATTTTTCCACGAGGGGTGGGTGGGCGGGGGTTTTTAAAAAGTTAAACTGCCGAACTTTCGGGAATAGGGAACAACTCTTATAAATACACGGTAAAGTTGGATATTTTCAAAGTTTAAAAAAATTATATGACACATTCATTAAACAAAAATACATATAAAAAATAATCTAATTAATTTTCTTTTTCAGTTTCATTTTTCACTCTTCTCAAAACTGCTGCTACTGGAATTAGAACTTGGGATTTCTGTCAGTTTCTTTCCATTATCGTCAAAAATTATGGGCACTGATTCCAGACTTTTAAAATGATTCCACACTTTTAAAAACCTCCAACATTGGTACATCAATAACTTCAACAATTCTATCACCGGCAAAAATGTGCATAGCTATTAGACTGTTTGGTTCAACCATGGAGACCATTATATTTTGATCCTGAAATTTATGCCTGAAAAAGGTAATTTTAATCAAAAATACAAATAATACTAAAACATAATAATAAATAAGATAATGATAAAATATATCCTATTAAATACAACCCAGAGAATCAAAAATATAGTTATTGTCATTGTTTCTTTCTCTTCTCTTTATTCCCATCCAAACTACTATTACTTCCACTGGGACTTGGTGTCTTTTTGAGCTTCTTTCCACTATCATCAACAGCAATAGGCACTGACTCTACACTCTTTACGTGATACACTGAAATATTTCTATTATTAATTAAACCTTTATATTATCCCTCCTCCACGTCAGAAATTGAAATTAAAGGAGGTTTAAGCCGAAAGCCATTTCTTTCTTCCGTGATTTGTAAAACATCGCCCGGTAATTTTTGAATAGTTTTCAAGTTAACTTTTCTTTCCAATTTAATATCTATTGGCTGATTATTGGCAATATACTCACGAAAAGCCTAAAATAAAATGACTTAAAATTTAAATATTAGTTGTGTAAAGATACAATCTTTGTAGCATCAACCTCAAACATTAGAACGCCATTAACAGAAATAATTTTATCGCCAGCAAAAAAATGATTTGATATTATGCTATTGGGCTCTACCATAGAAATAATCACATTGTCATCCTGAATTTATGAAATTAGATGCACAGAAAAAAGTAATTTTAAACTAACTGTTTTCACAAGTTGTATCCCCAAGCCAACATGTGGACACCAATGTAATTGAAGAAAAATTAATTCATTTTCTGGATTTTCACCTTTCTCCCTTTTTAATTCAATGACTTTATACCGCAAGTCCCGTCTAAATTTAATTGTAACAAGTCCATTAAGTTGTTTAGCATCTGTTGCAGGCTGTAAATGTAAAAATTTGTTGGTTTAAAACATTGCAAATACCTTATCATTAATTAGCAACATCTTATCCCCGACTAACATCAAACCCGCAAAACAAGAAAGAACATCCATTTTCTTTATTTTTAATTTTATATTTCCAGGATAAAAGGTAGGTCCAGAATCGTGAAGTCCAGACTTCAGCGTGAAGACTTCACGATTCTGGACCTACCTTTTATCCTGGAAATATAAAATTAAAAATAAAGAAAATGGATGTTCTTTCTTGTTTTGCGGGTTTGATGTTAGTCGGGGATAAGATGTTGCTAATTAATGATAAGGTATTTGCAATGTTTTAAACCAACAAATTTTTACATTTACAGCCTGCAACAGATGCTAAACAACTTAATGGACTTGTTACAATTAAATTTAGACGGGACTTGCGGTATAAAGTCATTGAATTAAAAAGGGAGAAAGGTGAAAATCCAGAAAATGAATTAATTTTTCTTCAATTACATTGGTGTCCACATGTTGGCTTGGGGATACAACTTGTGAAAACAGTTAGTTTAAAATTACTTTTTTCTGTGCATCTAATTTCATAAATTCAGGATGACAATGTGATTATTTCTATGGTAGAGCCCAATAGCATAATATCAAATCATTTTTTTGCTGGCGATAAAATTATTTCTGTTAATGGCGTTCTAATGTTTGAGGTTGATGCTACAAAGATTGTATCTTTACACAACTAATATTTAAATTTTAAGTCATTTTATTTTAGGCTTTTCGTGAGTATATTGTCAATAATCAGCCAATAGATATTAAATTGGAAAGAAAAGTTAACTTGAAAACTATTCAAAAATTACCGGGCGATGTTTTACAAATCATGGAAGAAAGAAATGGCTTTCGGCTTAAACCTCCTTTAATTTCAATTTCTGACGTGGAGGAGGGATAATATAAAGGTTTAATTAATAATAGAAATATTTCAATGTATCACGTAAAGAGTGTAGAGTCAGTGCCTATTGCTGTTGATGATAGTGGAAAGAAGCTCAAAAAGACACCAAGGTCCAGTGGAAGTAATAGTAGTTTGGATGGGAATAAAGAGAAGAGAAAGAAACAATGACAATAACTATATTTTTGATTCTCTGGGTTGTATTTAATAGGATATATTTTATCATTATCTTATTTATTATTATGTTTTAGTATTATTTGTATTTTTGATTAAAATTACCTTTTTCAGGCATAAATTTCAGGATCAAAATATAATGGTCTCCATGGTTGAACCAAACAGTCTAATAGCTATGCACATTTTTGCCGGTGATAGAATTGTTGAAGTTATTGATGTACCAATGTTGGAGGTTTTTAAAAGTGTGGAATCATTTTAAAAGTCTGGAATCAGTGCCCATAATTTTTGACGATAATGGAAAGAAACTGACAAAAATCCCAAGTTCTAATTCCAGTAGCAGCAGTTTTGAGAAGAGTGAAAAGATGAAACTGAAAAAGAAAATTAATTAGATTATTTTTTATATGTATTTTTGTTTAATGAATGTGTCATATAATTTTTTTAAACTTTGAAAATATCTAACCTTGTATTCATAAAAGTATTTTCGAAATAAAATTGATAAATCGAAATTTTTATGTTTGTTTATAAATAAATTTTTGATTCTAGTGACTTATATTTTTAAAAAATCAAATTATCTTATTAAATAATATTTTTTTATTTTTTATTTCTAATTTAATTTTGTCAAGAAAAAATGTCTTTATTAAATCGTTTTCACTTCCCGGCATTAATTTTTTCTAAAAAATTTGTCGCCAAAAATTCAATAGAATGTTTAAGATCAAGATTATTTTATCAAAGCAAAAAGAGAGGAATTTTAGAAAACGATATTCTAATTGGGTAAATTGTTTTTATTTAAATTAAGGATTGACAGAAAGTAATATTAGAAAGTAAAATTTATAGTCAACTGAAGGGTCAAAATTTTCCAAATTAGTTTTTTTAGAGGGATCGGATTTTGTTTTGAAAAGGATTGTGTTCGAAACTTGCTAATTTTGGTTGCTAGTTTGGTATTGCCAACTTTCTTACTTTTTCGTGTTGGGGTAGGAGTTTTATTTGAAGGGGGAGCGTTTTATTTTGCAGGAAGAGGCGAAAAGGAAAGGCCTTCGCAAGCGAAAATTTGTTTTGGATTTTCACAGGGCTTTTAATTACTTTTTTAAAGAAAATTTGCTGAAGAAAACTTACCTAAAATGAATAAAAACGATTTGGTTAATTATGATGCCATAATTAATGGAAATTATATGGAATGGGATTTGTATTATTATTTAACTGGTAATTTGTAAATAAATTTAGAAATTGAAAAAATTTAATTTAAAGACAGAAAAGAAGCTCCAAACGAATTAATTTCAAATCCTTTATTTAAAAACATGAAAGAATTTATTTTGTTAAATAATCAAAAAATAAAATGTGAAAAATAATTTTTAATTTTTGTCATTGTTTCCGTTTAATCCATTTAAATGTGCCTGTTTATGTGCCGTTAATTGTTCTTGACTAAAAAATGATTTTAGGTAGTAAATAAATTTATTTGATAAATCTCGTTTATTTTCTTGAGAATATTAGACCCTATAACGGGTCTAATCTTTTTTCCTTCATTTTTCCTTTCCATTTTTTTCACGTCCTAATGACTTCAAATTCCCCTCTTTTTTACAAATTCAATGTGTGGTGAAGAGGACAAACCCTTCCAGAAAATTGGATGGAACTTGATCCTAGGAGTGAAGGTTGTTAGCCGCTCAACCATCCCACCACCAATTGATCGTTTTTTGCTTTATTTGCTAGGAGGGAATTTTGTCGGGTTTACATTGTTAGTTAAAATAATATAGGAATATATTTCTGGTGAAGTTTAGTGGGTTAATTTATTTTTAAATTCTTGTGTAATAAATTTAATTTTTAGTCCCAGAGAAGGGATATTTTTTAAACAAAATATTTTTAAAAAGCAACTTACTCAGAAAATTGAGAATCACAAATTTTACATTTAAGGTGCTTGTCAATAATTGAGAAACGTCTTCTTTTGAATTTTTGTTCTTCATTTGCAAGCATTAGGTTGTTTTTAGTTGACTGTCTTTTATGTTCTACATAATAATTTTTTAATTTTTTCTTTGAATATTTTTTAATTTGAAATTGGTTTAGATCTTTGGCAAGATTTGGTCTTTTCTTGTAATGAGAGGCAGGGTTGTCTGATCCTTGGAAATCTCCGGATATATGGATCCCCCAATCCGACTGTCCAGATAACTTTATATGGGGCCGAGTTTTTAGCTAAATTCGGCTTCAAACAAGCATTTTAAGTCGTGGACAATAAATTTTTAGAATCACAATCTCCCAATTATTAATTAACTGACTCGTTTTTATTGAAAATTCAGAACTGTTTTCAAACAAATTTTGATCTTTTGATGTAATTCCTTTATAATTAATATCATTATTCAAATATTCACTGGAGGAAAGTAAATATTTATTGTTGTATTCCTGGTTGCTGTCTTTCTATAATATTTTTTATTAAAATAGTTTTTAAAAGAATTACAATTTTTTGTTGTTCTTTCCCAGTCAATTCATCTTTCTCGTTTAACTCATTTAAATGAATTCGTTTAACATGTTCTTCAAATAAAGAGTATTCTTCTAATTTTATTTCACAAGAAAGACATTCAAAACTTTGATTTTGAATGGAATGAATAAATAAATGTTTCTTTAAAAAAATTTTTTTTTTAATTTCAGTCGGACTTCTTTAATTTCAGTTAGAACTCTTACTTCCAATTTGGAATGGGTCGGATTATTCAAACCCACGATAACCGAACTTTTTTTGCAGCCCGAAACTTGACACAACTTTTTTCTCCCACCGACATTTCCCTGCCCTCAATACTAACTAGATAACCCTCTATTTAACATACATCTCATTATAAGCGACTATTTTTCCAGCCTTACGGGGGTATCTAATAGTGAAGTCTGTCTATTTAGAAAAATATTTCTTTGCTTCTAACCGTCAATAAATATCGTTCAGTAAATAATTTTAAACAAAATAAACATCTAAATATTGCTTGTGTATGGTAAATAAATAGATGTTCTTTAATTGACCAAATATCAAAGAAAATTTTAGTTGGTTTACATTTTTCACATTTCCAGGTTGTTTTTGTGTTAATTAAATGTTCAATTAAATGGTCTTTTTGATTCTGAAAAATTAAAAAAAAATTTTTTTATATAAATCCAGTCAAACCTCATTATAGGTTACACCTATGGGTTGAAAAATCGTCTCTTATAATGAGGTGTATATTAAATAGAGAGTCTAGCTCTCCCACCATGTGGCCATCAAATTTTAAAAGTTGCCTAAATAGAGGTGTGTCTAATATTGGATGTATTTTATAATGAGGGTTAACTGTAATTTAAATTCATACATTTGTTTTTAATCCACAAATTGGACAAGAATTATTTCCACATTTTTGTTCTTCATTTATTTCTTTTATTAAATGAACACTTTTCATATGTTCTAAAAATAATCTTTTAATTTCTAAATTTAATTAATTTATTTACTTATAAATTCAACAAAATTATTTAATTCAGAATTACATTGTTGACATACAAATGATGAAGAAGAGGAAGAATTTGTCTTATTGTTATCTTCCTTGGGTGAATTTTCTGTTGTTTCTAGTTTTATAGAAAAAAGTTGTTCGTTATTGGAGCTGGTGTTTTCCATCATTTAATTAATTCTTAAAAATTCAAGTACAGTCAATTTCACTATAAGATGCATACTCTAGGGTATCTTATAATGATGTCTGTCTTAAAGGGTATATTATTTAGGTAGCTCTATTACTGCCCATTGGCTAATGAAAAAACGAATCTCAAATAGAAGGGTGTTTAATAGTGAGCGTGTCTTATAAGTATATTAGAGATCGGACCGACCCCTCCGTCCTATCTCTAGTATTCAGTAGAGGGTTATTCTATAGTTTCGACTCTAAAAATAGAAATTACTTTCCTCAAAGTATTTATATTGATCACAATGTTTTAATGAAATAAGACTTTTTTAATGAAAATTGCCTGATAAAGTATAGAAAAGCACAAACATACTCATCTGAATAGAGGGAATGCTTTTTACATTTTTTAATTCTTTAGGGAATTAAATATATCCATAAAAACAGAATTTGCCCCCAAAACGTTCTATAAACTCCCAAAGGAATATTTCTCTGTAATGGCTGTTGTTGTATTTTTAAATAGTTTTTCTTTCCCCATAATTTTTATAAAAATTTATTTAAATATTCTACATGTAGAAAATTAAAAAATGTTTTTAGTACATACATAAATACAATTGGACTAGGATTGGCAGTTATTGATACATGGAGCCGAATAAAGTTGTGATATTCGTCTCCTACCGCAAAAAATCGCAAGAAAATGAATGAAAAGAGCGGATTTTCTTTGCGGACATGTAGTAGACCGCCAACTGGAAATTTACCCCCGAACTCCTTGGCAGAATATTCCCTGAGCATTAACATAACATCCATTCCCTGAGCATTTCCGTTAAAAAGAAAGAATTCTCATTGGCCTTCCTAAAATTTTCGTTTGGAAAAAATACTGAAACTTTGATCAGCCTTAACTTTTCGATTTGAGGGTCGGAGCCAGAAACGCCAAAGATTAGCAATAGGTTATCGACCATGCCTTACACGATGGTTTAGGTTTCATTTAAAAATTTTTACAGTTCGAAATATCCCTTGGCTTATTGTTAGCCATTTAAAAATTTATATTTTTTTCATTTCTCTAAACAAGAAAAAAAATTTTTATTTCTCCCTTATCCAAAAATTATTTTTTTAATTCATTTATCTTTTAAATATCAAAAATTCTTTTATTTTTTATCTTTAATTTAAAAATAAATAGCAATAAAAGTTGTGGAGAAATTCTAAAATAAGTTTTGGATTTTTTAAAATGTGCAAGTAAATGTCCGGGTATTTTCTAAAAAAAAAAATATTTTTTGGCAATTAACTTTTAAATATTTTTTGCCCAAAAATTATTTATATATATTTTTTTCACAAAATAAATGGGAGTAAAGAAAAATGTGTGTGTAGTAGAGGAAAATATTTTTTTAAATAATTTAAACGGGTGAATTAAAATATATATATGTCCAAAAAACGAGAATCAATCCAAAAAACGAGAAGCAAATCCTTGTAATAATTATGTTATAGGGCACACATTTTTTCCTTCCTTTCAATTCCCACCATTTCCCTTTTCTTTTTGAGGCAATATCAAAAGGATTTAAGTATTGATATATAGGAAAGTTTGATTTGAAAAATAATTTAATTACTCGTTTAACTGGACATAATAATTGGCAGATATCTAGGGGCGAATCCAGTGGTAGGATTCTGAAGATTTTTTCCCCAATTTCAGGGGAGAGGGCAGGTCTTTTCTACGCCACAACCGGGCATATCGACTCAACACCTTCCCATAATCTGAGTTTCACATTGGAATCGTAAACTCTCAACCAAACACCTCAGGCAAAATAAGGGGAATAAAGAAAAAGAAAATATAGGAATTGAAAGGAAATAAAAAATGGGGACCCCCAAACACAATTAATACCCAAAGCAGTTCAATAGCGACGACGACGCTTCTTGCTTTTCTTTGCCGAACCATTAGTAAACGAAGCAGCAGATTTCGAAGTTGATGGAGTGTCCGTAGCATCCTTTTAAAATTAAAAGAAATTTTTTTATAAATCCAAATGAAAAGAAAGGAGTGCCTGGTTGAGTTTTTTTCCTTACTTCCATAGACTTCCTCAGAATGGTCAATTTTCATTTATATTTGATGTTTGTTGTGAGGCAAAAAAGTGTAAAAGGATTAATTTTTTATTGTTCTGGTGATTTTGTTATCTACTTTTCAAAAATTATGTTTACTTTTCATAAATTTTATGTTTATTTGATAAAAAAAGTTCTGGTTATTTTACCTAAAATGGCTTCAAAAAATATAAATGTTGGTGATCTTGATCGTGGCAGGGTAAAACGGTTGTTCCGTGCCAACATACGGAACAACCAAATCACAGGCCAATCAAAACACGGACCAGACCGTTCTTTGTCTGTTCCGTATTTTGGAATTCTTTGTTTTGCCCTTCACACCCGATCACAAACAAGTTAGCAAAAATAGGAAAGGAAAAAAAGCCATTCTAAAAAAGGAAGGAAAAAAAATCAACCAGGCACTCCTTTCAGATAGAGCCCAAAAGGATTACTTGACTCTTTCGTTTGCCCCCTTTTTTGTCGGGCATTGGATTCAAAGCATCATATTCCTTAATTGCTTTAAGATGGCCAACACCACTTTTTGGCTCCCAAGAATTACTAAAAAAATTAAATTTTTTAAAATAAAAAAATTTAAAATTAACCGATCATCGTCATAGCCTTCCCATTTAATAAAATACTCAATTTCTCCATCCCTTCCAATTTTTCGATCCAAAACCTTCTCAGCAATATATTCCTTATCATCCTCACTTTCATCTTCTTCTCCCTCATTATTTTTTAATTTTTCTTCATACTTCTTAAAAACATCCAAATGAGCAATCCCTTTTCGAGGCTCCCAAGAGTCTAATTATAAAAATAATTTTTACACTTAGGCTCTTGTCCAATTTACGCGCCCCAAGAAAATGTTTCGGAACAAAATGTTCAAAAATCTGAGACCGAAAATATTTTCAAAATTTTTGAAACACAAGAAGTCGACCTAACCGTAGTCACTTTATATTGAATTTTATCTGGTCTTCACAATTGAGTAAAAGTCTAAAAACTTTAAAAATTCTTGGATTCGGCACGTAGCCTATCTGGGTGAGAACATATGTTAGTTTAAACCCAATTTCAAAAACCAACGAAAATCCAATATAAAACTTATGGGACGCATAAACTGGAGGTAATTCTTCGGTTTACCCCCCCCCCTCCTTTTTCTGACCATTTTTTCATTTTTCCTTCCCTTTTTTTCTTCTCCCTTTTCTTCCCCTTTTTCCTAATTTTTCATGAGGCAAAGTATACTAAAAAGAGAAATTTAAGAATGAGAAAATTTATTTTCTTTTAATTTCTTTCACAAGGAACATGATACCAAAAGTTATAAAAAACATGTGAAATATCACCAAATTTTTTTCTCCATAGAAATTCAGGAAAATATGTTGTATATGTGTTTGTAGTGTTTCCAGCTTGATGACGAAATTTACGCTTATACGAAGACCAAACTGATTCAATATTCTGCGTATGTATGTCAGGGTCTTCGTCATTAACAAAGTTTTTTGAATGATTGACTGTTCCATGAATATATCCTTCTGGCAGTTTAGGAATTGAATTGTATGCCTTCCAAAGATCGGAATAAATTGTTGTTTGTGGACGGATATTTTGTGGACGGAATGATTTTTACCCGAAATTTCTCAGTTTTATACATACATATTTAATCCTTTTTAGTATACTTTGCCTCATGAAAAATTAGGAAAAAGGGGAAGAAAAGGGAGAAGAAAAAAAGGGAAGGAAAAATGAAAAAATGGTCAGAAAAAGGAGGGGGGGGGGGTAAACCGAAGAATTACCAAACTGGACAAAAGCCAATTATTTTATATGGTTAAAAAAATTTACTCCATTCTGGCCCGAAGCCTTTCCACTTGATCAAGAACTGCTCTCTCCCGTTTTTGCCAACTTTCTTTTCTAAAATGCTCTCAACTTTGTATTCGACATCAGCATCAGAATCCTCCATCCCAGCCATATCCTTGAGAGACGCTCCACTCCTTCGAGCTGAAGCTTTTCGACGAACACTGTTCTTTTTGGCCGAACTTTCTTCAGCTAAACTTTTTTAAACAAATTCTAAAATAAAAAATTAAAAAAAACCTAATCGTTTAGTAGTCTTTCGTCTGCGTTCAGAATGTCGACGATTGTCATAATTTTTGTCATTAGACTCATTATTGATTGAAACGTCTTCTTCATCGTCGAGTTCCTCATCTTCAACATACTTTGGGGCCTTCTCTTTGCGTGTCTAAATTTAAAAAACATGAAAATAAAATTATGCTTTTTGAAGGCAACTCCCAATAAAATGTCAACCTGGCAACTTTAGGCTCACGCCCCGTTTATTCGCAACAGGTGCAGACTAGGTCAAAACATCGATGTCTAAGGATCTCGTGCCGGAGAGTGAAAACCACTCTTACCATATTTTAATTTATGGTTACCGTGTTTCCACGTTAAATTAATTTCTCCTTAAGGTACGCAAAAAAATCCAGCCTTAAAAATGCCTAGATTGTCTGGGGCAAAAGGTAGGTTTGTGTCTCATTTTTTCATGTCCTCAGGAAAAGAAGAGCTTTTTCGATGATTTTAAGGTTTACCAATAGGTAATTAAATATGCTGAGTTCGAATATGAGTTCAAATTTTATTTATTTCGAATCCCGGACCCGAAATTCGAGCTAAAAGAGCATGGTCTCTAATTTTCAAAGTCGAATTTCGGGTCCGGAATTTGAAATAAATATAATTTGAACTCATATTCGAACTCTGCATACTTAATAACGTACTGGTAACCCTCAAAAACATAGAAAAAGCTTTTTTTCTTTTTCGAGGAGATGGAAAAACGAGAAAGAATAATGTCACACAAACTTAACTTTTACTTTGACTTGTTTAGGAAGGCAACAAACAATTAAATATAACCTTATATGATTGAACAAGTTCAGCAAACTCTTCAACCTCAACAGCCCTCTCCCAAGACTCCTTCATTGGCTTGAATTTGACCAAATATTCGCGTTCGCCAGTATCTGGATTAACACGCTCATCTTTAATTTTGTCCATTGTAACTTTTTTTGTCAACGCAGGATGTTTGCGACTTTGAACTCCATTAACTTCAAGGCTGGTTACATCAACATACCCGTTGTCCATACTTGAAATACGTTTAACTAATTTTTTCAGTAAATCCAGTTTCTAAAATTAAAAGAAAGATTTTTGCATTTTAGGTAAAAATTAATCAATAAAATCGATTGCCAGCACAATTGAAGCGTGTCGGGCAAGCTCAAGGAACGGACAAGACACGGGATTACCAAATCAAGGAACGATCAACTCACGGAATGACCAAATACGGACTTCTGAAAAATTCTGATTTTTAAAATATTCCGTGATTTGGATGTTCCATAGTTTGGATGTTCCGTGATTTGGTAAGACATTGACTTGTCCGTTCCGTGATTTGGAATTCCATGATTCACAAATGTTTTTAACTTCAAAAATTGTCCAATCATTTTGTTTTTGGCACCGATCGACTTAGCTTGAAGAGACGAGTCGAATGAGCTATCATTTGCATATTCGAATTATCAACATTCGAAATTGTTAGAAACCGGGTAAAGTAAGAAGGAAACAGTAAAATCCATCAATAAAATAAAATCGATTAACTTGTAAGTGCTGAGAAAAATGAACGACGTGGCAGCGCTTGGCTTCAGAAAATGATAATCTGAACGTAGATTGTCACTCTTAAAACGGTAAACAAAGAAAATATTTCGAAATCCCAACTTTCAAAATCTCTACATTTCATACGGTAATCGTATCAAATTATTCGGTCATTCAAGTCTCACCGTTTGAGTCCCAGTGTTTGAGTCTCACGTTTTAATATTGTCAACGTGTTGAGACGAAATGGGTCATCCACAAGATCAACTCCCTACAGGACAAAACCCTGAGGACAACTCCCTTGAGATCAAATAACCCTGGAGATCAACACATCAGAGATCAATCTTAGTTATTATTGAAGGGATATTGTTGGATGTAGAGGGATATCGGAGATGTGGAGGGATATCGGAGATGTGGAGGGATATCGGAGATATCAGGTTCTGGCCAATCGAACTAAGCTCTAATCCTTATCAGTGATATCGAAAATTGCCCAGCACCCTCGGCTGTCTTTATAACGTTGATCTTTTCGATGTTGATCTTTAGTGCAATTTGATCTCATATGAGTTGCCCTTTAGAGTTTTGTCTTTTAGAGTATTGATCCTGTGGGGGTGGACCAGACCCAACAAAACGCCGTTCCCACAGTAGTTTTAAAAATATTGTAAAAATTCTAAAGATATCAAGATAGATGTATAATATTGACATAAACAGGATTTATTATCAAAGTGGATGATGGTTTCCAACAGTCTTTTGTTCGGACGGTGTTTTGTCCCTCCTAAATAATAAAGTAACCATCATTAAACCCTCATTAAATCCTCTTTAAAATTCCACTTAATTTTCTTCACATGGCTTCATCCATGTGAAATAAGATTAAATTATTTTGCATATTTTTATTAGTATTTTTTAAATATTTTATAGACATTAAAAATAAATAAATTTTTATTGACAAAATGATTTTTTGATTAAAAAAAAGATTTGCATATTTTTAAAGACTTTATAATATTTTTAAATGTTTTATTTGATTATTTAAACAAACAAAATTTGTGTATTTATACTTTTAAGTTTTTAATTTAAAATTTTGTTTTAATAAAATTTGTTCTTATCAAAAAAAATAAATAAAACAAAAATTTTCATAATTAAAAATAATAAAATTTAAAAGTTTTTTTGTCTAAAAATTCTAAAAGTTTCTGTCTGAGAAGCGACTATCAAAAGAACCAAGATTAAATCAGGAAACCATTTTGTCTATAATTCGAGACTGATAGTCGATATTCTCAGTAATATTTTTTCAATGTGTTTTTCATTCCAAACTCGGCCCACGACTTTTAAGTTTTAATTGAAAAAAGCCGGCCTCGCCTCAAACGATTTTGTCGAACACTACCCTAAACCAGACAAACTCCCATTTTAAGGGCCAACTTCTTTAAATTTTTAAAATAATTGTTTTCCCTAACCAAAAAATTTTTTTAAACGTCTCTTAAAATTACGGTTTATTTGGGGGTATTTTATACAAATTTAATTTATATACATAAATTTAAAAACATTTGTTCCTCAATAATTTTTTTAATTACCGACAAATATTTTTAAAAATAAAATAATTTTTTATTGGCAAATTAAATAAAAATATTTTTTGTATAAATCAACAAATTAATTGTTTATTAAAGCGCAAAAATATTTTTTTTTTGATAAAATAAATAGTTTAGCGAAAAAATAAAATAAAGGAAGTCCTAATAAAAATAAAAACAAGTTATTTTTAAATATTTCTCTTTTCTTTTCTTAGCTTCTATAAAAATAAATAAATAAAAATATTAATTATTTTTATTTTTTTATGTCTTTAAAATATTTTTTAGGTCCAAATTATTATTTTTCTTATTATTTTTCTTTTTTTAATCAAAAGTAAAAACAGAGACTTGTGTATTTTTCTTCTCTTAGCTTTTTTCTCTTTTTTTTTTATTTTTAAATTTAAAATCAATTTTATTTATTTATTAATCATTTCTTTAAAAATTCGAAATAAAATTTTCCACATTTTAAGACATCCCCCAACACTAAATACCTAAACCCGCAATATCTCCCCTATTCCCCCCTAATACTAAAAATTTGTTTTTGAAAATTTGGTTAGAAATTGGGTGATGGAGCTGTCTAACCGATACCCTCAATTTAAGATACCCTTCAATTTAAGATACCTTCGATTTAAGATACCTTCGATTTAAGGTACTATTCATTATAAGATACCCTCAATACTAGATACCCCCTTTATTTAAGAGAATCTTAAAATTTAATTGAACATTGGATGAGGGCAACTACTTAACAATACTCTCTATTTAACTATACCTCCATTTAATATACACCTCATTATAAGTATCCTCATTATTAGATAAACCCTCGCCGTTTAGAAATTTGGTTAAACACTGGGTGGGGGAACAGACTAAACGATACCCCTCCAAGTTAAGATAAAGAGCTCACTGTAAGGGTGACAAAAAAGTAACTGGACACTTTATTTTTGGCATAACTTTATTCAAATTAGAAATAATGGGTTCAAATCAAGCTTTTATGATAGAGAATTAAACAAGGAACAAAATTTTTAACCCCAATGGAGTATCTTAAATTTCGAAATAAAAAAATAAAATGATTGAAATACAAGTAAATTTATGATAAAAAATAAAATGTCTATATTTTAAAAGATTGACACGGGGAAATAGTGCATTTTTATGATTAAAAAAATAAAACGACAGCTTTAAATGTTTTATTATTTATTTTCTGACAAAATAATTTTTTTTTATTTAAATAAATATTTAGTCAATCATTTAGTGTTTATTAAATTATATTTTATTTTACAATTTTTGTTTAAATTCAGACCCTGATTTTATTTAAATACACCCCTCTATTTAAGAAATATATTTTTTTGAAATTTTTTTGGCCATTGATGGAAGGGCTAATTAAGCAATACTTTCTAATAAAACCATTTCGAAATCTCTTAATTCTACCTTTCAATTTTTTCCTCCCCAAAATATGTGAATTTTGGAGCCGAATAATCTCTATTTTAGACGAATTTTTGGGGAAAAAATTCCGATTGCTGTCTATATTTTTATTTCTTAAAAATTATTTTTCCCTCATTTTTAATGCAATATAGAGTCCTCAACCATTCGAAGGGTTCGCTTCTATTTATGTATTAGGCAGAGATTGAAATTCCGATTTCTGAAATTTTGAAAAGAATTCCGACTGCTTAGTCCATTAAAATTTTTTTAAATTTAAAATATCGTTTAATTTAACAAATTTCTAATAAAATAAACAATTAGAAAAATAAACTTTTATTTCTTTCTTCGAAGCAATAATTGTTTTTTTTTCTTCTTTAATAAAACATTTTATATTTAAATACCTATTTTAAAAATTTTTTTAAGAAAATTAAAAAAACAAATTTATTTATTTATTTTTAAACTTTTAAAAATTTTATTTAAAGAAAAAATAAAACAAATTTTTATAAAAAAATCGAACGAGAGTAAATAACTCTTTTTTCTTCTTTTTCCTCTTTTCTTCAATTTATTTTCTAATAATCACTCACTTTTTTCACTGAAAAAGCGAACGATTTTTTAAAGAATAGGTTAAAAAATCTTTTTTTCTTTTTTTATTTTCTTTAAATTATTTCCTCAATTTTTTAGAAATTTTAGAAAAAATATTTTTTATATTAAAAATAAATAATAAATAATATATAGTCGAACTTCTATTATACCCTGTCTTATTCCATCCAGTCTTTCATCTATCAGCTTAGTTCGGTCCCCAAGAGGGATATTCCAATATACCCGTATTTCTCTTTAGAGGGGGTATTTTGAAGGGGGCCTAGGTATTTTAGAAGAAATACGATATACCCATTCTGAATAAAGCCGCGCCAAATCTTAGAGCAAAAGATCTGTATTATCCACAGGCAGGCATTGATCCTGTGTTACGTCCGAAGGTTTAGCCGAGAGACTGGTGTCGACGTGCACAATAATAACAGTTTATCCAAGAGAGAAATGACAATGTAGGTGAAGGGATTGAGGTGGAACAGACGAAGGAGATCAGGGACTAGCCGGGCTAGTATGATCCAATTAGACTGACGCTTACAGTGGCTTTTATAGTAGTGTCACCACTACCCAACACCTTTCCCTTTGAAAAGGTTGAGGTTGATTGTTTAGGCATTACAATTTTCAATTTCACAATTTTCAATGCCTCCTCTTTTGACTAGAGGTTTTAATAACCATTTTCAATATAGCTTAAAGCTATCAATACAATCAACAATTTAGCCACAGCGTCTCAGTCTCTACTAATACTCACAACAATAAAAACATGTGGGATGACAATTTTGGGGGCAAAACAAAATTTAAATTACATTACAAGAATTTACAAAATATCACAGTTTGTCATCTTAATCCACATCTTTTTGTTTTTCTTCTTGACTTCTGGTCGTCGACTTCGACAGCGCACACAAAATGTCCAACAGGGCAATCGCACGTCCTTGTTTGATGTTCCTCTTGTTGGTCGCTGTTCCAGAAGTATGTCACGTACACTTTCCATAGTGTTTCGTGACAATTGAATTCTTTCTTTTCATTGGAATTTTGAAATTGCAATTTTTTGGACTTACATTCTCTGAACGCCAAATAATTTTTTCTTTCTACAATTTTGCAATTTCGAATAATTTCTTTTTCTTGGAATTTTTTGGACTTACATGCTATGAACGCCAACAATTTTTTCTTTCTTGTTTTTCAATTTCCGAATGCTACAATTTTTCAATACTATTTCTTCAATAATTTTCTACAATAGTATTTTTACAATTTTTTTACAATTCTTCAATGTAGCAATATTTTTCTTCAATTCGGAAATTTGTCGGCTTTCTGTTTTTTTTTGTTGTGCTTCAGGACTAATAATTTAAGCATTTTAGCTTTCAATTTAAGGAATTTCACCTTTCAATTCATAGGTCCAGCACGCACTAACAATTTAATTTTCAATACCGACAATTTACGACGTCTGTCCACTCACAATTCAATAATCCTTTTCAATAATTGCTTCAAGCAATTTTTTTCCACTTCGCCTACTCTCTTTCAATACTCGTCTCCACTGTAGCTGTTGTCGCTCGTAGACGCTCCCGTAGACGAACTTGACTGTTGACGAATTCCGTAGTCGACCGCGCCACTGTTACGTCCGAAGGTTTAGCCGAGAGACTGGTGTCGACGTGCACAATAATAACAGTTTATCCAAGAGAGAAATGACAATGTAGGTGAAGGGATTGAGGTGGAACAGACGAAGGAGATCAGGGACTAGCCGGGCTAGTATGATCCAATTAGACTGACGCTTACAGTGGCTTTTATAGTAGTGTCACCACTACCCAACATCCTGCGACTTCATGCTTTCGCTCACCCTGTACAGCTGTTCTACCGATTGAGCTACCGGGGGGCCTTCTTTTTTAATTTATCTTAAACCTCCGCCTAGTAAACTTTTTATAATAACTACTTGTCAGCGATCGCCCTTCTTCCTTACAATAGTTTTCCTATTTTCTTGTAAAAGTAGAGGTTATGGCTTGTTAACCCTGTAAAAATTTAAAATAAAAATTCCAGAAAAATTTTCAAGCTTCAAATTTTTAAATTTTCGACCCCTCCTCGAGGCTAAAAGAAAGTTTTTAATAAAAAATATTATTAATAAAAATTTAAAAGTATTACACAATTTTTAATTCTTTCATCATTTTATTGCACTTTACATAATTAATTTCAAAATGTTAAATATTATGACTTTATTTTTATTCTTAAAAAAATTTTATTTTATTAAATTTTAGTTAAAATTACCGTATTTCCTATAATAGTACTCCCGGGAGTACTATTTTTCAACCCTCCTCCAAAGGGGAGTACTAATTCAAGGGGGGAGTACTAATTCAGGAAATACTGTAATTTCTTAAATTAATAAAAAAAAATTTTCATTGACTGTCGGTTCGACTCTTTGGTTCAATCCCGGATATCCATGATTTTCCAAGAACCAATAACCCTATCTCTGACCGTTATGCACCTTTAAAAACTTTTTAGTTTTTGGGAGAAAAGAGAAAAAACAGGGAAGTAGACGATAATGTTGGGAGATAATCGGATAGACGTTTTTTGAATTTAAAAATTTTGTTTTTAATTTAAAAACAAAACACGTGATCATCACACACAAAAAAAAACAAATAATCAATCAATTGATTGATTAATTTTCTTTAAAAAATTTCTTTTTTTTCTCTAATTTATTTTTATTTTTAAATTTTATTTTTCTCTAATTTGTGTAAATTTAATTTATTAAATTTTTCAAAAAAAATATATAGGGAAGCGCCTATGTATTCCCCCCCCCCCCCCATTTAAAAATTTTTCTTCGACGAATATTAAATTGCGCAATGTTTTATTAGCATCCGTCTTTTTCTTTTTTAAATTTAATTTTTAATTTCTTTATTTATTTCATTATTCTTAAAGTTTTTTAATAATTTAAAAATTATTTTAAAGAGTCTATTGTTTAATAAGGAATCTTTTAATTATTAATTAAAGACAGTCGAACTTCACTCATAAAATCTTGGGTTGACTTAATCGTCCTTTATAATGAGGACTTCCCCATCTAATTAACCAAATTAAGGAACGGCTTTTAAATAGAGGTGTTTTAGTATTTGAGGGTGGGGATCTAGTGTTGGGGAGTGGGAGTATCCTATAGTGAGTCTTATAATGAATGTATCGTAAATAGAGAGTATCGTTTAGACAGTTTCCTCAACCCAATGTTCAATCAAAATTAAAAGAACGTCTATTAATTCGAGGTGTATCTAATATTGAGTGTATCTAACAGGGAGGGTTTGCCTTAATTACCTCTATAAAATATAAAACCTTAAAACTTTTTTCTGTCTATTTATTAAAATTTAAAAAATTTTGCCCTTTAAACTAATTTATAAAAAATATTTTTAAATTAAAAAATACCCCCTCAAAATGTACTTTAACAGATGAAAAAACAAAAAAAAAATATTAAAAATTGATTTTATATTAGGTAAATAAATTTAAATAAAAAAATATTTATTTAAATAATAGAAAAGAGAAAGAAAAAAATATTTTTTAAATATTTTTATTGAACCAGTTGCATTTTAAAATTTTCCCCCACGTATTTTTTGAGGTTTATTTATTTGTTTATTTTCTAATATTTTTTTAGTATTTATAAAGTTTATTTAAAAAAGATTTTTAAAATTATTAAAAATATATGTATAGTCGAATCTCCCTATAAAATACTACCATTACTAGACACACCTCTATTTAAGGGACAATTTTTTATTTGATTGGCCATTGGATAGCGAAGCTGTCTATAAAATACACTCTATCTAAAAATATCTAACAAAAACTTCACTATAATTACTCTCTCTACAAGATACACCTCTATTTAAGAGACAATTTTTTGCCTAAGTGATGCGTTCTATTTAAAGCACATTCATTATACAATACCTTCAATATTGGATAACTCTCATTTTAAAATACGAGTTTTTCGATCCGAAGGGTACTTAAAATAAGGATGGCGATTATATGCTTCCACTACGAGATGTGGGGTAGGGTTCGAGATTAGAGTTTTTGCGGATCCATAGGGTTCTTCGGATATCCAGAATCGATATCCGAACCGAAAGTTTCCGGATTTTTTTTCGAATCCGATATCTGAATCCGAACCCCAAAATCCAACCTACATTAAAAACCAGATTTCAAAAAATTTTTTTAATTTTATAAAAAAAAATTTTTTTTAATGTCAAAACCCTTGGAATAATTTAAGAAAAACGTGAAAGCTTAAAAATCTGTCTAAATATACAAAAGATTTTTGGTGTTTTTCAGACTTTTTTTTCTAAAAATTAAATATAAATTAATTACATCATTTACCAATTTTGTTTGTTTTTGGTGTCTTGTTGGCATTTAAAAATTGTTTGAGGGGTAAATATATTTTAAATATATATTTGCGACGTTGTCAAGACTAACAATCAAAAGAAAAACTTTTTTTATTTATTCTTTAGCCTTATTTTATTATTTTTCTTTTTAAAGATTGAAAACCCCCTTTTTTAAAGAAAAGAAATTTAATTTAACAAATAAAGGATTCGCCAAAATTAAAATTTTTTCTAAGAATTTTTTTTCTATTTTCTCATTAAAAAATGTTTATTTATTATGTCCAACTTGCCGGGTACTTTCCTGTTATCGGCCCATATTTTTATTTTCTTTTTTTCACCTTTTATTTTTTCTAATTGTACAGATCGGTCAAACTTGTCTTCCGCTTCTGCGTCAAAAAATTTAAAATATTTTAAAAACGGAAAATGAGAGAGCCATAAAATTCTGAATGTCGACTCAAATAGGAAGCAAAAGTAAACCTATCCCGTAATCTTATAAGGGAGCGAAATTAAAATATTTTGCTAAAATACATATCCCCTTATATATACAAGGGATTGCCCATATCGCATCCTAGAATGTGTATGAGAAGTCGGAAGAAAGCGGAACAAAATAAAAACCGGAAACGGAAGCGGAAGTCTGCCCATCCCTGATTTTTTCAATCGATTCTCTCCATTACTACATCCCTCGAGCGACGTAGGAGGGAAGGAAGTCAATGTGTGTGGGCGTAAGAGTGAGAGCAGATTAAATTGTATTTTATTTTTAATTTATTTAAATAACTGAATAAAAAATAAAATTAAAATTAAAATAAAAAATAAAATTTGCGCACATAACTTTCCTCTTTTTTTAAACATTCCTCTTAAATAAATTATTCCTTTTTTATTTTATTACCTAAATTTGCCTAATTTCTTTTTTTAAATTTTTTTCTAGAAATTTTTTGAATAAATTTTTTGAATATTTTTATTCTAATAATTTATTTAAACATTAATTTTCTTAATTAGAATTTTAAATTAATTATTCTATCTTGCTCTCTATTTCTGCTATTTTTAATTTTAAAGAAATTAATTTTGGTTATTCTCATGTTTCCACGCATTTTCCTTTTTCTTCTCCTGATTAGTCGTCTTTTGCGGCCCGTACACTTGCGGCTCAGACTTCTTTCTCCTCTTTCCTTTCTTTGTCGCAAAACGCAAGGGGATTTTTATGTAAGCGCAGCATAGGCGATACCCCCCTTAATTAAACACACTCAATTTAATTTCATTCGTTTTTAAATTCGATTTTTTAATTTTTTAGCCCCAAGAGGGCATTAATAGACGTGATCTGACCTGACTTTATTTATTAATTTTTTTAAATATGTCTTTGATTTCTTAATTTTTAAATTTCTCAATTTAATAAAAAAAATTTTTACTTAATAATTTATAAAAATTAAATTTTATTTTTTAGAAATTAAAATTTTGAAAAAATCAAAAATTTAAATTTAAATTAAAAAATGAATTCTTCTTCTCCTTCAAATTCTTCAAAAAAGCCTTTATTTTCCGAAAAAGTCAAAAATTCAAAAAATATTCCCCCTTCCCCTCCAACACCTTTAAGTCAATTAACAATAAATAACAACACCAACAACATACCAGATTTAATATCCCCCCGCCCAACATCCTCTTCTTCTTCCTCTTCCTCATTTTTGTCAATTTCAAGTCGAAATTCTTCTTTTTCTAAAAAACGACAAATTTCAAATTTTTCCTACGAAAATTCAAAAGACGATAAAAAAGAAATTAACTTTTTAAACAGAATGCCAACAACAACAACAATTATTAATGGACAACAACATCAGCAACATTATCATCAAAAACCTCGTCAACGTTGGCGTAAAAGAAGAAATGTTTTTACCCAAAAGAAGAGTTTAACAACAACAAATATGGGGGGTTCCATAAAGTCTTCCTCTAATATAAGCCCTTCAATGTTGTCTTTATCTTCTTCTTCAACTTCTTTATCTTCCTCGTCTAGTGGTATTTGTTGTAGTCATTTAAGTATTGGTTCACATACAGCTATAAATTCATCAACTACTAATACTTGTTGGTCTTCTTCTGAAACGGAAGTGGAAAAAAATGAGAAAAAAGGAAATAATGGAAAAGTCGGATATTTATTATTTATCTAAACTTTAATCTTTCTTGAGTTTGTTAGATGAATGAGAGGGAAAAATCGTTTTTTTTGTGGAATCCCGCAATATTTTAGAAAAATGTTTGCGAGAGTAACCTACATGAGATTAAATCCTTAATCTCCCTTTGTTTATGATTTCAAATTGAAAATCCCAAATTTTATAAACAACCAAGTATTGGGCATAAATTTAAGTATTGGGTTTTCATTTATTTATACAAACACCAAGTATTAGAGTTTGGATTGGGTCGGGAGTTTTGAGATCCGGTAGTCCCGATCCTGGTATTTTGATAAAAATCGGGATTTTGGTCCCGAAGATCCGGTCCGGTAAGAAAAAATTCAAATATCCCGAAACGGGATCCGGCATTTTCCAAATTTCGAACACTACCAAGTATGAAATCATACACTAACAATGCTTAAGAATGAAAATTAAAAAATGCCACAGGCTTATTCTTGTAAAGCCTATTAAAGTTATTTTTACTTGCCGAAAATCACGAGATTGAATGAGAAGCTTACCCTTTTTCACGAGAAAACGAGAATTGACAAACCCCTTATAAAATAAATTTAAAAATTTATTTTGAAATAATTGACGAAAAAATTTTTTTAAAGGTCAAAGTTTCTCAACAGTCAAAAATAATTAATAACGAAAATATTAAAAATGAAGAATTAGAAAGTATAAAAAATGAAAGTGAAGAACAAAATAATTTGAAAGAATTTGGGAATGAAAATGAAGAAGAAATTTTTATGTTAGATTTATCCCATCCAGGGTTAAGACAATTTTATTTTCAACAAAGATTGTTCTTTCGTCAAATTTATGATCAACAATTGGCTGCGCTTTCTGCGCGTCTTGGATTGGTTTTTAATTTTTTTTTAATTTTTAAATTAAAAAATTCTCATAAAATATTGAATGTTTATTGTGTACATGTAAAAAATATTCAATTGTAAACTGATTAAAAAATGTACTTTAAATACAAAGGAAACAATAATATTTTTCCATCAATCACCAATATATTGTTCCTGTTAGTTGTTGGTAGTTTGTTGACTGTTAACTAAAAATAGGACTGAGAGGACTACGAGAATTATACGAGATACCTCAAGAATCTTGATTTTGTTAATCGAGATTTTTGATTGAGATATCGGCTCGGTCCGTTCTCTACTGTAAACTCGTTCCAAAATTTCGCACTCATACCCGTATAGCAGGGATGTCCCGGATTATCCGATCCGAAGAAAATTTCAAGAAAATAGGCCAAGTTCGAACAAATTTTCCAAACAAATTTCCAACCACTGTTGTTGACTAACAAATGAAATTAGTTCAAAGGATTAAATTGACAACGGTCTAAAATTAGCTCAAGGATCAGTCATCAATTTAATTTTTAGCCAAAAATCCTTTCAAAATTTTTTTCAATTTTTCTAATTTATTTTTAAAATAGATTCCCCCTCCCGGCGATCGTTATTCTACATTTCCTCCTAAACACAAAAACAATAAAGATTTCAATGGATATTCAACAACATTTATTAAAAAATATTTCCCTCCCCCACATCAACATCTTGGCTATCCCCCAGCACCTCCAATCCCCTTCCAACCATTTAACAACAATTATTATTTTAATTCGTCTTGTAATTGTTGTTGTTGTTTGGAAAACAATAAAAATGAAGACAACAATAAAACAACAACAAATTTATCAGAAACAAAAAACGAAACGCCAATACAGTATGAAGGTAATAAAAAATATTTTTAAGAAAAATTTGGTACGGGTCGGTTGGTTGACTTTAACTTTTTTCTATTTTTGTCCAACCCAAGTAAATTTTATATTGTTTGAAAGCTCTCGATAAGCCTTATCTTCCTTATCAATTTGGTTGATCAGATGATAAGACTAGAGTTGTCTGGACCGAACCGAAGAACGAGGATTTTTGGTTCGGTTCTTCTGTTGGGTTTCGGAATCCGAAGAATTTCCTTGAACCGACAACCCTAGTCAAGACTGATCATTCAATAAAAGGTTAATAAATAATCATGAGTAGTCCACCGGTGCTGGGTATGGCTCCGGGAGTTAGCTTTGGAGCTCGGCCCCGGAGCTAAGATTCTAAAAGCTAGGAATCGGAGCCAACAAATGCCCAATACCCTGAACGTGTATTCACTCAAACAGCCACATTAAAAAAAATTTTTTATATAAAAATACGAGCGAAATTTTTTTTGTGTTTTGAGTTTTGATTTTTTTATTAAAAAGACGGGTTTTTATTTTAATACCTTTAGTATAGGTAATTAATTAATTTCTCTTTTTTTCTTCTTTTTTGTAAAAGAAAAAGTACTTAGGTATATTTAAATTATAATATAAAGGAATATAAAGGTATAAATTAAAAAAAAAATTTTTTTTATAATTTAAAAAAATTTACTGATAAGAAACTAATATTTATTTAAATAAAAATTGGAAACATTAAAGTGTTTTATAAAATTAATCTAAAAAAATTTTTTTAATAAATATTTTCTGTCAATTTTCTGTCAATTTATATATTGTGTTCTTCCAATATTTGTCTTCAAAATAAATTTAATTTTTATTTGTTAAATAACCAAAAAAATAAAATAGAAATACTAAGAACACCTCTTCAAATAAATCTCTGTATTTTAAATTAAAAATGAAGAATCTTCTTTCCAAAAAATTTTTTTGGAAATTAATTTTAAAAAAATTAATAAATTACTAAATATGTAATTTAACAATAAGAAATAAATTTTCTATTTTCTATCTACATATTTATTTTATAAAAAGACTAAAAATCATATTAATTAAATAAATAAATACTTCTTTAAACTAAATAATTATTTTATTAAATTATTTTAATTCATTAAATATTTAATTTTCTAAAACATTAATAATTTTTAAAAATAAATTTTTTTTTAAATTTTTGTGTGTTTTGTGTATTTAATAATAATATTTATTTTTATAAATTCTTTTTTTTCTCATATAAAAATAAATAAAATATTTATTTTATAGTAACAGACATTCTTTTTTCTTTTTTTCTCACTTTTCTCGCTTTTCCTCTAGTATTCTTTTATTTTTCTTTTTTTTTAGAAAATATTTCGAAATATTTATTTTTTAATTCTTTTAAATAGAAAATTTATTTTTAATTAATTGATTTCTATTTCTTAATTAAAATTTAATAATTAATATATATTAAATACCTACTACCTAATAGGAAAACTCAATTCCCGATTTTTGGAAATCGGGTCAGCTAGCTCCCTGTTACCTATATTTTACATTCGGATCCATATGAACCCCCCTATTAACGGGAACACTCTCATTCTAGTGTATTCTAAATTTGGTTAGCTATTGGAGATTTACTGTCAATGTAAATTTTTATTAGAATCTTTGGCCGCTGGGTGAAAGAGGGCTGCCTAATTTGTAAGTGATACCCAAAATATTGCACTTTAGTAGATGATTTTTTAGCCCCAAATGTGTACACGGAGATGAGGTCCAAAATAATTTATACCTACAAAATAGAATCTTTTGCTTTTTTTAAAATCCAATATTTAAAACTGAAAAGTCACAAATCCAAAAAAATGTTACCTACCCTTATCCCCAACTTTGACAGCCAAAAAACCCCCCAAAAAAGCGCCTCAAGTATTTCCTGTGATGACATAAAAATATTTTTTTATTTTTTTCTTCCTTCAAAAAACATGTATTTGACAACTGTCAATATATTTTTTTTAGTTTTTTTACTTACCTAGTTTTCGTCCAAAAAATCGTCGCAGAATTTATGTGTTAAATGATTAATAAATATATAGATATTTATTTTTCTTTTTACGTTTTTTCTTACCTTTTTCTCGTAAAAATATACATATATTTTTTGTCTACCGGAAATTAAATTTTATTTCATTTTTAATATAGGTAATAATTAATTCTTTCAAGAAATATTTTTTTAATAATTTTATTTTATTCTTTTTCCTTCCTCTAGAAGCCATTTTTTAAATTGAAATTTAAAAAAAGTTTTCCTAATGATAACAAAAATTAATTACAACCGGATCTCAATTTTAAATCGAGATTTATTAAGTTAAAGAGGAGGGGAGAAGAAATTAAATTAGAGGAATTAAATTAAGGCTATTGTCCAGAATTACGCGTCCAATGAAAAAATTTATGCGTCCAATCAACGGCGTTAAGTACTCGGTTTTTCACCTTAGTACCATAAAATCTATGGAATTAGAAGGCTGCGATTGGACGCGTATGTATGTATTTTGGATAAGAGCCAAAATTAAATGTAAAATCGAGATCCGACTTTATTCAAAAATTTTATTATTTGCCAAACATTTTTATTTTTAGGTTGGCCCATAATTTTATTCGTTTTTTATCCTATCTTAGTCCATCCTTATGCTAATTGGACGAGACTTGATCCTGCTTGTTAACAGTCGTCTAATTATCCCACCATCCCCTGATCGTTTTTATTTTTATTTCATTTAATAGGCTTTACCGGTCTTATATATACCTATATAATTTTATTTAATCTCCTAAAAAATTTTAACTTGCGCAACTTTAATCAAAAAATTTTTTGAAGAAATGAATCATTTAATATTTTTTATATTTTTTTTTATTTCATCTTTTTCCCTCATCAATTATTTCTCTCTCTCTCAAGGTTATCTTATAAAGATCTTTTTTTTTTAAAAAAAGGAATGGGAAAAGGTTTTAGAATAAATGACATTTTATATAACTTTTGTAAGTGTTCGTTGCGCGGACGTCAATTAAACAACAGCAAAAAAAAGCCCTCCACGCGCAGTTAGGGAATAAATGGACACTTTCTTTTAAATATTTTTATAGGGGACGACCCTTGGAAAAAAATTTAAAAAATTATTGAATAATTTAAATATTTTTTTTGTTTATTTTTTAAATTTAAATATTTATTTCCTTCCGTTTCCTCTTTGCGAACAAAAAATGTGAGAAAATTTTCAAAATATTTTTTTCTGATTTTTGTTCTTTAATTTTTAACCTCCAAAAACCCATTTATTTCTTTGATTGAATTTTGACACTTTAAAGTAAAAGAGATTTTAGCCAGAAATTTTAGGTACAAATTGGACCTGTGGCCTTGCCGACAATTTAGAAATCTTAGGAGGGAGGACGGAAGGGAGAGTTCGCGACCGGTCGAGGACTCTCTTCTATAAGGTTTTAGAATAATTGTCATTTTATATAACTTTAGTACGGTGAGGGTCCCGGTCCGTTCCGAAAGATCCGAATTTTGGCTCGAAAAAGACTCGTTCGGGCCTGTCCGTTAAAAATGAAGCCCGAAAAAATGACTCGAACGTCTGTCCCACTCAAAAACCCCTACCCTAAACTTTTGTAAGTGTTCCTTCTTTCTCGGACAGTCTAGGCCTCGATTATATTTTTGTAGATGCTTTACCTCTTTAACCCTCTATATATCTTTAACCCTCTTTTACCTTTCTCCCTTCCGTCCTTACTCTTAAGATGTTTAACTATTGCCAGATGAATCATCCTTTCAATAAAATAATTTTTTATTTATATCGTACAAATATTCGCGCATTCAATAAGGCTTACATATAAAAAATTTTTTTTATATTTTTAAAATTTTTTCCCTTCAGATTTAACAAAGTAAAAACGCCCTTTTTTCGGATAAATCGTAATAGACAGACAACAAAAAAATAAAATTTTTTGTTTGTTTAAATAAATTGGATATTGGCCAAATTATTTTTAATAAACAATAAACGAAAAATTTTATTTTTTATTTTTTTCCTTAAATCTCTCTTTAAATTCTTTTTCTCTATTAAATAAAAAATTTTTTTTTCAGATTTTTCTATTTAATATGTAAAGAAAAATCAGTGTTGGCGTCTGTCTACTTTTTTTTGTTATTTTAGTGTTGGAATCTAGAAAATAAGGGAAGGAAAGAGAAAGAAAAATTTCTCCCCCCTTTAAACCATTTTTGATATATTTTTTTATTGTACGTTTGCTCAACCGGTGGTTGTTGGGGGGTGTTTGGCTTGCTGCTTTTTTTATTAAAAAAAACGGTTTTTCCCTATCAAAAAACGTTCTAAGCCTTGTCTCTCCCGATTTTCCTGTCCTTTTTGCGCCACCGCCTATTTTTGCCCTTTTATCCAGTCGAGAAACACCTTTCCAAAAACTGTGTCTATAATAATGCTTTTGTATTAAATAAAAAAGTCACACCATCCCTCTAATATACCCCACACCTCTTATTTTACAAAAATTTGTGTTAAAAAAATTTTTTTTATTAAAACGTTTCTCCACATTTTTAATAAAATAAATATATTCATTTTTTTTAACTCTGCTCCTTTTTTCTAAAATAAAAATTCTGTTTATTGCCCAATAAATTTTTTAAGCCTTACACGCCTTTTTATCTTTTACCGAAAGAAACAAATTTAAATAAAAATTTATTTTAGAATTTTTAGAAAAATAATTTTAAAAATATTTTCCTTTCTTCTATTTCTCGATGTGCCTTTTTATTCTTAATTTTTCAATCTCTTTTATTCACCTACATTTTCTTTTTATTAATTACTACTTCCTCTCACATTGAAACGCCTTCTTTTCAGTCAATCATTTATTAATATTTATATTTTCTTCTAATTTTAATCGTCAACGATTTATTACAGTTTAAAAGCCAAAAAGGCCCCACAGATCATCTACACATTTTTATATTTTCTTTCCAAACAACGCCAATATAGGAAGAATGATTCCTTTCTCGATTGGCGAAAGTCGCGCGTGCGTTAGAAACTCTCTCCTTGATTAACAGACTAATCGAGCAACAAAACTCTTCTCTCCCCTCGATTGACCGAAGAATCTACGGAAGATCGGTTTACTTTTAGAGAGAGTTGATTTGCTCTTGCAGCCCCAGTAATTTGATCATTTTTACATTCCTTTTTTATTTTTTTTTCTTAGATTTCTTAAACAATAAAAAAATATTTTTATTTATTCTTTTCTTGTTTTTGACGGCGAATGATCCGGCCTGTAAAAACAATAAAAGTAGTGACCACCAGGAAAGAAATTAAAATTAAAAAACAAATTAATTTGCCGAATAAAAAACAAATAATAATTAAAGGAAGAGGGGAAGGAGAACATTTAAGGATACCCAAAAGACAACAAATACTTTTATTTTTGCTAAAACAACTAAAAACTTTTTCTATTTAAATTAATTTTTGAACGAAAAATGACAACAGAGGCAACCCCTCTTTCTTCTTCAGAAACAACAGAACACCCCCAATTTGTTGTTTTTGAGTTACCCACAGTCTTTAACCCTTCAACAATTCCAAAAACTTCAATTCCAATTGAATGGACTAAGAGAGGGGGGTCAACAACAACAGCAACAACAACCACCCCTTTTTCACTTTTAACTAACAAAAATAGTCTAGTTCCTTTTTTGCCTATGGGTGGACATAAAAGATTATTAGGACAACAATTAAATGACGTTGAAGAGACAACAGAAAGTAAACTTAGTTTTACTCTTGTACAATTAAATAATTGTAATAAAAATATTCCTTTTATAGTAAAGAAAAATGAGGAAGAAAAAGAAGCAAAAGAAGAAAAATTAATTTTTGACACAACAAAAAAGAGCAACCAAAGCAACAACGATCGTTGTCATCGTCGACTTCTTTTTGATAACCCCCTATTTAGAAAACTTCCAAATTGGCACTTTTTTGGAGACGATCGTCGATTAACACCAATTCCATTAACTATCCCTCTTCTTCCAATACCTGTCGAAAGAACTTTGCTTTCAGTTGCTCCAAGCGTTAGTTGGACTAGACAAATAATTTTGTTGGGATTATTGGACATAAAAGGTATTATTGAGGCAGAGAGAGCAGCGTTTTTACCTTTGGAAGAGGAATATGAAGAAGAGAAAAACGACAATAATTGTTTACCCAGCTTGGTTTCTTCCACAAAAACAACAAAAACAAATTATTCGTCTAGCGAATCAGAAACAGAAGAGCCTTTACCGCCAGACAGTGTTTGTTGTTGTCCTAGCAGCAGTTCGGGTGTTGAGTCGATGTATTCGGGTGAAACAGAGACGGGGACATCTACGTCCCCAACAAGAACAAGAAGTAGTGGCACAAATACTCCAACAACACAAGAACCAACAAAACTTGAAAATGATTGTTTTGAAGAAGAAGAAAATTCGGAAATTGTTGATGACGACAATTCAGCAGCAGGTAGCAGCAGTGCTGCCAACTCTGCAACGTCGAGCACTCCAAACTCTCCGCTAACTTTTGATAGAAGAATTGTTAGAATGAGTAGAGCTACTCGAAATGCCGTTCTAAGACTTTCAATATCTCGACGTTTTTGTGATGAAGAAGAAAAGGATGAGGAAGAGGATGAGGGGAAATACGAGGAAAAAAATTCTGGTAAATATTGTTGTAACAAAAATAAGGGGGGAGGGAAGGGAGGAATAAAAAATTTTTTAGAGAAAAATTTAAAAAAATACAACTATCATTTATTTTTTTATTAGAAACGTGTATACATTTTAGAAATTGTGGAGAAATGAAAAATATAGAATTTTTGAAAATTTAAAAATAAAATAGAGAGAAAAAGAAAAATATTTTTATTTGCTTTAACGTTTATTTCCAAACAATTTCTGAAAATATGTATTTTTTTATTAAAATACGGTACAGTAAAAACTGTAAATAACAAGCATTTATTTGTTAGTGGATCTTATTATAAGAAGTTGTATAAAAGGTAAAAAGAATTTTTGGATCCCTCATGGTTGATAGGCTTACATTCTCTAACTATAAGTGGTTTCCGGCAAAAAATTTTCCGGATCCGGAAACCGGAATTTTTAATTTTGTAATAAGACCGAACCGATTCCGTTCTTATTTATTACCCACCTCCACTATTTGGTTCCCAGATTAATTCTCTTTTATTAGTCCTTAAGTATTTTAAGTAAAAGGTAAGTTAAGCGATCATAAATTAGTAAGGAAAAAAATATATGGCAACGGCAAAAATCAAAATTTATAAAAAAGGAAATTGGGGAATTAAAGAAAAATTAATCTGAGACTCAAATATGGAGGGGCGGTATATTAAATAACGCGTCTGGTGATTTCGCCAGTGAATGATATGGGCAGTAGTGATTTAGGCAGTAAACGTTTTTTAAAAAATTTTCTTTCACGCAAAAACAATTCGAGTAACACTCGAAGAATAATTATGTGCAATCTCGGCGTTAAGTATATTTTACTTGAATTTTTTAAAAATGAATGTAGTGATTTAGGCAGTAAACATGCTCTCTTTTTAATAAAGACATCATAAAGACATTAAACGAAAAGAGATGGTGGCTAAACACGTCTCCGGGCTACAATCACCCAAGTATTTTTGGAAATTTTTAAGTTCAAGACTCAAACAACGGCTACTGTCCAAATCCACTGCCCAATTCACTTCTGTCGAAATCACACGGCACCATTAAATAAGTACCCCGGTTCCTGCCAAAGTTTTTTTGGTGAATTTCTTGGCTCCTAAAAACTTTCTTACAAAGTAACAATTTTTAAAAGAGTACTAGTTTTAATTAAATATTTAAGAGTTTGGCGTTCTGTTTAATTATTTTTCTTATAAATACGATTTTTCTAGAAATTAAATACCTAATTTATTTATTGATTCATTTTCTTAGTAAGAAGTTTATTTATTTTCTTTTTTCAAACAAAAATATTATGATGGTTGTATATTTTACAAGTTTTGGGGTACAAAGTTAGGCAAAATTTAAAAAATAAAAAAATTTCGCTCGGAAGGTTGTCTTTAAAAATTTTTTTTTTGTTTTTTAATCAATGACAATCCTCATCCTTTTTATTCATCCAGCACTCACTGATGAGCAAATGGCTCTCCGTATTCGGCATTCAAGTAGTGGAAGTACTAGAAATACTGAAAAGAGCAATAATATGCTTCAACAACAATTTCAGCATTATTCATCCAAAGTGCCAATAAGTCCTAGTGGAATTTCCCGAATGGATGTTGTAAGTTTATTTTTTTTTGAATATATAGTGTTCTGACTGGACTGAATATTTATCTGGAACCGGAATCATAATTTTAGTTGGACCAGAACTTTCAAAATAATTTTTTAACAAAAAATCTAGGACAAGAAATTCCCTCAAGTTTTGGGTAGATTTTAATAGGCAAAGTTTGTTCATGAAAACAGTAAGGTTGAAATCCTTTCAATTATAGGACTAAAACCTGAACTTTACACAATCAGCCCGAAATAAAAACGAATCCAGAGACCTCAGGAGAACCAAAACTCATAATTGAACGCTACATGCTAACATATTTTAATTTTTTTATTTTATTAAAGTTGAGTGAACGCATTTATGACTTTCATCAAAATACAGAGCAAAATCAAATGCAATTGAATCGCAAACTGCTTTTGCGTGATCAACTTTATTATGCTATATCACCAATATTTCCATGTATTTTCTTTTAAATATTTTTTTCCTTTAAAACTTTTCCTTTTAGTGTGTGGTTTGTATATTGTTGGCTCTTCACTGAATGGTTTCGGAACTTTACGTTCAGATTTGGATCTTTGTTTAATGATTACAAATAGAGATGTTTGTTTTTTTCTTAATTTTTGGGGAATTTTAAATAGGTTAACCTCTCAGAATTTACAAGTAACAGTCAATCCCTTCATTATAAAATACACCCAGTGGTAGATTCACTCTTTTTGTTAATATTAGTTGGCCATTGGGAAGGGCTGGTCAACTAAATTTAACATTTTCTAGACAGTCACCCCACCCCTATTCATAGATTTTACCCCCTAAAAGTGAGGCGATCTAAAATTATCAATTACGTGTATCATTGATGATTGATAAATAAATTTTGACAATATTTCCAATTAAAGATTGACCAAAAAAGTGATGCTGTTGTTGTTCTTTCTTCTGTTATGCGGACACTAAAAACTACAATGTTGGTTGTTGATCAACAATTAATTCCAGCAAAAGTGCCAATTCTTCGAATTAAATGTGGTGGTGCTTTTTCTGATATTGTTGTTGATTTAAATGTTAATAATTCTGTGGCAATTAGGAACACTCATTTACTTTGTTATTATAGTGCCTGTAAGTTTTTTTTATTTTTAAAAATTGTGAAGCTCGGCAGTTCGAACCTGCCTTGATTCTGATTTTTAAATTTTTGCGTGGGCAGTACTCGGTTTTAGGATAATCGAAGGCCTGAAACCCCTTATTTTCCTCAAGGCGTCAGGGATCCGGGGCTCATTCAAATCCTTAAAAATGAAGTGGTCTTTTGTACACATTTATCTACCTGGTCCCGTCGTCCGCGAAGCTTTCAACTAGACTTGTTAAAGTCGGAGTTAGTCGATTTTGGCATAATTTATCTCATCTCATTTAGCTGCGTCGCAAATCAACATGCTCTGACATTATACGTTTAGTTTTTGTCTCTGCGGTAGACTAACCTAATTCCAGCTTTCTCTAAAAAATTAGGTGATTAAGATTGTTTTTTACTTATAAACCAACCCCAAAATTATCAATTTCTAAAAATTTCAAAAAACTTCTTTATTTTTAAAGTTGATTGGCGTGTTCGTTTAATTGTTATGGTTGTTAAAGAATGGGCAAAACGTCGAGGCATAAATAATGCAAGCCAATCGTCGTTCACTTCTTACTCGCTTGTTTTAATGGTTATTCATTATTTACAATGTGGGGCTAATCCTCCAGTACTTCCTTCACTTCAAATGTTATATCCTAAACGTTTTTCTGAAAAAATTGATGTCCGTCTTCTTAATGTTTCGCAACCATTGGATCCTCTTCCAAGCCAAGTTTGGAATTTTGATCAACGACTTTCTCTTGGAGAATTACTTCTTGGATTTCTTCATTATTATGCTTATGAATTTAAGTAAGAATTTTTTTTAAATTAATTTGTAAAAATTTTTTCTAGTTTTGAAACTGATGCAATAAGTATTCGAATGGGACGGAAGATGGATAGAGCACAAGCAATGCAGAATCAAGTATACATTTTTAGTTATTTTTTGGTGTATTTTTTTGTTGGTGATGTTTATCCTTTTTTTGATTTATTGAGTTTTAGTGGGAGTGTTATGGTCCGGTAACATTTTTTAGAACCATCAGTTAGCTATTAGTACTTTTTTGGTCCATAGAATTTCGAAAATTGTGTACAACATCAAAAAAGAAACCAACAAGTTAACAAATGGTCAGAATTCACTGACCGATTCCCTATCAACTTTAGGTCCAATTCCCCCATCTAGATCTAATTCCTATAGATCCCGAATCCAAAGCAATCTCAAAACTAGGAGAATGACAGAGATAGAACAACACCATCTTTAATTCTAGAAAAATAAATTAAAAAAAAATTTTTTTTTTCCTTTTAAGTCTCCATTCAATACACTTTCTCAATGGCATTGTATTTGTATTGAAGAGCCATTTACATTAAGCAATGCTGCTCATTCAATTTATGATGAACGTATTTTCCAAGAAATTAAAAAGACTTTTGCTGACAGTTATCATGATTTGGACAAACATAGAGATTTGGATCGTTTTCTTAGCGAACTTCCTCTTCAAATTCCAACAATTCCTGTCAATTCTTCTCCTCCTTTATTAAATGGTAATAATGGTGGTGGTGGTTGCGAACCAATTACTACTAAAACAGAAACGACGACAGAAATTGAGAATAATTCAAATGACAATAAATTGCAACGAGGGGAATTATCACCTTGAAAATTTTATTAATTAAAAAAATATATTTTAAAAAATAAATATATTTTTTTGTTTTTTTTTTGTTTCTCTATATATTCCATAATTTGTTCTATGATAATTATATATTATTATTATAAACTGGATATTTTTTAAATGAAAGTCTGATAAATATTCTTTTTTGGTTTTTTAATGAGTTGCTTAAACTTTTCAATTTTACCTTTTTAGTTTTCGAAAAAAACAGTAAAAAAGTACACTCGCATTACTATTGAATTTATGGTCCGGTCCTAGAGATTTCCCTAGAACCGCCAACCCTAATCATTATCCCATTGTTTTGGAAAAATAACCAAAGAACACTCGAACCCATTTTGCCATATGGAGAAGATGCCATATGGAGAGAGCCAATTTTGGAGAATACCTATTTCTAATCTTCAATCAAATATGGAAAAACATGAAGGGGAACATAAAGAAAATATCTTTAAGCTGATTCTTTCGTAATCTTCCGATAAGTAATATAAGATATGTATATTTAAATTCTAAGCTTTATTTAATGCCAAAAATATTTTAAAAAACAAAGTTTTATATTTGTTAAATTAAAAGTTATATAATTCGAATGCTGATATAAATGAAAAAAATTATAAAAGGCTTAAAGATGCAAAATACAGTTGGACCCCGCCAGCTTTTTAAAGATTAATGAGTGGAGCTTCTTAAACGATATCCTAAGCAATGTAAAATAATTATCAGATCAATTTATTCAGTCCCCATCAGTTTTAGGCATGGCTCCGTAAATTATTTTCTTGAGGATTTTGAAATACATGTAGCTGGACCCCACAAAACGCCCAAGCTCCAAACTAGCTCCCAAAGTTTAAGAAAGTCCAACTGTATTCATAAAAAACAAAATTTTTATTTATCTTTTTCGATGAATTTTTATATTTGGAATTATATATTTAAGCCTGAGTAGGCACAGCAGTCTCCGTTGGTTGTTGTACAGCAGCGGTTGGAGTCTCAGCATTCTCCACTTCCTTATTTTCTTCCTTCTTTTGTTCTTCTTCCTTTTTAATATCCTCAGGATTGAGCGCCAAAGTCTCACAAAGTTGTGTCCAATCTGGCCAATAACGCTCTTTGATTCGCTTAACAAATTCAACTAAATTTGGCGTATTTTGTTCCATAAAGGTTTTAATTTTATCGGAAGTCATTGGAGCATCAGTAAATTGAACTAAAAGACCAAAAGCTGTTGCATCCAACTAAATTATAGAAATTAAGGTTAAAAACGGATGGATGAATGAATCATTTCAATTGACCCAAAAGTATCCTTAAGAAAGTAGAAATAATTACGCTGATTTTGGTTTCATTCGAATCAGCTCGACAAGCTCTTTCGAATGAGCTATTATTTGTTTAATTGAACTTTTTGCTCAAGAATCGAGCTTGGTCCACCCTTTTATTTTTCAATTTTTGGGGGTCTGTATCTCGGTCCAATGTTAAGACCGGGGGTTGATTTTGGTGTCATTCGACACCGCTCGACGAGTTCTATAACCTAAGACTGACTGACCATTTTTTTAAAACCTTTGAGGAAGGAAAAGGGGGGGGGGGGGTACGAACGCAAGAATTACCAAAATCGTCGTTGGGACAGAGACCGGGTTGTGTATGACTCACGAGAATCATACGATATTACGAAGAATATCATCGCGATAACTGGTTAATAACGATAATTTTTGTTCAAGATTTCGTCACAGTCCGGTTTCTAATCCGCTGCATGTTAAATGGTGAGCATCGTTGAGGTAACTCCCTCACATTTCCAGCCGGATTTAAAAAAGTATCTTAGAAGTACCTATCATTAAGGGCATCTTATTGAAGTGGGTCAGTGAGGCAAATAACATAAATTAATTTTCTTTAACCGTGACTAATTTCTAGAGGATATTTTAATTATTAAGTGGATTCCCCTAATATTGAAAAACAAAAAAACACACAGTTGATGGAATATCCCCAAACATAAAAGACTTTTCCCCAAGAAGTGTAGACAGTGCTGTCAAATCCTTCTTTGCAATTTCTTCAATTTCCTCAGGTGAATGACGTCCATAACCTTGTGCATGTAATGCATTCTTTAACTACAAAAAAGTAAATTTTTAAGGTTTAAAAAATAATCCAAAACTCGTTTCTCCAATTGTTTGAGAAGAATTTTTTGGAAGACGAACTTTTGAAGGGCTTGCAAAGGCAAAATACCCTTATCTGTTGCTAACCATCCAAAACTTTTTGCTCGATCATATGTCAAACATCTAAAAATTTGAATTGTCTTTTGATCATTTTTAGGGTTTTAATATGGTGAGTGAAATAGGCGAAACGCCGTCTGAGGCAAAAAACCCAACCAGACTAAAAAACTTTTTCTCATACTTGGGGGGTTTTCGCCTTTTATCACTGACAGCAAATATAGGCAAAAAAAACATTTTTCAAATATTTTCCTTACTCTTTTTCGGCAAGCAATTCTGCCTGTAAATTATTATCTATCATTCATTAAATACAATAATCTATGCTGGAAATAAAGGCAAATTGAATAATGTTCTTTATAGGAAGGAAAGAACAAAGTACAATTAGAACATGTTTTTCATATGTTTATTGAGTGGAGATTTTAAAGATTTGAGGGGGAATTTTAATTGTAAGAAATCTCCTTTCAGATTCCTTTTGAAAAATGGGTCGTAAAATGAATAAGACAAATATTTTCTTTTTAAAAATACTACCTAAAGAGCGACTCCTCAATAAGAATAGTATATGCTCGAGCATCAGCCTTTTCTCGGTCACTCAAATTTTCGTCAATTGTTAATTTAAAATGACTTTTCAAATGGTCAATAATAAAATTGCTGTCCGCAAATTGCCTTCCATTAAGTTCTATAAATGGAAGTTGACCTTTTGATGATGCTTTTGTCATTTCGTTGTCGGTATTCTTAAATTAATAAAAAAATAAATTTCTATCTAATTTCTTAGAGCTTGGCAAAACGCGCAAATCACCCTGTGTTTTGCCAAGCTTCCTATTAAAAATTTTCCATCTCGCTTAATTTTCATTTTAATGGTTATTATTAAATTATTATTACAATTATCTATATTGTTTATAACTTATAAAAGTTGATCTAAAAAGTTCAATTAATAAAATACTGGGAAATATGAATGTATTTTGGAATTCTCAATAAAGCTTGGTAAACGACACAAATATCCGCATGTTTAGCCAAGCTCCTATTTAAAATCAACTTTACCTTGTGTTTTATCCCAGTAATACGCAACCAAGTTTCCAACTTTACACAAAACGGAGATGCATTAACAACAGAATGAGTTCGCGGATATTGAACCAAATTAACGACATCTTCAGTCCAATTACGCACCAATAATCCACGTGTTGGTTTTAGCATTTCGCCTTCAATGGCTTTTATGTACTGCATATTTTTTGAATTAATTTGTGTTAAAAAAAGTAAATGAAAGTTGGTGAAAGCGTTCTAGTTTATGAAGAAAAATGAAAAGTGGGGAAATGAATGAGTGGAATGTGTGTATAAATATTATTGACAATGTAATATAGAAAGGGATTAGCCTAAAGGAAGGGGGGGGGGGTAAATGGAGAGGAGAAAAAGGGATGAAAATATGTTCAATGTTGGTGTTATGATGGGGGGATATTTTATTATATTATTCTTTGTCCTTCCTATAATATTGAAAAAAAAGAGAAAGGAAGAAAAAAAAGATCAAGAGGGGAATGAAGAGAAAATGAAGACAAAGATTGCGCTGAATGAGCGGGGGGAACCTCTCTCCGTTGGTGGCGGCCATTGGGGGAAGTTTGGGGGGAAGGGAATGGTCAAAATAATTATTGAAGGAGAGAAAAAAGAAAATTTAATATTTATTTATTAGTGGCCATTATCAAACTTTGAATGGGCAAATATTTGAAAGATTATCGTGGGGCTATTTTTTAAATTTTAATAGATAATCAGATTATGACCCCGAAAAATTATTATATTTAAATTAAAGACCGGTGGGAATGCTCGATTGAAAATTTTATGAAAAAGAAAAATTGAAAATTTTTGCTATCAATTTTTAAAAATAAAAATATTGAAAAAATCGGAGCCGGATAAATCCTGGAAAAATAAACGACTAAACTCCGTCAGTTAAAAATGCCGTTCAAAGAAAAAAATCTGTTCCAACTGCGGGGAAGGGAATCCCAACAATGAGTTCATTCCAAAGTTGTTTATTTCAAATATTTCTTCCCCATAGTCGGAACAACCTTTCCCGCAGTCTTGGAAGGTATCTAGGTTGGATAAAGTTTTATCTGGACGGAGTTTTGTATGGACGGAGAGTTTAGCCGTGACACGATTTACATCAATTAAAATATTCAAAATATTTCTATTTAATTAAAAAAATGAAAATAGTCTGGCAATTTTTGTAAAAAATTAAGTTTAGATTTTTATCTCTTTATTTGTAATTTTAGTTTTAAAAATAAATTATTTAAATCAAAATATATTTTGCATATAAATACTTATATAAAACCCCCCAAATGAAAAAAATAAATTCCAAAATTTATGTGAATCATTAAAAGTATTTATTAGTTTGGGAAATTGTATTTAGAGTAAATTAGAGTTAAATTTAATTTTTGAAAGGTCTGGGGATCAAACAACAAAATATTAGAAGAGCACTTTAAACTAAAATTCGCAGAGATATTATATTTAACTTGATTGGAAATGCCTAATTCTTTTAATTTTTGGTTAATTAATGAACATTTCCTCCCATTTTGAGGAAGTGAGGAGTCAACCACGTTCAATAGTATAAGGGTTATTCGATTCGTATAGGTATGTGGGTTGAGGTTGGTGATAAAGACGGTTGGGGTGGTCGGACCTTACTTTATGTATACACCCTCGGGGTTAAAAAACTCGAATATTAGGAGACTAAAATGGGGATCGTCCAGGTCTGCACGCAATTGAAAAAAAGGATTCCGCAACTCGCAATCCGCAAATGTTGTAGCCCTGATATCATCGCTTATTGTTAGGTAGCCCTTCTCCATATAATGGTAAAAAAACGTATGCTGTGTACACATTAATTGGAGGTACACATTAATTGAGGCCCGACTATATTAAAAACATAAATATTTAATAAATTCTATATACTACAAACTAAAGTGGAAAAATATTATTTTTAATTTTCTTATCTTTTTTCTAGTCATAAATTATTTTATCTTTTTTTTACGGTGCCACACCGACAAAATGTCCAAAAACCAAAAATAATTTTTTTAGAGATAAATTTGTGGGTGCAAATATTTAAACTCGCCTACTATTTATTCTTTTTTTTGTGCATATGATAAAAAAATATTTTTAGGTTAACCAAGTTATTTACAAAAAGTTAAGAAGAATTTTTTGATTGCTTTTTTATATATTGACTTGTATCATGAGAAGAAGTAATGACAAAAATAAATATTTTTTTCTTTCCAAAAATATTTAATAGATAAATATGTATACATATAAAAAAATAGTAAATGAATGTTATAAATAAAAAATATATAGGCAAACCCCATTTTTAAATACCCCTAACTTTGCCAAAAAACAGCATGCTCATTGGCGTTGAAGAAATGGCATTTCAAAACGAGGGGTATCTAGAATTGGGGGTATTGTTGTTTAGATGGCTCCCCTTTCCCATTAATTAATCATATTTTCAACGTCTTTTAGCTACGATCTTTAAAAATTGTTTGGCTACTGGGTGAGGAGAATTGGATGGAATTGCGATTTCATAAATTGCGTGGTTTTTGACTTGCGGACTGCGGAAAATTTTTCCATTTGCGTTCAACCCTGACTGGGCGAGGAGAGATGCCTAAACTATATCTTCAATTTTAGATACCCTCGGTTTTAAAACACGATTTTTTCATCACCAAGAGGTGTATTTTAAAATCGGAATTTAGTTTATCTTTGAAGAAAAAATATAAAATAATGGACATTAAACTAATTTAATTTCAAAAAATGTCAAAGAATTTTAAAAGAATTTGGCATGAAAAATAATTATGATATTAATGTAATTTGTGTCAGATGGGAATTTGTTTTTTTTCTTTTTTTTTCCGCTACACATTATTTTCTTTTTAGCTTATCTAAATTTTAAGCGAGATATCCGTTACAAAAATTAGAAAAGTTAAAAAATTAAAGGAAGAGATCAAGAGATCGAAGCAAAAATTGGTTATGTTGAGATTTTTTTAAATCGTGGGGAGGCACAATATCGAGGTTTGGCCGCAAAATAAAATTTTATTAATTTTAAAAATATATTTTTTAAAATCATATTGGAAGGCAAAATTTAATGAGAAAATTTGAAAATGCATAAAAAAATTCAGTTCTTAAAAATGGAGGAGTATTAAAAAATTTTTTTAAAGATTAATATATTATTTAACAAAAAATGATGTCAATAAATAAATATAACCACATATATATTTTATATTTTTTAAAACTTTATTAGTCACCAGAAACTTGGTTAAAATAAACTAATGATTATTCAAGTTTTGGAAATTGTTTCTTTTTACAAAACTAATTTATATATATTTATTAATAAGAAAAAAAAAGAAATTTAAGAACGTAGCCAAAAACGATATAAATGACAAAAAACAGAAGTTAAAAAAAGTGGGCGAGAATAAATAAATTTTATTTATTTATGAATCATCTAGTTCCCCGCCCAAAAGATCACCCTCCTAAAAATCAACTGCCCTATATTTCCTGGTAATACCTGGCCCCCCCTTTTTCTGTTCCCTGACCATTTTGAGCTTTTTTGCTTGACATATAATTTACAATATATCATTCGAAAGAGCTGTTCGAGCTGAGTAGAATGATACTATGATCGGTTAGATTTGGCGATACTGAACAAAATTACTAAGCTAAATCCTCGATGGACCTGCTTTTTGTGATGTTGAAAGGGATTAAAACAAATGCTCATAACTATGTTGTTTAAGTCAGATTTTGATGAATTTAGTACCATTAATGATAAATAATTTGTCATAAAGAAAGGAAAAAAGGGGGCAGCCTTGGTATTACCCGTTTCCTCTAAGGAGGTGATCTTTTGGGATGATCCCAATCATCTACATCATATTACTCTACTTCTCTTTCTGTTATTTATTTCTCTTACTATTTATTTGTCAAAAATAGGAGGGGATATAATGTCAAAACAAAGAAATTTATGGAAAAAAATATTTTTAAAAAAAGGTTATTTAGTGGTTGGCACGAAAATCCAATTTAACTGAAAAAAGCGCAAAGGGGAGAGAATAAATGAAAAAAAATTTTTTTGGAAGAAAATGAAAGGCAAAAACAATTTAGCCGATTAGAAAAGACAAAGAAAATGGAAGGCAAAATTTAATGAGAAAATTTGGAAATGCATAGGAAAAATGTGGTAGGCCTTAAAGGAGTATTAAAATGATGAAAGGAAATTGGATAAAAAATTAAAGGGGGGGGGGGGGAGGGGGGGGGAGGAGGTGAAAGGAGAAAAAATAAAATGAGTCTGACAGATCAGCTAAATTTTAATGAATTTTTAATTTAAAATTTATGTATTTTATTTAATATATGGATGGAGTAAAAATAAAATTTTTGTGTAACAAATTAAAAAAATAAAAACTTCATTGTAAGACTGAGAAAATGGGATTGAGAGGGACTGAGAAAATCTTATAATTTAGATATCGCTTGGGTAGCGCCCCGATCCAGCTGACCAGATTTAAATAAGTAAATTGAATAGAAGATGAGGATCGACTGTATTTCAGAACAAATCCTCAACACTTTTGGTTTTCAAAAAACATAACCAAATTGGAGGTATTTAAATTAATCGCAGAATTGTGAGTAATTCCTTTAAAATTCTGAAACTTCTTCAAAAATGTACGACTCTTTTTGACGGTCTTTTACGTACGAGACTCCACGTAAATCGCATACAGAAATACAACGTAGATGATAGTTGGCACGAAGAATGAATTTTGAGAAATATCGAAACATTTCAAATGATTTATTGAAAGATTATTTTTCTTCCAAGAAGAATTCCTCAAAAAAACAGCAAAATCAGTCAATTGTCTTCCCAAGTAGGGTTGCCGTTTCCGATTCGAGCCGACGTTCGGTGCATTTTTTTGAGCTTGGTTTTTTTCGTTTCGGTTCGTTTTCGAGCTTTTCGAGCTGAAAAGCCCCGGTCCGCTCGTTCTTTCGAGTTTCGGTTCGAGCGAGCTGGCAAGCTTATTCCCAAGTTTTTTACTATAAAAGCTTAACTTTAAAAAATCTTTTCTTTAATTCTTTGCTCTATATCAACAAAACACTTTGCCAACTTTAATTATTTAATCAACGTTGTTTCGCAAAAAATGTTTTCTGGTCCTATGTTTGTTGGGAATTTGCTTCGTTTAACATTTTTGGTGTTTATTGTTTTTGGATTTGTGGAGGGGAATGAGGAACCGGTAAATTCTTTAAAATTTTCTTTGAAAAAAACCCTTTATTTTTTCTAGACTTGTTCAAAAACGCTTATGCCGGTATATGTTGTTTTGGGACTTTTGAATGTTTGCCTTATTGGTGGCGTTATCTTTCTCTCTTACAAATTATTCTTTTCTAAAGGAAATAAAGAAGGGAAGAAGGAAGAAGATAAAGGAGATAAAAAGAAAGAAGGGGAGGGAGATAAGAAAGAAGGGGAAGAACCTAAAAAGTAAAGGAATAAATAAATATTTGGAAGATGTGATTGGGATAAAATGTCTTTTTTGTGTTTAAAAAGTTTTCCTTTTTGTTTATCAGTTGTGTCGTTTTCGCTTTAAAGTTAGCATAAATTATTTAATTTGTAGACCCAAATATTTTGTAAATGGAGATGATTCGGTGATCTCGAGTAATTATTTTTTTGTATTCAATCTCTAAAAGTACAATCAAAAAACCAAATGTTGTTCGTTTGTTCATTCCATTAAGAGTTTTGTCTACCCTATTTTTCTAATAGAGCGGCATGCCATTATTTTTCAATCCCCTCTCGCTCGGTGTAGAGCTACGGTTACATAAAAATCGCGCGCGTCTTGCGACAGAAAAGATAATGTAAAAAGAGGAGACAAAATCGCGCGCGATTTTGTCTCTCATCATTTTGTATGCTATTTTCTGTCGCAAAACGCAAAGCGACTTTTATGTAACCACAGCATAAAGTCGCGACACAAATGTTATCAGGGCAAAAGTTGTGATACCAAATATGAATGGTTCCCCACTTCTTCTCCTTAGCCTTAAAGAACATAAAGAAAATTCGTCTTCTTTTACTTCCCCTAGAGGATTTTATTTTCGTCCACAAAACAAAAATTTCGCCCAAATCAGAGGCTCAATCTTTCATTCTATTAGAGTTTTGTTTATTTTACTTAGGTTTGCCATGATAAAGAAACAAACCCCCGATTTGGGGAATCGGAACGGTTTGGTCCCTAATTAACATAAACAGTTAAAATTAAGGAAGAAGTCCACAATCACTTTTAAATATTTTAACAATCACATATATAATTTATTTAATATAAAACAATATAAGCATCCAAAAATATAATAAAAATATTTTAAATGGAAGGAATTGTTCTTAAAAAACCAAAGGCTGAAATAAGCAATTTGTTAAAAAATTTAATTGTTTTTTGAATTTCTTTTTTTACATTCTAATAATAACAAATAATAATTATTGCGTGAATTAGGCCAGGAAAGTAGCCACAAAGTGTAAGTATTATGTTAGCGAGCAAATGAACTGAACAGCCTTTCTCAATCCAAACACCGATTGGCTAAAATAATAATAAGATTTCTCTAAGGTTAAAAATACAATCAATCCTCGTTTGTAGATACCCCCTTGGAGCTTAAAAAAGGGTATCTTATAAAGAGGTGTATATTAGAGTAAACCCCTTGGCAGCTCTTCTGCCTATTAACCACCAATTTTTAAATAGATGAGGTGTCTAATATTGGGTGTATCTTATATAGAAGGTTCTTATACTGAGTTTAAGTTAAATAGAGGGTATTGCTTAGACAGCTTCCCTTCCTGACGGCCAGCCAGGGGCCGGTTGGAACTCCAATTTCCGAAAATTTAGGCTGATTTCCGATTTTCGACTTTTGAGCCACTTCCGATTTTCGACACCTTCGTCATTTCTTCCCTTCCCGGTGGCCAACCAAATTTTATACATATAACGTAGCTTAAAAAGAGGGGCACCTAATATTGGGGGTATTCTAAAATTTAAAAAACTAACCGGAATAATTAAAGAACAACACAACTTTGGACAATCTGAGCAAGTCAACGGCATTTTTAAGAATTATGGTTGAATAATCTAAAGATTTTGAATATTTCCTTAAAAATAAAAATTGATGAAAAATTAAAATAAATAAAACGGAAATGGAGTAAATATATAATTTTATCGAAAAAAATCAATTTTCATGAAATAAAGGAGGGCGGCTGGAAATAAAAAGAAGAAAAATGTGTGTGTGTGTTGTGTGTAAATAAACAATATACCTACTGGTTTTTTTTGGGAGGAAATGAGAGAAGGAGGGAGGAGGGAGAGGGTTGTTTGTTTGTGTGACTCATTTGAAATATTTTGAATGATGGAACGAATAAATGATGAAGAAATAAATTGTTTATTAGAAATTTAAAAAAAGGTGTGCCGAAACGGGATTTAAAGAATTGAAGGCGAAAAGAGACCGACAAAAATTCTCGAACGTGGTAAAAGCGAATAACTAATGCTTATTCAGGAAAAATTCCTGAATGTATGTTTATTCAGAAATGTTGAAAAAGAGGGAGGTTGGAAGAAAGGGCGGTTGAAAAGAGGGCGGTGGTTTGTCCGTCTTCCTCAGAATTTCGTTTTTTTCGACTTTTCCTCATTGTTTTCTCCCATTTGTTAAGAATCGTTTTTCGTCCCCCCTAATTTACCTGTTTTAAATTTAAAAAATAAAATTTTGATGGAACGATTAAAATGATAAGGGAGAGTTTTTAAGCTCTCAAAATTTTAAAATTCTAAAAGCAAATTAATTAAAAAATATAAAATTAATTTTTTCTGTTGGTGTCAACACAAAACCGTTAGAAAATAAAAATAATGACACAAAAAAATAAAAAACAAAAAAATACATTTCCAAGAAGAAAATGTTCCCTCAAACAATTAGCCTTTTTTAAACCAAGCATGACAATGTGAGGGACATAAATATTTTTCAAAGTCACATTTCCATGTATATTATATCTCCATTTAAGCATATCTGTTGGCTTCTTTTACTAAAAAAATTTTTTTTTGTCTTTGCCATTTTTTATTGGATTTCCTTGGAAACAAGTAATTTATAGCTTTAAATAACCATTTTATTATTTTTACGTTTATTCTCTAAAATTCAAAAATAATTCAAAAAAATAATTTTAAAATGCCCTGTACGTGTTCGGATATTTTTAAAATTCTTTGTGCGGTTATATTTCCAGTAAGTTTTTTAAAGGAGATTCTCCAAAAATATTTTAAATTTAAGCCACTAGGTGTTTTAGTGGAGAAAGGATGTTCAATTCATCTGTTGATAAATATGTTTGTTAATTTTTTAATAAATAGTCAAGCCCCTCTCTATAAGATACCCCCAATACTGGGAGTATCTTAAAGCGGTGTATCTTATATTGGATAAACCTCTATTTAAGAGACGTTTTTTTTAATTTGGTTGGTTATTGGAGGGGTGTGGGGAGCTACTCAAAAAATTTCCTCTATTCAAGATACACCTCATTATAAGAGACGATTTTTAATAAGGAGTTGAATCTTGTTAGAACGCCTCCTCGTTAGCAACTCTCTCTCTTTAGTACGTCTACAAAATCCCAAGGAATCTGTTTAGGGAGATTTGACCTTCGATATCACCAGAAGTTGTCGGAATGACAAAGTTAGGGGAAATCGGAAATCAGCTTCAATTTCCGGAAATCGGAATGACCTCTGAATAGCAGTCTCTCTCCATATGTCTCAACAATTCAGTCCAAAGTCCTCTCGAGATTAGACTGTATCTAAAAATGAAGATTGCCTAAATTATAATTAATTTTCAATTTAATTTTAAGCCTTTTAACAATATGTGGTTATATTCCTGGAATTATACATGCACTCTACGTTATTTTTAAATATTAAAGTGAATTTATATATGTTTATTTTGTACATGAATGAGAAAAAGAATTTTTGAATTAAAACCCGATAATCTTTTATCAAATTGATCTCATTAAAAATTAAAATATTTTATCATAAAAATAAATATATTTCTATTTAAAAACTGGAATTGATAAAATAAATAAATAAACAGGTTAACAGTGTTTAAGCTAAAAATCATTTTGTCCAATTTATAATTATTTTTGGTTAAATAATAAAATATTCTAGGGTAATTCTCCCTTATACATACACTGCGACGCAAAATTATACGTCCACCTCATTTTTTGAAATTTTTTCATTTGTATTGGTCAGAATTTTCTGAAAATTTAAATACACCCCTTTTAGTGAATAACTAACAAGATGAGTATGGATTTTAGGCAAAATTTTTATTTAAAAAATTTTTAGACCAAAATTTGTGTTTTCGGCCTACGCAAAATTATACGTCCACATTCCGAAAAAGTTATTTCCAACAATAGGAAAAATCTACAAAAATTCCAGTAAGCTCATATATTGATATAATAAAAAATAAAAAGAAAGTAGGTCAATATCTTTACCCTAAGCCGAGATACTGATACCTCGGAAATCAACGTAAAATATGGTTTTTCAACTTTAAAAAATATTTTCGACCACTTATAGATTACTGTAAATTTATATTTTGGGCTCATTAGAAAGCCCTTGAAATTTGCTACAAGACAGCATCAATCTTATTCTCCAGAAAAAATTGTAAAGAGAGATACAGGCATTTAAACTTCTGATCCAGAAAAAACGCCTAAATACCCCATAAAATTCCCCTTAATGTCGCTTCCGAAGTTTAAATGCCTGTATCTCCCTTTAAAATTTTTTCTGAAAAATAATTTTATTAATGTCTTGTAGCAAATTTTAAGGGCTTTCGAATGAGCCCAAAATCAAAATTTATAGTAATCGATAAGGGGTCGAAAAATTTTTTGAAAGAGCCTTACCTCCGTTTTACGTTGATTTTCGGGGTCTCAGTATCTCGGTTTAGGGTAACGATATGGACCTACTCTCTTTTTCATTTTTTATGCTATCAATATATGAGCTTACTGGAATTTTTGTAGATTTTTCCTATTGTTGGAAATAACTTTTTTGGAAAGTGGACGTATAATTTTGCGTAGGCCGAAAACACAGATTTTGGTATAAAAATTTTTAAGATAAAAATTTTGCCAAAAATCCTTAGACATCTTGTTAGTTATTCAGTAAATGATGTGTATTTAAATTTTCAGAAAATTCTGATCAAACAAATGAAAAAATTCCGAAAAAAGGGGGTGGACGTATAATTTTGCGTCGCAGTGTATGTACATATGAGAGATGTGTAAGAGAATTTTAATAACAATTTTATTGCTGTTGATTTATTGTTGATCTAAAATATACTGCAGTCAATTCGATTGTGAATCCCATCTAAAATAAAGTTGGCGGATCCGGATCCGAAAAAAGAACGGATAGCCGAAAATTTCGGATCCGTCAGGATTTACCAGGATCCGCCAGCCTTACTCTATAAGATACTTCCCCCTAAATATTCCTCTAATTAGGAGACGCTCATTTATAAAGGTTGGTTACCCACCGGCAGATATGTTCAAAATGCCTACAGATATCCGTATGTATCCGCCGTAAATACCCGGATACGGATACCAAAATCCATATCCATTACCAAGTCTGATTTAATCTAAATCTTTAAGAAAATGTATTTTAATTCTCCAATTAAATGTCATTCCAGTTTGGCAGCATCTATAGCAATTTTCTGTTCTGTTGGAGTTATTTTTAGTTGTGGATTTGTGGGGATAATGTTAATTAATGAATTAAATATCCTTTATGAGGAAATTGTTGCTGATTTGGAAATATCTTCGGTTCATAAAAATTTTTCAAAAAAAATTTTTATTAAAAAAAGGTGACAAATAAGGAAGCTTGGAATAATATTTTGAATTTACAAAATAAATATTCTAAAAATAAAAATATTTTGGAGTCTAAAAGGCGTTCTCCTCGTGATCTTTATTTAGCTGATGAAGTTGATAAATGCAGTTAAATTTATTTTTAAATTTAAATTTAAAAATTAAATTAAATGTAGATTGTCAGTCAAGAAGTGAATTGTGTCCTCGTGGACTTCCTGGGGCTCCTGGGGCAAGAGGAGAACAAGGAGGTTTCAAGGAACCCATTTTTAACTTTATATATTTAAAAGAGCCGGGAGAGGCAGGCGTACCTGGATTACCAGGGGCTGCTGGTGTTAATTCACTTTTGGATGGAAGGGAAGCTGGTTGTATTCGTTGCCCGACTGGTCCACCCGGTAACTTTCATTATAGCTATAATTCTTCATTAAATTACGAATTCAGGCCCAGTCGGCCCGCCAGGTCCTGCTGGAAAGGCTGGCGTCCCTGGACAGCCAGGAGTTAATGGACATCCTGGAAGAGACGGCCATCCTGGTATTCAAGGGCCTCATGGTGATTTAGGCCCTATTGGGGAGAGAGGAAAGGAAGGTGAGCCGGGACAACCCGGCAGAGACGGATTTATTTCGAAGGGAGAGCCAGGTCCAAAAGGAGAGACTGGGAAGGCTGGTCTGCCTGGAAGACCAGGTAAAAACTCATTTTCTAAAAATAAATTTAACAAATTTAGGAGAAAAAGGGCAAAATGGACTTCCTGGTTTGGCAGGACCACCCGGCCCTGTTGGCAATGCTGGGTTACCTGGAACACCTGGAGTGCCCGGATTGCCTGGAGAGGTTGCTAACAAATAGATTTACTATATATTTATTTAAATCATAGAGAGGGGCAAATGGAATACATGGAGAAGATGCAAAGTATTGTTCTTGTCCGACAACCGGCTAAACAAAATAAAAAAATTTTAGAACTTTATTTTTTGCATTTTCTTATTTTTGATAAAATTTTACTTGTCAAAATTCGTATATTTTAAAATAAATGAAGACTTGACTTTTTTAGTAATCGAACCGAAAATTTCCGGTTATCCAGTCTTTTCCGGATTCGGACAATTGACCTAAACGACAAATAGCATAAACAGGTGAATAGGACAATTGATCATCCCGTTAAAAAATACAACTGGCCAGAAAGACAATTGATTTACTCAGTCGGCCGCCGTGTTGACAAATGTTTTTTTCAGTTTTGAATAAAAATGAAAAAAATTTTTAAGCTAAATTTTAATTTTAGGGAAGTTTTTATACAGAAAAACAATGGAATTTGACGATTTTGGAGATTTATTTGGAGATGAGATGCTCGAAATGGAAGAAAAAGACGCTGAGAAAGATGAAGTTGAACAAGGTTATTTTTATTTTCTTCAATTAAGATTCATTTTTAAAGAAAAAAGTACCCAAAAAGCAAAAGATTTGGAAAATGTTTGGGAAAAGACAGAAGAAGACGAAACAAAAAATTTAAAAAGAAAAATTAGAAGGCCCCAACCAAAATTATCAGAAAAAGAATTGACTTCTGAAAAAGGAATTGAAGCGTTAAAAGCTTCTTTTAATAATTTTAATTTTCCAAAAGAATATGATCCTGTAAGAGAAAATGTCGCTGTTCTAGTTTACGGGTCCAATGAACTTTTTTCGGGACCTACGCCCACTTGGTCTGGGACCATTTCCTGAAATTTTTAGAATGTTTTGGAACCATACCCCAACTTTGCAAAACCAAGAAAAATCCCATTTTCTTTTCATTGGACTCATAAAAATTCATTGGACGCTAAACTAGACCAGCGCCGAGAAAATTAAATTAAAAAAAATTTTTTTTGTATTTTTTAGTATCAAAAATTGGATATACTTTTAAATAAAATGGAATGTTGGGCACACAATCTCTTCCCTAAAATGAATTTTGATGATTGTTTGGATAAAATTGAAAAGCTGGGAAGGAAACGTTTAGTACAGGTTTTTTAGGGGAATTTTTTGATTAGAAGTTATTTTTAAAGGCAACAATGAAAAGACTTCGTCCTGGATTTTCTCAAGAGGAGGATGATGAAATAGTTGAGGAGGAAAATGTTGAAAAGGATGAGGTTTATTTCTTAATTTTTAAGATTCTTAAAGGAAAATTTTTGTAAAATATTTTGGGAATTTTGGACATTTTATGGACCCTCTCTTTTTATTCGGTATTTTCCCTTGTGTGGTTCGAGAAGTAATTGTAATTGTGGAGGCCGAAAAGCTATCCTCGTGAAATAATTTTCTGAAATTAACTCTTGAATTTAATTCTTTGTTTTCGTTTACGTAGCTTTTCATAAACGTCGAAGCTCAGGAATCTTAACTATATAACTCTAGGAGCTTCGACTTCCTGAAGATGAACCTTAATAATTGTGTGGGCCGAAAACACCTATGATTTTCTAAAAATTAATTCTTTAATCGATCTAGTTGCCAAAAGTAAAACAAAAAAACACGTAATATAAGGGGATCACTAAATTTCAAAATTAAAAATATTTTCTAATTAAATTTCAGAATAATCCAATAATCAATTCAAAACAAACTCATAAAAAGGGCCAAAAGATTAGCAAAAAATTGGTTGAATCTAGCGACGAAGACAACGATGATTTGGATAAATACTTGGATTCTTTAAAAACTCAACAAAGCAATCAACAAAAAGATGAGGAAATGAGAGAAAAAGATTCTGACGAAAATTCTGAAATTATGCAAACAAAAAAGGAGGTAAAGAGAAGGAAAATTATAGATGAAGACGAATAAAAAATTTATTTAAAATAATTTATTTATTAACACAAATTTGTAAATATTTTTTGAAAATATCAACTTTAACCAAACAAAAGTTTAAAAATAATTGCAATAATATTTAGGAAGATAAGTGGAACTGAAAATTAAAAAAATTTTTTCTAAATTAAAAAAATATGTTAATGGTAATTTTGAATTTAATTTCTCTCCCCTTTTTTCTTCCTCCGTCAGTTTCAAAGTAGATATCCGGTCCGAAACTTATTAAAGTATTTAAAATGTTCGGTGACATTTTCTATACTTTAAAGTCATTGACGGACCCGAATCTAAAATTTCTGAATACCTGGACTTTCTTGGATCCCGAACTATTACGCTTTCAGTGCTAGGTATTGGGATTTGTTGCTCCGAACTTTTGAAATCTTGGCTCCGCCGTAGCCGACTCAGGAGCACTGGACGCTTTCCCCCCATTTCTTACATTTTTAATTTCAAATTATACCAATTCTTTTTTGACTTATTAAAAATAATGTGAGTTTGGAGAAAAGGAGGAGAGGAATAAAATTCAAAATAACCAAATATCAATTACATCTAAGCACTGTTTGAACTGCCAACACAAGATTAACCAATCTTAAAACAATCGAATTTTCACTGTCTTCGTGAAAGCTGTGTTGTCTATTTTTTAAATACTAAAAATTATTTTAAAATAAATTTAAAATAAAAGAAAATAAACTTTGTTTAAAACTCTTTCTTTATTGATAATCGCAAATCCATTCACAACAAGTAAAGAAAATTCGAGAATTTGATAAAGTGAAAGCATCCTTGCAGCTTAATTGAAATTTGAGAGTTGAGCTGATCTGTCTAGAAAAATGAAAAATTTTAAAAAATTTAATCAGAATCAAAGTAAAAAGATATTAACGTGGCACTGCTATCAAAGGGTACAGCCCAAAACGGCACGCGGCCATAACATCGCAAAGCCATAACTTGGTTGAAATATCTAGCTCTTATCAATTTTGATACTAATCTCCCTAGCTAGAAGAGTGGACTCGTTTAATACTAAATTTGGTAAGATTAGGAAATCTTGAAGCAAGTTAAGGCTTTGCGCCGTTATGGCTCGCGCCGTTTTGGGCGAGTCCCCAATCAAACTGAGACAAATAGTCAGAAAACCATTTAGAAAGAGGACAATTGGGCAACGAGTCATCAGGACTTATTCATGGAGAAGAAAGAGACGTGTCCCCTTAACTCATCTATTCCTTAACTCATCTACACGTCCAAAAAGACTCAACTCATCTAAACGGCTTAAATTCCTTAACTCATCTACACGGCCAAAAAGACTCAACTCATCTACTCCTTAACTCATCTATTCCTTAACTCATCTACACGGCCAAAAAGACTCAACTCATCTACTCCTTAACTCATCTATTCCTTAACTCATCTACACGGCCAAAAAAGCGCAACTCATCTAATCCTTAAAATATCGGGTCAGTTGAGTCCATGGCCGGTTCCATGGCCGTCGGGTCAGTTGAGTCCATGGCCGTCGTTTTCGAGTTTTTTGTAATTAGAAAAAAAATTATCTAAAAAATATTTATCTAAATTAGAAAAAAAATTATCTAAACAGGTTTTTTAGGCTCCGAGATTATCAACTTCTCCGAGTTTATCAACATTCCCGTAGTAAGGACTCGATATTTTAAGGATTAGATGAGTTGCGCTTTTTTGGCCGTGTAGATGAGTTAAGGAATAGATGAGTTAAGGATTAGATGAGTTGCGCTTTTTTGGCCGTGTAGATGAGTTAAGGAATAGATGAGTTAAGGATTAGATGAGTTGCGCTTTTTTGGCCGTGTAGATGAGTTAAGGAATAGATGAGTTAAGGAGTAGATGAAATGTATAGGAGCCGAAAGAGAAAGAGGACATCAGGACTTATTCAAAAATCTAACTAGAAAAAAATATTTTGGGTTTTTCCGCCAACCAAATTTATGATGGAGGTATTTAAGAATCAAACTTGATTATTTACAATTTATTTATATAAATACATATATATACACAACACACAAAAAGGGGATTTTGTACAATAGGTGTATTAATTTTATTTTTTATCACAAGTTTCATCCATTCTTTTGATTCTGACCAAAATCGACCTTCGCTCCTCTGAAGAATTTTGGTTTACATTTCTCGACGTTGACGCTGCTGATGCAAGTTCCACAGATTCCTCATATATACAGCGAAGGTTTACAACATCCTGGCCTACAATATCTTCCTCGTTTTCCTCATTCCTTCTCCCAACTCCTCTAATATTTCCGCCCCCTTCCACCCGTCCGATATGGATTCCAAAATGTTGTTGCAGAATTGTAGCAGCCAAATTCTATGAAAAAATAAAATTTTTACTTATATAAAATAAGTTTCAACTTACAGAAGCAGGATCAACTTCATTTAAGGTTGAGTTGTTGAACGCAATTTTAGCAATTTGCTCTACCAAGCCAACGCGTCGGAACAATGCAATAGTGTATAAACGATTTCGGGATCTGTCTTGGAGTGAATGCTGCATTGTGTTCTTAAACAAAAAAGGATGTTTTTTAAGGTAAATAATCGAAAAAACTCACCAAAGTGCGCTCAAGCAGTGCCGCGTCCAAATTTTCTTCAAGCAGCTGCACTAGAATTTGTGCAAGACCTCCACTCATCAAATATTCATAAAGAGACGGCGGCGCTCCCATCATCGCATTCACAACAACCCAATAGGCTTCCTTTAATTTAAAGGATTATTTCACTTAAAAAGACTTGAAACCAACTTTTCGCTTTCTTGGACTTAGATCGTAGGCAAGTTGAAAAATGCTTTGTGCCATTCCATCGACTGAGAAAAGGCGAGTGACATGTTCTGAAGTGCCGGCAGCGATGTTGCTGAGGATCCAAAGGCATTCTCTCGAAATTTGATGGACGTTGGAGTTGACTAGATCACTCTTAAAGAAAATAATTTAATCAAAAAATCATTTTTGAAAATATTTTACCAAATCTTCCAGGACGCCAAGGTCAAGAATTGCAGTGGTTTGCTCATCTGTTCCGGTGATGATGTTTCCAACAGTGCGAAGAGCACCAGTGAGCGCACGAAGAGAATCCGACTTGAGTAGATTGACAATACTTGCAGCTAGGCCTGGTTGAGCAAACAAAAGGTCGATCTACAAAAGAAAAGGCAATTTTAGAGGAATTAATCGTTTTAGAAGTTAGTTTTCAAAAAGAGAATTCACTAAGCTCTTTCTCCTTCAATTGTTGCGTGGTCGATGAGATATGCAATACACCAAACAGCATCACAGAGAATTTCGCCTGTATCGTAGAGGGATAGAGTCACATGAAGTGAAGAGAGAAGTCGGCCGACACTCTGAAAAGGAATGAAAAAGGGCTTGTTTTTTAACCAAAAACAATCAAACTCACATCAAGCTCAATGTCATTCATTCCACCACGAAGCAAATTAGCCAAGCACCAAATAACAATTTTGCGAGGATCGTGAGCCTGATAGTCGGGCATTTCCAGCATTACAATTAATAAGGCCAAAAGTCCTGAAGCTCGCACTTGTTGTCGACACGAGGCACAGTCTGCTGCCAAATTTCCTAGTGCCCAAATAGCTTGATCCCGGATTTCTCCCACTGTCGTTGACGCAACGTGAACAAGCGCATCAATGCCACCACTGGCAATGATCCTATGCGTTTCTTGACGAGAGCCACAAGCCAAATTTGTCAGAGCCCAAGAAGCGTTCAACTGAAGTTCGTTTGAAGGACGACGGAGGCAGTTAATAAGCTCAAGGATCTGAAAAGTTGGAAGGATTAGAACTCGTTAATGCTTTATCGCAAACTCACAATTGTTTCAACCAACTCTTCAGGAGGCTCCTGGCACGCTGCGAGTTTTTTTCTGAAGTAGAGAGAAGCAGCAACCTAAACAAAATGAAAGGAATGAAACAAAAAGGCGCCAAAGTACCTGTGATTCCTTAGACCGAGTTGAAAGTAGAAGATCGAGAAAAGTGGCGCATTCCTTTGCACAAAAGAGTGGAGTCTTCTTCAGCATTGACATCTCTTCGTGTGAAAACCAGAAACGCCGGTTATCCGCTGAATATTTGTGCTATGAGACGATAGTATGCGAAAACAGTAACATTCTAGTAGGACTTTTATAGTAAAAAGTAGGGTTGGACACAACCTGTTATTAACCGGTACCCACGGTTTTCGGTTTTGAGTTTTGGTCTAATACCGGTTTTATTTTGGGGGATTTTTTTAATAAAATCACTCATTTTCAGAAATTTTCGGTTTTTAAGATTTTATTGTAAAAACGGTTACTTTTTGGCAAAAATATCAAAAATTCCGGTTTTAAAACCGGTCATGTCCAACCCTTTTAAAAAGTATCAATTGGGAAAATGAGAATATACATAGTACAGAATACTATAAGTATAGTTTCGAAACAATCGAATTCGAATAAGAAAAGGACTGCTCTTAAATAGGGTTAGGGTTTTCAAGTTGGGCCGACGTTCTTAGTCATCTTTTTCGGGCCAAAATTTAATGCGATCGGGCCCATGACCCTACTCTTAAAGCCTTGATAGAGAACAAAAAAACAACGTGACAGATTCGGAAGTTTGACCAAATGAAATAAAATTATAAATCGAGTTAGTTAAACTTGTAAAGAAAACAATAACCAACAAAATATTTATTTTAGTACAATATTAAATTTAATAAATATACATACAACATATTTACATGTTTAATTTAATACAAATAAAAAATAATTAAATTATACTCGACTTTTAAGAATTTTAACTAGTTTATCTACATCTTTTCTTGCTGCATACATTGCAACTTCAACATCCCAAAGCATTTTAAGAATACAAGCATCATCGACTTCGTTTATACGCTAAAATAAGTTGAATAAATTATCAAACTTCTGGTAAAATTTTAAAATTCCTCACCACATCATCACTCAAACGCGGAGAGAAACGAAAGAAGGGGACGCCTAAAGCAGCACAAAAAGCACTACAATGCATAACAGGTCGACGGTTTGATTCGGTAATCTTTTAAAGATTCTTAGAAAATTTTTATTTTAAAACAAAAATTACTTGCTCCACAAGACCCTGTGCCATATTCCGCATAAATTCGGTATTCCTCGAAACTCGCTGAAGAAGTCTCCAAATAAAAGATCTATGAATTGTTAAACTCTTCGAGGGAGGAGTTCCTGTGCCAATTGATATAACACAATGTGGATTAGGCAATTTAAAATAAGGTCGGAGTTTTACAAATTCTGTAAGCAATTCCATTGTTGGATTATTACAAATAACGCCTCCATCGACGTAAATGTCATCAAACGGTGGAAAGTATGTTGGAGCGGCGCTAAAAATTTAAACAAATTAAAGTCAATTATAGTTGAAGCTTATTACTAGATACCACGGATTAGAGCTCGCCGGAAGTACCGGTTCCGGTCCTGAACCAAAAAATTGGTTCCGGTTCCGGCCAAATTTGGGGTTCCGGCAAAGCAATATCACGGATGGGCTGTCTTTCTGCTTCCTCAGAATTTCGCTTTGACCCTTCCGCGTTCCGCTTTTTAGAATGCGGAAGGGACCCTGTTAGATACCCCCTACTTAAGATGCCCCATTATAAGATATCACGGGGGTGTACCTTTTAATGAGGTTTGACTGCAATTTACCTTCCAAAAAAGTCTATTAAATCACCTTGAACAACGAGCTGCTTTCCATATAGTAGTCACATTTCTGTCAACATATCCCATCTATTAATTGTTTGAAAATTATTTAAGAAATTGTTAAAATATTAATTACCTCTTCCATCTTGTCCTCCCCTTTTGTAAGTTCCTCTGGGAGTTGATAGCTGCGAAAGAGAACCAATGAAGGAGGTGCAATGTTCATTTTAGCAGAGGTTAGTAATAATTTTGGCTTTTCAATTGAAGAAATAAAATCTGTGGACAATGTCTGAATTAATATTCGTTCCAACACTGCAGGATTATATGGGCGAGATCCTCTAAAGACAATATTCTTTAATTGTAAATAAAGCTTTTGACAATCCGTTAATGATTTTCCTGAAAATTGAGACTATTTTAGAATTAATTAAGAATAGGGTTGCCGGCCCGGTTCGATAGATCGAACCGGGCATCGAATTATGGCCCGAAAAAGCTCGATAAAAATGTGGCCCGATAAAAATGACTCGAACGTCGGTCCGGTTCGAAAACGGCAACCCTATTTCAGAAGGATGACCTTTAGCAAGTGCACAAGCGAGAATTGCCCCAGTACTGGTCCCTAAAATTTATATTATTTAAATTTTTATTGACCTAAAATGTCACAAATTTACATACCAGCAACCCAGTCGATTAAAGGCCATAAATCCTTGCCCAAATTTCTCTCGATAATCAAAAGCACCTAAATTTTAAAAAATAATTGGCTTTATAAGGTTAAAAACCCTTATTAGCACAAGTCCTTTTATTCCACCCCCATCAAGTGAGAGAAGAATTGGAGGCTTGGTTCTTTCAGAATTATTTTGCAACTTTTCTTCTTCATTCTCCCCTTCATCATCAGAGTCTTCTTTATCCTTTTTACAATGAATTTCGATAAAAAGTTGAATATATTTGCGTATTCTTGAAGAATAACTGCCTGCTAATTGTAACGGTTGATCTCCATTATTGTTCCGTCCAGTCAACATTTGCTCATTTGCGAAAAGGAGAAGGACTGCTTGTACTGTTGCAAGGTTTGTCTTAATTTGAAAAATGTTAAGACTGGTCCACATTAAGTGAGAAGAAATTTTAGACACCGGGCAGGCACCCAGGGGGGTCTTCTATGTGACCCCCCCCCCCCCCGAACATTTGACCTCCAGTCTAATAAAACCGAAAAACTAACTCTAACAGCAAGATGTAGGGGATTTTCTCCATTAGTTGAATCTATTACAGCATTTGCATTGACACCTTTAATATAGCAATTAACAATTGAGCGTAGAGATGAGCGTTTTATAGCCAACATTAATTGTTCTTCCATTGAAAGATTTTTCTCTTCAAATTTTGTAAGCCTAGGAATTGAATGGCCATTCTTATCTTCACAACAATTTATGGAACAACAACTGCCTGAACAGCAACAAAAGACCATTGAAGTTGCAATCACTTAAACGTGATATCGGGCAACAAATTTGGATTTCTAAATTATAAAAGAAAAATTGGCGTTGTGTTTAAATCAGAGAGAAATTTTAAAAAACAAAAATTAACCTTCAAAAGATAAACAGTTAACGTCTTATCGATAAGACGCAGTCGCAGTGTTAAGCTTTTATACCATTACTATTTATGCTTTTTTGGTTGCGGCACGCGCCTCGTGGGGACAGTAGCCGTAAGTCCCAAAATTAGTAGGGCGGCTATTCGTACATTGAAATATCACGATATTTTTAAGAAATAAAAAAATAGAAGAATAAATGTCCTTAGGAAACGCAATAAAAATGACAAGGACTAGAAGTTACGAATGATGAAACTTAATTTAAAACGGTTAGAACTTAACCTGCAAAATGGGAAATGATCTTCCTGACTTTAGCGAAAAAATGAAAAAAATTTCGATAATCAATGGAATTTGAAATGAAGTTAAAACATGCGAGTTTGGCGTTATGTTTATTAGTTTTTCTTTCTCACATTTACATTATCTCTAATTAGTCTCAAATCTAACCGCGAAACTGTTACGTCCGAAGGTTTAGCCGAGAGACTGGTGTCGACGTGCACAATAATAACAGTTTATCCAAGAGAGAAATAACAATGTGTAGGCGAATGGATTGAGGTGGAACAGACGAAGGAGATCAGGGACTAGCTGGGCTAGTATGATCCAATTAGACTGACGCTTACAGTGGCTTTTATAGTAGTGTCACCACTACCCAACACCTTCCCCTTTGAAAAGGTTGAGGTTGATTGTTTAGGCATTACAATTTTAATTTCACAATTTTCAATGCCTCCTCTTTTGACTAGAGGTTTTAATAACCATTTTCAATATAGCTTAAAGCTATCAATACAATCAACAATTTAGCCACAGCGTCTCAGTCTCTACTAATACTCACAACAATAAAAACATGTGGGATGACAATTTTGGGGGCAAAACAAAATTTAAATTACATTACAAGAATTTACAAAATATCACAGTTTGTCATCTTAATCCACAGTTTTTGTTTTTCTTCTTGACTTCTGGTCGTCGACTTCGACAGCGCACACAAAATGTCCAACAGGGCAATCGCACGTCCTTGTTTGATGTTCCTCTTGTTGGTCGCTGTTCCAGAAGTATGTCACGTACACTTTCCATAGTGTTTCGTGACAATTGAATTCTTTTCATTGGAATTTTGAAATTGCAATTTTTGGTCTTACATTCTCTGAACGCCAAATAATTTTCCTTTCTACAATTTTGCAATTTCGAATAATTCTTTTTCTTGGAATTTTTTGGACTTACATGCATATGAACGCCAACAATTTTTTATCCTTTATTTTTCAATTTCCGAATGCTACTATTTTTCAATACTATTTTTTCTTCAATAATTTCCTACAATAGTATTTTTTCAATTTTTTCAATGTAGCTAATTTCTCTTCAATTCGGAAATTTGTCGGCTTTCTGTTTTTTTGTTGTGCTTCAGGACTAATAATTTAAGCATTTTAGCTTTCAATTTAAGGAATTTCACCTTTCAATTCATAGGTCCAGCACGCACTAACAATTTAATTTTCAATACCGACAATTTACGACGTCTGTCCACTCACAATTCAATAATCCTTTTCAATAATTGCTTCAAGCAATTTTTTTCCACTTCGCCTACTCTCTTTCATCTCGCCTCCACTGTATCTGTTGTCGCTCGTTGACGCTCCCGTAGACGAACTTGACTGTTGACGAATTCCATAGTCGACCGCGCCACTGTTACGTCCGAAGGTTTAGCCGAGAGACTGGTGTCGACGTGCACAATAATAACAGTTTATCCAAGAGAGAAATAACAATGTGTAGGCGAAGGGATTGAGGTGGAACAGACGAAGGAGATCAGGGACTAGCTGGGCTAGTATGATCCAATTAGACTGACGCTTACAGTGGCTTTTATAGTAGTGTCACCACTACCCAACAGAAACACATAATTTTTGGTTCATTTTTTTGACATAAGAATGGTTGAAAAAATGAAAGGTGGCGAATCAAAAACTTTGAAAACCCTTTCTTTGAATTTATATGTGTAGAAATGAGAGGAATATTTAAGCAGTTTAGTTAACTTTTAGAATTTCAACATTCCATCTCATTTCTTGTTGAATCTCGATTTTACTGCATATGCTTTAAATATTTTTGCAGCGTATAACTTAAATAGTCGTGTTGCCTATGTCGATGAACTAAGTTGAATAAGGGGTAAATGGTGTAGGCCCGACAATCATGAACTGAAATTCGGGGTCAAAATGGTCAAAAACCGGAGGGGGTCAAGCACCTTTTTAGAGTTAAAATTTAAATGTGCAAATAATAGCTCATTTAGAAGAGCTCGTCAAGCTGAGCTGAAAGTCAAAATCAACACGATCCAATTTGGTTGGGGAAAGTTATGAAAAAAACTAACCAAGCAAACTTATGGGAGTCGTTGAGGCGCTTGTCGGAACGCACCTCTCGAAAGCCAACACTCACTGTGTTCTGCACTAGTAATATAAACGTTTTCTTATTTTTGCGGTCGTTGAAACGCATGGCCCTGGCTTCCTCGCAGCGGCAAAAACCTCCGCGGAGCGGATACGTAAGGAGCTAAAACAAATTATCATAACTTTCTCCAAACGTGTTAGATCGAGTTGATTTTCGTGTCAATCGACTCAGCTAGACGAGCTCTTTCGAATGAGCTATAAGTTGCATATTCGAATTTTTTAACCAAAAATATGCTGTCCCCCTCCTATGCTTTCTCAATTTTTGGAGACTTGTATCTCGGTCCATGGTTGTCGAACAGATACCATTCACGCCTCATTCGACTCGGTTCGTAGAGCTGGGTCGAATAACGCGATATTAGTGAATAGAGCCGTTTCGAATAGAGCCTGCTATTGTGACAATTCAACAGCAGGTTTTTTTAAATTTTGTTTTTCTAATTTAAATGTCGGTTAATTTGTTAAGAGTCCAGACTTTGCTTCGACGCAAATAAATCCCAATGTATATTTACTATATAGTATAAATAAGTTTATTTTGCTAAAGGCCCTAAAATGGCCGTAGCACTCAGTCTTCAATTTTTTGTTTAGCTCGCAATAGAGTATAGGAATAAGCAGATATATAGCCACAAAGATTTAGCTACGTGTCTGGGAAAAATCCGAAATTGAAATTTCTGAACTCTTTCGGAGCTTAACTTTAATTTTAGGTCTCCTATCATTTAGTTTGATTTTCTATTGTTAATTCTCGTATCTTTGATATTTTCTCGCTACACGTGTTCTCTTAGGGTTTCTTTTTTTCTTTGAGTACAGGATGACATTCATTTTGTCATTTAGTTATTATAATTACATTTTGTAGAATTAATCTATTTTGTTAAGATTTCCCTTAAAAAATTCAATTCTAACGAAAATTTCCCTTAAAAATAGGCTAGAAAATCAAAGAAAAATGATAAATAAAAAAATAAATTTTCCAACAGAATTATTCTCCGAATTAATTAATTTTTTCCCTTTTAATCCAAAATGGTCAAAAATTAGGGTTTCTAAAGTTTTTGATATTTTTGTGTTTAAAATTCAAAGAAAACTGTTAATTCAGATAAAATCTGTAAAAAAAATTTTAAATAAAATATAAATAAATATTTATTTTAGTATAAAGGCGAAGTATCTGGATTTATCACTGCAAATATTGCTATTCTCAATGTGATGGAATCATATGCTTGGCGTGTTAATAAGGGACACTTGCCGCATTCCAATGCTCTTTTGTCTGGCGTTTATAAGCATGTTATTCTGGCAAGTAGTGAGGATAATATGGATGCACTGGCTCATGTAATTTCTTTTATTTTTATTTTGTTTTGATTATCCTTCCAGTAGATAGTAGGGATCTAGCCGATACAAAAAAAACTTCCCGATTTTTTAAAACACGATCTCTTGAAGCGTAAATCCTAGACAAAATTTTAATTGTTACGGATTTGGGTCAGTAAACCTCTGATAGATAAATTGTTTTTATATTTAAAATTATATTTTTAGCAGCTGAATATTCAGCATACGCTGCCTAACAACAAACAGTGGAAGGAATTGCAACCTCTCTCGAAAAAGGATGAGGTATTTTTATATTTTTAAAATAAATTTGTTAACATAAAAATTTAATTTTTCAGTTGAAAGAAGACTTCAATGACCGTCGTCGTTATTTGCTTACCGTCTTTGAGGCTTGTTTGTTGATTGTTCGAGACACACCCGTTTTCGACTTCAGTGTTTTCAACAAATGGATTGCTTTTGTTAAATGTAAAGAAATTTTTAATTTTCAAATTAAAATTTATTTCTCAATTTTTAGACACTAACAATCTTTTGTCGGAGGTTAAGACATACTTGGAGGCTGCAATGGTTAGAAACCGGGACGTCGAGGAGGAGGAGGCTGATTAATTCAAAAAAATTTGGGACATTTGTTTGGTTGAATGTTAAAGAATATTTTCGGAAATGAACGTTTTTTGAGCATTTTTGTTAATTTAATTTATTTTTAAAATTTATATGCTCGTTTGTTGAAAATAAAATTTTTGGATTTTTGAATTTTTTAAATATTGTTTTTTGAACAAAAATATTTGATACAAGCAATAATGTGATACAAGCAATAACAAAAAAAAAATAACTTTTTTAAAACAAAAAAATCAACGAACAATTTATCTAAAATATATCTTTTAAACATTTTATTTATTTCTTTACTTTTTAGGTTCTTCCCCTTCCTTCTTTTTATCTCATTTATCTTCTTTCCTTTATTTCCTTTAGAAAAGAATAATTTGTAAGAGAGAAAGATAACACCACCAACAAGACAAACATTCAAAAGTCCCAAAACAACATATACCGGCATAAGTGTTTTAGAACAAGTCTCAAAAAGAAAGGGGGTTTTTCAAAAAAAAATTATAAAGAAATTGGGGATCATGCCGTTAAGCTTCTACCATATTTCTTTTAGGCCTCCAAAATACCTTTTTTATCCTCTTAACTTTGTTAAGTCCATTTACTTGACTTTTAGAACACTTGATTATCATTAAGCTTCGATAAAGACCATTGCAAACTAAATAAGTTCGTTACTAATTCTTTTGTTTAATTTTTATTTGATTTTTAGCAACAATAAATATTTTATAAAACAGCAAAAACGCTTATTAATTTTTCTTCATTTAAAGTCTATTTTCTTAATAAAAATGTCTTCTTCGGGGGTAATCTTTAATGTTTTACATTATTTTTTACATAAATACTCTCTAATTTATCAACAGGTTTCGAGATCATCTAATGAAGTAACTCGTACAAGCAGTTTTGAATATGAGGATGTCAGTGTTAAAAGGGTTTTTATCTAAAAGAAATTTATTTTTAAACTTTATTCAATTTTAGGCCAGCAGTCCCCCATCAAGCATTGAAGGGGATGAATATCCACGTAGTATTGAAAGTGAAAGAATGTTGTCTGGAATATCTATGCGTTCCTTACGAACTAGAGTGCCTTGGGAAAAGAAAGGTGTTTATCACCATTTTATCCACTTTTCTCATATACTCTCTCAGAGTAATATGATCAAATTTCCATATTGTAAGTCTTTTAAATTTTTAAAAAACAAATTTTTATTTGTTTTTAGTATGTGCACTTCATGGTGGAGGTAAGGGGAAAAGGGAACGCCCAAGGAGGCGCATGGCCAAGTAGGCGCAAAACCATAGCTAGCTGGAAAATTTCTGAACCTTAACGATTTTGGTATCAATCTCTTTAGCTCGATGAGAGATATCGTTTAATACTAAATTTTTAAAGATTCGAAAATTATGAAGTGAGATGGCTTTGCGCCTACTTGGCCGCGCGCCTACTTGGGCTGTACCCAGGGGAAAATATTTTTTTATTAAAAATTTTAAAAATAATTTTTAGTTCCTTTTATTTTTGCCTATGTTTCTGCTTATTTGTTTGTTGGTGTTCCAGTATTGTGTGTTGAGATGGCTTTGGGTCAATTTGCTTCAGTTCCTCCTGTCGAATTGTTTAGGAAAATGTGCCCGTCTCTTGCTGGTTATTTTAAAAATTTAAAAAGAGAAAAGAAAATTTTTCCCTCAGGAATCGGGACAGTTATGTTAGCTCTATTAATGTTTAAAGCAATTTCAATGGCTGCTGATTCTACTCAAGCTCTTCTCTCTGCATTATATACAATACGTGAAGGTTTTAGAAGTGGGGGACCTTTATGGAATAATTGTACATTTTCTGGTTCCAGCCATCTTTGCTTTAGACGGTTTACTCAGAATTTTCTTTTTAATTTTTTTTATTTTTCCAGTAGTTATACTCAATGTTATGAAATTATTCAAAGCAATACTTCACATACACTTGCAGAATTTAATTCATTAAATTGTCATGGTTGGATTCGTGGTCTTGATATAATTTATAATGTTTCGTCAAAGCAAAGATGGAGAATGTGGAGACCGCCACATTTGGATTTTATTACAGCAAATGTTTATATGGTTATTTTTAAAAAAATAAATACGGTCGGACCTTACTATAAGATAGATCCTTGAGGTTTAGAAAGGTCCTATATGAGCTGTATAGTATTTTGATTGTAAAGTGGATTAATTTTAGACATTAGACAGCTCCCCACTAATTGTAAGGTTGGCGGATAGTTGGAAATCTTCAGATATCTGTATCCGAACCGAAATTTTCGGGTATCCGCCCTTTTTTCGGATCCGGATCCCCCAACCTTACTCCCCACTCACTGGCCAACTAAATTAAAAAAAGTCCCTTAAATTGAAGTTATCTAGTATTGGGGTTATCTTATAATGAGGTCTGATTGTTCTTTAAAATTTTTTTTTCAATTTTTCAGCCAATTTTCCATCAAAAAGATTGGTTCTTTCCCTTTAAATCAGGTGCAATTTTGCTCATTATTTGGACAGTTACTGGATTTTTAATTTATATTGGAATCAGAAAATTGGGAAAAACATTTGTTTGTTTAAAAGGAATTATTGGTGTTGCAATGCTTTTGAATATGCTCATGAGTATTTTTAATTTTTTTATTAATTTAAATCTAAAAAAAAGGTTTATATTATACACCAGCAGATGCAGATTGGCATGAATTTTTTAAATTTGATTTGTCTCCATTATCAAGCTTTGGAATTTGGGCAGACGGTTTTTTTGAAATAATACAGTTGAACTTCATTTTTTGATACACCCAAACCTCCACTTATTTTTAATTTGGTTGTCCAATGGGTGAGGGGAGCTATCCCCTATTTAAAATACTCCTCATTATTAGGACACGATTCTTTTCCTTCTCAAGGGGTATCTAAATAATGAGGTTTAACTTTAATAAGAAAAAATAATCTAAAAATTTTATTTATAGCTGTTGGTTTTGTAATTGTTTCCTTAGCTTTGGGTACTGGTTCTGTCCAAAAAATTAGCAGTCTGTCTGATTTTAATGAAAATTTTTTCTATAATGCTTTAATTACAAGTGCTGCTGATATGTAAAATTAATTTTAAAATTTTTTAAGTTAATTTTTTTAATTTTTAGATTATTTAGTTTAATATCTGGGATTACTCATTTTTCTTCAATCGCCTCAATGGCTCATAGAATATATCCTGAAGATGAAATACCCCATAGAATTAAGTTTATGTTTACACATGAACATGTAACGGTATAAATTTGATTTTTATTGATATGCCCTTTCTAAAATATTATTTATTTAGCCCATCACAATGTTTCCAGAACATATAATTTGGAGTACTAAATTTGGTTGGATTTTTGGTGTTCTTCATTATTTGGCTATTGGATTTCTTGGAATTACACACACTGTATAAAATTAAATTTCAATTAAATCTCATTTTTAGTTACACCTTGGAGCTCTATCCCTTAAATTTGGGGATAGCGTAATTTTAACTTGGTTAAGTAATCTTTGGGGGTACGCTTAATCAGCTCCTCCCATTTGACAAAAATATGACCTTTAGTAGTCGGAGCAGTTCAACTGATTCCCGGCCCTATAACTCAGGAAGGGGTGCATCACTTTATCGATCATAACTTCTTTACCAGTCGTTCAAGAATTTTAATTTTTTTGGTATTTATTGTAGCCTATTTAATGCTCTATCCAATGGTACCAAGAACATAAAAAAGTGACCATTCCTTCATAAGTTATAGGGTCCGGGACTCAGTTGAGAACTGAGTGCTTGACTCAGTTTTTTTGACTCACTTGACTCAGTTTCCGGACCCTTTAGTAGTATCTTAAATTGAAGTTGTTCAATTTCCGTGTGCCTCTAAAAGTGAGAGCCGACTGCATAATTATTATTTTTTATTTTAATTTAAAAAAAAGGTTGTTTGTTTTGACATGGTTAAATTTGCATTTGAAGAATTAGTACTTAAATTTAAACAAAGAGAAGCTTTTTTGGGATATGATGAAGATAAAAAAATTCAATTTTCTGCAACTTGTGGTGTTGTTATTTTTGGAATTATTGCTTCGATTGGTTTAATTGGGCCGAATGGTATTACTGTTAGTAAACTTTGGATTGAATTTTCGAGTATTGGATTTATGTTGGTTAGTCTTTCTGAAATGTAAGAGAAATTTTTTTTGGCCTGAAAAAATTTATTTTATTTTTTTAGATTTGCTATAAATATACATTATGGATTTAGACGATATTTGGCGTAAATTTTTTAAAAAATTATTTTCATTGTTGAAGCTCACTATAAGATACATAGGGCTGAAATTTTTGTGTTTTATAAATTGGGAGTATCACTTGATGGCTCTTTATAAAGGTTGTCGGATCCGGATCCGAAGAAGACCGGATATCCGGAAATTTCGATTCGGATCCGAAGATTTCCAACTATTCGATAACCCTATTCTTCATCCATCCATTTGTCAACTAGCCTAATCTTAAATTAAAGAGTGTATCTGATAGGGATCTCTCTCTCTCTCTTCCGTCCTTCGCAGAATTTTCTAAAGGCAAGGATCATCATTGATATCTAGTCTTGGGTGGATATCTAGTCCAACTTAATTAAAAAAAACAAAAATATTTTTTTACTTTTAAAGTAATGTCCAAACAATGCTTCAAAACCATCAACACAAATCTCATTTACTCTATACACTTTCTGCTATTTGGTATTATTTATTTGCCCCAACATTTATTGTTGTAAGAGCTTATTTTTAAATAATTTTCAAAATTATTTTTTTAAAGGTAACTATATTATTTAAAGTTTACAAAAATAAATCAATAAAAGTTTTGGAATATTCATTCCCTAGTGGATTTCAATTTTATGGGTGGATGGTGGTTATACTTGCTGCAATGTAAATAATTATTTAAATTAAATAATTGGTTTTTGCGAAGAATGGAGAGGGAGGGAGGGGTTTGAGGACCTGCTTTCTTTCACTTAAACGTTAAAAAATTAATTTTATTAACAAATATTCTTAGATTGTTAGGACAATTTGGGTAATTTTGAACTTTGTATGATCCCTTCTTATTCTAGCCCCATATCTGTTTTATAAGTATCTGCGTTCAAGACTTATGATCAGGTATTCTGCGTGTGTAACAGTCTGCTGTAAATCACTAACTTTTGAAATTAGGACCTATGCCAATGTTTAGAGGTGTACCACTACTATTTATAATAGGTTCACACATATTAGCAGCAATAAAAAGCTTTATTCATCCAGGATTATGGTACACACGCACAAAACCGGACCATAGGTCCTAACACGTAAAGCTGGGTATTTAATCATAGAATTGGGGTGAAAATAAAAAGGGATCACAAAGTTCAAAATTACCACAATTCGTTTTATCAATTGGGAAAATTTAATAAATTGTCTCCTACAAATCTCAAAACAAATTTATATAGCTCTCGGTTAGGGTTTGACTCACCAACAAAGAAAGTGAGTGTCTCCTTGTCCTTCCCATTCTTCATAAATTCCAAATAATTTTTTCTTAAATTTTCTTTTAAAGAACTGTACTTGTTCCTTTAATTCATTATTTGATGGCATTTGCAAAAATACATGCGGTTTCACATATATTTGAACCTCTTCCGTCTTGGGGACCAATTAATTATAATGATTTTAGTAAAAATTTAAAGAATGAACGGGCAGCTTCTGTAAATATTTGAAGAAATAATTTAAATAATATTTTTTCGTCCTTTTCTTTTTCCCCAAAAAATTTAATAAATATTTAATTTTTATTTAAATTTATTTTGTTTTATTGTGTTTAAATTTCCTCTCAACTTTATAAAAAATGAGGTTTGACCTTTAAATAAAAATATAAATTTTTATTATTTCATTTTGTTATTTTGGTAAATCGCCTTATAATATTTATTTTGCCAAAATCATTTTTGCCATTTCTTACAATAGGGACACGCCCGATTAGTCGCGACTAATCGGCCGGCGACTAATCGGTCGCGACTAATCGGCCCGCGACTAATCGGGCTGTACTCTTTAAAATATTATTTTAACCAGCATGGGATTTCCAAGGATCCCATCCCAAAATCTCTATTTCTGATTTTCGAATTGACGGAATCCTATGGCATTTTCGAGATCCTTTTGTTCGTAAATTTTTAAGTCAGTCCCGCTTTCCCTAATCCATAATATTGCGATGTTATAAATCTCTAGTTTTTTTTTATAAAATCTATTAGAATTTTAATTTTAGGGTTTAAAAGTGGTGTAAATTCTTTTATAAAATAAAATATTATTTTGTTGATCAATGCGAATTAAAGGTATATTTTTAAATATTTTTAAAAATACTTTTTTCTTTAAAAGCAAAATTTCCTGAAATAAATGGACTTTTACCAAATGAAGAAGAAACAGCAAAATTGAATCGTTGGATAAATGAATTACGTCGAAAAGGAATAACAGTAGAATCACATATTCGGCTTTTTGTTTTTGAATTTGTTGAAAATGTTGGGAATGATTTTGATGAATTGGTTAAACATTTTGCAAGTAATTTTTTTTAATTTTTAAAATTTTTTTGGTACTATGAGTTTTTCCGCAAATTTTTGTCATTTCCTTTTTTAAATATTTGTTAGAGGAGAGAGAATGTTTGTTCGCAAATTTTTTAAATTGTCCACAAATTTAAAAAACTTGCGGACATGTTAGAAGAAAAACACAAAATACCAATTTTTAAAATTATTTTTTTTTGTAGATCACAAAGTTGACGAATTAAATAATTTGTATAAAATTGCTTTGGAAAGGGCGTTAGTTTTGGGTAAAGAAGCTACAGAAGCTGAACGAGATGCTTTGAGAGCGACAAAAGCCAATCTTTTTAAAATTATTTCAAGTTCAAATATTCCTGATTCTTTGCCTATTCTTTTGGCAATTATTGCTCGTTGTAAAAATGGTATCTTTTTATTTTTTGCTTCCCTCCTTTTACTTACATTTAATTTATTTTTTATTTTTTATTGGGTACTTTTTGGGTTCTAGCATTGAGTTCACCTTACTGCGGGGTTGTTAGAGGTCTGATACCATCCGGTATTACAAGGGAACCTCCGAGCTGTGAGTCAAAGCCTTTGCATTTTTTCGTTCTTTTTTTGCCTGATAAATCTCTAAGAAACCCCTAAAATGGTACTCATAACGGTTTACCCCAGACCTTGTAAATCTCACATTCAGACGATATGAGATCCAAAAATATTCAGTAAAAATAAAGATAAATTTAATTGAAGAGGGATCACATTACCTTCCTTTTTTCACATATTATTACCTTTTTTTCAGCTGATCCAGTGGCTTATGCCGAATTACATTTAAATGCTCTTGCAACTATTGATTATTATATTCGTTTATTTTCTCCCAATGATTGTTTTAAAGTTGATCGTATTCGTTGTGTTCTTGAACCTAAACACATTTTTCGTTGGTTTTCAAGTAAAAATATACATGAATATGATCATTTATTGGAAAGAGTTGAAAAAATTTATTCTTTAAATGATCCTACTAAAAGAGGTTTTTTGTGTTTTAAAGTTTTTTAATTTTAAAATTTTAAGAGATTGAAGCAGCAGCTTGTTTATTTATTCGTGGATTAGTTCATTGTACAGATGTGGCCGATTCTACAAAAAATTTTGGAGTAAATTTTTAAAATTTTGGGATTACTGAAGAGTAAGCGAGTTTTCTGATCAATTCTTTCCTTCGTTCAAGAAGGAAATTGATTTTAAATTCATAAATCTTCATTTTTGACATTTTTTTCCATTATAAATTTCAGAAAAAAAATAGAGAAAAGTCAGGGGGAAAACAGAGAAGATAAATGAATATTACCATTTTTATGGTAATAAAAATGCAAAAAAATCCACACGAAAAAAAGATCCACACGAAATGCCGCCCACTCTTCATTAATCCCATAACTTTTCTTAAAAATTAAAAATATTTCCAGGATTGGTATTATGAATTTCTTGAAGCTCTTTTAAGTCATGGGGATTGCCGTTTCTTTCCTAGACTTATTGATCCAGATTATTTGGATGATCTAAGTTTGTTTATTTTTAATTTTTAATTATTTATTTTAGATAAATGGAAGGCAAACAAAGCAATTGGTGCTGGTCTTCCTAATTCTGCTGAACTTTTTGCTGATTTGGTTAATAATGAAGAAGAGCCAACAATTCCTAGAGACCAAAAAGATTATTTAAAATATAAAACTTGCAGTTTAGTTTTTTCAATTATTTTTTATTTAAATATTTTTTTAAAGCTAATGTATTCGAATATGAACCGGAAACTTATGATTTACGACCTTATCAAAATGAATTGGTTTTGCATGCTAACAAGTTAATTTTCATTTTATTTTAAATTTTTGATGAAAAATTTTTAAAATAATTTTTTGTTATTGGGTATCATAACGATTGTTTTTATTCTATTTCCATGTAAGATTAAAATATTTGGACCTTTGGTTGATCAGAATAAATAAAATTGTTTCAATTTACACCAGTGGGGTGCCAAAATTAATTTTTCGAAAAGTGAAAACGAAAGTAAATCGGCGAAAGATATGACTGGCACATCCCTGTTATACACCTAGATTTTTAAATAATTTTTTTTTTAATTTTATTGTTCAGAGGTCGAAATACAATTATTTGTGCACCAACTGGAAGTGGAAAAACTTTGGTAGCTGTTGATATTATTAAAAATCATTTAACTAATCGTCATCGTGCTGGAAAAGTTGGAAGAGTAAGAAGTTTTAAATTTAATTTTCTTTTAAAATTTTGGCTTCCTTCTAGAAAGCCAAAAAATAGTACTCGTACCTGTCTACGAATGCGAGCAAATTTTTAAATTTCTAAACGCTTTCCTACTAATTTTTTTATTTTTTTAAAGTGTGTAATGCTTGTACCAACAGTTCCTTTAGTTGATCAGCAATCTCTACATTTTGTTCAATTTCTCACAGAATATAGAGATAATTGTCGTCCAAATATTGCTTATTGGGTAGACGGTTTTAGTGGTTGTGAAAATATTTTGGAAGGCCGGGCTTATCGTTTATTGTCTGCAGACATTGTTGTTATGACACCACAAATATTAATGTTTGATTATTTTTTTATTAAAAAAATTTTTGGAAAAATTTTTGAAATTTTTTCGGATTTTTCCAGAAAATTTTTTCATAATTTTTTGAATTCTAATTAAAAAATTTATATTTTTAGAAATATGTTAGAAAGCATTTTACGTTCTGAACGTGTTTATTTTGCTGATTTTACTTTAATGATTTTTGATGAATGCCACCATGCGGTAAACTTTAATAATATTTAATTATTCTTTGTATTTTTTAGACAAAACTACACCCATACAAAAGTTTGTATTTTATTTATTTTTAAATATATTTAATTTTGTATTTTCCGCAAAGTTCTTTATTTCGTTGTTTAAGAAGTGTTATAATTCCGGAAATTTTTTTATTTGTGTTCCGGAAATAAATTTATTTATCTTTTTCCGGAAATTTTTGTTTTGGAAATATTTTATTCCTATTCCGGAAATTTAAAGTTTTGTGTGTTTTCCGGGAATTATTTACATATTTCTTATTTATTTATTCTTTTCAGTACTTATGGAAATGCTCGAAAAAAGCAAATTAAAAGAAAAGCCACAAATTGTAGGCCTAACAGCGTCTATGGGTGTAGGAGATACAAGTTTGGATATTACAGCATGTTATCAACATATGCTTAATTTATGTTCTAATTTACATTCTGAAACGATTAGTACAGTTAGACATCAATTGGATAATTTAAAAAGTCATGTTATGCCTCCGGTTGATGGTAAAGTTGAAGAAAATTTTTTTTATAAATTTTTGGAAATTTTGAAAATTTTTTGAAAAAAAATTTTCAAAAAATTTTTAAGGAAGAAATTTCCGGTAAAATATCTCCGGAAAAATTTCTTCAGGAAAAAATTTTTTGAAATTTTTTTTTCAGCTGTAACACGTGTTAAACGCCCTGCGAATGACCCTTTCCTCGATTATGTTGAACGGGTAATGTATAAAATTGAAAATGAAATGAAGCCATACTTACCAAAATTGGCAGAAATGTGTAAATTGAAAAAGGTAAATTTTAAAATTAAGTTTGGAATTTAATTTTAAATTTTAATTAAAGGAAGAAATTGAATTTCCCCTTCATTCCAACAATTCTCGTTATCAAACAGTTGTTGGTACTCTTAAAAAGTCTGCTCAAAGAGTTCAGGATTCTGAAATGCGATTTTTATTGGTTAGATCGATTGATCATTTGTCTGTGAGTATTTTCTGTTTGAATTCTTATATAATAGAAACTTCCGGAATTTCTTTTCCGGAATGTGTATTTTTCTTAAGTTTTCTTTTCCGGAATTTGTTGTATTTTCCGGAAATATATTTAAATCATTTTAATTAAAATAATTAATTCCGGAAACTTTTTATATATATTTTTTCCGGAACTATTTATATTACTCTTCCGGAATTTTAATTTAATATTTCCTCTTATTTTCACAGCATTATTTCCACTCAATTTTAATTAATGATTTATTACCAAGCTCTTATGCTTTTTATTATTTACAAGAAAAAATGAGTGATTATAAACAGAATTCTGGTGGTTCCAGCCATATTGATGTAATTAATCAAAGATTACTTGGTTATTATCAAGGTGGAATTTTTTTTATTTTTTAAACAAAAATATTTTTTTCAGATTTACAAAATAAATTATTTGAATGTGTTAAAAACGAAAAACTTCAAAATAAAGAAATTCTTAAAGAATTGCATCTTGTTAGTTTTTAAAAATTTAAAAAATAATTTAATTTAAAAAAGATTCTTAAAAAACAATTCAAATCTGATCCAAATTCTCGTTGTTTAATTTTTGTTGCTACAAGAAATTGTGCTTCTAAACTTGCTGATCATCTTAAAAAAGTGCCGGAACTTCCAATCTTTTATAATAAAGAGGTGAAATTTTTTATAATTTAAGACATAAAAAATTTTCGAAAAATTTCTTGGACTTGGAAAAATTTTTTAAAGGAATTTTTTTGAGCATAGAAACTTTTAAAAAAATTTCGGACCGAAACAAAAGCCTCCAACCGAATACAACCGTTGGGCGAGACCATTGAAACTAATATTCAGGGACCGGTCCCAATTAAATGGTTTCCGGTCCAAGAAACAATAGAAGCAATTAAAAGTTCTCTTCGGGAAGGAAGGATGCGGGTCAGAATCCGTTTCTTCCATCCCCAGCGGGAAACGGCAGCTTTTTAGAATCGCCACAAAATTATTTTGGGTTTAAAATTTATAAATACAAGAAGGGAAATATTCTTCAAAATATTCAATGGGTTGTAAAAAATAATTGAGGGAATGTTAAGGTTGAGAAGGAAAAAGAGAAATGAATTTATTATATAGTAATTTTTTGTATGAATGAAGAGAATTCAACCGAAAAATCCTCTCTCTTGATATCCGAAATTTTTCTAGTTCGGATATTTGGTCAGGATATCGAGAGATTTCCGAGGACTGCCCAACCCTATATCTATTATTAAAAATTTTTTTTAAATAGAATGTTGGTTATATGGTTAGTTCAAATCAAAGTTTATCAGCTGGTGGACAATCTATACAAGAACAACAACAAATGATTAGAGATTTTGATTCCGGAAAAGTAAAAGTTTTGGTAGTAACATCTGTAGCTGAAGAAGGTGTTAATATTGTTGCTTGTAATTTAATTATAAAATATAATAATGTTGGTTCTGAACGTTCAATGATTCAAAGAAGAGGGCGTGCTAGACAAAAGAATAGTTTATCTATTTTGTTAGCTTTGGATACGGGAGTTGAACAGGCTGAATATTTAAATATGCAAAAAGAGGCTATGGTCTGATTTTGTTTCTTTATAGAATAGCCGACTCTATATGAAACGAAGTCGGTAATCGTTTTTTTCATTACTTTTTTCCATTACTTTTTTCCTTCCTTGAAATGACAGAATGGTCAGCATTTTCCTCCTTGTTAAACTCCAATAAATTTGCCTGTGGCATAATCAAATGAGAGGACAGAAAAGTACACGCCGGACGAAAGACGGACGAACTCGGACAGACAAAACACGGACGAACTTGGACAGACAAAACACGGACGAACTCGGACAGACAAAACACGGACGAACTCGGACAGACAAAACACGGACGAACTCGGACAGACAAAACACGGACGAACTCGGACAGACAAAACACGGACGAACTCGGACAGACAAAACACGGACGAACTCGGACAGACAAAACACGGACGAACTCGGACAGACAAAACACGGACGAACTCGGACAGACAAAACACGGACGAACTCGGACAGACAAAACACGGACGAACTCGGACAGACAAAACACGGACGAACTCGGACAGACAAAACACGGACGAACTCGGACAGACAAAACACGGACGAACTCGGACAGACAAAACACGGACGAACTCGGACAGACAAAACACGGACGAACTCGGACAGACAAAACACGGACGAACTCGGACAGACAAAACACGGACGAACTCGGACAGACAAAACACGGACGAACTCGGACAGACAAAACACGGACGAACTCGGACAGACAAAACACGGACGAACTCGGACAGACAAAACACGGACGAACTCGGACAGACAAAACACGGACGAACTCGGACAGACAAAACACGGACGAACTCGGACAGACAAAACACGGACGAACTCGGACAGACAAAACACCAGACAAGCACGAACGGACACGAACAGAAAACACTCGTGTTTTGTCTGTCCGTGTGTGTGTTTTTGTCTGTCCTCATTTGAATATGCCACAGGTAAAAAGAGTGGAATTGAACGAGGAAGAAAAGACTGACCATTATTTATAATTAAGGAAGGAAAAAAGTAATGGAAAAAAGTAATGAAAAAAAAACGATTACCGACTTCGTTTCATATAGTGCCGAATAGCCTATAAGATTTTTTAATGCCTGGGGGTTAAAAAACAGAATTTGGTACTACCTATGTTAAATTGGAAGAGTATCGCTCAGGCTGCTTCTGTGCTCCATTTCCCATACCAAATTTTTAACTTTGAGAATTCTGTTTAAAAAATTTTTTTCCAATTTTTAAATTAGATGATGCGTTGCCTAATAAATTTGCAAGAAACTAGTGAAACTAATCTTAAAAATCAAATTAATGCAAAACGTGAAGAACGAAGGAGGATTGAAGAAAGACAACTTAAAGTTTTGGAAGTGAAACGTTTAAGACTTAATAATAGACGGTGAAAATTTTACTTAGATTTTCCTCCTTATATTTTTTTTTCAATTTTATGCTTTAGCTATGATGCTTTAGCTATAATTTATTCCAAATTTTTAGACATATTGCAAGTCTAAATCCAAAAAAATTTTTAGGTTCTAGCCATTGGTGTATAGTTTTTATCTCTATTGAATGACAAGGGGATATAGGAATAACCAGGAATATTAATAAGATTATCTATGTCAACCTTTCATTTTTGTCCTCCTATCCAATTATTAGGACCTAGAGGATGTTTTAAGATCAATTCTCTTTTAAACATTTTTTAAATTTTTTAGATATAAACTAAGCTGTCGTTCTTGTAATAATTTGATTTGTAAGAGTACACATATCCGTTCTATTGCCAATTCTACTTTTGTTGTTTGTGATCCTACTGTTTGGAAGCGTTCAAAGATTGATGTTCGGGAAAAGCCGACGGTGAGGAATGGGAAAAAAATATTTTTAAATTTTTTTTTGAAATTTTTTAAAAAATTCTTTGAAAAATTTCAAAAATTTTTTGAAAATTTCTGATAATTTCTCTCTTAATTTTCTCCCTCCTATATATAAATTTTCTTTTTTAGAAAGACCATTTATTTACAAAATGTGCCAAATGGTTATGTGGTCAATGTGGAAATCAAGAATGGGGGGTTATTGTAAAATATTCCAATTGTTATTTACCTCAATTAGCTGCAAATTTATTCTCTTTGGAACGTGAAGATTTACATGATCAATTAGATGAAATGCGTATAGGTGGGGATAGGGGAAGAACTTGGCAAAATATTCAGGCAGATTATTTTAATATTGCTCCAATTAATATGAGAAATATTGTGAGTTTTTTTCTTTTTTGGTTATACCTTCATCAGGGACTTGAAATTGATTAAAGGGAATCTGAGGCTAGGGCTGTTTGGGGGGGGGGGTGAACGAAATCACAAGCTACAGGTATATTAATTAGACAAGATATAGCCTATTAGAAATTCGTTTAGCCCAAAATCCTAATTTTTGAATGACATCTGGATTTTTCAAGATATGGCTCTCTCGAATTCCTATCAATCTTCAAGTCCTTCGTCCTTATTTAATACTGACTAAAGTCCTATATTAAAAAAATTCTTTGTATAGGTAGACATGTTTAGTGCTTTAACCAATTCATTTTCTTCATTAACTAAACAAATGGATCAACAAGAATGTATTGCTAATATTAAATTTATTGAAAAAATGAAAGAAAAGGAGACTGATAGAAAAATTAAAATGCAAATATTTTTGGAAGAATAAAGGGAGAGAGTAAAACAAATTAAAAAAATTTTTTGATGATGAGAGAAGCAAAACAAATTTTTGAAAATTTTTATTTGTTAAATTTTTGAAATTAGTTTATAATTTATTGTTTAGTTACTTAATTAATTTTTTAAAAGTTTTTTTTTAATTTTATTGAACACTTCCTACTTTTATTGAATATCACCTAATTTGTTAATTCTGATTAGTTTCCGGCAAATGTAATGCATATAAAATATTTCCGGAAATGTTTATAATTTTTCCGAAATTGTTTTCAATCCTTCCGAAATTATAAAATGAAAATTTATTTCCGGAAAAAATGTTTATACAGGGTGCGGCAAATTGGGCGCACTTTTTCTTAGGGCCATAACTTTCTTCAATCTTATCGAAAATTGATAATTCTTTTTTTATTTTAATCCCAAGACTTTGAGAAATTTTTTGATACTAAAATATCCTTAGAATTTTATAATTTAATTTACTAAATCTTTTCTCAAAGTTTGAGCAAGATTTTTTTAGTAAAAATTGGCCTAGATTCAAGAATAAGATTTTGATATAGGAAATCTTTATATCATTCGAATCAGCTCTGTAATCCGGTTCGAATGACGTAAAAATCAAGCAGCTTCGACGAAAATGAACCGAGATATGAAGCTCTGAATGATAAATTCAAATTATTTGGGCAAATATAAATTTTTTGAGTAAAATTTTCAAAAATGGAATTATAAGATATTTCGATGCGCCTGAATGAGATAAGTCGATTGGTACCAAAACCTTTTGGATTGGATGATTTTGAACAAAGTTATCATCAATTAAACTTTGGGATTAAAAATGTTTTTTTGACGCGTTTGGATGTTTCGGAGCGTTTATCTTTATTATCTTTGAATTAAATTTCCATTGTTTGGTATCAAAAAATTTCTCAAAGTCTTGGGGTTAAAATAAAAAAAAAGAATTATCAATTTTCGATAAGATTGAAGAAAGTTATGGCCCAAAGAAAAAGTGCGCCCAATTTGCCGCACCCTGTATAATATTAATTATTTCCGGAATTCTTTTTGCAATCTTTCCGGAATTGTAAAATAAAATAATAATTCTGTTATTTTTCCGGAATTATGTATAAAATAATTATTTCTGGAAATTGTAAAATAATTCCGGAAAGGTTTACAATTCTTCCGGAATTGTTTATAATTTTTCCTGGATTTATATAAACTAGTACATATTAGGTCGGGTCATAATTAGTGTCGCTTTTTTTATTTGGGTTTTTTGGATTTTTAAAATTAAGCTTTTTGAAAATATTTTTTATTTTTATTACGAATCATTTGTTAGAGTATTGTCTAAAAGATTCCAGAATTTGAGAATTTTTGGTTAGGTATTCAGGGAGTTCTGATCGAAAATATGAAAATTCCCGAAATCATCGGAAATCAAATTTTCTCAAGTATACGTAATGATAATAGTTAGTGTGATATATCATTCGAAAGCTCTTCAAAAGCTCTAAATGTTGGGCACAATTTCGAATTTTTATAAAGAAAGGTCTAAATTTTCGAAAAAGAAAGGTCTAAAAGGTCTAAATTTTCGAAAGGTCTAATTTTTCATTCTTCTTTGGCGGTAGTCATCGTTGACGTTGTTTGTCGTTTCTAGCAGGCTCAGAGGATCCAAACAAGGCAAAACACGCACGTCCTTGATTGTCACTTGTTGATCTTGTCACTGCTTTTCCATAAGCTACTTATTGTTTCATTGCAGGCTCAGAGGATCACTTTTTTGATCTTGGCGCTGCTTGTTTCATTGCAGGCTCAGAGGATCACTTTTTTGATCTTGGCACTGCCTGACCTTCAATGAACTCAACACCACAACACTAACATTTCTGCTAGAGCGCAGTTCGGTGCCGTTTTCCCGTGTACTTTTAGGATGGCTCGTGGTTGACTAATTTACTTGAATACTACGACTAATAACCACTCAAAGGATGTCTGATACATCCTGCCTCTGTCAAAGACTCAGGTACCGCAACACTTCACTGAACATACACTATGTGTAGTCTGGGTGATTCACTGACTAGACTTCTTGGTCTTCGACCTCAGCACAATTACAAACTTGATTTACTGTTCATCGTCAATATCCTCTTCATCATCATCAATAAAGTCATCTTCGTTTTTAGGCTTTCCTTTTCGTGAAGTCTTTAAGTCAGCCATCGCAAATAAACTTTAAAAGGAAATATAAAATTATTTAAAGAAAAAAACAAAAATAAAAATTTCAAAAAAACAACAAAAAATTTTTTTGATAAAAAATTAATAAATTTCCAGCTAAAAAGTTAGAGAATAAAAATTAATTATGTCTAACTTTAATTTCCATTTTCTCTTTTTCTCTAATTTTCTTTTTCTCTTTTACATTAATTACAATTTGTCAACTATAAAATATCAAAAGTCAAAATAATACATAGCGGGGATTTGCCTGTTTCGTCTTTTATTTTTTTTAAAGTTTCGGCACACTTTAGAAATTTTTTCAAAAATTTTTTTTAGAATTTTTGGAACCTTACAAAAATGAAGAAACAAATTTCAAAGAAAAAATTAAAACAAACTTCACAACAAAATATTAGTTGTTCAATTATTCGAAAACGGTTAAATATTGAAGTGCTAGATGAAACAAAGTTTTTCGAAGAGGCGGATATTCCAAATTGTAAACATGGTAAGCCTTTAAGGGACACGCCCAAGTAGGCGCGCGGCCATAACGGCGCAAAGCCATAACTTACTGGAAAATTTCTGGCCCTTATCAATTCTGGTACCAATCTCTTTAGCTTGTTTCGAGGAATCGTTTAATACTAAATTTGGTAAGATTGGGAAATCTTCAAACAGATTATGGCTCTGCGCTGTTGTGGCCGCGCGATTAGGCAATCCCGGAGAATCGTGGTCCCTGCGAAAAAAAAGTTTAAAAATAAGAAAAAGGGTTTTTCTAGGGTAAAAAACTATGCTGATTACGAATCTGAACTCGGATTTTGAAAAAGTCGAATCCCGAACCCGAAATTCGGACAATTGACATTTTGGGAAAAATTTCGAATAATAAACTCAGTCAAATAATATCTCATTCGAAAGAGCTCGACGAGCTGAGTCGAATGACATCAAAATCATCGTGATTGATCAAGATCGGGCGAAGTTATGACACAAAAAACATAGGTTTACGTTGTTTGTTTTTTGTGGTATAACTTCGTCCGATCTTGTTCAATCATGGTGATTTTGGTGTCATTCGACTCAGCTTGAAGAGCTCTTTCGAATGAGGTATAATTTGCATATTCCAATTTTTCACTCCAAAATCAGCTTGGTCCCCCTATGGTTTTTCGATATTCGAGGACCTATATTCGGGTTCGGGATTCGACTTTTTCAAAATCTGAGTTCAGATTCGTAATCAGCATATTTTTTTACCCTAGAAAAACCCTTTTTCTTATTTTTAAACTTTTTTTTCGCAGGGACCACGATTCTCCGGGATTGCCCGCGATTACTTGCGCTGTACCCGCCTTTAAATTTTTAAACTTAATTTTTTTTTTATGTCCTTGTTTGTTATTTTCAAATTCTTTGGGTGAAAAATGGTTTTCCTGTGCTATTTATCGTTCTTCTAAATTATGTGGATTTAAAGTGAATTTGTCTAAAGATGGAACTTTGCTACAAAATAAGAAAATAAATAGACCGAAGATTCAAACTTTGCCAATTGAAGAATATGGAAGTTTGAGACTGAGGTTTTTTAAGTTGAAATTAAAGATAGACGATCTTCTTTATAAGATGCCCCCAATATTATAACACCTCTATTTGAGAGAATTTCAGATTTTGATCATTCATTACGTCGTGGAGCTTCTTAAGCAATACCTTCTATTTAATATACACCTCATTATAAGATACCCTCTATTTAAGATACCCCCAATACTAGATACCCCTCTATATAATAGATGTTTTTAAAATTTGGTTGGTTACTTATGGAGGGAGTTTCCTAAGCGATACCCTCTATTTAAGATACATCAAGTTATAAGAGACTATTTTTTTATTACCAAGGAGGATGTCTTTCATAATAAAGTTTATAATTATTTTTAAGATTTGATGAATTAACTAAAATTGGCACAAATCCATTTTGGTGTAAACAATGTTTTAATTTTGTTTCGAATGAACATGAACACAAATTAGACGAACATCGTTTTGATAGTTGGCCTTCTCCATTTCAAATTATTGATGCTATAAAAGACAATTCTGGAGAAGCGGTTGGTTTTTTTTAAAGTAAAGGAATTAGGTAGGGTCAATAAATTTTTGATGATAGATTTTATTGAGAGGGGCGATTAATATTAAAATTATTTTTTTTTCTAATAGAAAATAAAGTAATTTTGTCTTTATTAAAGCCTTGTTTAAAAATAAGTTTGATTTTCTAAGTTTCTTCCCAAAAAAATTTTTCCCTTCCAAAAGTAATTTTTATTTGAATTTAAATTTAATAACCCCCTTTTTTTGTAAGTAAATATGAGCAAAATAAAATCCAAAAATTTATTTTAAATTCTTAATTTTAAAGCAATTTTGGTTTACAGAGAATGTTCTTTCCTTAATTTTAAATTTAATCAAAGAAAATTCAATTAATTCGATTCTTTGTGTTGGCACTCCAATACTTTTTGAATGGCTTAAAAAATTGAATTTACAAAATTTATTTTTATTGGATTTTGATGATAGATTGGTTTGTTTGTTTTTAATTTTTTAAAAATACTTTTTGGATCTGGTTTAGGACAGTTAGTCCACGCGGATGTCTCTGGAATATCTCCTTCGTTAAGAGTGTTTATTTGAGTTTTTCCGAGATTTTCAATGTTTGCTTGGAGTTTCCTAGCACCTTTTTTATGTTTGGGATTTATGACCATCAGGTCTGGACAACTTTCTAGTTTATTGATATTAGTTTTGAATATAGGGCTTGTCCTAATTAAAGGGCTTTAATTAAAAGGCTTGTCCTAAACCAAAACCTTTTATTCACATTTTCAGTCAAAATTTCATTTTCCAAAAGAATTTGCTCGTTTTTCTATTTTAAATTGTTATTTTTATTTAAATGAAGGAAAAGAAAATTTAATTAAATTTTTTGAAAATTGTGATGAACGCTTACTATTTATTTGTGATCCTCCTTTTGGTATTCAAATAACTCCATTAATTCGAACAATAAATAAATTGGAATTAATTTTTAAAGAAATAAAAAGGTTTTTTAATTAATTAAAGGCTTAGCGACATTTGCGGACAATATTTGCGGACAAAACTAAAAGTAATTGAAAGTGGACAAAAACGGAATTGAGTTTTGTCCATTACCATGACCTAATATTTTAGTAATATAGTTATACTCTTTATAAAACAAGAAGGTTTAGTGGGTGTCCGCAAATGCTGCTTTACCATTTTATAGTTAAAATTTAATATTTCTTTTTCAGTTCATCCTTCAACAAAATATTGTTTTTGCCTTACTTCACTGAGAAATATTTAAATAATACAAATATGTCAATGGTTGATTATAAAGTAAGTATTTTTTAAATTATTAAAAATTTTTTTACAAATACAGTCGAAGCTCTCCATCGCTGGGGTGTTTTGTGACTTTTTTAAGTTCCCAGCTTCATAAATTATTGAAACTGGTGCTAGTTCCTAGAGCTATACCCAGCAATGAAGCTCGCTTCAAGGAAGAGCTTCAGCTTAACTCAAGCTAGACTCACTCTCCTCAACCTCGCCTCTCCCGTGTAAGCTCAATTCGGTTCCAACGGGTGATTAGAGGGCTTTGACTGATTATTAATTTTTTATCTCCCTTATAAAATTAATTTAATTTCCAAATAGGTAACATATACAAATCACAAAGAATTTTCAAAATTGAATAAATCAACAGTTCGAATATTTACAAACATTTCAAATAAATTATTTAAATTACCAAAAGAAGAAGGTTATTATTTTTGTGAAATTTGTCAACGTTTTGTTTGTAAAGAAAATAAACATTGTTTCAAATGTGGATATTGTACATCTTTGGTTAGTTATATTTTTATTTTTAAATTAAAAATTAGACATGGTCAGCGGGTATAATTAGACCTCATTTTAAGACACACTTCTATTTAAGAGTTATAAGTCGGTTGGTTACTGGATCTAAGCTTCGTGCCCCCCCCCTCCCCCGCTTTTTCTTCTTTTTCACTTTATTCCCCTGTGACAGATTCAAGATAGGGGAGCTTTCCAGACGATACCCTCTATTCAACATACATCTCATTATAAGAGACGATTATTAACCCAATGGGTGTATCTATAAGTAAGAGGTCCGACTGCCATATCCAGTGGGTATTTGTTCAGTAATTTTTGTGATAGTCGAATATTTACTTAACGGATCCGCGGGTATTGTGATAAGCAGATAGACTGTCAAAAGCCAATTTTTAAAATAATTTTTAATTTTTTATAGGATGGAAGCTTATACAAACATTGTAATTACTGCAACAAATGTGTAAAAAGAAAATATATTCATTGCAAAAATTGTTTTAAATGTCATTTAAAAGAACGTTGTTATATTTTTAAAAAAGATTAAAGTTATTGTTCCAAATGATTTTAAATTAATGAAACAATTAATCAAAATATGGAAGAACAATGACGGTTTTTATTTTTTACTTAAAATGACGATTATAAGGGTATAAGAGCACAAATTAAAAAGACAAAGGGGAAACTCGGTTTTGGGTCAAAAGCCCAGAACGCAATACCCTTTAAAACAAAATTCTTATTAAAAGAAACAGGATATAATCTGGATGCATTTTATTGTTTTGAGGACCCAGATAAATCAATACAAATTAATTTCCATCACTTTTTTAAATTATAATTATCCTAAATATTATATACTGGAAATTTGAATAAGGAAAAAAACTCTCATTTTCTTTTAAATTATTTAATTTAAATTTTTATTACCATTTAAAGCTCCTTTGTTTTTTAAAGCAGAAATTGCAGAGACCCCAACTGCGAAAGTGCAGCTATAACCGCTTTTTTCTGTGGAAGACTAAATAATTTCATTTATTTATAAATTTAAAAAAACCGGGCAAAGATGCGTATCGTAAAAAGTTGTATTAAAATCTATGTGTCCAAGTCCAATTTTAGCAGCATTGTCCCTTATGAAATATTTCACTTGATCAGCAACCTGTTGTATTGATGGATCAGTTGCACCACTCAAAGGATCAACCTTTTAATTATGGACAGTAGTCCAAGCCCAGTCAATACTGCCTTTGCCTTAAAATAAATTGAGTTTAATTGACTAAATCAGAGTTTTTAGATTGGTTAAGGACCCTTTTAAAAATTATCAAATCTAGCTAACAATAAGTTTAATGTATCCTCTGCTCGATGAGCTTTTTTGAATGAGTAATCAATTGAATAGTTTAATTTTCGAATTTGTGAATAAGCTGGGTGTGTATATAATATAGGTTCTAAAAACTCTGATTTAGTCAATTAAACTCAATTTATTTTAAGGCAAAGGCAGTTCTTTTAATAAGAATTTTGTTTTAAAGGGTATTGCGTTCTGGGCAAGCTGCTTAAAAATGGGAATTTTGACCCAAAACCGAGTTTCCCCTTTGCCTTTTTAATTTGTCTATAACCTGCCCCTTATAATCGTCATTTTAAGTAAAAAATAAAAACCGTTATTGTTCTTCCATATTTTGATTAATTGTTTCATTAATTTAAAAGTATCCGGAACAGTAGCTTTAAAAGAATCATCTCCTTTTTCCTTCTCCCTAATTTTTACGAAACTTTAAAAATATTTAAATAAAGTTAAAAGATAAAAACTTTCAAAAACAATTTTTACATTATTATTCTCGGTTTCAACATTGTGCCCTTTCATTTTATTAAAACTACGATGACGAGGTACTTGTATCGGCAGGAAATAAAAAAGACAACAATTTATTCTCAAATTCCTCTCTCGTAGCATTAACAAATCCAGTAAATATCTAAAACGAGAATCTTGTTCTTAGATCATTTTTTTGTATTTTATTACTTGATTATTTTTTGTGCTGTTTCAGGATTAACAAATCCTACTGGATTAACAAATTTTTGGATTAATAAATCCAGTACATAAATATCTAAAACGAAAATCTCGTTTTTAGTTACACACATCTCTGTTTCAAGAATTTTCAAGAACCGATAGCAAAAAAGAAGAATGCCGTTCAGCCGATGGCATTGGTTTAAAATTCGAACAGAGACAACCTTCTAAGAGACAACATTTGTCTAATTTCTGGTCTTTAATCATCATTTCTTCTCATTTTTTATATTTGCCCTTATTTTCATAATTACTGAATAAAATTATTTATTTTATGATTTTAATAATCTTTAATATTGCCTCATTTTTAAATAGTTCCCATCATATTTACAAAATTTTTATGGGTGAAGGGTAAAATAAAATATGAATTTCCAAAATTTTCTTTTATATCAAAGAACGATTATTTAAAAAATATTAAAAAATGACCTTTGGTAACTATCAGAATTAAAAAAGGATTAATTTTGAGGTATAAAAATTTATGAGAATATAACAAGCATCTCATTCTTTAATGTTTTTATGCCTTTTTTTAGAAAAAATTTGTATTTTCAAAATTTATTAACACAAAAACAACCCCATGTCAGAGCAAAACTCGGTCCAGACAAAACTCCGTTCAAAGAAAAAATCTGTATTTTCAACTACGGGGAACAACATTCCTCCCTGTTATTGTAACAATCTTCCCCGATCTAAAGGGGGGTTCCTCGTTGTAACGGAAAACCCCAACTTATTGAAGAACGAAGCTGTTTTCTTTGGACGGCGTTTTGTTCTGACCGAGTCTTTTCCCACACAAATTTTTTCAGCTTCTAATATATTATTTGAAAATATTTAAGAAAACACTCAATTTCAACCATTTTCAAGATGAATATCTATCTCACCATTTTTATCATTTCCGTCTTCGTAAGTAACCTACTCGTTTGTGCGTTTTTTTTTATTTTATTTTATTTATAACGAACACCAAAAGGTACATACAAACATGTACACTTACAATGGATAAAAAAAAAACAATACAAATAAATGCCTTGGTAAAATTATAAAACTTAAAAAAAATAAATGATATTTGAAAAAATAAATGTGATTAAAAATATATGTATGTGATTATATTTGATGAAAAAAAAAATTGATGAAAAATAATGTTAAGAACCCTTAAAGACCAAAATCTACACAATTAGCTAATACTCTAAATTTTTTATAATTTGCACACTCAATGACTTCTCTAGGCAATTTATTCCAAATGTTTATGACCCTAATAAAGAAATTATTTTTTGTCTTAAATGAGTACCCCTTATTTTGAATTAGATATTTCCTGCGTAAATTTCTTTTCGCAAACACGGCGGATATTGTATAAGTGAAGAAGGTAGAGGGTGTTGTGAGCATGGACATCCTCTATGTTGTAAGGCTTGGCACACGGAATGTATTCCGCGTGTTGGTCTTAATTATAACAACACTAAATGTGAAAAATTGGATTGCCTGGAAGGAGAAGTTTGTATGCCAATGGGGGAAGGAAAGGAAAAATGCGTGCCAAAGGTTTTAAAGAAATTTAAAAAGTCTAAGTAAATGGAGGTCTCTCAACATTTTCGGGATACTTTTTTGTTATTATTTAGAGTTGTACGGATCTACACCCCTTCCTGAAATGACTAACTCTAATTAAAACGCGCCAGGAATGGGAAGGGTTACCCGAAACCAGATCCGAAGAAAATTTTGAAAACCCGACCCGAAACACGACCTGGTTTTTTCTCACCCCGTCCCATCCATGAACGCGCTAAATTAACTCGTTATAAAATAGAACAAAATACAGATTGAATATTTTCAAAAAAAGACTGTCAACCTACATAACAATAATAAAATGAAATTTACTATATTTAGATCTCTATCTCTAATTATAATCCCCTGGGGAATTATTTTTTCAACCCATCTGTGGCATTGGGAATTATTCAAGGGAGGGGAATTATTCGAGTTTTGAATTTTGAACGTGTAGTAGGGTATTTGGGGGAGGGGGATTATTGATTCAACTCATCCGTAGCAGGGGGAATTAATCGAGTAGATACGGTAAATGTTATTCAAAATAAATTTACATAATTTTGTTGCTCATTTACATAAATTATATAATTATTTCAAAGATGTGTCGAAATGAATATAGAAAAACGAAAGGTGAAAAACGAAATTAAATTTAAAAGACCAAAAACAAAACTAGCCTAATTCCCTTTTCTCTATATGATTGCTCAAACCTGTATCTGCTTAAATCGGCTGTATGCTACAGTTCAGCCTGTTGTGCTACAGTTCAGCCTGCCTGCCCCCCCCTCTATTTAATATACATCTCGTTATGAGGTAGAGCCCAGTCCGAGACAAGATCTTGATCAAAAATCTAGGTTATCGAGATTTTATCGAAATCTCGATTCTCGTACGACACTGCAGTGACTAATGCAAACAACTCTGTCAAGATTACTCAGCTTCACAATCATGGCCCATCTCCGAACCGTGTTGAATTGGTTAAAATTAAAGACAACATTAATCAGGCTGAAATATCATCAACATTAACACCCAGAGCAGTAGTTACCCCACCCCAAATCGCTCCAAATCGCTCCCACACCCCAAATCGCTCCAAATCACTCCTACCCCAAATAGCTCCCTCCCCAAATCGCTCCTTTTAAATTCTTAACTAGAACCAAATCGCTCCTTTAAATTATTAACTAGAACCAAATCGCTCCAAATCGCTCCCACCCTAAATCGCTCCCACCCCAAATCGCTCCCACCCAAAATCGACCCACTCATTTACCGACCCAAATCGACCCACCTCAATTACCTGCCTAAATCGCTCCAACCTATTAGGAAGTAACCAAATCGCTCCACTTAGAGTAATTAAACCAAAATGTTTAGGCTTAATTTATTAACTATTCTATTTCCCACCCATATCCCTTCCCAAATGTAAACAAAACTTAAAACCAAATCGCTCCCTCTTATTTTTAAACTCAAATACTCTTCCTAAAGTTATTAATTAAATCCATTTACTCATATTAATATACCAGCTTAACCAAATCTCTTTATTAATTAACCTAAGTCGAAGCTAACATTTTTATAAAATTTAAAATAATGGATAAAATTCATATGAATTTTCTTGCTTTGGTTAAATAAACAGCTAACAACAATTTAACGATTTTTTAAATTCACAAATAAAAAAGAAGAGGTATGCAAAATTTTGTTTTATTTACAAAAGTAAAATTTTAACATTACAATTTTTTCAAATTTTATAAAGTATAAAAGAAATAAACGAACGTTAATATTAGGTAAACAAAAGTTAAAAAGTGCATCATCGAAACAACAGATATCTGACTAATAAAATGCATTTATTTACTATTGAAAAAATTTTATAAAATAATTTTGCAAAATATTATTTTTATTTTATTTCATGATGTGGTAAAAGTAATTGGATTAAAATTAATCTTCATATAAAATTAATCTTCATACCGATTTAATACTTTTTTGAATGAACTATTAATTATAAATATCTATTTTATATAATTTATAAATTCTTTGAACTCGAAAGACTCGTGTTAGCAAATATAAAAAATATTTTAATTATCCCTTAAATATAAAATATCAAGAACATATAGGAAGTATATTCAATGAGTTTTTTCAAAATCACAAAAATTCAAATACTTCATAATTTTATATTCTTTTTAAATGTATTGTATTAAAATGTTTACACAGCCATTTTTCACTGGCAAACCTCTTATAGCATATATCACATTCATAAGGCTTCGTTTCAATACACAGCTTTTTGTGTTCTTGATACTAAATAAAATATATTTGAAATAAATTAAAAGTAAACTCTATAATAGGAAATAATAGCTGGACAATGGTGACATCGAATTGGATAAACATACATTCTGAATCAATCAATTTCTTAAAATAAATAGTTTTATAAATTATTGAAAGATAAATATCTAAAATGAAAAATGGTAATTCAGTCAGAAATTCGAACAAAATAAAATTTTCACTAATTTCGGAAAAAATTATGCTAAAATATATTTTCATTTTTTATTTGATAAGATGGGTCAATTTCGCAGCCTTATATACATAAATAAAGATGTTTTTTTTTTGCTTAAATTACAACAATAAAATTTGTTTTCGCGAGTAGGAAAAAATATTTTGCATGAATAAGTAAACAGACAGTGATCATCTCGCCGAACCAAAGACAAATAATTTTCTTTTTATATTTTATAAAAATATTACTAAAAACAAATGTAATTTTACAGAAGATGAAAGATTAAAAAACTAAAGGTGTTTTGATTTCTATTTGAATGTTTAAATATAACTTATATTATCATTTTTCTATAAACAAGTAAATATTATATAAACGATCAAAGATCAAAAATGTCGACCATCTTGGAGCAACTTGTCGACCATCTTGGAGCAACTATCTCATCACCTATTCTTGACAATGATATTTGGATACCAGTACGCAAATTAAATGATGATACCATTGAGAATACTCTTCAACGTTTTCTGCTCGTCTCACAATCTAAAGCAGAAAGAGGGTCAATCATAGGAGAACCCTTTACTGTCTCCATCCATACAATTGATGTATCATCTCTGCCAAAAGAAAAATCAATAAAGGGAAAGGCATTTTCAGACTCGGCCTCTATTTCAGAAGATAAAGAAGAAAGTTGGATTATCAAGGTTCGAAATAAGAATGACAACTATTGTCTTTTTTATGCACTTGAATTAACGCGAAAATATTTTATAAATGAATTTGGAAATAAAAGAAATTTTGGAAAGTATCATAAACAAAAATTAATTCAACAAAGATCTGATATTAATAATTTAATGATACAGGCAAATATTCCCTTAAACGAAAATATATACGATGCAAATCAACATGTTCCAACAATTGTTAATTATTGGAATAATAATTCGAACGCGTATATTTTTAAAGTTTTCATATTTGGAGATAATTCTGAGGATAAATTAAAATATGAGTATGGTTCTGACGATTTTAATACACCTATACCAATATATCACTCAAATGGACATTTTGATGGAATCAGAACTGTAGGTGCACAATTTGGGCCACATATGCAATATTGTTACACATGTAAAAAGAAATATAGGAAATCAAATGAGCATGATGGAAACTGTAAATCCCATTGTCGACTTTGTGGTCGAGTTGGGATTCAACGACCCTGCCCATCTACAGAGGATTTTAACGAAGAATGTGATGATTGCGGAAAAATATTTACAAATAGTGATTGCTTTGAATATCACAAGTCAAGTAATCAATGTAGAAGATCAAAGCAATGTGAAAGGTGTGGAGTCATTTGGAATACTAGAGATCACCGAAGAAACCCTGAGAAAAAACATATTTGTGGTCAGAAATGGTGTTTAAAATGTCTGCAGTATCATTCATCAGAAAGAGGATGTTTTATTCGTCCACTTGAACAAAAGAAGCCTACATCATACCGTCTAATAACATTCGATTTTGAATCTACACAACACACTAAGCTCAAGATCACCGACTTCATCAAGTAAATTTTATTGCAGCAACAATAACATGTACGTCATGTATGGAGGATGAGAGTAATTGGAAAAATTTCCTTCATCGACAAGGAAAATTTTGTAAAATTTGCGGTAAAAATAGAAACATTACTTTCTCAATTCGTCCATATCAGCAAACTCAGGTGGATGAACAAAGAATTACTGACGATCCTTTGCATGAATTTGTTAATTGGCTTTTATTCGAACTTGATGGAAAATTTTTATCTATTGCATTCTCTCACTTTGGAGGAAGATATGATATGGTAATGACATCTAGAGAAATATTCATTAGAGGAATAGTACCTTCTATGATTAGAAGAGGAAATAAACTTTACGAATTGAAAGTACCAAAGAATAAAAAATGTAATGAAGTAATATTCAGAGACTCTTATAATATTTGTCCAGTTGCTTTGGGACAACTTGTTGGAGCCTTTGATCTAAAAATACAAGAGAAGCAATTCTTTCCACATTTGGCGAATAATCCAAACAATTATGACATCACAGTAGAAAAACTTCCACCTAAATCAGATTATCTTTATGGAGGAATGCTCCCTGAGAAACAAAAAGTATTTGACAAATGGTACTCTGAAGAAAAGGATAAACCGTTCTGCTTAAATGAAGCTTTAGCTGAATATTGTATGAATGACGTACAAATTCTGACTGAAGCATTTTTAGCCTTTAGGCAAAAATTCCTGTTAATAAGTCAACCAAAAAACGCAAATTCATTTGGCATTGATATTCTTAAGGATGCAATGACAATTGCATCTGCGTGCATGAAACATTTTCGTCTAAACCATCTGAAAGAAGAACACTTGGCAATAGTTCCAGAAAAAGGATATGATACATGCGATACACAAAGTGAAATAGCAATGAAATATCTTGACTGGTATTCGGATACATTCAACGTCGAAATACAAACTGCACATTCTGAGAATGGTGAATATAAAGTAGAAGGTAAATACAAAGTTGATGGTTATATTAAAGAAGAAGATAAAGCAATTGAAGTTAATGGATGTGTATGGCATGCATGTCCAAAACATTATGGAAATAATCTTGATTTTGTATTACCTAACGGTAAAACGGTTGGCGTTGTTCGAAAAGAAGATAATGCTAGACTTGAAATTCTTCGTAAGAACATTCGACAGGTTGATGTAATTTGGGAATGTGAAATAAAAGAGTTGCTAAGGAAGAACAGAAAGATGAGAAAAAGTTTTGAAAATTATCTTGACAAGGGTCCAACCAAATTACGTGATTGTTTCTTTGGTGGTAGAACTGGACCAATTCGTCTACATTATGAAGCAGATGAACAACATAACATTTCATATCTTGACTTCAATTCACTTTACCCTTCGACAATTGCGACAACGTCATTTCCAATTGGACATCCAAAAGTCATAATAATTCCTCAAAAGGAACAGTGTGTAAATTGGACATCAGAAAAGCAAATTCCAATAAAAGGAATTCTAAAAGTATTTTTAATACCGCCTCAAAAATTGATGTTCCAGTAATGCCAGTGAAATTTGATGATCGACTTCTTTTTCCACTTTGTCGAAAATGTTGCATTAATTATCCAAAAGGAGAAAAGAACCCAAACTACAATTGTCCACACGGTGATCAAGAAAGAGGATGGGTTTCAACATGTACCTCAATAGAACTTTCGGAAGCATTAAAAAGTGGATATAGAGTAACACGATATTATCGTGCACTTCATTATGAAATATGGGACGATGAATTATTTAAAGAATATGTAGCTGAATTTATGAGTATGAAGATTCATGCAAGTGGTTTTCCTAATGAAATTGATACTCCTGAAAAAGAAGATAAATTCATAAAAGAGTGTAAAGAAAGATTTGGAATAATTCTTGAAAGAGGAAAGATGTCACCGGATAAGGCAATGAGGTACATTTCAAAATTAATGCTCAACTCACTATGGGGCCGCTTCAGTCTGAGAAATACACTGACTAAAAGTCACATCACGGATTCACCAGCAGAGCTGCGAGACTATCTAGAAAACAAATCAATTGAAGTAAATTCAATTGATAAATTAACTGAGGACACAATTTTGATAAATTATGAAGTAAAAGATGAATTCATTGAAGAGCATGGGACTTCTAATATTGTAATATCATTATGGACAACATCAATGGCAAGAATCCATTTGTTAAGGGCAATGCAAAAAATATGCAACTCGCCAGGTTGTTCACTGCTTTATGGTGATACCGACAGTGTGTTGTTCTCATATCCAATAGATAAAGGAACTCCACTAACTGCGGGACCATATTTGGGTGATTTAGCTCAAGAATATGCTGAATATTCAATTAAAGAATATGTATCAGCAGCTTGTAAGGCATATGGGCTAAGAATGATAAATGCTGAGATAGGAGAAGAAAAAACAACATTAAAAGTAAGAGGGATAACACTAAGCGCGGACATTTGCAAGAAGTTACATTACAAAAGCTTCAAGGATAGTGTGCTAGAGTTTGGAAAAATAGAAGATAAAGAAGTAGAAGAAATTGAAGATATAATTGTTTTAGATTATCCAAATTTTATCCGACCCAATTTAAAAAAAGGCATTATTTGTACCACACCCTATCACAAATCATTTAAACCACTTATATTAAAAGGAGTGGTTGTTTCTAATTATCAAATTGTAGATTTTGGACATAAAATATAAAAATTTTTAAATAAAATGTATTTATTATTTTTATTAATAACAATTTCTTCAGCGCTTGATGATTCGGACTTAAAACCATGGAAAAGAGTAGACTACAGAATAACACCTTTTCGCCGGACACCTCCACCTCCTAGAATATTATTTAAAGATATACTAGTATTAAATCAACCAAATAAAAACCTTCAAAAACACATATTGCGATGGGATCTTTATGACGAAAAGTTTAAAAGAGGAAAATACAACGGAACAGATTATATAATGTTCTCACGATGGAGATTTTTAAAACAACCTCCGATTTCAGATATCTTGGACAAAATTCTTTCAAAAAATAAATATTGAATAATTATTAAATATATTATAGGTGTTAAATCCTTTCATTTTTACAAATCATTTAAAAAATTTTCAATATTTGAATTTTATTTAATAAAATGGTTCTCCTGATTGATGAATGCGCTAGAATTTTAAAATGTAGTGTGAGCTCACTGCGCTATCAGCTAATTCATCCTTTAAATCGAGACAAAATTTTAAAACAATTTAAAGGAAAGAAATTGAAAACAACTTATTTAGATAATAATGGAATGAGCAAAACTATATTTTTTGACGATCTGAGTCGAAATAGTGCAAACAACATTCTCGCTTATGGGCGACTCTCATCTCCATTTAATATCAACGTTGCAGCACATTTTTATGCTCGACATCGTATACGACTTATTCATCCTTACCACCTGTGCGTAGTTCAGCGTCAAACCCATGAAGACAGATACTACCCTTTGGAGTTATTAGAAATAGTTGAGGACGAACATTTATCAGGTTGTATGGCAAATATTTTTATTGATAAAACAACTCAATCGACTTCTGAACAATCTGAAAAGGATTTTGATGTAACAATGCCGGCACCTCCTTCTAATTACGAAGATAACTTATGTTATGGGGGACGAAAATCTAGCCAATCGGTCGATGACTTTGATTACATGCACGGATGGTGATTTTTCACACGTATACAATATACACATACACCATATTTTATCTATTTTTACACAAAAACGTCAAAATTAACAAATTTTATCTTCTTTTGTTTAATTTTTTATAAATTTTATCTTCTAATCACTAATTATTTGTTTTTACCCCTTAAAACTGATACTTTTCTACTTTAATATTTTGAAAATATTATTTCCTTTTTCTTAATTATAATTCTCAAAATAAATTTATATCTTCTATTTATTAATAATTTCAAAATTTTCTCTTCCATCTCTTAATTATACCATTTTGCCCCTAAAAAGTGATACTTCTTTACATTAATATTTTCAAAATTTGATTTCCTATTTCTTAATTATAATTCTCAAAATAAATTTTTATCTTCTATTTATTAATAATTTCAAAATTTTCTCTTCCATTTCTTAATTATACCATTTTGCCCCTAAAAAGGGATACTTCTTTACATTAATATTTTCAAAAAAGCTGCTTATTTTTTCTTAATAATTATATACGTTTTAATTAGTTTATTCATAAAATTTTTAAAAATTCATCTGGATTAGAATATGTTTTTAGTTGAGAGAGATATTTTTCAAACGGGTAGCCGAGAGAAATAAAATAAAAAAATACAATACAATGGTGACCACATTCTTTTGATAATATATTTATTTATTTTTTAAATAATGTGAATAACTTGAAATATTTGATTTTAAAGTTATATTTTGTTATCTTGTTAATCCTTTTGTTTTTCTATTGGTTTATTCACACTCCAATCACATAATACGTCTTTGATATGCATGTTAAGATCAACACAATTCTTACAAAGTTCGAATGAAATTTTAACAACCCCGTCTTCACATTCAGTTATCCGACTTGTACTATGAAACAATACATTTGAACAGTTTTTGCATAAACGAAATTCTAATCTAGGTATATATTTCATTCTAACTAGCTTCCAAAGAGTTTTATTATTTGGTGAAGCTTTTGATGTTTTCTTACTAATAAATTTTTCTGGCTTTTTACCCAACCAAACATCTGTTGTCACCTTATTTTTAATGTGATTTGGTGATTTATCAATATTATCAATAATTTTAATATCCTTTTGTTCGTTTGGACTGGTTGGATGAGACATTTTTAATTAATAAATTTTGAGAATGAATTAATGTTATCAAAAACTTGTGTATTTATACTTTCGAATTTATTGATGACCTCAACGTTTAGATTAAAGATTGTAAACATTTCGGATTTATTGATGACCTCAATGTTTAGATTAAAGATTGTAAACACATCTCAAGACCGCATCTCAAGATAATGTGATTAACTTATTATTTAATTTAAATTATTAATTAACATTTCAATTAAATTTAGTTGTAAATTAATTAAATTTAAGTTATATGGACACATATTTTTTGAATAAAAAATTATGTGCTCATAATAAGAATCGAAACTAATATAAATTAAATAATTAGAGCGGATAAGATGCGTGAAAGAATAGCATCATATGCAAAAAATAAAAATATGCAAAAAAAAATACAATAAAAATATTCAAAATATTTTCAGCTAGTATTCTGAATTATTCATTAAATTAATAATTAACCATATTATTTTGAAATATTTTATAATATTGATTAAAATCCTAAACTAGCCATACGATTTTTAACTTATATTTAAATTACCAATTAAATTGTAAATTATAATTTCTTAACTTAATTAAATTATTTTTATTAAAGTGTTTATTGTTCCTAAATAGTGGACGTTCCAAATAGATACATGAGAGACTTGGCTAAAAACAGCATTGTTAAAATTGACTACATCGATTTATAGTGCATAATATACCGTAATACTTTTTAGCGCCGCAGGCAAAAATTTTAGAATTTTGGTTATAAAGTGACCAGATTTCTTCGTTTTTTCCTAAAATTTTAGCAAAAATATGTTAAAATAACGAAGTAAAATGAAAAAAAAATATCAAATATTGATATAAAGGAAAAATTAGTAAAATATTGAAATGTAAAAAAATAATATCGAAAAACTAATGGCATGTTTGGGCTTTTCTCGGCATAATATATTCAGGTAATAAATATATTTCAATACAAATCCGAGCCCTATATATTAAATATAATTAAACAACCGATATTAAACTGTAAGAACAATACGAAATAACTGATTGAATAAATAAAAAATTATTTTTTAAATTCAATTAAAATTTAATGAATGTTAGTAAAAACATTAAATTTATATAAGCTATATAAACATATTAAAATTAATAAAATATACCGTATTTCCTCTAATAGAACGACAGCCTCTATTTGAACGACACCCCCTATTAGAACGACAGTCTGGAGGGAGGTTGAGAAATAGAACGACAGCCTCTATTTGAACGACACCCCCTATTAGAACGACACCCTTTCTTTTTTTAATTTAATTATTTACCTAAGCGGTAGTGATGGTCGGGAGTTAAAAAAACCCGAGAGTCGAGACCGAGACCGGGAATCAACCCCGAGACCGAGTTTCGGATCGAGACCTAGAGTCGATACCAACAAATTAGGAGGGATATCACTTGATATACTTCCTAATTCCCAAAAATCCCTATATATCCTTCATAATCCCCTAAATCCATTGAATCTTCAAATCCACAATATAACTTTACTCCTTCTAAATCTACCGATATCCACCTTAACCCACTGATTTCACATTAATCGCTTAGAATCTCCTTATATCCCTCGATATCCCTCCAAATCGAACGATATCTTCTTTATCCCTCGTTGCCGCGCACAAATCCCTTTATGTTTATTTCAATCCTTCCAAATCTCCGGATATCCCTCTTAACTTTAATCCACCTCTATTCCTTTCAAATCCTCATAAGCCTCGATATCTTACAAGTACATTGATACCCCCTACTACTTAAGGTCATCTGCGACAATTCTTCCATTTCCCTCCAAAAATCTTCCTTTTCCAATTTCAGAAGAAACAATTGGAAAATAATTTCTTGGAACTTGGAAAATAACAGGGGGACAGGGCCTGATGGGACAGGGCTAGTGATAATTCCATTGAAATATAAAATTTAACTATTTTTCTTCATTAATAAAATTATTAAAATGATATAGATCTTAATAAAAATTTCAAAAAAATTGCAAAAAAATATGTTGAAAAATAGAACGACAGCCTCTATTTGAACGACACCCTGTAATAGAACGACAGTCTAGAGGGAGGTTGAAAAATAAAACGACATGTCGGTCTATTAGAGGAAATACGGTAATTAATATATAAGTTAAATGTATGAAATAATACAAACAAGTTTATTAACTTTATTTTAAATTTATTAATTAAGATAATTCGTTTAATGAACAACTTTTCTTTCAATTTAAGTAGTTAAAGATTATCCTTTGCAACTGCCACAATTTGATCTTTGGATATTTTAGAAATCATCTCTGGAAATCTAAAGAAAAAAGAGTAAAATTTGCCTTTAATTGTAAATAACATTTGATCAATTTCTTCAGAATTTAAAGACCAACTTAATAACAAATAAGTTTTAATCAAATTTTAATTTAATTATATTTAACTAATATGGATCGGATTTTTAGTTTATAATTATTTAAAATAGTACATTATATCAGCTGGGCTATAACGAACCAGCATCTTCAGTAGACCGGACTGATGTGTTAGCCGTTACACCGCGCCACATATTGTACAGCCTTAGGAATTAATAGCTATATGCTTTACAGTACTTAATTATGTTTTATAATTAAAATTATTGGTAAAAATTGAGAACTTGTTGAAAAGCTATTTAATTAGTCAACTTATTAAAAAACGCCTTAAAGAAAAATACGGGATTAACTAAAAATCCTATCACTTTTAGTTAAATTGTTGAATAACCGTAAACTTTCTTGGCACATGTTTCCAACATAACTATTTACAAATAAAATGTTATCATTCTTTTTAATAATAGTAATCAAATGTTGTCTATCCGAATAATTTAGAGGCAAAAAAGTGAAAGTATTGCTATCACTAAATATATTTAATTTTAATTATTTTAATTGATTATTATAATATTTTACAAACTCATAAATGCCTACTCATTTTTTATGAATGTGATGCCCAATTCATCACAAATTTCTTTTATTCCATTTACTAATTTATTTTTATTATTCATTTCAATTGTTCGATCATTCCACATAGATAACAATGAAGGCCTAGATGGCGAATATTGAGGAGAATCTGCTGAATAATTGTCAGACATTTTAAAATTTGTTCAAATTAATATTTTTATTTAAATTTATAAAATTTTAATATTCTAAATTTTGAATAATTAATAAAGAAATACAGAATAAGAATATTTTATTCACTGAATATCAAGAAATAGGAGAAATAACTGAAAAAATAAAACAATACTAGACAAAAAACGGAAAACACCGCAAAAGCGGAGATTGAAAGAAAATAGAAGAGAGCTGATATTTTATTTACTTTAAGGTAATAAATGTATTTTGATATCAAATTCTTCAAAAATGAGGTCAAAAAATACTCAATGCTCGGAATTAATATAATAAAGCTTATTTTTATAAATAAACTAAAAATGAGAAGAAATGTAATTAGGTTTCAATGATTATAGCAAATATAAAAACATTTTGGGAAAAGAAAATGTGTTTGTTATTGAAAATGTAAAGTAATAAGATATCAATGATTATGTAAAACAAAACCTATATAACATCCAAGTTTTCCTATCAAAACCAACTTATTATCTGATATTTATATATTATTTTTTTCAAAAATTCTAAAAATTCATTAAAAATGGCAAATTATTGGAATAATGAAATTGTAATCGATGAGGTGGAAGAGATAGGTATTATTAATTTCTAGATCTTAAGACAAATTTTTGGTACATATCCTTTGGATATACTTTTCTTTCAAATATAATTATTAAAGTCTTTTTATAAGATCTTCATCATAATCACAACTCAACAAATCATTACAACTTGTTATATTCTCCATACGATAATTATGAGCATGATAATGGAGTTTTAACGCCAAATATGAGTCCGATTTATTTTTCAGCAGCACAAACTCCACCTGTTTATCCATATGTGACCCATCATTATTGGCTTCCAAGTAATTTTAAATATAAAAATAACTAAATCTCCTAACCATTATCTCTTATACAGTCCAAGGAAATAGAAAGATTTTTTAATTTTCAGAAATTTTAGATTTTCAGAAAAAGAAAGACCCATAATTAACGTTTTTAGTAATGTAAGTCTTATATACATTTTGTGGAAAAATTCATTGGATAGATTTGGAATAGATTTTTTTTTAGTAGAATAATAGAATAATAATAATAAAAATAATAGAACCATTTTGAATATATTTCTATATTTAGCTGGTTGGCAGCAGATTAGTGTGCCGCAGGAGTTTTTTGATCCAAACGTACAAAACCTATATAACATCCAAGTTTTCCTATCAAAACCAACTTATTATCTGATATTTATATATTATTTTTTTCAAAAATTCTAAAAATTCATTAAAAATGGCAAATTATTGGAATAATGAAATTGTAATCGATGAGGTGGAAGAGATAGGTATTATTAATTTCTAGATCTTAAGACAAATTTTTGGTACATATCCTTTGGATATACTTTTCTTTCAAATATAATTATTAAAGTCTTTTTATAAGATCTTCATCATAATCACAACTCAACAAACCATTACAACTTGTTATATTCTCCATACGATAATTATGAGCATGATAATGGAGTTTTAACGCCAAATATGAGTCCGATTTATTTTTCAGCAGCACAAACTCCACCTGTTTATCCATATGTGACCCATCATTATTGGCTTCCAAGTAATTTTAAATATAAAAATAACTAAATCTCCTAACCATTATCTCTTATACAGTCCAATGAAATAGAAAGATTTTTTAATTTTCAGAAATTTTAGATTTTCAGAAAAAGAAAGACCCATAATTAACGTTTTTAGTAATGTAAGTCTTATATACATTTTGTGGAAAAATTCATTGGATAGATTTGGAATAGATTTTTTTTAGTAGAATAATAGAATAATAATAATAAAAATAATAGAACCATTTTGAATATATTTCTATATTTAGCTGGTTGGCAGCAGATTAGTGTGCCGCAGGAGTTTTTTGATCCAAACGTACCACCTCCGGTGAATTATCAAATAGAAGATGTTGGACAAATTCCACTCCCGGAAAAGAAAGTCTTCTCATTTGAAAATTTAAAATTTTCCGATGTATGCGTTCTTTGTCAGAGTGATCATACTGATGTTTGTATCAATTGGAAGCCTAACACATGCTGTTGTGTTTCTATTTGTTCAAACTGTGTACAAAATGATATACTGGAAAAATTGGCTAAAATGGAACTAGTCAAAAAAAGATTTGATTGGATACCAGGATTTGATGTAATGAGTGTAAAAGATATTTTAAAGTTTTTACCACATTTAAATATTAATGATTTATTGAAATGTTCATTATGTAAACGTGTTTATACCTCTTTGGTACGACGATCTCGCCGTACCAAAGTCAGTATTCCTAAATATAAATAATTTTTTGTATATTTGTATATGAATATAGATGAGTTTATTTTCAAATTACTCATAGTAATTATTAAATATAGGAGTAGATTGTTTGATCAGTCATTGAAACTAATATATAAGATTTTTGAATAATGTATGAATGATAAATTCTGGAAAATGAGGTTAAATGTGTTAGTGTTCAATAAATATTTTCGTATTGTAAGGTTGCGTGGAAACTTAATTTCTTGATAGGTTGGGAAAAATAATAATTTGTTATGAGAAGAAATGATATTAGTTATTAAAAATATAATTTTAATAGGTAAAGTAAGTTTGTTATACGAGATATAAGTATAATTGAGTGCATATAACTAAAATTCATAATACAACTAACTCAAAATTGGAAAATTCTGTTGGAAAACATAAAATGGTAAAGAAAAATAATATTATTTGCAAATCAATTATTTTGCATATTAAAAATTTTTTATACGAAATGGTGTCACTATAGTATAAAAGTTAGTGTAAACGTAGGTCTATTTGGATCATACTATTCCTGTTATTCCCTGATCTCGTTCGTCTGTTCCATCAGATCCACTATCATATACATTGTACATTCCTATTTAGGATAAATTTATATCCATCAGACATTTGTAAAAGCTTGGATAATCTAAGATATAACAATAAATATAAGACTAGTTTTTTGTTTATAAATTAATTAATACTAGAAATATTCAAATATGATTAGGATATGATTAATTAAATTAATTAGAAATTAGTTAGAAATAGGATTAATTAAAGCAGTGATAGATAAAACTATATTAGATAATTTTTGTATAGGGGATTTTATAAAATATATAATTTTAAGAAAAAAATAGTATATAGATTATAAGATAGTATGAATAATGTACATATATCACATAGAATTAATATAAAACTAAACAATTCTGTAGATATATGAGTTTGTTTTTGTGAAATTGAGAAATTTTAAGAAATTTTCGGTAACTCATGATAAGATAAAACGAAAAAAAAGATTTTTTTTTGCGAAAATACTTTTAAATGTTTGGTAAAAATAGCGAATTTTACTATAATAAATAATATAGAAAATTATATTTAAGATTTTTTATTAATATAATAAAAACTCTTATTTTCACTTTTTTCGTTTGTCCTAACTTTTTTAAATTTTTTTTATTTTCTTTTTTATTACATTTCTTTCTTGAAAATTTCTCATATAGTAAAACCATTTCTATGATGTTCTAAATGGTTAAAATTTTTTAGAATTTTTATTGGATTTCAAATTTTCTTGTTTACATTATTTTTAAATTTTTTTTCAATATTTAACCTTTTTATTAACTTTTTCTAATAACAATTTTCAAAAATTTTTATATATTAAAACCATTTCTATGTGTTCTGAATGGTTGTAAAATTTCGAATTTTTATTACTTTTTAGTTTTTTTTTTGTTTGCTTAAACTTTTTAATTTTTTTTTTGATTTTTAAATTTGCAAATGAACTTTATTTCTTGTTAATACTTTCTTGTTAATAAAGTTTTGTAATAAACCAAATTCTATTTTTTGTTTACTAAAATATAAATTTAAATTTTCTTAAATCTTTTAAATAATTTAATTAATTTCTTTATTTGACAATATTATGCGAAATTTGGTTCTAATAATAATTTTCTTTAAAAGAAATTCGCCAAAATATTAACATTAGGAGGCTCCGTTTAGTTTTATTAAATATGGAGGTAATTGTGGTTATTTAATATCTTTAGAGCAAGATTTGAGGTACTAATGAATAATTTAAGATGTTTTGTATCTACTTCTCATTTTTTAATTAGAAAGCGATTTAATTTTAAGTTTTTATCTTTGGAGATCAAAACTTTGGAAGCGATTTGATTTTAAGTTTTACCTACAATTTGGGAGCTATTTGGTTATGAGTTTTACCTACAATTTATTACTTTTTGGTTCTGAGTTTACCTACATTGGTTCTGAGTTTTACCTGCAATTTATTACTAAAGATTTAAAAATAAGAGGGAGCGATTTGGTTTTAATAATTAATGAGATCATAAAGAAGGAGCGATTTGTATGGATAATTGGAAGTATTTGGTTTTTAATTAATTACTAGAAGCATATGGATGGAGCGATTTGTATGGATAATTGGAAGTATTTGGTTTTTAATTAATTACTAGAAGCATATGGATGGAGCGATTTGTATTTGTAATTGGAAGTATTTGGTTTTTAATTAATTACTAGAAGCATATGGATGGAGCGATTTGTATGGGTAATTGGAAGTATTTGGTTTTTAATTAATTACTAGAAGCATATGGATGGAGCGATTTGTATGGGTAATTGGAAGTATTTGGTTTTTAATTAATTACTAGAAGCATATGGATGGAGCGATTTGTATGGGTAATTGGAAGTATTTGGTTTTTAATTAATTACTAGAAGCATATGGATGGAGCGATTTGTATGGGTAATTGGAAGTATTTGGTTTTTAATTAATTACTAGAAGCATATGGATGGAGCGATTTGTATGGGTAGTTGGAAGTATTTGGTTTTTAATTAATTACTAGAAGCATATGGATGGAGCAATTTGTAAGGGTAATTGGAACGATTTTCATGCTAATTTTGTAGTTTTGTTTGTTTTTCTTTTTTTATCTAATCTATGGGAGCGATTTGGTTTTTATTATTACTTAAGATTTGGAGTGATTTGGTTTTAATTAATTAATGGTAGGGATTTAGTTTTAAGTCAGAGGGAGCGATTTGCTTTTGAGTTTTACCTACACTTTGGGAGCGATTTAGTTTTAGGTTTTACCTACAATTTAGGAGCGATTTGGTTTTAATTAACTAATCGGAGGGGTTTAGTTTTAAATAAGAGGGAGAGATTTGGTTTTAAATAAGTGGGAGCGATTTGCTTTTAAGTTTTACCTACACTTTGGGAGCGATTTCGTTTTAGGTTTTACCTACAATTTAGGAGCGATTTGGTTTTAAATAATAGGGAGCGATTTGGTTACTTCCTAATAGGTTGGAGCGATTTAGGCAGGTAATTGAGGTGGGTCGATTTGGGTCGGTAAATGAGTGGGTCGATTTTGGGTGGGAGCGATTTGGGTGGGAGCGATTTGGAGCGATTTGGTTCTAGTTAATAATTTAAAGGAGCGATTTGGTTCTAGTTAAGAATTTAAAAGGAGCGATTTGGGGAGGGAGCTATTTGGGGTAGGAGTGATTTGGAGCGATTTGGGGTGTGGGAGCGATTTGGAGCGATTTGGGGTGGGGTAACTACTCAGAGCAGTCGTTAATTCTCAATTAGCTGGGATTAGTGATCAGGCCAAGGTCTATTATTTTCTATACTATTTTTAAAACTGACAAATAATTTAAGGCTAATCTTCCTAAATTAAAAAATTTGGAGAAGGCAGTTGGAAGATTTAATTTCAGAAATTAATATTCCTTTAATTTCAGAAATTAATATTCCTGAACAACTGCAACGAACAAAAACGGATCTCAAGGAGAATTTTATTCTTGCGGATACTGGACCTCAAGATCCCCATCGAATAATAGTTTTTACTACTCATGATTTTTAACATAAGTGATTCGAGTTTTTTTCTGGTTTCGTTTAAATTATTTTTCAGAGTTAACTATAAATTTTATTTTTTATCTTTGTTAAAAATTTTCAGCTTCTGTTCAACTACACATTTTTTTAATCATTTTGAAAATTTTAGTTTTTGAAAAATTTAGTGTTGATATTTTGGATTTGACCTTTTGGGTCATTTGATCTCCTGGGTTTTGACCTTCTGGGTCTTGATCTTCTGGGGTGGACCCGTAAAACTAAAGTTTTTAGCAAGCCAAGGTAAAGGAGGATGAGTAAAGACGATTCTATGAAAGAGGAGAAATGACAGTCAAAAAATTACACTTTGCGAGTCTATCGATAAGAGAATAATTTAAAAGGTTGTTTACTTGTAAACACAAAAATACCTATGTATTTGTTTATTAATTTAAACGATTAGAGGCTTTTTTAAGATAAAAAACAGTAAAACTTCAATATAAGAGACCCTGTGTACAGCTCTATTTAAGAGACTTTTTTCTAAGTTTGGTCGGCTGCTGGGCCGAGAGAGCTGCCTAGCAAAGGTGTGTCTGATTTTGAAAAGCGAAAGATGAAAAACGAAAGGCGAAACTGGCCACTCCTGGGGCCAATAACAATAACGGAGACAATCGACAAACGATAGATATATTGCAAATATATCGTTTATCGTCTGGAATTTATCGAATGTCGTCTGAATATGTCAGCTGACGATATTATGGAAATTATCGTTTATCAATTGTCAATTGTCATTTAGCGTTTACCTCCAATAAAAATTAAGGAGACAAACGATATAATAGAAGAATTTCTTCTCTAGTCATTTTATTTCTACGCGCCTCATGTATTCTTTTCCCAACTTTGTAACACGGCAACATAAAACAGGCAGAGGGTGCAACCAGCCTTTCAGTGCGGGAGTATGGTTTAGTTGGTTAGTGGCAGCGAAAAATGCAAGAGGTTCGAATCCTTTGAGCGAAATGAATTATATAAAATTAAAATCTCAATAATATCTTTCCTATTTAACATTTAATGGCATTTTAAACTAAAATACATTTTTTAAAATAAGTTTTTCGCTTTATTTTTCAGCTTTAAAGTTGGGTTATTCGGCCATTTAAAACTCTTTTTAAACGTTTAAAAAATCAATAAATTTGGTTTTAAAACAAAGTTAAGACTTTGTTTCAAGTTTTGGGTTGGTCAAAATTTTTTTTAAAAGGAGTTCTTTCGAGATTAAGCTTCTCGAAGTTGGCACCTCAAAACTTTAAAAAATAGCATGCGAAAAAAATAGAGCGCAAAGAAAAAGAGAAAGATGTTTTATTTATTTCAGCGCCACTGAAACGGCTCTTGGTTGCAGGTTATGTTGCTGGGGTAGGGGACCTTTCAGAGTAGCCGTTTCAGAGTAGCCGATTCAGAGTAGCCGTTTCAGAGTAGCCGTTTCAGAGTAGGGACTATTCAGAGTAGGCCGTTTCAGAGTAGCCGGTTCAGAGTACGGCTAAGGGGGGACGTTTCAGAGTACATAAATTTTTGGGGTTGGAAAATCTTTTTTCTATAAATTTTTTTGTTTTTCCTACTTTTTTGGAACTAAAAAACATTTTAAAAGGCAGCCGCGTCTTGACTAGCATTTCCTTGGACTTTTTCGGTCCTGGATGAAGTCTTGGTTTCGGGTTTTTTGAGGCAAAGCCTGAAATACCAAAAGCCTGAAATACCAAACCGTGAAAAAAAGCTTGTAATACCAAAAAGGCAAAACTCTTGCAATACCAGTGTGGAAAAAAGCTTGAATTACCAAATAAAAACAAAACGAGTCAAAAAATCGGTTGAAATTTTAGAATTTAATGATTTTAAAAAATTTAAAGAAATTTCAAAAAGACAAGAAAACTAAAAAAAACTCGTAATATAGAGTAGAAAAGAAAATGTTTGATGTTTTTAATCTTCAATGTTTGATGTTTTTAAGAAAATTGGAAAAAAATTTTCAAATTAAAAAATTTTTTAAAGATTTCAAATTTTTATTAAAATTTTTTTTTCGTTGACTAATTGTTGATGTTTGTGCCAAATGTTGTGGTCTTGGTCCCTAGAACAACATAAAAGAAGTAAAAAAAACAAAAAAATAAATAAATTTTTTCCAAAAATTTCGATTTTAAGGGTAATTTATTCTACGTACTCTGAAACGTCCCCCTTTAGCCGTACTCTGAACCGGCTACTCTGAATCGGCTACTCTGAAACGGCCTACTCTGAAACGTCCTACTCTGAAACGGCTACTCTGAAACGGCTACTCTGAATCGGCTACTCTGAAAGGGGCTTTACCGATGTTGCTGTGTGTAAGAAAATGAAAAGAAACCATAGAGAGCGAAAAATCGAAATAGTTCACTCCTTTCCCCTTTTCCTTATACTCAAACACACCCGAGGACTGAAACTTTGACTGGCCATAACTTGGCCCAAAGTCGTTTTGCAAGAAAACAAATACTACTTAGCAATAAGAAGTCGGGGGTCCTCTATCGAATGGTACCAAAAAATATACCAAATGCGCAGTCACTTAATCCCATCAATCTTTCGAATCCCCTCAATTCATAAAAATTATCCGTGAAGGTTAAAACTCAAATATGTATCTCTTTTAATCCCTATATTGAGGGTAATATATCGATATCACTCCAAATCCACCAATATCCCTTTAATCCACTGATATCCCTTTAATCCATCCAATTTTTATACCATAGATAGAGGAGAGTGTTTTACATACTATAAGTAAAAAATCAAAATTTTAGCTTTACTTCCCTAATAGTTATAAAATTTATAAGACGCTTAATCAAAAATAAAAGGCCTATTTTAGAGGATGAGTCCCTATTTCTCTCAAAAATGGATGTACCTTGCGCGAGAGCCTCTAGTAAATTTATTTTTAAAGAAAAATTTCTAAAACTTATATCAAAAGATAGAGCACATTCTAATCTATCTAAAAATATTTTATTTGGAATTTTTAGGTTGAATTTGGATTTTTAAAAATTTTTTTAAATTTCAAACGATAAATTTGGGGGAAGGGGTTTAGCATCCGATAAATTTGTCGTTCAACTACCGTAGTTTTCCGCTTGTTACCATAATAAATTATCGTTTGAAACGACAAACGACTAATTTCGGACGACAACCGACAAATCTCGACGACAGTCGATATAATAGAGACGATAAACGACAAACGATAAAGATATTTATTGTTATTCGAGGTAATCGACAAACGACGTATCCGAACGACAAACGTGAAAAATATATCTATCGTTTGTCGATTGTCTCCGTTATTGTTATTGGCCCCTGAAGCCTAAGTAACCCCTTAAGATACAAATATTCTTTTATCACCCACTTTAAGGGTATTTTTTCTCATTCGGTTCACTGCTTTCTAATTTATCACACGTCAAAAGAATCGAAACGTTCATTCTATTTAAGACACACTTCATTATAAGTTACATCACCCTCAAGAAAATATTTACAAATAAGGCCCGACTTTATTGCGATATACCAGAAATTTTATTTAACGGTACAACAATAAAATATACATACAACTTAACAAAAACAATACATCATACATATAAAATTCACAACTACTATATGTACATATTTTTAATTTAATTCAATCCACTTTCTTTATTGTCTTCCATTTTGGTATTGTTTTCCATTTTGAAGTCTTCCATTTTGAAATCAGCTTCATCTGGTTCCACCGTCAGCAGAGCACTGTCTGTAGTAGGACTTGATGTAGTTGGATCTACCCGCCCTGCTCTATCTCCTGGTTTCTTCTTCTTACTTCCACCATCTCCAGCCTTTGCCTTTGGATTCCCAGCAACGACCGGCTTCACAACCGGTATTCGAACCCTAGCTTGGGCTTGCTGTCGCTTTGCTTTGTCAGGTGTTGCCGAATATCGCCTCTTTTTGGTTGCAGAATCAGTTTTTTTGGCAGCTGGAATAGGAGGAGGAGACTTTACTTTTGATTGTCTTTTGTTATCCTCCTTGTCATCTCCCTTCTTTTTCTTTGAGCAGCAGAAGCACCAAATCGTTGAAATGGTCATGCAAAAACTAGAAAAGAAACTCTTTTAACTAAAACAAAATTTTCAAAAATAAAAAAAAACGTACATAGCAAAGCCGGCAGAGAATGTAAAACAATCATCTTTCGTTGACGACAAACCAAACGCGCAGGAATTGAACAGTGTTGACATTAGAAGGAAATTGACAAAATTCTAAAATATTGTTGCTTTTATACTTGAAATTTAAGAGTACCTAGTTTCAATATTTATTTATCCTTTCAACCAAATTTTTAGGGATACGCCCAAGTAGGCGCGCGGCCAAGTAGGCGCAAAGCCGTAAAGCTGGAAATTTTCTGGACCTTAACAATTTTGGTACCAATCTCTTTAGCTCGAAGAGAGGAATCGTTTAATACTAAATTTTTGAAAGATTAGGAAATTATGAAGCAAATTATGGCTTGTTCAGAATTATCAAAATCAGTCTAATTTTCAATCTGACAACATTTTTACATACATGTACTTTCCGTCTCTTTCTCTTAAAATTATAAAAAATATCCATTCATTGACGGAAAGTCCATTGACGAAAAGTATTGACGGAAAGTCCATTGACGGAAAGTCCATTGACGAAAAGTATTGACGGAAAGTCCATTGACGAAAATTCGTGCCACCTTCTTAATTGTCTCTCTGATAAGGAACGTAAAAAAAGAAATCGATAGATTGGCGGGTTTATTCTCTTCATTTTTACAATTTTTTCTTTTCATGTTTGATAATGATATTTTTCATGTTATAAATGAAAGGAGAAAGTACTAAATTAATTTGTCAATTTATTTTTAATAAATTTTTGTTATTTTTTTTACAAAAAAAGAATATTTATTAAACTTAACAATTTACTAAATTTAATTATTTTGTAGGGAATTTTTTTAAAATTAAAAAAATTTTTAATTTAATTATCAGCAACGTTTTGCTTTATTTATGGCACACAAAGGTATGAAAAATTTTTTGGAGTTGAAAAAAATTTTATTTTTAGATGCGGTAGGGCTTTGTTTGATTTGTGGTGAACTTTCTTTTGGAAAACACTATGGTTTTTAATTGGTTTTTAAATAATTTTTTTTTAAATTTTATTTTTAGGTTGTTTGAGTTGTCTCGGATGTAAAACATTTTTTAGAAGGTTTGTTTATTTTTGGAGTAAAAAATTATTTTATTGAGTGATGACTTGACTTGAAGAATTTTAGCGTTAATTTTCTAACATAAGAAACTGGAGGACTTAAGAGATTTATAAAAGAAAATCCCCCAGTAGCTCTGCCGGTAGAGTGAAGTAATTCTTAATTTTTAAAATGATTAGCTCTACCGGTAGGGCATCTGGACTCGTAAAGGTCTAGCACCAAGCGTCAAGTTAAGCGTCTTGATTCCCTATAAATTTCTAAAATTTTGCTTAATTTATTTTTGATTTTCTCTTTTTTATCAAAAAATATTTTTTACAAAATTTATTTTCCTTTTTATAGAGCTGTAATGCATGGTCAGGATACAATTTGCAAAAAGCCGAATATTTGTGAGCAAGAAGTGTGTGCTAGACGACTTTGTAGGTCTTGTCGTTTTCGAAGGTTTTATTATTATTTTTTTATTTAAAAAATAAATTTATTTAGATGTTTGGATATGGGAATGTCTAGGGAAGCATTACAACCTCGAAGGGATTTAATTGGCAGGCGAAAGAAAAGACCAACACAAATACTATTTCATCAAAATAATTGTGTTTCTACAATTCCTTCAACCTCTGGGAGTGAAGTAAATTTTTTATTTAAAATTTTTCAAATGGTACATCCAATAATAGATACCCTCAAAATTTAAATTATTTTTCCTTGGGCCTTTGTTGGTTATTGGGTGCTGGAATATCCTCATAGGATTTCTGGCCCTATCTGAAAGTAAGGGCGCCATCCAATTTTTTCCATATTCCTAAAAATGTTTATTTTTCTTATATTTTTCTCCCTATTTTTGATTTGTGCCTTAAGACTATAAACGCAAAGGGATTAATTTTTCTTTAATTTTGTGAGCATTAACTTTTTTCTGTCTGGGTCCGTTCGTGTTTAGTCTGTCCGAGTTCGTCCGTGTTTTGTCTGACGAACTCAAACAGACGGACACAGACGGACACGCAGACAAAACACAGACAGACACGGACGAACTCGGACAGACAAAACACGGACGGACACGGACGAACTCGGACAGACAAAACACGGACGATGACAAACAAATTAAAGGGGAAAAATTATATGAAAATTAATCCTTTTTCGTTGGTTTGCCTTAAGGCATAAATCAAAAATAGGGAGAAAAAAAGAAGAAAAATAAATATTTTTAGGAATATGGAAAAATTGGATGGCGCCCTTACTTTCAGATAGGGCCGGATTTCTTTTACTATGCCATCCATTATAGGAATGAACCTTATTCGCCCCAACAGGGATTGGCCGGGTTATCCGAGACTCAAAACCCATACCTTTTCAACCCGAAACCAGATCCCATACCGAGACCCTACTCGACTTTTTTCTCAATCCGGCCCATAACTGATCCCAAAAATTCTATCTTACAATAAGAAATGACTTTAATTTTCAACTAAAAATAATTTTTCTCTATAGGTAACTCCATCTCCAACAAACCATTTATTAACTCCCCAAACCGACATTTTATATTCTTCAATCTCTGACGGAAATAACAATCTTTTGGATTTAATATCTTCCTTAGCAGCTACAGATAAAGCAATTCGTGCAAGAAAATTTGAATTAATTAGAGCTAGAACGGAAGCAAAAAGATTGGCAGATGTTGCAAGTAAAGGTTCTCGAGTAGTTCAACAACACGATACTTTAATGAAAATTGTTTTGTGTTCTGATTTGTGTAATGTTACTCAAATTGAAATGTTTTCAATGCTTGAATGGGTACAGGTTTGGAATTTTTTCTGTAAAATTTTTTTGAGATTTTTTTTCAATTTTTTAGACAATCCCAGCATTTTCATCACTTCATTTACCTGACAAAATGCTTTTACTTAAAAGGTTTCTTTATGATATTTTTTATTTTTAAATGTTGTCTATCTTTTTAAATAATATTATCAAAGGTTTGTCCAAGGCGACGGCCCCCTTGTCCAAATGGGGAAAACGACAAATAAGTGTGATTAAAAAATGAGAATTCTTTACCTATGACTAAAAATTTCTTGACCATCTGAAACCCAAAATCTTCTTCATTTTTCCTATCAAAAATTTTTTGATCCTTTTCATGAATTTTTTGGATACTTTCTTGAATTTAATTTACAAAAATAATTTTAAAAAACTCGAGATCCACTCGAAATCAATTTTGTATTTTTGCGGTTTTATCGTGTAGAGCTTCGTCCGTTTCCCATGGCAAATTTTTTGTGTCTTTTTTCCTTCAAAGCCAAATTGAATGGAAATAAATATTTTAAACTTCAAAAAAATTTCTAGATTTGCTATGCCTTGTAATGTAATAGAATATGGATATTTTACTGCACAAATTGGTCTCGATGATGTTTGGCTAATTTCTAATGGTACTTGTATGCCAAGAAGTGTTAATGTTTTGCCTGATGAAAGCAAGGTTTTTTTTCTTAATTTTTTAATTAAAAAACTTTTCTTTTTCAAAGACATTGGTGACAGAAGATAGAAAATGGAGACAAGAAAAATTATATAAACAAATGACTGATAGATGTATTGATGGTTTAGTTATTCCTTTAAGAAGATTACAATTAACACCTGAGGAATTGGTTACGTTAAAAATACTTTTGCTTTTTAGCTGTGGAAATCATACACAAAAAGGTTTGGATTCTTTTGAATAAAAGGGTTTTAATTAAAATTAAAGAAAAATTTCTATTCCATTCTCTTTTCGAGTTTTCTTGTATACTTTTGTCGTTTTTCTCGCATGTGCGTTACAAGGCCGCTTTTTCCCGAAGGCCATAACTTTTTTTCTTAACACTGAGATCTTTCTGAAACTAATATAGTTCGATTCAGTTTGAAAAACCGTATTGAAGCCATCAATATTTTAACAAATTTTTTACGACAAAACTAACCACCATAATGCAATATAAGTTGGAGCCTTGCAGAAAGGTCGATTAATATATCGCCAGATAAATCGAAAAATATTGAAGATATATCGAGTTGAAAACCAAACTTATGAGTAATTTAAAAAAATTTTTATTTTTTATTTTAGAAGAAGCAACTTCATTTATCAGTGACGAATCTAGAAAAATTGCTTTAGAATGGAAAAATAAAGTAATTGCTGCCCTCTTTCAATTTTATCGTTCTATTGGTCATAAATCGGCAGCTGAACGTTTTGGAAATGTTATTTTATTAATTTCTGGAATTGTTTCTGCAGGTAAGGGGAATTTTTTAAAAATCTCAAAAATTTTCTTTTTAATTTAAATAGCCTCAGCAACATTAGAATCTTATCAAATTATGCGTTTATTTAAATTTGCTAATTTTGATAGAGTTTCTGAACAATTACTTTTTGATATAGATTGAAAAAAGAAATTTTTTTGTAAGTGAAAATTCAAAAGTGCCAGTAGAAATAATTTTATTTTTTTAAAATAATTTCGGAGATTTTCAAAAATATTTTTGTTTAATAAAATTAAATAGAGGGATTGGACCGAGACGAAATCTCAATCAAATTATTGTGATTAGGGTTGTCCTTTCGGAACCGAACCGAAGAACCTAGATTTTTCGGTTTGGTTCCGGATATCCGAAGATTTTCCAGGAACTGAGAACCCTAATTGTGATTGAAATTGTTGATCGACCACTTAAGGTCCAATCTCTATAAAATTAAAAAAATACTCCCGGTCATTATTACTTAAATTACCTCAGTTATTTTATAAAACTTGATAGATTCTATTGACAGTAAAAGTTTTTCTTGCAAGAATTTGAGTTAAAATTCAACCAAAAGGATTTATTTAAAAAATAAAACGGCAGGAATCGAGCCTGCGACCTTATGACCAGAGCTCTGTCGGGGAATTGTGATTTCCGAAAATTAAATCTTTAAATCTTAATTAAATCTTCCCTTAAATTAAATTAAATCTTAAATTAAATTAAATCTTCCCTTAAGATTTAAGAGTTTATCAACAAAAATAGGATTACTATATTAATTATAAATAAACTTATTCGTCACTATAATAGGTTTAGGACAATGCCCACATCCTCCAGGAATTCCCTAAAAATAAATATTCTTTTTTCTCTTTAAAAAATGTTTTTACTTGATTTCCTGGTCTTCCATCAATTCCAACTTTACCATCAACCCCATTACGTCCTCTATTTCCAGGATCACCAACAGGACCGTGAGGTCCACATTTGCCTTTAATTTTATTCAAATTTTGAATAATTAAAGACTAACCAGGCATTCCTTTCAATCCTGTAGGTCCTCGTAATTCTCAAAAAGAAAAATTTTTTAAATTAGCTTCCAACAAAAAATTCACCTAAAATTCTGCCTTCTTTTCCTTTTTGCCCCATATCTCCTTTCGGACCAACAGGACCTTCTCTGCCCGGCTTTCCTTTTATTTTAGGTATCCCATCATCTCCCTTCTTTCCTGGCTTTCCTTTAATTCCTTTTGGGCTTGAAAAAAATTTTTTGAAAAAATTTTTGTTTCTCGAACCCTTGTGGACCTAAACGTCCTCTTAAGCCTGGAGAACATTGAAAACAAAAATCTAAATTTGTTGGCGAATCTTCCCCATTAAATCCATTTCTGCCTGGCTGACCATCTTCTCCTGGTTTTCCATCAATTCCGTCTGAACCGGGCGGTCCAGGCTTTCCTATTGAACAAGAACATGATTGACATTTATTTGGATTTCTTTAAAAAAAAATTTTTCAATTTAAATGATACTTCTGAACAACTTATCGTGTGGTTTTTTCTGTTGATTTATTACAAATGATGAATTCATTATCTCTTCTTCCTAATAAAAATTATTAAGTACTTAACCCTCAATTTTGGATACCCCCTCATGAGGTTGGAACTTTTTATCTTATAATGGGGGTGCCTTAAATAGGGGGTACCGCTTAGATAGACAGTGGCCTATCAAAAGTCCTAAAATGAGGTATATCCAATGTTGGATATGTCTTAAAGAGAGGCACTCTCTATTTAAGATACTTCATTATAAGACACCCTCTTCATAATACACACCCAGCATTTAAAATAATCTTTAGGTGTATCTTAAACAGAAGGTCACGAATAGAGACCAAACTTTAAAGAATGTTCCTAAATAGAGGTTACCTAGTATTGGGTGTATAATATTACTAGTGAGGTTCAATTAAAATTTACTTCAAAAGACTCATCAGAATTTGATATATTTTCCTTTGACATTTCTTTATATAATCCACTGTTTGTAGCACCATTTAATCCTTGCTGTTCATCATTTGTTAATTCAAAAGAATTTAATAAGGCTGAAACTTCTGCTAATTTTCTTCGAAAATAACGAGTTTTTCCTTTAAAAATATTTTTTTATTCTTATACAATCAGACCACATCACTATAAGATACACCCAATATTAGATACAACAAAAACCTCTAGATATCAAAGATAGTTTTTAAATTTTATTGGCATTGGATAGGTAGAGGGCATTGGATACCCTCTATTTAAGATATTTTATTAAAGAAACCCTCTCTATAATAACATCCAATATTGTTCTTAGTGGGTAGGAGAGTTGTCTAGGCAATAACCTCTATATAAGGTACATCTCGTTTCGAGTTTTTCATCCCAAGCAGGCTTTTTAAAATCTGTTTCGGCATATCCATGGTCCCAAAGATTTAGGTATCTTATATTGAAGTCTGATTAAATTATTTTAATTTTCACTTCTGCTTTTAATCGCTTGTTTCAATCTTATTTTTGTCATAGCATTAACATGCCTAACAGAACGTCTTTCTTCAAATCCTCCCCTACATTTAACTTCACCAACAACAAAACTTAAATTATTATAAAGTTGAGTAATTTTATCAAAACATTTGTCAGATTTTTCTTTTAAATAAATATTTAAATTTTGGATATAATTAAATAATAGAGGGATTAGAAGAGCAATTGTCAACAGTGAAATTAATGCAAAACAGATTGATCTAGAAAGAGAATTGAAAAATATTTTTTATGTAGGTGTACAGTTGAACTTCATTTTTAAATACCCAAATACCGGATACACCTCTATTTTCTATTTAATATACACCTCGTTATAAAATACCTTCTCTATAAAATAATCTGAAATTATATACACCTCTATTTAAAAGACGTATTTTAATTTGGTTGGTTATTGGTTTAATGAACTGCCTAAGCGATACCCTCTATTTAAAATACATCTCGTTATAAGGTCAAGGTTTTTCAGCCCCAAAAGGGTTTTTTCTACTGTAATTATAAAAATATACGTATACCTACATAAATAAAAAATGTTTAAGAATTTTCGTTTCTTCCTCCAAAAATTGTTGTCGGAAATTTTTTTCACGTAAAAATAAAGTCCGGTTAGAGTGCATTAAATATCAAGTTAATTCTGGAATTTAAAAGAATGGAACAAAAGAAAGAAATATATTAATAATTATTTTCTTCAATAACTTTTTTTTGTAAAAAGAAGAGGAAAATAATTAAAAGTAAATTTAAAAAAGAACTGGAATTTGAGAAAATACAGGATTTTGACTAGTAGATAATTCAAGACATTTTTTGATACCAAAAATTTATACGAATTTTTAATAAAAATTTTGTACTGGTTTAATATGTCATGGACATCGATAGATTATTTTATCTCAAAAATGCGTGAGTTGGATTTGATTAATATATTTGAGAGACTTGTGACAAATTTAAATATTTCCCTTCTTGACCATTTTGAACATCACTACAGTGTAGAGATCTCGTTATTTTTCTGCGTGTGGGCATTTTAATATCTGAAAGAGAAAAACTAAGGACAACTTACTCAAGCAGAGAAATGAAAATAAATGAGGGTGTGTAGTATTTGCTTCAAACTCTTACACATTCTATTAGAATTAATCTTATTTTATACAGCGTCTGAAATTTATTAATTTGCTTTACTTGTATATTTTGTTTTTGAATTTATCTTTGGTTAATTACCCAAGTTTGAGGTACTAATAGTATCCTGCCCTAGTAAACGAGGCGGCTTGGATAAATTTTGGAATTGCTTTGCCCTAGTGGTGGAGCTTAAAATAGATTTCTTGTATTGGATATATTGTGTGAATTTTGTTGTTCGACCTAAGGGATAGTATAGTTCTTTTGCTTATGTCAATTCAATTCTTGAAATAGAACGAGATTCTCGTTTTTAGGTATTTATTGGATTTATTAATGCTACGAGAGAATTCAAAATAAAAAATAATTTTTTTATTCTCTGCCGATACAAGTACCTCATCATCGTAGTCTTAGTAAAATGAAAGGAAACGATATTGAAACCGAAAGTAATAATGTAAAAATTGTTTTTGAAAGTTTTTATCTTTTAACTTTATTTAAAATTTTTAAAGTTTCGTAAAAATTAGGGAGAAGAAGGAAAAAGGAGATGATTCTTTTAAAGCTACTGTTCCGGATACTTTTAAATTAATGAAACAATTAATCAAAATATAGAAGAACAATAACGGTTTTTATTTTTTTACTTAAAATGACGATTATAAGGAGCAGGTTATAGACAAATTAAAAAGGCAAAGGGGAAACTCGGTTTTGGGTCAAAATTCCCATTTTTAAGCAGCTGGCCCAGAACGCAATACCCTTTAAAACAAAATTCTTATTAAAAGAAACAGGATATAATCTGGATGCATTTTATTGTTTTGAGGACCCAGATAAATCAATACAAATTAATTTCCATCACTTTTTTAAATTATAATTATCCTAAATATTATATACTGGAAATTTGAATAAGGAAAAAAACTCTCATTTTCTTTTAAATTATTTAATTTAAATTTTTATTACCATTTAAAGCTCCTTTGTTTTTTAAAGCAGAAATTGCAGAGACCCCAACTGCGAAAGTGCAGCGAAAGTGCAGCCCCAACTGCGAAAGTGCAGCTTTTTCTGTGGAAGACTAAATAATTTCATTTATTTATAAATTTAAATCTAAAAAACCGGGCAAAGATGCGTATCGTAAAAAGTTGTATTAAAATCTATGTGTCCAAGTCCAATTTTAGCAGCATTGTCCCTTATGAAATATTTCACTTGATCAGCAACCTGTTGTATTGATGGATCAGTTGCACCACTCAACGGTTTAACCTTATAATTATGGACAGTAGTCCAAGCCCAGTCAATACTGCCTTTGCCTTAAAATAAATTGAGTTTAATTGACTAAATCAGAGTTTATAGATTGGTTAAGGACCCTTTTAAAAATTATCAAATCTAGCTAACAATAAGTTTAATGTATCCTTTGCTCGATGAGCTTTTTTGAATGAGTAATCAATTGAATAGTTTAATTTTCGAATTTGTGAATAAGCTGGGTGTGTATATAATATAGGTTCTAAAAACTCTGATTTAGTCAATTAAACTCAATTTATTTTAAGGCAAAGGCAGTATTGACTGGGCTTGGACTACTGTCCATAATTAAAAGGTTGATCCTTTGAGTGGTGCAACTGATCCATCAATACAACAGGTTGCTGATCAAGTGAAATATTTCATAAGGGACAATGCTGCTAAAATTGGACTTGGACACATAGATTTTAATACAACTTTTTACGATACGCATCTTTGCCCGGTTTTTTAGATTTAAATTTATAAATAAATGAAATTATTTAGTCTTCCACAGAAAAAGCTGCACTTTCGCAGTTGGGGCTGCACTTTCGCTGCACTTTCGCAGTTGGGGTCTCTGCAATTTCTGCTTTAAAAAACAAAGGAGCTTTAAATGGTAATAAAAATTTAAATTAAATAATTTAAAAGAAAATGAGAGTTTTTTTCCTTATTCAAATTTCCAGTATATAATATTTAGGATAATTATAATTTAAAAAAGTGATGGAAATTAATTTGTATTGATTTATCTGGGTCCTCAAAACAATAAAATGCATCCAGATTATATCCTGTTTCTTTTAATAAGAATTTTGTTTTAAAGGGTATTGTGTCTTGGGACAGCTGCTTAAAAATGGGCATTTTGACCCAAAACCGAGTTTCCCCTTTGCCTTTTTAATTTGTCTATAATCTGCCCCTTATAATCGTCATTTTAAGTAAAAAATAAAATAAAAACCGTTATTGTTCTTCCAAATCTTGTTCAATTGTTTCATTAAATTCAAAATTATTTGGAACAATAACTTTAATCTTTTTTAAAAACATAACAACGTTCTTTTAAATGACATTTAAAACACTTTTTGCAATGAATATATTTTCTTTTTACACATTTGTTGCAGTAATTACAATGTTTGTATAAGCTTCCATCCTATAAAAAATTAAAAATTATTTTAAAAATTGGCTTTTGACAGTCTATCTGCTTATCACAATACCCGCGGATCCGTTAAGTAAATATTCGACTATCACAGAAATTACTGAACAAATACCCACTGGATATGGCAGTCGGACCTCTTACTTATAGATACACCCATTGGGTTAATAATCGTCTCTTATAATGAGATGTATGTTGAATAGAGGGTATCGTCTGGAAAGCTCCCCTATCTTGAATCTGTCACAGGGGAATAAAGTGAAAAAGAAGAAAAAGCGGGGGAGGGGGGGGGGGGGCACGAAGCTTAGATCCAGTAACCAACCGACTTATAACTCTTAAATAGAAGTGTGTCTTAAAATGAGGTCTAATTATACCCGCTGACCATGTCTAATTTTTAATTTAAAAATAGAAATATAACTAACCAAAGATGTACAATATCCACATTTGAAACAATGTTTATTTTCTTTACAAACAAAACGTTGACAAATTTCACAAAAATAATAACCTTCTTCTTTTGGTAATTTAAATAATTTATTTGAAATGTTTGTAAATATTCGAACTGTTGATTTATTCAATTTTGAAAATTCTTTGTGATTTGTATATGTTACCTATTTGGAAATTAAATTAATTTTATAAGGGAGATAAAAAATTAATAATCAGTCAAAGCCCTCTAATCACCCGTTGGAACCGAATTGAGCTTACACGGGAGAGGCGAGGTTGAGGAGAGTGAGGCTAGCTTGAGTTAAGCTTAAGCTCTTCCTTGAAGCGAGCTTCATTGCTGGGTATAGCTCTAGGAACTAGCACCAGTTTCAATAATTTATGAAGCTGGGAACTTAAAAAAGTCACAAAACACCCCAGCGATGGAGAGCTTCGACTGCATTTGTAAAAAAATTTTAATAATTTAAAAAATACTTACTTTATAATCAACCATTGACATATTTGTATTATTTAAATATTTCTCAGTGAAGTAAGGCAAAAACAATATTTTGTTGAAGGATGAACTGAAAAAGAAATATTAAATTTTAACTATAAAATGGTAAAGCAGCATTTGCGGACACCCACTAAACCTTCTTGTTTTATAAAGAGTATAACTATATTACTAAAATATTAGGTCATGGTAATAGACAAAACTCAATTCCGTTTTTGTCCACTTTCAATTACTTTTAGTTTTGTCCGCAAATATTGTCCGCAAATGTCGCTAAGCCTTTAATTAATTAAAAAACCTTTTTATTTCTTTAAAAATTAATTCCAATTTATTTATTGTTCGAATTAATGGAGTTATTTGAATACCAAAAGGAGGATCACAAATAAATAGTAAGCGTTCATCACAATTTTCAAAAAATTTAATTAAATTTTCTTTTCCTTCATTTAAATAAAAATAACAATTTAAAATAGAAAAACGAGCAAATTCTTTTGGAAAATAAAATTTTGACTGAAAATGTGAATAAAAGGTTTTGGTTTAGGACAAGCCTTTTAATTAAAGCCCTTTAATTAGGACAAGCCCTATATTCAAAACTAATATCAATAAACTAGAAAGTTGTCCAGACCTGATGATCATAAATCCCAAACATAAAAAAGGTGCTAGGAAACTCCAAGCAAACATTGAAAATCTCGGAAAAACTCAAATAAACACTCTTAACGAAGGAGATATTCCAGAGACATCCGCGTGGACTAACTGTCCTAAACCAGATCCAAAAAGTATTTTTAAAAAATTAAAAACAAACAAACCAATCTATCATCAAAATCCAATAAAAATAAATTTTGTAAATTCAATTTTTTAAGCCATTCAAAAAGTATTGGAGTGCCAACACAAAGAATCGAATTAATTGAATTTTCTTTGATTAAATTTAAAATTAAGGAAAGAACATTCTCTGTAAACCAAAATTGCTTTAAAATTAAGAATTTAAAATAAATTTTTGGATTTTATTTTGCTCATATTTACTTACAAAAAAAGGGGGTTATTAAATTTAAATTCAAATAAAAATTACTTTTGGAAGGGAAAAATTTTTTTGGGAAGAAACTTAGAAAATCAAACTTATTTTTAAACAAGGCTTTAATAAAGACAAAATTACTTTATTTTCTATTAGAAAAAAAAATAATTTTAATTTAATCGCCCCTCTCAATAAAATCTATCATCAAAAATTTATTGACCCTACCTAATTCCTTTACTTTAAAAAAAACCAACCGCTTCTCCAGAATTGTCTTTTATAGCATCAATAATTTGAAATGGAGAAGGCCAACTATCAAAACGATGTTCGTCTAATTTGTGTTCATGTTCATTCGAAACAAAATTAAAACATTGTTTACACCAAAATGGATTTGTGCCAATTTTAGTTAATTCATCAAATCTTAAAAATAATTATAAACTTTATTATGAAAGACATCCTCCTTGGTAATAAAAAAAATAGTCTCTTATAACTTGATGTATCTTAAATAGAGGGGTATCTAGTATTGGGGGTATCTTAAATAGAGGGTATCTTATAATGAGGTGTATATTAAATAGAAGGTATTGCTTAAAAAGCTCCACAACGTAATGAATGATCAAAATCTAAAATTCTCTCAAATAGAGGTGTTATAATATTGGGGGCATCTTATAAAGAAGATCGTCTATCTTTAATTTCAACTTAAAAAACCTCAGTCTCAAACTTCCATATTCTTCAATTGGCAAAGTTTGAATCTTCGGTCTATTTATTTTCTTATTTTGTAGCAAAGTTCCATCTTTAGACAAATTCACTTTAAATCCACATAATTTAGAAGAACGATAAATAGCACAGGAAAACCATTTTTCACCCAAAGAATTTGAAAATAACAAACAAGGACATAAAAAAAAAATTAAGTTTAAAAATTTAAAGGCGGGTACAGCGCAAGTAATCGCGGGCAATCCCGGAGAATCGTGGTCCCTGCGAAAAAAAAGTTTAAAAATAAGAAAAAGGGTTTTTCTAGGGTAAAAAAATATGCTGATTACGAATCTGAACTCGGATTTTGAAAAAGTCGAATCCCGAACCCGAAATTCGGACAATTGACATTTTGGGAAAAATTTCGAATAATAAACTCAGTCAAATAATATCTCATTCGAAAGAGCTCGACGAGCTGAGTCGAATGACATCAAAATATGTCAAAAATATGCTGATTACGAATCAAAATATGCTGATTACGAATCTGAACTCAGATTTTGAAAAAGTCGAATCCCGAACCCGAATATAGGTCCTCGAATATCGAAAAACCATAGGGGGACCAAGCTGATTTTGGAGTGAAAAATTGGAATATGCAAATTATACCTCATTCGAAAGAGCTCTTCAAGCTGAGTCGAATGACACCAAAATCACCATGATTGAACAAGATCGGACGAAGTTATACCACAAAAAACAAACAACGTAAACCTATGTTTTTTGTGTCATAACTTCGCCCGATCTTGATCAATCACGATGATTTTGATGTCATTCGACTCATCTCGTCGAGCTCTTTCGAATGAGATATTATTTGACTGAGTTTATTATTCGAAACTTTTCCCAAAATGTCAATTGTCCGAATTTCGGGTTCGGGATTCGACTTTTTCAAAATCCGAGTTCAGATTCGTAATCAGCATAGTTTTTTACCCTAGAAAAACCCTTTTTCTTATTTTTAAACTTTTTTTTCGCAGGGACCACGATTCTCCGGGATTGCCTAATCGCGCGGCCACAACAGCGCAGAGCCATAATCTGTTTCAAGATTTCCCAATCTTACCAAATTTAGTATTAAACGATTCCTCGAAACAAGCTAAAGAGATTGGTACCAGAATTGATAAGGGCCAGAAATTTTCCAGTAAGTTATGGCTTTGCGCCGTTATGGCCGCGCGCCTACTTGGGCGTGTCCCTTAAAGGCTTACCATGTTTACAATTTGGAATATCCGCCTCTTCGAAAAACTTTGTTTCATCTAGCACTTCAATATTTAACCGTTTTCGAATAATTGAACAACTAATATTTTGTTGTGAAGTTTGTTTTAATTTTTTCTTTGAAATTTGTTTCTTCATTTTTGTAAGGTTCCAAAAATTCTAAAAAAAAATTTTTGAGAAAATTTCTAAAGTGTGCCGAAACTTTAAAAAAACAAAAGACGAAACAGGCAAATCCCCGCTATGTATTATTTTGACTTTTGATATTTTATAGTTGACAAATTGTAATTAATGTAAAGAGAAAAAGAAAATTAGAGAAAAAGAGAAAAATGGAAATTAAAGTTAGACATAATTAATTTTTATTCTCTAACTTTTTAGCTGGAAATTTATTAATTTTTATCAAAAAAATTTTTTGTTGTTTTTTTGAAATTTTTATTTTTGTTTTTTTCTTTAAATAATTTTATATTTCCTTTTAAAGTTTATTTGCGATGGCTGACTTAAAGACTTCACGAAAAGGAAAGCCTAAAAACGAAAATGACTTTATTGATGATGATGAAGAGGATACTGATGATGAAGAAGTTGAAGAAAGGCATTGTATTTGTGATTCAAGGTATTTCTTTTTAATTTTATATGTTCGAAACTTGTTATTAGGTACACACGTGGACTTAAAAAAGTTGTCTCGTACAGAGAGTTTCACCTTAAATAGATTAGGAGGGGATTTGCTTGTGAGGGTCTCTTCCACCCTATATTCAATCAAAATCCTTAAGGAAAGTATCTCAGACTGGGAGGTTTCTAGTAGTTTTTGGGAATATATTTGTGGAGTGCTTAGGCAGCTCTCTCCTTAAACATGTCAGGTCCAACCAAATTTTTGGAAACTTTCTGAGGGCATCCTACAGTGAGATACCCTCAAAATTCTGGGTCTATCTTATAATGAGGCTTAATTATCTTTCTAAATATTTTCTTCAAAAAAGGGATTATTCGACTTTGATGATTTGTTGTGATTATTGTTTAATTTGGTATCATACAAAATGTGTTGGAATAAAGAAAAAGGATGTTGAGAGAATTGAAAAATTTGCTTGTCGTTCTTGCAAGAAAAAAGGAAATGAAATTGTTTATAAAAAAGAAAATATTAAAACTACGAAAAAGAGAAAAGAATCGACAGAGGAACAAGAAAGCAACAAAAAATCAAAAATTGGTTTAAATTTTTAAATTATTTTTTAAATAAAGTATTTAATTTTTCAGAAATTAAACCTACAAAAAATATTAAAAAAGAGGAATCAACTGTTCGAACATTAGCAAAAAGTCCAAGCTTGGCAAATTCATGTATTTTTTTATATATTTTTCTTGGGAGGGGGAGAGGAGTTTGAAATGGACTTTTTGCAAAAATGTCGTTATATCTAATAGAGGGATAATTTTCCTGGAATTTCTTATTCAGATACTTTTGGTTATTATTTAGTACCTAATTTTTTATTTAATTTATATAAAGATGTTTTTCTTAAAAAAGCTTAAGATCGGAAAAAGAGCAGGGGAAAGTTTTATATCCAAGGTCTAGTGCCCAAGGTACCCCATTACTTTTCCTAGTTGGAACAACTATTTTCCATTTATTAATGAAATTTTTGTCGCTAACAAATAAGGGGTAATTTCTGAGGGCGTTCACTCAGGGAGCCTTCAAATATTTCTTTTGTGTACACAACCTTGGGCTTTTATTTTTAAATTGGTCACATATATATTTAACTTAAGTATTTTTAAAACTCAATAGTTATTTTTTCAAAAATTGCAGCATTAGCCAAAGTAAAAGTTGAACTTGCTAATATCGAACCCAAAGAAATCAACAATTCTTTATTGGCAATAAAAATTAAAGAAGAGCCTTCTTCAAATATTTCTTCATCAAGTATTCTAATAAATGACCACCAAAAACCTCCTCCTCCACCAATAACAATTATTGATATAATTAAACCTTCTCAATCTTCTCCAGCTCCAATTCAATTAATTCCTCCAACAATTTTAAAACAACAAAAAATTCAAGAAGAAAATCCAGAATTGAGGTGTGAAAATTGTATTGGTTGTTTTAGGGATGAGGATTGTGGTAAATGTGTTGTTTGTATGCAATCACAAAATAAGGGCAAACTTTGTATGCAAAGAATTTGTGTTCAAGTGGAAGAGCTTTTTAAGAAAAAGGTTTTTTTGAATTAATTTAACTTTTTTTTGAAAAATTTGGGGAGAATCTAGGGATGATTAAATGTGTTCGGATTGTGCCCTTCCTTTTTTCTTTCTAAAATTCGTTTTGAGTTTTGTTTTTGAAAAAATAACCCGTTATGGATGTGTAGAGCAACAAGGCATTAGACTGGACAGGACATAAACATTCACAGTTTTTCCTTCTATTATGTGACGGAAACGATTTGGTGACATCATGTTACTTTATGCTTGTGGAAATCAAATAAAAAAATTTTTTATCCTCTTTTGATTGTTGAGATGCCAAAATAAACAGTTACAAAGGGATTCTGGAAGAAAACGGTTGGGCACAAACTAGATTATTACAAAGATTCTATTTTTAATATTAACGTGGGAAAAATGGTTTAAGGACTTTAAGAGAAATTCAATTCTCTTATTTAAAAAAATTTTTTTAGTTAAAGAAGTCGGAGAAAGCTTTGTCTGAGACATCAAGTATTGATTGTGAAGTTCATGTTAGCACAAGAGGACGGAAACCAAAACAACAATTAAATGATGAGACTATGACTAAACATCGCCGAAGTGTTGGAATGTCAGAAAAACCAAAAGAAAATGAAGATTTGGCTTTAAAGCTTAATAAATTTTATAACAATTTGATGCGTAAAAGGACAAAAGCTAGGAATAATAATGAGGTTTCTTTTATTTTCAAAAATTATTTTAAATTATGGATGTGGTTGGGTGAAACTCTAGGACTTTTTTAAGTCCGAAAAAAGTCTGATAACTGGAATCGAAACTCGACTTGACTTTTTATCTCTTCGACTCATCACTGGTTGGTACATCCCTCTCTACCGTGAACATAAATCAAGGAGTTCGTATCTCTCTATTGTGCCTCGATTTAGCTCATAGAGTTGCGTCGAATTATACTTATTGTTAATGCCTCCAAGATCCATTAAAGCTTATCCAGAAAATTAAATAATTGAATTTATATTATTTTTAAAGCTTCCAATAGAACATGAGGAAAAACAATGTATTGGACCTGAATGTACCAATTCGGTTTTTTTTAATTTCTAGAAATATTTTTAAATTGTTTTTAGGTCAGGCAAGGATCTAAATATTGTTCTGAACGTTGTGGATTGGCACTTGCACAGGTTTCCAATTTTGACATTTTCGGGGTCCGATTCAGAGAATTTTTCATTTTAGTCTTAACCAAGTCCATGTTTCAGTTTCCGTTGTTTGTAAAAACCTGGAAACTGCTGATTTTCTTAAGAATTTCAGAATCATGGCCTTCTTTTTAAAAGTGAGAGGAGAGAGGGGACTTTCCCAAATTTTTTTAAACAAAATTTTTAATTTTCAGATTAGACTCAAAACGATTTTGCCCCAAAGATTAAATGATTTTTTTGCCAAAATTCCCTCTAAACAAATCGAAGACAACAAAAAACTCGATAATGTTGATGGACAAATAACTCAAATTCATCAAAAATTAAAAAAATTTGAAGGATGGAAAGATAATGTTGAAAATTTTTTGGAAGCAATTAAAAATGCGCAACCTAATGCAGAACGTCCAAAGAGTGGAGATGATAATTTTGTATAAAAAATATTTTATTTTTATGATTGTTATTTAGATTTTTTGCTTTTTGATAATAAATTAATAAAAATTAAGAATGCTTTCTAATTTCAATTATTTTTAAGGTAGTGGGATGTCCTGTTTGTGGAGGCGAATTTCCCATGCGTGAAAGTACAAAGCACATTCAATCTTGTTATACGCGATCTGAGAAACAAACAACTTATGGAACTGATTATCCGGTTTTCTTTATAATATTACGGTCAGACCTCTATAAGGTACACCCAATACTGGATACAACTCTATTTAAGAGACATTTTTTAATTTTGTTGGGGGTAGAAGTTGGGGAGCTGCTCGGGCGCATGTGATTTTTTTGGATTTTATTTAAGATACCTAATTATAAGGTACGAGTTTTCCTGCTCCAAAGAGTGTGTCTTATAGTGACGTCCTATCCAAATAATTTGAAATAAAAAATTTTTCAATTAAGATCCCAACTAACCAATACAAACTTTATTGTGATTCTTACAACAAGATTAACAAAACTTATTGTAAAAGATTAAGATATGCATGTGCGGAACACTACAAAGATGAATTTAATTTAAAGGTTTTCTTTAATTTTAAAATTTTTTCTAAAAAATTTTTCCAGATTTGTGGATGCCCTTTAATTTGGTATAAAAATGGAAGTTGTTTAAATTTTGAATCTCTTTTTATTTCTTCCGATGCAATGATAGCTGATGGTGGTTATTGTCAAGAGAAAAATAAAAATTGTCGTGCTCATCAAAATTGGATTCAGGTTTTTTTTTCAAAATTTTTTTAGAAAATTTCAAAAAAAATCTTTTCAGACAGCCTTTAGTTTAATTGACAATGAACGTATGAATTTACTTAATCAATTAGAAGAATTAATTGAACAGCGAGGGTTTATATTGAAAACACTTACAGAAAGGGGGGATGTACTTACACTTTTGTGCAGTCAAAGTCAGCGATTGAATATTGAAAAAGATGGTAAAAAAAAGGAGAATAACAATGTTTCTAGTGGAGAAAGGACCGATTTAGGTAAAACTGATTAGAAAATTTTATTACAATTTGACCTCATTTACAACCCTTGGACTATAAAAATTGACCTTATAATCAGGTGCACCTACTACGGAATTTTACATTAGAGAGGGGATTAAAATGGGAAAAACTGACGAGTTTAAATTAGTGAAGGGTAAATAGGAGAAACAAAAACTTTAAAGTGAGGTGCACCTACAAGAAATGCTCGGATTAGTAAGAATTTAACCATTTTTCATAGACTTTTTGTATCTATTCGACACCAAATAAAATACTTTTTCTAAAATAATTTTAATTTTTTTGGTGATTATACTAATTAAATAACAAAATACTTAAAACACAAAAAACAAAATAAATCAATAATAACCTCTTTGTGCTCGGTATTCTGGGCGTCCCCCAAATTGCCCGCCGCCTTTTCTATTACCATTTTCTGCTAAACTGCGAAGATCATCCGGAACAGTTTGTTTAGCTTCTTCCAGAACTTCAATCAAATCCTTCGCTTTGTCAGACTCTTCAGGAGTAAAGAAAGTATAACTTACACCCTAAAAGGGTTTATTTATTTAAAATAGAAATAATTCTTAAAAATTAACTGTTTTGTTTCTACGTCCAGTACGGCCAATTCGATGAATATAGTCTTTTGAGTTAATTGGATAATCATAATTAATTACGTATTTGATATCATTAACATCTGAAAATTATTTTTTATAATTAGATTACTTTTAATGAGTTCGGATCAGGGATGTCTCTGATGCCGAGACTTTTTAACCGAAACCCGATTTGAGGAAAATTTTGAAATAATGACCCAGCATTTTTCTCGGCCCGAGACATCCCTGGTTCAGATCAGGTTTTCACGGCCAGGTACAGCAAAAAGAACCTGGAACACCACTCAGGAAATCCGAACTCTATTAGTAAAATTACCTAAACCACGAGCAGCAACATCAGTTGCAATCAAAATAGGCATTCTATTGCTCTTAAATTCTTAAAAATAAAAATGATAAAATATTTACTCATTTAGTCCAAATTAACCTGAAAGAACCCATTCCCGTTCAGTTTGTGATTTATCTCCGTGTATGCACAATGCTTTTACACCTATAATAAATAAAATTTAGGAAATAGGCAATAGATATTTTCAAACCATCACGACGCAAATTACGAGTCAAATCATCAGCCTTACGTTTAGTTGCAACAAAAATTAATGTTTTGTACTCGTCCTACAATTTTATAAAAATAAAAATTTTTTATAAAAACATCGCTGTTGCTAAAGGCCGACCACAGAACTAGTGTTCGGCAAATTACTATGTATTTGGGATAATACCGATAACGAAAAATACGCGTTGACCAAAAAATCTATGTTTTTGTATCGATATACCAGGAGAGAATAAAGTGAAGTGCCGAATGCTATCAGAGACATGACCTCTGTAACAGCTTGATCTCATAAAATTGGGGAAAATTCTCCAAAAATAAAATATTTTCTAAAACTCTTTTGAGCCATTGACAAATTATTAAAAATAAAACCTCTTTTATAATTTTTGCAAGTAATTCCATAAAACGTTCTTCCTTTTCACGTTCATCAACAATTTCAACATATTGCTCAATATTATGATTTGCAGCCAATTCAAGAGAACCAACAGTTAAATGAACTGGATCTTTGTGAAAATCATTTGCTAATTCACGAACTTCTTTAGGCCAAGTTGCAGAAAACATTAAAGTTTGACGATCATTCTAAATTATTTTTGGTTCTCAATCATCAAAAATTATTTTTGTTAATTTTTTTTATAGAGGTCGGTCGGAACTGCAAAGGTGCCGGAAGTCGGAAAAAAGTAAAAGTAAAAAAAAGTCGGCTCAAAAGTAGGAATTTTCGAAAATCGGAAGAAAAAATGCCAGAAATCGGAATTCTGACAATGAGTGAACTCCGTGTGACAAATTTTTTGGCTAGGAGTCCGAAAATGGCCGCATATTCTTTAAAAGTGTTCATAAAATTTAAAAACATACACGAAGTTGGCCAATAATTGAGCGTATTTGTGGTTCAAATCCCATATCTAACATTCTATCAGCTTCGTCCAAAACCAAAAAAGTGCATTTATTCAAATTTAAAACTTTAGTTTCCAAAAAGTCTAAACAACGTCCAGGCGTTGCAATACAAATATCAACACCTTTAATTAAAAATAAAAACATTTTAAAAAAAAATATAAAAAAAACCTCTTTGTAAAATATTTCCTTGAGTTACTTTTGAAGCTCCACCATAACAACAAAATGCATTTAAATTCATAATTTTGCAGAATTCATTAGCAACTTCCTGAACTTGAAGAGCCAACTCTCTTGTTGGCAAAAGAACCAAAACAGAAGGACCATCACCGGGACGACGAGGAGGTTGACTTAAAAAATATTTGTAGATAAATTAGAATCTGTAAAAATCGAGGTGCTGAAAATGCGGACAGACAAAAATTTTGAGAAATTTGGAGGGTCGAGGCCAAAAATACACTTTTTCTTCGCCCTCCTCAAATTTTTTTCGACATTTCAGCGGAGTGGGTCAGGAGCGAACCTATAAAAATAAGGAAAAAGTCCCCTAAAATCCACAAGAATATCAGCTATATATTGTACTTAAATGCTGATAATTTAGGTAAATAAAAAACCTTATTGCATGCATGATTGCCGGCAAAATAAATCCAAGAGTTTTCCCAGATCCCGTTCTCGAAATAGAAATCATATCTCGACCACTTAATGCTACTGGCCATGAAATACACTGAAAAATGTTTCTTCTCTTTAATTAAAAAATACTTAAAAATAACCTGAATGCTCATAGGCGACTCATAATTATTTAAAAGCAAATTAATTATTGGTTCTAGATATTCTTTTAAATTTAAAATTAAAGACAAAAAAACCTGGAAATCCACCTTCAATAAATTCAAAAATTGGTCGTGGAACTTCCTGTCCTCGAATTATACATTCATTTTCTTTTAACCATTCCTTAATAGCATCCAATTCACGATTTGTAACATTTTCATGTTCTTTATACAAATCTTTTTTAATTTCAGGCAATTGATGTTTATTCCAATCAACTGGACGTAGTTTACTTCCTTTTAAATTAAATTATAAGAACTTGCAAAAAAGTTTTAGGAAGTCTAGTTAGTGGTGGAGACCGGCTGGGAGTATCATAAAATCTCGATAACCTAGATTTTCGATAACGCTCGTCAGCACCGTAGAGATTTCATACAAAATCTGAAGTTAATAACCCTAGTTTTTCATTTCCGTCTACTTTTGGGGTTACTGGCTACTTTTAGACTTCTTAACATTATTTGGATGGAAAGCAAGTCTGAGATCATTCATCGGTTCTTTGTTACTTTTCTTGGATTGTTATTTGGATTTCTTGTATTTTTAAAGATTATGCATAACAAATCGAAAACTGTCCGTACACTCTAATGATAAACCTAAAGTAGGTTTCGGGCTGAAACAAAGCTAAAGATAAAAGCATACCGACCAAGACCTAAAGATCGGCCTGGGTCAGGACCATGGCTTGGGGCTTTCCTGTACCCAGAGTCCAGGCCCAGGCATTTTGTGACATTCCTGGGCTTTTCCTGGACTACAAGCCAAGGATCCGGCCCAGGTCAATAAATCAAACTCCAGAGTCCAGGAATAGGCCCAAGCTTTTCAAAAACACCGATCTCCACTAAAACCAAATAAAGTGGGACTTTAAGTCTTTAAAAACCTGCAAAACTATTCTTCGTCATTCGATTTCCTCCATATCCAGAAACATTCGGTCTGTATGGCCCACGATTCTGATAACTTAAAAAATCAAAAAAAATCTTAATTAAAAAAATAAATTAATACAACTGAGCATCGCCACCCACACGTTTTGTATTTCTCAAATTTTGGATATAATAGGGTCGTTGATCTCCATATCCATCAGAACGATTCTCACGATTTTGATATCGTTGCTGATTATCATATTGTGGACGATCTCCTCCATAATAATAACTCGCAACGCTTAAACAAAAAGAAATTCGAGGTTGACGAAGAAACAAAGAAGACAAATTAGACTTAACAATAAACATCTCTAAAAAATATAAAAAATTTAAAGGAGAAATATTCAAAATAATAATGTTAATGAATAACATTTTTCGAAATTTTTTAAAGCAACACAATTTCAAAAATAATTTTATTGCAACATTCACTCACAAAAATATATAGGTACATTTATTTATTTAATAATTATATAGAATTTTGATGTTTTTCCTTCGCTCATAGCCATCATGGTTAAAAAACTCCAATTGAATTTCTTCGTTGTATCATGTGGCACGTTCCTCCAAACGAATGTAATACGATCTACCTCGGTGTCTGTTGTTGTTGGATCAAAGTTTCCACAGGTTATTGCAATTCTTTTAGTTTCCCCAGGACTAAGAAATCCAACGCCAGGTTTTCCTTTTATGCGTCTGGTAGTTCGACGGAAGTGGTAAACAATTGTATGTGAAGAAGAATTGACAATCTGGAATTTAAAAATTATGAGTTTAAAATTCAGTTTCAAACAGAAAACTAACTTTAATATAATAAGTTTTAGAATCCTCGAACGGTCCGTTGAAGATAAGATTGTTGGTAGGGAAGGTTGTCAAAACACCAGGTACTGTCTCTAACGCTGCAATTAATTGTTGTTGAAGCATATTATTGTTGGATACAGACAGCAAAGATGGGGTTGGTGATGCTGGTAATGACATAATGATTTTTTCTAAGAAAAAAGTTAAATCAACTATTAATCAACATTAAACACGACGGGTTAATAAAAAATCAAGTAATTGAAAAAAGGGACACGCCCGAATAGTCGCGCGGCAATAAGGTCGCCATCTTTCCAAATTTAGTATTAAACGATTCCTCTCATCGAGCTAAAGAGATTGGTCCCAAAATTGATACGGACCAGAAATTTTTTAGTAAGTTATGGCTTGGCTACCTTATGGTCGCGCGACTATTCGTGCTGTACCCTTGAAAAAGTGCTCTAAGAGGAGAGAGAAGTGGGCGCACCACTGTGGCGCAGGCCACTATGGCACGAGGCTTAAAACTAAAGATAAGGTCCGAAAAAGTCTGGCATTGTTGAGTCTGGTTATATAGGGGTCCTTTTGCATTATCCGACAGTTGCATCCCAATAAATTAATCCGCTTCTAGATAAAGATTTGTGGTATAGCGGGCTTGCGCTATAGTGGTCGCGCCATAATGAGCTTTTTGTACTTTATTCGCGGAGTTTCAGTGCCATAATTAGTAGCTGTTTGAGTGACAACTCTCTCACACGGTTTGTGAGTCAATGAGGATAATCCTCAAACATTGCAGGTAAAAGGCAAAAGTATTAGGAAGGAAAAAAGACGGCAACAGCAAAATCGGCCTGACGGCAAAATTTAACATTCATAGAGAAGGAAATCTGACCATTCCGAGGACGGAAAAATAAAAAGGAATGTTAATCTGAGACTCAAATGTACCAAAGTGGTCCAATGACTTTAAATTTTCTTTTATTTGCTGAATTTGACGACAAGACTAACTTTTGGTTTATTTTTCGTGCCTTAGAAAATTTTAGGAAGTACATATAATAAAACCTCGAAAAAATACTGGGATTTTGAAATAAACAATGATATCTTTGACTTTTGCCCAAGGCGAAAATTTTGATAATCATTACCATTTCTGGTAATGACTGGTGAGTTAAAGTGGGCGTAAGAGGGAAATCGAGGAAGGAAAATTAGAAAATTTACATTTAAAAAACTCTTTCATTTTATTTTAAAGGAAAAGCCAAATTTCAGAAAAATATGTATGTATATTAACTTAACATCGAGAAAAGTGAAAAATCAAAAGTGGGTCAGAAGTCGGAATTTTCAAAACTGAATTAATATATAAAATTTAGGGACATCGAGAGATATCGAGTGATTCGGAACTGACTCTTTTGAAACAGAGTGTATATTGGATTGTGTTTAGGGTTGCCATTTTCGAATCGGGCCTGTTACGTACGAGACTTCTGTCTACGTACTAACAAAGAATAACAAGCTAAGAAAGTAACTAACAACTGTGCTTTATCTACAAAACTAAATACAGTAATATACAATAGGAATATGGCTTAGCGCCGAATACGTTGGAGACAATAGATATGTAATGGATTTGAGTGGTTATAGAGGGAAGAAAATTTGAAAGGATTAAAAGATATTGTGGGATTTGAGTGGTTGAAAGGGATAGTAAAAAAATTAAAGAGGATATAAGTTAAAAAGGATATTAGACTGTATATTAGAAGGCTGAATAATAAAGGCTTTTATACTAAGCTAATACCCAACAGGGCTGACGGGCGTGGCATTTTCTCGGGCTTGTTTTTATCGAGTCAGGCCGGTACGATTCACTTTCGGTTTTAAATTTATCGAGTCGGGTACCGAGTCGATAAATCTTTTCTTTCAAGATTTATTTAAAAATAATTGGTGGATTTGAAGGGATTCGGAGAATTAAAAGGTATATCGATGGATTTGGAGGGTAAAGGAAGGGCTGAAGAGATATCAGGTAGTTGAGATGGCGATCAGCGGATTTGAGGGATTAGTTGATTTAAATAATCGGAGAATTGAGGTGGGATATCGCTAGATTTGGGTTTATTAAAGGGGATCAGAGGAGTAAGGGTATCAGGATCGTACATATCTCAGAAGAGACTCTAGAGTCCCATATGATAATATTTCGGTAATGAAATAAATTTTTGGATTTTCAAGTCTCAGAGGAGACTCTAGAGTTCCATATGATAATATTTCGGTAATGAAATAAATTTTTGGATTTTCAAGTCTCAGAGGAGACTCTAGAGTTCCATATGATAATATTTCGGTAATGAAATAAATTTATGGATTTTCAAGTCTCAGAAGAGACTCTAGAGTCCCATATGATAATATTTCGGTAATGAAATAAATTTTTGGATTTTCAAGTCTCAGAATAGACTCTAGAGTCCCATATGATAATATTTCGGTAATGAAATAAATTTTTGGATTTTCAAGTCTCAGAAGAGACTCTAGAGTCCCATATGATAATATTTCGGTAATGAAATAAATTTTTGGATTTTCAAGTCTCAGAATAGACTCTAGAGTCCCATATGATAATATTTCGGTAATGAAATAAATTTTTGGATTTTCAAGTCTCAGAAGAGACTCTAGAGTCCCATATGATAATATTTCGGTAATGAAATAAATTTTTGGATTTTCAAGTCTCAGAAGAGACTCTAGAGTCCCATATGATAATATTTCGGTAATGAAATAAATTTTTGGATTTTCAAGTCTCAGAAGAGACTCTAGAGTCCCATATGATAATATTTCGGTAATGAAATAAATTTTTGGATTTTCAAGTCTCAGAATAGACTCTAGAGTCCCATATGATAATATTTCGGTAATGAAATAAATTTTTGGATTTTCAAGTCTCAGAAGAGACTCTAGAGTCCCATATGATAATATTTCGGTAATGAAATAAATTTTTGGATTTTCAAGTCTCAGAATAGACTCTAGAGTCCCATATGATAATATTTCGGTAATGAAATAAATTTTTGGATTTTCAAGTCTCAGAAGAGACTCTAGAGTCCCATATGATAATATTTCGGTAATGAAATAAATTTTTGGATTTTCAAGTCTCAGAATAGACTCTAGAGTCCCATATGATAATATTTCGGTAATGAAATAAATTTTTGGATTTTCAAGTCTCAGAAGAGACTCTAGAGTCCCATATGATAATATTTCGGTAATGAAATAAATTTTTGGATTTTCAAGTCTCAGAAGAGACTCTAGAGTCCCATATGATAATATTTCGGTAATGAAATAAATTTTTGGATTTTCAAGTCTCAGAAGAGACTCTAGAGTCCCATATGATAATATTTCGGTAATGAAATAAATTTTTGGATTTTCAAGTCTCAGAAGAGACTCTAGAGTCCCATATGATAATATTTCGGTAATGAAATAAATTTTTGGATTTTCAAGTCTCAGAATAGACTCTAGAGTCCCATATGATAATATTTCGGTAATGAAATAAATTTTTGGATTTTCAAGTCTCAGAAGAGACTCTAGAGTCCCATATGATAATATTTCGGTAATGAAATAAATTTTTGGATTTTCAAGTCTCAGAAGAGACTCTAGAGTCCCATATGATAATATTTCGGTAATGAAATAAATTTTTGGATTTTCAAGTCTCAGAAGAGACTATAGAGTCCCATATGATAATATTTCGGTAATGAAATAAATTTTTGGATTTTCAAGTCTCAGAAGAGACTCTAGAGTCCCATATGATAATATTTCGGTAATGAAATAAATTTTTGGATTTTCAAGTCTCAGAAGAGACTATAGAGTCCCATATGATAATATTTCGGTAATGAAATAAATTTTTGGATTTTCAAGTCTCAGAAGAGACTCTAGAGTCCCATATGATAATATTTCGGTAATGAAATAAATTTTTGGATTTTCAAGTCTCAGAATAGACTCTAGAGTCCCATATGATAATATTTCGGTAATGAAATAAATTTTTGGATTTTCAAGTCTCAGAAGAGACTCTAGAGTCCCATATGATAATATTTCGGTAATGAAATAAATTTTTGGATTTTCAAGTCTCAGAAGAGACTATAGAGTCCCATATGATAATATTTCGGTAATGAAATAAATTTTTGGATTTTCAAGTCTCAGAAGAGACTCTAGAGTCCCATATGATAATATTTCGGTAATGAAATAAATTTTTGGATTTTCAAGTCTCAGAAGAGACTATAGAGTCCCATATGATAATATTTCGGTAATGAAATAAATTTTTGGATTTTCAAGTCTCAGAAGAGACTCTAGAGTCCCATATGATAATATGGGACTTAAATAATAAAATAATATTTATTTTTTAATAATATTTATTTTTTCAAAAAAATAAACAATGGTAATGAAATAAATTTTTGGATTTTTAAAAGTTAGAACATAATTTATCAATTTTTAAGGATTCTGAGGGAGCCCATAAGTAACTAAGTTGTATTGCATTGCAGCTGTATTGAATATCACCTGATCATGAGTTAAACCGTCGTGCTAGAGAATTTATAATTTTAGAATTAAAAAACGAGTAACTTGATAAAATTAAGAAATTTTTTATCAGTAATTAAAAAAAGTTTTGCCAAATAATTAAATATTTTCTAAACTGAAAGGTTACTGTATGATTAATTTTTGTTTTTAAAATTTTTTCTAATTAAGATTCCTTACAAAATTTACATTAATCTATTATAGACTTTTAAATAATATTTTTATGTACACTCGAACCCTCGCTTTTGGATATCCCCTTCTGGCAAAAAAGCTTGTAATTTATGAGACGAATCTTAAATTGATGATATCTCTTAGTTTAAGAGTATCTCCGGTGAACAATCAATTTTTAAAAACGTCTCTTAAATAGGGGTGTATCTATTATTGGGTGTATCTTATATTGAGGCTTTACTGTATTCAAACTCCTTTTTTACCTTAAAGTTTTGATTTTCTCCAGCAATACTGCTGGCAACACGTCCACAAGCTTGGTAACCAACTTTCTCATCACCCGTTGAAAATATTGTAAAAATAAAATTTCCCTCATATCTTTGTCTAAATTAAATTTAAAAAAATACTTTCTCCCTTCTCTAAACCTCGAATTAATATCATTCAAAAATTTCGAGCCACAAGCCATTCCATTAATTAAATTACAACTTCCAATGGGAATAATACAAAGAAATGAGCCCCAATTAGCGCCGGCTACTCCAACAAAAGTGTGTATTAAATCGGTTAATGGGGGCCCTAAATAATCGTTGGTATCTACACAAATGCCTCCCATTATTGCCTTGAAAAATAAAAAAAAACTTTTTTTTTTGAAATTTTTTAAAGTTTACTTTTCTTGCAATTGGAGATCCCATAGAAATACCAATTATGTTTACTTTACTTGTAGTGTATTGAGCAACTGTTTGTATCATTAAACGAATCTTTTTAATAAAAAAATATTTAGTAATTTTAAGTAAACTGATTCTCACTTATAGATACACCCTTGGGGTTGAAAAAATCGTACCTTATACTTAAATAACTCCCCCGCCCAGTGACCAACCAAATCTTACAAATCTCTTAGAGTTGTATCTAGTATTAGATGTATTTTATAAGGAGTGTACGTTATAATGAAGTGTTTCTTATATAGAGGGTATCGCTTAAACAGCTCCTCCGCCCAGTAACCACCAAAATATAAAAACGTTTCTTAAATAGAGGTTTATCTACTATTGGGTGTATATTATAGAGAGATCCAACTATTTAATTATTAACCATTTTGACATAATGACATTGCATTGTTACAAACAAAACATTTGTTTTCCCAGCATCTCCATATGTTGTTGCATAAACTTCTTCATCTCCATAACCATGAGTCTAATTTGAAATAATTTTCTTAAAGAAATCTTTTTAAAATACCAAAAAATATTGTCTAATTTGTTCAAATTGTCCAGCACTGTTAGTTATTCCATGAACTATAATTACTGGACGAAGTCTTTAAAAAATACAAATTTTAATTGAAAATTAAAAGGACGTGATTTTAAAGGCGAAAATTTTAGGAATTTTGGCAGGGCAAGAGCAAGCAAACCGGTCGGTTTTGCTGTTTTGCTTACCGAGTTTTATTTAGTACCGGTTTCTAAGCATCGTTCTTTGTCTAACTCCCTCCAGATCCAATATACATGATTACAGTCGAACCTATTATAAGATACGTCCAACCAGTGTTTGGAATTTTGAAAGTTGCTTGTACTCGTACTTGGCCTGTTTTATTTTCTCGTACTGTACTCATACAAAGACGAGTACGCTGCTCGTCTCTCTCTCAAACACTGCTTCCAACACTAGTTAAACCTTGCAATACCTTCTATGTATTTAACATAATTTTTTAACCCAAGGGTGTATCTTACAGTAAGGTTCGGCTGTTTTACCATAAAATTTCGTGCCTTGTCTGTTCCCCAACTTTATGATTTTCACCACCAAAACTTCCCCCAGATCCAATATCTTCACGTGAAAGTTCCCTATCAAGTTGTTCTCCTCCATAATTTTTTAAAAATTCTCTAAATGACGACGAAAATGTTGCAAAACATTTTGGAATAAAAAATAAAATTAAAAAAATAAATAAAATATTTTTGAACAACATTTTTAAACAGAAAATTAATTTTTCTTTGTTGATTAATCAAAAGAAAAATCAAATAGAAATATGTATTTCTTTTAATTATTTCCCCCTTACTTTTTAACCTCCTCCCACATAACTAATTTTCTAAAAAAGGTTTTTGGGACAAAGCAATGAATAGAAAAAAAGCTGGTTTTGTTTATTTAATCAATTAAGGAATATATTTTTTATTTTAATATAAAATTAAAAATTGGTATTTTATTTTGGTATTTTATTTATATTTTATTAAATTTAATTTCCAACGAAATGTATTTAACAACTGCCGTAAATCCTCTAAAAAAGGCCCTTCTAAATAGGCCTTATTTTATAAACTAAGATTGGCGGTCGTTGAAAATCACTTGATATTTGGAAGGGAATTCGAAGATTTCGGATATCAGGACCGAAATTAAGACACCAACATTATCTCATAGAGGGGGGCCTAATTTGCAGGGAAGCCACTTTTAGATGAAGAACTCTAAAGATTGTTAAAAACAAATATATTTTATAAAATTTTTTGTTATTTAATAATTTTATTAATTATTTTGAAATATAAAAAAATTATTTCTAGTAATTAAATCATTTTTGTGGGTATATTCTTTTTATAAAAATCATTCAATAATCTTTTTTTAAAAAATTATGAATTTTCAGTTTTTTAAATTTAACATATATCTATGAAATTCCTCCCCTTTAATCCCAGTCTTCCAAAAAATTTAATTTGCAAGCTAAATGGAAACAAATTATTTTTAATTTTTTTCGGGGGTTTTCCATTAATATTAATTATTTCATGCTTTCATTTCCTTCTTTAACTTCTTCACTGCAATCATCTTTAAATAACCAAAAAGGGTTATTAAAATAACCAAATAATTTTAATTAACAAAATTTACTTTTCTAATAGTGTGGGCTTATAGTGCTCCATTATCTTTAATTAACTTCACAGTTTTAGATCATAAGTCATTAATTTTACTCATTATTTTATCGTCCTGCATTTTTTTCATGTGTTGGCTACAATTTTCTTTTAGCGTCCAAAGGCGAGATTTTTGGACACTGCATTTACGTATTTCTTAATATTAGAATTTAAAATGTCATAAACAAGAAAAAAACCTTCCTATACATTGCATTTTTAATTTGTAATATATCATGTGATGTTAAAGATGACCCGGAGCCTTCAAAAAATTTCTAATTTTCGTTCAAAAGTTCTATTAATCTATTAAGGTTACCATAAAAGGGAAAGCTCCATTCCTTGGATTAACTTTGTTGGACGATGCTGGAAAACCTTTTACTGAAGATCCCGAATTTGATCAATTAGCATGGCGTCAAGAGCCACGGAACAGAAATTTTTTGAAGGCTTTAATGACTTATGATCTAAAACTGTGAAGTTAATTAAAGATAATGGAGCACTATAAGCCCACACTATTAGAAAAGTAAATTTTGTTAATTAAAATTATTTGGTTATTTTAATAACCCTTTTTGGTTATTTAAAGATGATTGCAGTGAAGAAGTTAAAGAAGGAAATGAAAGCATGAAATAATTAATATTAATGGAAAACCCCCGAAAAAAATTAAAAATAATTTGTTTCCATTTAGCTTGCAAATTAAATTTTTTGGAAGACTGGGATTAAAGGGGAGGAATTTCATAGATATATGTTAAATTTAAAAAACTGAAAATTCATAATTATTTCCCCCCATGCCCCCCCCTCCACATCCGGGGACAACCCTATATTAGCCCAAAGGAAACGATAATCTACTAAGAATACTAAAATTCTTAATGATTATGTTTAGAAAAAGAATATACACTTCACTAAACAGGAATATATTCTAAATATAAAAATTTAAAGAAAATTTTTCGGTCCAAAAAATATTTTTACTTGGGGCAGTTCTGTTTAGCATTTTAGTAAATTTCTTTCTTCAATTTCCATTTTCCTTTTAATTTTCCTTGTTTTCATCTGTCTTGAAGAAGCGACGAATTTTCACAAAATTCTTTAGAAAAATTTTTTTTAAATATTCTTTAAATAAATTTAATAACACCTTTGGTGTTGTTGCCATTCTATACCAAGTACCAGCTTTGATTAAAATTAAATCGCCATATTCACTAAAAATAAAATCTTAAGATTTAGGAAAATAATGTGTCGGACCTCCTTAAAAATACACCCCAGGGTTCAAAAATCGTACCTTATAATAAGGTGTTTATTAAATAGAGGGTATCGCGTATACAGTGAGGTTGTCGGATAGTTGGATCCTCGGATATCCGGATCCGATATCCGAACCGGAAATTTCCGGATACTGGTCTTTTTTCGGACCGGATCCGACAACATTATTATACAGGTCCCCTCACCCAGTAGCCAACTAAATTTGAACAAACGTAACTTAAACAGTGGTGTATTTAACATAGGGTCTATCTCATAGTAAGGTGTATCTTACAACGAAATTAGAGAGCTCCCCAAAGTTGCTCCTTCTCTTAGGCAACCCCTCCACCTAATAGTCAACTAGATTTTAAAAATGCATCTTAAATAGAGGTGTAACTCATTTTTAAACGGTTTCCTTTCACTTATCAACAAATCCTTTTTTTTCCTTTCTTTCAATTTTCCTAATAAAACCAACCTACCAAAGTACCCGAATCCATTGTCCATCATTTGCTTCCAAATCAAAATAAACAGAGCCATCCATAACCATTCTAGCCTGGTCTTCTTCACATTCTGTTTCTTCAAACATTTCCTTCATCTTAAAAAATTAAATTTTTAAGAAAGAATTTCAAAAGTTCCACTAAACTTTATCTTCAAAATCAACAGTTGATTGAGCATCCAAAGTTAGCGTATCTTCTCTTGAAAGGTTTCGTTCAAGTTTGACTATGGCTATACGTTTGGATAATGCAATTTGGTCTTCGATATCTAACTAGAAAAATAAAAAAAATTTTTTATGTATAGCCATTATTTAAAATGTTTAGGTGAGGGTTATGATCTACAAGGAAATTGTGTCGAATTGGATTCCGAAAATCGTGGATAAAATCAAGTGTTAGATAAAATCTGAGTTCAGATTCGTGATCAGCGCCAAAAGTTACCATAGAAAATGTTTTCGCAATATTTTAAATTGATTTTTCAACGTGACCCCAATTTGACACAATTGCCGTCTGCAATACATTTAATAGGATTGTATCTCGACCCTGACATTGCTGAAACCGAAATAGTTCTAAACGGATAAACAAAAACAGCGCCGCAGGTGCTAATTGTAAAATACCGAATTTGATTTTAGACGCCAAAAATAAAAAAACGTTTTGCCAATATTTTCTAAAATTCGGCAAATTACAAAAAATCTTTTTTTTGGGCTAGATCTCACAAAATCTCTTGCGAGATTTTATCCCGTGGCGTTTACTAACTGATACTGAGGCAACTTTAGTAAGTACTGCCTTATTCTAATTTAAAAATTAATAATTACCTTATAATATAAAGCACCAGTCTTTTTTGTCAATTCATCAGGATTAACAACTTTTGGAGGAAAACAATGGTGAGGTAATCGAGGATCTCCACTTGGATAAGCTTCCATACACCACATTTGGACCATTTTTTAAAATTTTTCTTTAAATTTTTTTCTAAAATTTTAAATTATATACAGTTGAACCTTATTATGAGGATATCTCCAATACGCCTCTATTTAAGAGACGTTTTTTAAAAATTGGTTGGGCATTGGGTGGGGGATGTGCCTAAAGAGGCCAATTTATTCAAAACACACCTAATTATAAGTAAGTTAGGATTTTCATGCCCTAAGGGTGTATCTTACATTGAGATCTGACTATGAGGAGAGTACGTCGAGTACCGAGTAATTGAGAAAAGACTTTCTTTTCTTTTGTTTCAAACCCAGCCCATCCCGATAGGGCATAAAAATACTCGGTTTTAACCGAGTCTATCGTGTAGGAAGTCTCCGAGTACGAGTAATGCTGAGTATTAGGATCCCGAGGAGCTCGAGTAAAGACGAAAAAAACCCGAGCGGTTGAGTCGAGTAGCTCGTACTCGATCGAATTCGGACGTACTCTAGTCCAACTGTATTTACAAATTTAAAAATAAAAGTAAACATTTATTTTTATTTTTAAATAAACAAAAATCATATGATATTAGAATAAAGTACTGAAAAATTGAAACAAACAAAATATTTATTAGAACACCTAATATAAAGTTCTCCCCACCCAATAAACTACCTATTTTCTCGACTAATTAAATAAATAAAGGTTTACTGGCCAAAAAGAAACCACAAACTGCGCAATGAAAAATTTTTTTAAATTGTAAATAAAAAATAATCAAAAGGGAGAAAATGAAAGGAGAAAAAGAAGAAATTTATTAAAAGGTTCACGACCTCTTCATTTTATTTTTTTATTTTTTTGAACCGGTTCAATCACACACACACACCCTCCAATGACGTTTGCAGACATTTGCAGACGCAATTGCGAAGGGAAAAATCGGCGCAAACATTAATTGGTACGCTTATAAACAGCGATCATTTACCTAATTTTAGATACCCCTTGGGGATTGTTTCTATCCAATACCTCATAGAGAGATTTTGTCCTCTTAGGGCTGAATACCTTATAATGAGGGTATATTAAATATAGGATATCTTTTAGGCAGCTCCCCCACTTAATGGCCAACCAACGACTCTTGATTATCTCAGAGGACAGACACCTCTCTCTTATAGATCACTCATTGAGGTCAAATTTTTTTGGCATATGACGGAGAATGATGTTGGAAGGAATGCCTATTAGGGAATGTGTTGTCTGTATCTAATTAAAAGAGTAGCTAATGTTGAAGACTTCAGATTAAGACGCCAAAAAGTGTCGCGCCAAATTTTCCTTCCGCAATTGCCCAATTCGCAACTGATTTAATACACAAACAAACAACATTTTGTGTGCTCGCCTTTTTTGTAGTTTATAATTTTTGCTTCCTTTTCTAGTTAAAGTGGCTATTAAAAATGAACTATCAACATTTTCTGATATTCTAAAAAATTTTCTGGGAAAGTTGTAACGTTACAGCTATCCATTCAACCAACCCCTAACCGACTAGGCTTTCATTTAATTTATCAACTTAGACGGAAGAATTTAGAAACTTAGAAAAGCAGGCTTTGGAGGAGAAACTTTGTCTGCTTTATAATTTTTTGTTGTTCTCTGATATTCTTTGTTACAATAAAAATTAATTTTAAAGCCTTTTAATCACAAATAAATATTTATATTTTCACTTTAAACTACAAACAAACAATGAGAAAAAATAGCAGTTTTATTTAAAGTTGCAATGAAAAAAAAATAAAAAAAAAATTGAAGGAGAGAGTGATCATTAACTTTAATATTTATTTACTTTAAATATTTTTTAGTAACGGTGATATGATCAAAAAAATTATTTTTGTTTGTGTGGTTAAATTAATTAATTTAAAAAATAAAAAATAATTTTAAAGGCCATTTTAGTTAAAATCAGAAATCATTCATTTTTATAAAGCCTTTTAAAAATTAAATAAAATTAAATAGATTATTTTTAAAGTTTTTTACAAAGATCGTGAAACACTCTTGGACGTCACTTAAATAAATTTAGAAAAAAATAATTTTTTGAATAGACCAAACTTTAATTTTTAAATAATTAAAAAAATATATATTTGTGTGGAACGCTAAAATTAATTTAAATATTTCTTTCAATTTTTAAAATTGTCTTCAATGAAGTTTATAATTAGGGTAATTTATTTTGAAAGTTGAAGCAAAATTATAATTTAAAATTAAAATTAAAATTTGGAAAATGCCAGAGACGGTTTCGGGATTTACAAGAAAAATTTTTTTACCTGGGCTGAATTTCCCGGATCAAAATGGCGAAAATCACAATTTGGTACTTTTCCGTTCTGCCACCCCCCCCCCTAAATTAATGTTCAAAATGTCATATATAGAGTAATGAAAGGTGCTGAGTCGAACGGTACCACTCTTTTTTCTGGAGATATCTGTGGACCGATCAGAAATCATTTTTATAAAAGGTGGACCGAGATGAGGGCTTGAAATGGTCAGAAAACAAAGGGGGAGTAAGCTTTATTAATTAAAATTTTATTTCTAGTTTTTTGAGGATTTTTGGGGAAATTAGAGAAATTGAGGAAACTTAAAATGAATTAGACAATGTTAAAAAAATAATTAATTTATTATTAGCAATTTTATTAAAATAATTAAAAATAATTTCAAATAATTGAGAACAAATTTACCCCTAAGCTAAAATTTATTTAGTTTTATAGATGGTATTTTTTATTTATTTTATTATTTATTTATTTTTAATTGTTTTATTAAATTTAGAAATGTTTTTCTAAAAAATATTTTTTGAAATATTTAAATTTAAATAAATAATAAAATAAATAAAAAATACCATCTATAAAACTAAATAAATTTTAGTTTAGGGGTAAATTTGTTTTTAATTATTCAATTTTATTTTGATAAATTTGGAACAAATAATTATTTATTTGGGGACACGCCCAAGTAGGCGCGCGGCCAGGTAGGCGCAAAGCCATAACTAGCTTGAAAATTTTTGAACCTTAACAATTTTTGTACCAATCTCTTTAGCTCGATGAGTTGAATCGTTTAATACTAAATTTTCAAAGATTCAGAAATCCTGAAGCAGGTTATGACTTTGCGCCTACATGGCCGCGCGCCTACTTGGGCTGTACCCATTTATTTGTAGCTATGTATAATATTATTAAGACTTTTGTATAGTATATAGGTATCTTTGATCGTCTCTTCGCCAGCATACTTTTTTCCAAAAAATATTGCTTGAATAGAATTCATTCTTGAAGAGACTAGTAGAAGAAAGAAGTTAGCTTAGTGTTTTTCAATTTTAAATTATAAATTAAATGACCATCTTTACAATAATGATGATTTTCTTTTCGCAACCAGAGTTAATTGAAGCTCTCATATTTAATTTTCATAAATATCTTTTTTGGCCCATAAATAAGCCGTATTTTCTCGATTAATTTTCTTTCTTCGAATAATCCCCCATCACACGGATGTGTTGAAATATTAATTCCTAGGGGGAATGAAATCTAGGGGCTGTCGATTATTATTATTATTTTTACCTTTTCACTCATTTTTATGTCTTGGGTCTGTCCGGGATTTGCCCAAGCTGAAGAACAAGAACAACACCTTCTTAAGTTAAAAGTTGAGAAGTTGTCTAAGAAGGAATTGTGGGTAGATTAAACGAAGGAGAGCAAGAACTGGCTAGGCTAGTATGATCCAATTAAGCTGACATTGAGTCTTTTGTACATCATAAGCCGCGACTGCTTACCAGTAACTCTACTACACAAAAATAAATAAAAAAAACAATTTCCCCGCGGGGCTTCTTCCAACTTCTTCCACTCATAATCCACAAACTCAACCCAACTAAAATCCATTTTGTTTTTTTCCCTTTTGCAACTTTCCAACTGAGAGATTTATTGACTGAATTATTTTTTAGCTTATTTCTTATTTAGACTCCAAGAAAATCTCCAAGAAAATCCCAAGAATGGTTATAATAATAAATAAAGACAATAAGTTAAATTGGCAAGAAAAACAATTTAAACGTTTAGCCTTTTTCTCCATCATTATTTCAACCTTGTGTACCGTCGGTGCTGTTATTCTTGTTCCATTTTTGTTTAGTTATATTCAATATATACAGTCACAATTACAGGTTATTTTAAATAACCGTCGAACCTCTTTATAAGGTATACCCTAAGGGCAAAATTAGTCTCTTATACTGGGATGTACATTAAATAGAGAGTATTGCTTAAGTAGCTCCCTCATTCGATAGCCAACCAAATCTTAAAAACGTCTTTTAAATAGAGTGTCCATTAAAATGAGGGGTATCTTTTAAAAAATACTCAACGTCCAACGGAGTGTGTTAATTAGGAAGGAGTGACTGAATAAGGAAGAAAACTGGGTATTTTAAAGTGTGAGTCTGGGAGGTTATTGCTTAAGTGATTTTTTAAAGGGTATCTTAAAATAGAAGGGGTATCTAATAGTGATGGTCGAGACTCACGGTCTCGGTTCCCGAGTCAGGAAATTTCTCGGGTTTTTGAGCTCTCGGTCTCGGGCTTGATTCTCGGTCTAGGTCTCAACTCTCGGCTTTTTTAACTCCCGACCATCGCTAGTATCTAATATTGGATGGAGGTTCGACTGTAAAATATTAAAATTCTTCTTAATTAAAATAAATTTTATTTTCTTTCAAAGATTGAATTGGACTTTTGTTCAGAACAGACCGAAATTTTAGTTAAAAAATTTTCGTTAATTACTCCTGAAATGCAAACCGATTTATTTCTGATTAAACGTCGGAGGCGTCGATTTACTCAATTACTTAATAAAGGAAGTGGAACTGTTGGTAAATTAAAAGAAGAAAGTTCTAATACAATTACTCTTCTAAGGCATCAAGGGACTTCTTTACGAAAAAGGTTTCTTGAATAAAAACCTCGTTTTTAGATACCCCAGATACTATACACACCACAATTTAAGCTAAGTCTAATTTAATTTGGTTAGCCACTGGATGGAGGAGCTATCTAGGCGATACCTTCTATATAAGAAACATCTCGTTATAAGAGATCCTCTCTATAATATACCCCCAATAGTATATTCACCTCTATTTAAGAGACGTTCTTCAAACAATTTAGTTACTGAGTGAAGGAGTTATCTAAACGATACCTTTATTTAAGAAACATTTCATTATAGGGCATAATTTTAGCCCCCCATGAGGATAAAGATTTGGTGTATCTAAAAATGAGATTTTGAGTGAATATTTAAAAAAATTGTTTTCAAATTTTAAAGACCAACAAATACACAGAAAAGAACAGCCAAATATTCTTCCAATGATATTGGCAGCAGTAGTTATTCTTCTAATTATTTAATGACTCCTTCCCAAACATATCCAGCTTATGAATTAAAAATAAATACTCAAAGCTGTGAGAAGTCTAATCCAGGCCTTCCAGGGCCGCCAGGAAGGGACGGATATCCAGGCATTTAATGAGAATAAAGTCGGACCTCATTATAGGATACGCCCAATTCTAGATACACCTCTATTTAAGATAGCTTTAAACCTCATTATAAGCTACTCCCTATATTAGATACTGTTGTGTAGTGGTATCACTATAGTATAGAAGTCACTGTTAGCGTCAGTCTAGTTGGATCATACCAACCTGGCTAGTCCCTGATCTCCTTCGTCTGTTCCAGCTCAACTCCCTTCGCTTACATTGCTCGGACATAACAGATATACCTCTATTTAAGAGACGTTTTTAAAAATTTGGTTGGCCACTGAAAGCGGGGAGCTGCCTACACGATCACTTCTATTTAAGATACACCTTTATAAGGACCGAGTTTTAAGTCTCAAAGGGAGTATCTTAATAGTGAAATACGACTGTATCACAAAAAATTTTTTTAAATTCTTAAATTAAAGGTAAAGATGGGGATAACGGAAACGATGGCATTCCTGGAGAGGATGCACAAAATGAGCAGATAATGATTGATTTTTGTTTTGAATGTTTACCGGCCCTCCCGGGACCTCCTGGTCCTTCTGGCCCTCCAGGCAGTTATGGATTATCCGGACTAAAAGGTCAAGACGGGTTGAATGGTCAGCCTGGGCAGAGAGGGACAACTGGAGAAAGAGGGCCTCCAGGATTGATGGGAATACCTGGACAGGTATTTGAATTCATGAATACATAAAGGATAAATATTTTGAATTTAAAGACCCTTGGATGGGTTCATTTATTTTTCATTTATCAACTAGAAACAGGCTGGTCCGACTTTAAATGCTTACGCGACCCATCGACATTAACAATTAATTTTTTAGTCATAAGATTTATTTTTGACATCCAGAGAATTTTCATTAAACGCTGGAACCACTAGGGGGGGGGGATACCTGGGCAGGTATTTGTTTGAATTGTTCGGTCACTGGATGGGGGGGGGGTGCCTAAGGGTGTATCTTTTACTGAAAAATAAATTTACTAACTTAATATTTCAGCCTGGATTGTCAGGAATTCCAGGCGAACTTTATCAACTAGAAGGTTAAAACAAAAATATAATTAAACATAATCTTTATTATTTTTTCAGTTCCTCCAGGCCCCCCTGGCAGACCCGGATTGCCTGGACCTCAAGGATTACCTGGTGAAATTTAAAATATTTACTCTTTTAAATACATAAAATTTAAAGGAAATCCTGGTTTTGTTGGTATTAGTGGTCCTCCAGGAATATGTGGCCCTCCAGGGGATCAAGGAAAAAATGGCAGAAATGGAAGAGTTGGAAAACAAGGTCCTCAAGGACCAAAAGGATTGCCTGGGATACCTGGTGGATGTGTAAGTTTAAAATATAGAAAATAGCTAAATCAGGTTCACAGGTAGCGAAAAAAGTTTGGTAGGATTTAGGATCAGGGTTCCGAAATTTCTTGGATCTGGTATCTCATCGGGATTTCTTTCTTGGACCAGGCTTCTTGGGCCATGCTTCCAAGTGAGTGATAAAGTAGAGGGAGTGAAATAAAATAGAAAAAAGTACTTCCAACTAAATTTAAATTTGTGGAAGTGAACTAAGTTAAAAAAAAACCCGTACTTTAAAATGAAAGGCATCCTAAATTAGTTACTTAATTCTGAAGTATATTTCAAAAAACTGTACCCTAAATTGACGTTAATTTTGTTAATTATTTTAATAATTTAAGGATCATTGCCCACCACCTCGAACGGCACCTGGTTATTGACTTCGATAATTAATAATAATAAAAAATATATATATATATAATTAATTAATTATAAAATCAAAAATCATATATAAACTTGTTTTTATTTTTTAATAAAATATATAAATCAGGTCTTTTAAGATATTAAAAGATAAATGATAATAAAAAAGGATAAATAATTAAATGGAGTACTTTTATTTTTATATTTATTTTTTGATAAACCAGTAAATAAATAAATTTATTTTTACAACAGTCGATTCGTTATCTGCCAACTGGGGGTGGCATATGCGGGGACATCCCTGGAGGGTGGAAATCCCTGGATATCCGGATCAGATATCCGAACCAAAAATTTCCGCATATCCGGACTTTTTTCGGATATCCGGACCCTTCGATCCTATACTCTACAAATGTATACACCTTAGTTTAGTAAACGATTTATGAGGGGGGCAATCCAAAGGATGTTGTAACTTTGATGTGTTAGTGGGAATCTTTTGTGGAATTGTCGAAAAAATTAAAGGAGTTCTATTCAAATTTAATAGGTATTTTATAAAACAAAGTCTACCTTACTACTATAAAGATTTTTGTTCAAATTTGGACAAATTTATTGTTCCTTTTATTTAAAACATTCAGTACCTTTTTAGAGGCAACCATTCCCTCCTCTTAAATTTCCTGTTCCTCCTCCTGTTCCTTCTCTTATTTTTTCAGTACAAGTATTTATTTTGTTGGTTGTTTTTTTTTAAATATTTTTATTTATTTCCTCAATTTTAATCCCCCCAACTCTTTAAATACTCAACTTCTTTTCTATTTTAATTTCCTCCCAAAAAACTATTTATTTTATAGTGGAGTGGTTTCCGCCGATCAAAAATGTTTATAGACAACAACTTTTTTTTTCCTTCCTTCCCCTTTCCTTCCGCCATTTGCGCGTATTTTTATTTTATTTTTTTTAATTTTATTTTTGTTCCACGCTGATTTTTATTTTTGTTGCTTCTTTTTTTGAATTCTCCCCTCATTCTCCCCTCATTTTCCTTCATTTTCCCTTCATTTTTCCCTCAATTTTTACCAATTAGCACCCACAAAATATATTTTTTGGTAATTCAATTAATTTTTCCCTTCCCCAACAACAGTCTCACCTTCGCGCTTAGCCCACCAAAGTTGTAAAAAAAGGTAAAATACTTGGAGGTTTATTCAATGAAGCGTGGAATTTATATCGTTACACTTTCCCTTTTAATTTTTCTTTTAATCATTTTTAATTAGGAAAAATTTAATAAATATTTATTTATTTTGTAGATTGATTTTTCCCCCTTTTTATTTAAAAATTTGTCAATTTTTGGCAGAGGAAAACAAAAAAAAATTTTTTTGTTGAATAAAATCTCTGATCCCACGGATATCTTCAAAACAAAAAAAATTTTTTTTTGTTTTGAAGATATCCGTGGGATCAGAGACTTTATTCAACCCCCTTTTATGATATTCACTAGAGCCCGGAATTTCGTGCTGCACGGTATTCAGTACTGAAATACAGAAAAATACCGTCCGGGCTCTCATAGTCTCTTGCTTCTGTGTTTTTTTTCTCAGTCTCTTGCACTAGCCTCTGGGATGCCTCCTGGGTTTATTCTTTTAATTGAGGGTTAACTCAATTAATTCACCAAGAAAAAATAGGGAAACTGCTCGTTAATTAAACTAAAATTTAATCTTTCCTTTCTTCATCTACCTCTTAAAAGAAATAAAGTGATAACCCTCATATAAATTAATGATGTCAAGGGTTGTTTTGTCTGTTAAAAAATATTTTTTATATATCCTATCAAGAGTCAAACTTCTCTTTATGATACTCTCTTGAGGATGAAAAAATTGTCTCTTATAATGAGGTGTCCCTTAAATAGAATGGTCTCTTATAATGAGTTGTCCCTTAAATAGAGGGTAACGTTTACGCAACTTCGTCACCCAGTAGCCAATCAATTCTTAAAAAAGGGTTCTCTTAAAAATAGAGGTTTTGGGAGTATCTTATAGAATACCTCCAAAAAATTCCCTCCCCTAGGGTTTGGCAGTATTTTACTTAAAATACCACTTCAATTTTTTAACAAGAATTTATTAAAATAATTATATATTTTATTAAAACGGAAATATCTAAATATTTATATATCCACTCCCCTTCTATCAAAAATGTTTCGCGTTTTAACCAATTCAGCGAATCGCTTAAAGTAGCGACTTTTCTCTCTCCTTTTCTCTCTCTCCCCATTTACCGCTTAAAAGGAAAAAATAAATAAAGTGATTGCCCTACCCAAAAATTTTTGCTTTTCTGCTGTTGCACACATTTATATACATAAAAATAAATAAATACGCACATAAAACGAGTTGGAAAAATTTTTTATATGTATATTAAAATGCGTGTATCCACCCATAACCGGCCGAGAATTTATGAAGAAAAAAAGAGGTGAGAAAGAGCCTTTATCGGTTATCGATTTTTAAATCTTTTTAAAATATTTTTATAAGCATATCCCGTTTGAATGATAAAAGAATCTAAAGAATTTGCTTTAGAATGGGGGTACACCGCACCGCTTGCCAAACTCACCGAAAGCCTATTAATTTTAGTAACTATCAGAGAACGCGCCGACAGAAAATCAAATTCCTGAATTTTGGGAATCCGATTTCCGGCGTTTTTTCCCTTCCGATTTCCGAAAAAAATTTTAATTTCCGATTTCCGAGTTCCGACTTTTGAGCCAGTCCCGATTTCCGACACTTCTGATTGTTCCGACCCACTGATATGTAAAGTCAAAAGGAAAGGACTCTTGGGAGGAGACAATCGGATAGCACCAAAAAAATCCTTTTTCCTTGCGCAATCCTCATAATTTATTTATTTAATATTCATTATCTAATCGAAACGGACTAATCTATTTAGAATTCCCTTTTCCTTTTTTTTTATTTCTCGACGCGCATCTCCCTCTCTATAAAAAAATTTTTTTTCTTCTTTCCTTTTGGAATTTTTTTTTCCAAAAAATATTTTATTTATAATTTACTACATTTTTGTCCCTTTTTATTTAAATAATATATAAAATATTTTTTGAAAAATTCTTTTTTTAAAATAATTTGTAATAAAAAGCGCCTCTTTTTGCTTGTAATTTTTAATAGTTTCTTTTTGGACAAGCAAGAAAAAGTAAAAGGCAAATATTCTTCTAAAAATAAATTTATTTATTTAAAATTATTTTAATCAATTTATTTTTGGCGATTTTATTTACATAGAGAAAATTTTACAAAGCCTAATCTTGTTATAGTTTGAGATCGTGAAAAAATATTAAAAATCAAATTCGAATTCCAAGTAGAAGTTGAATACCACAAAAAGAATTTTTTAGGTCTAGACCAGGGATCCTGCCGACCCGATTCCCGAAATCGGGAATTCCCGACGTTTTTCGGGTCGGAAATTCCTGATTCCCTAAATCGGGAATTTTGTTTTTTTTGCCTGGTCTACATTATAACGAGATTGAACTGAATATTTTTTCTAAAAATATATTTCACAAGATCCTTTAATTTCTTCAAAATAAACTTAAATCCACTGATAAAAAGAGTCAAGTTGGATACACCAAATCCAATTTTTTCGATATTTAACCCAATCTAACCATTTTCTTATTTTATTTCTCGAAGGTTTTTTTTGAAAAAATTTTTGAGAAAATTTCTTTTTTATTTTTTATTTTGAAAGACCTAAGAAAAAAAAGAAGATTCTCATTTTTGCCGGTTTGACTCGAAAAAATGGAGAACAAAAAATAAATTTTTAACTAAATTCCTTAAAAACAATATTAAATTTGTTTCATTATTTGCAAGAAAAACTCTTCAAATTTGTAGAAAAATTAAATAAATTGATAATTTTACAAAAATACTAAGTACACAATTTTTTAAATTATTTTTAAGTATTTTAAATTTTATAATTTACTTGCTTTTTTTCTTTAAATTTTACATTCAATTAAATTTGTTCATTTTTATTTTAAAAATTAAAAATATACTTGTGTTCCATTTTAAGTACTTTTTTTTTTAATTTTTTTCTTTTTTCCCGCTGAAGAATTTTATAAAATAAATAAATAAACTTTTTGTTATTAGTTATTACATATGTATTTTTATTTATTTTTAAATCCTCAAATACACCTTCCCAAAGATGATAAAAATTTTTAAAAATATTTTATAATTATTAAACTATTTCTTTGTTCTTCCTCAATTTTCTATACTTTTTCTTACTTTTCTAATTGTTAGTTATCTTAAATAAATGGTATATCTTGAAAATCCCCTCAGAATAAAGGCCAACTAAATTCTAAAGAGAGTATGTACACTATCAATAAGCCTAGGATTTCATAATCTTCCTTTGTTTTTAAAAGATTAGACGGATTATCCCTGATCTTTGGGATTAAATTTCAATTTTTGGGGGGGGGGGGGGGGGGTGGGGTAATCTTGGTATTGAGTTTTGGGGGATATCCCTTCCCTTCCGCTTTCTGTGCCTACTTTAGTGTTTTTTGGCCCTTCCCTGACATTTTCTAAAATTTTAAATTTTATTTTTAAATAAATTTTTTTATATTTCAGGTATTATTCAAATACCTTTTCTTTCTTAGAAACGAGAAAAAACTTTCAATTTTTCGAATGACTATTAGAATATTATTAAATTCTTTTTTACAAATATTTAATAAAAAATCTTTAATTTTTCTTTTTATTTTTTCCCATATATTTTTGCTTTTTTGTTTTACTACTTTAGTTGATTCTCAAGAAGCAACAGAAGGTGGATGCCCTTCAGGGTAATTTTAAACTTAAATTTTAAAATAAATTTAAACCTATATTTGAGAGAAAATTGAAACGACAAATATTACCTTGGTAGCTCAGTCGGTAAAGCTTCTGCATATGTCTGGGAGAGGTTGCGGGTTCGATACCCTAACCCTGTCAACATTTTTTAAATAAAATCTTAAGGCTATTTACTTCATCAAATAATTGTTTTTATGTGTTGAAAAATTTTTTTTAATTTTTTCTAAATTAAAAAATTTTTTATTCACGCATTTTAATCTTTTTTTTATATCTTTTTTTCATTAAAGGACATTTTTATCACAATTTATTTTCTTAAAATTTATTTGATAATACGTAGACATTAACCCAATTTTTAAAATAAAAGATTAAACGGGTTATCCATCTTTTTTATGGAAAAAAAAAGATTTGGTTTAAACGGAAGTGGAAAAAAAACAAATAAAAGTGTGTGAATTAAAAAAAATTTTTTTTAATTTTTTAAGTTTTAAGAAATTTATTTTTTTTTAATCTTATCGTTTGGTAGTATCGTCAATATTATTTTGGGAGAAACCCCATCAAGACTTGTCTGAATTCCGTTTTCAAAATTTTTTAGAATTTGATTTCGAATGTCCGATCCACGTTTGACCGGAAAGGACTATCCGCAACTTCAGATTGTAGCTAATAAAAATTTTTCGACTGTAGAGTAATATTAAATAGGCTGAAAAATTATAAACCAATTATTAAATATCTGACTGTTTATTTTTAATTAAAAAAGATTTTTTTTAGTTTTTATAACAAAACTGGAAGGGACCAATGCGAGGAGGAGTGCGATAAGGTTGGAATACTAAATTTTATAAAATACAAAGAACCCCTCTTGCCTCAAGTTAATTGGAGAGTGTTTTTACAAACTTGGTTCCGTTTATGTGGGAGTGTCTTATAGGTAAGAGGGTGGAGTGACAGTGAGATTCCCCCCCCCCCCCCCCCCCCCAGTTTTTTGTCCTCCAATTTTCTGTCCCTCACATTTGCCCCCAATTCTTTGTCCCTCAAATTTTTTGTCCTACACATATCTACCTCACATTATCCCTATTTGGCCCCTACAAATGGGGCATCGTATAAGTAAAGTCCTTCTAAAAATTAAAAACAAATAATTAAAAAAAATAAAATTAAAAAATTTTTTAGGAGTTTTATTATATTTCTTTATTCACTTATGGAGCTTGTGTGAACGCACCTACTCGCTCAGTTGGGAAAAATGCACCACAATGTTAGCATAATTTTTATATTTCTAAATTTTTTTAAATAAAGGTAATTTAACATGTGGTATTCGTTTACAATTGTGGGCAACTATTGCTATTTTTGTGGTTAATTTTTTCATTTTATTACAATTATAAGAAATCTTCGGATATCCGGATTAGGGCTGTCCGTAACTTTAAAAACCACGCAATTACGCATACTGAATCGATATCCGAACCGAATATTTCGGAGATCCAGATTTCGGGTCCACCAACTTTACTAAATAAACCTCTATTTAAAATTTAAGGTGGGTCTCTAATTCAGGGTGGTGGCTCTAATTTTCGGAAAAATCGTTTTTAAAATTTGTGTGGCAAATGGATGGAAGATAAGCATGAAAACTATTTTCGGATGGAGGATTATCGGAAATCCTCGGATATTCTAATCAGGGCTGTTCGAAAATAAAATTTCCCAGTCTATGTCCCTTCCCTCTCCTTTATACACTTATACATTCTCGATAAGATCCCTTCAGTATTAGATAACTGATATTTGGCCCTTAAGGGTATTTTAAAAATTAGATGTCCCTTAATCCAAAAAAATATTTTTTAATTAAAAAAAAAGATAATAGCCGCAGCTCTAGTTAGCTTAATACTTTTATTGCCAATGTGTATCACAAATTGTCTTTCCTGTTTGCATTCAAAAAAAGCTAGTAAACACAGTAGACGAGTAGCTATGGAACAACCTAGTAAAGAACAACAAATGGCTACACTTTCATACAATCCTTATGTAAATTTTTTGTTCAAATAAATTTAAATAAATAATGTATTTTAATATGCCATAAATGGATTAATTAAAACCCGGCTTTATTAGAAGCCCACATGAGGAGCCTTGCAAAATTAGTTAAGCTTTAACGATTTGTAATTTGCTGTAACTATATTTTTTAGGCTTGTAAAATTCAAATTTATTAAAAAATCTATAATAAAATTGAATCTTGTTATAGTATAAGCTCTTGAGGCTAAAAAAAAGTATACTAAAGAGTTGAGATCTCTTACGCTTACATCTTCTGTTTTTAAAAACCCTGATATGTACCAGAGGTTGGTCAGAGTTCCGATTCCTGAAAGTTCCGATTCCCGACAGTTTCGATTTCCGACAGTTCCAATTTCAAACATTTCCAATTAACCGACAGTTCCGATTTCCGACGGTTCCGATTTCGACAGTTCCGATTTCAGGAACCTTCGTCATTTCCGACCGACCTCTGATATGTACGTTTTTGTGGGTACTATAACAAGATTCGATGGAACTATTTTTTATTCAATTTTCAGGCTTATTGGCCTTACTATGGACGTTGAAATTTGCTTGATTTTTATTATTGAAATTAAAATGCAAAACCCATATCTTCTTTCTTGGTGTTCTTCTTCTTCTCTCAATTCTTTCTAAAAATTAATTTTAAAAAATCAAAAAATTTCTACTTCAAAAATTAAAGAAAAATTTTTTTAGTTTTTTTGCAGAAAATAAAATATAACTGCTCAATAATTCTCGAAAATTTTTATTTTTTTAAGGTTGTATTTTGCATTATTTTTTCATTATTGTTCTTGCCTCTGCCACATTTTTTTTGTCTCCATTTATTTTTAAAAAATAAAGAATAAATAAATTTTTAATATTTTTAAAATGAATTTTGAATTTTTAAAAACCTATTTTTAAGAGACATTTATTTTTATTTGGTTAGCCACTCTCTCTAATTCTTAGGGATTTCAAAACTCCCTCTAATTCTCCCTCTAACTCCCCCTAATCCTTTCAATGCTTCAATACTTCGATATCAACCCCCCCCACCCTTTTAATCACTTAAAGGGGTGTGGTCCCACCTCATAACCCCCCCCCTCACCCCAAATCCGCAGGTATCTTCCTTTACTCCTAAATCGGAGATGATTTCATGAAAAATTGGAAAAGGGTTAGAGAATTGGAGGGCTGGAGGGAGAACCTTTAAGAATGATTGAGGACTTTTAAGGACCCTCCAAAAAATTGGAGGGTCCCTACAATCCTGAGAGGGATTTGAAGTGATTAAGAAGGATATCAGAGGATTTAAAAGGATGTCAAAGGATCTGGAGAGACTAATAAAATTAATTATTAGTATATCAAAAGCTTAACAATTTTAATTCCTCAATTTAGTATATACAAATAAAAAAAAATAAAAGAATATTATTTGAGTGATTGGTCAATAAAGCAACCAAAAATACCTATATACGAAAAATACTAAAAATAATATTTTTACAAAAAATAAATCCCTAGGGCAACAAAAATGAATTCTTTCCTTCTTTCAATATTTTTCAAGACCAATTGTGTGTATTTTCTTCAAGAAAAGCTAAAAATAAAATTGCTCTATTTTTGTTTTTTTTTGTTCTTTAACTATATTTCCCCTCTTGTCTTTTGCTTTTAATCTAGGACAAGAAAAAAATCTTTTCTTTTCTGGCTTTATCTCCTTTCTCGTATAGTTAGATGAAGAAGCTCCCCCCCTCCTTGCTACCCCCCCCCCAAAATATATCAGAAACAGACACACACACACACACATTTCCCTCCCTTCCAAAATTGCCAAGAGAGTTTTTAGCCTTTTAGCAGTTTTGGTCCTTCCTAAAGTCCTTTAATTCCTCAACTAAGCCTTGTTTTCTGATGGCGCTGATTGTCTCTATAAGAAGAAAAAAAAAGATTTTTTGAGGCTTTAAGGGAGAGAATGACTAAAAAAGAAGGGAGAGAAGTCGTCTGTCCTTTTCATGCAATGACTCAGTTTTTAGTGTTGCCTACTTTTATGGGTAGAAACACACAACTGTTGTTTTTTACCTTCCTAAAAATTTCTTCAATAAATGTTTCACACACTTTGTGTTAGAGAGGAAAACGTGTTCAAAAACTTTAAGTTTTGTTAATTCCAAAAATTATATATTTTTATTCCTTTATTAATCAAAAATTGCTTTGAATTTTATTAAATTTCTGAATAAAAATTTCAAAACAAATCTGGCAACAATATACAAGAGAAACTTATTTTTAGCTACCCCCTTGGCTCAACTAATTGTTTCTTATAATGAAATGCTCGAATAATTACCCTCTTTCAACTAATTGCCCATTCAGTTAATTACCTCCACTAGCAAGAAGCTTACCTAGGGTATTTATGAGCATATACGGTATCTTGGGGGTATAGCTTGCCAAGACAAGCCAGATCTACCCTATCAGTTGACCCTCATAAGATACACCCTCGGCGTTAAAAAGTTTTATTTTATAATCTTAAATTGGAGGTATCGCTTAGGCAAGTTCCCCACTATTTATGGCCAACCAAATTTTAAAATCGTCTCTCAAATGGAGATATTGTATCCAGTAGACACCGGATTGGGAGTGTCGTACGAGAATCGAGATCTCAAAAATTCTCGATAACCGATATTTTCGATCGAGACCGGTCTCTAGTATCCAGTATTGAGATATAGAGACTGGCAAGCTATACCCCAAGATACCGTATACGTATCTTACAAAGAGTTCCGACTTCCTTTTACTTTTATTTGTCTATACATATTTTTAGCTTTTAAAAAAGCGTTAAAAAGTCTTGGTATAGTCTCATACCTCCTACTTCATTTTGCCATTTTTCAGCTATTTCATCGGTATTTTCCTCTTCTTTGAGAAAAAAAGTAAAAAGGGAAGGGAGCAACTCTGTTTGATGCTTCCACAAAAATGCCATGACAATTTGGCATGGTTTTTCCCTTCTTTTCCTAAAGGATTTCAATCCTTTAGCGCCCTCCAAACTCTTTAAAGATAAAAAAGCAGTGCCCAAAATTTCGATTCTTTGTTGGCACTCCCGCCAATAGTCGTCCACTCATTTTTGCTTTAAATAGCTGCCCCCTAACAAATAACCACATAGCCTTACTCCTACTTTTTGTCGTCTTTTGCTGCTTATTTTAGAGCATCTTTTATCCAACACCAAACGTTGCCAGGTGGAGAATGAAGAGAATAAATCCAAGTATGTGGTCCTCAACATTTTTACTTTTTCTTTCTTGGCCATCTTTTATTTTTGGAGGACGATTGTCCGGTGGAGGTAAATGCCTCCCTTTAATGCTTCTATTGCTTTTACATTTTCTGACAACTAAACAGTTGCTACATATTTTTATATTTAAGTCGATCATACACATTCTGTTTTTAGCGTAATTTGTTTGTTAGATTTTGTTTTATATATTGAAGAGAATTGTACAGTCGGACCTCACTTATAGAAACAGAAATTTTGGCCGGAACCAGATCCAATTTGCGTTCCGTATCCCGAAACCGGAACCGTAGCTTTTTCTTGGTTCCGGCCCGGAACCGGAACTTCCGGTGAACCTCTATTATGGATACAACTTTGGGCTAAAAATTGTCTCTTATAATGAGCTGTATGTTAAATAGAAGGTATAGTTAGGTTTTGACGGGATTAAATACAGTCTACAAGCGACTACAGTATACTTTTATCCAAAAGATCCATTGGAAACAAAGGATCTGTTCTGGATAATTTCACTAAATAAGGCCAATCAACAGCAACAATTATAGCCTTTCTCTATTCATCTATACACTGCCTGTTTCTCCACATCCAATCTCCAATCCAGTCTTATGCTCAATTCCCAATGACTTTTTTTATGTCCATCTGGTTTATTCTCTTCACTAATTTGTGAATGAATTAGCTTTTTGTATCTAGTTTTTAAACATGTACTAGCTTCTTTCTACGTAATCCCGGATACGGAAACTTGTCGTAATTATGAAACATTAAATTAGAAAATTATTGATCTTGACGGGATCCGAAACTCATTTAAAATGCACCTAACCAAGTACAGTCCAAATAGGCTTGCTTAATCTTATCAAAGTTGGTATTAAACGGTTCCTCTCGTGAGCTAAAGAGATTGCTACCAAAATTACTAAAGGGCAGAATTCTTCCAGCTAGTTATGGCTTTGCGCCTACTTGCCCCCCACCCCCACTAAATCTTGATTCTTTATTCAATTGTTGTCATTGTCCAGCTGTCTTACTGTACTATTGTCTTACTGTTTTATTTTTATATCGCCCTTCGGGGCAATTAGGGATTGTCCGCAAGTTTTTGCATTGCGGATTGTCCCCAACCTTCAAATTTCAATTTTAAAATTTATCTAAAATTTTCTTTCCATTTTAGGCCTAATTTTTTATTTATTTATTGTTAGTTAGTAGAGAACTGTAAATCAACGTCTTCGGTTGATCTTAGCGAATAACAACAATTATTTAACAACAACCAACAAATCAGGATGGGTGTATTAACATTAAACATCGAATACCATGAAAAGGCTATCAAGAAAACTATGCAGTTTGAGCCAAGGACGCTCGTCCACGATGCTTGCCGAATGGTTAGGGACAAATTAGGTCCAATGCATGGAAATCGTGAGTGTTCTTTCCAATATTTTTTACCTTATATTTTATTTTTAAGCAAACGATTATGGTCTTTTTCGGGTAGAAGATGACCCAACAAAGTGTGTTTGGATGGAAAATGGGCGAACTTTGGAATATTATTTGATTCGAAATGGGGTTTGTTTTTTGGGAAAATTCAGAAAAATTTTTTTTAAAAATTTATTTAGGACACGTTGGAATACAAAAACAAAATTCGGTCACTACGAGTGAGAACATTGGACGGGGGAGCAGTTAAAACAATTTTTGTTGATGAGTCACAACCTGTTTCTCAATTAATGGTTTAAATTTTAATAATAATTTTAAAAACTTAAAAACCTCCCTATACGATTCACCTCCGGGAAAAAGGATTCCAAGAGCATATCCCGGGTTCGTATTTCATTTGAAGCTAGATGGGGTGTTCGCCAAAATTTTGGCGTTTTGAACGCAAAAAAATTTTTTTGGAAAATTTTGAGAAATTTTATCTTATATCAAGGTGTACCTTAAAATAGAGGAGGTGTCGCTCCATTGGCTAACCAAATTTTAAAGAGATTCTTAAATTTGGAATCTAATTTTGGGGCTATTTTAAGATGAGGACTGACTTTATAATTTTAATCAATTTTCCTATAATCAACTTAAAGGTTGTTATTTGTTCAAAAATGGGTATCGCAAATCATGACGAATATTCACTTGTTCGAGGATTTTCCCCTGCATTAGATGGAAATGAAGAGAATGGCTACGGACGTGATCAACATCAACAAATTCAACGAAATGACAGAGAAAGAACCCCTTATTCAAACGGCACAGATCAATACGATGGGGGAACGAGAAGCTATCAAAAAGGAAAAGGGGGGATAGAAAATACTTTTATGAACACAATTGGTCGTAAAAAGGAACGTCAAATACAACAATTAAGGTTAAAATTTTGTTTTTTAATAGTTTGGTAGACTTAAAATAATTTTTTTGGAATTTAAGAGTTAGGCCCGTAGCCAGGATTTTTTTGGAGGGGGGCCAAGGGAGGCATATTTTTTCTGCGCCGAATTTTTGGCTGCGAAGGCCACCCTGGCTACGGGCCTGAAGGGAATAACTTTTTTTCAGTAGTTTTTCAGTGACTCTTATCATAATTACCTTTCTCTCTGCTTTTCTATTGATTGAGATAACTTGGGGAACTGATCCTAGGAAATGAATATTCGATAGGATAATCTCGCATACTTTGAATTTGAATTTTATCGACATTTTTTTGTAAAATTGAATGAATTTCGAATTCCAAGTATTCGACTTTAGTTTCGATTTTCAATTAGATTTTTGCATTTTTCCTATCTCTAGGCATTTTTCAAACTCATTTTATCATAATTAAGCATAATTTTCAACAAAAAAAATTATTTTTTCAGAGCAAAATTACACACAGAAGAAGAAATTCATTGGGTTGATCATTCAAAAACTTTACGTGAACAAAATATTGGCAATAATGAGGAATTAACTTTAAGAAGGAAATTTTTCTTTTCTGATACAAATGTTGATACAAGAGATCCTGTCCAATTAAATTTGGTTTTTTCTCAAATTTTTCTTTCCAAATCTAATTTTTTTCAAGTTATATATTCAATGTCGTGATGGAGTTCTTCGTGGTTTACATCCAGTTAGTAGAGATACGGCAATTAAATTGGCAGCGTTGCAATGTTATATAGAATATGGACCTTTTGAGGAAGGAATACAGAGAAATGTTGATGCAAAAAATTTATTACCAAAAGAATATTCGAGGGCGAAAGAACTTGAAAAAAATATTATACAAGTAATTTTTTAATTAGAAAAATTTTTAGTACTAGTCTCGTCTGTTTTCACCTATTCATTCATTCATCGGTTTTATTGGTATTTTTGAATTGTGTAATATTGTAGAGGTTCGGACCTGTAGAAGCTTGATCTGGGACCATCATCTGTAAATTACATAACTGATGCTCGTATGCAGTGCTTGGAAATATCTGATTTTCTCGTATCCGTTTAATTTTGTCCTCAAAGTAGTACGAGGTACGAATTTTAGTACGAGTGTCGAAGCACTCATAAGCCTAGGTTTCATATGTCTCAAACCCAAGCATTTTACAGAATCATGAATATCCAAAAAATTTCCAAGAACCATCAACTCTAAACGAGACTTGCCACTTTTTAAAAATAATTTTAAAAAGTAAATTTTTAAAGGAATATCGTGAATTAATTTATGAAGATTCTGCAGCTCCAAAAAAGAAATATTGTGAATTATGTCAATCATTGCCAACTTATGGAGTTTCCTTCTTTTTGGTTAAAGAAAAAATGCCTGGAAAAAACAAACTTATTCCACGTTTATTGGGCGTTAATAAAGAATCTGTGATGCGTGTGGATGAACGGACAAAAGCTGTTTTAAAAGAATGGCCATTAGAACAAGTAAATTTTTTTGCGGATTTTAAAGTCCCTCTCCCCTAAATGAGCAAAAAAAGTGTGAATCATCAATAAATCAAAAAAATTTTCATCGGCGGCCCTAAAAGGGGATTTTCTGCTTTTTGGGCCATCTGACATTTTTTTCTTTTTACTGCCAAAAAATTCGTTAAATTTGTTTTTACTGCTAAAAAATTCGTTACCTTCGTTATGAGGTGAAAAAACTTTTTTTATATTTTAGGTCCGTCGATGGGCTGCTTCATACAAAACTTTTACCTTGGATTTTGGTGATTATAAAGATGGGTATTATTCTGTTCAAACATTAGAAGGCGAACGAATTGGACAACTTATTGGCGGTTATATTGATATAATTTTAAAGAAAAAAAGAATCGTTGACCATACTGGAATTGAAGGGGATGAAGGAGCAACAATGGTTTTAAATAAATAATTTTATTTTTTAATTAATTCTACTTAAAGGTGGAGGATATTGTAGCTCCAGCTAGGGCAACATTACTTGCCCATAGTGAGCCAACATCGATAATTGCACAAGAACCTGGTGGTACAATGTATGGAATTTATAGACCGGAAGCTGGAACTCCTCCACAAGGTTATTTTGAAGGGGGCATTTTTTTGTATTAAAAAATTTAATATTTAGCACCCCAATATGGAGGAGTAAGTGGAATGATATTAGCGCAAAGGATGCCTAAAGGTGAAGACATTCGCTATTTGGATTCTAGAGAAAGAAGTCAGCGAGCGCTTGTTGGAACTATTGAAGCGACTATAAGAGCTGTTGAAGAGGCTGAAGAGGAAATTGCCAAACCGCCACAAATTGATCTTCCAAGGTTTGGAGAAACTCAGCGTCATTGGAGGGTAGAAGTTGAGAAGGAATCTGTTGGGGATAGATTGGCTGCAATGGGGGCCGCTACAGCTGAAGTATATAGAATTTTTAAGAGAATTTTTGAATTAAAAATATTAGGTAGTACAACTGACAGCTATCCCAGAAGAATCAGCTGTCGATACTCGTGTAGGAAATGCAATTGCCACAATTGGTTCTAACCTTCCAGAAATGGGCCGAGGAGTCCGTGAATTGGCTGCTCTAATGCCGGATGAACATCGTGCTGGCGATTTAGTCGATGCTGCTCGAAAACTTTGCAATGCTTTTGGAACTTTCTTGGATAAAGTTCACCCAGAACATCAAGAAAAACGGGCAAATATTCTTTCTGCAGCTAGCCGTGTTGGTGAACTTTCAAATGATGTTTTAAGTACAATACAAGAGAGGACAGAAGAAGAACTTTCCTTCCACGATGAGCTCAATAGGAAAGCTCGTGCCGTTGCAACAAGTACAGCACAGCTTGTATTGCAGTAAGAAACCTAATTAAAATTTAAAAGATTATTTTTTTAATAAATTAAGAGCAAAAACAGTTTCGGCTGATTGTGATGACCCTGGACTAAAAGATCAAGTGATCCAAAGTGCAATGAAAACAGCATATGCAACGTCAGAATTGGTTGCATGTACCAGAGTTGTTGGTCCAACTATTGAACATCCACCATGCAAAGAACACTTAACGGATGCAGCACATTGTGTAGCCAGGGCAGTTCACGAACTTTTGGAGGATGCAAGCAAAGCCTCACAACAAGCTCCACCTGAAAAAGCTGAAAACTTTGAGCATCTTCGCGAATCTGCTTCACGTGTTACTAATGCTTTAGATGATATAATTGGGCATGTGCAAGACGGTCCTTGGGGATATCATCGGAAAACACAACAGGACTATACATTTGAACGTTTGTCAACTTGATTGACATTTAATTTTTGTTTTTTATAGAAATTGTTGAATCGTCTAATCGCATATTGGCACATCCTGGGGGTGCTCCTCCCGAGTTATTCCGTTATTCTGAAACAGCAATTCGAAATTCACAAATGTTGGTCGATGGAATGGAACAGGAGGCTAATAAACTTGATTCAGTTCAGCAAAGGGAGAAGTTACTCAATGCAGCACGTATTAATTATTTTTAAATATTTCGGAAATAGAAATGGATTTTTGAAGGTTCGGTGGCACAAGCGACAAGTTCAATGATTGACGCTACAAGAGAATGTCGAAACCGACCGGGAGAAGCAGAACCGCAGCTAGCGCTTAAAAGTGCAACGTCACAACTTGTTCAGGTTTTTATAAAAAAATTTTAAAAATATGTCAAGCAAGTATTTTATATTCATTTTTATAATTGTAATTTAGCCAGCAAATCGTCGAAGAGAAGCAAAGGCCAGCTGAATAGGTCAAAAATGGTGCCAAAGCCATTTATCAAATTAAAAGGCTATATTTTTTAAATCTTTCCTATCTTATTTTAGACTTTTTAGTTTCAGTAGAATTATTGAATTTATACAAATTTTCTAGCTTCTCTTGTCTAATCACATTCTTCTATTATTATATTGCAATATTGTTCAGTCTTGAGGTCATTATTAAGGGGAGGGGGCATTTACATTTATGATCCTTCATGAAATGAAGTTTGATTATTCTTGTTTGAACATAAAATCTTATCTAAATTCTTTTTTAACATTATCTAAAAAGTAAGGTCATCAAGTCTCAATTTCGGATTAAAATCTTAATTCTAATATGCTCACACAAGTCTCATATCTTCTACTAATTTTAGGTTAAATTTCCTAAATCATCTGCCATTTCTCATTACATTAACATGGAAATCATTTTCTTCTATACGTATTACTTTGTTTCCCACACATATCTTCCTTTTATATATCCTAATCTAATCAAATACATACTTCTATCATTTTATGTTATGAATTGATAGAAAATAAATTTGTTCTAATAATTGTTTATCTTGGTAAAAAAAAGTTGGTATTTGCGCAAGTCCCTCCATTGGTACAGAGATCAAATCGGAAGCTTTAATGTGATTCATGTCCTGCACCTTTTTGGGTGAGATTTTTCCCTATACTTTTTCTTAAATTGCTGTGTCTTATATTGTTTTGTTTCGCTTTAATTTTAATTTATAACATGGCTTTGGCAGCGACCTCATTCAGCTGGAACTTTGAACTTCTCTTTTCTTTTTTAATGAATTGTTAACATTATTGGGGTGATCACATAATCTAACACATATTTTTGTATTTTTGATGTGTTTTCTGTTAATAATTTTAAGTGTATATATTGATATTTTAGGCAACTAACCATGCGACAATTGATAGACAAATAAGGCAAACAATACAACAATTGGAAAAAGTGGCCAAAGAAGTTGCGTCTGCCACTACTCAAACAATTGCTGCAGCAAATTCGGTATCACGTTTTTTAAAGTTATTTTAAAAATATTTTGAAGGCTCGCCCTCATATTCACAACGAACAATTCCTTCAAGTTTTAGTCCAAGAATGTGTAAATACTGGTAAATATGTTCCTCCATTGGTTCAGAGGATCAAAGAAAATCAAAATGCTAAAACACCTGTTGAACATTTTAAGGCGGTTGGAAAGAATTTTTTCACTAAATTGTCAAAAAATTATATTTTTTTAGCATGTCGGGTTAATTCATGAATGTCAAGCTTTTGTTCAACCATCTGCAAATTTGGTAGATCTTAGTCGATCAGCTGTTCCTTATGTTGAAGATAAACATGCTTCTGGCATTCTTTTACGGACTAGCCAACAACTTTCGGTTTAGAAAATTTTATTTTTCCAATAAAACTAGTTTTAGGTTTATGTTGCTGAATTGAGAACAGCAGTAAATAATGCACAACAATTAGATTTTGAGCCTTATCTCGAACATTCCGAAGAATTCATAAATTCATTGGATCACAAATTACAACAAGTTGCCCAACAAATTCGTTCAGGATATCCAGTTCAACATTCCTGTTCTTCTCTTGATATTGAAGGAACTACAAATTCTTTAAGAAAACAATCTAGATTATTAAATTCTGCGGTAGCTCAAATGGTTTCTGCAGCATATGCTTCTGAACGTCGTCGAGTAAGCATTGCTTCGATGGAATTGGTACAGTCCCTTGGAGATTTTACTGAATCAGTTACGGACGTTGTTGCTGCACGACAAGAACAAAAGAGGGATTTAATTTCTTTGGAAAGGTTTTTGAACTTTTTAAGAGTATTTTCATAACCTCTTCCTTTAAGTTTAATTTTGAATGCGAGATCTGTAGTTCATGATTCAAGCCGTATTTTTGATCGTATTCGTGAGCGTAACTCTCAACAATTAGAAGAGGCAGCTAGAACAGTAACTGAGTCGCTCAGGAGAACACTAGCTGCACTACCTGGTGATGTACACGTTGAACAGGCTGTTAGTAACTGTTTAAAGAATTGTCTAAATTCTCTTTTTTAGATTGAAAAATTGCGTAATTTAACAACAGCATCATCATCAATTTCATCACCATCTTCACCAACATCCACAAATCTCCGAGCATCTGCCAATCAATTGGTTGAAGATGCCGATCGTCTTCTACATTGTGTACATTCTCCTGAAACTGAGAGCCAAAAAGGTGTGGAACGATTTTCAAACAGCTTTGGACAATTTTATTCAATTATTGCTGACTTTGCGCAAAGACAAAATGAACGTAGAAACCAATCATCTTTTGATGGATTGACTAATATTCGAGATGAAGCAGTTGATTTGTTGGATCGATTCAGATTTTTACAGGCTGATAAAAGCAATATTTCGCTGTCTCAAGTAAATTTATTAAATAGATTTAAAAAATTTTAATAAATTTTTAGGCACTTTCAACATCCTGCCGTCAATTTTCTCTTAATGTTTGGACTTTAGTAGAGCTTGTAGAAACTCATGGATCAGGCAGTGCATGGGTTCGAGAGTGTGATCAAGCACTTCAAAAGATTAAAGCCATTCGACATCTCTTTGGCCCAGAAGAAAAATCATCAGCACCCTATACATTAAGCATACCTCTGAATGGAAATAGTTATTATGAGTCTTTAGCTGAAGTTACAAACGAAGCAAGAAATTTAGGCGATGGTTTTTTTGGATTTTTTATAATTTTAAGAAAGGCTTTAATTTTAAAGGAATGAACGGTTTGGCTCATTATGCTAGAAGAGATGATACTGAACAACTTTGTCTTGCTGTTCGAAAAGTGGCAGATGCAGTTTGTGGATTGGCAAAAAATGCTGCTCAATCTGTTCGTAACTCAGATTAAGATTTTAACAATATCTCACGGTTTCATTTTTAAGGCTTATTTAATTGGCGTTGGAGATACATCGAGTGAACCTGGACGAGCTGCAATTTATGATGTCAATAAATACCAATATTCTATAGAATCACTTCAGCAGGCAATTGGTCGTCTAAACAATTCGATTAGTTCTAGTGATAAACAGCAATTATTAGATGTAATTTTCTAAAGATTTTTACCAGTTTCTTAAAATTTATTTTATTTCAGAATGTTTCAACAGTCACTATGCATAGTTCTGATTTGGCCAGCATTTGTCGTGATGCTTCAGAAAAATCTGCAAATATTAGTGTACGCTCTAAACTTGTTAATAGTGCTGTTGAGATAACTAGTATAACTGCTGTCTTAATAACTGCTGTTAAAAATATTGATAAGAATTCGAATAAAGAGTTTGATGAGTGCTTACTTCAAATAAACAAATTGCGTTCGTCTGTGGATAATTTACAAAAGTTTTTGGATAATCCCGATTTTGGACCCATTCCAGCTAAAATTTCTGTTGCTGGAAGGCAGGCACAACAGCCACTTATTGGATCAACAAGAAAAATGTTGGATGCTTCATCTGAAATGATTGGGTAATTTATGAGGGGTTTTTCATTATGAAAAAAATTTTTTAGAACAGCAAAAGCTTTAAATGAAAACCCCTCTGATGCATCCATTTGGCAACAAATTGCGAACAATTCCAGTATTGTTTCTGAATCAATTAAACATTTGGTAGCTGCAATACGCGATGAAGCACCTGGACAAGCTGATTTAGACCAAGCGATTAATATTCTCAGCCAACTAATTCAACAAGTAGACAATGCTTTTATGGCAGCAGCACATAATGAACAACCTAGAGTTGAAGCTACCACAGAAAGTACACATCAACAGATATTGCACAGTTTACGACAGATGCTTGACATTATAGATCCTTTAAAAATTGCTGTAATTTCTTTTAGTTTTTCGAAATCCAGGAAAAAATTTTTTAGGCTATAAGTCATGCAGAAGCTATAGGTCGTAATGTTCGTCAACAGTTGGCATCAGCTCAAACTTTGGCTCAAGCCTGTATTCAAGCTGCATTACTCTCTTATGATTCGCGTACACAGGCAAATGTATTTGAACAGTGTAAAACTGTTTTGGAATCAAGCATTCAATTAATGTTTGCTACTAAAGATTCTGGTTATTTCTCTTTAAAAAATTTTCTATTAATCAGCAAAATAATTTTAGGTGGTAATCCAAAGGCTGTTGAATTACATACAATTGTAGAAGAGAGTGCTGAACAACAACAATCAGCTCTTCTTGATTTGCAACGTCTCATTCAACAACTTGATTCTGATAATGGTTTGGTTACTGGTCTTATTGATGGAATTTCTCGTTCAATTGCCGTTGCTGATAAGACACAACAAGTTTCTCCTGGAGATTCGTTGGCCGATATACAGGTTTTATAGCAGTACATAATTTAATTTCACTTCTGTCTTCTAGGCTCGAATGGTGTCACTATTAAATATTATTGGCCAAACAGCATCAGATGTCCCACTTTCAAAACCAACTGAGATGGGTCAGCTTTTCCTTCAATTGGACGAACATTTTCGGTCTTTGTCTGAGGATTCACGAGTTGCACAAAGTTTAATGAGTTCTTCAGAATTAGGACAAAGGCTTAAATCATGCGTACAAAATTTGGGTATGGCTTGTATTGAATTGGTAAAACTTGGTGCTAGACGTCGAAATTTCCCTAACGATCAAGTTTGTTTTTTAAGTGAAACACCGTTAATTTCTTTTATTTAAGAGAATATTCAATCAATTATCACAACAATCATCAGTTATTGAGGAACGTATTCGAGAGATACTTGTAGTTCTTTCAGAAGGTGCGCGTGGGACACAAGCTTGCATTAATGCTGCCCAAACAGTTTCTGGCATCATTGGTGATTTGGATACAACAATAATGTTTGCTACATCGGGGTCTTTAAATCCACCTACTGCCCCACATGAAGTTACTGCTGTTTCCCCACCTGTAGTTGATCATCGTGATGTTATTCTCAGAACTGCTAAAGTTTGAATTGTTTTTAATTTTTTACAAATTTTGAAATTTTTAGGCACTCTTTGAAGATACAAAAGCTTTGGTGAGTGGGGCAGCATCCAATCAAGAACAATTGGCGGTTGCTGCACAGAATTCTGTTCGTTCAATTCTTCAATTAACAGAGGCCGTAAAAAGTGGAGCTTCTAAACTTTCCCCAGATTCTACAGAAGCTCAAGTCATGGTAATTTTGAGCTATAAATTTTTAACTTAAACCTATTTATCAGATGATTCATGCGGTTCGTGACGTTGCATCAGCTCTTTCTAACCTTATACAAGCAACAACGCATGCTTCGGGAAGAAGTCCAAACGATCCGGCAATTGGAAACTTAAAAGAAGCTGCGAAGGTTATGGTTTCGAATGTTAGCAGTCTGTTAAAAGCAATCAAAACAATTGAGGATTCATCTCAAAGAGGCGCTCAAGCATTGGAAGCAGCGATTAATGCAATTGATTTGGCTGTTAAGGTATGGCATTTAACGTGAGCGTGTTAAGAGATGTCTCTAAAACCTCTAAAAGATTTTCCTGGATTCGCCCTGAGTTTTTTTTTACTATCTTATCATTTTAAATTGAAAATACTTACATTTTTAGCAATATAATAATAATGAAATGCCTATTCGTCACGCAGCTAATGGGGAAGATGTTATTCGGGCAAGTCGAGCTACTACAGTTGCAGCAGAGAAAGCTGCCGGTTCTGCCTCACTTTTGCACCAAGAAAATGTTATAGCAGGTTTTCTTGGAATGAAGACTTTTTTTACTAATTTTAATTTAGCGGCAAATTTGGCTAGACAATCAGTTGGCGATTTACTTGGAACAGTTCGAACAGCTTCATTAAATGCTACTAACCCTGATTTAAAATATAAAATGTTAAATTCTGGTCGAGAAGTAGCTCTTCAATTAAAGAATTTGTTGGTGAATATTTTACAACTTTATTCACGTCCTGACCATCCAGCAACGAAACAGGCTGTGTTAACTGCTGCTAAAGAAATTTCTAAAGTATTTTTTTCTTTTTTGTTTAAAAAAATTTTTTTCTAAAATTTTTTAGTTAGTCGGACAATTGTCTTATTGTGGGGAACAGTTACATTCTTCAAGTCCAAATCCTGAAGAGAAACCTTTACTTTTAGCAGAGAATGAATTGTTAGGTGCTGCTAGTTCAATAGAGGCGGCGTCCAACAAACTTTCACAGATGCGACCACGTCAAGTTCATGTAAAAAAATTTTTTTCTTTTAAATTACTTAAAATTCTACAAAATTCTGCTACATATTTAATTATTTATTTTCTTCTGAATTAACAACAACAAAAAATTTCTTCAGAAAATTTGGACGGGATCAGTTCTGATATGTCTTGTATTCTTGGGTCTGCGTTTAACGCTAAAAAATATAAATATTTGAAGAGGAACCCATTATGCATGGCATATCCGACTGGTTACTTGTCCTTGAAAATTTGCAACAATTTATATTTAATTCATCTATTCAATATTTTTTTCTTAAAAAAATTATTTTTCAGAAAGCCGATGAAGATCTAAAAAATTTACCTTTTGACGAACAAATACTTTCTGCTGCAAAATCAATAACAACAGCTGTACAAATATTAGTTAAGGTATGGAAATTAAAAAAATTATAATAGTAGACAAAAAAATTTTTAAGGCAGCCTATAATGCCCAAAGAGAACTTATTTCTCAAGGACGGATGTCAGAACCAAGTGCAATTTTGACGAAAGATGAACAATATTGGACTGAAGGTTGTTGTTTTCTCAACTTATGATGAATAATAAATATATTTTTTTATTATTTTTAGGACTTGTTTCGGCAGCTACACTTGTTGCTGCAGCAACTAGTAAGTTTAAAGAATATAAGGGAAAATCCTTTTTGTAGGGATGAGTCTGACCCTTCGGAATCTAAGGATTTAAATTTAGAAAATAAAGGCTTGAAATAATCTCGGGATTAGAAATGCCTTTCGTTCAGAATCGTGCTTGGTATTTCTCTCGGGGCCCTTACTTTTCATTTTCCAAAAGGAAAGGGAATACCTTTTTAATTTTTCTTTAAAAATATGATTTATCTAATCAATTTTTTATAAATCAGATCAATTATGTGAAGCAGCTAACGGTGTTGTTCAAGGACACTTTACTGAAGAAAAATTGATAGCTGCTGCAAAACAAGTATTTTTTCCCCTAAATAATTCCAGAAATTAACCCTATATTAAAGGTTGCTTCATCAACAGCTCATCTTTTAGTAGCATGTAAGGTAAAATCTGATATCGGTAGTTCTGCTATGCAGCGTCTCCAAAGTGCCGGACATGCTGTAAAAGTGGCAACAGAACATTTGGTAAACGCAGCTAGACAAGCAATTACAGAAAATGATTGTCGTGGATTGGTGATTTCTGATAGTAAGGGAAACAAAATTTTTTTGAAAATTTTCTAAAAAAATATTTCAAAAAAGGAATGGTAACGGGTATTGCCCAAGTAATGGATGCGCAGGAAGAAGTGCTTCGAAAAGAAAAAGAATTAATAGAAGCTCGAAATCGTTTAACTAAACTAAATAAATCTCGCTATGAAAAATCGCCTGAACCATCACCAGAAAAATAATTTAAAAAACTTAATTTAATACTAAATTAGAGAGCGAGCTGGATCTGGATGCAGACCTTAATTTTTTCTGGATCCAGAGTCCAGTCAAGGCATTTTTCAGAGTTCCTTGATTTTTCCTTGATTCAAGGTCAAGAATCTGGTCAAGGTACCCAACCGAAATCAAGGTCAAGGTTTTTTTAAGTCTCGCTCTCTAGTACTAATATTTATTCTATTCTACAACAACAACGACCTTTTTAGACTTTTGCTTTATATGTATACTTGCTCTTTAAAAAAATCATTTTTTTCTTTCATCATATCCTCTTTTTATTGTCCTTTGTATTATCCTTTATCTTATCCTTTTTCATATCCTTTTTTTGTATTAATTTTTTCCAAGATTCGTCCATCTTCTTATCATTTTTTAAAGTTGCCTTAATATTAAAACTTAAATATATCTTAAATCTATTTACATATGAAATCTTATTTTTTCTATCCAATTTATATTTGTAATCCTTTTCTCTCTTAATTAATATATTTTGCCATAAATAATTAACTAATTAATTAAATATCTAATTTAATTAACCTTTTAAAATGTGCACTATATCAAATCCCCAGCTTAATAATTTTTTCAAATTTTAACAAATGTCCTCAGAAGAACATTGAAAATTTTAAAGAGATTTTTAAAATTTTCTAAAGAGGATATTTGCTCACTAAAATATTATATCAAATATTCTCCCCTATTCATTAATGTATTTTTCTTTTTTTACCGATCACTTTCCACTCATATCACTCAATATTTGTTTTTCTGCCAATATTTAAATGGTGCAACAAAAATAAAGCGCTTTGGTTTAAAAATAATTTTAACTTTTAAAATGAATTTTATATAACTCATGGTTATTTTCTTGAAAAAGATGCTATACTGAGTAGCTGTCCAAAATTCTTTGGTCTCTAGATTTAAATATTTATTTTCCCGATATGTATATGTAATTTTCTCGAGTGGCATAACAAAGTTTTGAAGCCATTTATATTGACGTTGTTCGCGAAATTTGAAATAAATCCGACTATTCCAAATGGAGTTAGGTAAAAAATAGGGGTACTTTATAATATAGCTGGCACTTTTGCAACGTCAGGCACTAAGCTAACGAAATTAAGAATTGTATGGAATAAAAATTTTTATCGAGGTTCAATTCTAACAAGGAAAGTCGAGCCCTCTAGGTAGTTTTCTTGAGATTAGAAAAATTTTGAACAGCTCTATATATTATTATACTATTTAGCAATTAATAAATTTTAATGTTTACTTGTCCTTTATTTTTATTATTTAAATTATTTTATCAGTTTTTTTTTAAAACGTGGAATTTTTAAAAGTTTATTTGTCAAAAATAAAAATTGTTTTTAGTAGAAAAATAGCCCCAGTTTTCTTTCTCCATTTAATGAATGGTTGGATATTTGATAGGCTTTCATTTTTGGTTGTTTGTGAATAATTCATATAAATACATAAATTCATTTTTCTAATTCAGAATGAAAACGATCGGTTTATAAATTTAGTAAATTATGTACTAGAAGGCTAAAAATATTGAAAGCCAGCAAAAGAAATTTTTTGATTTTGACTGTTTTTTTTATTCATTAAAAAATGTCTCCAGACGAAAGGGCGAGTTTTAATTTTCTTCAAAATTTTATTTTAAAATTAATTTAAGGAAAGTGTTGGGGAGATAAAAAGAATAACTTGTATAGGTGCTGGTTATGTTGGTGGACCTACCAGCGCCATGGTTTTCTGATTATTTTGAAAATTAAAAATCATTTAATGACAGATAGCTTTTAAATGTTCTGATATAACAGTTACTGTGGTTGATATGAATCAAGAGAAAATAGACCAATGGAATTCTGACAATTTACCGATATATGAGGTAGGCGAATATTCAGCTGGCCATTATTATAAGATGCACCTCTATTTAAGATACCTTTAAACCTCATTATAATATACTAGAACACTTACTAAAACACCTTTAGTCGAGATACTTTTGAAAAGTTGTCCTGGCCATTGAATGTGGTGGATACCGATACCCACCATTATAAGAGACTTTTCTGCCTCATGGAGATATCTTGTAATGAGGTTCTTCAAGAAAAAATTTTCAGCCAGGTTTAGACGAATTAATAAACACTTGTCGAGGTCGAAATTTATTCTTCTCTAACGATATCCCCGCTGCCATTCAAAGCGCACAACTTATTTTTATTTCTGTCAACACTCCAACAAAGACTTATGGAAGAGGAAAGGTGTGTGTTGCTTGAAAAATTTATTTAAAAAAATTTTTTTAAAGGGAATGGCTCCCGATCTTTGTTATATGGAATCTGTTTCGAGAACTATTGCAGAACATGCAAACGGCCCAAAGATAGTGGTTGAAAAGTCTACTGTTCCCGTTAAAGCTGCTGAAAGTATTCGATATATTTTGCGGGAAGCAGAAAAATTAGACAACAAACGTCTTTCCTTTCAAGTAATTACAAACGAACCTCATTATAAGATACTTCCAATATTATATACAACTCTATTTAAGAGACCTCTCTATAAGACCCTCTCCGTAACATATACCCGATATTTGGTTGGTCACTTGCTGCTTAAGCGATACCCTCTATTTAAGACACATTCACTATAAGATACTTTTCATCCCCATGGGGGTACCTGAAAATGAGGTTCGATTGTATAATGTATGATTAAATATTAAAAATTTATTTAAAAAAGGTTCTTTCTAACCCTGAATTCCTCGCTGAAGGAACAGCAATGCAAGACCTGGCTAACCCTGACAGGTTACCTTTATCGATGTTTTTAATTAAAAGTATTGCAGGGTGCTTATTGGCGGAGAACAGACCCCTGAAGGTCATGCAGCCATCTCTCAACTTGCGAGCATTTATGAACGTTGGGTACCTCATGAACGAGTAATTACGATGAATACTTGGTCGTCAGAACTTTCCAAATTGGTGCAAAAAGATTTTTAATTTAATACGGTCAGACCTCACTAAGATTTCCTCTTTAGATTGAAAAATCGTGCCTTATAACGGATGTGTATGTTAAATAGAGAGGTATCGATTGGAAGCTCCTTCGCTTAATGGCAATCTAAAAACGTAGCCTAAACTGAGGTGTTCTAGTATTGAGAGTATATTATATAGAGGGTACCTTATAATGAATATATGTTAAATAGAGGGTTTTACTTTGGCATCTCCTCCATCCAATAGCCAAGCAAATTAAGAAAAGTGTCTTAAATAGAAGTGTATCTAGTATTGAGCGTATCTTATAATAAGGTTGACTCTAAATAAAATATTTAAGGCTTCAAACGCTTTCCTGGCTCAACGCATTTCAAGCATAAATTCAATCTCAGCAATTTGTGAGGCAACTGGTGCTGATGTAGGTGAAGTAGCCAATGCTGTAGGAAAAGATCAACGAATTGGGGATCGTTTTTTAAATGCAAGTGTTGGTTTTGGTGGAAGTTGTTTTCAAAAAGATGTTTTGTCGTTAGTTTATCTTTGTGAAGTTCTCCATCTGAAACAAGTCGCTGATTATTGGATGAATGTAAAAAGTTTTTATAAACTCTTGGCGTGGTGTAGTGGTTAAAGCCCCCGACTTGGGATTGGAAGGGTCTTGGGTTCAATGCCTGAGCAATCCTATTATTTTTTAAAAGGCCTAGAAGCCGTTGTAGTTGATTTACTTTTACTAAAAAAATTTTTTTTAACAATTTTTAAATAATTTTTTAAAGGTAATTGATATGAATGAATGGCAAAGACGTCGTTTTTCTGATAAAATAATTGCAGAATTATTTAATACAATTACTGACAAGAAAATTGCAATTTTTGGTTTTGCTTTTAAAAAGAATACTGGAGATACCAGGCAAATTAACAAAAAAATTTTCTAATTCAAAAAAATTTTTCAGAGGGTCCCCAGCAATTTATGTAACAAAACATTTAATTGACGAGCATGCCCAACTTTTTATATATGACCCAAAAGTAAAGGAAACACAAATACGTGCCGATTTGGAAAAATTATCTGACAAACAAACGAGTAATTTTTAGTGAAATTATTTTTTAATTTAAATTTTTAAAGTCGACAAATTAATTACAATTTGTAATTGCCCTTATAAAGCAGCAGAAAAGGCACATGCAATTGTTATTTTAACAGAATGGGATGAATTTAAGGTAAAATAAGTGGATTCGGACCTCAGTATAGGAACCTCCAGGGGTGAAAAAGTATAAGATAGTGAAAATAATATGGCTCTACTTTAGGACGAGGGTATCTTAAAATGAGTGCAATCGCTTGGGCAGCTCCCCTACGCAACGTCTAACTATTTTAAAAAACGTCTATTAGAATGTGGCGCATCTAATATTGGGTGCGACTTATAGGGAGATTCGAATTTCTAAGTTTAAAATTTTTTTCTAAGGAGCTCGATTACAAAGAATTATTTTCTTTAATGAAAAAGCCAGCATGTCTTTTTGATGGAAGACGTATTGTAGACCAAGAAAAGCTTCGAAAAATAGGGTTTCGTGTGTTTGTTGTTGGCTCTGCTTCTAACCAAGCTCTAAACTTTTTTCCTTAAATTTTTTTGATTTCTTTACTTATCGAAAAGGAACAATTCTTCCTAATCTACTAAAAGCAATTATTTTTAAACATATCGTTTGGCATAATAAAAAAATTTTTTTTGTTAATTTTTCGTGGATCAATTTTCTAAATTAAAAAGAAAATTTTTTGAAAGAACTTTTCGGCAATTTCATTATGATTTTGACAATTTTGAACATAGCCGTAGGAAAGAAAAAGTTGGGGTAAAAGTGCCGTTTGTGTTACCCCTTTTTATCTCCCCAGAAAAAAGAGAAAGAAGAGCTTTTTCGATATTTTAGAGGTTTGCCAGTAATCGAGTATGATGAGTTCGAATATGAGGCCAGATTTTATTTATTTCGAATCCCAGACCCAAAATCTGTGCTCGAAAGGACGTGTCACGACGCAACTCCGAGTTGCACCCAAGTGGGCTGCGACAAAATACTGCGACAAAGTGGACCGAACCCATTTTTATAAAGCAGATTTTGAATTTTTAAATTTGTTGTTATCAAAACTTTTTCTTAAAAATTTATTTAATGTAAGGCCCTACTTGAAAATAGGTCGGCATTTTTTAAAATGTCTCCTTATGGCACAAATCAACAAACATTAAAGACTAAGGAAAAAGTGACTATTTTGTGTTACTGCAGAGAAATAAGGGAGAATAGAATAGCGCCCTTCTTTTCGGCTAGAACTTAATAATTTATTTGAGTATGTTTTTACATAAATTATTTTTTAATTATTATTTTTTTAAAATTTTAATTCCTAGAATTATAAACTTGTTTTTATTAGAATTTTTATTTATTTTAACTTCTTTGCTCTACACTTTATTTTTAACGCTTAAAATGTCTTCCAACTTTGGTCGATGTATTATCTGCACTTTGGCCTTTGAACGTGACGATATCTCAGCTTTGCGTTGCGGACACACATATCATTTTGAATGCATTTCAACTTGGATTAATGTTAGGTTTTCTTTTTTGTATTAAATATTGAACCGAACAAACCCCTTTTTTCCTCCCCAATTTTCCCCCTATATTTTTGCAAAATGGTCAGACTTTTTCCTTTCTTCCATCCAGATTGCCTTTCTAATTTTGCCTACAATCAAGCAAGAAGGATTATTTTTGATATTTTATTTCCCATTTTTCCTCCCTAATTTTTGGATCCAAGAAAGGAAAAAGTCTGACCATTTTGCAAAAATATAGTGGAAAATTGGGGAGGAAAAAAGGGGATCTGTCCGGTTCAATATTAACTTTTTTTTTGTATTTTTTAGACCTCCAAATCTTGCCCTACTTGTCGCAAGAAGAATCTCGAGAAGGACATTATCCGTCTCTATGTTGACGAGCCAGACAAATCAATGTGTCAATTTCCGGATTCTGATTATTCCGCAAACGTTTTCTTTTAAATTTTAAAGAAATTTAAATTTAGAAAAAATTTTTAGGCCGAGTACGAACGCAAAATCAAAACACTAGAATCTCAACTTAAAGAAATTTTGGAAGAGAAAATAAAGGTTGATGATGAATTGGCTAGAGAGGTTAATTTTTAATTTTATTTGAATATTCTTTTCTTTTAAAGAAAACAATGAACAATGACCTCAAAGCCAGGATAAGACATAAAGACGTGCATATTAATCGTTTGGAGGGTATTCTTGTAGATCAAGATGTGATGAAAAAGGAAAATTCCAGACTTAAGCAGCAACTTAGAACTTCTGATTTGTTGGTTTTCTTAATTTACGAATTAAATTTAGGGTCAAACTTTAGTCGTGTGCCCTCTAAATTTTAGTTTAAAACTCAAACCATTCAGTTCATCTAGGCGAGATGAGTTGAGCATTACAACTAGGTGTGGGGTTTTCGAGTCGGGCCGACGTTCGAGTCTTTTTTCTGGCCTCATTTCTATCGGGCCGGTCCGACCGAGTCTTTTTCAGGCCAAAATTCAATGCCCGACTCGATCTTTCGGATCGGCCCCCAACCCTACTTACAACTCCTTACGTGCGGAAAATTTGACTTGGCACCCTATGTCTTTCAATTTTAGAGACATATCTCGGTCCAACCGTAGAGAGTGGTAGTCCCGTTCGACTTAGTTCACAGAGACGAGTGGTATGAGTTACGAGTCATTTAAAGGGCCATCGACTAAAGTTATATCCATTTTTTAGCTACTCATATGTCTGCAAAATCTCTTCAACTGCCAACGAAACGGAAATTGAGGATATTATTAACATGTACTCGACTAAAAATGGCGATCCCAGTTGTGGAGAATTTCTCAAATTAGTTCGAAAGTATTTTTAAATATAAACTGAAAATTAACTCATTTATTTTTTAGACAATTGAGGGCGATGGAACAAAAAAATAAAGAACTTCTTGAACAAATTCGAAAAGAGCGTCTTGTGAACAGCAAAAAAGACAAGGAACTTGAAAAGTTACGTGAAGAGATTTCTCAGAGTCGAAAACGTACAAAGGTTCCATCAACTAGCAAAGAGTCGCCTATGGCTACACGGCAACGTACTGCTCGTCCTTCCTTTGGATTTAGCTTTTATGAAGAAGACAGTGAAATTCAGGTTAAAAATAAATTGTAATTTTGGGGTTGTCATTCAATTGGGAACTTTATTCTCTTCCTAGCATTTGGAGGGTTATTTTGTCGTGTTAATCTAGGTGGTAAAATTTATTCGAAATGGGCATGCCTTTCGAAGTTTATTTTAAGGGGAATTGTCAGCGATTAAAAGTGCGCCTTTTTAATTTTTTACCCAACAACACGAAGGTCATGAGATGCCTGAAACCCAGATTTTTTACCCGGAACCCAATCCGAAAAAATCTTAAGACCCGACTTTTTCTCATTCCGTGACATCCTTGCCTACAAACACCAAACAGATTTATATTTTTTTTAATTTGAAAATAAATTTAAAGATAATATCTGGTGGCAGTCCATCATCTCCAATGCGGGTTCACAAATTTACTGGTCCAAAGTTCTCATCTTCAAATTCGAGTTGTCAAATTCTGGAAGAGATTAAAGGACAATGTAAGCGTTATATGTCTATTATTGACGACAGCGATGATTTGGAGAATATTCCGCCGCCGAGGCCACCAAAGAAAACCATTCAACTGGGGAATGATTTAATCTCACCAAATTTGTTGGCACATGCAAGCAAGAGCAACCTGATGAATTTTAACGACTAATTGTAAGATTGAAATAAATACATTGAACATTAAGTATAACTCTTCATTAGTCTAGTTTAAGTATATATTAGTTTAAAAATGTTTTTTAGGTCAGAAATGTCCGAAAATTGTCTTTGTTTACTAAATTTTGGATTATACTTTCGATACAATATCTTCGGTTTAAAAACGGTTAATTTAAATTTGTGCAGTGGATCTTATTTAAAAAACTTTATCTAATCATAAACAAATGATCGTCATAAGAGATTTAAAATCATAGTATTCAAAGCTAAAAATGAGAATCCATAAGGAATAAATGCAAAAATGCTTTCGAACAAGCTAAAATTTGCAAATTATATTGTTTTGGGACAATTATAATTTTCGAAAAAATTGCGATGATCTTTTTTCTCTAAATCCAAGAATCTATTTTCTTCAACGTTTCTTTGTGTTTCAATATTAAGGCTTGGTTATGTAGAACTCTTGTTTGTGACCTACTCAGACATTTCTAGGACTATCCATTAGCTTGTTAAATACTATTTAAAAAATTAATACCCAACTAAACATTGAACCAACAAAGAAAAATTTAAAAAAGCAAAATATACCGAAAAGCACTGTTTGCACCTATATATTAATTTTCTATTAAAACCTCTTGAAAAATCTTTAACAATTTAATGAATTTCTCCAGCATCGTGTTCACAACCTAAACCAAAGCTCGGATGAAAACAAAGCTCAGAAGATGGCTGTTGACGGGACTTCAAAACTGCAATTAATTTAAAAGATAACGAGAACCCTCGAATCTGAACTGACTAAAAGTTTAAAAATGATTAAAAATAAATGTTAAAACATTTAGAAAAAAATATAAAATATAAGTCAATTTTTATATAGGTATATAAAAAAAGGCAGTCAAAAAAAGTTGGATTCAGGATTTATAATTTGGAAAAATTGAAATAACACAGAAAAGTTGCAGACGAGGCCTCAAAACTTGAATTTATAACAAGAAAAAATGAAACCTTAATCTTCTGTAAACGATCGAATCTGCACCAAAAATGTAAAAAACGTTTATAGAAAGGATGATTGAAAATAAATGATCAAACAAGTAGAAAACATAAAAACAAACAAAAAGTCAATTGATTTATTATGTAAAAAATCCAGTGAAATAAATAAACAAAAAATTTAAAACATTTACCAGCAAAAACATCAAAAATCAATTTACTTCAAATCCAAACCTATTCTTCAATCTCCGCATTGTAAGAATTTTCCTTAATCATCCCCAAATGTACAAGTTGGTTGTGGATCCCCTCGCGCTTCTCTTTCAAGCAACTAAAAAAACAAAATTTTAAATCTTGTTTTTAAGAAATTCAAAATGAACTGTTACAAATATTTTCAAAGTAAAAAATAATAAAAAAAAATAACAAACATTAACCATACGCATAATATCAATTGCTGCAATAACCGCACATCTAGAAAGACAAGCAGCAGATTCTTCAGAAACATCTTTAGATGAACACTCTGGCAACTCCAGCGCTCCAATGCACATACCCTTCAGACCATGAGTGCAGAACATTGCAAAACCAGCGTCGACATCTGAAGCAGTAACATCGGCAATAAGATAAGGACCACGAAATTCGCCACCACCTGAATTTGTAATATTAGATTTAAATTAAAAAATCAAACTTTTAATTCTCTCTGTTTCAGAACTCTGAAGCCATCCATCCTTCCTACATATTTTAAGTTGGTCAATTTCGTTAGTAAAATGGCCACAAAGATAAATGCTTCCAGAACACATCTTCTTACAAATTTGAGGCCCAAAATTGCAAATTTTCCTTTCCGACTTTAGAAGAACAAAATCTTGGTCATTTGAAACGAAGACTGCTGTAGTATTGAATTCTTTGCTGTCCTTACAAACTTTAACTTTTGTGACGTTCTCTTCATATTCGACCAAAGTTGTATCGGTATATTTTGCGAAGTAGAATGGATGAATGCAGATAACTGCAGATCTGACCTCTTTGCTTGTTTTTTCATCAACATTTGAGGTGTAAAAACAAAATTTTTCAGTTTCATCCAATTCGGGAAGCGGACCTCAAAATATTATTGGTTAAAGATCTATTATGTACATAAATAAAAACAAATTCTTTACCTTCTACACGCATACGAGAACCAACTGATGAGCGATTTTGTCGAAGAGCCAACGAATCTTTCAATAAATTAAATTGCCTATTGAGTGTTGTAAGTAAAATTTGAATGGAAGGAATCTGTTCTGGTGTCATATTTGGAATTAAATCATTGATTGAATTGATTGAATCCGCTACAACATCAACTTGACCGTTTATAAGAGAATTTAAAGGGTCAATTTCAATATTTGAAGAACCTTGTATTGTTAAAGGCGACAGATTGGCTTCAAAAGCTGTTCTTTTAGACATTTAATTATATTACAAAATTGCTTTCTTTTATTTAAACAACTAAAAAGAAAATTAAATACAGATTTAAAAAATTAAATAAAGAAAAATGAACAATTTGATACTGCCAGACTAAATTCCCAACCACGCGGTTTCGGGAGAAACGGAAGCTGTGACATTGGCAGAACACGCCAAAAATAAACCTAAACAGTCATACCACAAATTTAGTTGAAGCTCAACGATGTTTAGATTTTTTATGATAAAATTAAAAAAATATTTTTCTTTATTTTTGCATTAAAGGCTTATATTTATTTTTTTAAAGTTTCGGACGTTAGCCATTCTCGGGTATTTTTGCACATATTGAGAATTTTAGTCTCTTGGCAAAATGTTGGCTTTTTTCTTTATCGACAAAAGAACATTTTAACACTTCGTAATTTTGTTAAAATGGATTGGGGATCATCGAGTCCCATCGGTTGAGTCCCGGAGCCATATTTTGGACAATAACTTTTTGGGTTTTTATCCAATTCGAATAAATCTTTTACCATTCGAAAGTCCTGGATGTGTGGATTATTTTCGTCAACTAGATTAATTTGATTTGATCATCCTACAAAAAGTTACAAATAGATAAGTGAGCGCAATCGTGTTTTTGGTCTTCATTAGGCTTTAACTTTTTGTACAAAGATCTAATCAAATCAGACCTGCTAGATAAAATAATCCTCACATTTAGAGCTTTCGATTGATATATTAATTATTTAAATTGATTAAGAATTGAAAAAGTTATGGCCTAAAATATGGCTCTGGGACTCAACCAGCGGGACTCAATGATCCTTTTCTGTGTTGAAAATATTAGTTTAAATTTTTCGAATACCTAAATTAATTTAGTTTTTTTGTTAAATTTGTGTTTTTTGGATCAGAAATTTTCGGAAATTGCCTTGTTTTTTTACTAAATTAATCTTTTAATTTTCAGCAAATGCTTATTGCTCCTCAATTTCTTTTATTCTCTTTTATTATTTTTTGTGCAATTCTTTTGTATCGCCACATAAAATTGAGGAGTCAACTAGTTAATGTTCCTTCGCCTCGATCCTGGATGTTATTTGGACACGTTTTAATTATTAAACCGGACATGGAAGGATTTATTGACCAATTAATGGGAATGGCACAGCTCTATCCTCAACACCCAAGAATGACTTTATTTTGGTTTGGCACAATTCCAACGTTAATGATTTATTCTGCGAGACTTGTTGAATCTTTGTTCAGTAATAACAATCATATAAATAAAGGAATGTTTTATGATATGTTTAGACCTTGGCTTGGAAATGGACTTTTAACAAAGTTTTTTTTTGTTTTTTTGAATTAAAAAATTTTTTTAATTTTTAAAGCACTGGTGAAGGATGGCGTGCTCGACGTAAATTGCTCACCCCAACATTTCACCACGAAATATTGAAAAGTTTTGTGAATGTATTCAATTATCAAGCGGATATACTTGTTCGGAAATTGCATACTTTAGTGGGCAAAACGGAGTAAGTTTTGAATTTTATATATTTTCTAGTTAAGTTTTGTAAAGTTTTTGAGTTGGGTCAACCCAATCGATGCCATGATTCGCCTTCCTTTTAAAAAAGTTGTGTGGAGAAGATAGGGAAGAGAGCCTAGCCCAACCAAATTAATCTGAAAACTGAACTGATCAGCTTCGGTTTTCCTCCCTTTTATGACTAAGAAAATTAAGACGTGTCAGGAATCCGTGACAATTTTTAAAATAGTTTTTTTTATTATTTTTAGAGGCCAAATTGATGATATTACTCCACTTATAAGTCTTTGCACTTTGGACATTATTTGTGAAACTTCTATGGGTAGATCAGTAAATGCACAACAAGAGGAAGACTCAGATTATGTTAAGGCTGTGCTCTGCATTAATGACATCATTCAGAATAGACAGAAAAACCCTTTGGTTTGGCCTGATTTATTTTTTTGGTATTTTGGTGCAGGCAGGAAGCATGAATGGTCTTTGAATATTTTGAAGTCTTTTACTAGAAAAGTAATTTTTAAATATTTTTTGTAATTCGAAAAAATATTTGTAGGTAATTATTGAACGAAAAGTTGAGCGAAAACAGCAAAGAATCAACCAGGAAATTAATATTGAGCGTCGACTTGCATTTTTGGATTTGTTGTTGAAAATGGAAGAGAATGGTGATTTGAGCGAGAATGATGTTCAGGAAGAGGTTTTTATATTCTAATGTTCGGTTGGACTGCGCTTATACCCATTACTGGATCCACCTCAATTTAAGGGACGTTTCTTAAAATTTGGGTTGGTCACTGGGTATAGGAGCTTCCAAGCGACGCTCTCTTTTTTAGATACGCGTCATAAGATATCATTTTTCATCTCTAAAGGTCTATCCTATAATGAGATGTTCGTCTTTATTCTGATTAAATTTAAACAAAATGTTTTTAATTTTAAGGTGGATACATTTATGTTTGAAGGACATGACACAACAGCAGCTGCTATCACTTGGTCTCTTTTCATGCTTGGTTGCCAATTAGAATACCAACAAAAATGTTATGAAGAAATTCAATCTGTGTGTGGAGATTCAGACAATTTAAGCTTTGAAACTTTGGGAAAGCTTTGTTTTTTGGAATGTTTTATTAAAGAATCTTTGCGTCTTTATCCAAGTGTGCCTCTTATAACTCGTCGCTTAAATTGTGATGCTGAGATTGGCGGACATGTTTTTCCTGCTGATACTCAAATAGTCATCAATATCTATCAAATTCATCGAGATCCTGAACATTGGGATGATGCAGAAAAATTTATGCCAGAACGGTTTGTTGATTTAATTTTGTTTTTAATACCTTGGCTGATGTCTTCCCCTTTCTTTTTTCTTCTTTTTGAACATATGTCCACCGTTGGCATATTGTTCTGGCTAGGGCCCGTAGTTAGGTGGGCATTGGTCTTGGTAGTTTGGTATACCTGTCTGGTATTTTTAAAGATTTTGGGGGTTTGGTATTATGAAGTGTTTTCCACGAGTTGGTATTATAAAGGGTTTTGGGGGCTTGGGACTATGAGAGATGGTATTATGAAACGTTCCGGAAAAGGCAAGGTGCTCATGGATTAGGATCACTTCAGGAAGAATAAAGGAAAGAAGGACCTAAAAATGGTCAGAAAAAAAAGAAAACAAGGGGGGCGTCAGTCAAAGTATTACCAATTTTGTTTTTTAATAAAATATTTAAGTTTTTTGACTGATAAAATCAAAGACCGTCACCCATTTGCTTTTGTTCCATTCTCAGCTGGTAGTCGAAATTGTATTGGACAACGTTTCGCTTTATTAGAAGAAAAAACTGTGCTTGGTTGGATTTTGAGAAATTTTCATGTCAAAAGTCTTCTACGTCGGGATCAATTGCGAACAAAAGCTGAACTTATACTTAGGCAAGCAAAACCTGTTAAAATGTTATTGACACCTAGGACGAAGAAAGTAACTAACAACAACAATTAATTAGAGAAGATTTTTGTTAATAATTAATTAGGCGAATTAGGATAATTTAAAGATTTTTTTAAATTAATTTTTTTGTTAATTCTATATTTTGACAGATATTTTATGGGGCTTTAAGTCATTTTTGTTGGACGACATTTGCGAACAAACTAGAGTCAATCGGATAGTTTATGTAAATGTCCGCATCTTTTGTCCGCAAATGTCACCCAAATTATTTTATAATGTCATTATTAAATTTTATTAGAGAGCGAGATTTGTAAAAACCTTGATTTCGGTTGGGTACCTTGACCAGATTCTTGAGTCAAAGAAAAATCAAGGAACGCTGAAAAATGCCTTGATATGGATCCAAGAAAAATCAAGGTCTGGATCCAGCTCGCTCTCTAAATTTTATATTAAATTTTATAATAAATATTTGAAATTTAATTTTATTTGAGTTTTGAATTGTTCTTAAATGACAATGAAAAATTATATATTTTCTTATTTTTAATTGTTTGAAAAAAATATGAAAGAAATTTTGGCGGGTACTAATTTATTTGAAAAAATATTTAGGTAGATTTGTTTGTTTGTTTTTAAACATTTTTTAATTTTTTAAAGTTTAGGAGACTCCAAAAAGGATTTGAAACAACTTTCTTCAAAATTTTTTTAAAGAAATGGATAGTGCGTCTAAACATATAGCTGATGTATTTACAGATCTTCATAAAATTGGAGAAGGCACTTATGGAACGGTTTACAAAGTTAGGACAAAACAAGATGGAGAATTAAAAGCTTTGAAGCAGATTAGATTAAATCAGTTAGTTTATTTTTTTGTTTTTGGGTGGTGAATTTGTTGTAGTTTTTAGTTGAGTCTGGGGGCTAATGACTTCAGGCTAATCTTTCTTTGGAAGACCAGGCACATTAATAAAAGGTTAATTTTAAAGACAGGGCCCACCTTAAATGCATTGAACTAGTTATCGAGATTTTTAAAAGCCTGGGCCGTTCTGGGGTTTGATTTATTGTCTTGGGTCTGTAGTCCAGGAAAACCCCAGCCCCAGGATAAACCCAGGAAAGTCAAAGATTGTCTGGACTCTGGGTACAGGAAAACCCCAGGCCTTGGTCAAGACCAGCTCGATCACTACATTAAATTAATCGGACTCAATAATGAGGCGTATCTTAAATAGAGGGTATCGCTCATTTCAATCCCCAATCAAACGCTCATCGTCAGCCAAACTTTGGGAGCATCTTATATTTTCCGACAGCATTTAATTTTTTCTTTTTTAGAGGTTGTGAAGGTGTGCCAAGTACTTGTATTCGTGAAGTTTGTTTATTAAAGGAATTGACACATCCAAATATTGTTCATTTGGAAGATGTTATGATTCACAGTAAAAAAATTTTTTTTAATTTTAAATTTTAAAAATTTAAATTTTAGAGGGAAGAAAGCTTTATTTAATTTTTGAATTTATTGATCAAGACCTTAAAATGCTATTAGAACGCTTGTCTCCGCGTCCTTTGCCCGTTCCTAATGTTAAGGTTTCTTTTTTGATTTTTATTTTGATATTAAAAAAATTTTTTAGAGTTTTATTTGGCAAATGCTTCAAGCTTTGGCTTATTGTCATACACACAGAGTTGTCCACAGAGATTTAAAACCTCGTATAATTTTTAAATTTTTAATTAACTTTATATATTTTTAGAGAATTTGCTTGTGAAGAATGATGGGACTATTAAATTGGCTGATTTTGGATTGGCTAGGTAATTTTTTTTCGAGGGGAGGAAAAAGAGTTGAACTCGTTTCCGTTTTATTTTCGCTATTATAAATTTTGTAACTCTTTTTTGGAATAATTTTTAGATTTGGATTTATTTCTTGGGAATTTCAACCTCTTCCTTTAAGTCTTACCTTAGGCTGATTTTTTTCTAAATTCTATTTTCTCTATGGAGAGCAAATTTGAGGTTCTTTTTACAGCTGAATCTTTCCTACTTTTAGGATCATTTTAGAGGTGTGTGTCCTCTCCCCCCTTTTTTACAATTCTTTATTGATCAGGGAAATTTGATGTCTCCAAATTTGGTTTCCAATTTTTCCAAGATTCGGGCTTCTCTCTAGAGTCAGATATTTCCAAACACTAATTTTATTTTATTTATAAATTTCAGAGCCTTTTCGTTGCCAAGTCGTTGTTACACCCACGAAGTTGTGACGCTTTGGTATAGAGCACCAGAAGTACTTTTGGGTGCTCTCTATTATTCTACAGCTGTTGATATTTGGAGTTTGGCTTGTATTTTTGCGGAATGTTTACGTAATGAGCCTCTATTTAAAGGAGATTCTGAGATTGACCAACTTTTTAAAATTTTTCAAATTCTTGGAACGCCTAATTCTAAGGTTTTTTTAAAATAAAAACTTTTTTTGGTTATTTTGTCCAGTTTATATGTCCTTAAAGTCGTATATTTTTGTTGGTTTTAAAAATCGGGGTTGGGATTTAACGTGTTTTGGGTTTGTAAATATATGGACAATTGATTTGGGTCCATCCTTCAACCTGTCTATTTAAAAAAATTTTTTCTTAAAACCATTAAAAGCTGCCCAAAATTTGTAATTTAAATTCGAGAAAATAAATTTTAATACTAGCCGGCAAAATCGATTTTTCCGGAGTTTGATTTGTAGCAAAGAACCTGACCTTATCCGGTCGAATTTGAAACTCGGACTTTAGAAAAATCTGGCCGGATCCGAACCGACGTCGGTCACTAATTTATTATTAATTTTGTTATAGATTTCTACCCCCAAAAAATGTTAAGGGGACTCAAATCTTATCTTTAAAACCTAAAGAAAATTTAATTTAAAAAAACTTCATGGGGCCTATAAACTGACAAGACACTCCAAACATTTTTCTAATTACTAATTTTATTTTTTTAAAGACATGGGCAGGTGTGGAACGTTTCCCCGACTATAAAAATAATTTTCCAAAATGGAAGCGTCGTGATATGCGTGAATTAATAACAATATTAGATGAAGATGGAATTGAACTTTTAAAACAAATGTTGGTATATCCACCAATGGATAGAATTACAGCAAAATTAGCTCTTTCACATCGTTTTCTTCGTGATATGACATTAAAATTGCATGACATTACTTTACTTTATGAAAAATAATTTTTAGAAAAGAGAAGTAATTAAAGAAGAAGAGAAGGAAAATTCAAAAGAATAATTTATTTAAAAAATAAATTTAATTTTTTATTTTTAATTATATAAATTATTTTCATATATTTAAAGTATAATTGAAAAATAAAGACAAAAAAAATATATTTTTTAGAAAATTAATTAAAATGACGAAAAAAAAAATTATTTTTTTTTGTTTAAAAGACTTGGACGGGTATAGAAATTTTTTTTACCAAATTAAAAATATTTTTTTGTTCAATAGTTTGGTGCTTGTTGGGACAAAATACCGTCCGACTAAAAAACAGTCTACCCAAAATTAAAATGCCGTCCATTTCACCTTATGTAAAAAAAAGTTTAGAATACAATCTTGAGGCAAAGGAGTAAAGTACCAATTAAGACCTAATAGCTATTAGGATCTAAAGAAGTTATTAAAATGACATTAATATCATCAGAACCAGAGATGCGTCGAAATTTCGATTTTCGACTTTCGATTTTCGACGTTTTTTTCTTTCGATTTTCGATTTCCGATTTTCGAATTTTTAAATAAAATTTCGATTTTCGATTTCGATATTTTTGGATTTCTTTCGATTTTCGATTTCCGAATTTCGAAGATATTTTTATTTCGACGCATCTCTGATCAGAACTCGAATTCGTCTGTAAAAGTGGACTGGATCTTTAAATCTGTCCAAACGGCGATTTGTCGGACGATAATTTGCCCCTCTTCCAGTATGGTAGTTTTGTTTCCATGGTCACACAAACACAAAAGTAAAAATGCCTAAATAATATATAGCTTTTTAGTTCATATAGTGAAATAGAAGAGAAAGTTTTATTGTCACACATTTCCTTTTTACCTGAATTTACCTTTAAATTTTATTTTTGTCCTTCAAAATAAGCTTAAAAATTCACTGAAATTCTCCAAAAACATCAATGACTAAAATTTAATTTTCTTCAATCGGGAAAGGGAAAATTGTATAAATAATTAAAATGACACAACAAGCAGCAACAGCATCAAGTTCAGTTATTAGTGGAATGCCTCAAGGGCTTTTTAATTTGGGTGTACCTTCAATAGGTACAAGTTCTGCACCGAGTACTGGTATTCCTCCAAAAACATTGGCTGATCGGTTTGATTCTAATACATCGGGCCTTCTTATAAGATACACCCAATAATAGATCACCTCTATTTAGGATACTTTTAAACAGATCTATAAGTGATACCCTCTATTTAACGTACACCTCATTAAAAGAGACCTTCTCTATAAGATACAGAGAGGGTAGCTTAGTTTTAAAATATTTGGTTGGCCAATAGCTGTCTGTTTAAGCGATACTCTTTATTTAAGGTTCACCCCATATAAGATACTCTCATTATAATAAACCCCCAATATTAAATACCCCAATATTAGGTACACCTCTATCCCCTAGATGTAGGGGAAGCTTTCTAAGCGATACCTTCTATTTAAGATACACCTCATTATAGGAGACGATTTTCTTAGCCTTTGGGTGTGTCTTATAATGAAGTTTGACTGTAGCAGATGAGAAAATAAAATTTTGACTCAAAAAATTTTTTTCAAGATATCGAATGACTAAAAAAGTTGGAGATGGAACTTTTGGAGAAGTTTCGTTAGCTATAAAATTAGACACGGGGGATGTTGTTGCAATTAAAAGAATGAAAAAAAAGTTTTATTCGTGGGATGAGGCAATGAATTTACGCGAAGTTAAATCATTAAAAAAATTGAATCATCCAAATATAATACGGTAGTTAAAAATTTTTGTTAAAATAAATCTAAAAATTAATTTTAAAGTCTACGAGAAGTAATCAGAGAAAATGATATTCTCTATTTTGTATTTGAATTTATGCAAGAAAATTTGTATGAATTAATGAAGGAACGGTAATTTGTTTGAAAATGATTTTTTAATAAATTAATGAAAAAAAAGTAAATAAAAATTGTTGAAAGTAAAGTAGTCGGCACGGGATTAAGCAAGTAAAACGTCCCTCAAAAAATATTCCACATGCGGGATGATTTCGCAAGCAAGATTTTATCGTCAATTAAAAGGTACAACAGAGAAACTCACATAAAAATCACCAATATATTAGATACCTCTCAATTTTTCAAAGTTGGCCTGGGTAAGGGGAGAGGGATTTGCATAAGCTATACCTTCCGATTTAAGATACACCTCATTATAAGGTACAATTTCTCCAAGTGGGTCTCCAAGCGGCCGTATTAAAATTGATAAAATGAAGATTATTCTTTGCAAATCATTTATAAAACTATTAAAAAATTAATTTTTTAGAGATCGTTATTTCCCAGAGAATTCCATTCGAAATATAATTTATCAGGTACTTCAAGGCCTTTCATATATGCATAGAAACGGTATTTTTAAATTTCCAAAAAAATTTATTTAAAATTTTTATATTTTTTGAAGGGTTTTTCCACAGGGACATGAAACCAGAAAACATAATGTGTAATGGAACTGAATTAATTAAAGTAGCCGATTTTGGGTTGGCTAGGGAAATTCGTTCAAGACCTCCTTTTACTGATTATGTTTCTACTAGATGGTTATTTTATTCTGAACTTTGGAAAAAAATTTTTTTAAATTTTGATTAGGTATAGAGCACCTGAAATTTTGCTTAGATCGGTAAATTAAATAATCGAACCTCTATATAAGATACCCTCAATATTAGAGACATCTCTTTTTAAGAGACGTTTTTTTTAATTTTGGTGGACCATTGGGTAGAGGCGTACCCAATCGATACTTTCTATTTAAGATACACTTCAATATAAGGTACGCCTTTATATAGAGTACCCCCATTACTAGAGACACCTCTATTTAAGAGATAATTTAAAGTTTGTTAGCCGCTAGGTTGGGGAGCTGCCCAAGCAATACCCCTTATTTAATCACCTCATTATAAGAGAATATTATTGAGCCCCGAGGGGTATCTTATAAAGAGATTTTCAACTATAATAAAAAATGATTTAAATTAAAAAAAAGACTTTTTACAATTCCCCAATTGATTTGTGGGCGTTGGGTTGTATTATGGCAGAATTATATATGCTTCGACCACTTTTCCCTGGAACTTCAGAGTTGGACCAAATATTTAAAATAATTAATGTGCTTGGAACTCCAACAAAAGTTCTTTTTCAAAAATTAAAAAATAATTTTTAAAATTAAAAAAAAGGAAGAATGGCCAGAAGGCTATAGACTAGCCACTGCAATGAATTTTTCTTTTCATCAAAGTTCGGGAGTTCCTTTAAAAAGTATTGTAAATACGGCGAGTGATGATGCTATTAAATTAATGTCCGATTTTCTTGCTTGGTGCCCAGAGAAAAGGCCTACTGCTGTAAATGTTTGTGACAAAATTATTGAAATAAGAATACAGTCGGACCTCACTAAGAGATACCCTCCTAAGGCTGAAATAGTTTTATAATGACGTGTATGTTAACTAGAGGGTATCGCTTAGGCCTCCTAATAAGGGGCATCCGTAAATTTTTAGTTTTGCGGTTTGGACATCGATTCCGGTCGAAGGTTTCCCAGGAAGCCAACCTTAGCTCCTGCTGTCCAACCCTCCTTCTAACCCTAGCTCCGAACCAAATTGAAAAAAGTATACTATAATAAATTAGGGTTTGCCTCATTTTAGGTTATCTTATAGTGAGGTCAGTATTTTTAAAAATAATACAAAATATTCAATTCAGTCACTAAAATACCCCTACTTCCAAGTAAGCCAAAAAATGGGAGCCCCAATTCTTTCACAACCAGCAACTAGCACTATACGTAAAAATTCTGCTGGTTCAACACAAAGTGATTCAAAATTGGTAACTAATAATAAAAGAATTACTCAAAAGGCTGCTAAAATGACACAAAAAGTTTTTTAAATAAATTTAAAAATTAAAAAAAATTCTTTTAAAGGTTGTACCCACAAAAGGAGGATTACCTTTTATAACAATTAAGGAAAAACAACAACAAATAAATACAGAAAATCCTTTGGAAGGATTAGAAGATGAATTAGAAAAACTCCAAGAAGAACAGCAAGTATGAGAGGATCAGGCCTAATTATACGATACCCTAAACTAGTCCTCTATTTAAGATAGTTTTTAAATTTTTGTTGGCCACTGGGTTGGAGGAGATCTTCCTACGCAATACCCTCTGTTTAAGTTACACTCATTATAAGATACCTTCTATATAATATACACCCAATATTAAGTACAACTCATTTCAAACCACTGGATGGGAGAGCTTTTAAAGAGGCTTAAGGTACTCATTATAAGTTACGATTTTTTTTCTATGGGGTATCTTATAATGTGGTTCTACTGTAAAAAACGATTATAATTTAAATTATTTTACAGGAAAAAGAACAACAAAAAATTGAACGAATAAGAAACTCAGAAAGTGCAAAAACAGAAAATACAACACAAATTAGAGGTCCAGATAGAAATAGAAATTTATCTTTAAAAGGAGTTGAAAGTATTGCTGAATTAATTTTTGATACAAATAATAATGGAAATAATAGGTAAAAAATGAAGGGAAAATTAAATAAATTCTAATTCTAAAGAACAAATGTTAACCCTAAAAATCAAAAAATGCCAGGTAGCGAATTACCTTCAAGTGGTAAAAGAGAACAATTATCAATGAGTGCCAAAAAAGCAAAGGAAATATATTTAAGTAAATCGAGATATATACCAGGTATGTTTTTTGTAATTAAATCCAGCCCAAGGCTATTTATACACTTAAATGTAGAGGGGGAAGGTTAAGAATTTACATAATTGTTTAGTAAGTATGTCAATAACTTGCTGTTCGGGATTTACAAGCAAAACTAGACTCGATAGCTTCCCATCTCGTGGCGTGCCACCTGTTTAAGGGCTATAAGGAGACTACATTAAAGCAGCCACCGACTGCCTCCAGGCACCGTACCTGAATCTCCCGTTAAGTGCAGGTCGGGTGTGTTGACCACTATTCTACAAATTAATTTAGTGTTTTTAAAAAGGTATAAAATCTGATATAATAAGTGGAAACAATAAAACAACAACAACACAATTACCTCCTGCTTTGGGAGCTAAGCAAGGAAATGATAATAATAATAGTGTAATACAACAAGTACGTACTGGAGTACAAGCACGTTTTGAATATGCTTATGGTAATTATTGAAAAAATTCTTAGTCGAATCTCTATATAAGATACATCCAATATAAGACACTTCATATAAGAGATTTTTTTTAATTTGGTTGACCTAATGGGATTGAGGAGCTGCTTAAGCGTAACATCTATTAAAGATATAATTCGGTATAAAGTAAACCTCTTTAAAGGATACTCCCAATAATAGATACACCTCAGTTTAAGATACGTTATCTAAATTTCTGAAAAGGAGTCCCTAAGCGAATCTCTCTATTTAAGACACAGATCAAGGTAAGATGTTTAAGCCTCAAGAGTGAATCGTATGATGAGGTCCGACTTTATTAAAATTAAAAAATTTTTTAAGGATATGTCCCATCATTCGGAGGAAATGCTAATAATCGTCAACAACAACAAACAACGGCACCTCAAATCTCAACAAATGTAGGCCGCGTAAACTGGGCAGCTAAATATCAAAGAAACTAATTTAAAAAGATAAAAAAAAACTATAGAAAATTCAAAAAATTGGATTATATTCCAATTTAAGTAATTCATTCCCAAAGGATATTAAGTAATTACAAAAAATTGGCACACATGTACATTTAAATATTTATTAATAAAATAAAAAAAATAAGCATAACAAACTTAAGAAATATATAGTGGATATATAACTTAAATAACATACTATAATTTCAAAAACAGCACAAAACAAACCTGAATTGGTTTATTTATTTTTATTAAATCTTTTGGTATTTATTTGTTAATGCTTAAGTTTAATTCTTCCCCTTTAAGTTTTATAAGTTTGTATCGTCCAAAAAGGCTTTAACTCCTTTACATTTTTCAACCATTAACCCATCTTCAAAGCTACAAGAATCAAAACTGTCTATTATATAACCTTTTTCAACAGAGCCCCATTAAAAAGGCTTTTAGTCTTCCAATAATGACGTAATAAAAACGGTTTTGGATGTGTCTGAAAAAATGGAAAATCACTTGAGGTGAAAGCTTGCCCTCAAACAAGCATACGTTATATAACTCAGTCCCATTGAATGTCCAATTTTTTAATTTCCTCTCACCTCAACAGGTTTTCCATTTTTTACCGATACGTCCAAAACTGTTTTTTTGACGTCATTGTTTGAGGGCAAAACTTTGCTCTTTTCTTTTAGTTTAATTTTCATCTCCTCAAATTCAACTGTATCATGTCCAAAATATTTACAATTTTCATTAACGCACAGCTGCACAATGATCTAATAAAAATGATTTATTTAGCTTACACTTCTAATATAAACTATAAACTATCTTAACATTATTCTCAATTACCATATTCCAGAATTGGACAGTACAGCCATAAGTCATTGTAAGCTGCGTTAGAATAATCGGGTATTCAGCTCAAAAAATATGTGTAGCATGAATAAAGTCCAAACGTAAAATTTGGATGTTTTTGTTTCAAAATAAATCTATTTCGTTTTGCTAACATCTTTATTGTTGGGCAAGTACATAGTTTGTTCTTTGATTCTAATGGTAATTTTCTCTCCGTATTTGGTCCTTCCACTATTTAGATAATTTCCACATTTAATTTCGCCGCCCTCGTTGTCCTTACATAGTTGAACAACCACCTGAATTTAAAGATTTTTCTTATTATGTAGACTTAAAATCAGTGAACTTACGCCACAATTCTGTTCAATAACCAGCGCCCAGAATTGATAAATTGATTTATTAATAGGGCCCTGTCCACAAATTAGAGGGTAACATCCACCAGTGATGTAGTTAGCGTGGTAATAATTAACACCTAAAATTTTGGGGATTTTTTGTTTAAACATAAAGTTGATCACCTTTAAATCCCTTTTTGACTTTAACTCTGTTATTGTCGAGTAATGGAACGTCAATATAATGTTGAAGGTCGTGGTGTTTGGCTTGTTTATAATCATTTGTTGTAGCAGATTTACATTCATACTTGGAGAGTTCTCTTACAAATTGCTCTCTAATACTAGGAATTCCGCCTTGTGCGATTAAAGCTTACAGTAAAAACTTTAAAATAACCGTAATTTAAGAATTAAAAAGAATGTGACCATGACCGCGTTTCTTATTAAATGGACAGAATTTCTCGCCGAAACTTTCAGATTTTTATTTTAAATTCTTTTTAATTCTTAAATTACGGTTATTTTAAAGTTTTTACTGTAAGCTTTAATCGCACAAGGCGGAATTCCTAGTATTAGAGAGCAATTTGTAAGAGAACTCTCCAAGTATGAATGTAAATCTGCTACAACAAATGATTATAAACAAGCCAAACACCACGACCTTCAACATTATATTGACGTTCCATTACTCGACAATAACAGAGTTAAAGTCAAAAAGGGATTTAAAGGTGATCAACTTTATGTTTAAACAAAAAATCCCCAAAATTTTAGGTGTTAATTATTACCACGCTAACTACATCACTGGTGGATGTTACCCTCTAATTTGTGGACAGGGCCCTATTAATAAATCAATTTATCAATTCTGGGCGCTGGTTATTGAACAGAATTGTGGCGTAAGTTCACTGATTTTAAGTCTACATAATAAGAAAAATCTTTAAATTCAGGTGGTTGTTCAACTATGTAAGGACAACGAGGGCGGCGAAATTAAATGTGGAAATTATCTAAATAGTGGAAGGACCAAATACGGAGAGAAAATTACCATTAGAATCAAAGAACAAACTATGTACTTGCCCAACAATAAAGATGTTAGCAAAACGAAATAGATTTATTTTGAAACAAAAACATCCAAATTTTACGTTTGGACTTTATTCATGCTACACATATTTTTTGAGCTGAATACCCGATTATTCTAACGCAGCTTACAATGACTTATGGCTGTACTGTCCAATTCTGGAATATGGTAATTGAGAATAATGTTAAGATAGTTTATATTAGAAGTGTAAGCTAAATAAATCATTTTTATTAGATCATTGTGCAGCTGTGCGTTAATGAAAATTGTAAATATTTTGGACATGATACAGTTGAATTTGAGGAGATGAAAATTAAACTAAAAGAAAAGAGCAAAGTTTTGCCCTCAAACAATGACGTCAAAAAAACAGTTTTGGACGTATCGGTAAAAAATGGAAAACCTGTTGAGGTGAGAGGAAATTAAAAAATTGGACATTCAATGGGACTGAGTTATATAACGTATGCTTGTTTGAGGGCAAGCTTTCACCTCAAGTGATTTTCCATTTTTTCAGACACATCCAAAACCGTTTTTATTACGTCATTATTGGAAGACTAAAAACACAATTAGTTTCATGGGGCTCTGTACACCCTAGTTCTGACACAAGTTTATAGAATATTAACCATTGAGTTCCTTGGATTGCATTGAAAATCAAACTAAATTTTCCGTATACTGGTTGGCCGGAAGATGATAAAAAAACTTTGAGGACGATACAACTTATAAAACGCAAAAGGGAAAGCGTTTCAAGAGTATAAAGATTCAATAAAATTTGCATATAACCCCCGCCCACCCCCTCCCCATCTTAAGTATAACTCCCCCACCCGCCCGCCCATCATAAAGTCTCTATCCTTAATTGCATTACTTAAATTAATACCACTATATTTCTACCATCATTCACAACAAAAGCACTCCGAATAAAATCTTCAAATTGTTGTTCTTCTTGTAATTTTTCAAATTCATCTTCCAACCTGCCAAAGAATTTTTTGAATTGATTTGTTGTTGTTTTTCTTCAATTGTTATAAAAGGTAATTCTGCTTTTGTGGGTACAAGCTTTAGAAATTTCTTTTTTATTTTTTACTTTATTTTAAAAAACCTTTTGGGTCATTTTAGCAGCCTTTTGAGTAATTCATTCATTATTAGTAGCCTGCCAGTAATCGAATTCAGCCTCATTTTCTGTCACCACAGTGCAAAGATCATCATTTTTGACTGAAGCTGTTTCAGGCTCACAAGATTGGGTGTTTAACACAAAACGAATAATTCCACTCTTTTCACTTGAAAAATAAAAATTTTTTTAGATTAGAAAGTTTACCATCCATCCAAAGATTTGTTATAAACACCACAACCCTGCCATAGAGAAAAACGTTCCAAATTCTTCAGATGATATCGCTCAGCAAATTGGAAATGATTAAGCAGAATATTAGGTCCAGTAATTAATTCATTACAAATCATCTATTATTAAAAATAAATTTTAAAACAAAAATCTTATTTCCAAACCTCTTCCAATTCCTTCACAATTTTTTTCATTCCATGGTCACAAGCAAATATAAGACAGGAACGGATTAAATTGTTAGGTACATTGTCTCCAGTCCCATACATAAGCGCCAACAAAGGAGAGAGAACTTGCTCTAAACGAAGTTGATTATATTCCATTTCTGCTTTCAAATTGGAAGAAATTATTGGACGAAGTTTTAATTGCCCAAATTTCATTCCTATAAAATTAGAGAAAATTTTAATTAATTTTGGAGGGTCTTTGAGTTTTTTTAATTTTTGAAAAATATGACTTATTGTTAGATTAATTCTGGTAAAAATCTCTTTAGGTCGATGAGTGGAATCGTTTAATACTAAACTTGGTAAGCTTCGGAAATCTTGAAGCAAGTTATGGCTTTGCGCCGTTCCGTGGCCCTAAAATTTCTAATTAAATGTGGAGGTCTCATTGAATTTTCTAAAAATATTTTTGAAAAAGAACATTGCTTGACACACTAAGAAATGAAAACACTCGCAGTTATATAAGAAAAGTAAGATCCCGCTAGTATCATTTACATAAAATGTTTAATCGAAGGAGAAATCCATTCATACTTGCGCTGAATGGTTTACTTGCTTCGTATGGACTATCGGAATGAAATTCAACAAAAAAACAAAATCTATTAAAAAACTCGAGAAACGGATTTAAAAAATGAAAGTTCTGAATTTTAATGAAAATAGTATAGGAAAAAGAAGAGTTAAGTGACGAAAAATTAAATTAAAAAAAACACATCGCCAAACATTGAAAATATTGAAAATTTTTGAACGTCTCTCTCTCTCTCTCTTTGGACAACCTTTCGGTATGGTATTTGGCTTTGGCCAAATACATGGTATTTGGCCTTGTTTATTACTCTTGTTTTGTTAGCGGTGTTAGTCTAGATTTCATCTTCGCTAACGATATTATAAGGATAACTTCATCAATGAGCATTATGGCACTTAGAAAAATTTAGATTTCGTTTATGCCTAGCCAAGTTTACTAGAAGTTTTAATCTTTAGTAGTAGAAATTCAGCAGCATACCAAAAGCATATAATCATACTCGTAAAAATATTCGTAAAAATTAAATCCAGTCGTGAAAATTAAAAAAAAAGAATTTTAATAAAAATAAATTGAATTAAATAAATAACTTAGCAAATAAATATACATAACCAATCTCACCTCCTTTTTTTCCCCATTAAAATTAATTTTAAAATTTTTTTGTGTTGTTCTTTGTCTGATAACAGACTAGGGCATTGTACGCTAAAGCAGGCTGTGATATGAATTTACAAATTTCACGCAAAAAAATACGCGATAACAAATCACTGGTCAGCTTTAGGCGTACAGGCCAAGCCAATAAAAAAATTACTTTGATGTTTCTTTGATGTCTTTAAATTGACGGAATAATTTTAGGCTAAATGCGAACGCCGAAAAACAGAGTAGATGACACGTCTTTTTTAAATTTGAGTATAATTCGGATTATGGCTAAAAAAGAAAAAATTCTTAACCAAATACCGAAATTATATCAACACGTCTCAACTACCCATGTCTTTCAGCACTAACATTAACCTTTTATTTTAATTGAAAAAAAATTTTTGGAAGGAAAAAAATTTTGAGTTTACTTAGTAGAAAAATTGAAGATTACTGTTTTCTAATAAAAAAATTTTTTTAAAGAAGAATCGTAATTTTTAAGAAAATACTATAAAATAATTTAACTGAATCCCGCTGACACGACTCCCCTGATAACATGAATGAAAAATTTCGGAGAACCAAAGGAAAAAGAGTTGAGACCTGATAACAGACACTTCCCTTCATGTCGATTCAACCCGATCCCGAGGAGTTAATCCTGGTCCTGATTTGACTCACGATCACACCTCGTTCTCATTCATACGTCGGCTCAGTTCGCTCCTAAGGATTACGTATTATTAGCGAGATTCCTCTATTTCGAAAAAAATTAAAATAAAATTTTATATTTCTCTTCAAAAAAATTTTTTTGAATAAATTTGTGGACTAAGAAAAAATATTTAAAAAGTTTTTTTAACTGCATGGAAGTTTTTTTAATTTTTGGAGAACTAAAAAAATTTTCAGAAAAAAAAATTTAGGCAAAAATCAATTTTTAATGTAGTATATATTTTATTTTTTGTTTGCCTCTCTAACCTTTTAAACAAACAAAAAAAAAATAAAAACAAAATGACGAACAGTTTCAAGAGTAAAAAATGGGGAAAATAAGCATTGATTTTTATTAGGTATATTATTTACATGCGTTCGGCTGGCTTGGATAAATGAGAAAAATGGGGGAATGAGGAAAAAAGTGGTACACCCTAACTTACCGCAGAGCTATAACTTCGTTCAGAATTGTCGAATCCGCGACGACTTGGTATGGCTCTATTCAGCTCTTCGAGGCGTATCGAAACATACCATGGTAGCCCGGATTCGACGATTCTGAACGAAGTTATTGGGCTCGATGTAAGTTGGCCTGCTCCCAAAAAAAGATGTTCTTAAATAAATTAAAATTGGAGACAATTAAAAATAAAAAATTCCACAAAGTTTTTAAAGAAAAAAGAACGTCAAAAAAATTTTTGTTAGGAAATAAATAAAATGTCACGCGAGTCAAAGGGGAGAATGACATAAAGGCATTGAAGAAGGCACAAAGAGATGTAGTAACAAAAAAGGGATTCTGGGGGAATTTTTTGTTGTTAAAGGAAAAAAGGAAATTGACAGATGTGCCCCCCCCCCCTTTTTTCACTAAAAATTCACCCCTTCTAGGTCTCTCCGAACATCTTTCCTTTTTCTTCCATCAGTGTGGGGAACAAATCCTTTGGAGGTTTTTAAGGATGGTTGTGTGGGGAAAGAAAGAAAGGAGGATTTTTTCTCCTTTTTTTCTTGGCCCTTTTCTTTTTTTGAAAGTTAGAGTTTTGAGGGCAGACTTGGGGGAAAAGAGAAGAAAAAGAATTTAGAAAAAAATATTTCCCCCTACTATTTTTACTTCTGCCTTACTATCACCCCCTTCAATTCGTCTACTATCATTTTTTTCCTTTTCTCTCCTCTATTTTCTTTAAAAAAACTTTGAGCACCGTTCTATTTCAAGTGTATATATTTTTCTTTTTCATCTAAAAAGTAGTCCCATTTTTTACTTGGTTGGTTGCCCTCGACGCCCCTGGGGGATTGGGACAGCGCCACCATCAAATGGATTGAAAGGGAAAAGAGAGGAGAAGAATAGGGGAGAGGATGAGAGGAAGATATAAAAGGCGAACGGAAAAATTGAGATGAAAAGAAAAAAAAGAAAAAGAGAACGGAAAAAAAATTGTTGGGGTAAAATGGCGAAAAACTGAAAAAAAAATTGAAAAGAAATTCCCCTATAAAATAGTTGGTGGAAGCCTAAATGCTTATATTTAATGCTCTTAGAGCGAGGCAATATACAGAGGAGGAAATATTGTCGATTAAAAAATTTTAAAAGACTAGATTAATGCTAGATTATGGACTAGATTAAGGCTTAACTAATTAAAAACCCTTCCTATTAAAACACAAAAGCTAAGAAATTAGCCATCCCCTTCGATCACTTACCTAATATTAAAATTTGAAGTAGAACATCAAATACCACTAGACAACTACTTGATAATATCTAGGGTTGGGGGCCTGATCCGGCACGGTCCGAAGATTCGAGTCGGGCCTCTAATTTTGGCCCGAAAAAGACTCGGTCGGGCTGGCCCGAAAAAATGAGGCCCGAAAGAAATGACTCTAACGTCGGCCAGACTCGAAAAGCCCAACCCTAATTATATTGAAGCAAACAACTTTCAATTTTCATGATTTTGAAATACCTTTTTTTAAATGGTCTTTAATTCTTTAAATTTAAAATGAATAAAATTTCAGACATTTTAAACAAAAAAAAAGTAAAATGTATATACACATAAAAATTGATTTTATAAAAATTGTAGTAAAATAAACAATATGTGTTTGTGTGTGTAGAAGAAGGGAGAAGAACACATTAAAATGTGTTCGATTAGAAAAGTAAACAAAAATACTGCCAAAAAGAGAAAATTGAAAAGAAAGAAAGAAAAAATTTTTTAGGGAGAAAACTATATAGTCAGTTGTCGACGGCTGGCAGTTAAAAAACGATGAAAAAAATGGAGAAGGGAGGGGGGGGGAAGCTGGTGGAACGCGAACTCATTTTTTTTTATTTATTTCAATGTCAGTGTTGTGTTTATCTCTTCCCCTCTCTTTATTTTTTATGTGTTTACTTTCCGGAAAAAATTAGAGAAAATAGAAGTTAGAGAAAAGGAGAAATAGTGTGGAGAATAGAAGAATTTTTGAGAGAGTGGCAGACAACAAAAATAAATTTTTGGCCATTTCTTTTCTCTAAAAATTTTTCTAACAAAATTTCTTCATCTTTTTTATCATCTATTATGGCAATTTTAAATTCCTTGTTTCTGTGTGTCATTGTTTGGGGAAAAACGAGAAAATATATTGAAAAATTTAAAAAAAAATTAAAGATTGAAAAAGGCAATTTCAAAAATTTTCCTATACATATATATACATATATAATTTTTTTTATTCTTGAAAAATTAAAAATTGAAAAATTTTAATTTTAAATTTTTTTTAATACATATCTTCTGCATAGTACACATTCTAAGACTTCTAAATATTGCTTAAAATCACAAGAAATAGGGTAGCTTTCCAGAACGTTGCGGACAACGGCAATAACTTGAATAGAAAAATTTTTAAAAATTGTATTTGCATTCTGTCACATCCGTTACCTTGCGTCTGTTCCTGGCCCTCCTCCATCGCCACTATTGCCGGGTGGTCCTAAATGGCAATAAGTAAAGTTCGGAAATTTTAAATACCTTCTTTTCCTTGATCTCCTCGTTCGCCCATATTTCCAGGTGGTCCTCTTGCCCCAGGCATTCCTGGCTTTCCGTCAGGACCTGAATGCCCTGGAACTCCCTGAGGACCTTTTTGCCCTTTAGTGCCTAAATTAATTGATATTTTATTTTATCACTACGACTTCCTTACCAGGTGCGCCCACTTCGCCTTTTCCACCGGTAGAGCCATTCCGACCTGGACTTCCCGCTGGCCCAGCTTTTCCTGGCATTCCCGCATCTCCATGTATTCCTTGTGGCCCAGGCGGTCCTGGATGTCCAGGCAATCCTTTAGGGCCCGGCTCCCCATCTGTACCAGGCTTTCCATCTTCGCCACGTTCGCCTGGTGGACCGGGATAACCTGGAGGACCGTTTGGACACATTCTGTCAAGATTTATTTTTCTTCTTAGAATATCATTGAACAATACCTGCAATTCACCTCTCCTTGTTGAATCATAACAGGAGGGCTACAGCCGTGCTGACCAGTTGGGCCAGGCGTCCCTTAATTCAATTGTTCTTTTCGTCCAAAAATTCCTTTTAACCCGACCAGGTTTTCCTGCCTCCCCATCCATTCCAGGCTTCCCTTTTGGCCCAGGAGGGCCTGGAGGGCACTTATTTTCTGCCAGGCAAGAGCACTGTCCAGCAGCAGTTGTCCCACTTGTCCCACCGGGATAATCGTTTGTTTGTCTTCTTTGTCTCTTCAAAAAGAGGTTGTTATTTAAAGGTATTAAAAATTCCAAAACTCTAATTTTATCAAGAAGAAAAGTGCCAATATTTTCATTTTGTTCAATTTCTTTATCCCCTCCACCTATAAAATTAGCTTTTTCCCATATTTTAGATTGAAGTTTATTGAATTCTGCCATCTCCTTCAAAAATAATTTTAAAAATAAAATTCAAATAATAAAATTTTTACAGCTTCCAAGTCCTCAGTAATTTTGTTAATTTTCCCGATTAATGCCGGAATGAAAAATGCACAACAAGCTAGGGCAGCTACTGAAAGGAAGACAGATATTTTTGATGCTAATTGTGTTAAATACATTTTTAGAAGGATTTTTTAGTTTTATTTTTAAATAAAACTAAAATAAAAATAAAATAAAAATAAAATAAAAATAACCAGTTAAAAATGTAAACGTGATCAGTTACATCCTTCTTTCTCGTATACTTTTACATTTATGCGAAAAAGATGCGCGCTTTATTGCTAACCATTATACTTCTATTACAATAGCCACAAAAACAACTTTAATGTTTCGCAGGGGCAATAAAGAAGGAGATAAAAACAAAAAACTTTTTCAGAAAAAGTTGGCAAAAAAATTAATTAAAAAATAAAACTTGTTGAAAGAAACAGAGAAAATAGTTGTGGTAATTCTGATTTTAATTCTGTTTCAAGTTTTAAAAATTAAGTATTCAGAATTTAATTCTGATTTAATTTAATATTAAAATATTGATGAAATCACGGCTATTTACATAGAACACCAAGCTAGAGATCAGTTAAGTTGGTGAAGGAAGAAATAATTAACGGCAGAAATAATTAACAAACTGAAAGAGTTTAGCAAAACCACTGAGCTACCGGGGCGACGACTAATATTCCTCTTTTATCCTTTTAGATCGTTTAACCTCCGCCAAAGCGTTTTAAATTCTCTAGGTGAATTAGCCTTGAATTTGAATTCGACTACACAAATAAATACTGACAATAAGAGCATAAGGGCGAATTTTTTCTGAAAACAATCAGGGCTCGAATTTAAATACTCGAAAGATTAGATACAGTTCGATTTTATAAACGTTTTCTTGAATATAGGTGGCCACTGAAGAGTAGTTGAATAAGTGCTAGACTCAATTTAAGATAAATCTCATTATAAGATTACCTTAATTCATTTAGTATAAAAGCCTTAATTATAATTAATTAACTGTTAGTTTGTTCAAAGTATTTTCTATTGTTTTGTCAAATGTCTTCTGTAATGTCGAACAGTTATAGGGCAAGTTTTATTTTCTTTCAAAGAATATTTGAAAAATTTTCTGACTGTTTTTCCTTTTTCTTTGGCATTCTGTTCTGAATCAGGCCACTAAAGTCCCTCATTTTTTCCCTCATAATTGTTGATGGGGAAAAAGGTCCCCTATAGTTTGTCGACTTTTTGCTTACTTTTTCTTCATATTCAGCTCGGTTCAGACTACTGATTTGAAAATTTTCGGGAATCCTCTTCCTTTAGGAGAATTTTTTAGGAAGAAAATCTAGATGCTTTCAATTTTTAATTTTTTCTAATTTTTAGGATCTCAACAACAGTAATTATACTTGTGATGAGTTACCTCCAAGTTCGATTATAAAATGGCCAGGTGTGCATCTGATTAGTATTGATTCGATCAAAGACGACAAAATTGGTGTTGGAATCGAGAATTCTGTGGATGGTGTGCGCACTGTTGGAATTATTTTGCAAATAAATGAGGAGGGAGTAATTACTGGAATTAATGAATGTTGTAGTTCTGGAAAGGAGAATCTGCGCTTTAAGCTTAAAAATGTTGATTTGGTTGTTAAACGAAGCGAGCGTTATGATGGCAAATTTAATAATGATGAGGTAATTTGTATATTTGCTATACAGGCGGATCTCGTTTTAAGATTCACTCAGTAATTTTAAGGTGGGGTCTCCTCCAGGGTTGCGTCGTAATTACGAATTACGATTACGAATTACGAATTACGGCGTTTTTCCAGTTACGAATTACGAATTACGATTACGAAAATTTTTTTTAAATTACGAATTACGAATTACGATTCCGAAAATTTTTTTTAAATTACGAATTACGAATTACGATTCCGAAAATATCGGGAAAAATTACGAAAATAAATTACTTCAAAAGTGAATAATGGCTGCCATTTCTCTTTTTTACTTATTTAGAAATTAATAGTTAAAAAGGGACACATTTTTTAACTTTCAAGTTAAAAAAAGGACACACAAAAATATCTAGGTAGTCAACAAGTCGAAAAAATTTTTTTTAAAAAGGAGAGGTACCTGATTCGTAAAGAAAAGATCCTGTTAGATAAAAAAAAGTTAAAAAACAGAAAATAATTAAGCGGAAGTCTTGACTAAATATGTTTAAAAAAAGTGGAAAGAAAAATTTACAATGAAAAACCTTAAAAAATAATAAAATAAATGAGCACACTAACAATTTTAAACAAGGCGCGGATACATTATTTACTCTAAAACATGCGCAAATAGATTGTGGTCAGGGTTGCGTCGTAATTACGAATTACGATTACGAATTACGGCGTTTTTCCAGTTACGAATTACGATTACGAAAATTTTTTTTAATTACGAATTACGAATTACGGCGTTTTTCCAGTTACGAATTACGATTACGAAAATTTTTTTTAATTACGAATTACGAATTACGATTCCGAAATTTTTTTCAAAATTACGAATTACGAATTACGATTCCGAAATTTTTTTCAAAATTACGAATTACGAATTACGATTCCGAAATTTTTTTCAAAATTACGAATTACGAATTACGATTCCGAAAAAAAATTTTCGATTACGACGCAACTCTGGTCTCCTCTAAGAGCACCTCCATTTAATAGACGTTTTTTAAATTTTGGGTTGATTACTGAGAGGGAAAGCTGCCTAGGGAAGGGGGAAGCTGAAGGAAGGGGGATCCTCTATTAAATATATGTCTGTTGAGGTCTCTTGGTTTGGTCATTGGGGGAGGGGAAGGAGAAACTGCCTAAGTGCTACCCTCTATTCAAGACACCCCACTTTTTAAACCCCAAGGTTGTACCTTCTAATGAAATTTGACTTAAAATATTCTTTATTTTTTAAAAAAGAATTTTGAACGTCTCGTTTTGGAAGTCAAACCATTCAGTCGTTTACCCACATCTTCTTGGAAAGCTCTAATTCAAGCGCGTCTATATGTTGCGGAATATGGTGGTTCTTTTCGTTTGGTGATGGGGGAAGTTTTTGAATTGTCAACAAATAGTTCTGACCCTCCTTTGGAATTGAGAATTGATCAAAAAATATTTGCTATTAAATTGGAAATGCGTTACATAAATGAAGTAAGGAATTTAAAAATTTAATTTTCTAAAAAAATTTTTTAAAAGTATTATCGCGAGATGCCTTTGTTCAAATATGGAGATTTGGAAGTTTTTGCTACTAAATATGATCCGGAGCCCTTTGCTTGGGTTCATCGTGCTTTGTTAGCATTGTATACGCCAAAATTGGGTATTTCTTTTTTAAAATAATTCCTGCAAATTGGAGGATAAATTGTTGTTTTTGCGGACTTTTTTGTAGACTTCTTTTTCGGGCTTTTTAGAGGACTTGCAAATCTTTTTTGAAAAAGAAAAATCCTCAAGTCAAACAAATTCAACACCTCATTCTTTATCCCCCTTAATGCCAAAACGCCGAAATACCAAACCCCCAAAAGCCGTTTGTTGGTATTAGAGTTAGGCAAAATCACACTTCCGGGATCCCGAGTCGGGATTTTTTTCTTAACCGATCCCAGGACGGGATTCCGAGGGATAAATCCCGAAAAATCAGATCCCGGAAGATTCCGAAAATCAAAAAAATCCGGCATTTCGGAATAGGGATCCCGGATAATCACGTTGGTATCCCGTCCCGACCTCTAGTTATTTTGTCGTTTTTTATGGCCATTGGGGTTGAGCTATTTCGACATTTTATATTAAACACCTTCATTTTTAACTCTTTTAATTAATTCTTTTTTAAAAAAGTTTTGTCTGATGATGGAACAGTGCTCAATAATCGAATTGTTTTGAAAGATCATGATATCACCAAAGAACAATTTCTCGAGCTTTTGTATCAAATTTATCGAACAGGACGTCCAATCTCTTCAAATTTGGAAAATCTTTCAATTGCCTCTACAAAATTAGATTGTGAATTAATTCTTTGGAAATTGTGTCGATTTATGGCTGGCAATTCTGATGAATTGAATTTTATTGAAAAAGTCAAGAAATCTGCAAAATTGGGGTTAAACGAGGCAATTAAACAAATTAGCTATAATGTTGTGAAAACAGGCGAATGGGAAATGTTACAAAATGGAGGTTTTGATGCTCGTGAATGTTTTGGTCAAAAAATTTATTGTAATTATGTTTTGCCAGCAATTGTTGAGGTTTTCTTTTTAAATTTTATTTTTTAAACAAAAAAGTACTTTTTGGGTCCTTCCCTCATTTCCTTTTTTCATTTCTTTTCGCCTAAGAGCAGTTCAACTGAGTCCCGGCCCTTTAACTCAAAAACGGTTTGATAATTTTTAACTTTCTTGGCACCAATATATAGTAAATTAAGTATAAAACAAGATACCAGGAACAATCAAAGATCGACTGACCGATAAAAAAATTTTAATTTTAAGATCTAAAGACTAAAATTAAAAAAAAAATGATTTTTCGGAACTCTATCGGTCATAACGTTTTTCCGTTAGTGCCAAGAACATTAAAAATTATCTACTCGATCTTGAGTTATAGGGGCTGGGATTGTCAGCTGAAACGGGATTTTTTTGATTTTTTAACTAAAATCTTAAAAAGGAAAGGAAGAAAAGGAAATAGAGGAGGATACAAAAAAAATATCAAAATAAATTTCTTTTTAATTTTTAAGGCAATTAACGATAAGAATAATGTTGACAATTCTTTTCTTCGTGCCTGTTTATACGAACAAAAACATAAATGTCCAGTGCCTGGTTTTGATAGTCCATACGAAGCGAGTAATCCATTCAACGCAAGTATCGAATTGGATAATAAGAAATTCATTTATGTGAATATTGGAATTCTACAAGCGAATGAATGTTTGGAAAAATTTGCTGGATTTGATGGATCTGGTAAATTTTAATATTTTAATTTTCTTTATATTTTTACATTCCAACAAAAAAGTAGAGTAAGTGTCGTAGACAAAAGGTTTATCTAAGGAAATTGATCTTGGGATTTCCTGACAGAAATTTCTAGGCGATTTGGTCTTCAGTGTTCAGTTGCTTGAAGTACTTATTATTAGGCGATGACTTTGTTCCTTTCCTAAGCAATTTTAAAAGGATCTTCCTTTTCTTAACATAAGTGTGTGTTTTGAGTTGTAGGGGGTTGTGTTTCAAAAATATTTTTAAAAAACTCAAACACAAAGACCCTCCAAAATTAATTAAATTTTTCTCTAATTTTATAGGAATGAAATTTGGTCAATTAAAACTTCGTCCAATAATTTCTTCCAATTTGAAAGCAGAAATGGAATATAATCAACTTCGTTTAGAGCAAGTTCTCTCTCCTTTGTTGGCGCTTATGTATGGGACTGGAGACAATGTACCTAACAATTTAATTCGTTCCTGTCTTATATTTGCTTGTGACCATGGAATGAAAAAAATTGTTAAAGAATTGGAAGAGGTTTGGAAATAAGATTTTTGTTTTAAAATTTATTTTTAATAATAGATGATTTGTAATGAATTAATTACTGGACCTAATATTCTGCTTAATCATTTCCAATTTGCTGAGAGATATCATTTGAAGAATTTGGAACGTTTTTCTCTATGGCAATTGGAATGTGAAGAGTAAATAAATTTAATTGTAGTTGGGCCTCGGTGTAAGACACACATTTGGCACTGAATAAATACTCTTATAATGGGGTGTCTCTTTGTAGTGGTTGGGGTGTTTATAACAAATCTTTGGCTAAATATCGCTTTGATGGCCCCCTCAACCGAATTTTAAGAAGGCATCTCAAATAGAATTATATCTAATGTTGAGTGTATATTATATAGAGGGTACCTTATATGAGGTCTCTTAAATTTGAAGTATCGCTTAGACAGATCCACATCCAATGACCACCCAAATTTTTAAGAAGATTCTTAGACTGGGGTGTATTTTATCGGGGGTATCTTATATTGAAGTCTAATTTAAATTCTTTATTTTTAAGGTATCACAAATTAGGCCTTGCACTGCTCGAATTAGAAGATTATAATAAACTTGGAAAAAATATGCGATATAATATTGAGGATCGTCTTTGTAGTGGTTGGGGTGTTTATAACAAATCTTTGGCTAAACGGTAATTATTTTTTTGTTAATTAAAAGAATTTTTTTTTAATTTTTCAAGTGAAAAGAGTGGAATTATTCGTTTTGTGTTAAACACCCAATCTTGTGAGCCTGAAATTGCTTCAGTCAAAAACGATGATCTTTGTACTGTGCTGACTGAAAACGAGGCTGAATTCGATGCCTACCAGCAAGAGCTTGGTACTGAAGTGTAGGAAAATAAATTAGGGATAGGAAAAAATAGGGGAAGATAATCCTTATAAATATATAATTATTGTATAGGTATTTAAATAATATATTGTAATTCCTTTTTCCTTATGGCTTTAAATTAGCCTAGGTATATATATTTGTGTATTCTTATGTATTATTTCTATTGTATTTATGTGTATTCTAATAAATGTATTCTAATAAAAAAATAAACGTACCAAACTTTACTTTTTATTAGCAGACCTCACTATAATTTATATACCTCCATTTGGGGCTAGAAAGAAATTAAAGCTTAAGATATATCCAGTAAACACATATTAAAAAAATATTTTAAGACGAAATTGTCTAGTATTTGGTGTATCTTATAGTGAAGTCTCACATTAATCTTATCAAATAAACATTTAAAGCAATTCAATTAATCAGTATTTAATTCAGTTTAATTTTAAAAATGTTGATTGGACTTTTGGTAAGCTTCTAGCTCTGGTAATCTAGCTTTATGATCAAATCAACGGATTCATACAGCTAAATGACCAAAGCTATAAACACACGCTGCCCTTTTTGAAATAATTTTTGAATTAAATTTTTTAATAGGTTGTTGTTAAATAAAAAGAGAATTTTTTTAAATATTAATAACAAATTTTTAAATTTAATCGCTGTACTGAAAACGTGGTTTTTAGGGGCTAAATTGACTAGAAAAGATAAAATAATAAAAGAAAATAATATTAAAAGGTAAAATGGCAACGGAAACGTCGAGAATTTTTGCGCCGCTACCACTACCATCCTTCCCCAAAATTGATAGGTTTGGTTGGGTGGTAGTTTTGGAAGAAGGGGAAAGAAAGGTAAAAAGACAACGGAAGAGGAAGAAAATGGGGGATGTGTCGATTAATGAGAAAAATTTAGAAGAAAAAAAGGGGGGAAGGGGGGAGAAGGCTAATTTGGATGGGGGAGAGTGGGGAAGAAGAAAAAGGTAAGAAAAGGTATCCCCTCTTCTCTCTTTAACTTTTTTTGAATAAAGAGGCACATGGAAAGATGAAAGAAATATTTGGGTAAAGATTGGAGATTGAGCAATGTTGAAGGTTAAATATTAAATAGGGAGAAGAGTAAAGGTAGAGAAGAAGAAAAAGATTGTTATCTTTAATTTTTTCTTTTAAATACCGACTTTAAATATTTTTATTTAGATTTAGGCTATTTTATGATGAAGATTTGGTAGATTTTATAAATTCAAACGCAGTCGGACCTCACTATAAGATGCACCATAAATAGGATAAACCCCGATTTAAGACACGTTCTTTTAAATTTAGTTGACCGCTGGATGGAGGTACTCCTCATTATATGAGAGAAAGAGATACCCCTCGTCATAGGATACCCCCTATTTAAGCTACATCTAATTATAAAATACCCCTCTATTTAGGATACTTTTCATTATAAGATTACGCCTCATAAAATGCCCTCTATTTAGGATACCCCTTATTATAATGTACCCCCGATTTAAAATATCTCGTTATAAGATACCTCTCATTATAGGATACCCCTATAATAAGATGCTATTAGCTCAGCCATAAAGGGTAAAATTTTAAGTGAAATCCGACTTTAATTGTTGCCAAAATTATTCTTTAAATGTGATAGCCTTTTGCGCATTTTTATCAATATATCAAGAAATTAATGAGCAAACCACAAATATAAACTAGTAGAGAAAAAGTAGAACGGACGCGTGATTAAATTTAAAAAGAGGGGTGACTGTCAGCAACAAACGATTGACACTCGAAGATGTGAAAAGTGGACGAGAAAGAAAAGAAATAAAATTAAAAATTGGCGGCCATTTTAAGTTAAAGAGAATATTTAAAAAGAAAAGAAAATATAAATATTTAAGCGGAAAGAAAAATTAAAAAAATAATTAATCATTTAATAAATATAAAATTATATATACAGATCAGCACCCCTATAAACGACCCATTTTTGACATTGAGAGGGAGATAAATATAATATTTAGGTAAGAAAAAGGAATGTTTTGTGTTTTAAATAAGTATTAAAAATTTATTTATTATGTATATTCAAGAGAATATTTTGGATAAAATTTAAAAAATTTTAATTAAAAATAATATAATTTATCAAATAAAAAATTATTTATTAAAAAAAAGCAATCGGACCTCACTATAAGAGTACGTCCCCTAATACATGACAAACCTCTATTTGAAATACGTTCTCTAAAATTTGGGACCACTAGATGGGAGAGCTACCTAAGCGAAACCCTCTATTTAACTAAAACTCATTATAAGGTACATAATTATAAGATATCCCCAATACTAGATATACCTCACATACGCTTCTAAAATTTCGGTGACCACTGGGTAGGGGAACTGCCTAAACAATACCTCTAAGTTAATATAAACCTCATTATAAGGTACGATTTTTTTAACCCCAAAAGTTTACGTAAAATGAAGTCCGATCATAATATAAAAAATAAATGAAAAATTTTTCAAAAAATGTTTTTTTAATCCTCCCAAGTCAAAGAATGTCTACTTCCAACTCTTAATTGACAATTTCTCTTTCCATACCAATTAACATAAGCAAATTCACTATTTGACACAATTGAGTTAAAACGTCCACCAAATTTTGCCGCTGAATTACTTTCAATATTACGGGCTGCTTCCAAATTGTCCAATTTTGTTGATAGCAATGCTTTTTCGACAATTTCTCTATAAATGAATTTTAAAATAATTCTTAAATCGCCTAAGGGCATGGAAGGTAGCGAAATGTAACGTTATATGAAAATAACCCGAATTCTTTTGAACTCGGAACAAGGAATTTTTTAATAACAGAGCGACATTTGGACATACTCTCAATTATTACTTTTCCATGTCTTATATAAAGGATTGTGATGGGTACTATATTGCTAGAATAGTAAAGTTGTCAGATAGCTGGAAATTTCGGATATCCGGATACGATATCCTATTTCAATAAGATCTAGTGTTGTCCCAAATGTCGGAAAGCTTTTTTCAAATTCTTTACACCCATCCGGATTATTTACTCATCTCGCGGATAGAAATATACCTCAATTCAGAATCTTCACAATTATTTTTCATTTCTTCATTTTCACTTGTATTTTCTTTTTCTTTCAATTTTTCTTTCTTTACAGCTTCATTTCCAAATTCCATTTCTTCATTTTTTGGTAAAATTTCATTATTATCATCTTTATTATTTTCATCCTCATAATTTAATAATAAAGAATCACTACTTGATTTTATTTCTGTTGTTTTTGTAGGTATTAAAATAGTTGTTGTTGTTATTATTTGTTCTAATAATTTATCGTTTTCATTATTTTCATATGGATTTTGAGGTGAGATTATTGTTGTTTCTGTAGTAGATATATTACAACAAATTACTTATTAAGGTCCTCGAGCCCGACAATTGCAACCCACAAAACCTTGACCCTGAACTTTTTGATCCGAAGGGTCGGGGCCTTTGGGATTAAAGGGCCCAGTTACCCCGCCAATTTTTTTGTTTTTGTGAAAATGGTAAGGACTCAGAATGGTAAAAAGTTTATTTTATACCTGTCAGTAAGGATATTAAAAATGCCGAGATCGAAAATTTTTCAAGACTCAAGACCGAAAACCCCCAAGAAGTCTTGAGTCAAGACCAAGAGTCTTGGACATATCTAAAGGATATACTGCCATTTGATTTAAAAACGCAAACGTCTGACCATTCTGAGCCCTGACCATTTTACTAAAGAAGTTGGCAGACTCTAAACCTTTAAGTACCTTCATCAGTATTTGTAGACGTTAAAGTACTTGCTTGTAATATTTCCTCAACACTATTAGAAGGAGAAACTTCAACTGGAGGAGGAAACAAAAAGGAGGAAGTTTGAAGAGTTGGAAAAGGCGAAGAAGTGACTAACAATTCATTATTATCCAAACTTTCATAATCTTGTTGATTATTATTAAAAATATCTGGAGAAACAGCTATTGGAAATTCTGTTGAAGTTGTTGCAAAAGGTAAAGGAATTGGAAGGGAATCAGAAGGAGAAAGAGGGGGAATTTTTAAATAATCATTGTTGTTACAATTAATTGGGGAATTACAGGGGGAATTTATTTGTAAATTTGTTTCGCTAGAACACCCATCTATACAAGGAAGATTTTCGTCAGAAATGGACAAAGGAAGCTGTTCATTATTACAATTCTAAAAAAAATTTTTTTGAAAATTTAAAAATAAATTTAAAAGGACCGAGGCTCCATTACACGAAGGTAGGGAGTTTGGAAATTGGTTAAAATTAGCAATACATCCCTTAAAAATAAAATTTTTTCATTTTTCCATCATTTAAAACCATTGAAGGACAAGGCTTTTGTTGTTGTTGTTGAATACATCCATTTTCGGAATTTGTATCTTTTTGAATAAAATTAATCAAACCTCATTATAAAATACATCCTTAGGACAAAATAATCGTACTATAATGAGGGGTATATTAAATAGAAGGTATCACTTAGATCTTCTCACCCACTGGCCGAGTAAATTATAAAAGAACGTCTATTAAATAGAATCTAGTAGTGGGGAGGGTGTATTTTTTATGCGAATTTTTTATCCGACTTGATAAAAAAGTTTATTTTCATGTCAAAATTATCTTTAAATTCTTAAATACCGGATTTATTCTAGTAGAGACACTGGTGGTTCTATTTTTTAACCCCTCGATTTGGGGTGGTTATATTAGAGACTGTGGTTCTATTAGAATAACTCCGGTGTATTATACGCAAGTCTCATTAATATATAATTCTTTGGGACTGTGCTAATCGCATCTTATAATGAGGGAAAATTTCAAACTAGAATTTCATTTTTTACCTAAATCAATTTTAATTTTTTGATATTCTTCTTCTTCCTCAACATTTTCATCACAACTTCCACAATTAATTTCCTTGCATTCATTATTTATTTGATAGGTAAAAGGACGTGGATAAAAAATTTGTTGAGGGGCTTCATAACTACCTCCATAACTAGAATACCCCCTAATTATAAAATTAAAGTTATATTAAAGTATAAAAACACCTGCAAATAGGCACAGAAGGAGAACATCCTATCGATGAAAATGGTGGACAACAGATAAATGTTCTGATAAAAATAAATATTAATACAAAGCCAAGCCCCAATATAAGACACCCCCGATACTAAATAAACACAAACTTGGTTAGCCACTGGCTGACAATGAGACATTAAGAGGTACTCTTTATATAATATACTCCCAATATTAGAACAATATATTTCTCGGCTGAGGGAGTTGTCCACGCGATACCCTCTATTTAAGATAACACCATTATAAGGTATGATTTTTTAAACCAAAGAGGGCATCCTATAGTGAGATTAACTATTTACAATTCAGTCCTTTTAAAATAAAAAGAAGCTTAACTGTCCTCCACCAGCCATACATCCACCAACGGGTTGATTAAATAAAAGCAATGGAAGAAAATAAAACAAAATTAATGAAATAATCAAACAAGTCATAAAAGAAGACTTAAAGAATTTATAAAAACATTCCTTTAATTTTAAAGGAAAAAATATTTTTTGGCTGGAATTATAACCCTTAAATTAATTCAAGTTAGGAGGAGAACATCTAATTAAGAAATGCAAAAAGCTTAAAAATTTTTTGCAGAATATATCCCTTTCTTCATTTTTGACTCTTACAATAAAGGAATTTTAAAAATATATATTAAATTGCGTGAAAACTTTCCTTTATTTTAATTAAATTTTCTCTTCATCTTAAACGTACAAAAATGAAAGGGAGAATAAAAATAAAAGATCCCGGAATTTATTTTGCTCTTGAAAAGTAAACCCTCTTGACATTGGATTTATTTAATAAATAGAATAAACACAAGATTCCATTTTTGAATGGATATATTGACTAGAATAGCAGCAAAACAGTTAATGCTGATAATTAGTCATCGAGGGCTTAAAGAGTTGCAGTTTCATTTTTCGATTTGGAACAATGTTCGAGGAATTTCTTAAGGTCAAATGTACGATGCTTGGCTCGATCTTTCGAACAACGTTGAATTGGCTAATTTTCTTTTGAATTGGCTAACTTTTTTTTTGAATTGACTAACTTTTTCTAATTGGCTAACTTTCGCTGAGTTAAAAAAATTTTTTTTGACTAATATGTACCAGGGATGCTGACAAGAAACCAAAATTACCGATTTCGGGAAATCGGGATCCCGACCCAAAAAACTTCGGGAATTCCCGATTTTCAGGAATCGGTACGGCAGTATCACAGGTATGTACAAGGATTATCTGGAATCTATGAGGGTCAATAACTTAAAAATATTTTTAAATTTAATTTATTAAAACAAAAAAAAACAATTAAATATATTATTACCCAAACAAAATATACCTTCCAGCAACATTTTCTAAAATATTTACTCATCATCTTCTTCATCACTTTCTTCATTTTTTTGTTTCTTTTCTTTCCTATTAGACTCTTCTTTATCAGCTGCTTGATCCAAACCTTTAGGTGCCACCAGACCTTCATCATCAGAACTTCCTCCTCCTTCTTCATCACCTTCTTCAAGCAATTCCATTCTTTTTTTAATTTCTTCCTCATCCAAATCAGTCAATACTTTTGGCTAGAAATTTGAAAAACATTAGAAGCAAAAATTATTTTAAGTCTGCGAAAAAATTCTTTCAGAATCGATAAGGAAAGTGAGGACACTAATAACTGGACGATTAATAACCACATAAAACTAATATTTGAAAAATCGAATCAAAACAAAATTACACAAAAATTAACTAAAAAGTTTCTTCTTCATCTAACAAATTTTACGAGTCGGGTCAGAAAAAAAGTCCGGTAGGTCAAGATCACATCTCATATCTCTGTTACAAATATAAGAACAAAAATCCTTTAATCCCAGTTAGTCAAAAAAATTGATAACTAAACGAATTTTTCATAGTACTGTAAGGAAATGCAAATTTTTTGAGTTATACGAGTAGGTATCCGAAAGATTTGTCTCTAACAAAAACATAAAATTCCGTAGAAAATCCCCTAGCTTTTTCTTACAAAAATTAAAAAAAAACTAACCGCCATAATAATTCTAAAACTTCCTTCATATGATTCTATAGTTGTTTTTATTGCATCAAGAGCATCCTGAACTGCTTTAAATCCACCTTCTCTATCCATTGTTTGTGTAGCTGGAGAATAAGTAAATACATCTATATTATTAAAAACAAAACCTCACTTATAAATACTATACACCCTTGGAGATGAAAAACCTGTCTCTTATAATGAGTATCTTAAATCGAGGATAGAGCTAGTGACCAATTTTTTTCCAACCAGTGGACCAATTAAATTTAAAATTGTTTTTTAAATAGAGGTGTGCCAAGTACTGGGGGTACATTAAAGAGGTGTCTTATAACGGGATGTATTTTAAATTAAGGATATCGCCCTGACATTCCCTCACTAACAATTCGTGACAAATTTTAAATGACAGCATCTTATGATAAATTGGGAATATCATCTAATATTGTGTATTTTATAGTGGTCCGATTTGTCAAAGATAGTTTAAAAAATAAAAATTACTTACTAACAACAAAAAGAGGAGCAGCAATTAAATTAATCTATTAAAATAAAAAAATTCTTATAAAAACTAAAAAAAAACCTTAATAACCAATTCGTCAGTTGAACATTTTTTACCAGCAATTAACGCCTTTTTAACCGCTTCAATACCCTCATAAGAAAAGCAACTAACTTCAATATCTGCTCGGATTTTTAGAGGTTTTGGAGCCAATTTTTTGCGAATTTCTTCTAGCAATTTATTTTTTATTGGATCTTCAATTCCACATTCATCAAAAACATTTGGTTCGCTTAAAGAAAAAAATAGAGAATTGGGAAAGATGGCATTATTGAGTTATCCCAAATGAGGACAAATTTATAAGCCTTCTGATCCAACGGACCTTGGCTCTCCTGTTTTTTCTTTCAAATAAATGAACAAAAGAAACTTTTTCTTTCATCTTATTTTTAAGAAAGAAATGAATGGAAAAATGACTCTTGAAGGAAAAAAGATTCTCCTTCATTTCTTCTAGTATGGAAATTTAGATCACTTTAAAAAGCATTTTCCAAGTTAAGCATTTTCCTAGTTAATTGAAGAAAAAATGAAAAAAAGCTGGAGATGCTTTCGGTGAATTATTGGAGTGATTAACTTTTAATTATTCTTTTTGGGATAACCCTCCTCTTTAAAATTATAAAAACCAACGTTAAAGCTTTGGTAAATATTTCAAAAGAAGCAGCCTTTTTCTTCAATTTTCTGTCGAAATGCCAAGCAGTCTTAAAAAAATAAAGATTAAAAAACTAAATTTAAAAGAAAACCTTTTGATACAATTCTTCCAATTTTTCATTTTCTGTATATCCCAACTGATCAGCAACATGTCGTAAAATACTATTAACAGCCTTTGCTTTAGCAAAACGATCTTCACATTGAATTAAATCTTTGGAATATACACGTCTTTTGGACAAATCGATATAACCTTTATTAAGAATAATTAGACAGCAGAAAATTTTGAATTTCAAGGGCTTCGTTTTAATTTTTTCCAAATTTCCCCTTATATTCTTTTGAATTAAATCAATCAAAAATGGTTGATTTTGTACGCTTCCAAGGAAAGTCAGTAGTCTTAACCCTTTATGAAAAGTTCGTCTTCTAATTGTAAAAAGGAGTTCAAACTAGAGATCGGACTAGGAGCGTCAAAAAGTATCGATTCCAACAGCTAGGATATTATTGTTCTCATCTCGGACATATCTCTAGTTCAAGCCCTTACCCCACTCATCGAAATTGTTGTTGTTCAAACGTAATTTTTGGCCCAAAAAATGAGCTTGGTCCACCCCTTTATTTTCAATTTTCGTGGGTCTGTATTTCGTCCCAAAGTTAAGAACTGGGGTTGATTTTGGTGTCATTCGACACAGATCGACAGGTTCTATAATCTAAGACTGACTGACCGACCATTTTTTAATACTTTTAGGGATGAAAAAGGAGGGGGGTACGAACCGAACTATTACCTTTCTTTTCAACAGCTTATTTATTAAAAAGAGGATACCAAAAAACAACCTTAAATGATTTACTTATTGTTAGTCTCGATAAGGAGAACGAGGGGAAAAATGAGAATCAAGCTCAGAATTAAAAAAATCCCAAAAAAATTTATTAAGAAAAAACCTTGGCCCTATCCAGAAATAAGGGTCGAATCGTTTTTTTCATTACTTTTTATTTTTTTATAAAAAGGGTCAATTTCCTTTAAATTTGACGTATGTTGATGTTTGCCTTAAGGAAAAATAGAGAAAAAGATTAACTTTTTTGTAATTTTTTCTAGTTTCGTTTGTATTAACAATTTATTTTCCTGTCTTCGTCCGTGTTCGTCCTTGCTCGTCCGTTTTCGTCCGCGCTCGTCCGTGTTCGTCCTTGCTCGTCCGTGTTCGTCCTTGCTCGTCCGTTTTCGTCCTTGCTCGTCCGTGTTCGTCCTTGCTCGTCCGTGTTCGTCCTTGCTCGTCCGTGTTCGTCCTTGCTCGTCCGTGTTCGTCCTTGCTCGTCCGTGTTCGTCCTTGCTCGTCCGTGTTCGTCCTTGCTCGTCCGTGTTCGTCCTTGCTCGTCCGTGTTCGTCCTTGCTCGTCCGTGTTCGTCCTTGCTCGTCCGTGTTCGTCCTTGCTCGTCCGTTTTCGTCCTTGCTCGTCCGTTTTCGTCCTTGCTCGTCCGTGTTCGTCCTTGCTCGTCCGTGTTCGTCCTTGCTCGTCCGTGTTCGTCCTTGCTCGTCCGTGTTCGTCCTTGCTCGTCCGTGTTCGTCCTTGCTCGTCCGTGTTCGTCCTTGCTCGTCCGTTTTCGTCCGCGCTCGTCCGTGTTCGTCCGTAAAAAAGAAATACAAAAAGAAACAAAAAATTACAAAAAAAGTTAATCTTTTTCTCTATTTTTCCTTAAGGCAAACATCAACATACGTCAAATTTAAAGGAAATTGACCCTTTTTATAAAGAAATAAGAGTAATGAAAAAAAACGATTCGACCCTTATTTCTGGATAGGGTCAAAACCTTTATCTTTATCCACTCTAATAACAACAACACATTCACTTCTTCCAACACGAATTAATTTATTGACTGAACGAATTCTTCGACGTGATAATTCAGACAATAAAATCATTCCTTCTTTTCCATCATATTCAGAAAGTGTTACATAAGCACCCATATCTTCAATTTTCTGGACTTTAACCATAACAGTATCTTCAATATCAGGAAATTCATTTTCATAAAATCGACATGATAAAGCAGCCATTTTTTCACTTAAAATAAAATTGATTTATAATTTTAAAGAATAATTTTTCGTTAAAATTCAAATGAAATCAGATGGTGAATAACAACTTCCAAATAAATAACCCATGCTCAAGTTTTTCGAAAAAGCCCGAATCAAGACTGAAGAAAGTAGACTAATTATAATCACGGCGCTTCCACCCTGTTGACGCACGCGCGCGTGCGTCAACAGGGTGGAAGCGCGTTAACGAATTAAAAAAGACATTTCGACCAAAATGTTGTTTATTGGGCATAACGCCAAGTAATTAAAATGGAGCTAAATTTTGTTTTTTTCTCTTAATTATCTCTTACTTTTCTGTGTTCCTTTCTTTCGATTTTTCCAAATTAAAAATCCAACTTTTTTAGAACTGTTGAGTTAGGCTTGATTTAATTTAATCGATTTTTAAAAATTTTTAGATTTAATATTTTGATCAAAGATTTATTCAAAATGTCAGAAGTTCAAGGTGCATTAAACAGGGTTTTCTTTTCAAATTTAATTTTCAATTAATTTATATATTTAGAAGAGGAAGCTCGTCGAAGATGATAGACATGTATTATATTTTTTTAATTTTTTGTTTGAATTTATAATTTTTAATTTTAGATTGTATTCTTTAAAGGGTGCTTTGACGATCCTGTAGGAATTGTTCTTCCTGAAGATGAGAATCTTTTATTGTCAGAACTTGAGCGTGCAGTCCCTGGAGCTAATGGTTTACGCTATTTAGATTCAAACAAAGGGTACCTTCTTTCCATCAAGTATGTTGATTTCGTCTAAATTTTGTGTATATATTTAAAATTAATAGATTTGACAATGAAACTCAATCCTTTCCGCCTCCACTTAATGGATGGTCCAAAGATGTTATTTATCAAGTTGTAACTAAAGGTTATTCTTAATTTGTTTAATTCTTTGAAATACTTTTATAGATCCACGTTCAAGTCCGTATTTGTATGTTCAAAGTAAGAATTTTTGTTTATAGTTTATTTAAAAAATTTTTGTTTAATTTCGTTTCGATTTATCCGTTAATTTTAAATGGAAATTGTTTTCTGTTTAAAAGTATAATTTAATGTCCTATTTTGAGTTCCACTCCCGAAATTAGAAGAACCGGAGAAATTTTGCTTTTATGCTTCAAAATCTGATCAGGGTAACGAAGTTAGATCTCCAGTTGTTTGTATCCACCCATTCTACTTTACTACTTACTTTCATACAACAAGAGTTGAATACAAGAAGGATGTTACACAAGTTAAAGTTTATGCACAGGATGGCACCGAATACAACACTGTAGTGAAGCATATTTCAATTGACCAAGACTTTGTGATTCTAAAATCTGAGAAGAAAATTTGTGATCGGGGACCTCACATTTGTAAAAAACAGTGTTCTGGTTTAATTTTACTCTGTGGGTGTTATACTAATGAATTTGATATATTAGAGCAATGTAAAGAGGAGGGATGTCTTCAAAGTCCTGAAACTACAGTTCTTAGAAGTTTGAATTATTTTTTATTTAAGATTAGTATTAAAATATTCAGGCAGTGGTAAGAGGCTTGGACGTGGTCCGTTCTTGGTTGGAGTTGTCACTACCGCACCCGGAGATTCTGGATGTGCGGTGTTCTGCCCCCATGGTCTGAAGGGCGTGAGCGTTGGAACGAATAAGTTCAAGAAGGATTCGGTTAAAGAAGCTGCTAGACATCTTCCCAAGTGTTTTATCGTCCCAGCGACTGATATTATGCATGAAATAAGGGTATATTATTTTTTATTTGAAAATATTTCTAGCAGTTCAATTTAAAATCAATCAAAATTTTAAATATTGTTTTTAGGCACTTGAAATGGAACTGAGAGGGGATGTGGAGATTGAAGAATAGACAGATTTTTTTATTATTTTTTGCTGGTATTTGCTTTAAATTTTTTGTTTATCGATTTGAATGCCTATTTTAAATAAAAAATAAATTGACCTAGTTTTTCTATTTTTTCTATATGTTCGAACATTTATCTTTGTTTATTTTTATAATCATTTTTGACTTAAGTGTTTCTCGTTATCTTTTTTGTTAATTGCAGTTTTGAAGTCTTGTCAACAGTCATTTTTACTACAAAATGATTTTCAAACGTCAGCGATCACGGCGATTTTGTTAGTTTTTCAGTGATTGATTCATCTGAACTTGGTCTGATTTTATGAAGCATGATGCTAGAGGAATTTATCAAATTGTTAAAGCTTTTATATTTCGAGAGGTTTTTAATAAAAAATTAATATATAGACGCAAACAGCTGCTTTTCGGTATATCTGCCTTTTAAGTTGTTGTTGGTTCAGTATTTTTATGTTGTGAACCTGGGCCATGGAAACAATTTGTTCATATAAACTTAGGGGATGATGGGCTGCCACCAGATATTATCTTTAAATTTATTTTGGAATTAAAAAAATATAAATCTGTTTGGTCTTTGTAGGCAGGGGTGTCACGGATTGAGAAAGAGTTTTTTTTATTTATTAACATTTGAGTTTCGTTTATGTAATAAATTTTTTGCGGTATTTTTGCCGTTGTTTGCTGTATTTTAACAATATTTTATAAAATAAGGCTGTACTGTAGCTCAGCACCTACTTCAAAAGTAAAAAAAACCGGTTCCATTCTATTCGTCTTGACGAGCTGAATCCAATGGCACCACTCTCTTTCTGCGGAAATGCCCGTAAGTCGAGATATAGCCCCCCGAAGTTTGTGTTAGGCTAGACAAAGTCTCTTCATTTTTATGCATAACTATGCACTATTTTGCTTATAAAGCTAAATGAAAAAAGAGACCAAAATTTTATCTCCACAATTTTAATATTTCGCAATTTTGAGTTTCAGTTTCCAGGAAATTGAATTCGAATTTTATCAATAAAATCGTTAAACACATCTGCTTCTCTTCTTTTCACATCTCTTCTCCATAAAAATTCACAAAGATGATCTGCAAGCTTATCTTTTTGAATACCACCACGAGCTAGACGGTTGCGAAGGGGCCTCCATTGTGATTCTATCTTATTTGTATTGACGCCTGCTTCGGTGACAAATTGATAAGTGTGATTTACGCACCAATGCTCAAAACCATTCTCTGACAAATTATTATAGCCTTTCCAGGCATCCGTAAAAATTGTTGAATCTGCAGCAACATGTTTTTGTACAAGCTCCAACAACGTTCCTTGATCCCTTTTGTTTTGTGGACAAATATCCAAACGAATTTCATTACTCTCCACATCAATTAATCATAAGGAAAAAAGACCTATTCTTTTATATAATATCTCGACGAAAGACGTTTTGCCGCTGCGTAGGCAGCTGGACATGTCGAGCGGATCGACGGCGCAGCTTCAATCTACGGTCGCCGCGAGCGTAGCGAGCACGACCGCAGATTGAAGCTACGTCCATCGAGTAGCGAGAACATGTCCAGCCTACCAACGGAGCAGCACAAAACATTTATTTCGGTCGAGCATATATCTACCTAATATCCAGCTTCCGTCTACAACTCGCCCTCTCTCATACTTCCTCCTTCCCAACTTCATCTCGTTTATCTCTATAACTCTGCCCGGACCGCCAATTTCCTGGAAACTGAAACTCAAAATTGCGAGATATTAAAATTGTGGGGATAAAATTTTGGTCTCTTTTTTCATTTAGCTTTATAAGCAAAATAGTGCATAGTTATGCATAAAAATGAAGAGACTTTGTCTAGCCTAACACAAACTTCGGGGGGCTATATCTCGCCTTACGGGCATTTCCGCAGAAAGAGAGTGGTGCCATTGGATTCAGCTCGTCAAGACGAATAGACTGGAACCGGTTTTTTTTACTTTTGAAGTGGGTGCTGAGCTACAGTATATCCTAAAATAATTTTATAAAATTTATATTCACAAAAAATGAGTAGGATCAAATATAAATTTAAAAAACGATTTTGTAACAAATTTATTAAAATATTTTTTATTCATTTTCCTTCACCCTCCCCTCCTCCATTTCTTTCATTTCCATTGCTCCTTCATTCTCCAACTTTTTATTTTGAATTTCAAAAACTTTAAAATCGACTTCTCTATTTCCTGAAGTTGCTGGTCGTCGATTTAAAGTAGAATTAGAGGTGCTACTTTCCCTTCTTTCATTAATCTTTAAATTAAAAACAGAATTTTAACTAAAAATTTTTAATTTACCTTTCCATTACTTAATGAACTTTGAGCTCTTTTTTGGGCAATATTTCCATTTTGTTTTAAAGAAGGCACTTCATTTGACAAAATATCTTCATTATCCTTTATTTCATTAGTTTCTTCAATATTCCTTTCATGGGTTTCTTCCTTTTCAGCATTGTTTTCACTTCTAGTTTCTGGACTATCTTCTGGGGAAAGTGCTGCCCTTAAATTTAAAAAGACGTTATATTATAGTAATAAGACTCATTTTTAGATACACTCAATATTAGATACCCCCTATTTAGTAGTTTTAATATTTGTTTGGTTACTGACGGGAGGAAGCTGCCTAAACGATATCTTCTATTCAAGACACGACTCATTATAAGATAGGTATATCTCACTATAAGACACCACTTGATACTTGATACACCTCTATTTAAGAGACGTTTGTTTTGGTTGGCCACTTTGAATTCAGTTGGTCACTGGATAAAGGAGCTTCCTAGGCGATACTCCCGATTTAGGATACACCTCAATACAATGTACAATTCTCAACCCCAAGGTGTTATCTTATTGTGAGGTCCGACTATTTAAATTAAAATTTCATTTAAAATATTTACGCAATAGCAAGTCTGTGTTGTCTTTCTAGCCTTTCTTGAGCTTGTCTTTCCTTAAGTTTTTTGAGTGCAATTTCAACACCTTTAGAAATATTTTCATAATTGTCCAAAATTTTATCAATTAACCATTCCAATCCTTCAACAATTACCTTTAAAAATTATTATATTTTTTAAAATTAAATAATTGAAAAACTTGATCAATTTCCTTTCCCGTTCCTTTAACAGCACAAACACCTTCTACTCTTATATCCGTTTTATTTCTTTTTGCCATACTGTGAAGTTTGAATTTTTCAGAAAATTGGATTTCATCCATTGCTTCTGGCAAATCTTTTTTGTTTAGAAGGAAAAGTATTGGCTTTCCCATTAATTCGGATACTTCAATTAATTCATCCACAATTTGTTTATTTTCTGATATTCTGCTAGCGGCGCTAGAGTCGACGACATAAACAATTCCATAGACCTCAGCGAAATATGTTGTCCAAATTTCTCTTATTCTTTGGGACCCGCCCAAATCGTAAACTGTTACTTTATATTTGAGGATGTTTACTTCTGCTCTGCTAAATCCGACAGTTTGGTGGACAGTGCCGAAATCCTCTGAAAATTGGATTTTTTTATTAATCGGATACACTCTTATTTAAGAGACCTTAATTTTGGTTAGCTAATGGGTGGAGAGAGTTTAAGCTGCACCACATTATAAGGTACAATTTTTTCCCTCAAAGGGAGTACCTGATAGTAGGTCCGACTGAACATCTAATTTCCCATCCTTCACATTATTTGGCTAGACTTTGAGTAGACAGAGTTTCCTCATTTAAATATACCTCATTATAATCTTCTAGCCCCAAGGGTTTTCTTATAGCGAGGTCCAACTTTAATTAAAAATTTAACCTCCTTGTAATGCTTTAACTATTGTTGTCTTTCCAGCACCGTCAACCCCCAGAAAACAAAGAACAATAGCTTTATTTCGCTTCCAGGGGGCAATTCGGTTTGTTCTTCGTTTAAACCCTCCAACGCAATTTCGCATTAATTATTAGCATGAGTAAATGAATAAAGAAAAAATAACATAGGTATTCTTTAAATAATTTATTTAATGCCTTCTTAAATAAAAAAATAAAAAAAGAAAGTAAACCTCATTTTTAGACACCCCTTGGAAAAATCGTTAGGGGATTAAGACGGAAAGTCGGGTAGGGTTTTAGAAACTTTTTCGGGTCGGAATGCTTTTTTTCAAGTATCAAGTAACCCTTGATATCTCTGCATGGCCAATCAACTTAAAAACCCTTATCCTGGATTGAGCTTTGTAGGGGTAACTAAAAATGAGGGTCGCTTGTATTTAATTTTTAATTAATCAAACAATTAATTTCAAAAAAAATATTTAGATATAAGAAAATTTTAAAATAAAAAAAAGGAAAAATTAAAAGATTACCCAATTTAAATATTTTTATAACCAATTTTTCAAAGCGTCCATAGCAACGGATTGTTTGCATAGCAATTTTAAAATAAAAAAATATTACCAAGAGAAAGCAAAAAGCCGAGAAGAAACATTTTTTATAATTGGGAAAGAGGACATTTTTATATTTAAAATGAAGGTATATCTAGATATATAACAATTATAATTTTACGTAAATATATTTAAATATTGGGTATTTTTAATTGTCTTTTTTTATAAAAGAATTTTCGAGTTGTCTTAAATTTAAAAAGACGTTATATTATAGTAATAAGACTCATTTTTAGATACACTCAATATTAGATACCCCCTATTTAGTAGTTTTAATATTTGTTTGGTTACTGACGGGAGGAAGCTGCCTAAACGATATCTTCTATTCAAGACACGACTCATTATAAGATAGGTATATCTCACTATAAGACACCACTTGATACTTGATACACCTCTATTTAAGAGACGTTTGTTTTGGTTGGCCACTTTGAATTCAGTTGGTCACTGGATAAAGGAGCTTCCTAGGCGATACTCCCGATTTAGGATACACCTCAATACAATGTACAATTCTCAACCCCAAGGTGTTATCTTATTGTGAGGTCCGACTATTTAAATTAAAATTTCATTTAAAATATTTACGCAATAGCAAGTCTGTGTTGTCTTTCTAGCCTTTCTTGAGCTTGTCTTTCCTTAAGTTTTTTGAGTGCAATTTCAACACCTTTAGAAATATTTTCATAATTGTCCAAAATTTTATCAATTAACCATTCCAATCCTTCAACAATTACCTTTAAAAATTATTATATTTTTTAAAATTAAATAATTGAAAAACTTGATCAATTTCCTTTCCCGTTCCTTTAACAGCACAAACACCTTCTACTCTTATATCCGTTTTATTTCTTTTTGCCATACTGTGAAGTTTGAATTTTTCAGAAAATTGGATTTCATCCATTGCTTCTGGCAAATCTTTTTTGTTTAGAAGGAAAAGTATTGGCTTTCCCATTAATTCGGATACTTCAATTAATTCATCCACAATTTGTTTATTTTCTGATATTCTGCTAGCGGCGCTAGAGTCGACGACATAAACAATTCCATAGACCTCAGCGAAATATGTTGTCCAAATTTCTCTTATTCTTTGGGACCCGCCCAAATCGTAAACTGTTACTTTATATTTGAGGATGTTTACTTCTGCTCTGCTAAATCCGACAGTTTGGTGGACAGTGCCGAAATCCTCTGAAAATTGGATTTTTTTATTAATCGGATACACTCTTATTTAAGAGACCTTAATTTTGGTTAGCTAATGGGTGGAGAGAGTTTAAGCTGCACCACATTATAAGGTACAATTTTTTCCCTCAAAGGGAGTACCTGATAGTAGGTCCGACTGAACATCTAATTTCCCATCCTTCACATTATTTGGCTAGACTTTGAGTAGACAGAGTTTCCTCATTTAAATATACCTCATTATAATCTTCTAGCCCCAAGGGTTTTCTTATAGCGAGGTCCAACTTTAATTAAAAATTTAACCTCCTTGTAATGCTTTAACTATTGTTGTCTTTCCAGCACCGTCAACCCCCAGAAAACAAAGAACAATAGCTTTATTTCGCTTCCAGGGGGCAATTCGGTTTGTTCTTCGTTTAAACCCTCCAACGCAATTTCCCATTAATTATTAGCATGAGTAAATGAATAAAGAAAAAATAACATAGGTATTCTTTAAATAATTTATTTAATGCCTTCTTAAATAAAAAAATAAAAAAAGAAAGTAAACCTCATTTTTAGACACCCCTTGGAAAAATCGTTAGGGGATTAAGACGGAAAGTCGGGTAGGGTTTTAGAAACTTTTTCGGGTCGGAATGCTTTTTTTCAAGTATCAAGTAACCCTTGATATCTCTGCATGGCCAATCAACTTAAAAACCCTTATCCTGGATTGAGCTTTGTAGGGGTAACTAAAAATGAGGGTCGCTTGTATTTAATTTTTAATTAATCAAACAATTAATTTCAAAAAAAATATTTAGATATAAGAAAATTTTAAAATAAAAAAAAGGAAAAATTAAAAGATTACCCAATTTAAATATTTTTATAACCAATTTTTCAAAGCGTCCATAGCAACGGATTGTTTGCATAGCAATTTTAAAATAAAAAAATATTACCAAGAGAAAGCAAAAAGCCGAGAAGAAACATTTTTTATAATTGGGAAAGAGGACATTTTTATATTTAAAATGAAGGTATATCTAGATATATAACAATTATAATTTTACGTAAATATATTTAAATATTGGGTATTTTTAATTGTCTTTTTTTATAAAAGAATTTTCGAGTTGTCGAGAGTTTTGGCCATAATAAAAAAATTCACGTTGGGTGTAGAACTGTTTCGGAACCAAAAAATCTTCGAAATCGGAAATCGAAAGCAAAATAACCTCGAAATTCCGAAACAGCTCTGGTTGGGGTTTAGATTTTTTCCCAGAATTGAGGACCCACTAATGTATACAGCTTAGTTTAGTATATAATTTTTTCAGACCCAAGGTTGTATGTACACTTTTACGAGATTCGACTGATTTATTAATTTATGTTTTGATAAAATCGAACATTCAAAATAGCAATTCCATCAATCCAAGACTGAGATAATTAAAAACAAGATTTTAATATTGGCGCGAGTCTCAGTCTAACGAGACTACTAATCTAGGTCAAATCTAATTGAACGCGATTTCAAGTATTATTCTTGGTAACGAATATTCCAAAATAATTTTTTTTGTTCCAAGAATTTGGCGAATTTTTTGCATATTAAAAAATTAAATACACAACACGCTTCTAATATTCTTAAAATAACAAGTGGAGACACAAAATTAAAACAAAAAATTTTTTTAAATTTTACAAAATTGTTTTATTTAAAAAATATCGTTAAAAATAAAATCTAGAAAAAATTTTAAAATTAAAGGCAGAATGAAAATAAAACAATAAAATTTATTTATTTTTTAAATAAGTATAAGGCAATTTATGAAAATTTTTGAAAAATATTTTTAATAAAAAAATATTTTTGATTGAATCGATGTGAGCAATAATTGGGATAAAAAATAATAAAATATTTTTTTTTAATTTGGGAAAATAAAAAATTAATTGACTGGGAATTTAATAAAAAAAATAAATTTATTTATACATTCAGACTTCATTATATGATACCCCCATGAGAATGGAAAAATTGTCTTATAAAGAGGTATATCTTAAAAATGAGCTGAAGCTTGAACAGCTGAACAGGGTATGTAAACTAGAGATATCAAGATTTTTGAAAAGCATGGGCTTGTTCCTGGGTTCTGGGTTTTTTAATTAACCTGGGCCGGATCCTGGGCCTGTAGTCCAGGAAAAACCCAGGAAGGTAAAAAATGTCAGAGCCTGGACTCTGCGTACAGGAAAGACCCAGGTTTTTGTCCAGACCCAGGTCGATCTCTAATTTAAACTCCTCATTATCTGATATCCCCTCGGGACTTAAAAGATTGCCTCTTATTACGGGGGTAGCTTAAATAGAGGGTTAAGAGCTTTAGAAAGCTTCACGACCCAGTGGCTAACCAGAATTTCCTTCAAACAGAATTCTAAAAACGTTTATTAAATAGAGGTGTCTCTTACATAGAACAATTCACTATAAAATAGTGGGGGTATTCTATAATGAAATCCGATTATGTATTCTAATGTAAATTATTCGAATTGTTATTTTGTTGTTGTTGATGCCTTTGTTGTAATTGTACACGTCCAGCAGGCATCATAACATTTGTGATAAATCTAACAACAGCTGAAGCTGGTTGATCTTTAAAAGATTTTTTTAAATTTTTTTTAAATTAAAATGCCTGGGTCTAATTCAGCAAACATATGACAAGAATTTTCTACATTTCCATTAACTGGAATTTTGTGAGCAACAAATCCAAAGATTGGTGCCTTTAATTTTCATTCTTAATAAATTTTTTTGGAGATAAAAAACCTGTCTAACATATGTTGGAGGTAATTGTATAACATTATTATTGTCAAAACTATAAAAATTTTTGAATAAATTATTTCTTTTGTCAATAGTTGCGGATAAAACTTAACCCTATTAAAATCGAAAACGGTCATGAGTCCTGTCCAGTATCATGGTTTATAAATACGGTACTATTTTGGGGGTATAGTATAGGGGTGAGCCCTTCACATTTAAAAACGGAAGGCCGAAGAACAAAATAAAAAGTGGCAGACAAAATGTTGAAGGGCCAAGGCGCAAATAGAAGAGGGCCCATCCCTCGATTTAAGATACATCTCATTATAGGAGACAATTTTTCAACCCTAAGGGTGTATCTTATAATGAGGCCCGTCTGTTTACTCCCTCGAAATTCAATAAAATCAAAAAAACAAACACTCTATTCTCAGGATCAATACCAGCAAAAGTAACAGAATTAACAGGGTAATGTCTTCTAAAGAATAATGTTCGAGTATTATCCTTTTTAAAAAAATTTAAAAATAATTTGACTTTAAAATTTTCAATTTTTTACAGTTAAAGTAATTCCTTGCACAGATACTTTTATGTGAATAGGTACGGCACGAAGTTCATGCCTCAATAATAATTTTAAAACAAATGCTGTTGATCGACGGACAGCTTCTGGGCCTGTCAAACTTTCGGTGTCAACAGAACATAAATAAGTCACGTTACAAGCTTTAAATTTGGAAAAAATTAGAAGAATTAAATGTATCAGGAATGGGTGCAAATCGAATTTTTAAAATCGGAAGACCGAAGAAATTGAATAGGAAAATAAATGGCAGAAGGAAAGCTAAAAAGGAAGAAAAGCAACATCCCCGACATGTTCGTATGTCAATTAGTGGTCAGTAAAATTGTGTTTACGTGATCCCACGTGAGGGATTTTTTCTAAAGAGCTTTGCGGAACAGGATTCCGTAGGCTTAATCCTGTAGATCAAAAAAGTGCCTGATTGGGGGAGAGGGATCTCGCAAAATCCTCAAATTAAAATTTATTCCCACGCCGACCTCTAATGTGGAAAAGAACAAAATTTTCTGGGACGGGGGGGGGGAGTATATCTAAAAGCATATTTTGGTATATTACAGTTCCTACATTTAGAGCATATTTTGATAGTCCCTGCCATCCTTAAAAATTACCAGACAAGTGTTTTAAAAATTTACCAGCTCCTCGTTCAAGTAAAGCCTGATTTGAATTAATACTTTCTGGCGTTGTTGCTGGGTCAATTGAAGGTAAAATTAAACGACAAGGTCTTTAAAATTAGAAAAAAAATATTTTTTCAAAATCTAACAACAAACAAAGCTAAAGGAGTAATTGAATGTTGATATACAAGTGCCGCTAATGTACCAAAAACGGGTTCATTAGAACAACCTTTCAGACGAACACCTTTAGGACTTGGCTCAATCAAGAAATGTCTGACTAATTCACTTCCATCAGCTTAACAAAAATTTATAATTTTTAAACTTTTAATTAAAAAAATACAAAGTCAACCCTCATTATAAGAAAAACACCAAATATCTCATTTATAAGTACCTCCTTGGGGCAGAAAAACCATCTCAATTTAAGATATTACCTTTTTTAATTTTGGTTAGTCACTAGGTGGGGGAGCTACCTAAACGGTACCATTTACCTCATTGTAAGGTACGATTATCTTAACTCAAAGGGGTATCTTAAAATTCACCTGGCACAACCCCAGCAGGTGGCTGGGCTACTTTTAATGCCAGACCAAAAGCGCCAGGAAAAGAATTACTGTCCCGAACAACAAAAGTTCCGGGAGGTTTGTTTTTAAGCATTGAAATAGCTATAAAAATATATTTTTTAATTAATTTAAATTAAATATAAACACCTTCTTCTCTACTAATTTTTGGTTTATACCAAAAACGACTGGTATCTTTTACAAAAATTGGATGATGGTGAATTACATCTGCAGAATCTACAAAAAATTAAATTTTAAAAAATATTAAAGGAATATTTTTTAATTTTAAATAACTCAGACCTAACTTATAGATAGTTCCGGGAGGTTGGGGATGAAAATCTCTTAAATGTGTGTTAAAATAAGGGAGTGAACTAAATTCGAGAATAAGTGTATCCTAGAGAGCGATCTGGATCTGGATCCAGACCTTGATTTTTACTGGATCCAGAGTCCAGATCAAGGCATTTTTCAGCGTTCCTTGATTTTTCCTTGACTCAAGGTCAAGAATCTGGTCAAGGTCCTTACTTAAAATCAAGGTCAAGGTTTTTTGAAAATTTCGCTCTTTAGTGTATCCTAAACATAACTGTTTAGAAATCTCGATTTTTGAAGCTTTTTTTTGTTTCGAAATATCACTAAATCTAAAGGGAGGTGTAATTATTTATAAATTAGGTCTGATTGTAAATATTTTTTAATTAAAAATTTTTTTCCATTTTTATTTTATTTTTTTTATTAAATCTTATTTTTTGTTATTTATTTAAATAATAAATACCCAAATAATATTTTTAACTTCAAAAAATTCTTTTTTTTTTGAAAAATATTTTAAGGACTAGAGATAAGTGATTGGACGGGAAGACTTATTCAAATCACTTTCCTCCCCTCACATTAAATTAAAAAAAACATTAAACACCTTTTCCCTCTCCATTAATTACTTCACCATTACAACCGTTATTAAATGGTCCTTGTTCTGTATTCATTATAATATTTAATTTTTTAATTCGACAAAGTGTTTTGGGGGATAATCTAAAATCTTCTTCTTCCCCCTCCTCTTGATTATTAAAATAACCAAAAGGGGAGTGTTGTCCGGGAGGAGTAAAAGGATGTTGTTTTGTTGTTTTAGGTAATGTAGAAGATAAATAAATATTTTTATTATTATTAAAAGTTGAAGCAAAAGGAAATTGATAAAATTTTGATGTTTCTTGTTTTGTTTCTATTTTTATTGGAATAATATTTGTTGTTGAATTAAATTTATTCTGAACTTTATAATTATTTTCTGCTTCTTTTTCTATTGGAATTATTTTTATTAAATTATTCTGATTTTTTTCTCTGATTTCTGTTGTGTCTTCTGTTTTTATTAAACCATTCTCTCCCTCTTTCTTTTTAATTTCAGAATTTTTAAATTCTGATTCTATTTTATAGTCTAAAAATTCTGATTTTGCTTTCTCATTTTCTCTGATTTCGTTCTGCTCTTTTATTTTATTTTCAGAATTTTTAATAAATTCTGATTCTTCTTCCATTTGTTGTAAAGCTTTTAATTCCTCTACCATTTTACAAAGTTCAATTTCTGCTGCTTTTATATTATTCTTTTTATTTTCTATTTTAATATTATTTAATTGGTCGTCATTTTTAACAATATTTATTTTTATATTTTTTTCTTTTTCTGGAAAAATTATTTGTTCTGGTTTTTGATCATTTTTAAATCCATAAATAGAATCAAAACAGGATTCTATTGTCCTTTGTTCTTCTTTTAATTTAATTTCAGAATTATTAAATTCTGATTTTTCTGGTTCCTTCTCTTCCCTTCCCTTCTGTTCTTTTATTCTGATTTCAGAATTACTAAATTCTGATTTTTCTGGTTCCTTCTCTTCCCTTCCCTTCTGTTCTTTTATTCTGATTTCAGAATTACTAAATTCTGAAATATTTTTTAAATCTCTCTCTTCCACTATTTCTTCTTTCTCTTTTTCTTTTCCCATTAAATAATCATTTAATTTAAATGTTTCTTCAATTTCTTTATCGTTTAATTTATTAAAATCAGAACATTTCTGCTGACTCAAATTTTCAATAAAAGGTTCAATATAAACATTATTGTTCTCTAAAATCACTTTTTCTATTAAAAATGAAGATAATCTGTCAGAATTTTTTATTTCCATTTCTATTGTTAAATTATTCTCTTCGTTTCCTTTTCCTCCTATTTTATTAAACATTTCAGAAATCATTTCATCAGCTATTCTATTTTCTACAACATTTTTATTTCCTTCTTTATCTTCTTCTCTGTTAAATTTAAAATATTCATTTAAAGTTTTTGTTGTTTCAAATTTATTTGTTTTATTGTTAAATTCTTTTATTAAAATTAAATCTTCCCCTTTTTCTCCCCGTTCTGTTTCTCCCCGTTCTGTCTCTCCTTTTTCCTCTACTCTCTCTTCTTCTGATATTTTATTTTCTGAAATTTTAAATTCTGATTCTTCTGCTATTTTAATTATTGGGATATCACATTTAATTGACTTTACTTCATTCTTTTCTTCAATTCCTTCCTTTATTTCTTCCTCTTCCCATCGTTCCTCTTCTTTCTTTTCATTTTCTTCCTCTCTTCTTTTTTCTTCAAATTCTGCCTCCTCTTTTATTCTTCTTTCTTCCTCTTCATTTCTTCTTTCGTTATCCTTTCTTCTGTCCTCTTCCATTTCTACTTCTTCTCTTCCTTCCTTCCTTCTTCCTTCCTCTTCCCTTCTTCTTTCCTCTTCCTTCCCATCACCTTCTACTTCAACCTCTTCCCCCTTCCCTTCATCCTCATGTTCATCAATTGTATCTAATCGATCCACCAATTCTTCAACTTTTAAATCAATTTCACTTTCCTCCTCATCTTCATCCTCTAAATCTGCCAAAGGAACTATTCGATGAACTTCAACAGAAACTATTTCCTTATTTTGTTCTGATGGTGTTGGTATTTTACTCGTAGAAATTCCAACAATTAATGGCTGTCCAGAATTGTTTAAATTACTTATTATTGGAATTGAATGAATATCAGAAGATTCTGACATTTATTTACTGTTTAAGAATTAATTTAGGAAAAAATAAAAGGGGAAATAAAGAAAAAAAATTTTAAAAAATTTAAAAAATATTGAATAACAAAAGTGTCATGAGAAATATCCGGAATATCCGAATATAGGTAAGTTGGTGTTGAGTTATGCGCCGTGACCTTTTGCGTTTATTTTTGGGCTGATCTGGCATCTTGCGTTTGACGTGTTTTAAAAAGTTGGAAAATTGGCGTTTGACATGCTATGCGAAAATTTTGACACACAACCCAAATGTTTTATTGTTTTTTTCGATATTTTTAAATTTCGATTTATTTCGAAATAAATTCGTCAGACAGAGAAAAAAATTAAAATATTAAAAAGATCAAAAGTAAAAGAAGTATGTATCAGCTGGGAAATAAGCAAAACTGTGAACGGAAAGAAGAGAAAATCCATAAAATAATTATTTCACCTATATATTAAATTAAAAAGTAAGAAAATATCCCATTCTTTTAACGGCTGTCTAATTATTTTTGCCAAAACTAAAAATATTTAAAAAGAACGGTTAAAGGGCCCACAAAATAAGGGGTAGATTGAACAACATTCATTTTAAAAACAACCCCAGAAACAACAATTGTACCTGTACAGGTGACTTTATTTTTAAAGAGAAAAATCTTAAAAATGTTTTCAGATCATCTCTATTTATTCAATTATATTTTGAAAAATAAAATAAAAGATAAATGGACATAAGCCAAAAGAAAAATAACAAGAGGACAACTGTTGAGTGAATTTTTATTTTATTCTTGGCCGGGGCTTATTTGAAATTCAATAATCAATTTTTTAAAAATATAAAAAAAATTCATTTGAATAAACAAAAAAAATATTTTTTTTTAATTTTAAAATTTGGAAGAACACACAAAAATAAAAATAAACTCTAAAAGAAAAAAATAAAGTAAAAAAAAATTGAAATTGAGAGAAAAAAAAATAGAAAAATAAATTAGCAAAATTACTATTTTAGAATTAAATTAAGCGGAATTTGTAAAAAAAATAGAACGTATTTTTATTTAAAAAAATATTTTTATTTTTTTTGTGTTCGTTAAAAAGATACTAAAAAATAAATTTAAAGGTTAAATAAATTTTAGATGTCTAATTTTTCATTATTCCCCGTCCAAATTTGGGATTTTATGAAGGACTAGAGGTGGTTATTTTTTCAATTTATTTTTTTTTAAATTATTTTTTCTAGTTAAAGTAGATATACTCCGGAAAGCTCCTCCGATTTACTTCAAAATAAGGTTCAAGTCAGGGACAGTGATGAGCACGTTGCGTTACGTGTTGATTCTTGGAGCGTTTTTCTTTGCGTTTCTTAAAGAAAAATCAGGGCTATGGTCAGGGCTCGTAAAAAACAGGGCCTAGTTGTTCTATAGCTAGAAATGACTAAAATGACCTATACTCCGAAAACCTTGATTTTCCTCAAAATGTTAGGAGGAAAATTTAGAGAAAATTTTTCTCAATTCGAATCAAGACCCTCAATAAAAATCACCGTCAGGGCCTGGACCAAATTCTAATTTTTAAAATAAAAGAAAAAAAACAATTCGTATTTTCTATAAATATTTAAAATGAATAATACAATTCTGAGAATTTGAACACACAAAATTTTTTTTTCAATTTTAAAAATAAAAAAAAGAAACAGTCATACACACAAATATTTTGAAGGGCACACAAAAAACTTTTACACGTATTTTAGTCATCCCAGCGGGAATTGGCTGAAATATAAGTGAATGTTAAAAAGGCGAGAAATGGATATTTAAGCGAGAATAAACTAATCAAAAATTTATAAAAAAAATTTTTGTTTGAAATTTTGTTTTTTGGGGACAAACTGGATTTTTGATTGACATTACAGGATGTATAAATTATTTTGAGACGTAAAAAAGTAATGAGATTTGAGTTGTATTTCGAATGCTAGAGAAAGGGTATGCGTTGACTGGAGAAGCCTAGTTGAGAAAAAAAATCGGGGGTGAGTTTCATATCGAACAGGGATTGCTCGAGGAAGGGTATGCGGGAAAAGAAGCTAAGCTTCTTTGAGAAAAAAGAGTTGGGGTGAGTTTTGTGTCGAATAGGGGGTTTGGGTAACCCGACTCATCCCTGGTGTGGAGTTTAAATTCCTCAGGGTTTGAGAAAAGATAATAAATATCAGTTCCAGGGAAAATCGTTCAAGAAGGGGGTAGGGGAGGTAAGGAAGGATAGGGGGGTATTTTTTGGAAGATTTTTGATAAACTTAGGGAAGGATTATTGTTTAAATATCCAATTATAATGTCTAAAGTACTAAATGGACTAGTGCCAGAAGCCTCAAATTAAAAAAAAATTTGGCAAAAAATTGAGAAAAGTATTGAAAGAACAGTGGATATAAGCGAATAAACAAAAAGCAAAAAAAAAAGCAAAAGAGTGGGCCAATTAATAAATATAAAAATAGCCAAAAAAAAAAGATTGGCAAGTGAATAAATATATAGAAAAAAAGTGAAGGGAATAATAATATTTTTGGATTTTTTAAATAAAAAAGTGTACTTAATGGTTATTTTTTATATTTTTTTAAAATTATTATTTTAGTTAAAAAGGAGGAATAGCTAAAAAATATTTTAAAATATTTTGTTTAATTTTAAATTGTAAATAATTCTAAAATAGAGTCATTTTTTTCTATATCATTTTTCTGGGTTGTTCCGATTTTTGGCACCTAATGTTATAATTTACCGTATTTATTCTAATTGAATGGCCGCCATTGTATTTTTCAAACCCCCAAAAAATTATCATTCTATTGGAGAAGCCATTAAATAGAGGCGGCCATTCTATTTTTCATTCATTCAAAAAAGTGTCAATTGGAGGGGGGAGCCATTCAAATGGAGAGGCCATTTAATTAGAATAAATATGGTAATTTAGAAGGAAAACAAAAAATTTGTAAAGATCTATATCAGACGGGGAACACCTACAATAATTTTATCTTGTTCCAAACCCCAAAACAAATTAGAAAACCTCAAAACCCCAAAATACCCGCCCTTGAAGGTTCTGGGTATTTTAAAAAATCAAAAAATGTTAAATTGTGTTGATAATGAATTAATTAAAAAAATAAATTTAAAAAGCTCGAACAGACTTGAAAATAAAAGAAATAGATAACTTGAAAAATGAACGCATCTGGCGCGCGAAAAAATTGTACATAAAAATAATTTTTTTTCTTTTTGTCTGTCACGATTGAATGTGTAAAAAATAAAACTGACCACAAAATCAAACACAATAGGGTCATTTATTTTATATATTGGATTAGAAAAAAAATGAATTTTTTTAAAAAAAGAAATGAACAATAATGCACGAAAAATAAAATTAATTACTAAAATAAAGAGAAAAGGTTGAAGTTTAAAGAAAAAAAAATGGAAGTAAAAAGTTTAAAAAATCTTTCTTAAAAGTAAAAAATATATTATCTACATAATATATAAAATCTTTTTTAAAAAATTTAATTGTAAAAATAAATATGTAATAGGTATTTATAAACAATTGATGTGGTTTTTGTTTGTAATTTTGTTGCAAAAATTAATTTTATGAGAAAAATTTTTTTTATTGTTTTAGCTATTTGAGACCAAAAATTGTACATATTCAAAATTAAAAAAACTTTGAAGAATGTTTTGATTTTAACTTGAGATCCAAGAAAAATTAAGGTCTGGATTCAGAATAAGTTAAAAGAGTCATAAAAGAATCGAGATAAGCACAAAAAATGGTACTTTCCTGTTATCGGCCCTCCATTTTTCTTCCTTTTCTCTCAGCCTACTTCTGTACAGAATGGTCAGATTTTCTTTCTTTCTCAAATTCACTCCATTTCCATATTCAAATGAGACATTAATGAAGAAAAGATGAGGAAAAATCCTAAAGACGCGACAAATACACAGAAAATTGAACAGTTTGGGGAACTTTCTTTTCGTTAGTGGGAATCTTTTCTTTGTTAATGTTGCTCCGGGAAATGGAGTGAATTTGAGAAAGAAAGAAAATCTGACCATTCTGTACAGAAGTAGACTGAGAAAAAAGGAAGAAAAAAGGAGGGCCGATAACAGGAAAGTACCCGAAAAATATTGATCTCTATAAGCAAGATTTTTATCCGGGATCTGGTCTATTCTACCTATATTCTCTAGGCATATAGCAAACCCCAATAGAAAAAATTATATAAAAAGTATTTTTTGATTTTAAAAATATATTAATGGTAATTTACACTTAAATTTAGAATATTATTTTGTTTTGTATTTACTTTAATTTAAAAAATAAATAATAAAAAATATTTCATAACCCACCAATAGAATTAAGAGATGCCCGACGACCAAATCCATTTCCTTGTCCAAGTCCGTACATTGATTGAGGAGTTAAATTGCCTATTCTTTAATTTAAAAAAATTAATTTTTTAAATTAAAAAATTAAATTAAAATTTGGAAAAGTATTCAAAATTTAAAGTATAATTCTAATTTTATGAGAAAAGGAGGGTTTTTACTATAATTTTAAAAATATTTTTTCTCGTATTTTTTGTAAAGGGAATTTAGTAAAAAATAAAAATTTGGCAACAAAATACTTTTTTTTTTGTGTTAGTTATAAAAAAGGCAACTGGCACCTTTGGGAATGCCAAAAAAAGGAAAAACAAAAATGATTGAAAATGTTATGTAAAATTTCGGTCCTTTGCGGTCCTCGAATTTAGGGCAAAAAAATTTAAAAATAATTCTGGGAGTAAGGCTCTGCTGTTTAGAACAGAACACGAAGAGCTGAAGATTTTTCGTTTCGGTTCTTCGGTTTGGTTCTGGATATCCGAAGATTTTCATAAAACCGACAACCCTTTAGGGAATATAATAGTATGACTTCGGTATCCGTCTGTATGAAAATATTTTTATTCTAAAATAGGGTTGGTCCCTTGATTGATGTCCGACCCGTCGAAAAGTATTTTTGAGAAACGTGGATGCTGGGGAATAGATTATCAGGGAATAGGGGCAGGGGCTGGACCCTATTCCAAAATTAATAATTTTTAAAATTTTTTCAATTTTTACCTATTTGTAGGAATAGTAGATTGACTAATATTTTTTGTAAAAATTAATTTATGGCTAGAATCATCACTTTTGTATAAAAGTGGATGATAAGGAAGTGGTGTTTCTCTGTCAGAAACTAGAGGAAATTGTGGAGTATCACTACGTTCTAATAACCAATTATTGCCGTTAAATTGTTGTTTTTGATAATTATTTGAAGTTGTTAAATCCTAAATTGATTAAATATTTTTATTTATAGAAAGGAAATAAAATGGGAAAATAATCGAAGAAGAAAAAGATTAGTCATAATTCTCCAATGTTTTTAGAATGGTGTTGATATATGGAAAATAAATACTAGAGAATGTTTTATTTATTTTATTTCATTAAATAAATAAGAATGATATTAATAGTATATTATTAGTAGTAGATGGAAAATGGAAAGAAAAAATTCTTTGAATATTTTTAAGAAGGAAATCCATTATTATTTGTACTACTTATAAGGTAAGGTGCGCGAATTGTTTTTAACTATAATATTCTTATGTTTGATAAAAATTGATAATTCTTTTTTTTTGTTAATTCGCAACATTTTGAGAAACCTAATGGTATCAAACAATAGAAAATAAGGATCAAGGATAACGAAAACAAATCTGAATGAAGGTTTGGAACCTTAAAGGGTTGGGACAAACGTTGATTTTTAATATATCGCAGATATTTAAATAAGTCCTCCACAGAGGTGAATCGGAATTCCGATTTTCGACTTCAGATTTCCTGGCAGTTATTGTTAGGCGCTTTCGCTCACACCAAGTACAAAGTGCTCTACAGACTGAATTTTCAAGTCCGTAGTAGTTTACTTTTTCTTTCTAAGGATCTTAAACGTGCGCCTTATTAAGCATTTTAAACGCTAGCCAGTCGCATTTCCTTTCCTCCTTATACTACAAGGAGAAACAACAGAGCAAAGAAAGGAGAAAATAATTTTTCAAAAAAATTTAAAAACCAACTTCACTAAATTGTTTTTTATTGTTTAAAATTGGAGATTCTGTTCCATTATTTAATTGTTGTTGTTGTTGTTGAGTACCTCTTTTTAATATTGGTTTTACATTTGTTAATTGTTGATTATTTAAATTGTTTTGTTGTTGGAAGTTCTTTAAAAAGGAAATATTTCAAAAATTAATTCTAGTCAGACCCTCAAAATAAGACACCCCAATACTAGATACACTTCTATTTAAGAGACGTTTTTAATTTGTTTGGCCACTGGATTTTGGGAGCCAACTGAGATACCTCTATTTGAGATAACCCCATTATAGGGTATCCTCTATATAAAATACCATCAATATTAGAACACCTCTATTTAAGAGACAATTCTCAAAATTCGGTTAGCTACCGGGTGGGAGAGCCACCTGAGAGATACCCTCTATTTAAGATACACCTCATTATAAGAGACTCATTTTTCAGCCCAGGTCGGTGTATCTTTTAATGAGAGGTTGACTGTTATTATCTTCAAAAATTTCTAACATTTTCCGTATTTCTTGTTAAACCCGGAAGTGCCCATTTCTTCTTCTTTTGATTCTCTATTGAAGATACAAATTCATCCTCATCATTATTATTTTCATAATTAATTAATTCATTAACATTTCCATTTAAAGGTAACCCCATTCTTTGCCTTTCTTTTGCATAAAGTGATTGCCTCAAAGCTAATAAATTTGGATTTACAGCAGAATTATTTAAAGAAGAAGAAGTTGAAGGTTCCAATTCTTCAAAAGATTTTTTTGAAGAATTTTTCAAAATTAATTTTGAATTGTGCGGGCTTTTTGAACGTTCACGATAATCTCCTCTTATGTTTGGGGGAGGTGTTGGAGGTTTTGAACTAATTATTTGTCCTGTTGGTGTTGCTCCTAAGAATTAAAGAAAAATAAATTTTATTTTTAAATTACAGTAGATTTCATTTATTATAAGATACACCCTTAGAGGGTATAGTGATAAATGTCCAGCTGATATAATTTACAAGCCATAAGGTCCGCAAACCCTTAGGGCTGATAAATTGTATCCTCCCAACCCTGTAGACATCCGAATTAGAGGGGTATCGCTTTTGCGGCTCCCACCCAGTACCCAACCAGATTAGAAAAACGTCTCTTAAATAGAGGTGTATTTTACAACGAGGTTTATAATAGATAGAGGGTATTGTGGTAAATGTCTTCAGTTGACATCCGCTGCCTTCAAACCCCTAGGGCTGACAAATTGGTTCTTGTGATGAGAAGTATCTTATAATGAGGGGTATCTTAAATAGAGCGTTCGAGCTGCTTCTCACACCTATTAATCGGACAAAATTTAAAAACGTCTCTTAAATAAGAGGCCTCTTAAATTTGGGGGTATCTAGTATTTGGAGGTATCTTATAATGAATGTATCTTATAATGAGGTCCGACTGTATATTAAATAGAGGGTATACCTCTTTTAACATTAGCCTGAGGTATAGGAGAATCAGAATTTAAATTGCCAAAATGTTGAGTTTGACCATTAAAATTATTATTATTAATTCCCGGTGCGGCACTTAAAGAACGTTGAGTTGCAAAAAATTCGTTTGTGGAAGGTAAACTTTTTGAAATTGTTGAAGAAATAAAAGAAGGATCTTTAAAAAAATTATTTTTTTTTTAATTTTTCGAATAAAAAACTTTGTTTAAAAAAATTTTGTTTAGCCCTTTCATTTTGTAAAAATTTATTTGCTTTTCTAAGTCCGTCAATTTCTGTGTTAAATGGTGATTTTGTATTTTTTAATCGCTGTTCTTCTTTTTTGTATTCTTCTAATGGATCTCCTTCACTTTCTTTTGATATTAATTTTGTTGCTTTATTTTTTAATTCCTTTTAAAAATTAAAAATCAAAAATTTTAAAGTCATTTTTCAGTTTATTAGTCCCATAATGTTGCATATAACAGGGACAGGCTGTCTTCCGCTTCCGGCTTTTGAGATCCCTCCTTTTTAGCCATTCCGCTTCTAATTCCATCTGCTGCTTTTTAAATCAAGCAGGGCCCATCCCTGGTACATAAGATTTTGCTTGGGTTTCGAAGTCGTAATTGAGTTCATTGTTTTTCGTGGTCGAGAACTATGGACAAGTGTCTGAGGTTTTGACTCTATTAACTGGGTATCAGTTTTAAAATTGTCAGAAAACCAATAATAACTGCTCGATGTCCTAGAAGGATTAAACCATCGGTGTCACAAACAAAAAATCCTCCTGAACTCAAACCTAACTTTGAAAACCAAAGAAAATCCAAACAACTTTAAGGGAATCATAAAATTGACTAGAGCTCCAAAATTAATTTAAAAATTTTACTTCAAGAAGCAATTTTTCTGCTTCTTTTTTATTTCTAGCAATTGGCTCTCTACGGCCTTTTAATGCTTGTAATTTTGAATGTAACCAATCCTCTGCACATTCAGGGTCTGTAGAAGGTTCATCAACGTCTTTGTATAAAAATAGCCGACGATTTCTTTAAAAATTAATTTATAAACTTTTAAGTAATTATGGTCATCTCACTTAATATGTGTATACCTCCTTGGGAAAGGATACTTAACCAAGTTTAATTTGCATTAGAGTTCGGATCGGGACCGGATCCGGGATTTTCTGGATCCGTAGTCCCGATCCGGGTATTTGATAAAAATCGGGATTTTGATCCCGAAAATCCGAACCGGATAAAAAAATAATGAATCCCGAAACCGGATTCGGCATTTTCCAAATTCTGAACACTAGTTTACATAAGGCTGAATAAAATTAAAGAAACGTCTATTAAAATGAGGGGTATATATTTTAAGGTTTATATATTTGGAAGTTTATAAAACTGAGAGTATTGCTTGGGCAAGTCCTCCCAGTTCTCGAGAAAATTTTAAGAAATCTATATAAATGAGAGGATTACTTAGGTGGAGAACAATAATTTACTCACTTAATCAACGGTGTAGAATTAACTGATCTACAATTTCTAGCTCTATAATCATCATCCATTTTTAAAGGTTTATCTAATTCATTGGAAGTAATTAAAGGGTTTTGTGGTGTTTGTGAACGACGAACAGACGAATTGAAATTTCCTTTATTATTATTATTTCCAATTAAATGTTGTGCAAGAAGTTCTTTTACATCATCTCTTTGTAATTCACTTTAAAAATTAAAAACTAGTTTATGAATCGAATAAATTTTTAAAGCCCGAACTAAAGTCCAAACTTTCTGTTCTTTCGTGTTTCCGGATTTCCCAAGTTGCTTAGAACACCAATGGTGGGCCAAATATTTAAGTTGGGCCAATTATCTTCGATCACAGTCAATTAATCACAGTTAACCTTGAATCCACTCGATTATATGATACATACCTGAGGTGTGCCGAAACTTATTTTAAAAAGAGAAAGGCCAAGGGCGAAACAGATAAAAAAAAATAATTTTTACTTTTTAGCCATTTGATTAAATTCTTTTCCGTCAGGAACAGATTTTGAGAGACTTCTCTCAATATTTTTTTCCTTCAAAGGATATTTTTTATTAAGAATAGGTGAGGCTGTTGGTGTTGAATATGAAAGATAAAATTCTGGGTCACACAAAGCATCCATTTCACTTCGACGCGGAGATGGACGAACACCGGGAATTGGACGGCGACGAGTGCCTGTTGATTGTTGTTGTTGTAAAAGTGTTGGGGTTGCTCTTTTTGCTTGGTCAAAAACCTAGAAAAATTTATTTTTAAAAGAGGAAACGGGAGGTTCCTGGAACTGGAAATGAAAAATTGGAACCGCTAGGAGTGGAACCAAGGAAGTTTAATTTATGGGACCAAACTCTCCCTTTCTATCTTGCCATACTATCAGAAGGGTATTAAGAGTAGAGTAGCACGAGGTCGAGGCCTCGCCGAGGCCGAGGTCCTCGGCCATTTTCAAACATCGACCTCGATTTTGCTGACCTCGGGCCTCGGAACCTCGTCTCGGTCCTCGGCCCGAACCTCGGCCGAGGACCGAGGCTAAATATACACCCCTAATAATTGCTTTTTTGTAAAATATGGAAGTAATATGGTGACTTACCTTCCAAAATTCTCAAAATTTTCGCCTGCGGCGCAGGAAAAGGAAGATTTTTGGCTTCATAGCCTTCCAAAATTCTTAAAATTTTCGCCTGCGGCGCAGGTTACTCTTGGTACCATTGGATAGTGCATTAAATAGGCTACAACATACCAAAAAATCAAGATTCCTGACCGATTGTTGTTATAAGGTTATGATGGATAAAGTGCCGAAAAATCGTATTTTTTTAAAAAAGTTAATTTTCAAATCATAAGTTTTTTTTATCAATCGGTCAAAAATTCTGATTTTTTCTCTATCCAATGATATTTTTTCTCTATCCAATGATACCTCGGTCCTCGACCTCGGTCTCGGGTCAAAATTTGCCCCTCGACCTCGATCTCGGCTTTTCCAGTCTCGGTGATCCTCGGCCTCGGTTTTTTCGAAAAACCTCGACCTCGTGCTACTCTAATTAAGAGTAAGACCTGCCCTTCTAAAATAAAAAAGGCTTATAGTTGGAATTTTAAAACTCTTCCAATACTAGGACCATTTATTAGATTTCTGTACATTTAATTCTTATATCGTGCCCAACTTGGCTCTTGGCTTTTATTATCAATAATTTTTTACCTAGCACTTTACAGGTATAAATAAAAATTTTTACTATAGGTTGTTCAGTAAAAGGTATTGTAGAGGAAGGCATTGACGTAGTCATTGTATTGTAGTTATCTCTATGAGGCATTTGTGCCCTTGATAACCTTTGTGTTGTTAAAGATTCGTTTGGCCATTTATTTGATATTTCCCCGTTTGATTTTTGATAATTTAAAGTTTTTGTTGTTGGCCAATTCCAATGTTGAGGTTGTTTTTGAGGTTGCTGTTGGGGATAATTCCAATCATTTCTGGGAGAACGGGTTTGTTGGGCAGCTGAAGGAGAACGTACAAAATCATGCTGGATATGGCCAACCTTTTAAAATTAAAATACAGTCAGCAGATTTTGACTATAAGGTACCACAAAAACTAGTTACACCTCTATTTAATATACACATAATATGAGTTCCAAGAAAGAACCCTTATAGGGAGATTGGAAGAGCTCTCCAAGCGATACCCTCTATTAAAATACCATTATAAAATATACTTTGTCGAACTAAGGGGGTCTTATAGTGAGTTAAGGTTGTCAGATAGTTGGGAATCCTCGGATATACGGATCCGATATCCGAATCGAAAATTTCCGGATATCCGGCCTTTTTTCGGATCCGGATCCGAAACCCTTGATGAGAGGGTGGGTGAGCTTTCTAAGCAATACCCTCTATTTAATATACAACTTATTATGAGATACCTCTTTCAGTTTCAAGGAGGTTAATTGCTCTCTCTATAGTGAGATTCGAATGTACTCTTTAAAGTAATTTCCTGCTTAAGAACAAAAGAAAATTTCATTACTCACAGGCGTTCCAGCAGTACTCGCTCTCCTAGGGCGATGTTCAATCTTCCCACCGGTTAATTTATCAATTTCTGCTTCCCATTTGGGTGTCTCTGTTTTTCGATATGTTTCAGAACTACAACTTTGTAGTCCAAAATTTTCTAGTGCCATCTTGGCCTCCAAAGGGCTAACTTCTAAATCTGCAGGTTCTATAACTGAAGTACGTCTTTTAAGTGATGGCTTTTTTGGAGCTTTGTAATGCTCTTTTAATGATTTGGCAGGAACATAGGAAAAACAACGTGAATTGGGGTCATATCTAAATATTAAAAATTTAAGGAGGATCATCCCTCTTCTCAATACCTTCCACTAGCAACTAATTGTGGCTGAACCATTGGAGAAATAATAACTCGTCTCCTTGGCCTTTCATCACCAGAAGAGGCAGAAGTTCCACCACCATCAGAAAAATAAAAAAAAATTATTTTTAAAAATTTTTATATCCTTGGATAGGATTTGACTCAAAAATAAATAGCTATCCATTTAATATCGGATACCCCTCCCTGTCTACCGCAGAGCTTAAGTTCATGAAAGACCGAGTTAGTTGTGATTCGACGTGTCCTATCGAGCTGCATTACTTGGTATCACAATGAACATGCTAATACATTTTTACGATTAATTATGGTTCTGCGGTTGATTGGGATGGTTCTTTTTATGTAATTCTACCTTTTTCAATGGATGCATGTGGAGAATGTCTTCTACTTGAAGAACGTGCACCTGGAGGAAGGACAGAATGGTCTCTCCCAATTGTAGAATCCTCAAAGGCACTTCTCATTGGGTCATTTTCTTCTTCCCCTTCTCCATCCATAATTTGGGTTTCAGAATGTTTTTTGGGGGAATAATGTAGATTTTGATTATTTAATTCTTGATTTACATCTTTTCCATCATTCACAGTTAGAGGGGAATGTTTATAAACAGATGATGATTTTGGTGGGACTGGAGGTGGCATATTGGTGGTTATCTGAATAAAGATTGGGCCTTGAGTAGACATTTAAATTTTAAAGACAGTCAGACCTCCCTATAAGCTACCCTCAATTTTAGATAAACCTCTATTTAAGAGACATTGTTTAAAATTTGGCTGGTCAATGGGTTGGAAGAGCGATACCACCTAATCTACGCGATACCCCCTATTTAAGAACCTATTTTAAATAGGTTCTTTATACCCCTATTTTAAAAATACCCCCTATTTTTACAACTCATTATAAAGATAACCTTGCTGTAAGATACCCCCAATACTAGATACCCCTCTATTTAATAGACTTTTTTTTAAAATCTGGTTGATTAATGGGTGGAGGAGGCCCATAAGGAATACCTTCTATTTAAAATAGACTTCATTATAAGTAACAATTTACAGCCCCATGTCTTAGCCCAATGAGGTCTGTCTATAATTTTTCCCTAGATTCTGTAAATAATTCAACAAAAAATGCTCCCTCACTTTATTAAATTCCAGATCACTTTTTTGTTGCTCTTTTTCATTATTTTCCTTAACTATTTGTTGTTGTAATCCGTTTAACAAAATTGATTGAGATACTGCTACTTTAGGAGAATCTGAACCAATTCCAGAATCAGCCCCGTCCTGTGTTTGTTGTTTATTTAAATTTGATTTTGAAGAATTTTTTTCGATTAAATTTTCTTGTAAAATTGGCTGATCCGCTACTAATAATTTAATTTCATCATTTAATTTTTGGTAATTATCTTCGTTGAGAAGGTTTTGGCTGCAGATTCCGATAGGTAATGATAGACTACGTTCGTCTTAAAAATTAGAAAATTTTAATTATGTAAAGTATGCAGGCAGGCCTCATTATAAGATACCCCTTGTGGTTAGAAAATAGTCTCTTATAATGAGATGTATATTAAATAGAGGGTATCGCTCTAACAGTTATCCACGTCCGGTGGCAATCAAATTTTGAAGTGTATCTTAGAGGGTTATCTAGTATTGGGGGTATACGAGGTATAGCTTATAATGAGGTGTATCTTAAACAGAAGGTATCGCTTGTGCAGCATCTCCATCTAGTCCTACTTTTGGGGGTATCTTATAAAGAGGTCCGACTGTATTTTGAAAAGCATAATCAGATTATCAAGCCCTTTAAATCAGCTAAAATAACATTCAAAAAACAAGAAAAAAAATTCAGGGTGGGATTATAAAGAATAACGAGACAATGAAAATAAACGGGTGTGAAAAGAAGAAAAATAAGAAAAGAAGAAGCATGCAAAAATAAATGAATGGATTGATAAAAAATATAAAAAAAAGGCTAAAGGGGCACAATATATAAAAGCAAATGACTGGATCGAAAAAGTCTCAATAACAGCGGTTTTCTGTTTAAACGTTGCTTTAGATCAAGCAAAAGAGGAGAAGCATAAAAATAGAGAAAGAGAGAAATTAAAGGGCAAAAATAGTATTAAAAGGGAAGAAGCTTAACCCAGAAGATCAACACCCTATAGGAAAAAGATCAACACTGCTCTAGGGAGGTGATCTTTTGGGTTGTCCCCTAAAAATGCTTTTTTGTCGTTAGAAAAATATTTCTTTGATTGACGAGAAAAAAGAGAAGTACCAGTCACTAAAAAAATAATAAATAAAAAAGAGAAGCAGCCGCAAGTAGTAAAAAATCTGCAATAAAAATATCAGAGTAAAAGGCACTTTTTGGCCAAAAAAAGTTTTTCAACTGATTTTTGTTGGAAAGTGAAGAAAAAATTGAAAAAGAGAAAAATAAAAAAGAAAAAAACACACAAAAATGATTCTGCATTTGAAAAGCTGGCTATCATAAAGCATTGATTTAAAAAAAATAAATTTTAGAAAATGGAGAAATGATTAAAGTATTACCAGAAGAAGGTGAAAAAATATTTTTTTAATTTATATAAATACATCATTTCTAAATATTGAATGCCCCTTTGAAGGATGATTGAAATGGCACTTGTTTTTTGTCACTTTTTTTTTTAATTATTGGGGGAATCAATGAAAACTGTTTATACACTTCATTATAAGAAACCTCTCACCCTAAAATATGATTCTTTCCCCATATCAGGTCACCCCTCCCTAATTTAACGCTCAGTTGGACGTCAAAAGATTTTCTGAATCAATAGCTCTCATTTTAACGTACCTCCATTTTAAGAAACCTAATTATAAAACATGCTTTTTATAACCCCAAAAAAATGTTTAAGATTATTGTTGGAGAGCTAAGGGAAGGAGAGCTAACGAATTTTGATTGTATTTAAAAATTCCAAATTAATTTTTTTTCCTTAGAAATTTTAGAGAAAAAATAGAAGAAAAAACCTTGCTAAAAAAGAAATAAATTTAAAAATGGGATATACCTATTCTTGATTAATAAAAGCAAAAAATTGGAGAAAAGTTTTGAAAAACAAAACAGTTGTCTCCCCAACAAAAGAATTTATATATTTAAAAAGCATTTGTTTTTGTTTTATGTTTTGCTCTAGTTTCTAGACATGGAGAAGAATGTTAAAAAGATATATATAAAAGTAAAATTGAATTAATATTATAAAAAATAATTTTTTTGTAAAATAAAGACAAAAAGAAATGCTTGCATCTGAGCCCATTTCCAAGAGAAAAATGGAAGAAAAAAAATTTTTTTAAATAAAAAATAGATAAATATGGAGTTGATAATTTATTGATTAATTAGCTTAAATTAAATAGAAATTATAAATATTTTATTTAAAATGTTGGAGGGTTGGTGAAATTATTGAAGCTTGCAAAAGCATTTTTAAATTTAATGAAAGATAAGTTTTGTGGGTGGGAACGTTTAGGAAATGAAAAGAAAAAAAATCCCTGAGCCTTCTAGGAGGAAGCTGCATATCACCCACCTAAGCTGCATATTTTTACATATTTTGGCATTTTTATACCCCTTTCTTGGAAAAATCTTGGTCAAATTTGTTTGCATATTCAGTGACTCCTTCGACATATTTTTCATGTATCAATGCAGATTTCGTAAAATAAATGATTATATCTAACGATTAACTAAGCCCCAACTATAGTGAAACTTAATTTAACTACCTTCAGCTCTTTCAAAATTTTCATAGCTATCAGCTCTAGAAAAGTCGCCACCACTTAATTGTTGATATGAACGTGGGGATGATGATTTTCCCCGTCTAGGTGTACTGCTACTTCTTCGTGGCTCACGACTCAATTCAAAAGCTAATTCTAAACAAGCTTTGTTGTCTATTGAAGATGCTGAAAAAAAATAAAAATATTAAAATTTTCGTAAATTATTGCTGAATTTAAGAATAAGGAAGCTCATGTGTAAGGAAGGAAGGAGTCAGACCTAAGAAAGTTAACTAAAAAGTTAACCTAAATTCAGTCGGACCTCATTATAAGATCCCGATTAGTGTTAAAAATTGTCTCTTATAATGAGGTGTAACTTAAATATAGAGGGTATCATTTAAGTAGTTGTTCCCTATCCGTAGCTAACCAAAATTTAATCGTCCCTTAAATAGAGGTTATCCAAAAATATAAGACCTCCAGTATTGGAGGTACCTTCTAATGAGGTGTATCTTAAATAAAGGGCATCGCTTAGTCATATCCTCCCCGCCAGTGGCAAACCAACCCTAAAAAATCGTCTTTTAAATAGAGGGGTGTCTCTTATATTGGTGGATATTATAACGAGGTCCGACAGTTTGAGGGATTTCCAGGGGTATAATCCATAATATAATCTAGTTTACAAAACTATAATAATAATTTACAATTATTTAAGCAATCCAATTCCATTTTTGTAAAAAATATTTTTGGAATATTAAAGCATTCAATTCCAATAGCACAAGTATTAAATTGACATTGAAATAATAATTGTTTTTCATTTATGTTATTATTAATTATAGTTGTTGACTGATAACATTTTAATAAAACATCTCCACGTAAAGATTGCTTATTTCCGGGCATTTCAATTAAAGTATATTCTTTTAATATTCTTTTGAAATGAAAAAAAATTAGAAAAGGGGAGTTAGTATGGAGATTGTTTGACTGTTTTTGGAGTGAAGGGTTGGAGGATTTGGATCCGAAGAAAAGTTGGAATGGTTCCTAGAAGATTGCAGATTTGTTTTAGCCCATTCCAGAAATTAGCAAAAGATTTTCCAAAGACTTTGGAGTCATTGAACAGTCTCTCGTGTAACAAGGATTTCATCCGAAAATTGATTATTGAAGATTGATTATCCGAAATTTGATTCCCGAAAATCGGCAATAGAGATACAAAGAACTGTGAATATTTGGAAATAGGCACTAAGATGTTTCTTTATCCGCTTGATGAGTTTCTTCTGTCCTTGTGTACACGAGAGAATGATCAACCAACACAGGAACTTTAAAGATTCTAGATTAAAATATTTTACATTTTGCCAGAACTCCAAATTGGTTTCATCCTTTCATACAATTTTAGTTTAACTGTTTGTCCAGAATATAATTTAGATAAAGAAATGTGTAATAAAAATATTGGTGATGGATATACTTTTGTTGTTCCAGTCAACAGATTGATAAAATAATTTACATATCTTTAAATTAATTAAATTTTAGAAAGGAATAAAAAACCTCTTTATAGGAAAAACCCAATATTAGATATCCCTCTATGTAAAGGACATTTTTTAAAACTTGGTTGGCTACTGGGTGGAGGAGCTGCCTTTTACCTAAACGATACCCTCTACTTAAACACATCTCATTATAAGGTCACACCTCATTGTAAGGCTGCTTAAGCTATACCCTCTATTTAAGATACGCCACATTGTAAGACACGATTTTTTGACCTCAGGGGGTATCTTATAAGGAGGTTTTATTAAAAAATATTCAAAATATCAAGAAACACCTTTTATGTGAAGGCTGTGTATTTATTTCCATATATTTTTCGGTAAACAATTTCATAGAAAATCTGTCAGGTAAATTCTCTTCACTAAAATATAACAAATATTTTAAATTTATTTTAAAAAATAAAATAACCCAGCACAAATATTTGTATAATTCATAAATGCAGCAATTACAATTCCAGCTAAATAGGAATAATTTTAAAATAATTTTCAAATTTTTTTTCAACCAAAATTCCTTTCAAAAAAGGAAAAAAAGATAATGTATAGTGCGCGGCGTCGGACCTGATCCGATCGAAGTTTTCCGGAGTCTCTGTTTCAAATCATGGTTTTTTCGCGATCTCCGGTTTTTTCCGGTTTCTTTTTTTTCAGAATCTTTCCGGACCGAATTTAGTTACAAATCCAGAATCTGGATCCGACTTCGGAGCTCAATTTTGCCGCGTGTTAGTAATGTTCATTCGAACAAGGCATGCCTCCTTCAGAATATACCATACTGCGAAGGGAATACCTATTAAAGGGATATGTCCCTTCAGACTATATTCCTAGTGCGAAGGGAACCACTACTAACTAACGGGATTCTCCTCTAATAAATTATTTGTATTCCTAATTTTTAACTACTCAATTTTAATTAAATTAACAATAAGCACCTCTATAAATCCCTCCTTTACAATGTATAACCGCTACATTTTCTTTAGAACAATTTAAATGATTTTCAAATTGTTTACAAATGGAACAAAGCCTATCTAGTGGAGGCGCTAAAGGTTCAGGCCATCCAAATTCCAAAACATTTCCTTGCTGGTTTGCACGGCCAAGATCAGAACGTTTTTGTGAGAGATTAAAAATCTTTTTTTTTGAATTTTTAAAAAATAATTAATTTAAAAGTTTACTTTATATTTGTCTAAAAATGTTTTTTTCAGACGTTCAGAAATTGCTTTAATATTATTTCGATAAATAGCATCAGAACCAGAATGAAAAAGTATGGCTTTAAAAGATATAACGAATTAAATAATTTATTGAAGTCGGCACTACTGTAGACTGGGATGATTTTTTGCAGACCTTTTTTGTTGACTTTGCTTGCGGACATTTTTTGCGGACATTTTTTGTAGATTTTTTCGGGCTATTTTTTGGTAAATAAAAAAGCCCGCGTTAAAGCCCAGTCTATAGTAATGCCAGAAATAATTTTAAAAAACCAAAAATTCTTTCAGTAATTTTAACAAATTGTAATCCATCTCCAAATAAATTATTTTTATTAAATTCTAAAGCACATCCACTTAAAGAATGTTGAATATTTGTTGCCAAATTATTATTTAATATATTTATTTCACTTCCACTACTACTTGCACTATTTTTGTTGTTGTTATTCTCGTTCATTTTATTTTTTTGTTTGGATTTTAATTTTTGATTGTTTGGTTGTTTAGTTCTCTTTAAAAAATTTATTTTTAAAAATATACAACGAAAAATAAATGGCAATATTAGAATCTTTGGTTAAAATCAAAATTGAAGTCACTTAAGTGTACTAGGGATGGGCCAGGTTATCCGATACCGAAATTCAAACCCGGGCAATTTTCGATCCGAAATCCTACCAGACTTTGTTCTCTTCTACCCGTCGCATTATTGATCTGAACACGTAATGTACATTCTTGACCTAATTGGCCATTAGGAGGGGGAGCTGCATAAGTCATACCCCCATTATTGTCAACACTACGAATAAACCCTGCCGTATTTTAAAAAGCGTAAGGCTGAAGCGGAAGATAGCCCATCATTGGCCACCCATCACTGGTCACACGTCAACACTAGAACCATGCCGGATTTTAAAAAGCGGAAACGGAAAAGACAGCCCATTACAGGTCATCATTGGTCACCCATCATACCTCCCTTATGTGTATAATTTTTACGACTCCAAGGGTGTGAGTTTTTTGTTTTTGCTAAATGATTTTTGTTTGTACATACATGTTAATGTTGCCTATTTTTTCCAATTTTCTCCTTTATCTTCTCCAATTTTTTCATTTTTTTATTTTCTTCCCTTTTATTTTTTACAAAAATATTGGTCCCTTGGGAAAGCGCCAAAAAATATTACATTTTTTCTAACCACCTTTTTTCCTTCCAAAAAATATTTTTTTAAATGGTCAAGAAAAACAAAAGAGAAAATATTAAAGAATTCGGTCATTGATGCGGTAGAAATAAAAAAAAAGAGAAAAAATAAGCGGAAATAAGCAGAAAGAACTAAACATATTTTTGGGTTATTTGGGTTGATCGATTGAAATAAAAAAAATTTTTTTTAGAAATATTTTTATTTATTAAAAGAGGGGGGAAGGACTGTTGGTCACATCCCATTTATTTCAATCGAAAAATAAAATATTTTTTAAATCCTTTATTTATAGAAAATATTTTTACTGCGCAAGTTATGAGGAAAAAAGAGTACATGTGAAAATTAAATGTGAGGGATTTGGATAATATTTGTTAAAAATAAATAGTATGTTGGACCTTGCTATAAGACACTCCCTTGAAAATGAAAAAATAGTCTCTTATAACGAGATGTAGCTTAAATAGGTAGGTGACTTAAATTACAATATATACCGTATACGCTCAAATAAAAACCCTGGTTAATTATTGTTTCACCCTCATGCTATAAGGGGTAATTAATTCGAATTTCAAAATTTGAACGCGCCGTATGGCATTAGCTGGAGGATAACTATTTTTTCAACCTATTGCTTTAGGTAATTAATTGAGAAAGGCAGCATACACGGTGGCTAACCAAATTTTAGAAAAGCGTATCCTAAACAGAGGTGTATCTAATTTGGGGGTATCCTATAAGGAGATTAGACTGTATTTAGTATATTTTAAGCAAAATTATTGATAAATATATTTATTTAAAATCATTAATTTTGTGGGGGGAACGTGTGTATGTGTTTGTGTAAGGTCGTGGTTAACCCCACAAAAAGTTAAGTCAAGGACGTCTCTAAAAGCTTTTAAGAAAAGTAGTTAATTAAAAGAAGGTAAATGAACATGAAAAGGTGTGCTTAAAAAAATAAACATTTTTTTTCATTCAACTAGCAAATTTTTTTGAATTAAAATTCGTAAGATTTAAAGCTTATTTTTAGGGTCTTTAATATTTCATAGTTTCTGGACCTATAATACTGGATATGGAATAGTCTTTTATCTTTTTTGGTTTGAATTTAGGACATTAAACCCTCACTATAAACTACCTCCCTTAAGGTTAAAATATTGCCTCTTATATTGAAATGTGCCTTAAATAGAGGTGTACCTTATAATGGAGGTATTTTTGTATCTTAAATAGAAGGTATCCTCTAAACCAGCTCCCCTAATGAGCCAGCCAGATATCGTTCCCTAAAAATCCAAAAAAGTCCAAAAGGACAAAATTAAAGTCCAAAAATGTTCAAATTAGAGTGATCAATGAAAATAAAATTAGTTAAGTAAAAGTATGTTTGTGGAAAAGATTTTTAGCAGCCTGCCACCCCAATACCTTCCCCCCTTTCCCCCTTTCTATTAAATGTCAGAAAACAAAAAAATTTTTAAATTAATTATAATAATAAAATTAAGAAAAAAATTTCTTTCTAGTTAAAGTGATGGACGACCTTTTTTCACTAAAAATAAAAATTTCGGCCAGTAAAAGAGAAAAGGGGTCATTAAATTAGAGTAATTTCTGTCAGTTGTTTTACAAATCAGTCAATAGAAAAATAAAAAAATTTTGAAAGGTATTTTAGGGAATTCTAAAGACTTTTAAGATGACCAAATGACCAATTTAAAATATATTTTTATTTAATTTTTGATCTTTTCAATGTTTGATTTGAAGGTATTAAAAAGAGAAGAAAAAGTGATGATTTGAAAAATTAAATTTAAAAAAATTTTATAAAATTTAAATAAAGATGAAAATACTAATTGATAATGAGGCCTTTTTACAATAAAACATCATTATAAAATATGATATACACCCCCATTTGAAAGGCGCTTTTTAAATTTTGTTGGGCTACTGAATGGGAGCAGAGGTGGATCGGAACAGTCAGAGGTGTCGGAAATCGGAAAAGCCGGAAATCGGAAATGGCTCAAAAGTCGGAACTCGGAAATCGGGAATAATTTTTTTCGAAAATCGGAAGGAAAAAAACGTCGTAAATGGAAGTTGGAAATCGGAATTCCGATCTACCTCTGGATGGGAGGAGATGCCCAAGTATACCCTGAATTTAGGGATACACCTCATTATACGCAATGATTTTTTAATCTCAAAATGGATCTCTAATAGTGAGGTCCATAAATATTTTTCAAGAATATTTCCTTTAAATTTTTTTCCTTACCTTTTCAAAGTCACCTCCATTATTAATATTATTTACACAACCTCCCGATGAAGAAAAGGATTCTGTTTCAAAACTACGTTTGCGACAACAACGGTTATAATAATTTTTATTATTTTTGGTTTTATTATTATTATTCTTGCCCAGACAAGGCATTTTCTAAATTAATCTAAAAAATATTTTTTTTATATTTTTTTTGAATTTTATTTAAAAAATACTAAATTAATTGTTGCATGTAAAACAAAGAAAAAATAAGAAAAGAAAATATTTTTTAAAAAAGAAAAATATCCACTCAAAAATTACAAATCAACTACCAAATCTACATAGCTTTTAGTTGATCTTTTCTTTTCTTCTTTGTTCCATTTTCTCTCTCAAGAAAGGATAAACATTAAAAAAAAGAGACTTTTTCTTTTGTAAAAACAAATTATATATCTTTTTTAGCTTTTCTTGTATTTATTTATACAAATCAATGTCTGGACAACACAAAATTCTTTTTAGAAAAAATATAAAGAGGAAAGGAAGGAAGGAAAAGCGCGAAAATTTGGCAATAATAATAAATATATATTTATTATAAAACGATATAAAAGGTTGTATATATACGGGTTTCGATATAGGGAATACCTTATTTTCTGTATTAAAATCTCTTGTGGCTCTATTTTTCAACCATTCTACAAAGGGGACTATATTAAAAAAGGAAGTAATTAAATCCTAGTTTAATAGAGATGATCTAATCTAAAAAATATAGTAAACTCTAGAGACCGGACCGAGACGAGATCTCGGTCAAAAATCTCGGTTATCGAGATCGAGATTTTTTTCGAGATCTCGATTCCCGTACGACGTTTCCGGTCCGATCTCTAGTACTATACTCCCATTAATTTATACAACTCATTTTTAGTGTAGGTTTTTTAGGCTTTTTAAATTGGTTGGTTACTGGTTGCGAGGGTTGTAAATGTTTAGTTTTTAGTAAATAGTGAACAAAATATTTTTGAAAAAAAAACAAACTGATTTTGTTAATTAACCTAATTCTGCAATTATCTAATAAAAAGCATTAAAACATCAAAAAATGTTTAATTAAAAATTACGAAATTTAAAAAAAATAAAAACTTTAAGATATTACTTCATAAATTATATTTTAGCTTACCTTTTTTATATTTTTTTATTTAGCTTTACGTTCTTAGCTTTACCCTTGAGGAACAGGAAAACCACAAAAATCGAAATTTCGAAATAGCACTGATGGGGGAGGGAGGGGGGGACAGGAAAGTACCATATCAAAGTACTTTAGCCTAAATTGGGAATATCGCAATGAAAGGTTTCCCCTCCAGTCAGTGATAGACCAAAGTTAAAAAAGCGTTTCTTAAATAGAGGTGTATTAATATTGAGAGTATATTGGGATTTTTTAAATAAAATTATTTAATAAATTGTCAATTTAAGATGTCAAAAAAGTGTCATTTAATTTCAATAAAATCAAGGAAAAATTTTTTTTAACAAACGGAACTATTCAAAAGTAAATGACACTTCTCTCTCAAATTTTGACACCTTTAATTGACAACTTATTTTGTTTTATTTTTGCTAACTAATAATTTAAAGTTGAAACTTAAAATAAATATATAAATTAATAAGAAGACTTAAAAAATTTTTTTATTTTTTTAAACGTTAAAAAACAAAAAAAAAATAATTTTTTTTTTAAAATATGGAAATAATAAAACAGAGAAAAAAACATGAAAATATGTTTTTAATTAATTTTTTAAAAATATTTTTTATTTTTTAAATAAAATTTTACAAATGAAAATATTTATTTTTTAAATATATTGTAGAGCAAAAATTTTAGGAAAAAAATTTTTTTAGTAGTAATCTGAAATTTTGAAAATCCAATTGCTTTAGTGAATAACTAACAAGAAGTTCATGGTTGTTGAGTGATTTTTTTATTAATAACAGATAAAATATTAAATTAAAAATTAGATAAATGGAAGAAAAACTAAACTCAAGACACCACACTTTCTGCTCGAGAGGTATAGTACTAGTGGCACTTTATTCCTTCATGGTTTTTAAGTGGGTACAGCCCTTCAAGATCGACTAATTTTTTAAAATTTAATATTAAACGATTCCTCACATCGAGCTAAAGAGATTGGTACCAAAATTGTTAAGGTCCAGTTATTTTCAAGCTAGTTATGGCTTTGCGCCTACTTGGCCTACTTGGGCGTGTCCCTTTTTAAGTGATTACATAAATTTTATGAGCTGGGAGTACATTAATGGATTTTATGGGAGTACATTAATGGTTTAATTACCCACTGGGAGTACATTAATGGTTTAATTACCCAAGTTTAAGATTTCAGATTATTGATTACCTGGAAACGCCATAATGGCGAATAAAAATGAAATGCAACAAATTTTAAATAAATTAATTTCTATTGAACAACGTATTTCAAAAATTGAAAAGTACAAGAACAGCAGCAAACAACGACAACGACATCGATTGATGTCTCAGCAGTTTTGACCAAAATGGGTGAATTGGAAGAAAAATTAGCTAATTTGGAAAATTTAATTTTGAATAACAACAACAATACAAACAACGAAGACCCGGCTCATGCTATGGAGCGCCAGCGCTCTTTAGTATTGATCGGTGTCCCAGAAAATTCTGAAACAACAGCAACAGCAAAAAACAAATCTGATCGTGAAACTGTGGAAAAGCTGTTCGACCGGTTGGGAGTCGAAACTGAAGCGGTTGTTTACCGCCTTGGCAAAATCCCAACCCCGTCAGGTGGGCCCCGTTTAATCAAGTGCGTTCTTCCTTCTTCTTCTTTGCAGCGTTTTGCTCTACGTCAGTGGAAGTTCAAGCGCTCTGAAATTCGTACAACACCAAATTTTAACCGTCTCTTGATACGGCCGTCCTTGACGCGTGAACAATTGGAGAAGGATAAATTCAAGTATTCATTATTCAAGTATTTTTTGTTTAGGCTAAGTATTTTGCTTCTGCTTCTTGAATCTTAAAACTTTTGTTTCATTATTCAAGTATTTTTTGTTTAGGCTAAGTATTTTGCTTCTGCTTCTTGAATCTTAAAACTTTTGTTTCATTATTCAAGTATTTTTTGTTTAGGCTAAGTATTTTGCTTCTGCTTCTTGAATCTTAAAACTTTTGTTTCATTATTCAAGTATTTTTTGTTTAGGCTGAATCTTAAAACTTTTGTTTCATTATTCAAGTATTTTTTGTGTAGGCTAAGTATTTTGCTTTTGCTTCTTGAATCTTAAAACTTTTGTTTCATTATTCAAGTATTTTTTGTTTAGGCTAAGTATTTTGCTTCTGCTTCTTGAATCTTAAAACTTTTGTTTCATTATTCAAGTATTTTTTGTTTAGGCTAAGTATTTTGCTTCTGCTTCTTGAATCTTAAAACTTTTGTTTCATTATTCAAGTATTTTTTGTTTAGGCTAAGTATTTTGCTTCTGCTTCTTGAATCTTAAAACTTTTGTTTCATTATTCAAGTAATATACTTAGCCTAAACAAAAAATACTTGAATAATGAAACAAAAGTTTTAAGATTCAAGAAGCAGAAGCAAAATACTTAGCCTAAACAAAAAATACTTTAATAATGAAACAAAAGTTTTAAGATTCAAGAAGCAGAAGCAAAATACTTAGCCTAAACAAAAAATACTTGAATAATGAAACAAAAGTTTTAAGATTCAAGAAGCAGAAGCAAAATACTTAGCCTAAACAAAAAATACTTGAATAATGAAACAAAAGTTTTAAGATTCAAGAAGCAGAAGCAAAATACTTAGCCTAAACAAAAAATACTTGAATAATGAAACAAAAGTTTTAAGATTCAAGAAGCAGAAGCGAAATACTTAGCCTAAACAAAAAATACTTGAATAATGAAACAAAAGTTTTAAGATTCAAGAAGCAAAAGCAAAATACTTAGCCTACACAAAAAATACTTGAATAATGAAACAAAAGTTTTAAGATTCAAGAAGCAGAAGCAAAATACTTAGCCTAAACAAAAAATACTTGAATAATGAAACAAAAGTTTTAAGATTCAAGAAGCAGAAGCAAAATACTTAGCCTAAACAAAAATACTTGAATAATGAAACAAAAGTTTTAAGATTCAAGAAGCAGAAGCAAAATACTTAGCCTAAACAAAAAATACTTGAATAATGAAACAAAAGTTTTAAGATTCAAGAAGCAGAAGCAAAATACTTAGCCTAAACAAAAAATACTTGAATAATGAATACTTGAATTTATCCTTCTCCAATTGTTCACGCGTCAAGGACGGCCGTATCAAGAGACGGTTAAAATTTGGTGTTGTACGAATTTCAGAGCGCTTGAACTTCCACTGACGTAGAGCAAAACGCTGCAAAGAAGAAGAAGGAAGAACGCACTTGATTAAACGGGGCCCACCTGACGGGGTTGGGATTTTGCCAAGGCGGTAAACAACCGCTTCAGTTTCGACTCCCAACCGGTCGAACAGCTTTTCCACAGTTTCACGATCAGATTTGTTTTTTGCTGTTGCTGTTGTTTCAGAATTTTCTGGGACACCGATCAATACTAAAGAGCGCTGGCTATAACTGGACCTTAACAATTTTCAATACTAAAGAGCGCTAGATAAATGGAATAACTGGACCTTAACAATTTTGGTACCAATCTCTTTAGCTCGATGTGAGGAATCGTTTAATATTAAATTTTAAAAAATTAGTCGATCTTGAAGGGCTGTACCCACTTAAAAACCATGAAGGAATAAAGTGCCACTAGTACTATACCTCTCGAGCAGAAAGTGTGGTGTCTTGAGTTTAGTTTTTCTTCCATTTATCTAATTTTTAATTTAATATTTTATCTGTTATTAATAAAAAAAATCACTCAACAACCATGAACTTCTTGTTAGTTATTCACTAAAGCAATTGGATTTTCAAAATTTCAGATTACTACTAAAAAAATTTTTTTCCTAAAATTTTTGCTCTACAATATATTTAAAAAATAAATATTTTCATTTGTAAAATTTTATTTAAAAAATAAAAAATATTTTTAAAAAATTAATTAAAAACATATTTTCATGTTTTTTTCTCTGTTTTATTATTTCCATATTTTAAAAAAAAAATTATTTTTTTTTTGTTTTTTAACGTTTAAAAAAATAAAAAAATTTTTTAAGTCTTCTTATTAATTTATATATTTATTTTAAGTTTCAACTTTAAATTATTAGTTAGCAAAAATAAAACAAAATAAGTTGTCAATTAAAGGTGTCAAAATTTGAGAGAGAAGTGTCATTTACTTTTGAATAGTTCCGTTTGTTAAAAAAAATTTTTCCTTGATTTTATTGAAATTAAATGACACTTTTTTGACATCTTAAATTGACAATTTATTAAATAATTTTATTTAAAAAATCCCAATATACTCTCAATATTAATACACCTCTATTTAAGTGTTGGGTAGTGGTGACACTACTATAAAAGCCACTGTAAGCGTCAGTCTAATTGGATCATACTAGCCCGGCTAGTCCCTGATCTCCTTCGTCTGTTCCATCTCAATCCCTTCGCCTACATTGTCATTTCTCTTTGGATAAACTGTTATTATTGTGCACGTCGACACTCGTCTCCCGGCTAAACCTTCGGACGTAACAGTGGCGCGGTCGACTACGGAATTCGTCAACAGTCAAGTTCGTCTACGGGAGCGTCAACGAGCGACAACAGCTACAGTGGAGGCGAGAGTAAAGAGAGTAGGCGAAGTGGAAAAAAATTGCTTGAAGCAATTATTGAAAGTGGTTATTTGAATTGTGAGTGGACAGACGTCGTAAATTGTCGGCATTGAAAATTAAATTGTTAGTGCGTGATGGACCTATGAATTGAAAGGTGAAAATTCCTTAGATTGAAAGCTAAAATGCTTAAATTATTAGTCCTAAAGCACAACAAAAAAGCCGACAAATTTCCGAATAAGAAAATTATTGTAAAAAATTGCTACATTGAAAAAGATTGTAAAAATACTATTGAAGAAATTATTGAAGAAAATAGTATTGAAAAATTGTAGCATTCGGAAATTGTAATTCAAGAATAAAAAATTGTTGGCGTTCACATGCATGTAAGTCCAAAAAATTCCAAAGAAAAGAAGATTATTCGAAATTGCAAATTGTAGAAAAGAAAAATTATTTGGCGTTCAGAGAATGTAAGTCCAAAAAATTGCAATTTCAAAATTTCAAGAAAAGAATTAAATTGTCACGAAACACTATGGAAAGTGTACGTGACATACTTCTGGAACAGCGACCAACAAGAGGAACATCAAACAAGGACGTGCGATTGCCCTGTTGGACATTTTGTGTGCGCTGTCGAACTCTACTACCAGAAGTGAAGAAGAAAAACAAAAACTGTGGATTAAGATGACAAACTGTGATATTTTGTAAATTCTTGTAATGTAATTTAAATTTTGTTTTGCCCCCAAAATTGTCATCCCACATGTTTTTATTGCTTGTGAGTATTAGTTAGAGACTGAAACGCTGTGGCTAAAATTGTTGATTGTATTGATAGCTTTAAGCTATAGTGAAAATGGTTAAAAACCTCTAGTCAAAAGAGGAGGCATTGAAGTCAAAAGAGGAGGCATTTTATAAAACATCATTATAAAATATGATATACAAAAATGCCTCCTCTTAGTCAAAAGAGGAGGCATTTTATAAAATTTAAATAAAGATGAAAATACTAATTGATAATGAGGCCTTTTTACAATAAAACATCATTATAAAATATGATATACACCCCCATTTGAAAGGCGCTTTTTAAATTTTGTTGGGCTACTGAATGGGAGCAGAGGTGGATCGGAACAGTCAGAGGTGTCGGAAATCGGAAAAGCCGGAAATCGGAAATGGCTCAAAAGTCGGAACTCGGAAATCGGGAATAATTTTTTTCGAAAATCGGAAGGAAAAAAACGTCGTAAATGGAAGTTGGAAATCGGAATTCCGATCTACCTCTGGATGGGAGGAGATGCCCAAGTATACCCTGAATTTAGGGATACACCTCATTATACGCAATGATTTTTTAATCTCAAAATGGATCTCTAATAGTGAGGTCCATAAATATTTTTCAAGAATATTTCCTTTAAATTTTTTTCCTTACCTTTTCAAAGTCACCTCCATTATTAATATTATTTACACAACCTCCCGATGAAGAAAAGGATTCTGTTTCAAAACTACGTTTGCGACAACAACGGTTATAATAATTTTTATTATCTTTGGTTTTATTATTATTATTCTTGCCCAGACAAGGCATTTTCTAAATTAATCTAAAAAATATTTTTTTTATATTTTTTTTGAATTTTATTTAAAAAATACTAAATTAATTGTTGCATGTAAAACAAAGAAAAAATAAGAAAAGAAAATATTTTTTAAAAAAGAAAAATATCCACTCAAAAATTACAAATCAACTACCAAATCTACATAGCTTTTAGTTGATCTTTTCTTTTCTTCTTTGTTCCATTTTCTCTCTCAAGAAAGGATAAACATTAAAAAAAAGAGACTTTTTCTTTTGTAAAAACAAATTATATATCTTTTTTAGCTTTTCTTGTATTTATTTATACAAATCAATGTCTGGACAACACAAAATTCTTTTTAGAAAAAATATAAAGAAGAAAGGAAGGAAGGAAAAGCGCGAAAATTTGGCAATAATAATAAATATATATTTATTATAAAACGATATAAAAGGTTGTATATATACGGGTTTCGATATAGGGAATACCTTATTTTCTGTATTAAAATCTCTTGTGGCTCTATTTTTCAACCATTCTACAAAGGGGACTATATTAAAAAAGGAAGTAATTAAATCCTAGTTTAATAGAGATGATCTAATCTAAAAAATATAGTAAACTCTAGAGACCGGACCGAGACGAGATCTCGGTCAAAAATCTCGGTTATCGAGATCGAGATTTTTTTCGAGATCTCGATTCCCGTACGACGTTTCCGGTCCGATCTCTAGTACTATACTCCCATTAATTTATACAACTCATTTTTAGTGTAGGTTTTTTAGGCTTTTTAAATTGGTTGGTTACTGGTTGCGAGGGTTGTAAATGTTTAGTTTTTAGTAAATAGTGAACAAAATATTTTTGAAAAAAAAACAAACTGATTTTGTTAATTAACCTAATTCTGCAATTATCTAATAAAAAGCATTAAAACATCAAAAAATGTTTAATTAAAAATTACGAAATTTAAAAAAATAAAAACTTTAAGATATTACTTCATAAATTATATTTTAGCTTACCTTTTTTATATTTTTTTATTTAGCTTTACGTTCTTAGCTTTACCCTTGAGGAACAGGAAAACCACAAAAATCGAAATTTCGAAATAGCACTGATGGGGGAGGGAGGGGGGGACAGGAAAGTACCATATCAAAGTACTTTAGCCTAAATTGGGAATATCGCAATGAAAGGTTTCCCCTCCAGTCAGTGATAGACCAAAGTTAAAAAAGCGTTTCTTAAATAGAGGTGTATTAATATTGAGAGTATATTGGGATTTTTTAAATAAAATTATTTAATAAATTGTCAATTTAAGATGTCAAAAAAGTGTCATTTAATTTCAATAAAATCAAGGAAAAATTTTTTTTAACAAACGGAACTATTCAAAAGTAAATGACACTTCTCTCTCAAATTTTGACACCTTTAATTGACAACTTATTTTGTTTTATTTTTGCTAACTAATAATTTAAAGTTGAAACTTAAAATAAATATATAAATTAATAAGAAGACTTAAAAAATTTTTTTATTTTTTTAAACGTTAAAAAACAAAAAAAAAAATAATTTTTTTTTTAAAATATGGAAATAATAAAACAGAGAAAAAAACATGAAAATATGTTTTTAATTAATTTTTTAAAAATATTTTTTATTTTTTAAATAAAATTTTACAAATGAAAATATTTATTTTTTAAATATATTGTAGAGCAAAAATTTTAGGAAAAAAATTTTTTTAGTAGTAATCTGAAATTTTGAAAATCCAATTGCTTTAGTGAATAACTAACAAGAAGTTCATGGTTGTTGAGTGATTTTTTTATTAATAACAGATAAAATATTAAATTAAAAATTAGATAAATGGAAGAAAAACTAAACTCAAGACACCACACTTTCTGCTCGAGAGGTATAGTACTAGTGGCACTTTATTCCTTCATGGTTTTTAAGTGGGTACAGCCCTTCAAGATCGACTAATTTTTTAAAATTTAATATTAAACGATTCCTCACATCGAGCTAAAGAGATTGGTACCAAAATTGTTAAGGTCCAGTTATTTTCAAGCTAGTTATGGCTTTGCGCCTACTTGGCCTACTTGGGCGTGTCCCTTTTTAAGTGATTACATAAATTTTATGAGCTGGGAGTACATTAATGGATTTTATGGGAGTACATTAATGGTTTAATTACCCACTGGGAGTACATTAATGGTTTAATTACCCAAGTTTAAGATTTCAGATTATTGATTACCTGGAAACGCCATAATGGCGAATAAAAATGAAATGCAACAAATTTTAAATAAATTAATTTCTATTGAACAACGTATTTCAAAAATTGAAAAGTACAAGAACAGCAGCAAACAACGACAACGACATCGATTGATGTCTCAGCAGTTTTGACCAAAATGGGTGAATTGGAAGAAAAATTAGCTAATTTGGAAAATTTAATTTTGAATAACAACAACAATACAAACAACGAAGACCCGGCTCATGCTATGGAGCGCCAGCGCTCTTTAGTATTGATCGGTGTCCCAGAAAATTCTGAAACAACAGCAACAGCAAAAAACAAATCTGATCGTGAAACTGTGGAAAAGCTGTTCGACCGGTTGGGAGTCGAAACTGAAGCGGTTGTTTACCGCCTTGGCAAAATCCCAACCCCGTCAGGTGGGCCCCGTTTAATCAAGTGCGTTCTTCCTTCTTCTTCTTTGCAGCGTTTTGCTCTACGTCAGTGGAAGTTCAAGCGCTCTGAAATTCGTACAACACCAAATTTTAACCGTCTCTTGATACGGCCGTCCTTGACGCGTGAACAATTGGAGAAGGATAAATTCAAGTATTCATTATTCAAGTATTTTTTGTTTAGGCTAAGTATTTTGCTTCTGCTTCTTGAATCTTAAAACTTTTGTTTCATTATTCAAGTATTTTTTGTTTAGGCTAAGTATTTTGCTTCTGCTTCTTGAATCTTAAAACTTTTGTTTCATTATTCAAGTATTTTTTGTTTAGGCTAAGTATTTTGCTTCTGCTTCTTGAATCTTAAAACTTTTGTTTCATTATTCAAGTATTTTTTGTTTAGGCTAAGTATTTTGCTTCTGCTTCTTGAATCTTAAAACTTTTGTTTCATTATTCAAGTATTTTTTGTGTAGGCTAAGTATTTTGCTTTTGCTTCTTGAATCTTAAAACTTTTGTTTCATTATTCAAGTATTTTTTGTTTAGGCTAAGTATTTTGCTTCTGCTTCTTGAATCTTAAAACTTTTGTTTCATTATTCAAGTATTTTTTGTTTAGGCTAAGTATTTTGCTTCTGCTTCTTGAATCTTAAAACTTTTGTTTCATTATTCAAGTATTTTTTGTTTAGGCTAAGTATTTTGCTTCTGCTTCTTGAATCTTAAAACTTTTGTTTCATTATTCAAGTATTTTTTGTTTAGGCTAAGTATATTACTTGAATAATGAAACAAAAGTTTTAAGATTCAAGAAGCAGAAGCAAAATACTTAGCCTAAACAAAAAATACTTGAATAATGAAACAAAAGTTTTAAGATTCAAGAAGCAGAAGCAAAATACTTAGCCTAAACAAAAAATACTTGAATAATGAAACAAAAGTTTTAAGATTCAAGAAGCAAAAGCAAAATACTTAGCCTACACAAAAAATACTTGAATAATGAAACAAAAGTTTTAAGATTCAAGAAGCAGAAGCAAAATACTTAGCCTAAACAAAAAATACTTGAATAATGAAACAAAAGTTTTAAGATTCAAGAAGCAGAAGCAAAATACTTAGCCTAAACAAAAAATACTTGAATAATGAAACAAAAGTTTTAAGATTCAAGAAGCAGAAGCAAAATACTTAGCCTAAACAAAAAATACTTGAATAATGAAACAAAAGTTTTAAGATTCAAGAAGCAGAAGCGAAATACTTAGCCTAAACAAAAAATACTTGAATAATGAAACAAAGTTTTAAGATTCAAGAAGCAAAAGCAAAATACTTAGCCTACACAAAAAATACTTGAATAATGAAACAAAAGTTTTAAGATTCAAGAAGCAGAAGCAAAATACTTAGCCTAAACAAAAAATACTTGAATAATGAAACAAAAGTTTTAAGATTCAAGAAGCAGAAGCAAAATACTTAGCCTAAACAAAAAATACTTGAATAATGAAACAAAAGTTTTAAGATTCAAGAAGCAGAAGCAAAATACTTAGCCTAAACAAAAAATACTTGAATAATGAAACAAAAGTTTTAAGATTCAAGAAGCAGAAGCAAAATACTTAGCCTAAACAAAAAATACTTGAATAATGAATACTTGAATTTATCCTTCTCCAATTGTTCACGCGTCAAGGACGGCCGTATCAAGAGACGGTTAAAATTTGGTGTTGTACGAATTTCAGAGCGCTTGAACTTCCACTGACGTAGAGCAAAACGCTGCAAAGAAGAAGAAGGAAGAACGCACTTGATTAAACGGGGCCCACCTGACGGGGTTGGGATTTTGCCAAGGCGGTAAACAACCGCTTCAGTTTCGACTCCCAACCGGTCGAACAGCTTTTCCACAGTTTCACGATCAGATTTGTTTTTTGCTGTTGCTGTTGTTTCAGAATTTTCTGGGACACCGATCAATACTAAAGAGCGCTGGCTATAACTGGACCTTAACAATTTTCAATACTAAAGAGCGCTAGATAAATGGAATAACTGGACCTTAACAATTTTGGTACCAATCTCTTTAGCTCGATGTGAGGAATCGTTTAATATTAAATTTTAAAAAATTAGTCGATCTTGAAGGGCTGTACCCACTTAAAAACCATGAAGGAATAAAGTGCCACTAGTACTATACCTCTCGAGCAGAAAGTGTGGTGTCTTGAGTTTAGTTTTTCTTCCATTTATCTAATTTTTAATTTAATATTTTATCTGTTATTAATAAAAAAAATCACTCAACAACCATGAACTTCTTGTTAGTTATTCACTAAAGCAATTGGATTTTCAAAATTTCAGATTACTACTAAAAAAATTTTTTTCCTAAAATTTTTGCTCTACAATATATTTAAAAAATAAATATTTTCATTTGTAAAATTTTATTTAAAAAATAAAAAATATTTTTAAAAAATTAATTAAAAACATATTTTCATGTTTTTTTCTCTGTTTTATTATTTCCATATTTTAAAAAAAAAATTATTTTTTTTTTGTTTTTTAACGTTTAAAAAAATAAAAAAATTTTTTAAGTCTTCTTATTAATTTATATATTTATTTTAAGTTTCAACTTTAAATTATTAGTTAGCAAAAATAAAACAAAATAAGTTGTCAATTAAAGGTGTCAAAATTTGAGAGAGAAGTGTCATTTACTTTTGAATAGTTCCGTTTGTTAAAAAAAATTTTTCCTTGATTTTATTGAAATTAAATGACACTTTTTTGACATCTTAAATTGACAATTTATTAAATAATTTTATTTAAAAAATCCCAATATACTCTCAATATTAATACACCTCTATTTAAGTGTTGGGTAGTGGTGACACTACTATAAAAGCCACTGTAAGCGTCAGTCTAATTGGATCATACTAGCCCGGCTAGTCCCTGATCTCCTTCGTCTGTTCCATCTCAATCCCTTCGCCTACATTGTCATTTCTCTTTGGATAAACTGTTATTATTGTGCACGTCGACACTCGTCTCCCGGCTAAACCTTCGGACGTAACAGTGGCGCGGTCGACTACGGAATTCGTCAACAGTCAAGTTCGTCTACGGGAGCGTCAACGAGCGACAACAGCTACAGTGGAGGCGAGAGTAAAGAGAGTAGGCGAAGTGGAAAAAAATTGCTTGAAGCAATTATTGAAAGTGGTTATTTGAATTGTGAGTGGACAGACGTCGTAAATTGTCGGCATTGAAAATTAAATTGTTAGTGCGTGATGGACCTATGAATTGAAAGGTGAAAATTCCTTAGATTGAAAGCTAAAATGCTTAAATTATTAGTCCTAAAGCACAACAAAAAAGCCGACAAATTTCCGAATAAGAAAATTATTGTAAAAAATTGCTACATTGAAAAAGATTGTAAAAATACTATTGAAGAAATTATTGAAGAAAATAGTATTGAAAAATTGTAGCATTCGGAAATTGTAATTCAAGAATAAAAAATTGTTGGCGTTCACATGCATGTAAGTCCAAAAAATTCCAAAGAAAAGAAGATTATTCGAAATTGCAAATTGTAGAAAAGAAAAATTATTTGGCGTTCAGAGAATGTAAGTCCAAAAAATTGCAATTTCAAAATTTCAAGAAAAGAATTAAATTGTCACGAAACACTATGGAAAGTGTACGTGACATACTTCTGGAACAGCGACCAACAAGAGGAACATCAAACAAGGACGTGCGATTGCCCTGTTGGACATTTTGTGTGCGCTGTCGAACTCTACTACCAGAAGTGAAGAAGAAAAACAAAAACTGTGGATTAAGATGACAAACTGTGATATTTTGTAAATTCTTGTAATGTAATTTAAATTTTGTTTTGCCCCCAAAATTGTCATCCCACATGTTTTTATTGCTTGTGAGTATTAGTTAGAGACTGAAACGCTGTGGCTAAAATTGTTGATTGTATTGATAGCTTTAAGCTATAGTGAAAATGGTTAAAAACCTCTAGTCAAAAGAGGAGGCATTGAAAATTGTGAAATTGAAAATTGTAATGCCTAAACAATCAACCTCAACCTTTTCAAAGGGGAAGGTGTTGGGTAGTGGTGACACTACTATAAAAGCCACTGTAAGCGTCAGTCTAATTGGATCATACTAGCCCGGCTAGTCCCTGATCTCCTTCGTCTGTTCCATCTCAATCCCTTCGCCTACATTGTCATTTCTCTTTGGATAAACTGTTATTATTGTGCACGTCGACACTCGTCTCCCGGCTAAACCTTCGGACGTAACACACATACACACGTTCCCCCCACAAATTAATGATTTTAAATAAATATATTTATTTATCAATAATTTTGCTTAAAATATACTAAATACAGGCTGCCCTCCTTATAAGATACCAACAATAATAAGCACCTCTATTTAAGATATGCTTTTCTAAAATTTTGTTAGACACTGGGTGTGGTGAGCTACCTAAGAGATGCAACCCATTTAAGATACAGCTCGTTATGTAAGGATGATTCACCTAGCAGCATTTAAAACGCTTAGGCGGGGGTTAAACGATCTAAAAAGGAAAAAGAGAAAGCATTAGTCGATGCCCCGGTAGCTTCTGCTTCTTGAATCTTAAAACTTTTGTTTCATTATTCAAGTATTTTTTGTTTAGGCTAAGTATTTTGCTTCTGCTTCTTGTATCTTAAAACTTTTGTTTCATTATTCAAGTATTTTTTGTTTAGGCTAAGTATTTTGCTTCTGCTTCTTGAATCTTAAAACTTTTGTTTCATTATTCAAGTATTTTTTGTTTAGGCTAAGTATTTTGCTTCTGCTTCTTGAATCTTAAAACTTTTGTTTCATTATTCAAGTATTTTTTGTTTAGGCTAAGTATTTTGCTTCTGCTTCTTGAATCTTAAAACTTTTGTTTCATTATTCAAGTATTTTTTGTTTAGGCTAAGTATTTTGCTTCTGCTTCTTGAATCTTAAAACTTTTGTTTCATTATTAAAGTATTTTTTGTTTAGGCTAAGTATTTTGCTTCTGCTTCTTGAATCTTAAAACTTTTGTTTCATTATTTATCTAATTTTTAATTTAATATTTTATCTGTTATTAATAAAAAAATCACTCAACAACCATGAACTTCTTGTTAGTTATTCACTAAAGCAATTGGATTTTCAAAATTTCAGATTACTACTAAAAAAATTTTTTTCCTAAAATTTTTGCTCTACAATATATTTAAAAAATAAATATTTTCATTTGTAAAATTTTATTTAAAAAATAAAAAATATTTTTAAAAAATTAATTAAAAACATATTTTCATGTTTTTTTCTCTGTTTTATTATTTCCATATTTTAAAAAAAAAATTATTTTTTTTTTGTTTTTTAACGTTTAAAAAAATAAAAAAATTTTTTAAGTCTTCTTATTAATTTATATATTTATTTTAAGTTTCAACAGTCAAAAGAGGAGGCATTGAAAATAGTCAAAAGAGGAGGCATTGAAAATTGTGAAATTGAAAATTGTAATGCCTAAACAATCAACCTCAACCTTTTCAAAGGGGAAGGTGTTGGGTAGTGGTGACACTACTATAAAAGCCACTGTAAGCGTCAGTCTAATTGGATCATACTAGCCCGGCTAGTCCCTGATCTCCTTCGTCTGTTCCATCTCAATCCCTTCGCCTACATTTTCATTTCTCTTTGGATAAACTGTTATTATTGTGCACGTCGACACTCGTCTCCCGGCTAAACCTTCGGACGTAACAGTGGCGCGGTCGACTACGGAATTCGTCAACAGTCAAGTTCGTCTACGGGAGCGTCAACGAGCGACAACAGCTACAGTGGAGGCGAGAGTAAAGAGAGTAGGCGAAGTGGAAAAAAATTGCTTGAAGCAATTATTGAAAGTGGTTATTTGAATTGTGAGTGGACAGACGTCGTAAATTGTCGGCATTGAAAATTAAATTGTTAGTGCGTGATGGACCTATGAATTGAAAGGTGAAAATTCCTTAGATTGAAAGCTAAAATGCTTAAATTATTAGTCCTAAAGCACAACAAAAAAGCCGACAAATTTCCGAATAAGAAAATTATTGTAAAAAATTGCTACATTGAAAAAGATTGTAAAAATACTATTGAAGAAATTATTGAAGAAAATAGTATTGAAAAATTGTAGCATTCGGAAATTGTAATTCAAGAATAAAAAATTGTTGGCGTTCACATGCATGTAAGTCCAAAAAATTCCAAAGAAAAGAAGATTATTCGAAATTGCAAATTGTAGAAAAGAAAAATTATTTGGCGTTCAGAGAATGTAAGTCCAAAAAATTGCAATTTCAAAATTTCAAGAAAAGAATTAAATTGTCACGAAACACTATGGAAAGTGTACGTGACATACTTCTGGAACAGCGACCAACAAGAGGAACATCAAACAAGGACGTGCGATTGCCCTGTTGGACATTTTGTGTGCGCTGTCGAACTCTACTACCAGAAGTGAAGAAGAAAAACAAAAACTGTGGATTAAGATGACAAACTGTGATATTTTGTAAATTCTTGTAATGTAATTTAAATTTTGTTTTGCCCCCAAAATTGTCATCCCACATGTTTTTATTGCTTGTGAGTATTAGTTAGAGACTGAAACGCTGTGGCTAAAATTGTTGATTGTATTGATAGCTTTAAGCTATAGTGAAAATGGTTAAAAACCTCTAGTCAAAAGAGGAGGCATTGAAAATTGTGAAATTGAAAATTGTAATGCCTAAACAATCAACCTCAACCTTTTCAAAGGGGAAGGTGTTGGGTAGTGGTGACACTACTATAAAAGCCACTGTAAGCGTCAGTCTAATTGGATCATACTAGCCCGGCTAGTCCCTGATCTCCTTCGTCTGTTCCATCTCAATCCCTTCGCCTACATTGTCATTTCTCTTTGGATAAACTGTTATTATTGTGCACGTCGACACTCGTCTCCCGGCTAAACCTTCGGACGTAACACACATACACACGTTCCCCCCACAAATTAATGATTTTAAATAAATATATTTATTTATCAATAATTTTGCTTAAAATATACTAAATACAGGCTGCCCTCCTTATAAGATACCAACAATAATAAGCACCTCTATTTAAGATATGCTTTTCTAAAATTTTGTTAGACACTGGGTGTGGTGAGCTACCTAAGAGATGCAACCCATTTAAGATACAGCTCGTTATGTAAGGATGATTCACCTAGCAGCATTTAAAACGCTTAGGCGGGGGTTAAACGATCTAAAAAGGAAAAAGAGAAAGCATTAGTCGATGCCCCGGTAGCTTCTGCTTCTTGAATCTTAAAACTTTTGTTTCATTATTCAAGTATTTTTTGTTTAGGCTAAGTATTTTGCTTCTGCTTCTTGTATCTTAAAACTTTTGTTTCATTATTCAAGTATTTTTTGTTTAGGCTAAGTATTTTGCTTCTGCTTCTTGAATCTTAAAACTTTTGTTTCATTATTCAAGTATTTTTTGTTTAGGCTAAGTATTTTGCTTCTGCTTCTTGAATCTTAAAACTTTTGTTTCATTATTCAAGTATTTTTTGTTTAGGCTAAGTATTTTGCTTCTGCTTCTTGAATCTTAAAACTTTTGTTTCATTATTCAAGTATTTTTTGTTTAGGCTAAGTATTTTGCTTCTGCTTCTTGAATCTTAAAACTTTTGTTTCATTATTAAAGTATTTTTTGTTTAGGCTAAGTATTTTGCTTCTGCTTCTTGAATCTTAAAACTTTTGTTTCATTATTCAAGTATTTTTTGTTTAGGCTAAGTATATTACTTGAATAATGAAACAAAAGTTTTAAGATTCAAGAAGCAGAAGCAAAATACTTAGCCTAAACAAAAAATACTTGAATAATGAAACAAAAGTTTTAAGATTCAAGAAGCAGAAGCAAAATACTTAGCCTAAACAAAAAATACTTGAATAATGAAACAAAAGTTTTAAGATTCAAGAAGCAGAAGCAAAATACTTAGCCTAAACAAAAAATACTTGAATAATGAAACAAAAGTTTTAAGATTCAAGAAGCAAAAGCAAAATACTTAGCCTACACAAAAAATACTTGAATAATGAAACAAAAGTTTTAAGATTCAAGAAGCAGAAGCAAAATACTTAGCCTAAACAAAAAATACTTGAATAATGAAACAAAAGTTTTAAGATTCAAGAAGCAGAAGCAAAATACTTAGCCTAAACAAAAAATACTTGAATAATGAAACAAAAGTTTTAAGATTCAAGAAGCAGAAGCAAAATACTTAGCCTAAACAAAAAATACTTGAATAATGAAACAAAAGTTTTAAGATTCAAGAAGCAGAAGCAAAATACTTAGCCTAAACAAAAAATACTTGAATAATGAATACTTGAATTTATCCTTCTCCAATTGTTCACGCGTCAAGGACGGCCGTATCAAGAGACGGTTAAAATTTGGTGTTGTACGAATTTCAGAGCGCTTGAACTTCCACTGACGTAGAGCAAAACGCTGCAAAGAAGAAGAAGGAAGAACGCACTTGATTAAACGGGGCCCACCTGACGGGGTTGGGATTTTGCCAAGGCGGTAAACAACCGCTTCAGTTTCGACTCCCAACCGGTCGAACAGCTTTTCCACAGTTTCACGATCAGATTTGTTTTTTGCTGTTGCTGTTGTTTCAGAATTTTCTGGGACACCGATCAATACTAAAGAGCGCTGGCGCTCCATAGCATGAGCCGGGTCTTCGTTGTTTGTATTGTTGTTGTTATTCAAAATTAAATTTTCCAAATTAGCTAATTTTTCTTCCAATTCACCCATTTTGGTCAAAACTGCTGAGACATCAATCGATGTCGTTGTCGTTGTTTGCTGCTGTTCTTGTACTTTTCAATTTTTGAAATACGTTGTTCAATAGAAATTAATTTATTTAAAATTTGTTGCATTTCATTTTTATTCGCCATTATGGCGTTTCCAGGTAATCAATAATCTGAAATCTTAAACTTGGGTAATTAAACCATTAATGTACTCCCAGTGGGTAATTAAACCATTAATGTACTCCCATAAAATCCATTAATGTACTCCCAGCTCATAAAATTTATGTAATCACTTAAAAAGGGACACGCCCAAGTAGGCCAAGTAGGCGCAAAGCCATAACTAGCTTGAAAATAACTGGACCTTAACAATTTTGGTACCAATCTCTTTAGCTCGATGTGAGGAATCGTTTAATATTAAATTTTAAAAAATTAGTCGATCTTGAAGGGCTGTACCCACTTAAAAACCATGAAGGAATAAAGTGCCACTAGTACTATACCTCTCGAGCAGAAAGTGTGGTGTCTTGAGTTTAGTTTTTCTTCCATTTATCTAATTTTTAATTTAATATTTTATCTGTTATTAATAAAAAAATCACTCAACAACCATGAACTTCTTGTTAGTTATTCACTAAAGCAATTGGATTTTCAAAATTTCAGATTACTACTAAAAAAATTTTTTTCCTAAAATTTTTGCTCTACAATATATTTAAAAAATAAATATTTTCATTTGTAAAATTTTATTTAAAAAATAAAAAATATTTTTAAAAAATTAATTAAAAACATATTTTCATGTTTTTTTCTCTGTTTTATTATTTCCATATTTTAAAAAAAAAATTATTTTTTTTTTGTTTTTTAACGTTTAAAAAAATAAAAAAATTTTTTAAGTCTTCTTATTAATTTATATATTTATTTTAAGTTTCAACTTTAAATTATTAGTTAGCAAAAATAAAACAAAATAAGTTGTCAATTAAAGGTGTCAAAATTTGAGAGAGAAGTGTCATTTACTTTTGAATAGTTCCGTTTGTTAAAAAAGAGAATGTAAGTCCAAAAAATTGCAATTTCAAAATTTCAAGAAAAGAATTAAATTGTCACGAAACACTATGGAAAGTGTACGTGACATACTTCTGGAACAGCGACCAACAAGAGGAACATCAAACAAGGACGTGCGATTGCCCTGTTGGACATTTTGTGTGCGCTGTCGAACTCTACTACCAGAAGTGAAGAAGAAAAACAAAAACTGTGGATTAAGATGACAAACTGTGATATTTTGTAAATTCTTGTAATGTAATTTAAATTTTGTTTTGCCCCCAAAATTGTCATCCCACATGTTTTTATTGCTTGTGAGTATTAGTTAGAGACTGAAACGCTGTGGCTAAAATTGTTGATTGTATTGATAGCTTTAAGCTATAGTGAAAATGGTTAAAAACCTCTAGTCAAAAGAGGAGGCATTGAAAATTGTGAAATTGAAAATTGTAATGCCTAAACAATCAACCTCAACCTTTTCAAAGGGGAAGGTGTTGGGTAGTGGTGACACTACTATAAAAGCCACTGTAAGCGTCAGTCTAATTGGATCATACTAGCCCGGCTAGTCCCTGATCTCCTTCGTCTGTTCCATCTCAATCCCTTCGCCTACATTGTCATTTCTCTTTGGATAAACTGTTATTATTGTGCACGTCGACACTCGTCTCCCGGCTAAACCTTCGGACGTAACACACATACACACGTTCCCCCCACAAATTAATGATTTTAAATAAATATATTTATTTATCAATAATTTTGCTTAAAATATACTAAATACAGGCTGCCCTCCTTATAAGATACCAACAATAATAAGCACCTCTATTTAAGATATGCTTTTCTAAAATTTTGTTAGACACTGGGTGTGGTGAGCTACCTAAGAGATGCAACCCATTTAAGATACAGCTCGTTATGTAAGGATGATTCACCTAGCAGCATTTAAAACGCTTAGGCGGGGGTTAAACGATCTAAAAAGGAAAAAGAGAAAGCATTAGTCGATGCCCCGGTAGCTTCTGCTTCTTGAATCTTAAAACTTTTGTTTCATTATTCAAGTATTTTTTGTTTAGGCTAAGTATTTTGCTTCTGCTTCTTGTATCTTAAAACTTTTGTTTCATTATTCAAGTATTTTTTGTTTAGGCTAAGTATTTTGCTTCTGCTTCTTGAATCTTAAAACTTTTGTTTCATTATTCAAGTATTTTTTGTTTAGGCTAAGTATTTTGCTTCTGCTTCTTGAATCTTAAAACTTTTGTTTCATTATTCAAGTATTTTTTGTTTAGGCTAAGTATTTTGCTTCTGCTTCTTGAATCTTAAAACTTTTGTTTCATTATTCAAGTATTTTTTGTTTAGGCTAAGTATTTTGCTTCTGCTTCTTGAATCTTAAAACTTTTGTTTCATTATTAAAGTATTTTTTGTTTAGGCTAAGTATTTTGCTTCTGCTTCTTGAATCTTAAAACTTTTGTTTCATTATTCAAGTATTTTTTGTTTAGGCTAAGTATATTACTTGAATAATGAAACAAAAGTTTTAAGATTCAAGAAGCAGAAGCAAAATACTTAGCCTAAACAAAAAATACTTGAATAATGAAACAAAAGTTTTAAGATTCAAGAAGCAGAAGCAAAATACTTAGCCTAAACAAAAAATACTTGAATAATGAAACAAAAGTTTTAAGATTCAAGAAGCAGAAGCAAAATACTTAGCCTAAACAAAAAATACTTGAATAATGAAACAAAAGTTTTAAGATTCAAGAAGCAAAAGCAAAATACTTAGCCTACACAAAAAATACTTGAATAATGAAACAAAAGTTTTAAGATTCAAGAAGCAGAAGCAAAATACTTAGCCTAAACAAAAAATACTTGAATAATGAAACAAAAGTTTTAAGATTCAAGAAGCAGAAGCAAAATACTTAGCCTAAACAAAAAATACTTGAATAATGAAACAAAAGTTTTAAGATTCAAGAAGCAGAAGCAAAATACTTAGCCTAAACAAAAAATACTTGAATAATGAAACAAAAGTTTTAAGATTCAAGAAGCAGAAGCAAAATACTTAGCCTAAACAAAAAATACTTGAATAATGAATACTTGAATTTATCCTTCTCCAATTGTTCACGCGTCAAGGACGGCCGTATCAAGAGACGGTTAAAATTTGGTGTTGTACGAATTTCAGAGCGCTTGAACTTCCACTGACGTAGAGCAAAACGCTGCAAAGAAGAAGAAGGAAGAACGCACTTGATTAAACGGGGCCCACCTGACGGGGTTGGGATTTTGCCAAGGCGGTAAACAACCGCTTCAGTTTCGACTCCCAACCGGTCGAACAGCTTTTCCACAGTTTCACGATCAGATTTGTTTTTTGCTGTTGCTGTTGTTTCAGAATTTTCTGGGACACCGATCAATACTAAAGAGCGCTGGCGCTCCATAGCATGAGCCGGGTCTTCGTTGTTTGTATTGTTGTTGTTATTCAAAATTAAATTTTCCAAATTAGCTAATTTTTCTTCCAATTCACCCATTTTGGTCAAAACTGCTGAGACATCAATCGATGTCGTTGTCGTTGTTTGCTGCTGTTCTTGTACTTTTCAATTTTTGAAATACGTTGTTCAATAGAAATTAATTTATTTAAAATTTGTTGCATTTCATTTTTATTCGCCATTATGGCGTTTCCAGGTAATCAATAATCTGAAATCTTAAACTTGGGTAATTAAACCATTAATGTACTCCCAGTGGGTAATTAAACCATTAATGTACTCCCATAAAATCCATTAATGTACTCCCAGCTCATAAAATTTATGTAATCACTTAAAAAGGGACACGCCCAAGTAGGCCAAGTAGGCGCAAAGCCATAACTAGCTTGAAAATAACTGGACCTTAACAATTTTGGTACCAATCTCTTTAGCTCGATGTGAGGAATCGTTTAATATTAAATTTTAAAAAATTAGTCGATCTTGAAGGGCTGTACCCACTTAAAAACCATGAAGGAATAAAGTGCCACTAGTACTATACCTCTCGAGCAGAAAGTGTGGTGTCTTGAGTTTAGTTTTTCTTCCATTTATCTAATTTTTAATTTAATATTTTATCTGTTATTAATAAAAAAATCACTCAACAACCATGAACTTCTTGTTAGTTATTCACTAAAGCAATTGGATTTTCAAAATTTCAGATTACTACTAAAAAAATTTTTTCCTAAAATTTTGCTCTACAATATATTTAAAAAATAAATATTTTCATTTGTAAAATTTTATTTAAAAAATAAAAAATATTTTTAAAAAATTAATTAAAAACATATTTTCATGTTTTTTTCTCTGTTTTATTATTTCCATATTTTAAAAAAAAAATTATTTTTTTTTTGTTTTTTAACGTTTAAAAAAATAAAAAAATTTTTTAAGTCTTCTTATTAATTTATATATTTATTTTAAGTTTCAACTTTAAATTATTAGTTAGCAAAAATAAAACAAAATAAGTTGTCAATTAAAGGTGTCAAAATTTGAGAGAGAAGTGTCATTTACTTTTGAATAGTTCCGTTTGTTAAAAAAGAGAATGTAAGTCCAAAAAATTGCAATTTCAAAATTTCAAGAAAAGAATTAAATTGTCACGAAACACTATGGAAAGTGTACGTGACATACTTCTGGAACAGCGACCAACAAGAGGAACATCAAACAAGGACGTGCGATTGCCCTGTTGGACATTTTGTGTGCGCTGTCGAACTCTACTACCAGAAGTGAAGAAGAAAAACAAAAACTGTGGATTAAGATGACAAACTGTGATATTTTGTAAATTCTTGTAATGTAATTTAAATTTTGTTTTGCCCCCAAAATTGTCATCCCACATGTTTTTATTGCTTGTGAGTATTAGTTAGAGACTGAAACGCTGTGGCTAAAATTGTTGATTGTATTGATAGCTTTAAGCTATAGTGAAAATGGTTAAAAACCTCTAGTCAAAAGAGGAGGCATTGAAAATTGTGAAATTGAAAATTGTAATGCCTAAACAATCAACCTCAACCTTTTCAAAGGGGAAGGTGTTGGGTAGTGGTGACACTACTATAAAAGCCACTGTAAGCGTCAGTCTAATTGGATCATACTAGCCCGGCTAGTCCCTGATCTCCTTCGTCTGTTCCATCTCAATCCCTTCGCCTACATTGTCATTTCTCTTTGGATAAACTGTTATTATTGTGCACGTCGACACTCGTCTCCCGGCTAAACCTTCGGACGTAACACACATACACACGTTCCCCCCACAAATTAATGATTTTAAATAAATATATTTATTTATCAATAATTTTGCTTAAAATATACTAAATACAGGCTGCCCTCCTTATAAGATACCAACAATAATAAGCACCTCTATTTAAGATATGCTTTTCTAAAATTTTGTTAGACACTGGGTGTGGTGAGCTACCTAAGAGATGCAACCCATTTAAGATACAGCTCGTTATGTAAGGATGATTCACCTAGCAGCATTTAAAACGCTTAGGCGGGGGTTAAACGATCTAAAAAGGAAAAAGAGAAAGCATTAGTCGATGCCCCGGTAGCTTCTGCTTCTTGAATCTTAAAACTTTTGTTTCATTATTCAAGTATTTTTTGTTTAGGCTAAGTATTTTGCTTCTGCTTCTTGTATCTTAAAACTTTTGTTTCATTATTCAAGTATTTTTTGTTTAGGCTAAGTATTTTGCTTCTGCTTCTTGAATCTTAAAACTTTTGTTTCATTATTCAAGTATTTTTTGTTTAGGCTAAGTATTTTGCTTCTGCTTCTTGAATCTTAAAACTTTTGTTTCATTATTCAAGTATTTTTTGTTTAGGCTAAGTATTTTGCTTCTGCTTCTTGAATCTTAAAACTTTTGTTTCATTATTCAAGTATTTTTTGTTTAGGCTAAGTATTTTGCTTCTGCTTCTTGAATCTTAAAACTTTTGTTTCATTATTAAAGTATTTTTTGTTTAGGCTAAGTATTTTGCTTCTGCTTCTTGAATCTTAAAACTTTTGTTTCATTATTCAAGTATTTTTTGTTTAGGCTAAGTATATTACTTGAATAATGAAACAAAAGTTTTAAGATTCAAGAAGCAGAAGCAAAATACTTAGCCTAAACAAAAAATACTTGAATAATGAAACAAAAGTTTTAAGATTCAAGAAGCAGAAGCAAAATACTTAGCCTAAACAAAAAATACTTGAATAATGAAACAAAAGTTTTAAGATTCAAGAAGCAGAAGCAAAATACTTAGCCTAAACAAAAAATACTTGAATAATGAAACAAAAGTTTTAAGATTCAAGAAGCAAAAGCAAAATACTTAGCCTACACAAAAAATACTTGAATAATGAAACAAAAGTTTTAAGATTCAAGAAGCAGAAGCAAAATACTTAGCCTAAACAAAAAATACTTGAATAATGAAACAAAAGTTTTAAGATTCAAGAAGCAGAAGCAAAATACTTAGCCTAAACAAAAAATACTTGAATAATGAAACAAAAGTTTTAAGATTCAAGAAGCAGAAGCAAAATACTTAGCCTAAACAAAAAATACTTGAATAATGAAACAAAAGTTTTAAGATTCAAGAAGCAGAAGCAAAATACTTAGCCTAAACAAAAAATACTTGAATAATGAATACTTGAATTTATCCTTCTCCAATTGTTCACGCGTCAAGGACGGCCGTATCAAGAGACGGTTAAAATTTGGTGTTGTACGAATTTCAGAGCGCTTGAACTTCCACTGACGTAGAGCAAAACGCTGCAAAGAAGAAGAAGGAAGAACGCACTTGATTAAACGGGGCCCACCTGACGGGGTTGGGATTTTGCCAAGGCGGTAAACAACCGCTTCAGTTTCGACTCCCAACCGGTCGAACAGCTTTTCCACAGTTTCACGATCAGATTTGTTTTTTGCTGTTGCTGTTGTTTCAGAATTTTCTGGGACACCGATCAATACTAAAGAGCGCTGGCGCTCCATAGCATGAGCCGGGTCTTCGTTGTTTGTATTGTTGTTGTTATTCAAAATTAAATTTTCCAAATTAGCTAATTTTTCTTCCAATTCACCCATTTTGGTCAAAACTGCTGAGACATCAATCGATGTCGTTGTCGTTGTTTGCTGCTGTTCTTGTACTTTTCAATTTTTGAAATACGTTGTTCAATAGAAATTAATTTATTTAAAATTTGTTGCATTTCATTTTTATTCGCCATTATGGCGTTTCCAGGTAATCAATAATCTGAAATCTTAAACTTGGGTAATTAAACCATTAATGTACTCCCAGTGGGTAATTAAACCATTAATGTACTCCCATAAAATCCATTAATGTACTCCCAGCTCATAAAATTTATGTAATCACTTAAAAAGGGACACGCCCAAGTAGGCCAAGTAGGCGCAAAGCCATAACTAGCTTGAAAATAACTGGACCTTAACAATTTTGGTACCAATCTCTTTAGCTCGATGTGAGGAATCGTTTAATATTAAATTTTAAAAAATTAGTCGATCTTGAAGGGCTGTACCCACTTAAAAACCATGAAGGAATAAAGTGCCACTAGTACTATACCTCTCGAGCAGAAAGTGTGGTGTCTTGAGTTTAGTTTTTCTTCCATTTATCTAATTTTTAATTTAATATTTTATCTGTTATTAATAAAAAAATCACTCAACAACCATGAACTTCTTGTTAGTTATTCACTAAAGCAATTGGATTTTCAAAATTTCAGATTACTACTAAAAAAATTTTTTTCCTAAAATTTTTGCTCTACAATATATTTAAAAAATAAATATTTTCATTTGTAAAATTTTATTTAAAAAATAAAAAATATTTTTAAAAAATTAATTAAAAACATATTTTCATGTTTTTTTCTCTGTTTTATTATTTCCATATTTTAAAAAAAAAATTATTTTTTTTTTGTTTTTTAACGTTTAAAAAAATAAAAAAATTTTTTAAGTCTTCTTATTAATTTATATATTTATTTTAAGTTTCAACTTTAAATTATTAGTTAGCAAAAATAAAACAAAATAAGTTGTCAATTAAAGGTGTCAAAATTTGAGAGAGAAGTGTCATTTACTTTTGAATAGTTCCGTTTGTTAAAAAAGAGAATGTAAGTCCAAAAAATTGCAATTTCAAAATTTCAAGAAAAGAATTAAATTGTCACGAAACACTATGGAAAGTGTACGTGACATACTTCTGGAACAGCGACCAACAAGAGGAACATCAAACAAGGACGTGCGATTGCCCTGTTGGACATTTTGTGTGCGCTGTCGAACTCTACTACCAGAAGTGAAGAAGAAAAACAAAAACTGTGGATTAAGATGACAAACTGTGATATTTTGTAAATTCTTGTAATGTAATTTAAATTTTGTTTTGCCCCCAAAATTGTCATCCCACATGTTTTTATTGCTTGTGAGTATTAGTTAGAGACTGAAACGCTGTGGCTAAAATTGTTGATTGTATTGATAGCTTTAAGCTATAGTGAAAATGGTTATTAAAACCTCTAGTCAAAAGAGGAGGCATTGAAAATTGTGAAATTGAAAATTGTAATGCCTAAACAATCAACCTCAACCTTTTCAAAGGGGAAGGTGTTGGGTAGTGGTGACACTACTATAAAAGCCACTGTAAGCGTCAGTCTAATTGGATCATACTAGCCCGGCTAGTCCCTGATCTCCTTCGTCTGTTCCATCTCAATCCCTTCGCCTACATTGTCATTTCTCTTTGGATAAACTGTTATTATTGTGCACGTCGACACTCGTCTCCCGGCTAAACCTTCGGACGTAACAGTGGCGCGGTCGACTACGGAATTCGTCAACAGTCAAGTTCGTCTACGGGAGCGTCAACGAGCGACAACAGCTACAGTGGAGGCGAGAGTAAAGAGAGTAGGCGAAGTGGAAAAAAATTGCTTGAAGCAATTATTGAAAGTGGTTATTTGAATTGTGAGTGGACAGACGTCGTAAATTGTCGGCATTGAAAATTAAATTGTTAGTGCGTGATGGACCTATGAATTGAAAGGTGAAAATTCCTTAGATTGAAAGCTAAAATGCTTAAATTATTAGTCCTAAAGCACAACAAAAAAGCCGACAAATTTCCGAATAAGAAAATTATTGTAAAAAATTGCTACATTGAAAAAGATTGTAAAAATACTATTGAAGAAATTATTGAAGAAAATAGTATTGAAAAATTGTAGCATTCGGAAATTGTAATTCAAGAATAAAAAATTGTTGGCGTTCACATGCATGTAAGTCCAAAAAATTCCAAAGAAAAGAAGATTATTCGAAATTGCAAATTGTAGAAAAGAAAAATTATTTGGCGTTCAGAGAATGTAAGTCCAAAAAATTGCAATTTCAAAATTTCAAGAAAAGAATTAAATTGTCACGAAACACTATGGAAAGTGTACGTGACATACTTCTGGAACAGCGACCAACAAGAGGAACATCAAACAAGGACGTGCGATTGCCCTGTTGGACATTTTGTGTGCGCTGTCGAACTCTACTACCAGAAGTGAAGAAGAAAAACAAAAACTGTGGATTAAGATGACAAACTGTGATATTTTGTAAATTCTTGTAATGTAATTTAAATTTTGTTTTGCCCCCAAAATTGTCATCCCACATGTTTTTATTGCTTGTGAGTATTAGTTAGAGACTGAAACGCTGTGGCTAAAATTGTTGATTGTATTGATAGCTTTAAGCTATAGTGAAAATGGTTATTAAAACCTCTAGTCAAAAGAGGAGGCATTGAAAATTGTGAAATTGAAAATTGTAATGCCTAAACAATCAACCTCAACCTTTTCAAAGGGGAAGGTGTTGGGTAGTGGTGACACTACTATAAAAGCCACTGTAAGCGTCAGTCTAATTGGATCATACTAGCCCGGCTAGTCCCTGATCTCCTTCGTCTGTTCCATCTCAATCCCTTCGCCTACATTGTCATTTCTCTTTGGATAAACTGTTATTATTGTGCACGTCGACACTCGTCTCCCGGCTAAACCTTCGGACGTAACACACATACACACGTTCCCCCCACAAATTAATGATTTTAAATAAATATATTTATTTATCAATAATTTTGCTTAAAATATACTAAATACAGGCTGCCCTCCTTATAAGATACCAACAATAATAAGCACCTCTATTTAAGATATGCTTTTCTAAAATTTTGTTAGACACTGGGTGTGGTGAGCTACCTAAGAGATGCAACCCATTTAAGATACAGCTCGTTATGTAAGGATGATTCACCTAGCAGCATTTAAAACGCTTAGGCGGGGGTTAAACGATCTAAAAAGGAAAAAGAGAAAGCATTAGTCGATGCCCCGGTAGCTCAGAGGTAGAGCTCCTGCATATAGCGAGCGAAAGCGGGAGGTCGCAGGTTCGAATCCTGCCCGGTGGCTAAACTTTTGCAAACTCTTTCTGTTATAACCTCCGATTTTTTGACATCAGGGAGGAGGGGGTATCTTATACTGAGGTTTTACATATATTGGAATACCTCTTATCTAAGTGCCTAAGTCACCTCCCTATTTAAGTCACACCTCGTTATAAGAGACCATTTTTCATTCCCAAATGGGTATCTTTATAGCGAGGTCCGATCTATTTAAAAAAATATTATCCAACTCCCTCACATTTAATTTTCACATGTACTCTTTTTCCCTCATAACTTGCGCAGTAAAAATATATTTCAATAAATAAAGGATTTAAAAAAATATTTTATTTTTCGATTGAAATAAATGGGATGTGACCAACAGTCCTTCCCCCCTCTTTTAATAAATAAAAATATTTCTAAAAAAATTTTTTTGGTTTCAATCGATCAACCCAAATAACCCAAAAATATGTTTAGTTCTTTCTGCTTATTTCCGCTTATTTTTTCTCTTTTTTTTTTAAATTTTTTTACCGCATCAATGACCGAATTCTTTAATATTTTCTCTTTTGTTTTTCTTGACCATTTAAAAGAAAAAAATATTTTTTGGAAGGAAAAAAGGGGGTTAGAAAAAAAGTAATATTCCCAAGCAGACATGGGCGAAACTCCAAATTTTTTACGGACGAAACGAAACGAAACAAAAATTTTTAAAAATCGTTTCGTTAACAAAACGAAACGAAACAGTCAAAATTTAACGAAACGAAACGAAACAAAACGAAACATTTTAATTTTAAAAAATTTTCAAAAAACTTAATTATTTTATTATCTATTCAAGTTTAAGGATGTTAATTGGCCAATAATGACCTAGATATTATCATATAATTATGTGGGACCACAAATTGTGGTCCCATTAGCTATTTGTTGTGGGCCCAATGAGTTCAAACGCCAGTGTTTCCCTTAATCTCACCTATAATTCCATTATCGTATTATCGCCATTAATTCCGCAAAATTAATCTTAGAAGGCCCGTAAATCTTACCATTTCAGACTTTTTCAGGCCGCAGGCAAAAATTTTGTTACTTCTGGAAGGCCAAGAAGCCGTATTTCTTCTTTTTCAACGCCGCAGGCGAAAATTTTGAAAATTTCAGAAGGACGTAGGCGAAAAAATTCACTTTTTCGTTGTGAATTTTTGGCCTTGACGTCGTCCCTGAACTGTGAAACCATCAGACAACTTGAACGCGGTCCAGGATTGTACGATAGATTCCATCAAGTGATCTCCTCCTAGGAATTAATTCCCATTCTACAATTTTAAATCTACCCCAAAAATGGCTCATTCTTTTTGGGTCATCCCATTATATCCATAATCTAGCATAGAATTTAAACATTGCGTATTAAAAACAATCAAACGGGAAATTCAAAAAAAACTATAGTCATCACCAAAGGGGAAATTTTTTCAGTTTTTGGGTAATATTTTGGCTTAAAAAATGGGTAATGTTTCGTTAACGAAACACAGGTGTTTCGTTAACGAAACGAAACGAAACAAATTAAAAACTGTTTCGTCACGAAACAAAACGAAACAGGAAAAAACATAACGAAACTAACGAAACAACGAAACGAAACGTTTCGCCCATGTCTGTTCCCAAGTGACCAATATTTTTGTAAAAAATAAAAGGGAAAGAAAATAATAAAAATGAAAAAATTGGAGAAAATAAGAAGAGAAAATTGGAAAAAATATGCAACATTAATATGTACAAACAGAAATCATCAATAGTTAACAAAAACAAAAAAAACTCACACCCTTGGAGTCGAAAAAATTATACACATAAGGGAGGTATGACCAGTGATGGGTTATCTCCTTCTTCCGCCTTACGCTTTTTAAAATCCGGCAGGGTTCTAGTGTTGACATGCTGGGAGTATCGCTTAAGCAGCTCCCCCTCCTAAGGCCAATTTGGTCAGAAATGTACATCGAATTGCGTGTACAGATTAAGGATGGGACAGATAGAGAAAAAAGGTCTGATAGGATTTCGGATCGAGAATTGCCCGGGTTTGAATTTCGGTATCGGAAAACCTGGCCCATCCCTAGTACACTTAAGTGAGATTCGACTAGCGTATTGTAATTTTGACTATATTTTGATTTTAGTCAAAATTCCTAATATTGTCATTCATTTTTTGTTGTAAATTTTTAAAAATAAATTTTTCTAGAAAACTAAACAAACAAACAACCAAAATCTAAAAACAAAACAAAAAAATAAAATGACTGAAAATAGCAACAACAAAAATAGTGCAAGCAGTAGTGGAAGTGAAATTAATATAGTAAATAATAATTTACCATCAAATATTCGGTGTACGGAATTTTCGTCTCTGGAAAATTCGTCTCCAAGACTTTTCGGAACTTTCGTCTCCAACATTTTCGGAATTTTCGTCTCCAGCGGAATATTCGTCTCCAAGGAAAAAAACGGAATATTCGTCTCCGCAATTTTCGTCTCCGCTAGGAATTTTCGTCTCCAGTCCCCGTTGACGGAACAACACCCCCGTTGACGGGGCAACTTCCCCCCGTCTCCAACATTTCGGAATTTTCGTCTCCAGTCCCCGTTGACGGAACAACATCCCCCGTTGACGGAGCAACTTCCCCCGTTGAAGAACCAACACCCCCGTTGACGGGGCAACTTCCCCCGTTGAAGAACCAACACCCCCGTTGACGGGGCAACTTCCCCCGTTGAAGAACCAACACCCCCGTTGACGGAACAACTTCCCCCGTTGAAGAACCAACACCCCCGTTGACGGGGCAACTTCCCCCGTTGACGGAACAACATCCCCCGTTGACGGGGCAACTTCCCCCGTTGAAGAACCAACACCCCCGTTGACGGGGCAACTTCACCCGTTGACGGAACAACATCCCCCGTTGACGGGGAGTAGTCTATACACTACTTTTAAGACAAAACAAGTTTTGTCTTAAAAGCAGCGTAAAAATACAAATTTATAAATTAAAATTAATTTTTAAAAATAAAAATAATGAATTAAATTTTTAAATAAAATTTTTAAACAAATGAAATTCTTAAATAATAAATTTGAAGAAAAAATATTTTAAAAGAAAAATAATTAAAGAAAATAAATCTTTTAAATAATTAATTTTTGAATAAAAATTTTTCAAACTTTATTTAAATAAAACTTAAAATCATATGAAATTAATTTTTCTGTTCTTCAAAGTCTACATAGTCTAAGCATTCAATAGGGTAGAAATATTGGTGGTTTCTTCCGCCAAAAACGCATACCAAAGGTAGCTGGGGATAGATGAGATCTATGTGATGCCGAACATAAAAATATTGTCTAATAGTCACACGTAGGTATCCACGCAATGCAAACACACGATCAGCGCCCATAATTGTTAATTTACTTGGATATACTTCAAACTGAATATGACGCAAATGATTTGTAACTAAATACTTCTTTCCAGGTTTTCCATCAGAAAATTCACGTTGTCCAATTCCCGCGGTGGCGATATCTTCATTTGTCATGCTTGTAAGTGTTTGTATGTGTTGTAAATTTTCGTTGTATCTTTTTCTCATTTCGATGTGCAATGATTCAGGTGTACATCCTCCATTGAATTTACAAAGTAACTGAAGAAGAGAACCCGTTTTCAAGGGCGGAGATATTTTGGAAGATTCACTCCTTCCTGACGTGTCGTCGCTTGTTCGCATCTTGATTATCTTCCGCTCTTATTATTTATACCTTATATACTAAGGGGTCCTTTAGCAAACCTAATTCCAGGAAGTTCGCCGTTTCCATTTTTTCTTAAATTCACATGTGCCTTAAACACTACAGCCAAAACAAAAATTAGTACCAAATCGAGGACATAAGCTATTAATAGAAACATATTTTTATTAGGATTTTCTGAAGGCCCTATCGAAAGGGCATGAGCCCTATCAACGATAAAGCAGGCATTTACATTTGGAGGAATTGGTCCATGAAGAGGATAAAGAATATTACTATCGTTTTGCTCGTAAGCGTAAACCGCATTAAGGCAGAAAATAAGAATAACAAGATACATCATTTTTTATTATACATTTAAATACTTCTTATCTTATATACTAGGCATCAGCGATAAAATGGTTAGAAAACGTTTTAAAACAAAATCACGCCCCTCTGAAGGGATTGAATGCAACTTTTGAAGAACGGATGAAAAAGTATTACCCTGTTTCGAACGTAGGATGAGGAAGCAAATACAATAATGGCCACAAGTATCTGACAAGGGAGATTGTAAGGAAAATTTATTTTGTTTCACTAAGGGAAAATTTGCAAGCATTGACTGTCTCATGTCACAATTTGGTTCCTCGGCAAATGAGTCAAAATATTCCAATGTATCTTGAGTATCTGAATAGCAGGCAATCCAGTGCTCACCAACCGTACCTTTCCGCATCGTGTTTGCAACAAAACAAAAAGGTCTATTCTTTTCAATGTTTGGTATATTATTCGAAGAGAAAACACCTAAAAACTTATTTTTAAGTGAAGGGTAGCGGTATAATATTTTTTCAATTTGAAGTGAATTCATTTTAAACTGATCCGTCAGTGCTTAAAACACGATCTGCATTTATGGACAGTATTGCATCGAACTCACCCATAATTATCATTTCATATCCATCATCCTTTACGGGGTGATTGAAAATACAACGTACAGTCGTTGTTCCTTGTCTGATTAATTCTAGACCGTTCGTATCTTCAAGAGTTGAAGTCATCGGAATAACAAAGAAACAGGATGATTTCGAAAATTCCTTCATACTTATATCGAGAGTTCGTTGGTCAGTGTTTGGCCAATTATCAAGATCCATACCTACATACATATCAGAATAAGCGCGAACAAAGTTGTTATCAGCGAAATCAAGATCATACGAAACAGCGGGGAACTGAAACCCTCCAAATTCTGCCGAAATTGAGCGTATATTTGCATGTTCAAAAGTAAACGGGGACAATGCAGTATTTCCAGTAAACGCTGGGGAGTTTACAAAACAGATTACTAAACGCCTTGGACACGTACTAGTGAACGTTGCATGCGTAATTTCCTGACGCCCTTTTCCAAGATAAGCACTTCGAATATCTATTTTTCTATAAGCATATTTTGCAGGTGCCTGTTCAAGATGTCGAGCAATAGCATTATTCAACGACATACTCAAATCAACCTGTTTAACAAAAACTCTCATGTCATGAAGACGAAGGCGGTATGTATGAGTGTTGTCTACTAAAGCGGCAGCGTTACGAAATTTTGGAGTATGGATTAGAAATTCATCTGAATTTTTGTATATTGTCCAGATCACGTCACTATGCGGAATTAAGAGCTGGTTTTGACGCGCCATATCATAATCTAAATGAGAAAACATTCTACATAATTTACCTTTAGCAAAACGAGAAGCACGAGATTTAAATCCTGATCCATCATAATCATCTTTATCCACAGCGTCCTTATAATAAAGAGCAGCTTCGTAAATGCCTTTACTTACCTCTCGATCTGCGCTAAGTTCATGAAGAATTATACATCTATATGCATAGTGTATACCCGAGTCATAACATTGAACACCATTTATTGAAAGAGTGAGACGGCGAATCCATGTAAGACCTAAATATTGAGCAACGCCTGTATATTTATCTCCTTTAAAATCGACCGCTTCACCGTCTGTAATTGGAACCCACTCCCCGCTCGTTGCATCTTTTCTTTCGATAGATAAAACCAGGCTTAAAAATGTTTTGCTCAAATCAAGATAGAGCGTGTCACCAAAGTAACGAAAAATAAACGGCCCCGCAGACTGATTAAGAGCATTAAGGGGTAGAAGTTCCTTGTATGCCGAACGCTGAATACCTACATTAGTAGAAGGAATCGAAAAGAAGGTCAGACGATTATCAACACCTTCAGAACTATCTTTGTCAATTTTCTTTATCGTCGTCATTTTTTTATTTTAAAAAGTTAAAAATTACTTATATACTCAGAAATCTTCTAAACTTAGCTGATCCCTATATCTTCGACCTTTTTTTCCTAAGTTTTCTTTAATAAGTTTTGGTTTATTCTTTCTTTTACCTTTTCCGCATTGCTGAAGTTTTTTACCAACTTTCTGAAGACCTTCGCTACCATGTTGCTTCAAAGCATCACTAACTGATCGCCCTTGTGAAACATCTTCTAGGATATTTTTCCCGACGTTAACTGCTTCTTGTCCCGCACTAGAAGCCAAATTTTTAACTATAGGCATAAGAAAACGTCCTACAGTACCAAGTACGCCAAAACCTCTTTGATATCTTGTTCCCTGAAAATAGCTATTTGATTCTGGCAGATCTGTTCGTGAGCCGCCATCTTGAGCCGCTAAAAACGGACCCCAGTCTATTTTATCTAAATCTACCGGCACATGCGTCATTTTCAAAATAGAGAACGTTGAAAATGTAGTGTAATTATACAGGTTCCCCAATGGAATTTTACTAGTTTTCCTGTTAAGGTTCGAATTTCAATAGTAATGTCTGGATGACGTTTACCTAATAGTCGATGATGATGTTCGGTCATATATACTTCGGAAATACTATCACCAGGTTTACCTCCAACATTCACAACCCGTAATAACGGGGCTGTTACATTACCTATTATACTATTTTCAACAAGTCTTGGTGCATAAACCAGAAATTGACGCACACCTCCAGATATATCAGGCATATATTTTGCCACTTGTCCACTATGAACTTTCTCAGAATCAAAACCAAGAGTATATGCTAATTGTCGACTTAATTGAATATATTGTACGTTTCCTTGTAAGAAGACATGAAACCTCTTATGCAATTTATCAAAATGTACTGAAACCCATTGATATTTTGGATCGGCGAGTTGTATATTGGAAAAGTTAAGAAGCATTTTTAGATATTCGGGAGGATAGGCATATTTAGCAAAATGCATTTTCTTTACATTAGGATCCGAATCATCAACGTGTATTTTTAACTTTTCTTTGGGAAGTTCTTCTTTCTTCACCTTTTCTTGATTTGGAAGTTCTTGTTTCTTTTTGTCTTCGCTAGATACACCACCATGTCCAAAGAAGCTTTTCAAAAATGAAGGCCTTTCAGAAGGTTCTCCAATTAACATTTCAGGACGTGGAAGAGATGGCAGTGAGCTTGGATATTCACTTTGAATTTTTTGATCCTCTTCAGGATGATTATTGTTTTGTGATAAATTAGCCGTTGAAGGCAAAATACTTTCAGGATCTTCTTCTGTCAATGGAGGTGCCCATTGTTCCTCTTCCTTATCATTAATTGTTTGAGATTGCTGCAGTGTCTTTTCTTGGTCATCATCCTCAGTGTCCATTTCGTTAATCAGTGGTTCTTCAATATTTTCTTCATCTGGTAATGGAGCTTCCCATTGCTCTTCGTCGTCATCGGTTATTGTTTGTGATTCTTTCGGAGTATCGTCTTCTTCATCAACTTCTTCAATAATTGTTGGTAATTCCTGTTCCGTAATAATATTTTCTTCATCTGGTAAAGGGGATGTCCATTCATCCTCGTCAGTTATTGTTTGTGATTCTTTCGGAGTATCGTCTTCTTCATCAACTTCTTCAATAATTGTTGGTAATTCCTGTTCCTTAATAATATTTTCTTCATCTGGTAAAGGGGATGTCCATTTATCCTCATCAGTTATTGTTTGTGATTCTTTCGGAGTCAAGTCTTCTACCTCTGTTTTTTCTTCTTGTGATTCATATTCTTTATGCTGCTCAATATTTTCCTCGGGTAATGGAGGTGTCCATTGCTCTTTGTTGGAGGGAACATCATTTTCTTTATACTCCTCAATATTTTCATCGATATTCTCTTCTAGTAATTCTTCATTTTCATCTTCAATAGTTGGAGATTCAGGACTTGTTTCTTTGTCCTGTTTTGCAAGTTCCGCGTCAACTTTACCAATAATTTCTTCTGATAGACGTTTTTGCCCCGCAACAGCTTCTTCAACTTGGCTGGCTGCTTCCTTTACCTTGCGTTCTGCGGCCTTAGCACGATCTGCAGATTTTCGTGCATCGGTAACATTACCGCGCGTTTCCGCCGCTTTAGCTTTTAGTTGTGCTTCTGAGGCTCTTTTTCCGTACTCTAAAGATTCCTCTGTCCATTTTTCTATTGCAATTTTACGATTAGTTAACAATATTAACTGAGATTTAACCCAACCAAGAATATTTTCTGGCGTTTTCCTTATATGCAACGTTTCCCCTGTCTCCTTTAATGTTATCACACTATCTTTTAGCGCGTACTTGATACGAGCATTTTGCCAATACTTGTTACCAAGTTCCATATTTATTTGCGCTTGCTCTGCCAACTCTACACTATTCCTCCACGCCCTTGTAGCTGCACGAACAGCCATGTCCAATAAAGTTTTTTGGTCATTATTTAGGGAGGGCTTTTCATCAGTCTCTTCTACATGTGAAAGGGGTGTTATTTTTCCATCTAAAGGAGTTTTGTCATCATAAGATTCTTGTTGCGAATCATTTGTTTTCTCCAATTCGTTTGAAGTCTCAGGATTAAGAGGAGCTTCTGTTACAGGTATAGTTACAGGAGTTTCCCCTTTTGGAATGTCATCAGTAGATGAAATAGAAGTAGAACTCTGTGTTTTTTCTTTGTTTCCAGCAGGCGTATCTTCTCCCAGATTTTCTTGGTCATTTTCCCTTGTCGGTAAAGGATCAGGTTGTTGAATAGTAGAGGGTTCTATTGAGGAAATAAAACTTTTAATTGCATTTATTATTATACTTTTCTGATCTGTTTGCGGCTTTAATCGAACAACAAGGCCTCCTGATACCGGCAATATAATCGGAAGTTTTGCGTCCTTAATTTCTTTATTTAAATATTGTATAAATTTGTAAGCAAGGTCCTTTGGCATATCGAGGTAACCATCCTTTTCCAATTGTTGAGTTGCACCCTCTAAAGAGAAAATAATCTGAGCAGAAGGCAATTTTTCTTCCTCCTCTTTTATATCTGGAGTAGGTGCTTCTTCAATAGGTGTAACAACTTTCTCTTCAGGCGGTTGCATAAATTTTTCATTATCTGGAGTAGATTCCAATTCAGCCGTCTCTTCAGTTTGATCAACTGAAGGAGGATTCTTAAACTTTAAAATGGCTTGTTTGATTCGCTCTCTTTGATCGGAATGGGGATTGAATCTAACCATTTCTATACCATCTACTGCTAGAGGGCTTATAGGAGGTAATCGAATTCCTTCTTTACCTAAAAATTTCATAAAATTAAATGCAATCTGTTTTGTCATATCAAAATAGTTATTTTTGATCAGCTGTTCCTCAGGTTCTAATTGAATCTGATGAGGAAGAATAAATTTATCAATAACTTTTAAGTAAAGGGTTTTTTGATTTGCTGGAGGCAAAAGACGAATATTCCTATCTCCATCACCTGAACTCAAATTCGTAAGTTTGGGACTAACTGCATCATCCTCTTCCGATAATAGCTTTATAAATTTATTTAATTCATTAGAGTTGAGATCGAAATGACCATGTTTATCATACTGTTCTTTTATAGATCCGACAGAACGCCTTTTGAGATATTCCCCATAAATTCTTTTTTTATTCTCTTCAAGCCTCGTTTCCTCACGCTCTCGATCCAATTCCTTTTTCCATACATCAAGCAAAACTGCATTAATGGACTCTTCTAATGCTTCTTCTGAGGCAAAGGACAAATCAGGTATCTCGATACGAATAGGATAAAGTTCATTTCCATATCTTCGAAAAACAGTTATAGATTCTTGTTCTTCAGAATCCCCAAATAATGAGAAGGAAAATGGATATATAATATTAGACAGTGCAACAGTCCAACTTGAATCCAACTCAAGCGTGTCAGGCATTCTAACAGTAAATTTGGAAGTTGTATTTCCTTCAACGCCTCCTGTATTTGAGGGCAATATTACATAAAATGAGTCCATATTTATCTTCTAACAATATCACTATCGTTAACCCAACTATTAAAATTATCGTTGTATCCAATCCAACGAACAAAATGTTGTTTATGGCCTGCCCGTGTACGTGTTTTTAAAATTTCTGCAATGCGGTGAGTAGTATCTTCCTGTGTGGGTACTAATTCTTCTCTATAAAATATTCCTTCAATTAAATTTCCTTCAAAATCTTTTAATTTATATGTTATGGGTGATCTATTGTCGTTTTTGATGTGCACACGAAATAATTCGTCAGTGTAGTTGGGTAAATATCCCTTTTCGAATTTACCTTTTTCTTTTGTGATACGAACAATTTGTCCTGGCTCCAGTGTTGAGCTTGATTTAGTATTTTGCAGAATTTTAGGACCCTTATATAGTCTATTATAAAGTTTCCCAGCATTTTTAAATGTAACAGAATTTGGGGTTACACCTGTGGTTCGATTAATACTTTCATTTATTCCTGCAATTATTTTTTGAATAACATCCTTCCAACATAGTGTATTTTGTTCGCTAAAATATCTATACAATCTTTCTTTAATTGTACGGTTGGCCCTTTCAGCCATAGAAGCGTGAACATCGGGACTATAGACTACCCGCTTATCAATATCCTTCTTTTTAAAATATTCTTTCATTCGTTTTGCCTCAAATTCTAACCCTCGATCCGTATATAATTTATGCGGAAGTATCCCTTCTGAAAGCTTAAAAATATTTTCGAACGCATCAATCATATCTTCGGATCTTTTAGATTTGGCAGGCACAGCAAAAATTTTTCTACTTAATACATCAATACATACCAAAAGATACTTATACCCATCATTATGTTCAGTTAATTGATCAAATATAGCCAGATCCGCTTGCCAATCTGTGTGCAGGCCGCTTGGTCTAGTGGCTAACCTGGGAAACTTTTTTCTTAGGGGTCTATGCATTGTATACACCCTTTGCTTATGCATAAAATCATAAACATCCTGAAATTTTATTTTAGGATATTTTCGACGCGCTTCCACATAGACGCGATTTATTCCTGCATATGAAGCGGGAGAATTAAGCGAATAATATATTTTTTCTAAAAAAGTATCTAAAGCTTTTCCCATATTTTTGGCATAAATTTATTTTTTCGCCGAACTAATCCAGGTGAATTTATAGGCATGACTTTTACTAGAACTCTCTTTTTTCTTTTACCGCTGCCTGATTGATTATCGGTTGAACTACCTTCAGTAGTACTTTCTCCACGCGTCTCTTTAATCATCTCTTTCACTAACGGGTCCTTAGAAAGACGGTTAAATAAAAAACTGAAACCTTTTGGGGGCGATGATGTCTCGCCCTTTACATATTCGAGAACATCTGTGAAATTGCTATTCTTTACAAGTCTTCCAGGGACATTAGATTCAAAACTCCCGTTCTTACTTATTCTAAATTTTTCAGCATTATCTTTAACATAATTATCCAATTCTGTGGAATAACGTGATGAAATAATACCCTTGAATTTGGAAAAAGGAATTGCACTTTTTCTTTTTGCTCGCGGCAACTTAGGAGTTACTTCTGAATCCGTCTGATATTCGGAGTTTGAAGCTGATTTGAGCTTGTTGGGAATTAATTTTGGTTTTGGTGTAGAAGCGAAATTTTCCTGCAAGTATGGTGCAACATCTGGAGCAGGTTTTCCTTCATCAATAATAACCTTTTGTGGCCGATTTTCCAACTCATGTTTGAGCTGACGCCTCTTCTTATATAATAAACTGTATTTCTTTGCTTTCAAATCTTCCGAAATTTTAGGGTCATCGAGGGTTTTCATAATATCGACATCCGTCTGTGTCTTCTCTGTTTGAAGATAATCTCCACTTTTAATCATGCCTAAAAGAGTGAGATATTCGCTCTCGGGCACCATGATCATTTTCTTTGTATGTTTCATTCCTGTGAGAATTTATGAATTATATGTTCAGCTAAAGCGCCTAAGACGGGTACTAGTATAGCGGCTAGAGCGGCACTACCTCCTTGTTGTATTCTATTTCTAGCACTTTTTGCTGTACGAGTTCGTGCAATTGCCCTATAGAAATCCGCAAATTGAGATAATTTTCTGCGTTGCTTCCTGCTTAGTGTAAAATTATTCTTTAGAATATTTGCACAAATTTCAACGATAGCTAAAATTTGATCTGCGCTTGCTGAAAGGATGAGCGCGTTTTTCTTTTTATCGGAAGTAGTTTTTGCTAATTGTTGGAGAAACTCAAAGTTTTCCTTAACGTATGGGCTATAATTGAATGATGGCATTTTCATTATAAAATGTTTTGAGTACTTATATATTACAGAGGCAAATATATAGAAGTTTTTTCTCCGGGAAAAATTTTTGAAGATAATCGCATATTTTCATCTGTGTTAGGATGCATGTTTATTAATAGATAAGAAAAACGTTCTGATGTTGCATCTCGATATGCTTCAAGAAAATAATTAAGCATTTTAGGAAAAAGCTGTGAGCCTAGTGTACGTACTTGCAGAAGACCCTGAGGGTTTTTTGTTAGAAGGATATAATGGGCATTTGCACGGGCCGTCTTTATATTACGTCCGTATAAAGATTGTGTGACAAAAATCACACTTACACCCCAATTGTGTGAACCTCTAGTAAATAGTAAATCTAAGAAATCATTTGGAATATTAAGCATTAAGTCATCTAAAACTAAAAGCTGATGCTGTTTAATTAGTTCAGATTCTGGAATCCCATTATAAGTAGTTATTCCTATTTCCTTAAGCTTAAAGACAGTTTCATTCATTTCTCCAAAACAATATAATATTTTTGAAGGAGGAGGATCTATGAGCTGGTTATTATGCATCAGAAATTTTAGTAACCATTGGGTTTTGCCACTCCCCGTGGCACCCGAAATTATCATAGTGAAAGGGGCTATAAACATTTTTATTACAATATAAATTCTTGTAATTATTTATATAGGAACTAAAATATGTATCAAAAAGCAGTAATTCAAAATGTGGTATCTACAGCCAGTCTGTTAGAAAATAACAACAGCCTAGATCTTTCGCAACTTGCATCAATAATTCCTAATGCTAGATATCGTCCTGAACGCTTTTCTGCTCTAACAGTTAAGATTAAAGGACCAATAATTGCTACAGCACTACTTTTTGCGAATGGACGAATAGTTTGTGTCGGAACAAAATCAGTAAAGGACTCTGAAACAGCTATCATATATTTTGTCAAACTAATTTCTGCGGCATCAAAAATATTGATAAATATGCAAAATTTTAGTATTCAAAATATTGTCTCTTCGTTTACATTTTCAGGAACTCTAAATTTACCAGGTATCTTGATTTTTGCTTAAAAATTAATTTTTAGCTTTGTATGATTCATTGAGGGTTTCTCCGCCCAAATGGCTTGCTAGGCACATCTCCTACAATCCAGAATTTTTTCCAGGGATGTGTCTAAGACTAATGGAATCACGAGCCGTTATTATACTATTCACAACTGGAAAATGCATTATTACAGGCGCAAGATCAGAAGAAGAAATTTACTTAACTCAAAATAAAATTTACAATTCAATTTCAATGTTTTTGAAAAATTAAAAAATACTTGTGTTTATTTCAGTTCGTAATTCCATCATTAATTCACCAAGTTTGTTCTCTCCCTCCCAAATGCTTGGATCATTCAGACAAGGACTTTTATGACTCAAGCCATTACTCCAATGTAGATTGTAAGCTGAAGCATGTGTAATAAGACCATCCCCCGTTGCACGTAATTGATTGAAAAGCTGTAGATTTTGTGTAAATTTGGCCCATAGCCCTGTATACATTATCTATAAAATATTATTTAATATTTTGTTAAAAATAAATAGTTGCCTTGTCTTTAACTGAATTCCACTCGTTCTTATTATAATTTTTCACACGAGTTCCAATTCGTTTTATTGCAACTGGATTATTGAGCATAAGCACTTCTGCAGCAAGTTCCAAATCTCCAAAGAATCTAGCCTTTTGCCAGACGAAATACTGTTCAATTGAATTGAATGACCGGCCAAGCAATGTAAATGTTGTTTTAAAGCGGTTGTCAAATCCACATCTGGGAGAGTTGAATATAAAAATATTTTGTTTTTGTGGCCCAATAATTTCTTCAGGGGGTAGAGAATTTTGTTCATGTTTTAAATGAAGACGTTCCATCATCAGTGAAGCGGATTCTTAAATTATTTTAAAATTAATTTTCTATATAATTGTGTACCAATATTGACGTCGCTGATCATATTGATTCTGCAAACTTAAAATAAGTATTAACAATCAATATAGATAGAATGCATAAAACAATTATTTAAAAATTATTCTAAAAAAATATTTATTCATGATAATATTCTAAAAATAATTTCAGGTTTGTTCCTCTATTTCAACGAAGTCCAAGCACTCGATAGGGTAATAGTATTCATGAGTTCCTCCTCCTTTAACACACACAAGAGGCAAATGAGGATAAACAAGATTAACGTAGTGTCGAACATAATAGAATTGTCTTGAAATATAATATGATTAAAGAAAAGAAAAAACCTTATTGTTATGGATAAAAATCCTCGAAGAGCGAGAGTTCGATCAGATCCCATACTCGTAAAATTTTTAGGATACACTTCGATGAAACGATTTTTAAGATGGTTTGTAACTAAAAATCTCTTTCCAGGAAATATGCTGTTTTTGTTGAATTCCTTTTGCCCGATTCCTGAGATTTCTTCGTTTGCAAGAGATTGTATGAATTTTAGATTTTCGGTGCAATTATCTCGTATTTCACAATTAAGTAATTCAGGTACACATCCTCCATTGAATTGGCAGAGTAGTTTGATTAGCGGTGTAGTCTTGATGCAAATATTCTTTGAAGTTATTGTTAAATTTTCCAACATTCCTGTAGTGATTTCTTAATTTATATATGAATTAAGTTAATAAATTAAATTTACCTAAATTGTTGGTCATTTTTATCAAATTTGTATTAAATAACCAAATCTGAAATTATCTGTTAATTGGATTAATAAAAGTATATTTGTATTAAAACATTTAATTTAAGAAAAATTTTTAATTAAAATTTATTCAAGGTATATAGGATCAATAAGTGGTTCGCCTCTGTATCCATAAGGATAACAATCAAAATTATCATCAACTATTCCTTTGTCGTAGATTGGAGCATATCGTCTGAATTTATGAATTTCTAATAATTAACAATATATTTAATACCTTTTTTGAGATCTGCTTGTAACCTCTCCTCTCCTCCAACTTGGCTGAAAATGTATTCTTTCCAGAATGACAGGCTCCTGCTCCTCTCCATACGCTTCAACCATTTTCTAAATATTTTTTAAATTTAGAAAACGATTAATGGATAACCTTGAATTGATTAAAGTCTAGAGGGGAATCAACTTTGTCCCAGCAACCGCGGCATTTTACAATAAATTTAATTTCACCACTAATTCTGTGCTTCATTTTCATTGCATACTGGAAAATTTACGATTGTTAAAAAATATTTGTATACCTGCTTGCATCCCCCAGTATAAAAGGCAATGATATTCCATTCCCCATACTCGCGATCCATCATACCAAGCATCTCACCCACACGAAAAGGAGGCGTTTGTCCACGTCGATGCAAATAAAAGCAGCTATCAGTGTCCGTGTAAAGTAGCTTGCAATCTTTTTCTTTTAAAATCCTTTCCATATAGTCATATAGCATTATTCGGGCTGTTGCGGTTGTAATCAATGCCACTGCAATGTTATATTTGTCATGTGGTCGTACAAATTCTCTTCGTTGCTTATACGGAACGGAAAAAAGATTTGGAGCCAACATCTCTACTGCACCAAGTTCAAGTTTTGGATCATTGAGAATGGTATGAAGTTCGACAGGAGAGCTAGTTATACAATCCTAAAAAATTTCAGGGGCAAATTGAACGCAAAAAATACCTGAGATAAATTACACCGCAGTGCCCATCGGCCCCACCTAATTTAAATATTACAACAAATTTAAAAGTTTCTCACATTGAATTGTTGCAAGTTTTTGCAAGGTAACGCATCCCCTCGTTTCTTTCTATTCTCGTTGGATCTAAATGTATTCCATATTCTCTTTGGTTTCTTTCAATAAATTCTTTTTTCCGCTGATCCTCGATCTCAGGATTGCCAGGGACTATTACACTACTCGGCCAACCGCTTGCCTAATAAAAGTTTATAAATAAAAAAATATTTAAAACCTCAATTTTGAGACACATCATATCCTGAACATAAGGCCGTAATAGCGTGTCGGACCACTGTTCCCAATGATAAATGCTGTATACTTTAGTTACGCGGTATCCTTTTTTCAAAGCAAGTTCAAGTTCCACTGAACAGGTTGTACTAACGAATCCTCGTTCATCATCTTTGTGTGGACACCATTTATGACCAATTTCTTTATTATATTTACGGTTTGCACGTATCGCTAACCCAGGCGATGCTTCCACGGCACAACTACGGCAGAGATGAAAGATCTGTTTATTAATAAATGGAAATTTCTAAAAAATATCTACCAATTTTCCATGAATATTTTCAGGAATTACTGGAAGATATAAATCATCTGGAGGAATTATGAAAATCTTGAATAGCCCTTTAAATGGATGTAAGTCTTCAGGCTTTGTCCAATTTACATTTTTATTTAACTCCAAAACTTTTGGATGTCCTAATAAATTTTCAAGATTATTAAATAGTTAAAAGTCACCTATTGGATAAAAGGCGTAAAAATTCACAGCAGGATATAAGCTGACAACATCAAAGCATGAGATCTCATAATCTTTCTCAAAAGTTCCTTCTAGATCACATTTAAGCGAAAGAGGACCTGTTCTACCACCCTTAATTTAAAATTTAATAATAAATTAAATAAATCATACATGGAAAGCATCCCTAGGGTAAAGAGGGCCAATGTCTGGCAATTTATCGAAGAACTGAGACATTTCAGGGCACTCCTCAAGGTCTTTCATTACTTCACATTCCCAAACGGGAATAGTCCAAATTCCAGCTTCCTTCAACAATCGAATACGTTCTTCAAGTTTGTCATTATTATATAGCGCGGTCTTTCCATTTAGACAAATTTCATGTGGGCGATATAAACTAAAAAATTTATTTCACATAGAATGTTAATTACCATTCATGTCCGTGCCAGGCACATCCAAGGAATTCAATTGCTTGGTCCCATCCGCCATGAGTGCTTTTAATATAACCATCCAGTCGTAAAAGACTTCTGTCGGAAACACGTACCCTCTTTTCTCCTTCCGGACTTTCTCGATGTTGAATTTGGAGATCTGTTTTGTGAGAAAGCCATTGAAGATATTTTAAAGCGATTGCTGATTGGTTTGTATCTTTATGATATCCGTTGTCGGGAATAATACCCATTTGGGCCTTTTTCAAATAATTTATACCTTAAAATTTTTAATATATTTAATTAGTTTTAAAAACATACAAAAATGGCGAATGCAAGCGCTTGCAATTGTCATTGAATTAGCAAGCACGTCATCGCGCTTTGCAGGATCTGTAGCTAATGCAAAGAAAAGGCGTTGAAGCTTCACAAGTGCATGAGCTAGAATACGCACGTCTTGTTGACAATATTCGACAATTTGTTCACGAAGACAAAACGGTTCGTTTTTATTGGCTGTGTACCATTCTACAAACATTTTTCTCCTTTCTTTTCCCATTGAATCAGGGTAATAATATTGTTGATCAGGTAATCCTTTGAGACGCACATCCATATTTTTATTGAAATTCCATCCATGGGGGAAAAAGGACTTTCCTCCTTCGTCGATTTCAAGTGCAAGAGCTTTGGGGAGTTGTTCCAATTTAAGCATTGTCCAATTGAATGAGTCGCGAAATGAAATATAAGGAAAGCGACTTCTTTGTTTTTTAATTAAAACTTCATAAAGCTTATTTCCTGTCCTTGTTATTTTTGGCTCAATTCCAAAATGTTTGATTAATTCCCCTAACAGCAGATGCATATCATATCGACTTAAATTAATAATGCGAAAATGGAATATAATTAAAACAAACCCCCCATAATGTGAAATAGCATATGTTTTCCCTATTCGCTGATTCCCTAACCCATTAATCAGCCATTCCAAAAATTCACGCAAAGGATTTGGAAAGTCTGCTGCTGTCCAAGTTCTCATCCTATGCTTGTTAATCCCACAAATTTTGCAAGAACCAGTTTTCTCATTTCTCCAGTTATCATTGACGATGCATTGATAACACATTAACAATGCCTAATTTGATTAATATTTTTATACATATTAAATAAATACCGATACACAGTTTACATGGTGTAATTGATAATTTTCATCATTGGGTAAAGAGTCTATAGGATTATCCTTTTGTAGCTGATCCCAATATTCTTGATTCCTTGTCGGAGAAATTAGCTCACATTCAAAGTCAAAGACAATCTGAGACTATTTATTGTTAAAATTTAAAAATAAATACCAATAAATATTCTTGATCATGTTTTGGTACAATTGGTTGCACATAACATTGTTCATCGAGCTTGTGCTTTGAAAGACATAGAGAACAAAACTGAATAAAACATGTATGACCGTTGTCTTTTTCAACATCCTCATCTGTAGATTCGCTTTCAGATTCTTTTGATTTAGCCTTTTTAACACGATAGACATGACCGCATTCCTCACAACTAAAAAGTTAGTAATAAATTTATACAATTTAATAATACCGTTTAAAGATCTTGCAGATTCCTTTCTCTATGTGCCTTTTATAGCAGTCAGGATTTTTAAATATATTTAAACACTGTAAACATTTTTTAGAAAAATCTTCAAGCACTTTGCATGGAAATCCAAAACCCATCCCACAACATCGAGGGCATTTAGCGACGCATTTTTTTCGATGATCAACTTTCTTTGTATAAGGAGCCTCACAGTCAATACAATAATACGAACCAAAAAGTGCATTAACATTTCTGATTCCATAATAATGTCCTTCTTTTAAGTATAAAGCAATTTCATGTTCTGCCCTTTCCTTTCCTTTCCATAATGGGCGCAATTTTCCATGTTCTCCAAACACAGATATTCTGTACTTGCCGGGCCAACGCACATTCAGATAACGTTGTAACATCGGAACATGCTCATCAAAAGTATACTCTGCAGCGCACGTAGGATAGCGGATTCCATGTCTGAATAGTTGCTGCAGCATTTCTTTAATCAAAAATTCACGCTTGAATCTTGCATTCTTATTTTGTCCATTAACAAGTCTTTGGAATTTTTTATTCTCCAAAATTGTCTTATCTAGGTTGACATGTAGTATTTTAAGTTGAACAGCGAGAATTAAACAATGAACGTTTGATGGAGGGTTAAGAGTTTCGTTATGGACCTAAATTTTTAAACTTTAATGATAATAAAAAATAATTACAGGAATCAAATTGTTGATATCAACTCCTTGGTGAATTTCTCTCGACTTCCTGCCCATTCCTCCCTGGCCTTGTTTTAATAATTCAAGAGCCTCATCATGCGATGGACCCATAACAATCTAAACAAAATTGATTTAATTATTAACGAATAATATTTACCTCAATATGTATAGGCTGACTGTATAGAGAAGGTCTGCCCATGCGTTTCCCACTTTGATCAACGGCATCAAATTGTTCCATAACAACCTGAGGAGTGTTCTGAGCAAGACCTCTATATGGAATTTGAATGGGTTTTTCAAGAACAGAACTTCTTATTATGATTGAACACTTCTCAGATTTTGCACCTGAAGCGTTATCGGCCTTTGCAAGAAAGTGATCTACCAAATCTTCTAATAGTTTATCACTGCCCTCTGGTGCGTCATCGACATTCTTCACAGTAAATACAGTTCTGAAATTTATAATTTAATTAATACAAATTTTTATTATACCTAAAAACTCCTATTTTAAATTTTGTGCTTTTGATGTTCTCAGATACTTCTTCATTGTAAAAATGTTTGATTGGAAATTCACCAACAATTTTTGAGCGACTCATCTATTTTTTAAATTAGCACAAAAATTAATTATTTAAAATATAACTGCGAATTAACGCTAAATTAAAAATGAATGAATTTTATATTATTTATTTCATGAAAATAATGTTTAAACAAATCACAATATTTTTCACCAATCTTCTGTCTGCATATCCTCGTTGTTTTCAAAAATATTAGCAACCTCTGCATGCTCCATGGTAATAGTCCCAGATGTGCCTTCACCTTCCTCATTGATGTTAAGTTGCGACTCAACACGTTTGGTTATATCATTCATAATAATAATTGGGGAATTTTCTGAAAATCCAATTTACAAAAATCTTCAATTAAAAAATACCTCTGCGTATCTTTGGATCTATGTATCGCGCATAACAACAAATATCAATGGCCGTTTCAAAATCTATTTGCTCCCAAAATTGGCTATTTGGGTTGCCAAGTGCAGTATACAACTCATCCTTTACAACATCGACAATAACCTTGAAAATATTTAATTAAATTTATAAGTTTTTAAAATAACTTGTCTTCCCAAAGCATTTCGCTGCTTCAAAAAGTATTCGTGTATTCGGCCAATAGTAATTTGAGGATATTGCTTTTTGTGATGTTTAATAAATGCTGCATAAAAATCCTCTTTCAATTGTTTTTCATCTAATTCAATACCCATTAACACCTCAAGTTGATGAGCTAATCGGATGCGTTTTTCCTTGAGTGACTCAATAGCAACTTCGGCCACATGTCGATCCATCTGAAATATTACTTTAAAATACAAAAGAAATTAATCAAACATTTTTCCAAATCCGTGTTGATATTTTCAGCTAAAATATAAGTTAAAAAAGGATGAAACATAATTGAAAATATAAGCGAAAAAACGCCATTAATAGAATTCAAAAAATAATAGAAAATTTTATTCAACAAAAGAATATATTGTAATCATTTGTTTTTGTTAAAAGTGTTGAATAAATTATATGTTTTCTGTTGAAATTCTTTGTTTGCTGCCAAACATATAGGACAAAGCTAAATATCTTTATTAATTAGTTTTTTTACTAAAACTTACAATAAAGTTTAATTCATATTTTTCTCCACATTTTTGCAAAAACAAGTCGTTTGCCAGAGACGTTTGTAAACGGCTACAATAATCACACTAAATGTAAAAATATTTATTTATTTTTATAAAAATATACCTGGTGCAGTATCCAACAAAGTTTCAACAGGCTTAAAAGCTTGTTGTCATTTCCTTTAGCAATGTTCGGACCTCGTCGAGCATAAAAGACTCCCGCAACTAAAAAATAATTATTAAAAAATTTTAAAAATTCTATACCTTTTTCAAAGCTCGATGTTTGTTGATCATATTTCAAATTCTTTGTTGTTTGTCCTTTAAAAAATTTGTTTATTATTTTAAAGTATTAATTTACCCCAAGGTCCTGAATAAGACATCCCCAGCAGAATATTTTTGTCCAAATCCTCAGCGCACAATTCCATTGTAAGGATTGCATTATCCGAACTCCCGCATTTGAATAAAAAGTATTCTCTCTTCTTTTGATCCTCGCGACATTCAGAGCATTGGTATATGAACAGTCCTTTTCTAGGCTCCTTAAGAATTTGTGAACGGTTGAGGACTCCTTCTGGCACTAAATTCATTGCACGTTGTTGGCCTGAAATAGATTTATTTATAAACTTAATGTTAACATACGCTCAGATTTCATTTTCTTGTACTCTTCCTCATTATCGTCTAAATCAATGATTTCATTGGGGTCTGGATCTTCAGAATCATCCTCTTCATCCTCATAGTCCATCATTACGTCATCAACGGGCTCAATATTTTCTTCGTTTTTGTTACGCTCAACAATTGCCTTAATTTTTTGAATTTTAGAAATAACATTCAAATTTTTTACTTTTATCACTCCATCATTATGACCAGTTTTTTTGACCTTTTTAATTTGCATCTTTTTTGCGGAGGGCGGCTTGCTTTTAGAAGATACTGAACTTAGTGTAGTACTTGATTTTGTGATTGAGCGTCTCCGACGCGCTTCAGCGGCTTCCTTCTTCTTTCGCTGTTCAATTATGAAAGCACGAACTTCTTCAAGTTCCGCAATAGTTATAGCTAAAATTCTTTTAACATAAGAAAATATGTAAAAATCACCTTCTATTGGCGTTGCTGCCTTCACAGAACAATCATCATTGAGCATATTACGAGTATCTCCATCTCTGTCATTCGTAATCATTGCTTCTGTAAATGATAACAATGCCATATGTAAATTAAACATTTAGCGATTTTATCATTTACCTTTATTATTGCCGCGGGAATTGAAATCCACGGTTTGATCCATTTTCTGCAAATCTATATAAAATTTATTTAAAATAAAAGCTATTAAATAAAAATGCTTAATAAATTTGAATATAAAACGAAAGGCGACAAAGTTAAAGTACAAGGGACGGGGTTTAACTATTATGAAAATGTTTTAGATTAGTGTTACAACTCATATAAAAAAATGTTTTAAAACTAAGTGTAAAACTACTGATTGAAAAATCTTTAAAAAGTGTGGCGCGTTGGGATTTAATACTAATTGAAAAGTGTTTTAAAAGTATTAAGTGTATCTACTAAATGAAAATTTTTGAAAAGTTGAAAGAGAGCATTAAAAAATTTTAAAAAGAATGAAGGAGGAACTACTTATTAAAAAATTTATAAAAAATATGCGGTGGTAGGGTTGAATATTTTTAAATTGAATATTTTTTTAAAAATATGGGGGTTTAGGGTTACTACTAATTAAAACTTTCTAAAAAGTATATGCGGCGGTGGACTAACTACTGCTTTAAAAATTTAAAATAGAATGAAGAGGGTTACTACTTATTGAAAATTTTTAAAAAATATGCGGGGTTAGGGTTCTGTTTAAAAAGTATATGAAGCGGGAGACTAACTACTGCTTTAAAAATTTTAAAAAGAATGAGGGGGGTTACTACTTTTTGAAAAATTTTTGAAAATATAAGGGGAGGGTTACTACTTATTGAAAATTTTAAAAAATATGAGGGGTTAGGGTTCTTTTTGAAAAGTATATGAAGCGGGGGGACTAACTACTGATTTTTAAAAAGAATGAAGGGGGGGGGGGGGGGGTAACTACTTATTTAAATATTTTTAAAAAATATGCGGTGGGTAGGGGGTAACTACTTATTGAAATATTTTTAAAAAATATGCGGGGGGTAGGGGGTAACTACTTATTGAAATATTTTTAAAAAATATGTGCTGGGTAGGGGGTAACTACTTATTGAAATATTTTTAAAAAATATGTGGTGGGTAGGGGGTAACTACTTATTGAAATATTTTTAAAAAATATGAGGTGGGTAGGGGTGTAACTACTTATTGAAATATTTTTAAAAAATATGTGGTGGGTAGGGGGTAACTACTTATTGAAATATTTTTAAAAAATATGTGGTGGGTAGGGGGTAACTACTTATTGAAATATTTTTAAAAAATATGCGGTGGGTAGGGGGTAACTACTTATTGAAATATTTTTAAAAAATATGCGGTGGGTAGGGGGTAACTACTTATTGAAATATTTTTAAAAAATATGTGGTGGGTAGGGGTGTAACTACTTATTGAAATATTTTTAAAAAATATGTGGTGGGTAGGGGGTAACTACTTATTGAAATATTTTTAAAAAATATGTGGTGGGTAGGGGGTAACTACTTATTGAAATATTTTTAAAAAATATGCGGTGGGTAGGGGGTAACTACTTATTGAAATATTTTTAAAAAATATGCGGTGGGTAGGGGGTAACTACTTATTGAAATATTTTTAAAAAATATGTGGTGGGTAGGGGGTAACTACTTATTGAAATATTTTTAAAAAATATGAGGTGGGTAGGGGTGTAACTACTTATTGAAATATTTTTAAATAATATGAGGTGGGTAGGGTTACTATTTATTGAAATTTTTAAATTATAGAAGTGTGGGTTACTCACGGATAGAAAAATTTTAAAAATTATAAGCGGCGGGGCTAAAAATTTTTAAAAAATGAGTGTAGGGGTTACTACTTTTTGAAAATTTTTAAAAATATAAGGGGGATGGGCTTATTGAAATAAATTTACATGTTTTAAAAGCTATGAAGGGTTGGTTATTTATTAAAAACTTAAAAAGTGTGAGGTTAACTTTAAAAGAAAATTTTTAAATTATGAAAAGCCAAATGTTAAAACGGATTTTAAAGTATTTAATAGTTATATGTGGGTAATTACATTTTAAAAAACTAAAATTATATTAAGTCAAATTTTAAAAAATTAAAAAAATAAATTAAGGTTGGAGCTATTTTAATGGATGGGGTAAGTATTTAAATTATATAAAAGAGTAATTATTAAATATATTATAAAAGGGGAAAGTAGAAATTAATGAATGATAAATATTAAAATTTTCTGGCTGCTTTTATATGGCTCATTCAGGCAGAAAATCCAAAGTACACTCCAATAAATCAACGATTGTTTAAACCAAATGTGTTTATTTTTTGGTTTAATGTGTTTATTTTTTTGGTTATATAAAAAATTTAAAAATTTTAGGAGAGATATTAGGATATAAACATTTTGATTAGTAATCCTATACTATTTTTATTAGTTTTTACGGAAAAACTTTGCTCTTTTTTTTGCGAAAACAGTGCATTCTATCGCTCTGTTTATTTTAAAAACAATTATTCATATTTTTTATATCTGTAACTTTGTATAAACAATGGGATTAGCCTTTGCTCGCTAAAAAAGCAGTTCTTCCGTAAAAACAAATAAATATAGTATAGAATTACTAATCAAAGTGTTTATATCCTAATATCTCTCCTAAAATTTTTAAATTTTTTATATAACCAAAAAAATAAACACATTAAACCAAAAAATAAACACATTTGGTTTAAACAATCTTTGATTTATTGGAGTGTACTTTGGATTTTCTGCCTGAATGAGCCATATAAAAGCAGCCAGAAAATTTTAATATTTATTATTCATTAACCTATCCTTCCCATATTCTATCCCATTAATTTATCCTATATTTTCATATCCACCTTTTAATTAAATAAAACATATTATTAAAAATTTTTGATTTTGTTTTTAAATGTTTAATTAAGTTTTTTCAAATATTTACTTTTAACAATTAATGAAATTTTAAAATTTTTAAAATATTTTTAATATATTTATTTTATAAAATTTTGAACTAAATATTTTTATAATTTTTAATTTTATATAAATTTTTAGGATTTAAAATATTTTTTTATTTTTTAATAAAATCAAATAAATTTTAAAATATTTAATTTTTAAATATATTTAATAGAAACTAAATTTTATATACAAATAAAACAAAATGTTAAAAATTAGATTTTGTCTAATATGTAGTAAAATTTTTAAATTTTCGAATTAAAATATCTTTTCAGAATTTTAAGAAATTTTTAAATAATTGATTTTTGTATAAAAAATTATAAATAATTTTTGACAAAATAATATAAAGATTATTTTTTGAAGAAAAAATTTTTTCCTATTTAATTTTATGATTAAAAAATATTTTTAAAATTTTGAAGAAAAATTTACATTAATTAATTTTTGAAGAAAAATAATTTAATAATTCAATTTTTAGAAGAAAAATAAAAAAATTTTTTCGATTAAAAAATATTTTTACAATTTTGAATAATTTATTTTTCAAAACAAATTTTTAGTAATTAATTTTTAGAAGAAAAATAAAAAAATTTTTTCGATTAAAAAATATTTTTACAATTTTGAAGAAAAATTTTTAAAATAATTTATTTTTCAGGAAAAGTTTTTAGTAATTAATTTTTGAAGAAAAAATTTATTTTTCAAGAAAAATTTTTTAGTAATTAATTTTTGAAGATTAATAATTTAAAAAATTAATTTTTTGAAGAAAAATAAAAAATTTTCGATTAAAAAATATTTTTTAAAATTGTAAAGAAATTTTTAAAATAATTTATTTTTCAAGAAAAATTTTTAGTAATTAATTTTTGAAGAAAAATAATTTAAAAAATTCATTTTTTGAAGAAAAATAAAAAATTTTTTTCGATTAAAAAATATTTTTAAAATTTTGAAGAAAAATTTTTAAATAATTTATTTTTCAAAACAAATTTTTAGTAATTAATTTTTTTGAAGAAAAATAAAAAATTTTCGATTAAAAAATATTTTTTAAAATTTTAAAGAAAAATTTTTAAAATAATTTATTTTTCAAGAAAAGTTTTTAGTAATTAATTTTTGAAGAAAAAATTTATTTTTCAAGAAAAATTTTTTAGTAATTAATTTTTGAAGATTAATAATTTAAAAAATTAATTTTTTGAAGAAAAATAAAAAATTTTCGATTAAAAAATATTTTTTTAAATTTTGAAGAACATTTTTTAAAATAATTTATTTTTCAAAAAATTTTTAGTAATTAATTTTTGAAGAAAAATAATTTAAAAATTTTTGAAGAAAAATAATTTAAAAAATTAATTTTTTTAAGAAAAATAAAAAATTTTTGATTAAAAAAATATTTTTTAAAATGTTAAAGAAATTTTTAAAATAATTTATTTTTCAAGAAAAATTTTTAGTAATTAATTTTTGAAGAAAAATAATTTAAAAATTTAATTTTTGAAGAAAAAATCTTTTACCTACCTAATTTTTTAATGAGAAAATATTTTTTAAATTTTCCAAGAAGAATTTCTAACCTTTGGTTGAAAAATTATTTTAAATAATTAAATTTTTTTGATGAAGAAAATGTTTTTAAAATTTCCATGAAAAAATTACTAAATCTTTGAATAAAAATTATTTATAAATAATTAATTATTTGATTAAATAAAAATTTTAATTAAGTAATTATTGAAGTAAAATTGTTTTTAAATATTTAAATTTTGATTAAATAAATAATTTTAATATAAAAATTCCAATAATTAATTTTAGAAAAATCAATTTTAATTATTTTAAATAAAAATTATTAAAGAAAATAAATATATATTTTTTAAATAATTAAAGTTTGAAGAATAAATGTAAATTTTTAAAAAATTTTCCTTCAAAAATTAATTACTAAAAAAATATATATTTTTTAAAAATTTTGAATAAATAAATAAATTTAAATCAAATAATATTGGAAGGAAGATGGAAAAGGGAGGAAGAAATTTATATAACTTTTTTACATTTTAAATAAATAAACAAAACAAAAAGGAAAGACAAGGAAAAAATTAAAGAGAAAAAATTTTGGATAAATTATAAACAAATATTTTCATTTAAAGATCAAAAAATGCGTTTTTTGCACATAACAATATTTTTTGGGTTTTGCACATTTATATCAATCAGAATTGTTTCCTGCATTTTTAGCGACTTTTAATCTTTATTTAAACATATTTGTTTATAATTTATCCAAAATTTTTTCTCTTTATTTTTTCCTTGTCTTTCCTTTTTGTTTTGTTTATTTATTTAAAAGTTTAAAAAGATATATAAATTTCTTCCTCCCTCTTCCATCTTCCTTCCAATATTATTTGATTTAAATTTAATTATTTACTCAAAATTTTTTAATTTTTAAAATTTTTTATTTTTCTTCAAAAAATGAATTTTTTAAATTATTTTTCTTCAAAAATTAATTACTAAAAATTTTTCTTGAAAAATAAATTATTTTAAAAATTTTTTTCAAAATTTTAAAAAATATTTTTTAATCAAAAATTTTTTATTTTTCTTCAAAAAATTAATTTTTTAAATTATTTTTCTTCAAAAATTAATTAATTTAATTTATTCAAAAATCACTTATTTAAAAATTTATATTTATTTCATCGAAAATTTTTACAAAGAATAATTTTCGGGGAATAAATATGAATTTTTAAAAAAAGTTTTCTAAAAAAGTAATAGTTTATATTTACATGTTTAAATTTCCATAAATTTAAATTTTTTTATTTATTATTTTTATTTTTCAAAAAATTAATTTTAATTTATAAATTTGTATTTTTACGCTGCTTTTAAGACAAAACTTGTTTTGTCTTAAAAGTAGTGTATAGACTACTACGGGGCAACTTCCCCCGTTGAAGAACCAACACCCCCGTTGACGGGGCAACTTCACCCGTTGACGGAACAACATCCCCCGTTGAAGAACCAACACCACCGTTGACGGAACAACATCCACCGTTGAAGAACCAACACCCCCGTTGACGGGGCAACTTCCCCCGTTGAAGAACCAACACCACCGTTGACGGAACAACATCCACCGTTGAAGAACCAACACCCCCGTTGACGGGGCAACTTCCCCCGTTGAAGAACCAACACCCCCGTTGACGGAAAAACTTCCCCCGTTGAAGAACCAACACCCCCGTTGACGGGGCAACTTCCCCCGTTGACGGAACAACATCCCCCGTTGACGGGGCAACATCCACCGTTGACAAGCTGGAGACGAAAATTCCTAGCGGAGACGAAAATTGCGGAGACGAATATTCCGTTTTTTTCCTTGGAGACGAATATTCCGCTGGAGACGAAAATTCCGAAAATGTTGGAGACGAAAGTTCCGAAAAACCTTGGAGACGAATTTTCCAGAGACGAAAATTCCGGCACTCCAAATATTCAACATTCATTAAGTGGAAGTGCTTTAGAATTTAATAAAAATAATTTATTTGGAGATGGATTACAATTTGTTAAAATTACCGAAAGAATTTTTGGGTGTTTTAAATTATTTTTGGCACTACTGTAGACTGAGGGCTCTTTCGTGGGCTTTTTCGACTATCAAAAATAAAAAATCCGAAAAAATCCGCAAAAAAATGTCCGCAAAAAATTTCTGCAAAATTGTCCGCAAATAAACAAAATAAGCAGAGGAGGGTCCGCAAGCGTTTCGGGCAAGAATTGCTTGCAAAAAGAAAGTCAAAGTCAACAAGAATTTTTCCAAAAACTGTCCGCAAAAAATTTTCAAAAATTTTGCAAAAATCACCTCACAAAGGAGAGTGCCTGAGGTTTATGGTCTTAAGTAGGGTTCAGCGGTACCGGTATTCCGAGAAAAAAACGGTATCGGTATTTCGGATTGATGATACCGATCCCGATACCGGTACCGACTCGGGATCGGGATTAGCCTAAATCGGTATCGGGATTTGAGTTAATGATACCGATACCGGTACCGATACCGACTCGGGATCGGGATTTCAAAATCGGTATCGGTATTTCCTAAAAAATTTTAATATGAAAAAAATAAATAAATTCTTTAATAAATAAATTTATTTTTCATTTTAAAAAGGGTTTTAATCAGTAGTAAAATGATAAATTAGCACTATAAAGCTATTCTCGAGTCAAAAACATCTCAGGAACCAATAGAAGACCTTCCAAATCCATCGATATCCACTTTAATCCTCCGATATTATCTTGATCCAAATTTATACTCCAAATTCAACTTTATACCTCAAATCACCTTTGGGAATTAGGAGGGATATCGGTAGACTTTTTGGGAGTACTGGGATACCTCCGATAATCGAATGATATCCCTCAATATGGGGACAAGATCTGCATAAGACTTTTTTTCCATTAGTCTTAGTTCGCTAACAAAACACCTGTTGTTAACGATTAAAACATTATTAATTTTTAAGCCAAAATTTTATTCACCGAAGGCGCCAAAATAGAAAATTCCGAAAATTTTAAGGTTAAAAAGCCTAGTTTTTTCCCATTTTAAGATTTTTAATATTTTTGTAAAGTCAATAGGCCAGATTTGTTCCTTTATTAGCGCCGCAGGCGAAATTTTTGAGAATTTTAGAAGGAGACCTTTCCTGCTAAAGAAAAATCAAATTAATTTTTTTTCAAAATTAATTTTCTCAAAATATTTCCAAACTTCTGACATTTTTAAAGCTTCACCTTAAAAATAAAAACTATAAATAAACTATATAAAATATAAAAAAACTTTTTTTCACTTAATGGATGTGGCGTTTTAATGGATTTCGCGTTTAAAAAATCGTGTTTTATTGGAATTTTAATACAAAATAAAAATTCTCGATTAGGTAAATTATAAAATAGTCAAGAAAAATAGTAGAAATAAATATTTACAAAATCGGTATTTTGTCGGTATCCGACGCTAATCCCGATACCGATACCGGCTCGGGATTGGGATTGGCCGGGATCGGGATCGGGATATATCTTTCGGTATCGGTATCAGAAAAATCGGTATCGGTATTCAAAGAGACCGGTATAATACCGCCCGATACCGGTCGGGATCCCGATACCGCTGAACCCTAGTCTTAAGGGAACATATCACATTAGTAGGTGTCCTCTTCGCACTAGAGTAGTCTGAGGGGAAGATGCCTTGTTTGAATAAATATTCCACTTTTTTCGAAGTCGGATCCTGATTCAAGATTTGTAACTAGAGCCGGACCGGATCCGCAGGATTTTGCTCGATTAATCAAGTCCGAAAAAAAAATTCTGAAAGAAGCCAGACTTGGGACCAGGGCTCCAGAGAAAACCAGGCGGAATCGGCCCGGTTCTGCGCACTTCACACTATCATTTTTGAAAAGAATTCTGATTGAAAAAACTGAAAATTATTTTTAAATTATTTTTAAGCTGGAATTGTAATTGCTGCATTTATGAATTATACAAATATTTGTGCTGGGTTATTTTATTTTAAATAAATTTAAAATATTTATTAAATTTTAGTGAAGAGAATTTACCTGACAGATTTTCTATGAAATTGTTTACCGAAAAATATATGGAAATAAATACACAGCCTTCACATAAAAGGTGTTTCTTGATATTTTGAATATTTTTTAGTAAAACCTCTTTATAATAGACCCCCTTGGGGCTGAAAAAGAGTCACTTATAATGAGGTGTATTTTAAATAGAGGGTATAGATAAGCAGCTCCCAACACCCGGAGGACACCCAATTTATCAAGACGTCTCTTCAATAGAGGTGTATCTAGTATTGAGGGTATAGCTTAAGTAGCCTTATAATGAGGTGTGATTAAGTAGAGGGTATCGTTTGGGGTATCGTTTGGGCAGCTCCCTCCACCCAGTAGCCAACCAAGTTTAAAAAACGTCCTTTATAAGAGGGGTATCTAGTACTGGGTTATCTTATTAAGAGGATTTTTATTCTATCTAAATTAATTTAAAGATATGTAAATTATTTTATTAATCTGTTGACTGGAACAACAAAAGTATATCCATCACCAATATTTTTATTACACATTTCTTTATCTAAAGTATTTTCTGGACAAACAGTTAAACTAAAATTGTATGAAAGAATGAAGCCAATTTGGAGTTCTGGCAAAATGTAAAATATTTTAATTTAGAATCTTTAAAGCTCCTGTGTTGGTTGATCATTCTCTCGTGTACACAAAGGCAGAAGAAACTCATCAAGCGGATAAAGAAACATTCTTAGTGCCTATTTCCAAAACATTCACAATTCTTTGCATCTCAATTGCCGATTTTCGTGAATCAAATTTCGGATAATCAATTTTCGGATGAAATCCCTAGTACACGAGAGACTGGTCAAGGACTTCGAAGTCTTTGGAAAATCTTTTGCTAATTTCTGCAATGGGCTAAGACAGACCTGTGATCTTCTAGTCACCAATCCAGACTTTTTTCGGATCTAAATCCTCCAACTCTACACTCCAAAAACATCAAACAATCTCCCTAGTAATTCCCTGCCCCTCCGCTCTAATTTTTTAAATTTTACAGAATATTAAAAGAATATACTTTAATTGAAATGCCCGGAAATAAGCAATCTTTACGTGGAGATGTTTTATTAAAATGTTATCAGTCAACAACTATAATTAATAATAATCTAAATGAAAAACAATTATTATTTCAATGTCAATTTAATACTTGTGCTATTGGAATTGAATGCTTTAATATTCCAAAAATATTTTTTACAAAAATGGAATTGGATTGCTTAAATAATTGTATAAAAAATTAAATTATATTATGTATTATACCTGTAAATTCTCCAAACCTGTCGGACCTCCTTATAAGATACCCCCAATATAAGAGACACACCTCTATTTAGGCGATGCTTTGAAAATTGGTTGGCCTCTGAAGGAGGAGCTGTATTAGAGGGCTAGAGGCATTTAGGATACACCTCCTTATGTGTGTATACTAAATAGAGGGTATACCTCATTATAAGACATTCCCAATACTAGATACACCTCTATCTAAAAGACCTTCTTCGAATTTTAATAACTCATTTTTTCAGCATCTTCAATAGACAACAAAGCTTGTTTAGAATTAGCTTTTGAATTGAGTCGTGAGCCACGAAGAAGTAGCAGTACACCTAGACGGGGAAAATCATCATCCCCACGTTCATATCAACAATTAAGTGGTGGCGACTTTTCTAGAGCTGATAGCTATGAAAATTTTGAAAGAGCTGAAGGTAGTTAAATTAAGTTTCACTATAGTTGGGGCTTAGTTAATCGTTAGATATAATCATTTATTTTACGAAATCTGCATTGATACATGAAAAATATGTCGAAGGAGTCACTGAATATGCAAACAAATTTGACCAAGATTTTTCCAAGAAAGGGGTATAAAAATGCCAAAATATGTAAAAATATGCAGCTTAGGTGGGTGATATGCAGCTTCCTCCTAGAAGGCTCAGGGATTTTTTTTCTTTTCATTTCCTAAACGTTCCCACCCACAAAACTTATCTTTCATTAAATTTAAAAATGCTTTTGCAAGCTTCAATAATTTCGCCAATTCACCAATAATTTTAAATAAAATATTTATAAATTCTATTTAATTTAAGCTAATTAATCAATAAATTATCAACTCCATATCTATCTATTTTTTATTTAAAAAAATTTTTATCTTCCATTTTCTCTCGGAAATGAGCTCAGATGCAAGCATTTCTTTTTGTCTTTATTTTACAAAAAAATTATTTTTTATATTAATTCAATTTTACTTTTATATATCTTTTTAACATTCTTCTTTCTTCTCCATGTCTAGAAAATAGAGCAAAACATAAAACAAAAACAAATGCTTTTTAAATATATAAATTCTTTTGTTGGGGAGAACAACTGTTTTGTTTTTCAAAACTTTTCTCCAATTTTTTTGCTTTTATTAATCAAGAATAGGTATATTTTTAAATTTATTTCTTTTTTTAGTAAAAAGTCTTTTTTTTTCTCCTATTTTTTCCCTTTAAGATTTTTAAGAAAAAAATTAATTTGGAATTTTTAAATAAATACAATCGGAACTCGTTAGCCTACCTTTAGTTCAACAATAATTTTAAACACCTTTCCTGGGGTTATAAGAATTGTATCTTATAATAAGTTGTATCTTAAATTACCCAAAATTTATCCTAAAAATTTGTTCTAAATTCTTGGGTATGTTGAAATGAGATACATGTACATTGCTCTCCCCCAAATAAAAAATGAAGTGTATTTAGGGGTAAAGATCAGAACGAGACAAGAGCTCTCGAACAAAAATTTCTGTTATGGAGATCGATGCTTTTTCGAGATATCGATGCTATTATCTTGAGACATTTCCAATCTGATCTCTAATTGGAGATATCTTATAATGAGGACTTTATCTAGAATTAAAAAAATATTTTTTGACAATACTTTAATCATTTATACATTTATTTTATAAAATTTATTTTTAAAAATCGATCGCTTTATGATAGCCAGCTTTTCAAATGCAGAATCATTTTTGTGTGTGTTTTTTTCTTTTTTATTTTTCCCTTTCAATTTTTTCACTTTCCACAAAATCAGTTGAAAAACTTTTTTTGGCCAAAAAGTGCCTTTTACTCTGATATTTTTATTGCAGATTTTTTACTACTTGCGGCTGCTTCTCTTTTTTCTATTTATTATTTTTTTAGTGACTGGTACTTCTCTTTTTTCTCGTCAATCAAAGACAAAAAAGCATTTTTAGGAGTCAACCCACAAGATAACCTCCCTAGAGCAGTGTTGATCTTTTTCCTCTAGGGTGTTGATCTTCTGGGTTAAGCTTCTTCCCTTCTAATACTATTTTTGCCCTTTAATTTCTCTCTTTCTCTATTTTTATGCTTCTCCTCTTTTGCTTGATCTAAAGCAACGTTTAAACAGAAAACCGCTGTTATTGAGACTTTTTCGATCCAGTCATTTGCTTTTATATATTGTGCCCCTTTAGCCTTTCTTTTATCAATCTATTCATTTATTTTTGCATGCTTCTTCTTTCTTATTTTTCTTCTTTTCACACCCGTTTATTTTCATTGTCTCGTTATTCTTTATAAGCCCACCCTGAATTTTTTTTCTTGTTTTTTGAATGTTATTTTATCTGGCTTGTTAATCGGATTATGCTTTTCAAAATACAGTCAGACCTCATTATAAAATAGACCCAATTTAGGATACACCTTTATTTAAGAGATGATTTTTTAAATTTTGTTTGGGCACTAGATGGAGATGCTGGACAAGCGATACCTTCTGTTTAAGATACACCTCATTATCGTATACCCCCAATACTAGATAACCTCCATCTAAGATACACTTCAAAATTTAATTGGCACTGGACGTGAGTAACTGTTTGAGCGATACCCTCTATTTAATATACATCTCATTATAAGAGACTATTTACTAGCCACAAGGGGTATCTTATAATGAGGCCTGCCTGCATATTTTTAAATAATAAAAAAATTTTTAAATTTCTAAGACGAACGTAGTCTATCATTACCTATCGGAATCTGCAGCCAAAACCTTCTCAACGAAGATAATTACCAAAGACTAAATGATGAAATTAAATTATTAGTAGCAGATCAGCCAATTTTACAAGAAAATTTAATCGAAAAAAATTCTTCAAAATTGAATTTAAATAAACAACAAACACAAGACGGGGCTGATTCTGGAATTGGTTCAGACTCTCCTAAAGTAGCAGCATCTCAATCAATTTTGTTAAACGGATTACAGCAACAAATAGTTGAGAAAAATAATGAAAAAGAGCAACAAAAAAGTGATTCGGAATTTAATAAAGTGAGGGAGCATTTTTTGTTGAATTATTTACAGAATCTAGGGGAAAATTATAGACAGACCTCATTGGGCTAAGACATGGGGCTGTAAATTGTTACTTATAATGAAGTCTATTTTAAATAGAAGGTATTCCTTATGGGCCTCCTCCACCCATTGATCAACCAGATTTAAAAAAAAGTCTATTAAATAGAGGTATATCTATTATTGGGAGTATTTTACAGTGAGGTTATCTTTATAATGAGTTGTATCTTAAATAGGGGGTATCGCGTAGATTAGGGGGTATCGCTCTTCCAACCCATTGACCAGCCAAATTTTAAACAATGTCTCTTAAATAGAGGTTTATCTAAAATTGAGGGTAGCTTATAGGGAGGTCTGACTGTCTTTAAAATTTAAATGTCTACTCAAAGTCGAATCTTTATATATTTTTATTAGATAACCACCAATATGCCACCTCCAGTCCCACCAAAATCATCATCTGTTTATAAACATTCCCCTCTAACTGTGAATGATGGAAAAGATGTAAATCAAGAATTAAATAATCAAAATCTACATTATTCCCCCAAAAAACATTCTGAAACCCAAATTATGGATGGAGAAGGGGAAGAAGAAAATGACCCAATGAGAAGTGCCTTTGAGGATTCTACAATTGGGAGAGACCATTCTGTCCTTCCTCCAGGTGCACGTTCTTCAAGTAGAAGACATTCTCCACATGCATCCATTGAAAAAGGTAGAATTACATAAAAAGAACCATCCCAATCAACCGCAGAACCATAATTAATCGTAAAAATGTATTAGCATGTTCATTGTGATACCAAGTAATGCAGCTCGATAGGACACGTCGAATCACAACTAACTCGGTCTTTCATGAACTTAAGCTCTGCGGTAGACAGGGAGGGGTATCCGATATTAAATGGATAGCTATTTATTTTTGAGTCAAATCCTATCCAAGGATATAAAAATTTTTAAAAATAATTTTTTTTATTTTTCTGATGGTGGTGGAACTTCTGCCTCTTCTGGTGATGAAAGGCCAAGGAGACGAGTTATTATTTCTCCAATGGTTCAGCCACAATTAGTTGCTAGTGGAAGGTATTGAGAAGAGGGATGATCCTCCTTAAATTTTTAATATTTAGATATGACCCCAATTCACGTTGTTTTTCCTATGTTCCTGCCAAATCATTAAAAGAGCATTACAAAGCTCCAAAAAAGCCATCACTTAAAAGACGTACTTCAGTTATAGAACCTGCAGATTTAGAAGTTAGCCCTTTGGAGGCCAAGATGGCACTAGAAAATTTTGGACTACAAAGTTGTAGTTCTGAGACATATCGAAAAACAGAGACACCCAAATGGGAAGCAGAAATTGATAAATTAACCGGTGGGAAGATTGAACATCGCCCTAGGAGAGCGAGTACTGCTGGAACGCCTGTGAGTAATGAAATTTTCTTTTGTTCTTAAGCAGGAAATTACTTTAAAGAGTACATTCGAATCTCACTATAGAGAGAGCAATTAACCTCCTTGAAACTGAAAGAGGTATCTCATAATGAGTTGTATATTAAATAGAGGGTATTGCTTAGAAAGCTCACCCACCCTCTCATCAAGGGTTTCGGATCCGGATCCGAAAAAAGGCCGGATATCCGGAAATTTTCGATTCGGATATCGGATCCGTATATCCGAGGATTCCCAACTATCCGACAACCTTAACTCTCACTATAAGATCTTTACTATATATTTATATATCTTTACTATCTTTACTATGGCACCTTTCTTGGATCGTATTATGTGTATATTAAATAGAGGTGTAACTAGTATTTGGGATACCTATAGTAAAGATATAAGGATTATCTTTACTATATCTCACCAATCTCAATATAAGGCACCTTTCTTGGATCGTATTATGTGTATATTAAATAGAGGTGTAACTAGTATTTGGGATACCTATAGTAAAGATCTTACTGTATTTTAATTAAAAGGTTGGTCATATCCAGCATGATTTTGTACGTTCTCCTTCAGCTGCCCAACAAACTCGTTCTTCCAGAAATGATTGGAATTACCCCCAACAACAACCTCAAAAACAACCTCAACATTGGAATTGGCCAACAACAAAAACTTTAAATTATCAAAAATCAAACGGGGAAATATCAAATAAATGGCCAAACGAATCTTTAACAACACAAAGGTTATCAAGGGCACAAATGCCTCATAGAGATAACTACAATACAATGACTACATCAATGCCTTCCTCTACAATACCTTTTACTGAACAACCTATAGTAAAAAGTTTTATTTATACTTGTAAAGTGCTAGATAAAAAATCATTGATAATAAAAGCCAACACAGACCCTGAATGCAGACCCTGAATGTGCAGAGGATTGGTTACATTCAAAATTACAAGCATTAAAAGGCCGTAGAGAGCCAATTGCTAGAAATAAAAAAGAAGCAGAAAAATTGCTTCTTGAAGTAAAATTTTTAAATTAATTTTGGAGCTCTAGTCCAATTTATGATTCCCTTAAAGTTGTTTGGATTTTCTTTGGTTTTCAAAGTTAGGTTTGAGTTCAGGAGGATTTTTTGTTTGTGACACATGACCGATGGTTTAATCCTTCTAGGACACAGAGCAGTTATTATTGGTTTTCTGACAATTTTAAAACTGATACCCAGTTAATAGAGTCAAAACCTCAGACACTTGTCCATAGTTCTCGACCACGAAAAACAATGAACTCAATTACGACTTCGAAACCCAAGCAAAATCTTATGTACCAGGGATGGGCCCTGCTTGATTTAAAAAGCAGCAGATGGAATTAGAAGCGGAATGGCTAAAAAGGAGGGATCTCAAAAGCCGGAAACGGAAGACAGCCCGTCCCTGTTATATGCAACATTATGGGACTAATAAACTGAAAAATGACTTTAAAATTTTTGATTCTTAATTTTTAAAAGGAATTAAAAAATAAAGCAACAAAATTAATATCAAAAGAAAGTGAAGGAGATCCATTAGAAGAATACAAAAAAGAAGAACAGCGATTAAAAAATACAAAATCACCATTTAACACAGAAATTGACGGACTTAGAAAAGCAAATAAATTTTTACAAAATGAAAGGGCTAAACAAAATTTTTTTAAACAAAGTTTTTTATTCGAAAAATTAAAAAAAAAATAATTTTTTTAAAGATCCTTCTTTTATTTCTTCAACAATTTCAAAAAGTTTACCTTCCACAAACGAATTTTTTGCAACTCAACGTTCTTTAAGTGCCGCACCGGGAATTAATAATAATAATTTTAATGGTCAAACTCAACATTTTGGCAATTTAAATTCTGATTCTCCTATACCTCAGGCTAATGTTAAAAGAGGTATACCCTCTATTTAATATACAGTCGGACCTCATTATAAGATACATTCATTATAAGATACCTCCAAATACTAGATACCCCCAAATTTAAGAGGCCTCTTATTTAAGAGACGTTTTTAAATTTTGTCCGATTAATAGGTGTGAGAAGCAGCTCGAACGCTCTATTTAAGATACCCCTCATTATAAGATACTTCTCATCACAAGAACCAATTTGTCAGCCCTAGGGGTTTGAAGGCAGCGGATGTCAACTGAAGACATTTACCACAATACCCTCTATTTATTATAAACCTCTTTGTAAAATACACCTCTACTTAAGAGACGTTTTTCTAATCTGGTTGGGTACTGGGTGGGAGCTGCAAAAGCGATACCCCTCTAATTCGGATGTCTACAGGGTTGGGGGATACAATTTATCAGCCCTAAGGGTTTGCTGACCTTATGGCTTGTAAATTATATCAGCTGGACATTTATCACTATACCCTCTAAGGGTGTATCTTATAATAAATGAAATCTACTGTAATTAAAAAATAAAATTTATTTTTCTTTAATTCTTAGGAGCAACACCAACAGGACAAATAATTAGTTCAAAACCTCCAACACCTCCCCCAAACATAAGAGGAGATTATCGTGAACGTTCAAAAAGCCCGCACAATTCAAAATTAATTTTGAAAAATTCTTCAAAAAAATCTTTTGAAGAGTTGGAACCTTCAACTTCTTCTTCTTTAAATAATTCTGCTGTAAATCCAAATTTATTAGCTTTGAGGCAATCACTTTATGCAAAAGAAAGGCAAAGAATGGGGTTACCTTTAAATGGAAATGTTAATGAATTAATTAATCATGAAAATAATAATGATGAGGATGAATTTGTATCTTCAATAGAGAATCAAAAAAAGAAGAAATGGGCACTTCCGGGTTTAACAAGAAATACGGAAAATGTTAGAGATTTTTGAAGATAATAACAGTCAACCTCTCATTAAAAGATACACCGACCTGGGCTGAAAAATGAGTCTCTTATAATGAGGTGTATCTTAAATAGAGGGTATCTCTCAGGTGGCTCTCCCACCCGGTAGCTAACCGAAGTTTGAGAATTGTCTCTTAAATAGAGGTGTTCTAATATTGATGGTATTTTATATAGAGGATACCCTATAATGGGGTTATCTCAATTGGGGTATCTCAGTTGGCTCCCAAAATCCAGTGGCCAAACAAATTAAAAACGTCTCTTAAATAGAAGTGTATCTAGTATTGGGGTGTCTTATTTTGAGGGTCTGACTAGAATTAATTTTTGAAATATTTCCTTTTTAAAGAACTTCCAACAACAAAACAATTTAAATAATCAACAATTAACAAATGTAAAACCAATATTAAAAAGAGGTACTCAACAACAACAACAACAATTAAATAATGGAACAGAATCTCCAATTTTAAACAATAAAAAACAATTTAGTGAAGTTGGTTTTTAAATTTTTTTGAAAAATTATTTTCTCCTTTCTTTGCTCTGTTGTTTCTCCTTGTAGTATAAGGAGGAAAGGAAATGCGACTGGCTAGCGTTTAAAATGCTTAATAAGGCGCACGTTTAAGATCCTTAGAAAGAAAAAGTAAACTACTACGGACTTGAAAATTCAGTCTGTAGAGCACCATGTACTTGGTGTGAGTGAAAGCGCCTAACAATAACTGCCAGGAAATCTGAAGTCGAAAATCGGAATTCCGATTCACCTCTGTGGAGGACTTATTTAAATATCTGCGATATATTAAAAATCAACGTTTGTCCCAACCCTTTAAGGTTCCAAACCTTCATTCAGATTTGTTTTCGTTATCCTTGATCCTTATTTTCTATTGTTTGATACCATTAGGTTTCTCAAAATGTTGCGAATTAACAAAAAAAAAGAATTATCAATTTTTATCAAACATAAGAATATTATAGTTAAAAACAATTCGCGCACCTTACCTTATAAGTAGTACAAATAATAATGGATTTCCTTCTTAAAAATATTCAAAGAATTTTTTCTTTCCATTTTCCATCTACTACTAATAATATACTATTAATATAATTCTCTACATTGCAGTAAATAAAATAAATAATAAAACATTCTCTAGTATTTATTTGATTGTACGACACTTGCGGACTAATATTCCTCTTTTATCCTTTTAGATCGTTTAACCTCCGCCAAAGCGTTTTAAATTCTCTAGGTGAATTAGCCTTGAATTTGAATTCGACTACACAAATAAATACTGACAATAAGAGCATAAGGGCGAATTTTTTCTGAAAAAAATCAGGTCTCGAATTTAAATACTCGAAAGATTAGATACAGTTCGATTTTATAAACGTTTTCTTGAATATAGGTGGCCACTGAAGAGTAGTTGAATAAGTGCTAGACTCAATTTAAGATAAATCTCATTATAAGATTACCTTAATTGATTTAGTATAAAAGCCTTAATTATAATTAATTAACTGTTAGTTTGTTGAAAGTATTTTCTATTGTTTTGTCAAATGTCTTCTGTAATGTCGAACAGTTATAGGGCAAGTTTTAGTTATTTTTCCTCCAAATTAAAAGTTTCTGACTTTTTTCTTTATCTTCTAGTCTTTTGTTTTAAATGGTTTGATATTTGTTTTAAATGCTCACCGAAGTTTCTTATATTTGGCTTTTTGTTTTTTTTTTCATTTTCTCCAAAATTCGCTCGTTTTCCTTCCACTAATTTAGCACTTCGCGGAAATCCTTAATTCAAGATCCTTTCTATTTTTTATTTTTAGGATCTCAACAACAACAGTAATTATACTTGTGATGAGTTACCTCCAAGTTCGATTATAAAATGGCCAGGTGTGCATCTGATTAGTATTGATTCGATCAACGACGACAAAATTGGTGTTGGAATCGAGAATTCTGTGGATGGTGTGCCTGTTGGAATTATTTTGCAAATAAATGAAGAGGGAGTAATTACTGGAATTAATGAATGTTGTAGTTCTGGAAAGGAAAATCTGCGCTTTAAGCTTAAAAATGTTGATTTGGTTGTTAAACGAAGCGAGCGTTATGATGGCAAATTTAATAATGATGAGGTAATTTGTATATTTGTTATACAGGCGGATATTGTTATAAGATTCACCTCAGTAATTTTAAGGGTGGGGTCTCCTCTAAGAGCACTTCCATTTAATAGACGTTCTTTAAATTTTGGGTTGGTCACTGAGTGGGAAAGTTGCCTAAGGAAGGGGGAAAGCTGCCTAATCCTCTATTAAATATATACGTCTGTTTAGGTCTTGGGTTGGTCATTGGGAGGGGAAGGGATAAGCTGCCTAAGTGCTAGCCTCTATTTAAGATAAACCTCATTATAAGAGACGACTTTTTTAAACCCCAAGGGTGTACCCTATAATAAAATCTGACTTAAAATTTTCTTTATTTTTTCAAAAAGAATTTTGAACGTCTCGTTTTGGAAGTCAAACCATTCAGTCGTTTACCCACATCTTCTTGGAAAGCTCTAATTCAAGCGCGTCTATATGTTGCAGAATATGGTGGTTCTTTTCGTTTGGTGATGGGGGAAGTTTTTGAATTGTCAACAAATAGTTCTGACCCTCCTTTGGAATTGAGAATTGATCAAAAAATATTTGCTATTAAATTGGAAATGCGTTACATAAATGAAGTAAGGAATTTAAAAATTTAATTTTCTTAAATTTTTTTAAAAGTATTATCGCGAGATGCCTTTGTTCAAAGATGGAGATTTGGAAGTTTTTGCTACTAAATATGATCCAGAACCTTTTGCTTGGGTTCATCGTGCTTTGTTAGCATTGTATACGCCAAAATTGGGTATTTATTTTAAATAATTTCTGCAAATTGGAGGATAAAGTGTTGTTTTTGCGGATTTTTCTTGCAGACTTTTTTGTAGACTTCTTTTTCGGGCTTTTTAGAGGACTTGCAAATCTTTTTTTGGAGAAGAAAAATCCGCATGTCAACAAATTCGGAACCATTCCTTATCCTCTGTAATGCCAAAAAGCTAAGATATTAAACCTCCAAAAGCCGTTTTTTCTTTCGATGTGCTAGTTTGGTATTTCGGCGGCTTTTGAAGTTTTGCTATTTCAACACTTGATATTAAACACCTTCATTTTTAACTCTTTTAATTAATTCTTTTTTAAAAAAGTTTTGTCTGATGATGGAACAGTGCTCAATAATCGAATTGTTTTGAAAGATCATGATATCACCAAAGAACAATTTCTCGAGCTTTTGTATCAAATCTATCGAACAGGACGTCCAATTTCTTCAAATTTGGAAAATCTTTCAATTGCCTCTACAAAATTAGATTGTGAATTAATTCTTTGGAAATTGTGTCGATTTATGGCTGGCAATTCTGATGAATTAAATTTTATTGAAAAAGTCAAGAAATCTGCAAAGTTGGGGTTAAACGATGAGATCCAGTATAAAAGGTCCTCTTCTCTACTCATTCAAACAGCTTTCTCCCTCAACATAATTATCTTCAAAATTTCTTCAACATAAATTATAAACAAAATGAAGTCTTCATTGCCGCCTTCACCAGCCAACTCTTTGTCTTCTTCAAACCAACAAATCATTCAACAGATTACTTCTACTACAAATGAAGCGCCTGGAAGTCTCCTCATTTTTCCATCAAAGAAGTTGGTTATCAATAGTCCGTTTCAAGAAACAAAATCATATACAATTAAAGTAAATAATTTCACACCACAAATTCTAAACATCTAAATTTCAGATTGCCAACGCTTCAAACAAGACAATAGCTTTTTACTTTAAAAGGACTCCTAAGAGGATTAACGCCAAGCCAGGTGTCGGGATTTTAAAACCAAAAGAAAGCAAAGGGATTGAAATTATCTGTCAAGGCTTCGATTTCGAATCAACCGACACAACAGCCGATAGAATTGTATTTGTTTGGAAAAATGTTGAAGCCAATACTCCTAAATTCAAATGGGCCTTTTTCAATGAAGATGGTATAAAACGCAGAAAGAACATTTACATTGAATATAATTATTAAATTCTGCGTGTGTTTGATCGACTGAAAATCTGGCCAAAAATTTTGTTCATTACCTATAATATATGTAGATATTTTTGTGGCTTTGAATTATTGTCTATTTTTGTGATTGTATATTTTGTTTTGTGATTGTATTGTATTATTGTATATATGTAAATTAATTTGAAGTGCATTTATTTCCAAATAAAATTCAAAATTCGCACGTGACATTAAGATGCTTTGAGTTATTGTGTTTATTTTTGTGTCAAAAGACATCTAAAATATTCCAACTTTTAAAACTAGTTAAATCAAAAAAGAGAAATTCTTCCCTTGTCATTTCAATTATGAGGCCGCTAAGTCTTTCCTATCTTTTGAAAATCGAATAATCTTTAATTATCAAATGATGACCCTGTATAAATAATCCTTCATTGTCAAATGATCCCCTACCACTATCACTAGTATAAAAGAGTCATTTCATTAAAATTATTTTTATTAAAGTATATGTAAATATATTAAAATTTAAGTAAAAATATGTATAAAATAAAAAAAATAATAAAGAGGTTAAGGGTACATCAATTAGATTTTTTAAATTAAAATCCTTAATTTTCTGGGTGGCAAATGAGGATCATAATAATAATAGTACAGTCTGACCTTATTACATACATATAAGATACCCTCAAATTAGACAGGTGTTCTTAAAAATTATTGGAAGATGATGGAGCTGGGTGAACAAGAAATGGATGGTGAAGCGTCTAAGCGGATACCCTCTTTTTAAGATACACCACATTATAAGAGACTCGCAATATTAGAGAACTCTATTTAAGATACGCTCCCTAAAATTTGATTGACAAGAGGGCGGGAAAGGTGACTAAGCGATACCTTCCTATTTAAGATACACCTCATTACAAGAGACTACTTAATCAATACACTCTGTATAAGATACAACTCAAAGGGAACTATTAAGCGATACCCTCTATTTAATATATAACTTATTATAATCGACAAAAAGCGATACCCTCCCTTTATGATACAACTCATTATAAGAGACTACTCTTTCGGTCCAAAAGGGGTACCTTATAGTGAGATCTGACTGTATTTTTAATATAATTTTTAAATACGATGTTGCTTAATTATATTAGAATTTCTTTCATCTTCTTCCCCTTCATCTTCATTTTCTCCATTTTTTCTTTTCCTTTTTCTATTCCTTTCATTTTTAATCAATTTATTATTTAAAAATAAGTTAATTAATAAAAATTCATTTTCTTCTGGTGACATTTTTCTCTTTTTCTTCTTTTTTTCATTTAATCTTTCATTAATTAATTTCCAATTTAATTTTTGCAAAGGATGTTTTTGATTTAAAAATAATTTTTCCTCTTCTTCTTCTCGAATATTTAAATGTGTATTTTCTAATTGATTACAAACTCTTTCAATAAATTTATCCAATTTTTGTTTTAATTGAAGACGAACTTGGGAACGATAATTTGAGGATGTTGAACATGTTGGTTGTGTTTGTGTTGATGTTGATAAATTATTTTGGTGGTTATTAGGCAAATTATTTAAAGGCTTCTTTTGTTGGTGTTGTTGTAATGTAGAATAAGTGGAAGAAGAAGACGGCGATTCATTATTAAATCTATTTTTAAAAAATTAATTTTTTGTTAATATTTTTAAAAATTTTTATTGAATAATTCCCATCAATATTAAAATTCGTAAAAAATTTCTCAAAAAATAATAACAAAAAAAAGTAATTATAATTAAGGTGTTGTCGGACTCAAAGACGAACCGAAAATTAACCCTATAACTATTAAAACTTGAATATTCAGTAGAAAACTAAAAGATAAATGCTGATAAATGGGCTGTGGATTTTAAAAATAAATTACAAAAATCTTTCTTGTATATTTAGCTTAAATGTTTCCATTAGAGATAAGAAAAGAGGCGAGATCTCGTCCAAAGAATCTTGGCTATCTAGACCGAGATTGTAAGATATAACGATCTCGATCGAATCTTTAAAATTCATTTCTGCTTTTTTTTACTTACTTTTTAGATGGACTTTTATTAATTTCCTCCTCCTCCTCTCTCCTCAATTTTTTCTTTTTTGTTAAATTTAATTTTTGTTTTTTAACTTCTTTATTATTTTTCAATTCTTTATTGTTTTTAATTGTTGAAGGCTGTAAGCATTCAACAATCATTTCTTCTTTGTCTGTTGTTGTTGCCACTTTTTTTTCAACTTCCCTTTCTTGTTCTACTATATTTATTTCTTTAGCACCCAATGCTTTTGATTGTATCAAAGAAGTTAATTGTTTTAACTGAAAAAAAAATAAAAATAAAAAAAATTTTTGGCCTTAATCTGGGCGACATTTGCGAAAACCGACACTTGCGCACAACAGCGACTAAGCTTTTTGTTTTGTAAATTATATACAAAACATGTGAGGAGTACTGTATTAACAACAAGTAGTATTATATATAGTCAATGGTACTGTACAAGACCTAATGTCCGTTAGTTCCAATTTCAAACAGAGGTTTTAGTTTTGTTCGCAAATGTCGGTCCGCAAATGTCGAAAATAAATAGAAAAACTCAAACTAAGTTTAGTTAATATATTTTATTTGTTTTAATATTTCTTTTTAATGTTCTCTCTTGGTAATTTAAAATATTAGTTGTCAATACCAACAAAAAAAGTGAACGGGCTTAACATTTAAAAAATTGTCTAAAAAATATTCTGTTGCTAAGAGAATAGGGAAAAAGGGGAAAATATTTTATAAATACAAAATCTCCTTTATAAGAAAAATACAATTTTTGAAAATTATCAAGTCCAAAATATAAAAAAAAATTTCAGCTAATAAAAAGCCATTTTTGGGAAGAGTTTGGCTTCAAAAAAATCCAAAAAAAAATCAGGAAGACCCCTCCCTTTTTTCTCTAAAATACCAGAGGTTCAACCCAGGTTCGAACCAAAGCTCAAATGAAATTTCCGGTTTGATATGATTTTTGATAATTTAAAAATATTTTCGACTTTATAACCCAAACACTAATTCAAGCTTTCATATTTTACTTTTTTTTTACCTGCTCTGGTGGAATACTCGAAGAAATACATTCGGCCAATTCTTGTAAAGTCATTCCTTGATGTATAAGTAATTCTTTTGTTGTTGATTTATTAGTAGATGTTGAAGGTTTTTGTTGAGATTTTTCTTCTTCAATATCTTTGGATTTTTCTTCAGCAACACTATTATTATTATTATCTTCTCCATCTAAAGAATCATCATGTTGTGAATTTGTTATTGGAATTAATTTTGGCATATCAGAAAAATCAGAAGAAGATGAAGAAGAAGAAGACTCGTTATGTTCCTTTTCCTCCTGAAAAAAAAATTATTTTAAAATTTTTTAGAGACAAAAATAGAAGAAAATTGATTAAAAAACTCCTATCTACAACCACAACCCGGTCTAATTCAGAGACCAAAACTAAGTCTATGAAAGTCTAATCAGGTTAATTTTGGCATAGTTCGACGTATCTCATCGAGCTGCGTCGGGAGTTACCAAAATCGAGTTTATATCTCATTTTTACTCTTAGTTATGGCTCTAAGATTAGCTGGGCTGTTCTTGCTCTTATAATACATTCCCGCTTATTTTTTAAAAATAAAAGAAAAATTGCGTAAAATTTTAATTTCCAATACATTTTAATTTTTTACTACCTCATTTTGTTTATTTAAACTATTGTGTTCTTCTGATATATTTTGTTGTTGTTGTTGTTGTTGCCCAATTAATTGAGGAGGTAAAACAGAAGTATTATTTATTTGTAAGAATGTTTCTAAACAATTATTTTGAGTAATTGAAATTGGAAATGCTGAAATTATTTGGTGAAAATGAAAAAAAAATGAACTGTTTATAACACAGGGAGACTTTGCCATAAGATACACCCTTGGGGTAACCGAATTGCTATCTATCGAGACAAAAAAGCTTCTCCAACCCAAATGACCTAGGCAACTTCCCTAACCCAATGCCCAAACAAATTTAAAAAACGTCACCTAAATAGAGGTATATCTAAGATTGGGTGTATCTTATAGTCAAGGTCTGACTATACAATCTATTACAATTTTTACCTAAATTAATTCCATGCCCTCCAAGCGAAGCATTAATTGATTCACAAGAACGGACCTAAAAATCGTTCAAATTCAAAACACTCAAAAAATCCCTCTGTACCTGTGAGGAGTATGGAGAAACCATTGGAGGTGTGTAAACAGAAGGGGGTGAATCAAGTGATTGAATCCCACTATCCGGGGTTGAAGAAATGTGTGAACCGCCGGGAAGTGGAACCAAATAGGGACTCCATCCTTGCTGGGAATTGCATTGTTGTTGTTGTGAAATTAATGAAGGGATGACCGATACGGTTGAAATATTTGAAGAAGAATGTTGTTGATGTTGGTGTTGCTGGTGGTGGTGATCAGTATTATATTGGTGATTTGAAGAAATTGTTGTAGTAGAAGGGTGATGAATAATATTATTATTTGATGTTGAAGGCCTTTGGATATTTGTATTTTTTGGAATTATACTAACAGAATGAAGTGATGATTGTTGTTGGGTGTTGGACTAAATTTAAAATATATTTTTAACAAAATATACTAATCAGAAAAATTTTTGTTCGATTTTTAAAAACTTGGGGGGTAGAAGGCATTTGGAGGTGTATAAGCAGAAGGGGGTGAATTCTAATTATAGGACACACTCAAAGTTAGATGCCCATTTATTTGGGATACGTTTTTAGTTCGAAAATCCAATCCGAAATCCCCCCAGACTTCCCCTCTCCCTACGCGTTACACCTCAGTTGCTTAAGCGATACCCCTTAAGATAATATTTTTAGTTCCAAGGGTGTACAAAATAATGAGGTCCGAATTAAATTAAAAAATTTTTTATTTTTCTTTACATTTTCAACAAAATTTAACGGCGGCCTTTGTTGTTGAGTTATTAACTGCATTGGGGAGTTGTTGCTCATTGGGATGTCACGTACATCTTTATTTGTAGATTGCATTTGGTGGCAAATATTATTATTGCTAGTAGTCGATTGCTGATGTAAACCAACACAATTACCATTATTATTTGTATTATACATATCCATATTTGTGTAAATTGGAGGTTCTGATTGGCTTTAAATTAAAACAAATTAATTTTTAAAAATTAATTAATCCCTGTTGGAACAAAAATTATCTTTCCCTTAATTTTCAGTCAATTTTTTACTTTTAATCCGAGAATATTCCAAATTTAGATTTTACACAGTTAATGGATTTTTTTACTTTTTTTAGGAAAAAATATTTTCTTAATAAGAAAGAAAATGAAAAATCCTTTCTTAGTTTTAAAAAGCCAAAAGGATTATATAATCCATAGAAAGTTTAGCTTTTATTTTAAAGAAATTAAAAAGTTCTTAGTCGAACCTCACTATAGGAAAGTATAAAATATTCTCTTTGGATCTGAAAAAATTCTTATCTTATAATTAGGTGTATCTTAATCCCTCTATTAAGAGATATGTACCATCGGACACAATGGAGTATCGCTTTGGCAGCCAACCAAATTTTAAAAGACACTCTTAAACCGGAAATTATCTAGTATTGGATAGTATTAGGTACGGTTCAGTACTCCCCTGGTACTCCCAAAAATACCTACTCATTATTGGTATTGAAAAGACCAATTTGCCAACACTAGTGCGGGTTTATCTTAAATTGAGATGCCTAAAATGTCGTGTATCCAAAATTGGGAATATTTTAAATCGAGGTATCTTAGAGTGAGAGTACCTCATTCTGGGGGTATCTTAAATTGAGGTGCATAAAATTCAAAAAACTATCTTATAATGAGATTCGACTGTGTGTACTTTAAAAAAATTCAAAACCTAGGTAAATAATCCTCAGTAGTAATAACAGTCGAATTAACTAGCTGAGAAAGATCAATTTCGTGTAAATCCTCCCCAAGCATCACTTCCGAATTACTTTGTTGATTTAATTGTTTAATTTTTTTATTATTTCGTTTTTGATGTTTTTTAAGTTTATTTGGAGGTGTTTGGGGTATAGAGGAGGAAGAAGAAGAATTTTTTTCTTCCCCCTTTTTATTTTCTTTTATTGGTGTTTTTTGTTGTTTTTGACACTTTTTACTGCTATTAATTGTTGCCGATTTTTGGGAAGGAGATAAATTAATTGATAAAAGACCGGAAGGGATAAGTTGCTGTTGTTGAGGGGCATCTAGAGAAGTATTACAAATATTTGGAGAGGTAGAAATACTTAAATTATTTGTTGTTGTTGATTGTTGTTGGAATTGGCTAGTTGAGGGGATTTGGGGGGCCTGAAAAAATTTTTTTTTTAATTTTTGATAGAAAAATTGGTAAAAATATTGGCCATAAAAAATTGAGAGAAGTCGAGGGAGGAAATAAAAGGAGGGTGGGAGGGAAAGGGTGAATATTATCGAAGGTTTAAAAATATTCAAGTTTTGCTGAAAAATCTGACCCTTTTTACAGTTTATGCTTCCTTAAAATTTCCTTAGTTAAAGTCAGGTTTGCGTCTCGACTTTTTTGGGATCGGTAAGAATTTAAAATTTGGTTTTTAAAGTTATAGACAAGGCTTATTTCTCGATTTGTGTGGTAAATTGGAGAAACGGGAACTTGGGAAAGTTGATTAACGTTTAGGAAAAACGAGAATAGGAACAAGCATCAGAAAACAGAAAACCCAAAACAGAACGGGTGTAATTGGTCTCCTAAAATAAATTCATAAAGAGACGTTCCAAATTTAAAAATAAATAGGTAGTTATTATTTATTTCTCATTGTCGGTTTATAATCTAGAAAATAAAAAAAATATTTCTTGAAGTTCTTTTTTTTTTTTAATTTACTAAAAAATAATATTTTTGTAGTAGAAAGCATAAAAACAAATTTGGAAAATGTCTCTTTTCGCTTCCTCCTTTAATAATAATTATTTTTATATTCGTAATATTTATTTATAAATATCCCCCCTTTCTTTAAACACGCAATTATCTCAATTAAAAATATATTCACTTTTACTCTTCCAAACATTTTTTTTATTTTGTGCCAAACAACCCCTTTTTAGAATAACTGACATTTTAAGAAAGAATAACTTTTGGCATTTGTTTTTGCAAAAAAAAAATGTTAAAGTGTAAAGATACATATTTTTCTTTTTTGGAAAATTAGTACTTTAGTAAATTTGAGAGGCCATTTTTCTTTTGATTTCTAAGATTTAAAAATATATTTTTGATTTACAATTTTAAAAGATTTTTTAATTTGATCACGGGATCCCACAAGGATTTTACGGAATGTCACACCAATCCGGAACTTTTTCGATTTGCAGGATTGATTCCAAAAATGCTCTCTCCCTCTAAGATTTTGAAAAACATTTTTGACATTTTTAAATATTTTTGAGTTACGATTTTCGAAGATTTTTTTTGTTTGACCGGTACTTGACGGGATCCCCAGCGAATTTTTCGGGGTCCCACTCCAATCCCGAACTTTTTCGATTTTCGGGATTGCTCCCAGAAACCACAGAGGGCTTTCGTCCTACAAAATTGAAAAAAAATCCTTCGTATCGAATCCCACAAACTAGGCAATTTTACAACAGAAAAAGCTAAAAATATATAATCTCAATTTTAAATTTTTACATGTAAAGAAGCAGCAAACATTTCAGGACGTAAAGAATTAATATTATTATTATTACTACAACAACCATCACTTTTATTAAATGTTTTAGTTAAAGTCGATAAAGAAGTTTTTGCTATTTTTGGTTGTATTGGAATGACTTTTGGGGAAGATTTAAGTAATAAGTTCTTAAGCTTTTTTTGTTGGGGTTGGTGATGTTTTGATGTTTTAGGCAAAATTGGAGGGACTCCAGAAGGTGCGGGCAAAAGAGGGAAGGAAGCAGAAGGGATTAGTCTGCCTTTAGGTTGTTGGAATTGAAGCATTTTGGAAGCTATAATAATGGAAGAAGTCATTTGTTGTTGGTTAACTCTTATTGAATTGTTGTTAGTACAAGCTGGTAAAACTTGCATTATGTTGGACTGATTTGTAGTTATTGTTGAAGTTGATAGATTCTAAAAATACAAAAAATTTAAAAGAGCCAAGAAGAGAAGGCTTAATTCTATCCATTTTTGGAGATATATTCACAACCTCATTATAAGAGACACTCACTATGAGATACACCAACAAACACTAGCTATACCTCTATTTAAAAGACGTTTTTCATAATTTGGATGACCACAGGAAGGAAAGTTGACTAAGCGATACCTTCTATTTAACATACACCCCATTATAAGATACCTTCACTATAAGATACCACCAAATACTAGCTATACCTCTATTTAAGAGACCATAGTTTAGTTGGCCATAGGAAGGGGGAGTTGAATAAGCGATATCCTCTATTTAACATACGCCCCATTATAAGAGACTATTTTTCAAGCGCGAAAAGATATCGACATAAAAATGAGATTAAACTCTATTTCAAAGATATTTAAAAAATTCCAGGCCCCCTTTCTAAAAATGTTCTTATTTACACGCTTCTTTCATCAAAAAAAATACAAAATCTTGTTTTTTGTTTACATGCAATTTATTAGCTGGATGGCTAATAAAATGTTCAAGTTTATTCTCTTTTTAAGCAAAAGCATTCTCCCTCTCTTTTATCATCTCAAAAACCAATTCATATTAGCCTTAACACTTTTTTAGTTGTTTTTACCATTTTTCCCTTTCAGACAATAACATAAACCTTTAGGTTAGCGAGGAATTTTGTGGCAGTAGCTTAAAGAGAAAATGGCAGAAAAAATGTGGAAAATTGGCTAATGGATGAAGGAATAATAGAAAATTGAAGAAAGAAAAGAAAACAAAAAATGCGGGAAGGAGAATTTGACTCTTTTTATTGAGACTATCATTTTTGTCCATTATATTGGAGTCGAAGGGTCGAAGAGTAAAAATGTGTATAATATATAAAATATAAATTTTTAAAAGTCAAATAGTTGGAGAAATGCTTCTTTTAAATATGGAAGGTAAAAAAAGGAGGAATAAATAGAGAAAGAAAAACATAAAAATAAAGATATATTCCCTCTGAATATTATAATAATCTCTTATGTTTCTTCTCAACTTGTGGTGGTAAACAGAGACTTTTTGGCACAAAGAAAAGAAACGAAAAAAAATTTTCTCTTGGAGTACAAAATAAAAATTGAAAATGTAAACAAAATGCCAAAAAGTTTAATAAAAAAGAGAAAATGAGAGTTTAGAAAAATTTTAATTGAAAAATAGAATAAATTATACTAAGTAGTTTAATAGACTAAACAAAACATTTTATTGTTTTTTTGTCACGTTCTTTAATTTTTCACGTACTTTGTGATGTTAAAAATAAACAAGTAAATAGTAAATAAACAACAATTTGGATTCACCCTTGGGCTAAAAAACGTGTGATAAATTCTCTTTGGTAAACTGACTACCCTTATAATGGAGTTTATCTTAAACAGAGGAATCGTTTAAACAGCTCCCCCACCACGGATGGGGCATCTCTTCTGTTTCCGTCTTTCGCCAAATTCCGTCTTTTATGGCCCTTCCGTCCTCCGAGTTTTATTTTTTTTCGCCTTCCGCTATGTATTACTGCTCCACACAATGACTAACGTATCTTATATGGAGGTGTATCTTATAGTGAGTGTCTTTATAATAGAACTGAGGTTCTCTGGGTCTCTTATAATGAGGTTAACTGTCTATATTAAAAATAAGTATGATTTTTTAATTATCAATTACCCCTTCAATAGCCACATTCCCACTTGTAGCCACCAACAATTCCTTCCCACTATCATTGCTTACAATCCCATTATTAATTAAAATTGTATTATTAAGCTCTGTTGTTGTTGTACTAGTTGAGGCAATCGTAGCTGGTCGAATTAAAAGCCCAAAAAGAGATCCTTCCGCCCCATCTTCTTGACGGCTTTTAAACATACACGGAACAGCCTCAAAACTCATCTCTCCACTTGAAACAACAACTTTTTCTGTTGCCTCAAAAGAAGATTTTTCACTTTCCTCTTCTGTTTCTTTTGCTGTAATATTAACCATTTTTTGTTGTTTTTGGTGTACTTTTTGTGGATTTTGTTGGTGGGGCCCATTTGAACAGGGCCTTTCTTCTAACAGTTTGGAAATGTTGGATTCGGAAAAATTATTAATTAAATTATTAAAATGGAAATGGTTGTTTATTGATGTCGTTATTGTTGAAAATAATAAGCTTATTGATTTTTTATCAAAAAAATTTCTTATCACTAAAAAAAAAAATAAATTTTTTAATTGAAAAAAAGTCAAGACTCACTATAAGATACGCCCACGAGGTTAAAAATTGTCTCCTATAATGAAAAAAGTCGCGCATTCGTTTCTAAGATAGAGGGTATTGCTTTCTAATGAGCTACTCCATTCAGTGGATAAACGAGTTTAATAAAATGTATCATAAAACTAGGTGTATCTAGTATCGGGAGTATATTATAAAGAGGGTGCCTAATATTGAAGTGTCTATCAAATAGAGAGTATCGCTAGGCGATAAACCAACTTGAGATAACCACTCATAATAAATCAAATTTAAAAAATCCATTAAATAGAGGTGTATCCTGTATTGAGAGTATCTTAGAAAGAGGTGTGCTTAATATTGAAGTGTCTATTAAATAGAGAGTAAAGTTTAGACAGTCCCTCTCCCAGTGGTCACCAAATTAAAAAGTCTCTTAAATAGAGGTGTATCTATTATTGGGAGTATCTTATAGTGAGGTTCGTAATAAAATAATCAAGAAAGGAAGTCGCGCATTCGTTTCAAAATTCTTATATTAACAGAAAAACAAAAATACACCAAACAACTCTCAAGTTTTCTTTTACTTTTTTTTAATTTTATCGAATATTAACACCAGCAGAATGATTAAAAAAAAGGGTGAGTTATTGAAAGGCGAAAAAATTTTTTTTATTGAGGTGAGCGGTGAGGAAATTTTTAGACAAATAAAAGAAGAGAAAGGATTCTCTTGATATTTAAAAAATAATAAAAATATTTAAAAAAGGTATTTTGAGTTCGTTTTAGAAATAACTTTTTAATAAGAAAAAAAATTATACGGAGCGTAAAAAAAATAAGTTTAAATTACATGGCAAAGTTATAAAAATGTGGGTAAACAAATAAGGAAAATAGGAAAAACAGGAAGGGAAAAAAGGATTGAAAAAATACAAAAAATGTGTGTAGAAAAACAAAGAAGAAAACTAGTGCTTCCTCGTTTCCAAAAACTGTCCACAGAACAGCCAAAATTTAGGAAACTGACTAGGGACTGAACCATGATTTTCTGGAAGAATCAGGAAAATATAAAGGGTGCTAATTGTTATTTTCTGAGCCCTCTTGCATTTTAAAAATTCCTAATCCAAAATCAGATCCTCAGAAATGAGTTCAGAGAAAATTCGAAGAGGAAAATGAAAAAAAACTTCCTATAATGTTTTGGTGCTATTTTTGGCAGATTTTGGCATTCTGGTGTTTGGCGTTTTTAAAAATTTGAAAAACTGGCATTAGCGCGACACTCAAAAATTTTGGCACTGTTTTCAAAAATTTAACTTTTTTGGCGTAATGTTGAAAAAAAATTTTAAACAAAAAAATTTTTTTCAAAAAATTTCAAGGTAATTGATATACTCTAATATCCATAAATACATACATTTATTTATATAAACAATATGGAAAAAAATATGCAGCATTAATGTATGTAGAAGCGGTAAGAGAAAAATCAATTTGCTTGAGAGTGAGGAGAAATAATAAAAAAACTATTTACTAACCCATCGAGGAGAAAAAAATGTCGATAATTAAAAAGTTGTAATATTTCGGTTGAATTAAAAAAATTTTTTTGGGCTAGAAGTTTCTTAATTTTTTATTGAAATAAGACAGAAAGTTATGTACAGTCGGATCTCTCTATAGGATAAACACAATAATGAATACACCTCTATTTAAGATACATTTTAAAGTCTGGTTGACCATGGGTTGTGGGGGTACCTTAAATAGGGGGTACCTAAACGATACCTTCTATTTAAGGTACACCTCATTATAAGAGACTATCTTTCAGCCCCAAGGATGCACCCTATAGAGAGGTTAAACTGCATTGTTTATCGATAATCTATTAATCATTTCTTAATTGAGACTCAAATGTCCAGATGAAGTACTTACTTAATATCACTTTTTTCAAAAACAATAAGTAAAAATTTCAAGTAAAATTAATTAGATAACAAATGCTTTTTATTAATAGATTTAGGTATATTGCGGCGTTAAAAACTGATTGATGACGTTAATTAACAAACATAGTAAAAACTACATAATGGCATTTAAAAAATATCAATTAGCGCCCGTTTGAAGAATTGATCAAATTTGTTGTTTTATATAAATTTATTCAGTCTCGTAGGTTGTAAGTATTTAATTAAGTGAATAAATAAAATAAATGAAGGAAGGACACAGCCAAAAAGAAAAAGAGAACAACTCCTCACACACAACAGCTTTCTTCGACACTAAAAACCCAAGCGGCGATATATATAGGCGACATGGTGCGGTGATGAGAAGTGGGTAAGCAAAGCAATGAGCAGCCAGTATAGCAGAGAAATAACAATGCAAAGAGGCGCGGGTACAAAACATCCAGGATACAAAATGCCAGGATAGAGATCGATAACTTTTAATACATTTAAGGAACAATTAAAAAGGTTCTTGAAGGATATTATAACAAAATCCAGTTAAAAAATGCTTATCACTTGCTTGATTATACAGATTTTAGACGGTAAACGGGAAATCACAAGAAATTTAATTTTGATTAGAGTCTAAGATAAACTGTATTTTCGCTTGTTGCCGTTGATGATTATGAGTGAACCCGCAAGGAAACCAAAACAATATTCTAAAACTGAACGAAACGCCAAAAAACAAGAAAATGAGACTTGAATGTGTGTGTGTAAAATAAAAAAATCCTCGCATAAAAATTAAAAATGGACGTTTTGTAAATGGACATTTTATATAACAAAAAATTGAGCGGAGGTAACTTCAAGTTAGTATAGTGGAGGGGAATTGAGAGAAGCAATTGTCACAGCAATGTGGTGATGATTTTGTATGTATTATATGTGAGAGTTTTATGAATGAGGCGAAATTTTGGAAGAGAGTATAAAAAGGTTGAATGCAGTGAAACTGCACATATCGGAGGAAAGAGGCCCAAAAAATAGTAATAGTTTTGCCTGGCGCGATGATGAACGTATGGTTCTAGCAATAAGATGGTATCCTCTCCAAATAATTTTCTCTTTAATACATTTTAGGCAATGAAAATAAAAATAAAAAGAAAGAAGAGTTCAACTTTAAGGTTTGCCAATGTTGCAATTCGCCATAGAGAAATGGTCATAACAATACTTTAACTGTTTTTGTGCCTTTTTGAGGGGTTTTGTAAAGGTCATTTAGAGGGTGTTTAGAGGGTTAGAGGGTGTTTTAGGAAGGCCATTTAAAGGGTGTTTAATAAAAAAATTTAAGGCTTAATATCCAACTTGTACGTTTGTCTGTGAGTGGACAAGCTCGTTTGAGAGGCACTTTTCCAGCATTTTCTCGAAGACATCAAATCAAAAATTAATTAGAATGCACTCAAATAAGATCATATCGTTCCATTTTTTATTTTTTTATTTTTCCAATTGTTTGCTAATTTTTAATTGTTTTGGGTTTTACGTTACACATCGATAAAAACTGATAGATTTACTAAAAACAAAGCGGACACACGAAAAGCTATAAAAGCAAATATACCGGACTTTGACGGAGAAATAAAAGGAGAAAAAAGAATTAACAACGCCACAAACTAGAACAACAACCGGGCGATTGAAAAATGAAGAATTGGCGGTGAATAAATGAAAATTGGGAGGAGGGGGGGGGATGAAGGGGAGAGAATGCGTGGAAGAATAAATAAAATTAATAAAAATTTAGTTGTTTGAATGTTTTTAGGGATTGAAAATTGGTTGATGAATGTTTGTGTGTATGGGTGGTGAAAGAGCGGATTGAAAGAAGAAAGATGCTCTGGATTGAGATGGATTGATTGTTTGGTGTGTATGAAACATCGGTTGAGTGAATGAATTAATAGTTTTAGGATTTGGATGAATGAGTATATTGCAAATAATAAATTGATGGAAAGAACAAAATATGTTGTATATATTTATTAAATAAAGTGTAAAATTAAAAAGAAACATTTTTGAAATTTTTTTGAGTGACTAAACTGAGGAAAAGGATCAAACATATTTATTAGGTATGTGCCTGAATTTTTGCCTTTTTCGGTGTTTCGTCTATAGCTTATTAAAATCTGTTTCGGCAAACATTTGATATCTATCTTATAATGAGGTGTATCTTAGAATGGATGTTTTGTTTTGATAGCTACGGATCCTCATTGCTAATTAAAATTAAAAAAAGCATCTTAGATTTGGGGGTGATTAATTTAGGGACAGTATCTTAAAATGTATTGTTGTTTGATGGCCAACTAAATTTCAAAAAAAAATCTTAGACTTGGGGATGATTAATTTTAGGGACAGTTTTTAGAGTGTCAGTGTTCGATGACTAAAATTACTTAATAACTGTACTTACTAAGGAAGTATAATTTTTCCTTTGTTTTTTCTAGTTTTTTCTATTTTTCCTTTTTCTAGAAATTATATTCGCCAAATATTTACCCAATTTCGGCCGTTATATTAATAAAATCTGCAATCTTCAAAATTAAAAAATTCTTATTAAGCCGATTTTCTTCGCTGATCAGTGTTCGATGACTAAAATAATATATTACCACACAGAAATTTTAGTATAAATAGATGGGTGGAATAAGTCTAAAATTAACAATTAACTTCCATTTATATTTTAAAAAATAATTTAAAAATAATTTCAACATGCTCAAATTTTTGTTCCCTTTATTCCTTTTTGCTTTAATTAATACTTTTAATATGATCGAGTGTGTACCTGGAGGCTATGGCTATGGTGGTGGTATGAGTGGAAATGGAGGAGGTTTTGGCAGCATGGGAGGAGGTAAATTAGAATAATATGGAGATCTTAATTATTTAACTAATTAAAAGGTTCACAATTTGGTGGTGGAGGTATGCAAGGATTTGGAGGACAAATGGGTGGTGGAGGAGGTTATGGTGGTTATGGAGGAAAATAAATTTAAAAATGTGTTGAAATTAACGACGGGAAATATTTAAAAAAATTTTAATTCTAAATTATTATTGTAATTTAAATTTACTTTGCAAGAAACGTTAAATAATATTTAAAAATGGTTATACAATCATATTTCCTGAGGGAGAATGTAGTATCTGCTCAAATCCTTTGATCACTCTCTTAATCACTTCAAACCCATCAATTTCTCTCCAAATTCCTGGATATCCCCATTATTCCCCTGCCAATAAGATCAATTTTCATAAAACTGAGGTTAACTGGGTTGAAGCATGTTCGCTATTTAAGGTACATCTCGTTATAAGAGACGATTTTATACTGAGGTCCGACTATAAAATATTATTCTACTTTATCTAAAAAATAAAAAATTATCCTCTAATATTATCACTTATTTTTGCCATAGCTTGTTCTAAAGTTATTCTATCCTCAGTATCTTTATCTCCTGTTTTGAAGACATTATATTGAATTTCATTCTCATCATATAAACAAAAAGCAGCAGAACCGTCCCGATGTTTGTGGTCTGGGATTGTCCAATGAACAGATTTTCCGACTAAATTAGTCCCTTCAATAATCAAAACACCCCAAGTGCCTCCATAAATGTCTTCCATTATACGACGAATTAACTATTAAATTGTATTTGGAATTTTTAAGAGTGAAGATAACCTGCATTTGTGAGGAAGTATCTCCACGATTTGTTACTTCAATTGTTCGAATAATTATGTGTTTAACAACTCTCATTGGACAGTTATCGATGGCTATATGAAGCAAATATATTCGATATAGAAATTTGAATTTTTTCGATTATAATATAACCCCAATTTTATCAAACCCCTCCCAGAAATTTCTCCTTTTCCCTGCCACGTTTTTTGGCTTCACGATCAGGGGTGAGCGCAAGAGGCAATGTGAGGCCAAAAAAAGTGAGGCCAAAAAAAACGCAAGGCCAAAATTTAACACAAAGCGCTCACCTCTGTTCCCAATTGCCAGATTTTGCCTCTACGTACCTAGTGTGGGGGAGCTGGTAAAGCAATGCCCTCTATTTAATTACACCCTACTACAAAATAGAATTTCTAGCTCCAAGGGGTATCTAAAATGAGGTTCTACTTTACTTAGATTTTTAGGTTAAATTTTATATTTACCATAAATTATTCCTTGATTTGACAGAAATGTTAAAAAAAGAATATTAAAAAAATAATTTTCAAAATTTAATTTCCTCAACATTTTTAAATGATTTTTATGAAAAAAGTTTTTTTTTGTTTAGTTTATAGAAAAGTTTGTTTGTTTTCTTAATACACTTTAAATATTTTTTCCTCTATTGTTTTGCATTTTAAAAAAATATGGTCACACTTTTAGTTTCTATTTTGAAATGACGAGGTACTGAAATGCATGTAGATCAGCGATGAGCTGAATATACAAAGCTCCGATTTATTTCGACCTGAAACCCGAAGCGATACCTTTTTTATGTATAAACCCAACTCATCCCCGGTGTAGTTGACTTGTTCTTATACGGAGTTTCTCTCATATGCAAAATTATCTGAGTATTCAAAACCTGGGTAAAGTTTTCCTTCAACAGGCTAGTGTATTTTATTCCAAATGACACAACTATAGGCTCTTTCCCGAAATTTTGATGAGTCAAAAACCACAAAAATTGACAACAGGAAACTGTCAAACTCATTATTTTTATCTCACATCAGACAAAAACACACTATAAAAGCCTCAATTCAAAATTTAAACCTCCTCTCATTCTCCTTCTAATCGTCAACACTTCAAGCAAAACCAAAAATGATCTCTTCACCAATTCTAAAAATGTTTGTTGGACATATTGTTTTGGTTAACTATCTTCTATCAATTTGCTTCATTCAAATTGCTGCTTCCAACAACAACGAATCAGGCAAAGAGGAAGACAATGGTTTAGGCTTGAATGTGTTCAAAGAAAGGGTGAAGAGAGGAGAAGAAACACAAGGGTCTACTCCTCTAATAATTATTTTTGGAATATTGGTTGTCTTGTAAGTTTGGAATTTTTGAAATTTTTCAAAAAAATTTTTTTCCTTTCCTTCAGGGGTATTTGTGCTGGCTCTGTAATTGGCTACTTCTGTGTCCGCCGCTATAACAGGAAGAAAGCTGAGCTCGCCATTAGAAAGCGTCATCATCAACGTCTAGCAGCGTTACACAAGGATTTATCCGATAAAAGAATTGCAGTTAAGAAAGTTGATGTTAAAGGTGAAGTTAAGGAAGAGGCTAAAGAAGATAAGAATGAAGATGATGATGAAGAAAGTAGGAAGACTCTCATATAAACAAAATAAATTGTGTATATAGTTGTAATAAAAGGGAATGTTGATTGAATGCTGGTTATTTTGTAAAGTCGGGGACTCACTTGTAGATAAACCTGAAAACCCAGTCTTTAAACTGGGGGTGTTTATTTAGAGGGGTTCTACTCGGGGATGTCTCTTATAGCGAGGGGTTCCTTATAGTGAGGTGTTCCTTAAATAGAAGGGTTAGCTTAGGCAGCTCTTTCCATTCATAGCTAACCAAATTTTTATTGAACGTCTCTTAAATAGAGGTGTTATAGTAAGGGGCGTCTCTTATAGTGAGATTCGACTATTATTATTTTTCTGTGTTTATTCAATTATTCGTTTTATTAAATCATTTTTTGTGTTAAAGTGAAAAATAAAAATTTTAAAAATTTGTCATGTTTTATAATGTTAGTTAAGTGATATAAATTAATTTTTGAGATTCTCCAATTTTATAATTAAAGCAAGTTTTATCAATATAATAAAATATTTAATTTTCATTAATACATTTAAAAAATGTATATTATTTTGGGACGCATATACAATTTTTGGGACGTATATACTTTCATGGGACGCATAAAAGTTCATGGGACGCATGTCCTAAGATAGAGCCCTAACTTAAGTGAAAAAAGTTATTACACCACTTTAAGAAGAATTGAAAAAGATGTGTAATTTTTAAAATGTAAAGCTTGTAGTAAAATTGGTAGGTCCCGTAATGTTGGTCAACAAAAGTTTAAAAAAATAAAATAAAAATTGAATGACATGTAGATATTTGTTGACAAAAAGAATTTCTCCTACAGAAAGAATCGGATAATTCAAAAACTTCCTTCAAATATGTATAATAATGCACAAACTAGAAAAGTGAATCCACCCCTTATTTAAAATTTAATAGCATTTGAATGAAAGAGGTGCCAAAGGCAAATTTAAAAAAAGTGGAAAACAAACATCAACCTTTACACAAAACCTTGTCACGGCTAAAGAAAAAAGTCAGTTAGTATCGTATTTCCGAATTTCTCGGAGGAGCTCGAATAACCCATGACATCCCTGATCCCTATCATAGACAAGAGCCAAAAGTTGCCAAGAGGAAATAGCCAAATTCAGTTATAAAAAACACTATAAAAGCTTCAACCCAAAATTTAAACCTCCTCTCATTCTCCTTCTAATCGTCAACACTTCAAGCAAAACCAAAAATGATCTCTTCACCAATTCTAAAAATGTTTGTTGGACTTGTTTTGGTTAACTATCTTCTATCAATTTGCTTCATTCAAATTGATGCTTCCAACAACAACGAATTGGGCAAAGAGGAAGACAATGGTTTAGGCTTGAATGTGTTCAAAGAAAGGGTGAAGAGAGGAGAAGAAACACAATGGCCTCTTTCTCAAAATATTACTATTGGAATATTGGTTGTCTTGTAAGTTTGGAATTTTTGAAATTTTTCAAAAAATTTTTTCCTTCTGTGCAGGTCGGCTCTGGTATTGGTTTTCTTCATATTATTTTGTTACTACTGTAGCCGTTATAACAATGTGAAAGCTGATCTCAAATGGAGTAATTCTGAGCTCGACCGTGAAAAGCGTTATAATCGTTTAATGGATGCCAAGATCTCTAAGATGATAAACAAGGATAATATTGCCGAGATGGAAAAGAGTGAAAAGATGAAAAGAAAAGCTAAAGGAGAAGAAGATGAAGTGTATAAAGTTAAAGAAGATAAGAATAAAGAAGATAAGGATACTAGTAGGATGGCTTTCATATAAACAAAATAAATTGTGTATATAGGTGTAATAAAAGGGAATGTTGATTGAATGCTTGTTATTTTGTAAAGTCGGGGACTCACTTGTAGATAAACCTGAAAAAACAGTCTTTATAACCAGGTGTATATTAAACTGGGGTGTTTATTGAGAGGGGTTCTACTCGGGGATGTCTCTTATAGCGAGGGGTTCCTTATAGTGAGGTGTTTCTTAAATAGAAGGGTTAGCTTAGGCAGCTCTTTTCATTCATAGCCAACCAACTTTGAGCGTCTCTTAAATAGAGGTGTTTATTGAGAGGGGTTCTAAAGAGGGGTTCTTTCCTAGTAAGGGGCGTCTCTTATAGTGAGGTTCGACCCTCAATTTTATAATTAAAACAAAATTTTGTCTACCTATATTTTTTTGTCTTCAATTTTTTTTCATTTTTCTGTTCGTGTAAATTTCCTCTTGAAAAAGAATTTTTCAAACAGCTGTTTCCTTCCTTTTCTAAACACTCACCTTATTTTAAAGAGTATTTATTTTTATCAATTTTCTATTCTTTTTTAAGTTTTTTCTTAAATATTTTTTCCAAAAAAATCTGTTAACACTTTAGAAATTAAGAAATTAATTTATTTTTTTAAATGATTAATTTTCATCTATTACCTAAGCTCTTAAATTCCATCTCATTTTGACAAAAATTTATAATATTAAAATTATTTATCCCCCAGACCAACATAGTTCAGTTAATGTTTAAATTTATTAGTTTACCTGAATATCACATATCCGGGTATTGCAATTTTATTGCGTATAAATTAAATTGGAAAAAATGTAAAGCAGATAGCTTGTTAATTCTTAAGGCTATACAAGAAAAGACGTGATGTAACGGATGCGGTAAAATTGCATTACCCGGATGACGTAAAGGATTGTATTCAAAATGTTTAACGAGACCGAACCCGCTGAATTAATCCCACAAATCCCGTTTGACGCTTATAACTCGATTTTCAAAATTTTATTTAAAAATAGCTCGGGACAAGATTTAGTAAAAGCCAGCGCCGTGTAGGGTTGCGCTTGTTTCAAATCGAACTGAACCGAAAACCCGAAGATTTTCGGTTCAGTTTATCGGTTCTGTTTCGGTTAACTGAAAAATTCGGTGAAACCGACAACCCTTGTCCGGTAAACTGAAGATGCTGGTTCGCTTTTATTGTTAGCATCTTCAACTTTTGCATTAACTAAAGAATAAATAGCTTTAGCCCCGCTCAGCTTTAATTTTAAATTTTAATATTTTTTAGTTTAATTTAAAAATATAATTTATAGAAACGTTTCTTCTTCCTTCCCTTTTTTATTTGTTTTGTGCCAATAATAAAGTTAAATGTCATAGTTTCTTATTTTATTTTTTCTCTTTTTTTTTATTTAACTTGCTTTATAGCTATTTCCCCCTTTTTCTTTTATAGCATTTAAATTTTCATTTTGCTTTTTAAATGTTTTTTAAATATATTTTTTTTCTGTTCTTCTCGACACTTTTCCTTTTTTTAAATTTATTTCTTTTAAAAAAATTTTTTCTTCAAAAAATAGTTTAAAAATAAATAAAAATTCTTAATAGTCAAGCAGAAAATGGCCAAAAATTGGAGGAGATCCCTAAACGATACCCTTCACTTTAGTGTAGACCTCATTTTAGTGTAGCATTTTTTCTACCCTAAGGCACTATAAAGATGTCACGGGTTGAGAAGAACGTACAAATTTTTGTAACCCGAGATTCGGCTGCATTTCCGAATTTGCTATACCGATATATAAAAATAACTATTTAATAGATTAAATTTTTTGTAGAATTTTTTTTATTTTTTAGTCTCTAAAAAATAAAAATATTAAGTATTTTCTTTTGTTTCCTAGGAAACAAAAGAAAATTTATTTTTAAATTTTTATTTAATTAAAGAAATTTAATTTATTTAAAAATGTCTGATTCTTCTGATGAATCTAGAGACGAGGAAATTAGTTTGGTTTGTTTAAATTTGAAAAAAAAATTTTTTCTGAAAATTTTTTTTTGAAGGCAGAAGCTCGCCGACCATATCAAATAAATTTAAATAGTGATACTGAATTAATCAGAAATAATACTAGCAAATGTTGTGGGAGAAGAAACAAAAGAAAATCTGTAATTATTTTAATTTTATTTTGAAATACAGTCGAACCTCTCTATATTATATACACTCAATACAAGATACTTCTAAAAATTTGGTAGGTCCATTGAGTGGCGGAGCGGTTAGGGCGACACCTCCTTTTCTAACGTAGTTAGTTGACCGTTAGGTGGGAGCTGCCTAAGTGGTCTGCTACTCTCTATTTAAGCTCCACTCACTATAATGTAGATTTCAGTTCCAAAGGTGTATCTTGTATTGAGGTTCGACTGTATTTTTACCAATCATTCTTACATTGATTAAATTTAAATTAACAGTTAATCAAAATATTAATTCCCCGAATTTTTATTCTGGTACTTACAACTATTTATGTTTTTATAATTGCTGCAACTTTTTATTCTGTTGAAAATGAAAAGGAAAGAGAGGTAAACAAATTTATTTAAAAAATTATTGAACCTCACTTTTTGTACCCCTTTATAACCGGAAAAAATACTACCCAATAATGAGAGGTATCTTAAATAGAGAGGTTTTATTAAGTCGCTTTCCCTTCCAGTGGTCAACCAAAATTTTAAAAAACGTCTCTTAAATAGAGGTGTATCTTATATTGGGGGTATTTACAAACAAGGTTCATCATTAAAATTATTTTTAATTCAGGAACTTGCCAAATACGAAGAATCAATAAAAATAATAAAAAATAATTTAATGGCACAACTACATAATTTATCTCCACAAATCCCAATTGAAAGGCTTTATCAAGAAACCAATGAATTTAGCAATAAACTTTTAGAAATTGGAAGGAAAAGAGGCAAAAGAGGAATTTCCTCTTTAAATAAAGAAAAACAACAATTAAATATTCAACAAAATTGGACATTTGTTAATTCAATTTTGTTTGCTATTTCTTTAATTTCGAGAATTGGTAATGTTGAAATACTGTCGGACCTCATTTATATATTTTATATGTTTTTTTTAAATTTTATAGGATAGGCAAATAGTAGGGATGGTCTCAGTTTTAATTAGAGACTCAGTTTTAATTCTCGGTTCTCGTACGAAACTCCCAGTTCGATCTCTAGTTTTAATTCGTCACCCTCTAATTGGCCTCTCAGGTAGGTATACTGTTTTTATTCATTATAATATTTTACTGTCCCAAGGTGCATATAATGCAAGGTCCGGCTATATATTTAGAAAAATTATAATTTTTAAATATTTTAAAAGGATATGGACATTTGGTCCCATTAACACCAACCGGCAAAACTTTAATTTTTCCCTTTGCAATTTTTGGAATTCCTCTTTTTATTTTGCTTGTTGCCGACTTGGCCAAAACTCTTTCATTATTTTTTAATTGGATTTGTAGAATATTTGCTAATTGTTGGAGAAAATTTAGAAAACGGTTGAGTCCTTCTGAAACAAAAGAAATTAAATTGAATGGAAAGAATGCTTTGAGTAGGAAAATAAATTTCCAATTTAAAAATTATACAGTCAAACCTAACTTTAAGACGCACTTTTAGGGCTGAATAAAATCGTACTTGATAGTGAGGTATAACTTAAATAGAGGGTATAGTCTTTGCATATCCTCATCCAATGATTAAACAAATTTTGGAAAAAGTATCTTAAATTGAGGTGTAGTTACTATTGGGTGTATTCTGTAGAGAGTTGTACCTTATAATGAGGAGTATCTTATATTGGGGGTATCTTATATTGGGGGTATACCAATATATATTGGGGGTATATATTGGGGGTACCTCCCACCCATCGCTTAGACAATCAACAAAATTTAATAAACGTCTTTTAAATAGAGGTGTATTTAGTAGAGAGGTATTGGATGTATCCTATAATGAGTTTTGACTGTAATTAATTAAATTAATTAAAATATTAATTAATTAATTAAAAATTAAATTAATTTAAATTTATAAGAAAAAGAATCTCCTAAAAATTGTTGTGGTCAAAAATCACCAATAGCCACTACTTGCTCCAACAAAAGTGAAAAAGAAACAATTAAATCTCAAAATAATTCTCAACCGGAAAATGAATCAAAAATATTTTTATTTTTTCTATTTTTATTAATTTGGAGTATTTTATCTTTTATTTATTTATTTTTGGAAAATTGGAATATTTTGGATTGTTTCTATTTTGTTTTTGTTACAATTTGTTCTGTTGGTTAGTTTGTGATTTTAAATTTTAATAAAAATTTTTTTAAAGGTTTTGGAGATTTTGCACCTAATACTTTAATTTCTACATTTTTTACTATTTTTATTATTATTCCGAGTTTTGCATTGTAAGTTTTAGTTTTAAATATCCTTTAGCCTCATTTTTATATTCACCTTTGGAGACGGACAGCCCATAAAGGTGACCCCATTAACAATGACACAATCGTCTCTTATAATGAGGTGTATTTTTAAATAGAGGGTATCTCTTAGACAGCTTCCCCAACCTGTAGTCACCCAATTTTGAACTCGTTTTTTAAATAGAGGTGCTTTTAAATATTGAGACTATCTTATAATGAGGTATGCCTATAAACACCCCCCAATATTAGATACACTTCTATTTAAGAGACTTTTTAAGTTTGATTGTTCACTGGGCGGGGAAGGCTGGCTAAGCGTTACTCTCTGCCTAGATAACCCCCATCATAAGATATGTTTTGTTTGATCCTAAAGAGGTATATGAAAGTGAGGTCTGAATAAATACTTAAATTAATTAATTTTAGCATTAAATTGCTCATTGATTTAATTGGAATATTTTATATTAAAAAATTTGATTATTTTTGTAATAAATTTGAATGCCTTTACAATTGGCTAAAAAGAAAATTTGCAAAAAGAAAAACAAAAAGAAGAACATAAAATTTTTAATTGTAAATTATATATGTAAATTTGTAAATATTATTTTAATTAAATTTTTAATTGTGAGAGGGAGATGATTTTGATATCATTCGGCTTATTCTGTCGAACTTAGTCGAATTTTATGAGAATGGATTTATTCTAATTAAAAACAGGAACAATCTTTATTGTTTGCTCCTTTTTTAGAATTCAAGTTTTCATCATTAGAATTAGATCAGTCCCTTAACCAAGTCTTGGCCTCTAATAAATAAATCTTTTCTTAATTGTTCCAAAAAACTTTGGGTTCTACTTGACTTTATGAGTCCAATCAAACTTTATGAGTCCAATCAAAAAATAATTGGATTTTTCTTGGTATTGAAAAGTAAGGGTATGGTTCCAAAACATTTCTTCATGTTTGGGACCTACGCCCACTGGGTCTGGGACCGTTCCTTACCCTATCCCTCGAAATTTCTGAAAGTTAAAATCGTTTTTCTGAAATTTTTAAAAATTGGCTATAACTTTCAGAAATTTCGAGGGATAGGGTAAGGAACGGTCCCAGACCCAGTGGACGTAGGTCCCAAACATGAAAAAATGTTTTGGAACCATACCCTTACTTTTCAATACCAAGAAAAATCCAATTATTTTTTGATTGGACTCATAAAGTTTGATTGGACTCATAAAGTCAAGTAGAACCAAACTTTGAGCCCAAATCTGTGTTGTTTTTATTTTTTACACAGAGAACAAAATTAGGCCGGAGCTGAAAATTCCGAAAGTTTGGAGCCAAACCTTCCTAAAAGGTCTAGGAGACAAACTTTCCAGTGTTCAAATTTCCGGACAACGCATAAAAGAGGCAACATCAGAATTTCTCAGTTACCTGCCAAATTTGCTAAAAATAAAATTTCAAAAAAATTTCCTCCCAAACATTTTATACTTTACAACCAAACAAACAACAAATAAATTACACACAGAATTACACAATTACCTATTTATCTACTACAAGAATTTATATTTATTTCCTTCTTCATTACACACAATTTGTTGCCTAGATAAAAGTTTTCTTTTCTTCCTCAGCTTCTGTCCCCTCTTCGGCCGGCGGTTTTTTCTTCTGTTCCTTTGCCTTCTTCTTTGAGCAGAAACACCAAATTGCAGAAATGGTTATACAGAAACTTGAAAAAAAATTTTTTTAATTAGAAAAAAATTTGAAAAAGAATAGAAACGAACAGAGCAATGCCGGCAGAGAATTGAGAAGAACAATCATTAGGCGCCGCCAAGCCATACACGCAGGAATAGAACGGTACTGACATTTGATCTGAACCAACTAGAATATTTTGAATATTAATGATTTTATAGGACGGATTATAGAGTCGCTTCTCCTTTTATATAATCCCTTGGGGCTCTTATAATGAGATGTATTCTAAATAGTGGGCAGCACTCAATAGTGGTTAAACAGGTTTTAAGGGGTTGGGGTCAGTTGAGCAAGAGTCCTTGCAGTTATTGATTGCTAGGCGTTTTCGCTCACCGCTCATAATCTATCATTGAGCTACCTCTTTTATCCTTTTAGATCGTTTAATTTTTTTTAACCTAAGCGCTTTAAATGTTGCTAGGTGAATCATCCTTACAATATCATTCGAAAGCCCTCGATGAGCCCAATCCATTTCCCAACTGGATGGATCAAGTCTGATCACCCATTATTTGGGGGTATCTAAAAATGAGGTTTGAAAGGAGAAATAAATATCGAAATTAGGTATACTTAAATCCCAAGTATAAAAGCAATAATATCTTAGCATTTTAACAGTTTCCTCCTAATGTCAACACCGTTCAATTCCTGCGCGTTTGGTTTGTCGTCAACGAAAGATGATTATTTTCCATTCTCTGCCGGCTTTGCTATGTACGTTTTTTTATTTTTGAAAAATTTTGTTCTAATTAAAGAATTTTTTTCTTTTCTAGGTTTTGCATGACCATTTCAACGATTTGGTGCTTCTGCTGCTCAAAGAAAAAGAAGGGAGATGACAAGGAGGATAACAAAAGACAATCAAAAGTAAAGTCTCCTCCTCCTGTTCCAGCTGCCAAAAAAACTGATTCTGCAGCCAAAAAGAGGCGATATTCGGCAACACCTGACAAAGCAAAGCGACAGCAAGCCCAAGCTAGGGTTCGAATACCGGTTGTGAAGCCGGCTGGGAATCCAAAGGCAAAGGTTGGAGGAGATGGTGGAAGTAAGACGAAGAAACCAGGAGATAGAGCAGGGCGGGTAGATCCAACTACATCAAGTCCTACTACAGACAGTGCTCTGCTGACGGTGGAACCAGATGAATCTGATTTCAAAATGGATGACTTCAAAATGGAAAACAATACCAAAATGGAAGAGAATAAAGAAAGTGGATTGAATTAAATTAAAAAATATATGGTTGTGAATATAATAATTTTGTTTTTTGTGTATTTTATATGTATGCATGATGTATTGTTTTTGTTAAATTCTATGCTGTATATCTTATCAAATTTTCCGTTAAATAAAATTCTGGTATATCGTAATAGTCGGAGCCCCATTTGTAAATACTCTCTTAGGGGTGATGTAACTTATAATGAAGTGTGTCTTAAATAGAGTGCACATTTCGATTCCTTAGACAGGGTGTTAAATTGAAAGTAGTGAACCGAATGAGAAGAAATACTCTTAAAGTGTGCGATAAAAGAATATTATAATGAACTGTATCTTAAATTGGGGGATTACTTAGGTCGTTTGTCGTTTTTCGTCTTTCGCTTTTTAAAATCAGTCAAATACATGTTAGACAGCTCTCCCCACCCAGCAGCTCTCCCCACCCAGCAACCGACCAGATTAAAAAAGCCTCTTAAATAGAGGTGTATGGTTTCTTAGTTAGGTTTTACTGTTTTTTTATCTAAAAAAGCCTCTAATCGTTTAAATTAATAAACAAATACATAGGTAATGTTTACAAGTAAACAACCTTTTAAATTATTCTCTTATCGATAGACTCGCAGTATTATTTTTTGACTGTCATTTCTTCTCTTTCATAGAATCGTCTTTTACTCATCTCCTCCTTTACCTTGGCTTGCTAAAAAACTTTAGTTTTACACCTGCATATAGCAAAATAAGTTGTATAGAAAATGGCGAAATTAAAATTTTTATTTTATACAGCAAAAAATAAAAAAAATTAATTTTTGGCATAATGTCTATTTTTACAACAATGTCCTTATTTAACAGATTTCCCCCCATTTCTTCCCTATTTTTCATTTTTCTTCCACATTCATTTAAACTTTTATACATAAAATTCTTTTCTAGACCTTCCTTTAACAAATAATAAATTAAAAAATGGTTTATGGAATTGCTAACAAAACTATTAAACTCTTTTTGTTTACAACAAATTTATTGATTTTTATTTTTGGTGGGTTGCTTTTTAGCTTTTCGTTATGGGTAAGAAATGAACAAAAAAAGTAAACAATTTTATATTTTAAGGCAAATTTAGACAGAAATTTTGCTTCCCATTTACATGATTTTACTCAAAAAATTAAAATGTATAATGAATTGGTTGATAAAGTGGCGACTGTTAGTTAAATTTAAAATTTAAAAAATTATTTAAAAATTAGTATCAATCATCATTATGGATTTTGGTTGCAATTGGAGCTCTGTTAATGGTTGTTGGTTTCTTGGGGTGTTGCGGAGCTTCTTGTGAAAACATTTTTCTTTTGACTTTGGTGAAATATTGAAATTAAATTATAGCAAAACCTCATTATAAGACACACCTTGAGGCTGAAAAATTGTCTCTTATAGCAAGATGTACATTAAATAGAGAGTACCAGTAGCTACTCATTTTTTAAAGTGCGTCTCTTAAGTAGAGGGTGTATCTGACATTGGGGGTATCTTATAATGAGGTTTTGCTTTGAGAGGGTCTCTTATAATGAGCGTCTATTAAATTTTTATTTTTAGTTTTCAATTGTCTTGATTGCTCTGTCATTAATTGAAGTTTATGTTTTGATTGCTCTCTTTACTAACAAAGATGTTTTACTTGATGACTTGCAAGGGGCTTTGGCTAAAAGTTCGGAAACTCCGGAAGGACGTCAAAATTTGAAGCCAATAGAAGACTTGTTAATTTGTTGCGGGGCAACTGCAAAGACTAGACTTTTATATGTTAATGAAGGATTGTGTGCTGGCGAATTAGCTAAAACTGTATGGGATATAGTCGGATCTCATTAGGGGATACACCCAATACTAGATACACCTTTAGTTAAAAATGTGGGCTATCCTAAGTGGTAGTCTCTTATAGTGAGATGTACCTCTATTTAATATACACCTCACGATTTTTCAGGTGAGTCTCTTATAATGGGCTTTTCACATATATCTAAGGGCGTAGGCGATACCCTCCATCTGATAGACACCTCATTATAAGAGACGATTTTTCCTGTCACGAGAGTGTCTTATAATCAGACCTGACTTTAATTTAATTTAAAAATTTTTTTTCACAATTTTAAAGGAAGACTGTTTTAACGTTCTTTCGTCTAAAATTGATTTGATGGGGGCAACAATTGTTAAATTTGGTCTTTTGCTTTTACTGCTTCAATTGACTTCAGTTTTCTTTTCGAGTCTCCTTTGCAAAGCTTTTCGCGATTATTACTCGCCTGTTGGTTATACTTCTACTTACTATCGAGATTGAAGGGATTGACAAGAAAGGGATATAAAATTAATTTTTTTGAATTTGTTTTATTTGACATAAATACTTAAAAATATTTTGATTACATTTCTTGTATTGAATTTAACTTGCAATAAATCTTATGTAAATCAAATCTGATTTTTTGATTATTAATTTTAGGTGAACCACATGGTTGAAGGTAACAGCCAGTTGCTGATCAATAAAAAATAAAAACGTTAACCCGAGCTCAAAGTGTAGCAAATTCTCTTCCAGGGCTTTCAGTATTGGATCACGTAAAATCACGTAAACAGGATCTTACCCAATGCCGCACTCTAATTTTTCGTATAAAAGCCTTCTAAATTTCGTTTCTTCCATTCCTCCACTTCTAAACAATACACCACAGCTCCAGTAAAATCAACAAAAACAATTTCCAATGCTGCTCGTAAAGAATTCTTCCAATGCTGCTCGTCTTCTTGTTTTGTTTCTACTTGCCAATCTAATTGTTGACGTTGCAAACAAACAAAGTTTAGACGACGCTCCTAAATTTCGAATCAAAAGGGATGCAGAACAAGGCGGGGGAAAGGCTGTGTATATTCTTGTTGGTATTGGAGTGTAAGTTTTCTTGTAACTTAAAAATTCTAAGAATTTTTCAAAAAATTTAAAAAAAAAACTTAAAAAAATTTTTTGAAATTTTTCAAAATTTTCGGAAAATTTTTCAAAAAATTTTTTCAAAAAATTTTTTTCTTCTCTTTCAGATTTCTCGCTCTTATAATAGCTGCTTTGGTTTGCTTCTTTATTTGCAAGTCTAAAGATGAAGATGATGGTAAAACGAAAACTATTGATAAGACAATTGAGGCGAAGCCTATTGGAAGAAAGACGATGACTAAGAAAAAATAGAAAGATTTATCTAAAGATGAGTGAAAAAATATTGTTATTGTCTGTAAAATATAAATTTAAATATAAAGTTTTTTAATGAAATATAAATATATTTGGATTTCAATTTTATATATTTACTATAAGATACACATTTGGGGGTGAAAAAACCGTATCTAAGAATGAGGGGGTATACGAATGAAGAAGTCGCTTTATCCACCTACCCAGAGGGCAAATAGCCTTTAAAAACGAACAAAAAGTTGAGGGTTCACTGGAATATTGAGGAAGACTATTGATAAGACAATCGAGTCGAAACCTACTGGAAAAAAGACGATAATTAAGAAATTTGACTTTACTGGAATATTGAGAATATACCCGAAACTCGGATCTCTTCGCACCCTCACGATTAAAAGAAAATTTTGAAAAACCGTCACGGTATTTTCCGACTTATTTTCTTGGTAAGTAAAAACCAGATTAGACTGTTTGTAATGTATGATTAAAGAAAATTATATCAAAGTAAAGGAGGGTTAATCATAAAAACCCTTTAGAAGGCACAGACATTGAATGCTTTTTTTTAGTTTATTCATTTTGTACTATGAATTGTTTTGATTATTTGCATCATTTTTTGGTCTTTCAAAAATAAATAAAAAAACAATCTTATCATTTCTGTGCATCAATTCTTCATTTTTTCTTATCTAATTTCGTGAATAAACAAAAAATTGTCAATTACTTAAAATAATATTTTTGTTGATAATTTATTTATTAGAGGTGATTTGCCTCCCAAAAAATAAGCTAACTTTTTGACTTTGCTGGAATATTCCATAATTATGCTCAGTTCTCAGCTTCCTATTAGACACTTTAGGTTTATGCCTACCAGAGAGAGCCGAACCGGATTTTATTGACGGAAGAAACCCGAAATTAAATTAAAAGTTCACTAAGATAGGGAACTGGCACATGAGGGATGAGCTCCATTGTTGGGTATTGGGCATCTTGAGGCTCCGGCTCAAACTTTTTTTCAAACCAGTTTAAAATCCTTGAGTACATACCCTGGGCTCTCTTCCGCCTCCCCAGAATCCCTCCTTATTTGACCCTTCTACTTCCGCGTTCAGTCAACCGCATTTTAAAATGTGGCCGCATCAATTCACTGGCACCCACTCATAAAATGCTATTTTATCAAAGAAAAAAATTTTTATTTTAAGCGCTTTTCATTTTCACAAGTTAAAAATGACGTGTTTTCATTTAAGCAAAAAATATATAATTGTGATTCAATATTTTTAACATTTATTTTTAAAAAAATAAAATAAATTTTTAGATTTTAACTTTTATTAAAAATTAACTCAAAAAAATAATTAAAAATGGTTTATGGTGCCGCTAATCAAATGATTAAATTCTTTGTCTTCATAGCCAATTTTTTAATTTTTCATTTTGGAGGACTTCTTTTTGGATTTTCGCTTTGGGTATTTTAAACAGTCGGACCTGATTATAAGATAACCCCAATACACACTTTTAAATATTAACCTCTATTTAAGAGAAGTTTTTAACTTTTGTTTGGGTAGGAGAGTGCGTAGGAGAGGAGAGTGTTCTGAGCGATACCCTCTAGTTATGATACGCCTCATTATAAGATACCTCTCATTTTAACCAACTATTTAAAGAATTGAGAGAGATTATAAGAGATTATAAGAGACTATTTCTCCAACCTAAGGGTGTTATCTTTTAGTGAGGTCTGGCAATTAAAACAATTTTTTAAATTTTAAACAAAACTTTTTAAGGCAAATTTGGATAAGAATTTTGACAATAATTTTCGTGAATTTGCCCAAAAATTAAAATTAGATAACAAAATAATTGATTTATTAGCGCAGGTATTTAGATTAATTTTTAATTTAATTGAAATTTAATTAAAAAGTACCAATCCTGTTTGTGGATTCTTGTAGCAGTCGGAGCACTTTTGTTGGTTGTTGGGTTTTTGGGATGTTGTGGGGCTGCTTGTGAGAGTTTGGTGCTTTTAAGTTTGGTTAGAGTTCTTTTTGAAGCAAAAAAATTAAAAAAATTTCAAAGTTTTCAATTCTTATATTAATCCTTTCATTAATTGAATTGTATGTTCTTATATCCTTGTTTACTAATAGAGGAGAATTATTAGAGAATTTGCATGGCGCTTTTGGTAAAATATTTTATTTAGGGTTGGGAGTCTTTTTCGGGCCAAAATTCAATGCCCGACTCGATCTTTCGGACCGGGCCGGATCGGGCCCCCAACCCTAATTTTATTAATACATTAAATAACGCCAATTTAAAGACCTCACTATAAGATACCCCAATATTATATACATTTTTTTTAAAATTTGGTTAAACATTGGATGTGTGAGTTACTCTACTAATACCCTCTATTTAATAAACACATCATTATAAGAGACATTTTTTCAGTCACAAAGAGGTATCTTATATGTATTGAGGACTATAATTAATTTACAATTTCGTTTTATTTAGTTAAAAGCGCAGAAACAGAAGATGGTCGAAAGAATTTAAAACCAATAGAGGATTTATTGCAATGTTGTGGTGCTACTATTGAAACTAAACAAACTTATATTAAAGAAAATTTATGTCCTGGGGAATTAAAAAATAAAGTAAAAATATTGGGGGGATTAACTACTTTCCAGGAAGAAACGTTTTTCCTAGTGGGATCTTTGACAGACTGATCGTAGGCAGTGATGTGCGCTAAAATTCTCACATGGCGCGCCTCTCTGATCCCCCTCATTCCTTAATAGCTCGACTCAATCCGGTCCCTAGAGGGTCGACGGGTTTAGAGAATCTCGTCTGCCTCCTTTAGACAGCTCCCTCCATTTAGAGGCTAAATAACTTTCAAAAAATATATAGAGGGACTATATAATATTTGGAGGAATGTAAGAACGAGATCCGATTAAATAAATATTTAATTTATTTCTATTAAATTTAGGAGGATTGTTACACTTCATTAACAGGAAAAATAGATTCAATGGGTAATGGATTATTTTTGTGTGGAATTCTGCTTTTGCTTGTCCAATTCTTTTCAATAATGTTTTCAAATATTCTTTGCAAAGCATTTCAAGAACATGGGCCGATTAATTATGCTTGAAAAATTTTTTAAATTTTTAATTAAAAAATGTGAATAAATAAATTCAGAATTTAATATTTAATTTATAAAACATTTTTAAATTATCTCGAGGTCGCGATCTTAATTATTAAAAATTAGGATAGTTTTGGAAGAGTTTAAGATCATCCAGAGTTTTAATTTTTAAAAAATGACAAGAGACTCGTATTCAATGCCTGTCTGCCCCCTTATAGCAGAACTCTAGCCTCCCTTTAAAAGGATTTAAAAAATAATTTAAATTTTTTTTACAACAATTTTTTACAAGGCAAAAAGCCAAAAAAGGAAGATTAGTTAGCTAAAGATTAATAATAATTTATTTATCACCAACATCTAATTAATTACACAATTAAAAATAATAAATCACCCCCAAGACTAATAATAAATATTCCCGAACATAAAAACAACTATTTGGATAAATATCCGGATGTCCAACAATTAATTATTTAAATAATTAATTATCTACAAATTCTCCTTTTTGTTGTCCAGTAAAAGAAAAAAATCGCTAAAAAATGATTTTTTTTCTCTTTTTTTTCCTAATTTGATTAAAATAACAAAAAAAAATTAATTTTCTACACAAGTTTTATATAAAATAATTTTTATATCTATTAATTATTTCCTAATTTTCCCTTAAACATATTAAGAAAACAAACAGTTTTACAAACAAGGCAGTTTCTGGTTTTACTTTCACTCATTTTTTCTTCAATTTTTTCCTTTACCTTCACTTTTTTGCTTTCCTTTTCCAACCCAATTCGCTAGCCGTTCCATATAATATTTTTTTAATAAATGGAAATATTTTTGCGCAAAATTTTTTTTGACTTTTTTAATTTATGGACAAAAAGCATTAAGGAAAGGAGACGTTTGGGCGCAACAACGATTAGGCGCTCAATAATATAAAAAAGTTTAATGAGCACTTGGAACCGTGGAATTTTGCATAGACATTCACAAATGAGTTATCTAAACACTCTAAAAATTTCAGAATTTTTGATGGGATATCTGACAAGTTATGGTCGAAAAGTGGATTTTTAAGAGAAAAATTTTGAATTTTTCTGTGGATTTCTTCAAAATTTCTGAAATAATTTGACTTAAAATTCTGAATTTTTTTGAGGGATTAGATAACACTTTTTTCTACATTCCGGCCAAATTTCACCCTTACAAGTCATTATTTAACAAATTTATAAGCCTGCGCCCAAACGTAGTTCTTACCTAAACCTTACCAACCTGTAATAGATATATTCACCTTCCGAAAAAGTTTAATTTTTCCTCAAGTTTCAGTCAGTACTTTCGTTTTCATTCAGAACAAAAAAACTTTCTATTTTCAACTTTGACTCTTCCGACTCGCGCCACGTAGTTTTTTTTTGAAAAATGCGACAATGCTACTTATTACCTTTCCACCCCACCCATTTTTTGCTTCTTCTCCGTGTCCTCTCTATTTTTTATGACTAACAATGAATAACGACCACCCAATGAGAGGGCCAATAAAGGAAATACAAAGACCCAAAAAAATAAAAATTTGTTTGGCAAGAAGTAACAAACATAAAAACGAGTTTACACGTCTCCTTCGCTCCTTTCCCTTTTTTCCTGGCCAAAATGTAAAGCCTTTATAAAGGCAACGGGAAGAAGCATTCAACAAGCATTCATTCCTCCAAGAATACTTGCAGCAATGGACTCCTCAGAGTTCTCCGAAAAGCAAAATCAACGCCAAGAGGCAGAAACCCTTCGAGCTGTTGCTTTCTTTGGTGTTTGTCTTTCTACAGTGGCAACACTGATATGTGTGATTACTGTCCCACTTGCTTACCAACATTTCCAACAAGTTGGAACCCAAATGCAGAATGAGGTTGACTTTTGCAAACTCCGTTCAGGAAACATTTGGCGTGAAGTAACCCGCACTCAAGTGCTTTCTGATGTCCATGGAGTTGGTATTATACGTGAACCTCGTGCAGCACCAACAATGAAGACTGGATCGACCAAAAAGACAACAGGAAAGCGTTCAAGTAACAGCAAGGCGTTGGCAGCGAAACCTGTACGTCGTCAAGCTTATGGTGGTGGTGGAGGAACAAGTTTAGGAGTCACCAGCAGTACTAGTGGAGGAGGCGGTGGTGGAGGATGTTGCGGCTGTGGACAATCATCACCTGGACCCCCAGGACCACCTGGTCCACCTGGACCTCCTGGAGGTAGGAAGAGAAACTTCAAAACTTAATAACCTATATAACAAATTTCAGGTGATGGAACACCCGGAGGAAATGGACCTCCAGGCCCTGATGCTGAAGCACCTCCAGCAGTAGATAATTATGGCGGAGGTTGCACTCCAGAATGCGAAGCTGCTCAGCCCGGAGGCCCTGGACCAGCTGGCCCACTTGGTCCCGCTGGACAGCCTGGACCTCCTGGACCTTCTGCACCAGCAAGCCCTGGACCACCTGGTCCCCCTGGACCACCAGGACCCGATGGACAACCCGGAGGACCTGGAACCGAAGGACCACCCGGTCCACCTGGACAACTTACAGAAGGTAAATAATATTAACAAAGATTTGAATTAATTATTATATCAATTTAGGACCAGGTTCAACTGGCCCACCCGGCCCACCTGGACCCGATGGGCAGCCTGGAGGACCTGGAGAAGCTGGAGCACCTGGAGGACCCGGAAATCCTGGCGGGCAAGGTCCTCCTGGAGACCAAGGACCCCCCGGCGGGCCTGGAGCACCAGGAAACCCTGGAAAAGATGGAGGAAAAGGAGACGATGGAGGACATGGAGAGTGCAGTCATTGTCCACCTCCAAGAACTGCGCCAGGATATTAAGCAAAAGTATATGAAATGTCCCAAACCTGCTCAATTTGAACAAATAGATTTTTTAAAGAAATATCTAATAATTTTATTATTATATTTTCCATTCCTAATGTATCAGAAAAATTTTTAAACAAAATAAAAATTGATAGATTGTCTATAGAGAATTTAAAACAAGAAAAATATTTGAGATATTACAGTATACAAATCTTTTTAAGGCCCAAACTTAAGTAAATGACATTACATCCCAAACCCCCAATAAATGACACTTTATCCCACTGATTGGTATTTTCCCTCCAATGAAATAATTTGAATTTCTAACAAATTTTCCTTTACCCTATCCAAAAAATAAAAAAATTTGGCTTTTGAATTATATTTGAAAATTAGAGAAGCTCTCTCCAACCTCTCTAGTATTTCAAAAAAAATTTTTTCAAAATATTTTATCGTCCAAATAAATTTTCGAGTTTGCGATCTCATATCTCTAAATAACTACTATCTGTTCGCTTGATTTAAAATTCCGAGGCACTAAGGTATAACGACTTTTCTATTAACAAGTATCCACCTCTAAAATCCCTCTCTACCTTTAAGTGCCTATAAAAGCTTTTGTAGGTAATTTAACTAAAATATTATCATTAATTCTATCAAATTGTCTGTTATCGTTCTTCAAAAATAAAAAAAAAATATTTAATAGTTTATATATTTAATTCCGTTTGCTAAACTAGATTTGTGTTTGTTTGAGAATCTATAAAAACAAAAAAAATCTGAAAAGAACTAAATCTGTCGACAATAAAAATGGAAAAAAAGAAGATTTAGGCAGGCGCCTAATTTGTGGTTTAAAAGAGAGAAAAAGTGAAAATATATAAAAGAGAAAAATACCTGAATAAATATAGAGATCTTTTATGTTTTTTACACAAAAACATTTTTATAAAGATTGCTGTTTTATTCGTTATATTCTTTGAGATAATCGAACCAAAAAAGCATAATTCCCCGCTTCAGGCAATATTTATTTTGAGAGTTAAGCTTGTTAAGTTCCCTTCCTTGAATCCCCAAGTTAACTTACTCCCTCGAATTTGTTAAAGTTGAAAATTACAATCAACTCTCTAAAATTGCAGTGCTGGGTATGATTCCGGAAACTAGCTCCAATGCTGGATTTTGACCCGGAGCCAAGATTTGAAATCTGAGCCACATAAAGCCTAATACCTAGCACTGTAAAAGATCCTTAAAAATACTTCTTTTATTCCTTAGGGAGAAAGTTGATTTAATTATCAGCCTAATGTATTGTAGGATATACATATAGTTCCCAAAATATTAAAAAATCAAAGACCAAAATTCACAATTCATTTAAATTTTCACAAATATTTTTTTCAACTTTCTTTCACAACTTTCTAACACAACTCTCGTTTGTGACGGATTAACACGGGTTTTTTTCTGAATAAAATGAACAAGAAAGGATCGCGCAAAAATAAAAACAAAGAATTAGGGAAAGGGGTTAATAGAGAAAGGTAGTTGAGAAGAAGGAAGGATGCCACAAAAAAAAAGGATGGAGAAGATGGAATTTGGTGAAATTTAATAGATTGATGAATAGAAAGAAGGTGAAGCAAGTAAAAAAACTTATGAATTGTGGATTAGAAGAAGAAAAAGTTTTTTTTGTGGTAGATGATCGGGAGGAAGAAGAAAAAGTATAAAAGGAAAAAGAAAAGGCTTGTGTCTATTTTTAATTATTACTTACTTGCTGGGTGGCAAGACAACAATAGCCGTCGGCATTCGACTAGCATAAACTTTGTCAAGAACAAAAATATTATAAAAACTGGCTTTTCTTTTTTTGTTTAAAAATCTTCTTTTATTTTTAATCAAAAATGTCTTTATTATTTTTATTTTTAAACAAAATTTAAATATTTTTATTTTTGTAGATGAAGAAATTTAACGAAATTGAACACAAAAATGAAAAAGATATGTGGAATGAGGAGGCTGAAATGAAAAGATTATTAATTGAAGCAGATCATTTTAAAAAACTTGCCTTTTGGGGGTTATTTGTTTGTACAGGTAGTACTATAATGCAGCCGGGAATATTAACCTGATCAACCCTCAGATTGACCGGTTATTGATAAAGATATTCCCAACAGTCTTATCAAACACCCCAAGTCAAAGGGTCCCTCGCCAACACGCTCCAGCACGCTAGATAACCCCTTAAAAGAGTATTTTTCGACCCCAAGAGGGTTATAGTGAGGTCCTGGATTAAATTAAAAAATATTTTTTAAAAATAGTCTCAACATTAACCGCCTCAATGTGTGTTCCTATGTTATTTTCATATACACAATATGTACAGACTACGCTACAAGATGAACTTGGATTTTGTACACATCGAACAAATAATTTAATTAATGAACTTGAAAAAGTAGAAAAATATTTTAAAAATAGAAATTTACAAAAAATTTCTGTAAATTTAAGTTAGAGTCAATTCATCGCCCCAAACGTTCTCCTTCACAATTTGCTACCGCCCATCGTTTCTTTATGTCAGGAACGCCACTTTCACATGCTAGATATACTCACAACAATGGAATGACACGTAGAAAAGTCCGTCAAGGGGGCTATGAGCAAATTGCTGCAAGTTATAGTGCCTCCAATGGTGGACATGAAGTACCTCCTTCAGCTTCCTTGCCACAGACAAATGCTGGTTATCCACCTCTGTCACCTCCTTCACCACAACCAAATGCTGGTTATCCACCTCAGCCACCTCCCTCAGCTCCAGTGGCCTCTGCCCCACCACCAAAGGGTTATGGTGGAGGCGAAAGTCAACAACAGCCAACAGTAGCTCCTTTAAAGTCAGAAGCGATACATCAAGAAGCACCATCATCACAATGTTGCTCATGCGGGATCGGTCCAGTTGGACCACCTGGGCCGCCTGGAGAGGATGTTACTCTTTTAAATTAAGGAAAAACCTCTAAAATGATCTCTTTTTAGGGGCGTAATGGCCAGGATGGTTCTCCAGGCCAAGCTGGACAACAAGGCCAAGATGCTCAGTTGTCAGATAGTGGTTACGGCACAGTGGAACCTTGTTTTGACTGTCCGGGTATTAGAGTGATATAACTAACATATCTATATTTCTTTCCATATTTAGCAGCATTCCCCGGAGCACCCGGCAAGGCCGGTCCTAAGGGGCCTCCAGGCCCTCCAGGCTTGCCAGGGCAACCAGGTTATTATTAATGATGACTATTTTTAATTAATTTTAAGGAATCCCCGGTGCGCCTGGGCCTCAAGGACCAATTGGACAGCCAGGTCCACAAGGACCTAATGGTCCACCTGGCCCGCCCGGACAGAGAGGTAAAGGAATGAATACAGCTACATGAATAATTTAAACTAATTTTTGAGGACATGATGGACAACTTTTCGATGTTCCCGGCATTGCAGGGCCACCAGGACCGATTGGCCCGCCAGGCCCTCCAGGACAACCGGGAGCACCAGGAAAGAGCGGCCAAAGCAAGGTAAACAGCCTAAAATGCTTTTGTTTTGAATTAATTACAGCCTGGACCCCCTGGGCCTGTTGGTGATGCAGGACCTTTGGGTCCACCTGGAAATCCTGGCCAACCCGGACAAAATGGCCAAGATGGTGATTCTGGTGGAAAGGTTTTGAACTATTTTGATTTAAAAAATAAAAAATTTAGGGAGGTTGTGATCATTGTCCGGCGCCGCGAACTGCGCCAGGTTACTAAAAACAGGCGGAAAATATGATTGATTGTTAAAATAATTTTTTAATTTATCTTTTTTTCATTCCACTTTTTTGTTTAAATATATTCTAACACTTTATAGTACATATATCTATTGTTATATATTAGAAAAATAAATTATTTATACTTAATTGAGTGATTTTTTGGTCCTCTAACATTATTTGATTATTAAAACTCTGCTTGTTTTGCATATCATTCGAAAACTTAATTCATTCCTCGTCTGGCTATACTGGCTCTGGCTTTATAAATTTTGGTACTAGCCGCTCGCGGCCATAGCGAAGCGGCTTTACCGCTATGCGGGAACGGCACTTTCCCCTTATGGGGGAAACTGCACTAATGCTTAGAGCTTTCAGGATAAATTTAAGGTTAAAATTTATTTTTAAGGCCAATACCAAAAATTTATATTCAAATAAATTCAACAAACAAATTCACACTGTGAGCTATATAAAAACAGAAAATTTCTTTTTTTATTCAACTAAAATCCACACACACATTCTTAGCTTTATTCATCCCCCCTCTTCTACTACCACCCTTCTTCTACTCCAACCACCATTTATTTTCTTTATTTCCTCTAAAACACCTTCCACTTTATGTCCTCAAAAGCAATTTTGTGTGTTAACAAGTCACAATCTTTTTTACTTTCCTTAAATAAGAGAAAAATGGCCACCATTCTTACTTAATTTTAACTAATTTGACAAAAAAAACTTTTTAAAAAACTTGAATAATTAAATTATTAGTTATAGATTGATTTTCTAAAAAAATTAGAAAGATTTAAAAACCTTCTTATAAAATACCCCAATAAAAACCTCTATTTAAGAGACGCTATTTAGAAATTTGGTAGGGCTCTGGGTTCGGGATCTATTTGAGGACTCACTCTATTTAACAGTAAATCCTCTATTTAAGATACAAAAAAATTTTTCAAAAATTTTTTGAAAAAAATAGTTTGCCAAAAAAATTATTTAAGCAACAGCTAAAATCTGTTCCAATAACACATTTTTATCCAACCCTTTATTTTTTAAAAAAATATTTTTTTATTTCCTTTCCTCCACACATTTTATTTCTTTTTTTTTATTCAAAAAACTAAATAAATTTATGCGAAAAAATTATTTTTTTACTGAAAAATATTTTTTTTATTTTTAAAAATTAATAGTTTTATTAAATAAAAATACATAATTAAATAAATGTAACATTTTAAAGAAACTTGATTTTGTAAATAAATAATTAAACAACCTTTATCAAGTTTTAAATCTATTAATATTCCAAAACATAATTATTTTTCATTCTTTTCTTTATTGTCTTTTCAAAATTTTATAAATTTTGAAAAGAATTTAAAATAAATTATATTTTTTAATAAAAGGCGGATCTTATTTTTATATACCCTCAGTAGATATCCGTCTATTATAAATACAGTGAGGGCTGTCTAAGCGATACCCTGATACACCTCGCTTTAAAAAACTCCCCTGAGGCTGAAAATCACCGTTTAAAAAATTAAAGGTATATAAAATTGGAGGTACCATTTAGGTTTAAGTACTCTTAGACTCCGTTTTACATACCCCCTCAGGGTTAAAAATATTTTGATTACATTTCTTGTATTGAATTTAACTTGCAATAAATCTTATGTAAATCAAATCTGATTTTTTGATTATTAATTTTAGGTGAACCACATGGTTGAAGGTAACAGCCAGTTGCTGATCAATAAAAAATAAAAACGTTAACCCGAGCTCAAAGTGTAGCAAATTCTCTTCCAGGGCTTTCAGTATTGGATCACGTAAAATCACGTAAACAGGATCTTACCCAATGCCGCACTCTAATTTTTCGTATAAAAGCCTTCTAAATTTCGTTTCTTCCATTCCTCCACTTCTAAACAATACACCACAGCTCCAGTAAAATCAACAAAAACAATTTCCAATGCTGCTCGTAAAGAATTCTTCCAATGCTGCTCGTCTTCTTGTTTTGTTTCTACTTGCCAATCTAATTGTTGACGTTGCAAACAAACAAAGTTTAGACGACGCTCCTAAATTTCGAATCAAAAGGGATGCAGAACAAGGCGGGGGAAAGGCTGTGTATATTCTTGTTGGTATTGGAGTGTAAGTTTTCTTGTAACTTAAAAATTCTAAGAATTTTTCAAAAAATTTAAAAAAAAAACTTAAAAAAATTTTTTGAAATTTTTCAAAATTTTCGGAAAATTTTTCAAAAAATTTTTTCAAAAAATTTTTTTCTTCTCTTTCAGATTTCTCGCTCTTATAATAGCTGCTTTGGTTTGCTTCTTTATTTGCAAGTCTAAAGATGAAGATGATGGTAAAACGAAAACTATTGATAAGACAATTGAGGCGAAGCCTATTGGAAGAAAGACGATGACTAAGAAAAAATAGAAAGATTTATCTAAAGATGAGTGAAAAAATATTGTTATTGTCTGTAAAATATAAATTTAAATATAAAGTTTTTTAATGAAATATAAATATATTTGGATTTCAATTTTATATATTTACTATAAGATACACATTTGGGGGTGAAAAAACCGTATCTAAGAATGAGGGGGTATACGAATGAAGAAGTCGCTTTATCCACCTACCCAGAGGGCAAATAGCCTTTAAAAACGAACAAAAAGTTGAGGGTTCACTGGAATATTGAGGAAGACTATTGATAAGACAATCGAGTCGAAACCTACTGGAAAAAAGACGATAATTAAGAAATTTGACTTTACTGGAATATTGAGAATATACCCGAAACTCGGATCTCTTCGCACCCTCACGATTAAAAGAAAATTTTGAAAAACCGTCACGGTATTTTCCGACTTATTTTCTTGGTAAGTAAAAACCAGATTAGACTGTTTGTAATGTATGATTAAAGAAAATTATATCAAAGTAAAGGAGGGTTAATCATAAAAACCCTTTAGAAGGCACAGACATTGAATGCTTTTTTTTAGTTTATTCATTTTGTACTATGAATTGTTTTGATTATTTGCATCATTTTTTGGTCTTTCAAAAATAAATAAAAAAACAATCTTATCATTTCTGTGCATCAATTCTTCATTTTTTCTTATCTAATTTCGTGAATAAACAAAAAATTGTCAATTACTTAAAATAATATTTTTGTTGATAATTTATTTATTAGAGGTGATTTGCCTCCCAAAAAATAAGCTAACTTTTTGACTTTGCTGGAATATTCCATAATTATGCTCAGTTCTCAGCTTCCTATTAGACACTTTAGGTTTATGCCTACCAGAGAGAGCCGAACCGGATTTTATTGACGGAAGAAACCCGAAATTAAATTAAAAGTTCACTAAGATAGGGAACTGGCACATGAGGGATGAGCTCCATTGTTGGGTATTGGGCATCTTGAGGCTCCGGCTCAAACTTTTTTTCAAACCAGTTTAAAATCCTTGAGTACATACCCTGGGCTCTCTTCCGCCTCCCCAGAATCCCTCCTTATTTGACCCTTCTACTTCCGCGTTCAGTCAACCGCATTTTAAAATGTGGCCGCATCAATTCACTGGCACCCACTCATAAAATGCTATTTTATCAAAGAAAAAAATTTTTATTTTAAGCGCTTTTCATTTTCACAAGTTAAAAATGACGTGTTTTCATTTAAGCAAAAAATATATAATTGTGATTCAATATTTTTAACATTTATTTTTAAAAAAATAAAATAAATTTTTAGATTTTAACTTTTATTAAAAATTAACTCAAAAAAATAATTAAAAATGGTTTATGGTGCCGCTAATCAAATGATTAAATTCTTTGTCTTCATAGCCAATTTTTTAATTTTTCATTTTGGAGGACTTCTTTTTGGATTTTCGCTTTGGGTATTTTAAACAGTCGGACCTGATTATAAGATAACCCCAATACACACTTTTAAATATTAACCTCTATTTAAGAGAAGTTTTTAACTTTTGTTTGGGTAGGAGAGTGCGTAGGAGAGGAGAGTGTTCTGAGCGATACCCTCTAGTTATGATACGCCTCATTATAAGATACCTCTCATTTTAACCAACTATTTAAAGAATTGAGAGAGATTATAAGAGATTATAAGAGACTATTTCTCCAACCTAAGGGTGTTATCTTTTAGTGAGGTCTGGCAATTAAAACAATTTTTTAAATTTTAAACAAAACTTTTTAAGGCAAATTTGGATAAGAATTTTGACAATAATTTTCGTGAATTTGCCCAAAAATTAAAATTAGATAACAAAATAATTGATTTATTAGCGCAGGTATTTAGATTAATTTTTAATTTAATTGAAATTTAATTAAAAAGTACCAATCCTGTTTGTGGATTCTTGTAGCAGTCGGAGCACTTTTGTTGGTTGTTGGGTTTTTGGGATGTTGTGGGGCTGCTTGTGAGAGTTTGGTGCTTTTAAGTTTGGTTAGAGTTCTTTTTGAAGCAAAAAAATTAAAAAAATTTCAAAGTTTTCAATTCTTATATTAATCCTTTCATTAATTGAATTGTATGTTCTTATATCCTTGTTTACTAATAGAGGAGAATTATTAGAGAATTTGCATGGCGCTTTTGGTAAAATATTTTATTTAGGGTTGGGAGTCTTTTTCGGGCCAAAATTCAATGCCCGACTCGATCTTTCGGACCGGGCCGGATCGGGCCCCCAACCCTAATTTTATTAATACATTAAATAACGCCAATTTAAAGACCTCACTATAAGATACCCCAATATTATATACATTTTTTTTAAAATTTGGTTAAACATTGGATGTGTGAGTTACTCTACTAATACCCTCTATTTAATAAACACATCATTATAAGAGACATTTTTTCAGTCACAAAGAGGTATCTTATATGTATTGAGGACTATAATTAATTTACAATTTCGTTTTATTTAGTTAAAAGCGCAGAAACAGAAGATGGTCGAAAGAATTTAAAACCAATAGAGGATTTATTGCAATGTTGTGGTGCTACTATTGAAACTAAACAAACTTATATTAAAGAAAATTTATGTCCTGGGGAATTAAAAAATAAAGTAAAAATATTGGGGGGATTAACTACTTTCCAGGAAGAAACGTTTTTCCTAGTGGGATCTTTGACAGACTGATCGTAGGCAGTGATGTGCGCTAAAATTCTCACATGGCGCGCCTCTCTGATCCCCCTCATTCCTTAATAGCTCGACTCAATCCGGTCCCTAGAGGGTCGACGGGTTTAGAGAATCTCGTCTGCCTCCTTTAGACAGCTCCCTCCATTTAGAGGCTAAATAACTTTCAAAAAATATATAGAGGGACTATATAATATTTGGAGGAATGTAAGAACGAGATCCGATTAAATAAATATTTAATTTATTTCTATTAAATTTAGGAGGATTGTTACACTTCATTAACAGGAAAAATAGATTCAATGGGTAATGGATTATTTTTGTGTGGAATTCTGCTTTTGCTTGTCCAATTCTTTTCAATAATGTTTTCAAATATTCTTTGCAAAGCATTTCAAGAACATGGGCCGATTAATTATGCTTGAAAAATTTTTTAAATTTTTAATTAAAAAATGTGAATAAATAAATTCAGAATTTAATATTTAATTTATAAAACATTTTTAAATTATCTCGAGGTCGCGATCTTAATTATTAAAAATTAGGATAGTTTTGGAAGAGTTTAAGATCATCCAGAGTTTTAATTTTTAAAAAATGACAAGAGACTCGTATTCAATGCCTGTCTGCCCCCTTATAGCAGAACTCTAGCCTCCCTTTAAAAGGATTTAAAAAATAATTTAAATTTTTTTTACAACAATTTTTTACAAGGCAAAAAGCCAAAAAAGGAAGATTAGTTAGCTAAAGATTAATAATAATTTATTTATCACCAACATCTAATTAATTACACAATTAAAAATAATAAATCACCCCCAAGACTAATAATAAATATTCCCGAACATAAAAACAACTATTTGGATAAATATCCGGATGTCCAACAATTAATTATTTAAATAATTAATTATCTACAAATTCTCCTTTTTGTTGTCCAGTAAAAGAAAAAAATCGCTAAAAAATGATTTTTTTTCTCTTTTTTTTCCTAATTTGATTAAAATAACAAAAAAAAATTAATTTTCTACACAAGTTTTATATAAAATAATTTTTATATCTATTAATTATTTCCTAATTTTCCCTTAAACATATTAAGAAAACAAACAGTTTTACAAACAAGGCAGTTTCTGGTTTTACTTTCACTCATTTTTTCTTCAATTTTTTCCTTTACCTTCACTTTTTTGCTTTCCTTTTCCAACCCAATTCGCTAGCCGTTCCATATAATATTTTTTTAATAAATGGAAATATTTTTGCGCAAAATTTTTTTTGACTTTTTTAATTTATGGACAAAAAGCATTAAGGAAAGGAGACGTTTGGGCGCAACAACGATTAGGCGCTCAATAATATAAAAAAGTTTAATGAGCACTTGGAACCGTGGAATTTTGCATAGACATTCACAAATGAGTTATCTAAACACTCTAAAAATTTCAGAATTTTTGATGGGATATCTGACAAGTTATGGTCGAAAAGTGGATTTTTAAGAGAAAAATTTTGAATTTTTCTGTGGATTTCTTCAAAATTTCTGAAATAATTTGACTTAAAATTCTGAATTTTTTTGAGGGATTAGATAACACTTTTTTCTACATTCCGGCCAAATTTCACCCTTACAAGTCATTATTTAACAAATTTATAAGCCTGCGCCCAAACGTAGTTCTTACCTAAACCTTACCAACCTGTAATAGATATATTCACCTTCCGAAAAAGTTTAATTTTTCCTCAAGTTTCAGTCAGTACTTTCGTTTTCATTCAGAACAAAAAAACTTTCTATTTTCAACTTTGACTCTTCCGACTCGCGCCACGTAGTTTTTTTTTGAAAAATGCGACAATGCTACTTATTACCTTTCCACCCCACCCATTTTTTGCTTCTTCTCCGTGTCCTCTCTATTTTTTATGACTAACAATGAATAACGACCACCCAATGAGAGGGCCAATAAAGGAAATACAAAGACCCAAAAAAATAAAAATTTGTTTGGCAAGAAGTAACAAACATAAAAACGAGTTTACACGTCTCCTTCGCTCCTTTCCCTTTTTTCCTGGCCAAAATGTAAAGCCTTTATAAAGGCAACGGGAAGAAGCATTCAACAAGCATTCATTCCTCCAAGAATACTTGCAGCAATGGACTCCTCAGAGTTCTCCGAAAAGCAAAATCAACGCCAAGAGGCAGAAACCCTTCGAGCTGTTGCTTTCTTTGGTGTTTGTCTTTCTACAGTGGCAACACTGATATGTGTGATTACTGTCCCACTTGCTTACCAACATTTCCAACAAGTTGGAACCCAAATGCAGAATGAGGTTGACTTTTGCAAACTCCGTTCAGGAAACATTTGGCGTGAAGTAACCCGCACTCAAGTGCTTTCTGATGTCCATGGAGTTGGTATTATACGTGAACCTCGTGCAGCACCAACAATGAAGACTGGATCGACCAAAAAGACAACAGGAAAGCGTTCAAGTAACAGCAAGGCGTTGGCAGCGAAACCTGTACGTCGTCAAGCTTATGGTGGTGGTGGAGGAACAAGTTTAGGAGTCACCAGCAGTACTAGTGGAGGAGGCGGTGGTGGAGGATGTTGCGGCTGTGGACAATCATCACCTGGACCCCCAGGACCACCTGGTCCACCTGGACCTCCTGGAGGTAGGAAGAGAAACTTCAAAACTTAATAACCTATATAACAAATTTCAGGTGATGGAACACCCGGAGGAAATGGACCTCCAGGCCCTGATGCTGAAGCACCTCCAGCAGTAGATAATTATGGCGGAGGTTGCACTCCAGAATGCGAAGCTGCTCAGCCCGGAGGCCCTGGACCAGCTGGCCCACTTGGTCCCGCTGGACAGCCTGGACCTCCTGGACCTTCTGCACCAGCAAGCCCTGGACCACCTGGTCCCCCTGGACCACCAGGACCCGATGGACAACCCGGAGGACCTGGAACCGAAGGACCACCCGGTCCACCTGGACAACTTACAGAAGGTAAATAATATTAACAAAGATTTGAATTAATTATTATATCAATTTAGGACCAGGTTCAACTGGCCCACCCGGCCCACCTGGACCCGATGGGCAGCCTGGAGGACCTGGAGAAGCTGGAGCACCTGGAGGACCCGGAAATCCTGGCGGGCAAGGTCCTCCTGGAGACCAAGGACCCCCCGGCGGGCCTGGAGCACCAGGAAACCCTGGAAAAGATGGAGGAAAAGGAGACGATGGAGGACATGGAGAGTGCAGTCATTGTCCACCTCCAAGAACTGCGCCAGGATATTAAGCAAAAGTATATGAAATGTCCCAAACCTGCTCAATTTGAACAAATAGATTTTTTAAAGAAATATCTAATAATTTTATTATTATATTTTCCATTCCTAATGTATCAGAAAAATTTTTAAACAAAATAAAAATTGATAGATTGTCTATAGAGAATTTAAAACAAGAAAAATATTTGAGATATTACAGTATACAAATCTTTTTAAGGCCCAAACTTAAGTAAATGACATTACATCCCAAACCCCCAATAAATGACACTTTATCCCACTGATTGGTATTTTCCCTCCAATGAAATAATTTGAATTTCTAACAAATTTTCCTTTACCCTATCCAAAAAATAAAAAAATTTGGCTTTTGAATTATATTTGAAAATTAGAGAAGCTCTCTCCAACCTCTCTAGTATTTCAAAAAAAAATTTTTTCAAAATATTTTATCGTCCAAATAAATTTTCGAGTTTGCGATCTCATATCTCTAAATAACTACTATCTGTTCGCTTGATTTAAAATTCCGAGGCACTAAGGTATAACGACTTTTCTATTAACAAGTATCCACCTCTAAAATCCCTCTCTACCTTTAAGTGCCTATAAAAGCTTTTGTAGGTAATTTAACTAAAATATTATCATTAATTCTATCAAATTGTCTGTTATCGTTCTTCAAAAATAAAAAAAAAATATTTAATAGTTTATATATTTAATTCCGTTTGCTAAACTAGATTTGTGTTTGTTTGAGAATCTATAAAAACAAAAAAAATCTGAAAAGAACTAAATCTGTCGACAATAAAAATGGAAAAAAAGAAGATTTAGGCAGGCGCCTAATTTGTGGTTTAAAAGAGAGAAAAAGTGAAAATATATAAAAGAGAAAAATACCTGAATAAATATAGAGATCTTTTATGTTTTTTACACAAAAACATTTTTATAAAGATTGCTGTTTTATTCGTTATATTCTTTGAGATAATCGAACCAAAAAAGCATAATTCCCCGCTTCAGGCAATATTTATTTTGAGAGTTAAGCTTGTTAAGTTCCCTTCCTTGAATCCCCAAGTTAACTTACTCCCTCGAATTTGTTAAAGTTGAAAATTACAATCAACTCTCTAAAATTGCAGTGCTGGGTATGATTCCGGAAACTAGCTCCAATGCTGGATTTTGACCCGGAGCCAAGATTTGAAATCTGAGCCACATAAAGCCTAATACCTAGCACTGTAAAAGATCCTTAAAAATACTTCTTTTATTCCTTAGGGAGAAAGTTGATTTAATTATCAGCCTAATGTATTGTAGGATATACATATAGTTCCCAAAATATTAAAAAATCAAAGACCAAAATTCACAATTCATTTAAATTTTCACAAATATTTTTTTCAACTTTCTTTCACAACTTTCTAACACAACTCTCGTTTGTGACGGATTAACACGGGTTTTTTTCTGAATAAAATGAACAAGAAAGGATCGCGCAAAAATAAAAACAAAGAATTAGGGAAAGGGGTTAATAGAGAAAGGTAGTTGAGAAGAAGGAAGGATGCCACAAAAAAAAAGGATGGAGAAGATGGAATTTGGTGAAATTTAATAGATTGATGAATAGAAAGAAGGTGAAGCAAGTAAAAAAACTTATGAATTGTGGATTAGAAGAAGAAAAAGTTTTTTTTGTGGTAGATGATCGGGAGGAAGAAGAAAAAGTATAAAAGGAAAAAGAAAAGGCTTGTGTCTATTTTTAATTATTACTTACTTGCTGGGTGGCAAGACAACAATAGCCGTCGGCATTCGACTAGCATAAACTTTGTCAAGAACAAAAATATTATAAAAACTGGCTTTTCTTTTTTTGTTTAAAAATCTTCTTTTATTTTTAATCAAAAATGTCTTTATTATTTTTATTTTTAAACAAAATTTAAATATTTTTATTTTTGTAGATGAAGAAATTTAACGAAATTGAACACAAAAATGAAAAAGATATGTGGAATGAGGAGGCTGAAATGAAAAGATTATTAATTGAAGCAGATCATTTTAAAAAACTTGCCTTTTGGGGGTTATTTGTTTGTACAGGTAGTACTATAATGCAGCCGGGAATATTAACCTGATCAACCCTCAGATTGACCGGTTATTGATAAAGATATTCCCAACAGTCTTATCAAACACCCCAAGTCAAAGGGTCCCTCGCCAACACGCTCCAGCACGCTAGATAACCCCTTAAAAGAGTATTTTTCGACCCCAAGAGGGTTATAGTGAGGTCCTGGATTAAATTAAAAAATATTTTTTAAAAATAGTCTCAACATTAACCGCCTCAATGTGTGTTCCTATGTTATTTTCATATACACAATATGTACAGACTACGCTACAAGATGAACTTGGATTTTGTACACATCGAACAAATAATTTAATTAATGAACTTGAAAAAGTAGAAAAATATTTTAAAAATAGAAATTTACAAAAAATTTCTGTAAATTTAAGTTAGAGTCAATTCATCGCCCCAAACGTTCTCCTTCACAATTTGCTACCGCCCATCGTTTCTTTATGTCAGGAACGCCACTTTCACATGCTAGATATACTCACAACAATGGAATGACACGTAGAAAAGTCCGTCAAGGGGGCTATGAGCAAATTGCTGCAAGTTATAGTGCCTCCAATGGTGGACATGAAGTACCTCCTTCAGCTTCCTTGCCACAGACAAATGCTGGTTATCCACCTCTGTCACCTCCTTCACCACAACCAAATGCTGGTTATCCACCTCAGCCACCTCCCTCAGCTCCAGTGGCCTCTGCCCCACCACCAAAGGGTTATGGTGGAGGCGAAAGTCAACAACAGCCAACAGTAGCTCCTTTAAAGTCAGAAGCGATACATCAAGAAGCACCATCATCACAATGTTGCTCATGCGGGATCGGTCCAGTTGGACCACCTGGGCCGCCTGGAGAGGATGTTACTCTTTTAAATTAAGGAAAAACCTCTAAAATGATCTCTTTTTAGGGGCGTAATGGCCAGGATGGTTCTCCAGGCCAAGCTGGACAACAAGGCCAAGATGCTCAGTTGTCAGATAGTGGTTACGGCACAGTGGAACCTTGTTTTGACTGTCCGGGTATTAGAGTGATATAACTAACATATCTATATTTCTTTCCATATTTAGCAGCATTCCCCGGAGCACCCGGCAAGGCCGGTCCTAAGGGGCCTCCAGGCCCTCCAGGCTTGCCAGGGCAACCAGGTTATTATTAATGATGACTATTTTTAATTAATTTTAAGGAATCCCCGGTGCGCCTGGGCCTCAAGGACCAATTGGACAGCCAGGTCCACAAGGACCTAATGGTCCACCTGGCCCGCCCGGACAGAGAGGTAAAGGAATGAATACAGCTACATGAATAATTTAAACTAATTTTTGAGGACATGATGGACAACTTTTCGATGTTCCCGGCATTGCAGGGCCACCAGGACCGATTGGCCCGCCAGGCCCTCCAGGACAACCGGGAGCACCAGGAAAGAGCGGCCAAAGCAAGGTAAACAGCCTAAAATGCTTTTGTTTTGAATTAATTACAGCCTGGACCCCCTGGGCCTGTTGGTGATGCAGGACCTTTGGGTCCACCTGGAAATCCTGGCCAACCCGGACAAAATGGCCAAGATGGTGATTCTGGTGGAAAGGTTTTGAACTATTTTGATTTAAAAAATAAAAAATTTAGGGAGGTTGTGATCATTGTCCGGCGCCGCGAACTGCGCCAGGTTACTAAAAACAGGCGGAAAATATGATTGATTGTTAAAATAATTTTTTAATTTATCTTTTTTTTCATTCCACTTTTTTGTTTAAATATATTCTAACACTTTATAGTACATATATCTATTGTTATATATTAGAAAAATAAATTATTTATACTTAATTGAGTGATTTTTTGGTCCTCTAACATTATTTGATTATTAAAACTCTGCTTGTTTTGCATATCATTCGAAAACTTAATTCATTCCTCGTCTGGCTATACTGGCTCTGGCTTTATAAATTTTGGTACTAGCCGCTCGCGGCCATAGCGAAGCGGCTTTACCGCTATGCGGGAACGGCACTTTCCCCTTATGGGGGAAACTGCACTAATGCTTAGAGCTTTCAGGATAAATTTAAGGTTAAAATTTATTTTTAAGGCCAATACCAAAAATTTATATTCAAATAAATTCAACAAACAAATTCACACTGTGAGCTATATAAAAACAGAAAATTTCTTTTTTTTATTCAACTAAAATCCACACACACATTCTTAGCTTTATTCATCCCCCCTCTTCTACTACCACCCTTCTTCTACTCCAACCACCATTTATTTTCTTTATTTCCTCTAAAACACCTTCCACTTTATGTCCTCAAAAGCAATTTTGTGTGTTAACAAGTCACAATCTTTTTTACTTTCCTTAAATAAGAGAAAAATGGCCACCATTCTTACTTAATTTTAACTAATTTGACAAAAAAAACTTTTTAAAAAACTTGAATAATTAAATTATTAGTTATAGATTGATTTTCTAAAAAAATTAGAAAGATTTAAAAACCTTCTTATAAAATACCCCAATAAAAACCTCTATTTAAGAGACGCTATTTAGAAATTTGGTAGGGCTCTGGGTTCGGGATCTATTTGAGGACTCACTCTATTTAACAGTAAATCCTCTATTTAAGATACAAAAAAATTTTTCAAAAATTTTTTGAAAAAAATAGTTTGCCAAAAAAATTATTTAAGCAACAGCTAAAATCTGTTCCAATAACACATTTTTATCCAACCCTTTATTTTTTAAAAAAATATTTTTTTATTTCCTTTCCTCCACACATTTTATTTCTTTTTTTTTATTCAAAAAACTAAATAAATTTATGCGAAAAAATTATTTTTTTACTGAAAAATATTTTTTTTATTTTTAAAAATTAATAGTTTTATTAAATAAAAATACATAATTAAATAAATGTAACATTTTAAAGAAACTTGATTTTGTAAATAAATAATTAAACAACCTTTATCAAGTTTTAAATCTATTAATATTCCAAAACATAATTATTTTTCATTCTTTTCTTTATTGTCTTTTCAAAATTTTATAAATTTTGAAAAGAATTTAAAATAAATTATATTTTTTAATAAAAGGCGGATCTTATTTTTATATACCCTCAGTAGATATCCGTCTATTATAAATACAGTGAGGGCTGTCTAAGCGATACCCTGATACACCTCGCTTTAAAAAACTCCCCTGAGGCTGAAAATCACCGTTTAAAAAATTAAAGGTATATAAAATTGGAGGTACCATTTAGGTTTAAGTACTCTTAGACTCCGTTTTACATACCCCCTCAGGGCTGAAAATCTCGTATAGAATCTTGAATGAGGTTTATCTTTGATAGAAAGTATCGCTTAGACAGCTTCCCCCATCTAGTGGCTAAACAATTTTAAAAAGCGTCTATAAATTAGAGGGTGTATCTAATATTGGGAGGTATAAACGAGGTCCTACTTTATTCTAAAAAATTTTTTAAATTATTTTCCCAAATTTTTTTCCATTTTTTTTGTCACGATCATCTGCAATTTAATATTTAAAAAAAGAAAAACAATTCTCCCCCACTTCTCCCCTTTATTCGTTCGCGAAAAGCTTTTTCTCTTTTATTTATTTTAGCGTCTTAATTCAAATAATTTATATATATTTATTATTGCTTCTTCTTTTATTTTCTATTGGCCATTTATTTGTGAAAATATCCATCAAACACTTGAAATGATTAGTTAAAAATACTTTGCGCAGATCGAATTTAAGAGAAAAAAATTATTTTAATGCTTATGTTAGTTAAACCTCGGTTATAGATCCCCCCCTAGGTTTTGAAAAATACTCTCTTATATCGAGGTGTATATTAAACTAGAGGCTTAAAGAATTCTCCCAATGGCTAATCGTGTTATAAAGAACGTCTCTTAAATAGAGGTGCAACAAATATTTGAAGGACAATTTAGAGGTATATCTAATACCTCTATTTGAACCCGCCAACCCTAAGTAGTAGTCTAGGATACATCCTTCAGATAGAGGTATTAGATACACTTCTAAATTGTCCTTCAAATAGAGGTGTATCTGGGGTATCTCAAAAGGAGGTTGTCTTATAATGGAGTTTATCTTAGATAGAGGGTATTGCTTAGACAACACTCCCCCCTCTTTCTCTCTCTTTATCCCAGTTATTAATCAACTTTTAAATGAGTGAGACTGAATTTAATATTTTTTCCTTTAAAAATTTTTAGCTTAAAAAATCTAAATTGTCATAGTTTTATTGAAAAAATAAAAAAAAAAACAAATTGGCATCAATTTTCTCAGTTTTCTCAGCAATAAAAAATCAACTTATTCACTATAAATATTTTTTATAATTTTTCACAATATTTATCTTTAAAGTAAAAAATAAAAAAAAATATTTTTAATGTTTTTTGCCGTAAATTCAGAAAGTCCCTCTTTTGGGCTGTAAATTCCAAAAATTTTCGGATATCCTGATGTTGTGCCCGCAATTGCAGAAAGAATATACCTAAATGAAAAATAATAACCAAGCATTGGGTTTGATGGTGGGTGGCACAGTCGGTTGTGCTTCGGTATGGGCCCTTTCCATGGTGGTTCAATTCCATCTCCCATCCAATATTTTTTTCCACAGCATGTATATAATACCGACTTTTTCCGATTCCGGATTTAGTCTTTTGGTGCATTTCTTTGTTTCAATCTCTGGAAAAATTTTTTGGTCCTGGACATCTCTATTATAATTATTTTATTCTCAATTTACACTAAATTAAATATTAGTTTTGTTCATTTTTGGTTAAATAATTTTTTTCTTCTCTCTATTATTTTTATTATTTCTTCAATTTGTTTTTCCCCAAAATTTAATCCCCCCCTCCCCCTCCTCCCCTTCCTATTATTTCTATTGTCAAAAAATTGGTTTGTCAATTTTTCTCTCTCGTAAAGGCTAATCTCTCCCCCTTTCATTTTTAACCACAAAATGCTTTGCACTGTCCATCATTTTACTGACCGATTGCCATAAAGGGTAGTTTTACTAGATAGTTTTTTCTCAAACAATTTTTTATTTTTTTATTTTCAAAGTATTTTTTAAAAATAGATTTAAAAATTTAATATTCTTTTATTTAGTCTAAAAAATTATTTTAAATGATGTTAAATTTTGAATTTTACAATAATGAATGAACAAAGGGAAAGCAAAACTCTTCCTTTTAGAGGTTAATCTGTTTAATTTAACTCCGCTTTTTATTATTCTAGATACTTTAATGTGCCAATCATTTACTTCTGTGCCAAAAACTTATATCAGAGCAGCCGACGAATTACTTCCTCTTTCTCATGCTAGTCGTCTAGCTAGTCTTCCCAGCCTTTCCCCTCTTCCCTTTTCTCATCGCCACCCCTCATTAGCATTAACAACCGGTGCCGGTTCAGCTTCACATCCTTCTCGATTTTCGCCTTTAGAACCTCAACGGCCTCCTAGAGCAATTCCCCAGTCCCTAACAAAATCGTTGCCTAAAAGACAGGGAAGGATGACAACAGAAAGTTTTCTAGAAAATTTTTTAAAAATTAAAAAAAATTTTTCAAGAAAATTTGGACGAATTAGCCCCCCTCGGTAATGAATGGGAAAAATCGCAGCCTGGAACTGGAATTTGTGGCAAATGTGTTCTTTGTCTATTACTTAATGCTGTGTTTGTTTTGGCCCTTTTTCTTGCTTTTCTGATTGGGCATTTTGCGTCTGAAGCACATTTACCTTTAAATAATAAAGTAAAAAATTAAAATTTTTTTTGAATTTTTTGGTTGCTTTTTTGGCTGCTTTTTTAATAAAAAAATTAACAAAAATGCTTATTTTTTTAATTTATAAGACTGACAACTTAACTTTAAATAATTTATTACTAACCTCTAATAATGCTTCAATTAATCAGACAGCTTCAACTTTACATAATCAGACGGAAATAAAACAAAAATATTTAGAATTTGAAAAGGTAAAAATAAAAATAGCTTTGAATACAGTCTCAGACCTCCGTATAAGGTACCCTCCTGTGCTGAAAAATAGTCTCTTATAACGAGATGTGATTTAAATAGAGGATATCACTTAATAGTCTCTTACTATGAGGTGTATCTTTATCCAGGGTATCGCCTAAGTCTCTTATAATAAAGTATCCCTTAAATAGAGTAAATTAAAATAAGAGCTAGTGATAGAAGATCTATTGACGTTGTATTAAATTTGGGGAGTGAACGAATTAGAGAATGAATCTAATGTCTAAACGAGGTGTTCCTAGATAGAGGATATTTCTATAGAAGCTCCTCCACTTAGGGGGCCTACCAAAATTTAAAAAAAACGTCTCTTAAATAGAGGTGTATCTAATATTGGGTGTATCTTATAAGGAGGTCTGACTGTTATTTTTAACATAAATGCTTATCTTAACACTTTAACACTTAACAATACTTTTATCAAATCTTCTAATCTTTAAATAATTCCATTTTAAAGAATATTGAAAGAACGAGGCAAACAATCAAAGATGTTTATCCCCCACAACTTTACGATTCTGAAAGTTTTTTTGATTCTCAAAGTGACCAAGATTTTGCATTATTATCTCCTTTTAACAACGATGCTCACCACTCCAATACAAAATTAATTTCTCGTTCAGATTACCCATTAGTTCCTCTTCCAAGAATTGCGTTACCTAGGCATTACAATGTTGATGTAAATTTTAAAATATTTTTTTTTAATTTTAAAAAGTAGGGTTGTCTGTTTCACCAAATTCTTCGGTTAACCAAACCGACAAACCGAAACCCCTACAGTCTTAGGTTTTTGTTTCGGTTCGGTTTGATACCGACAACCCTATTTTAGAGTAAAAAGCGTTGCTTTTGGGTTGAGGCGTTGCAGCTGCATTTTATCTACCTCCACAAGCCTATTAGCAATAGCGCGTCCTTTTTCCCTTCCGAAAACGAGACCATAACTTTAGAGTTTATAACAAATTAATTTTTTTAAAGAAACCCTTTCTGAGAAGTATATCAAAAAATAGAGGGCATCCTCCTCTATCTAAAAATGATTAATTTTTATTTTTGGGGTTAATCTGAATTTTTAAAAAATTTTAAACCCCCTCAGATAAACTCCTTTACTCTTTACAAGTGTTCCTATTTATTTTTAAAAATTCTTTTCTAGTTAGATTTAACAGAATTTTATGGCGTAGTTGATTGGCCTAGAATACGAGGAAATCTTTCAATTTTATTAGAAGCTTTTGGCAATGCAACAGACGACGAACTTTTATTTAACGCTGGGACTAATATTTTTATTCAACGGATTCGTCTTTATCGCCAAACTGAATTTGGAAAAGTTGTGGTTGAAATTAAGTCTGTTAAGAGGCATATAGAACGTGAATTTGTCCGACTAATTTTGGGGGAAAGATTGAGTGTTGGATGGTAATTATTTTGTTGTAAGCAGTTGGATCTCACTATAAAATAACTCTTGGGATTGAATAAAATCGTAATTTATAAAGAGGTTTATCTTAAATAGCGGGTATCGGGTTAATATGTAATAGGATTACTAGGGATTTAAACCTAAAAATTACTATAACTTTTATCCTTACTAAAGGTACTGGCTCTATATTGAATTCAATACCCGAATATGTCAATCAGAACTCGAAGGAACTCATTGCTTCCCAGGCCCATTGCTTTCATCAGATCCAAAGGAATCTTCCTCTTCACTTCCCTCCCGCCAATTAGCTACCGGATTTTCTACCAAATTTGAACCAAATTTTGCTCGGACCTTTTTCCCAGGCTGGGACGACCCTTCAATTCGTTCAACATTTAATTTATCTGTTCAACATTTTTCTGATACAAATATTTTGTTTAATACATCACCTTTACCCAACAAACAAAATGTTTCTACAAGCAATTTAATTAAATTGACACGTTTTGAAACAACTCCCCCAATGCCTCTCTATTTATTTGCGATAGCTACTGGGCCTTTTAAACCTATACAAGTTGTTACAACAAAAACTAATTTGAGTTTAAATATTTGGAGTAATAATCAAGATTTATTGGCTGCACATTTTGTAGCTAATTTTTCGCCTATTATGTTTGATAAATTACAGGAGGATTTTAATGTTGGTTTTTAATTTAAAATAAATTTTAAAATTAAATGTAAAATGAAGCAAGTGTTGATTTTGAAAAGAAAATGTAGTAAGAATAAAAGGAAAAATATAATATTTAGAGACAAAAAATGAGGGCAAGGTTGAAGGGGTGTTATTGAGAGAGACGGACGTTAGTTGATCGCTTATAAAATATCTAAAAATCATCCTAGAAGTGTAAAATTTGGTAGTAATATACTGAATAGGATTAACTAACATTCCTAAAAATTTCAGAATTTTTAGTTCAGAATTTCAGAAGTTATAGATAAAAATACGGGCGTAGTTGAATTAGCGTTATGGGAGGGACGAACGTTGGTTGATCACTTATAAACTAGCTTGAAATCAACCATGAAATGTAAAATTTGGTAGAAATATCCAAAATAGGATTAACTAACATCCCTAAAGATTTCAGAATTTTTGGTTCGGAATTTCAAAAGTTATAAGCAGAAATGTCCTAATTTCTTCAAAAATCCCCTTTTTCTTCGTTTTTGGATCAGAATTTGGGAAATACTCATCCAAAAATTCTGAAATTTTCAGAATAATTAGTTAACATTATCACAAATATTTGTTCAAAATTTGAGATTTTATAACATATAGTGATTTATTTATGAATTTTCTCACAATCATTATTTAATTAATTTTAATTTTTAAAGGTAAAATATCCACTTTCAAAATTAGATATTTTTATCACACCAAAATATCCCGTTGGAGGGATGGAAAATTGGGGGCTAATAATTCTTCATTCTGATAATGTACGTATTTCAAATAGTGACAGTACTTTACCTATTAATGATGATTTTATTGACTCATCAAAGGAGGAAAAAATTAAAGAACGAAAAAATATTCAAAGACAAAATTTAATAGAAATTGATAAATTAGCTGAAAAATATAAAATTGAGAAATTAATAACGCACGAATTAATACATCAGTGGTTTGGAAATTTAGGTAAATTATTCTTTACCTCACTTATATTTGAGTTTCGAAATTATATCAATCAACTGTTCATTTTCTCATAATGCAACAAATGATAATTAAAGTAAATGACTTTAAAATTTTCTCCTTAAAAGACGCATAATGGTCAGACTCTTCCTTCTTCAATTTTACCCATTTCCGCACTTTCTTAATGACTGATTGAATTGAAGAGAGAATATTGAAATTGAGTATGGAAGAAAGTCTGAACGTTGAGGTGAACCGTTAAGGTTGAGGTGGACCGTTGGCCGTTGAATCCTTTAATGAACGATTAAACGCCAATAGAGATGTTGATGGAAGGATGTGAAAATTCCTAATAAAATTTTTTTAGTTTCAATATGGAATTGGGAAGAACTTTGGCTAAGCGAAGGATTTACTTCTTATTTTGTTTTTGATTTCTTAAATGCCCACAACCATCCACAATTAACAGAACACGAATATTATTTAAAATTAATAGAATTAATTAACCAACAATCAACAGATGGGAGATCCTCTTTAATTAAATTAATTACAAATTCTAAACAATTGGATAGACTATTTGATAGTATTCAGCTTTATACTAAAGGAGCTGTTGTTGTTAAAATGTTAAAAGATTTGGTTGGCCCTGAAGTTTTTAGAACGTCAATTGCTCGATTTTTGAGGGAAAATTCTTTTCAAGTAGACTAATGATGGATAGAGTCGGATTTCGTTTAGAAATATACTTTGGTAAAAAATTCTCACAATGATGGGTACACCTCTATTTAAGGACGATTTTTAAATTTAATTAACTACGGGAGATTCTGTTTGAGGGATACCTTCTATTTAAGATACACCTCATTATGAAGTACACCTCATTATAAAATACTCCCAATATTATACCTCTATGTAAGAGACTTTTTTTAATTTTTTCGGCCTCGTCCGCAGTCTAGACAATATCCTAAATTTAAGTTAACCTCATTATAAGAGACGATTTTTAGACCCAGGGGTGGCTTATAACGAGATCCGACTGTATTAATTTTAAAAAAATATATCAATTAATTTTCAAAGTCAGTAGATAGACGTTCACTTTGGACAGCCTTCCCAACCAATGCAGATCACGGAGCCGATACAATTCGATTAAAAGATGTAATGGAAACTTGGCTAATTAATAAAGGAATACCCGAAGTTGAAGTAAAAAGAAATTACGACGATAAATCTATTAAGTTGGAACAACAACAAGCTGATAAAAATAGGCATTTAATTTATTTGGACGATGATAAGATGGGAAGGATGCGTTTAAATAAGAGATTTAAGAGGTATTTGAATATATTTTTATATTTTTTATATAAATATTTTTAAAAAAATATTTTTAAAATATATATTTTTAAAAAATTTATTTTTAAAAAATATTTTTAAAAATATATATTTTTAAAAAAAATATTTTTAAAAATATTTTTAATATATTAAATATTTTTTTTTTTAAATATTTTTAACTCGCAGTCGATATAAGATAACAAATAAGTGCCGAAAAATAGTCTCTTATAATAAGGTGTATGTTAAATAGAAGGTACAGCTCATTATAAGAGACTTATCACCCAGTGGATACCCTTTTAGGAAGACGTCTCTTAAATAGAGGTGTTTGGGAGTATCGTATAATAAGATTTTTTCAAGAATGTGGGAGATGGAAGAAGAAGAGGAAGACGAAGAAATTAAAAAAGATGAAGATATAAATGGAATATTACATTGGATGCTTAATGGATTAGAAGAGAATAATGTTACAACAACAGCAACAACAACAACAACAACAAAGGAAATTAAAAGGAGAAGGGAAAACAACATCAAAAATGTACATTTAACCACCAAGAAACGCCAGCTTCGCGCAGAAAGAAAAAAATTACCAAAATACAATTTGTGGTCAATACCTTTTAGTTATTCTTTTGGTTCTGTTAAATCTAAAAATGGGCAAATACTTAGACAATTTTGGTTAATTAATGAAACTATTCGTTTTGTGGATATTGGGTTGAATAAAGACCAGTATTTGTTGGCTAATCCACATTGGGTGTATTCTTATAGGGTTAACTATGATATTTTGAATTGGAGAATGATTATAACACAGGTAATATAGAGTTGGACCTCGTTGTAGGATACACCCTCGGGATGAAGAAATAGTCTATTATTATAATGAGATGTATGTTAAATAGAGTCTCTTATAATGAGAGTTTTCGTTAAAAAATCTTAGAAGCGTATTTTAAAGTGTGAGGTATATTATATGAGGTCCTTCAAAAGGCTCATAATGGTCAGAGGGGTAGAGGGTATCTCTTAGATAGAGTCTATCGCTGCTTGTGCATCTCTTCCTACTCACTGGCCAAACAAATTCAAAAAATGCCTCTTAAATAGAGGTGTACCTTTATATCATATAACGAGGTACGACTGTTTCTTAAACAATGATTTAAGCAATAACTTCCTCTATAGCTCAACAAAAATCACCTAGAAATACCTTCAATGTCCAGAATTCAATTAATAGTCGATTCAGAATATTTTCTAAGAGAATCTCCACATCCTCATTTATTTGTTCAATTATTAAGGTATTTAATTTAAAAAAAATATTTTTTCTTTAAAATAAATTTCCAAGTTATTTATCAAAAGAAAACGAATTAGGGGTACTTTTGGTTGGTCTAGATGCTCTACACTCTTTTTTGGAATTATTTTCTGCTAGCGAAGTTTTTGGTTCTTTAATTGTCCATTTATTACCTGTCATTTTACAATTGGATAAACAATTGGTTATTGCTGCTAATGAAGGGACCGACCCGGAAGTGGCTGCCCTTTGGCTTTTGAATCCTCTTAGGTTGGCAAAGCTTTATCAGCTGAGGTGTTCAGCTAATTTAGGGACTTGTGCTGAACATAAACAGGTAAATTGTGGTGACTATAAAATAAATTATAGAGTTGAGCCTCGCTTTTAGATACCCTATAAATGGAAAAATCTTATCTTATAGAACTCTCCATAGGTGTGCTTTAACTCTTAATAAGCTTTAGCTCACAGTAAGACTGACTAGATACCTCCTTGTGTCTGAAAAATTACTGCATTTATGATGTTTTCGTTCTCTAAATAGGAGGGATTGCCAATGGTCAACGGAAATGAGACGAGTCTCCCGAAAGCCGAAATCCAAACCTTTAAAAACCCTTATCTTATGCCGAGATTAACCTAATTTTGTGGGTATCTAAAAAGCGAGTTTTTTAATTTATTTTTAAATAGGTTCATAAATGGTTATTATATCCAACAGCATTAACCTCAGACAATTACCAACAATTAACAGCAATTTGCCATCATTTATTTAAACATTCTGACAATTCCGAATTAAATTTATTATCTAATTTACTTAAACAGCCCCAATCTATAGCTTTACATTCGGTTATAAGACATTTATCTTCACGTTGTGTTCAAGACGAAAAATTAATTAAACAAGCTGTGCTGGATATTATAAATACTAGAAATGTTATTGTTTATTCTAATTCCTTAAAGGTATTTTATTAATAAATACTCACATTATAAGAGACCTCTGGGCTGTTGAAATAAATAATCTCTTATAATGAGATTTTCTTAAAGTAGAGAAATGGCCTTATAATGAGGTGTATTTTAAATAGAGGGTATCGCTTAGGCAGCTCTCCCAACTTTTGCCAACACAATGTATAAAAGTCTTAAATAGAGGTATATCCTACATCGGGTGTGTCTTATACAATCGGACCTCACTATAAGATACCCCCAATACTAGATACACCTCTATTTAAGAAATGCTTTTTAAAATTTGTTTGGCAATCTGGTGGAGGAGTCTAGGCAATATCCTCTGTTTAAAATACACTTCATTATAAGGGACTTATTTGATACCTTCTATTTAAGCTCCAGCTCATTATGAGAGACTAGTAAGCGATGCCCTAATATAAAAATTATAAGAGCCGTTCATTTATAAGAGATAATTCACTATGAGAGATTTTTGTGATAAAAGGTCCCAAAGATTTATTTTATAATGATGTTTCCTTGTATTTAATTTTAAAAAATAATTTCTACAGAACAGTTACACCCTAAATTACAACAAAAAATTCCGAGAAATTTTTTGGACACTACTATCCACCCAATTAAACATCCAAGAAAGGCAAATACTTTTTGCAGTAAATACAGGAAAATCTGACCGAATGGCTAGAAATTTGCTTCATTCAGTTCACTCTTTGGGTGAATTAAATTTAATTGAAAGAATATTGCTAAATCAGTGGCCAGATAAATTACGATTAGAAATTGTTTGTTTTATTTAAATTTTTAATTTAAACTTTAAAAATTTAAAAAGGATTATCTTCGAAGAAAATTTTCTTGGATTGAAAGAGAAGGAAATGAATTAATTAGAAAATACCTCATTAGAGAAACACACCAAAAAATTTAATTACAAAAATAATTATTATATGTACAATTATATTCTATATACTTTTTTATCCACCTTTCAAAGGTTCCTTTAAAAGGCTCATTATGATAGATAGTTATCGGACCGTATCGTACTACCGCCGGTATTTTTCGTATTACGGTACAGAATACGATATGAAATTCCGATCATTTATGTCAGACTAAAGGGTTCCACGGCCTAGGTTGGTGGTTCAAGATAAAACCGAAGAACTGAGGATTTTTGGATGGCCCTTCGGATATATTCCAAAATATCATAGGATCTTCCAGTTAACTTTAGTTATCATATCGGATCTGAAAAAATTCTAGATAGCCAGGAATTTACGGATTGTATTTGAGGATCTTCCAGGATCAATCTTTTCTTTAATTTAAACGGAACATCATCAAGTACTATTGTTTTGCCCATAAGTTTGTTCATAAAAATTTTTGGGAAGGGTCGCTCATTGATATATTTACATATTTATTTTCCTTAAATATTTTTATTTTCAATTAATATTTTATGAAATAATTTGTTAAAATTTCTAACTCTTTTTTAAATATTTTTTATAAAAATTCAAAATGTTTTTTTTAATTTTTATTAATAAATTAACAATTTACAAAAATTAAATTTAAAATGCAAGTATTTTTAAGCTTTTGTAGATTTTACAGGCTTTTTGTCAAAGTTTTATTTTTGTTGAATTCATTTAAATTTTTATTTTCGTCCACCATACCCATAATTCCCTCCTCCTCCTCCAAATGATGGCATACTACCCCCTCCAAAACTACTTCCTCCTCCACTGCTGCTAGATCCACTACTCCATTGGCTAAAACCTGAAAATTAAAAAAAATTCTTTTTTTTAATTAGAAAGGTGTGCCAATCCGCTACAAGTTCACTCCGTTACAGAGCCATAACTTTTCTGGAGCCCCTATTATGGATTATGGATTCAGATAGTCAGTTTTATAGAACAATGCTTGAGCCGTTGGACCCTTTAATTTTTTAAAGGGTCGATTAGCTTAAACCTGGACTCCCGCGATTGAGTCCAGGTTTCAAACAAAAATCTCGGTTATCGGGAATAGTCATTTTTCGAAAGTCTGAATCTCATACTCCTTTTCAGGACATAGCTCTGCGACGGAGGGCTCGCGGAATACCAGATTATGCCCCTCTAAAAACCTGATTGTTGAGAATTTTGAAAGCCGCCCCCTCCCAATCCACTTCCTACAAACCCTCCTCCACCTCCATAACCATAACCACATTCAGACAAATGAATGGCAATAATTAAAAAAAGTAGGGGAAGCAAAGTTTTATACATTTTCTTAAGGAATTAAGAGGAGAATTAGCTTTTATTTCTAATTAATTTTTCTTTAAATTTATTTCAATTTATATATTTTAATTTTTAAATGAATGAATAAGAAATTCGCCAATTAAAAAATTTATTTTCCTTAATAATTTAGCGAACGTTCCACTTATATTACGTAAAAGAAGAAAGATTATTAAATATTTGTTAAATTACTGTTTGCTAATAAATAGCCTTATTTCTCTCCATATTTGTACGAATTCCTCCAAAACGTTTAGTAATTCAAATAATTAATTACGCCTGTCTATGTAAAGGTTATTGGAAATTATTTAAGAAAATATGTAGGTTGACTGAGCATCTGCTACCAGAGTTTGGAAATTTCGAGTTTCGGATTTATCTTTCAACTTTTTTGCCTTCTCCGGGTTTCGAGGATTTTTTCGAAGTCATCTCAGATTCTAATTTTGGGGCATTCAAAAGGTTACAAGATAAACGTATAATAACAGGCAAATTGACCTACAACGTAACTTCATCGAGCTTAAAAAAAAGATTGTATGTATATAAAATTTTGAACTATAGTGTATATATCCAGATTAAAACAAAAAATACCTAATTTCTATTTATTATTTACCCTAATTTATTGTCTCTAATAGAAGACCTGGGTGTTTATTTTTCACGTCTCGATAAGTGGGTTTCTAATAGGGTATATGCTTCTATTGGAGATGGGCTTTATTAGAAACAATAAGGAATTTCATATCGGTCGGTATCCCGTACCGTACTGCCGATACGAAATATAGATAAATACTAAAAAAATACGGCCGTAGTATGGTACGGTCCAATCACTAATTAGAACCAATAAGGAATTTATTTTTTAAATTAAATTAATCTTTATTTGACACAATTTTATGTACAATGCAAAAATTTGAATTAAACAAGTTATTGTTTATGGCTCAAGAATAGGTCAATTAAAAATAAATCCATAATTGGCCTCACAAAATTTTCAAATTTTCCAAATAAAAATATTTAAATTTTTTGAACAAAAAAAAATATTTTTTTTTAAATATTATATAGACAATTGTAATACATACACGTTTTTTTATATATTTTTTAGCTGAGTGATAAATTGATTGATTGATATTGGATTGATTGAATGATTGATATATATACATATATACACATGTATCAGAATATATATTTAAACATACAATTCTTTCCCCTGAAAAGTTTAAAAAATTTTTAAAAATTTATAAAATCAACATGTAAAACATTACTCATCTGAATTTAATTTGTTCCATTGAAAAAATTTTTAGTTTGTGTTCCTCCTTTTTTTATTTTCCCAAAACTTCCCTAGACATAGCAAGGAGCTAGATAAAAATTAAATTCCTGATTTAAGGAATAGAGCCGGGCTAGATACCTGATGTCGGCTTGATCCCTGCTTCAAAAGGCTCATAATGGTCAGACTAAGAATTTCACGATTAGATATGTTGTTGAAATCCGAACCGAGCCTAAGAAGCAAGGATTTTCTAGTCGGCTCTTTGGTTCGCTTAAAGATATTGAAGCTTTTCCAAGAACCAACAACCCTCTTCATAACTACGTATTCCTTAAGAGGATTCCATTTATTCAAAAAATTTAATCCCTTGAAACATGCCAAAAAAATATAGAAGAGGAAATTTTGAAGAAAAAACAAAAAAAGAGGAAGCACTTAAAGTATAAACTTTTAAAGTTTCCAATCTCGAAATTAAAAAAAAATATTTTTTAGATGAGCAATAAATTTGTTTGAAAATAAAAAATGGGGATTTGGGCTTTTAAAAACGAAAATATAAAAAATTAACAATTCGCTTTTTCTTTTTTACAATTATCGGATTAAAGAAAGGCAAATTTTCAAATTATTTTCAAACCCTCTCTTTTTTATGTGTTAAGCAAAGGTGGGTTATTATAATAATTATGAGAATCGGAAACTAGAAAAGTTGGGAAGTGAAAGATCAGGAACCGGAAGGAAAATCGAAGAGCCAAAGAGAATCGGAAGTGGAAGAAAATCGGAAGACGGAAACCGGAACTAGTTCAAATGTTGGAATCCAAAAATTTCTAAAAAAAACCTTAAAAAATTTTCGGAACTAGAAAGGCGGCAATCGGAATTCCGACTTTGTTAGACTTGTTAAGTGAAATTGACGATTCGGAACTCAATCGAAGAACCGAGGATTTTCAGTTAGGTTCTTCAATTCAGTTCGGGATATCCGAAGATTCTCCAGAGCCGACAGCCCTATTAATAAATATTAAAATTGGTCTAAAATCGCCGAAACAAGAAATAACCAAATAACCCCAGTGAAAAAGAGAGAGAGGGTTTTTAATCAAATACATAAAATTAAAAACGAAAAATAAAGAAATTTTCTTGAAAAAAATATTTTTTTTAATATATATAAATTTAAATATATGTATATCAATTATATATATAATCTGCCTTTTTTTATAATTTTTAACCCTGCCTGTTTTCTGTACCCCGTTTTATCTTCTCAAAAATTAAATTTTATATAAATCATTTAATGATTAGTTTCATGGCCAGGAGAAAAACTTGATTGATCCCATTGGATAACTGGCGATAATTGGTTGGATAAACTTCCTCCATGTTGAGACATTAACGGGTCTTGACCTTGTAGTGGTCCTCTCTAAATTTAAAAAAAAATTGATACCTCATTATAAAATACTCTCAGTATTAGAGACACCTCTATTTAGGAGACGGTTAATTAAGTTGGTTGGTGATTGGGTGGGAGAGCTTCCTAAGCGATACTCTCTATTTAATCAACTGCTAATTATAAGGTACGACTCTTTAAACTGCATCTTATAGTGAATACAACCTCTATTTAAGAGACGTTTCTTTAAAATTTGATTGGAAACTTAGGGAACAATTTCCCAACCAACACACTCTAATGGACATCTTGTCGTAAGGTAAATACGAGCAATCCAACCCTAATTGTGAGGGTATCTTATAATGAGATTTAATTGTTTACATGTTGAAAAGCGAATTCTTCCATATTCAACTCTCCATAATTACCAGAATTAAATATTTGACCCAACTGTGTTTGTGCATTCCACATATTAGAACCTTTAAACAAATATTTCTTCAAAAATCTCCTTTATTTAAAACACACCAAATTCCATAGGTTGTTGTTGTAATAAATTTAAAGTATTTGGCGTTGTATTATTCGAATTATTATTGGCTAGAACATGCTGATTTAAATAATTAGCCATTTCTGTTGGAGCACTCCCAATTACAAAAGCTGCTGGGGAATGATGGCCAAATTGCTGTTGAATACTTGACATTTTTAGGAGAGAGGCGTGACTTGATGTTGGACTTGCTATTTGCATTTCTTGAAGACTACAGGCTATTTTTGCCTTTAAAAATTTTAAAAATATTTTAAATTAGACACAGAAAACCTCAGTATAAGACATCCCATTGGGGAGGAAAAATGTCTCTTATAATGGGTGTATATGTTAAATAGAGGGTGATTAGAGGTGCTGCTTAGAGAGGGATATTCCATGTCTCAAATCAGTAGTCAAACAAATTTTAAAAACGCCCTAAAAGCGGTGTATCCATTATTGGGGTTACTTAAAATAAGGTGTACCCAAACAGAGGCCAAACCCACTGGCTAGCCCACATTTTCAAAAACGTATTTTTTAAATTGGAGTATATCTGGTACTGGGGGTATCTTATAATTTAGGTCTGACTATTTGTATTTAAAAAATTTTTTCCACCTGTGGAGTACTCGAAGGAGAAAAATTTCCAATTAATTCTTCAGAAGGTTCTTGTTTTATACATTTTCCATGTTGCGTAGAAGATGGAAGGCAAATTGGTGGAGATAAGGCATTGGGTGCTGGTAATTTACAAGGAGGTACATTAATACCGTTTTTCTCGAGTTGATTTTCCAAATCCTTTTTTTAAATATTTTATTAGAATAATTAATTGTATTTACTCGTGTTCAGTGTATGAGTGATATAAAGATGTCGGGTTTCAGTTAATTAACGCTTTTGGGTTTTATTGGTTAATTAATATCAATCTTTGGGTAATCAAGGTGGACTTTTAAAGAAAGACCATAGCTATCGAATGGTCCAAGCTTAGGGTTTTGACATTAACCCCAACTTAGAAAATCAAAATCAAATAGTGTACAGCTTTATGGGACGCATAGACTAGACTAGAGCAATTTTATTTTTATAGATTTACTTGAATTCTTTGAAAATATTGTTTAGCAAGTTCTTCCAATCTTGAAGTTTTTTGTTGATGTCTTTAAATTTAAAAAATAAATATATACTTATTTTTTAAATTAGGTAAATGTCGGATCTCGCTAAAAGATATTTCCAAAGAGGCTGAAAAGTCGAAGGAATATTGTTTAGGCTGCTCCCCCCTATATTTGGAGTGTTCTATAATGAAATATAACGTATATTGAAATGTATCTGGGATAGGTGGATCGCTCAGACAGATATACCAACCGGGCACCCATTAAAAATAATCCCAAATGGAGATGTTTGGAGTTATCTTATAATGAGATCCGACTGTGTATATATTTAAAACAAAACCTAATCATAATTTCTCTATCTTTTTGTAATTGTCTAATATAATCACAAGAAGCTTTAAGAATTGTACCTTTATTTAATTTCATTTCTCTGAAATTTTTTAAAAAATTTATTTTTATTAAATTTTTAAATTAACTCAGCAGTTGATTTTGGAAGCATTAAACCCAATTCTTTAATTCTATCGTTAATATTATATCTTCTTCTTCTTTCAACTTTAAAAGAAAAATTTTTTTTTAGAAAATTTTTTTAAAAATTTTTTAAAAATTTACTCATATTGTGGATATCCTTTTTACGCCTATCTTTGTATATTTCAACTTCTGTCATATTCAAATCGCGAGTAACTGCTTGTGATCCTCTTCCATTTACAGCAGCAGGGCCACTGCCGCTTGTAGAAACACCAGCAACGCCTCTTCTAATAAAATTCCTGAAATATAATTTTTTAAGGAATTTTAACTTTTTTGATATTTTCTCGGTAAAATATTTTTCCAAAAAGGAAGAAAATTTTATGAGAGACTTGAGGAAACTCAAAATAATTCTTCAAACGAATACTCAAGTCCGGTCTCTAATAAAGGCTGGCAGAATCCTGGGAAACCTTCGGATATCTAGACTTTTTGTGGAATTCGATATCCGGATCTGCCAGTCCTATTCTCTAGTAATTATTATGTTGATGACTTTGTATTCTTACCAGACTAGGACATGGATACTGATTTTGGTATCCGTATCCGGATATTTACGTCAGATACAGGCGGATATCTGCAGGCATTTTTATAATGTCTGTATCCGTATCCATGTCCTAGTCTGATTCTTACAATAAAAGAAACTAAAAAAAAAAGAACCCCCTACAATAACCAGACAGCCTAGAAATATTTTTACAGACCTAAGAACAATTTCACGTAATTTTGTTTCTTTTTTAACTATTCCTTTTTTTCTTTCCCCTACAAAACTACTATTATGTTTTCTCTTTAAATCCGATTTTTGATTATTTAAAGAAGAATTTGCTGTATTAGTTGTTGTATTTTCCCCTAATTTAACTACTATTCCATTCTCCATTTTTTCAAATTCATTTTCACTCCTCCCCTTTTCTTCTTCTTCCCTAACAACTTCACATTCACTTTCCTCTTCCTCTGTCTCATCCTCCTCTTCTTCTTCCTCTTCCTCTATTGTTAAATTTTCTCCTCCCCCTTTTTCGACTTTTCCGTTTTTATTTTTTATAAATTCCTCCATAGGAAAATTATTATTTTGATTTATTTGAGGTATTACATACTCGATTTCACACGAGGTTGGTGCACTCGAAGATATAATTTGACGAAAATCGTTATCATTTTTAGGGCTGTACAAGGCAAAACCACCACCACCGGCTGTTTGAAAGCCTGGGGAACCGCTTTGAATTGATGCATTCTTTTTTTGAAAATTTATGAAAATATTTTTAAAATTTAAAGAAAAAGACTAACAGAAGAATCTCGGCTACAAGCTGTTGACAAAGGAATTGGCCTACTTGAATGTTGTTGTTGTTGTTGAATAGATGTTGGACAGATATAATTATTCTTTAAAAGGTTTTTGTAGAAAGCGAAATTATTAAAGATTGGCAAAATCCTGTAACGGGATCCCGCAACGGGATTGAGTTTCAAAGGTTTAAAAGAGAGAGATCCCGATGAAAGGGGGCGATTCTAACGGTCCCTGATCCTAACGGGCGATCGGGAGAATTTAACTATCTTGATTATTATTTTGATTCCTGAGCCCGTTAGCCTGATACCGTTTGGCTAAACTGATCCTGTTAGCCTGAAAACCCAGGATTCCGGGACGTAATCCTGTAAAATCCCATACGGGATCCCTCCCTTTAAGAACTCTAATAATTATATCAGTCAAACACTACTATAAGGTACACCCTTTGTTGGCGAAAAATTTTATCCTATAATGAGGTGTACGTTAAATAGAGGGTGTAACTTAGCCGGCCCCCATACATCTTGAACTTATATTGAGATGTGTCTATTATTGAAGGTAACCTATAGCGAAGTGACCCATATTTTAACGTTATAAACCTGAAATATTACCTGTCGATTATTAGCTTGTTGTTCACCTTCAAGAGAAAGTATTTCATCAATTATAAATTCATCCAACTTTAAAATTTAAGGAATATTTTTAAAATACAATTTTAAAAACCTGTTGTTGTTGTTGGCTTTCTGTATTATTTTCTATTCTTTGTTGAGATGAATAATTTTGCTGTTGTTGTTGTTGATGTTGAAGGAAATTTTGAAGCATTTTAATTTAAGGCGAAAAGTTTCTTTAAATGAGGAAATAATAAATGGTGATAGGAAATTGATTGAAGGAAGGATATATATGTATTTTTTAATATTTATAATTCTACATAATATTAAAAATAATATTTTTTAAAAAATAATTTTATTTAGAGGACTTCACTATATGAGATACCCTCACGCGTCCTTACTAGGGATGGTTCCCAGAGATGGTTCCGTCACGATTCCAGAATCAGGGATCTATTGTTCATTGCATCAATATCCCTGCTGGATAACCCTCAATTTAAGCGACGTTTTTCTAAAATTTGATTAACTGTTGGTTGATGGAAGATATTTAATGCTATGCTTGCATAAAAATCGCTTTGCGTCTTTTTGCCTATTGCGATAGAAAATAAAATTTAAAAGGAGAGGCCTTTCTGTCGCTCGAGACACGCGTTTTTGTAAGCATAAACGTTGCCCTCTAGTTAAGAAACACCTCAGTATAATGTTGGCGGTTTTTGGGTTCCTGGTATATTCCGGGTAACGAATAGCCCTTCATTATAAGATACGATTTTTCAGCCAATTTTTCAGTCTCTAATTCAAACAAACAAAAAAGGGAAAAATTATTAATAGTCTCTTAAATTCTAAAAATAATATCTTTAATTAAATAAATTAATCTCTAGAGGTATCTATAAATAAATTTTAAATAGATTTTTTTAACCAATTCTTATTATTTTTGGATTTAAAATTTAGGGATTAAATATCCCTTTTTTTAAACAAAATTAATTACATTTAAAAAAGCTTCCGGATTTCCCAATAATTTTTATTTATTGGGAACTTTTTTAGTCAACGTTTACTTGTTTCTTTGATTTTTTGTGATAAAAACTTTGTGATTTTATTTATTTGAAAAAAGGCCAGACGTAATTAAAAAAAACTAAAAAAAGAACCAATAAAAATTAACAAAAATGGTCTTTAGTTTTTGGGGTAGAGTTGACTTGAAACAAGAAAAAAAAACTGGCTAATTCAAACAAACAAAAAAGAATAAAAATTATTTGATAGTCGGGAATGGAAATTTTTGTAAAATTGAAAAAATACAGTCGGATTTATTAAATATAAGATACCCCCCAATATAAGATACCCCCAATATAAAATAACCTCTATTTAAGATACTCCTTTTAGAAATTATTGGGAGAGAGCTGGGCGGGGGAAAATACACAAAAATGAGGTTGGGTGGGAGAGCAGTCTAAACTATACCGTATTTACTCGATTAATTCCCCTTGGGACTTATTTTTTCAACCCGTCCGTGGCATGAGAAATTATTAAAGGGAGGGGAATTATTCGAGTTTTGAAATTTAAACGTCTGATAGGGTATTTGGGGGAGGGGGATTATTGTTTCAACACATCCGTAGCAGGGGGAATTATTCGAAAAAATATAATTATTCGAGGGAGTGGAATTAATCGAGTAAATACGGTACTCTCTATTTAAGACACATCTCATTATAAGACACTAATTTTAAAAGCTCCCAGGGGTATATAAAAACAAGGTTTTTCAATTAGTTGGCTAATGAGTTAGGAAAGTTTCCTTAACAATTCCCCTCTATTTAATCAACACCTCGTTATAAGGTATGATTTTTTAACCTCCAAAGTGGATATAAAAATGAGTTTAAAAAAGGATTTTAGTGAATTTAAAAAGAAAAACAAGGGAAAAATCAATTTTTGGAATTTTTGGAAAACTTGGCAAAATACAATTCCCACACATTTTAATATTTCACATAAAATCTTTAAAAAAACTTGGCCAAATCAATTAATTTTAAGAGAAAATTTTGAGGAAAAAGAAAAAAAAATAAAAAATATTTTTTTTCAGAAAAAAACAGGGAACATAAAAATTATTTTAAGAGGGGAAAAAATAGAGAGAGGGCTCTCTATAGACAGGGAAAGAGTGTGTCTATTATTGATTGACGACCCCTAAAGCGCTGTTGCTGTGTTTGTTCTCCCCCAAAAAAGAGAGCAGCAATATTGAAAAAAAAACGTCGTCCAAAGGGGAAAAAATTGTTTGCCGCTCCCCCCAGCTCGTTTGCCTCCCCTTTCAAATTACTCTAACTAACAACTAAAAAATATTACCAGCCGCCAAACATTCATTCCTCTCTTTCCTTCCCTTTTGTCTACCAAAAACTGATATTTATCCCCTCTCATATTTTCTATATTTAATAATGTGTTTTGTGTTTTTTTTTTATATTTCTTTTAGAAAAAAAAGAATTTCCCGACAAATTGGCAGAAGGCCAAAAAATTTTTATAAACGTCGATAAAATCGACTACATAATATGGAGTCTGTTGGATAATGACAGCCAGTAAGTGAAAGAGAAAAAATAAAAATGGCGTAGTCGACGTTGACAGAAGAGAGAAATGGCAAGAGAGAGAAGGAAGGCTGTCAATACAAACAAAAAAGAAAAGAGAAAAGAAAAAGAGAAAACAGCAAAAAAATTTTTAATTGATCAAACGGCCGTTACTGGTTGGCAGGAGAGAGTGAGGGGCAAAACACCGTCCGACAACACACCGTCCGACAACTCACCGTCTAACGGTAGGGAAAAAACATCCATCTTTCCAGCAAATAAATTCGATTCACGTTAATTTTGTGTTATACCAATAGCTTTAGGCCTTAAGGCTATTAGGCCTTGGTTGGTACTTCACCTAAAAATTTCATTTCAGATTTGCTTACTTAAATGGACGGCATTCTTACTCGACTGTCTGTGTTTTGTCTGTCGGTGTTTTGTCCCTCAACCATAGAAGAATATAGTTGGTAGAGTAGTCTACACTAGCAGTGTTCGTTTCCCCATAAAAGCTCAAAGAGCAGGCTGGTGTTTAAATAAAATAGTTTAGTGTTGTTTTAAGACCAATTTTTTATTTTTTGTTAAGAAAAATGAGATGGATTATTTAGAAAAAGGGAAAAGTTTTGGCCAAAGATGAAGGACATTTTATTACTTTTATCGTAATATTTTTGGAAATGTTTGGAAAAGAGAAGGGGGAAGAAGGAAAGAAAATGGTCGAGTTTCTGATAAATTGTTTTTGGGCGATAATGTCAACCAAAAACTAAAAGAGGGGGGGGGAGGGGGGTATATTAAAATATTGCTTGTGTTTGATAAATGTTTTAGTGATAGTAAAAATAGTTAAAATATTGGGGAGGTTATTTTTGGTATTTTAACAAAAAAAATTTTATTAAAGGAAAAAGAGTAAAAGAGAAAATTTAGAAATGATGGCCTTGATAAGAGAAAATTGAGAAAAATTTAAAAAAAGAGAGGAAAGAAGGAAGAGAGTGGGCTCTACATACTTTACCAATACACGCCAATAAGGCTAAAATTCCTCGTTTTGTCAACAACCTCTTGGCAAAATGTGGAGTTTTAGCCTTATTGGCAAAATGTGTAGGGGAACGGTGGTAAAATTATTTTATCTCCTTTCAATAATTCTTCTCTTCCTTTACTCTCTAAAATTAAAAAAATCTGGCTCAATACATAATAGATGGAATAAATTTTTTTGAAAGGGATTTACTAGTTTAAACGAAATCTTTTTTTTTAAATAAGTGAGGAAATGCGCGGAGGAAAAAATATTTTTTAATTCCTCTTTTTTAAAGTGTATTTAGTGTGTGTTTAGACAAACATGTGTGGGGGACGCCCTTCTAAAAGCTTTTTACTTTTTTAGTCAATATTTTTTTGAAAAATATTTTTTTAGAGAAAAAATCAAAATTTCGTCAAAAAATGTTTAAAATTAATTTTTTAATTTTTTGGAGAAATTTGATTTTAAAGAAGGAAAAAATCTTTAGGGAGATCTCGAACGAAAATCTCGATTATAGATGACTTAGATTTTTTGAGATAACGATCTCTATTCTTGTGCGACACACCCAGTCCGGTCTCTAATAGAAATACTTTAGGATTTATAAGGAATATATACCTCCTCCAATTTGCTTCTCATCGATGCCCGTGGTATAAGAACTCGGTTCAAATGAACCTAGACTGTCTGGACCATGAACTGGTTAAGATGACCATCGTTATGTCACACAAGGTTGTTGTTGACCGGTAGAAATACCACGTGGCTTTACCAGCATTGGAAGGTCAACTAACCTCGAACCATCTTCTTATACTTACTACCGTTGCAAGGCGTACTACCTATTTAAATGCTTACGTATTTTTGTAAAAATAAAATTTTTTATTCTAGTTATGGTAAGAAGGGAAAGGAAAGGAATTAAAAAAAGCCTTTTTCTCGATAAAATATTTTAATTTGACTTTTTCTAACATATAAAATAGTTAAAAATGCGCAGCGTGTCCAAGTACATATAACAGAGTTAGTAAACAACTACATAAAAAAAGGGAAAGAAAAATTCCTTTCATGGAACGTCAGCCTAGTCAAACCACGTGGAGGCTGGTCCCTGGCAGACGACCAAAGATGGACGTGTAGAGTTTTATAAAAAAAAAAGAGGAGAAATAAGAGGGGCCAATAGCTGGGCTGGGAAGGACCTCGTGGCGGGGAAGGCCTTCGCCAACTGTTTGCTTTTTTTATTTTTTTATCGTTATAGAGTTCATCACAATGATGATTTTGTTTTAAACACGAGTTTTTATCTATTGAGAAAAAAATTTTTGCTGATAAATATATTTGGGTGAGGGGCATTACACCGTCCAGACAAAATGTTGTCTGGACATTGAAGTAAAATACCGTCCACTTTTACAGACTATAAATTCGATTTATGTTGATATTGTGGTATTATAATAGGTATCTTTAGAGCCCTAAGGCTATTAGGTATTGGTTAGAGCTAAAGGCGAAAATGATGGTGTTTTTTACTCTAATTGTGGTTGATGCTTTAGTGCTTTGGTCGGACGGTGTTTTGTCCTTACACCAATATTTGGGTGTATTCTTAGTAAGAGAATAATCGAGAAAAGATTATTTTATATAAAAATAAAAATAATTTAAGAGAAAAATTTATTTTTAAATAATTTATTCAAAATTTAATAGAAAATTGAATAGAAAAAGTGCATTTTCTCGACCTTTGCTCGTTTATATTTTTTGAGGAAAAAATTTTTAAATTCAAGTAAAGGATAAGAATAAAAAATCTGAATAGATTTTTGGTTAGAAAAATGGAAAATTGATTTGTTTGTTTAAACTAATATAAAAAAAATTTTTTTTTGAAAAAATTAAAAAGCAAAAATGGCAAAAATTGAGTGTGTTTTGTATTTTAATTTAACTGAAAAATTAAAAAAAAATAAAATTAAAAATTTAATATTTTTAAAACATTGGAGAATACGCTGTTTCATAAAAAAATTTAAATTTTTAATTTTTAAAATTCTTGATAAATTCGATTATCAATTAATTTTAATTCTTTAGGTGATCCTTTTGTTATTATTGTCTTTTTGTCGGGAACCTGTATATTTATGTCAGGGACAAAAAAATTCTTAAAATTAATTTATCTAAAAATATTTTATAAATTTTTAAATTATAATGGAATAATTAATATTTTGTTAAATTTTTTCTCAAAAAAATTTTTTCTTTCACCAATCCCCAATATCAAAATTTTGTGGAAAATAATAGCTAGAACCAACACCTCTTTTCTTTATTTTCCAATCCCAATAAATTGAATCTATATTGGCGCTAGCTGATGGAATATTTATTTTTAATCTTCGAAACTAAAAATAGAAATTTTTTTAAATTTTTATTATTTAAAAATACCTCAAATATGTTATTTTCAAGTTGTGTTAAATCAATTGGGTTTGTGAAAATTACTTCGTACTTAAAAATTAATAATAGGTAATTTAGTCAAACAAAGTTTATATAATTTTCAAACTGTTTAAAAACAAGTTTTTAGAAGAAAAGTTTAGAAAGTTTGAGATTGCCTAAACTTTGTTTTTAAATAAAGTTTTCTCTAAAAACAAGGTTTTTAGAAAAAGTTTTAAACATGCTTTTCTGGAACTTGTTTTTTAAAACTTGTTTGTCAACCTGGTTTTCTTTTTTCTTAAAAACTTGTTTTTCAAACTTGTTCTTCTAAAAACATGTTTGTTAAAAACAAGCTTTAAACTTGTTTTAAAAACAAGTTTATAAAAAAAAGTTTATAATTGTTTAAAACTTTGTTTTTAGAATTGTCTAAACTTTGTCTTAAAAACAAAACAAAACTTGTTTTATTATAAACTTGTTTTAAAAACAAGTTTATAATTTTTTGAAAAATGTCTCCAAAACAAGTTTTTAAGAATAAGTTTTTAGTAACAAAGTTTAGAATTTTTACATAAAATAAAATTTTAAAAATTAAAAAATCTATTTTAATTAATAATTAAATCACATGTTTTAATTCCTCCACCGTTTCACTTGTTTTCTGCTTTATACTACAATTATGTTCTACCCTGATTCTTATTTTATGGCTATATCTATTAATAAAAATTTATTAATTACTTAATTTTAATTACTTCAATGGCTTAAGTTTTGCTTTATCTTCTGTTTGACTACGTGAAGGACAACTTCTTTAATTGAAATAATTCTTTTTAATTTTCACAAATTTAATTTTTTAATTACCGTTCGTTTAAAATACCACCAATAACGAATGACCCTTCCGACTTGTTAAAATTTATTTGACTAAAATATTTTTAAATATTTACTTTGATATTACCTTATAATTTCAAATTCGCTTGTACACATTCGTGCAATTGCTCCCTTTAATTAATTCTATTAGGTTATTTATTAAAAAAACATACTCCTGGGTGGTGCTGAATTAATTGTATATTTATTTCTACATTTTCATCTGAAGAATCACATTTAAAACACCCATCAATTAGAACAAGTACCTTATCTGTTTTTTTTAATTTTCAAGTTTATTTTACATTTAGTTTTTAAATAAACTTGTTTTAAAGTTTTAAAATTGTAAATTTTTTAATAATTTATTCAAGTTTATTTTACTTTGTAATTTAAATAAAATAAACTTGTTTAAAATTAAACTTGAAAAAAGTTTTGTTTATTTAAACAAAACTTTTTCTTAAACAAGTTTATTTAAATTACAAAGTTAAATAAACTTGTAAACTTGATAAGTTGTAAAAATTACAAGCTTAATCTTAAATAAGTTTATTTTTTATTTAAACTTAAAAAAGTTTACAAGTGTACAAGTTTATTTAACTTTGCAATTTAAATAAACTTGTTTAAAATTAAACTTGAAAAAAGTTTTGTTTATTTAAACAAAACTTTTTCTTAAACAAGTTTATTTAAATTACAAAGTTAAATAAACTTGTAAACTTGATAAGTTGTAAAAATTACAAGCTTAATCTTAAATAAGTTTATTTTTATTTAAACTTAAAAAAGTTTACAAGTTTATTTAACTTTGCAATATAAATAAACTTGTTTAAAATCAAGCTGGAATCTTTCCTTAATCCCCAAGGTTGCAAGTTTATTTACATTTTACAATTAATTTTCATATTAGATTTACAATCACGATTTTTTAAAAATTGTTTCAAAATTACAATTTTAAATTAAAACCTTGCATATAATTCATTCGTTTTTCATTTATTGTTTTGGGATTATTTCTTTCCATAAAAGGAAGAGCTCCTATAACACCATAACGCCCAAAGAAATTAACTTTGGAGCAATAAGCTATTTGACTTTAAAAATTAATTTTCTAAATAAATAAGATTTATTTACTCATAATATTCTGCTCCACAATTATTTGAATGAGCTAATTCATCAAAATAGGCTAAACAGTTAAAAAATTCTTCTTTCTCGTGTTTATCATTTACAATAATCTTTAAAAATAAATTAAATTAAAATAATTTATTTTTTTAAAACATTTCCATTTGCAATTTCTCCATCCAACAAACACTGACCAAATTCGTTAAATTCTATATTCAAATTACCGTGAATTTTCTGGATTTTTTAAAAATTAATTTTTATTTTTAATAAATTTTAATAATTTTAAGAATTTTTAAGAATTTTTAAAATTTAATTAAAATTATAAAAATTAATTTTAACTTCTCCATTGTCGTCTAAACAATTCACTATGTTTATGCTTAAAATTATATCGGTTAATTTTTAACTTATTGTTAGTATTAAATTTTACATTAATGCAATTTGTAATATAAAAAATAGTAAATTAATTAAATACATTTTAAATTATTTTTTAAATTTTATAATTATAAAACTAATAATTTTAAAACAGTTTTCACTGTTTAAAATTTTATTTTTTCATTATAAATTAATCATCAAATATTTTTACTATTTTCATGTGTATATTTTAATATTATGTTTAGCCAAAGGTTATGACTCGGCATTAATTATTAAAATTAAATCTGAATTATATAAAATCTCTGAATATATATACATAATAAAAATCCACATTGTCAGATCATGTGAAACCCTCAGATAACTTGATCCGATATTTAAACTGATGTATAATTTGGAAAACAATTAAACCGAGAAATTAATCGAGAAAAGACGATTATCGGATTGTACCTTTATTTTCTTTTTATTTCTACAATATTCTTTTTAATCTATCCAAAAATTGATCAAAAATTTGTCATTGAATATTATTTCTATATATTTTTTTATTCCAGTTTTTATTTTTTCGCGCGAATCGCATTCATTGCCTTTCAATATTAATAAACTTGAAGTAGTAATCAATCAAATAATTTTTAGATAAATTAACAAATTAACTCTTCTTCTTTAATATTTTGCCTAAAAATTGGTGGTCTGTCCCGAATTCTCGCAATTTTTCCCAAAATTCCGAAAACTTTTTTCCTTTATTTTTCTATTTTGATCAAAATTTTTTTAAAATTCCTCTCTCAAGTTCTCTCTCTCAAATTCTTTTTAACCGATCACTTGCCTGGTTCAGGACAAACATTAATCAACCCCTCTAAAATTAAAACTAGACATGATACATATTTTATATAAAAATATTTTTCTCTCTAAAAATGACAGGTTCAAATGGCCTAGAAAAATAGGAAAAAATTAATGGGTTGATTAGAAGGGAATTAAAAATAGTTAGAGAATGTAGGAATGAAGGCCAAGCAAAAAATTTTACATCATGCATAGAAATTGGAAATAAAAAAATTTTTAAAGTAGGAACTTACACCTCTCACATCCCATGTATTTGCAAGACGGGGTTTTTAATGGCACTGATTTCTTTCTTTGATTCCTTCTAGTTTGTAATGTCAGGATTAGAGATCGGACTGACAAATGAGGGTGTCATACGAGAATTGAGATTAATATCTCCAAAATCCATGTTCATAATAAATCTCGTATAACTAAAAATTTTGTCATAGGAGAATCGCGCGAGATATCCTCGAAAATATCGAAAAATATCTATCTCGATAACCGAGATTTTTGATCAAGATCTCGTCTCGGTCCGATCTTATTTCGATTTTCCGTGGTTAAAAAGAAAATTTTTTTTCTTAAGCACCAAGCACTAAAAAATATAGAAAACTTATGTAACTAACAAATTATTTTTTATAAAAAAGCACTTAAATATTAAAAACATAAACAAACAATGCCGTCAAAGAATTTCAGCCTTATAAACTCATAAATTCAAAAAAATATTTGCCAACAATTTTCTATATTGAAAAAAAGCACTTTTTTAGTGTTCGCACAAGCGTGTTCCCTTGGGTGGCGGCAATGCCGTAAAACATGTCCTAAACTATAAGGAATGCTTTGCTCTTAAAATTTTTTTTATTTTTATTGACCAACATATTTATGCATTTCACTTGCTTGGATTTTTCCTCTCGGATTTTTTTCAATGTTTTTCAAATACATGCCATTCCACCGCAGCACTGTTTGCCGCTGGGCTTATAACTAGCCTTAGAAAAGTCGGCTCTCGACATGTTCGGTATCTTTCGACGTCTCTCGTCAAGCTGCGCCGGAAGGTATCCAAATCGACCACTTTTTCTGATATTTTTACAAGTAGACCGGTCTTAAACATGTCTTGACGTAGAATTGTGCTTGCGGTAGACTGACCCTTGTTCTTTCCGTTATTTTTTCCCTTCTCGTGGCCATGCTGTGCTTTTCACACTTCTTTCTATTTTACATTAAAGCTTTTTTCCAGTATTTCTTTTTTTATTGTTACTTTTGTTCCGTATTTGTTAGCCGTTTTATTAACACAAAATCGCTACTCTTTTTCTATTTATATTTTTCAAGCATTTTAAAAATGGCAAAAAAATAATAAAAGAAAATTTCTCCTAAATTAAAGCTTTTTTAAATTTAATTATAAAATAATAAAAATAACTGGAAATTCTATTAAATTTAAATAGAAGGATAGTTAAATAAAAAGAATAGGCATTTTTATTATTCTTTTCAAAAAAAATCTTTTTTTAGATTGCTTGAGAATTCTGAGAATTTTTTAGGATTTTTAGGCTTTTAAATACTTATAGTTATATTTTTTTTATTTAGAGGGCTCATTCACACACACAGGATAGTTAAATCCGACGATATAATTCACGAGAAATTTTTTATTCTCGATTTTCGGGGATAAGGGCACACAAACCTAAGATTGTCTTAAAATCACGATTCTCGAGAACTTCAAGAGCCCTAATACACTCGGCAGCTCGACTTTAATTTATCTTTTTCTATTTTCGATTTTTTGCCGACACTTCCTCAGGTACACACCAGAGATCGGGATTTTTGAAAAAACCTAGGCTTGTTCTTGGGTTCTGTGTTTGATTTATTGACCTGGGCCGGATCCTGGACCTGAAGTCCAGGGAAAAGACAGGCCCAGGGAAAACCCAGGAAGATCAAAAAATGCCTGAAACTGGACTCTGGGTACAGGAAAACCCAGGCCTAAATCCAGACCCAGCTCGATCTCTAGTACACACATTAGTGAGTGCCTACAAGCTTGAATTCGCGAGAATTTTCATTCATGGTTTTTGGAGAGTGGGAAATTTAGGAAGTCAGATAGGTCCTTAATACAGCTCATATTTCCTCTAATAGATCAACCATCTTCTTCTCACTTTAATTATCAAAGTTGCATTTATAATCAATTTGTTCTTCTCCCTTCTCATTTTAATTTTACTCTAAATTAATTTTCTAAAATATTTTCTACTTTTAAAACTTTTCTTTAAAATTTTTCACAAAATCAATTAGTCTTTTTTCTTCCAAATTAACCCGTTAACTTCTTTCTCTTCTTCATTCCCTTCAAAAAAGTTAGGTAGTTTAGTAGTTAGTCGCCAAAGTCATCGCCGATTGCGGCCTTTGTTTTTACTTTTCACTATCAATTATCAACAAATGACAGCCCCCAACAAACAAAAAAATTATTTGGCTTTTTTATAGATGCAATAAAGAAATTTAATGACAAATAGAGAAAAACCGATAAATGAGAAAGGAATGCGACAAAGCAATGTTTGTTTGGAAGTACTTTTTTCCTTTTATTCTCGTTGGGTTGGGGTTGTTTGGGCGCTGGGGCGCGAGGGCGCGCGCCTATAAAACTGGCATTTGGCCGATACCTAAAATTTCTGAAAATTTTCTCAAATGTCTTTAACATCCTTGGCTATCTTCTCCAAAAATTTCAGAATTTTTGATCAAATATCTTTCAAGTTATAGTCGATAAACCTTAGAAAACAGGCTATTTATTAGAGAATCAACACCTTTTTGGCCATAACTTTTGAAATTCTGATCCAAAAATTCTGAAATTTTTGGACAACTTAGATAAGTATATGAGGGCAGTTTCTACAAAATTTCACATTTCTAGATGGAAGATTCTTCATTTTATAAGCTTACGCCCTAACCTCCCCGCGCCCTAACGACCCACTCCCTTCACGTTTGCTATCAAATAGTTTTTAAAAAAATAATTTTTTTAGTAGAAGCAGCTGCTTCTACTAAAATATATTTTCCAAATAATAAACGTTATTTTCCTTCCGCAATGCACAAACTAGCACACGCTTTTTCTCTCTCGATTTTTAACAATAAAAGCGCATGTTTATGCCTTTTCTCCCTTAAAAACAAAAATAAAAAAATAATTTCCCCCCGATTTCCCACTTAAAGTATAAAAAATGACGAATTATGAATAAAGTTTTTGGGGTAGAAAAATGGAGAAAATGAGTCAGTTATTTTGCGCGTTCCTTATTTTTATTTTTTCTTCTTATTTTTAAAAAATTCTTTTATTTTAAACTTTATTTTTTTTTTTGAAGAAAATTTTATTTAAAAACAAAAACAAAAAAATTTTGTTTTTGAAAACAATTTTTCACTTAAAAATATTTTTTTAATTTTATTTTAAATCTGAATGAGGTGCAAAACACCGTCCGGCCAAAAAAAAACCCCCAATCAAAACCGGGTACACTCCTTTGCCTAGAAAAATTATTTTAAAAATTGATAAATCTAAGTAAAATAGAAAATTTATAATTTTTTAAAGATTCTTTAAAAATTCCTATCCTCGATTTCAGATCTAAAGTTGTCCCTCGATATCGGTAATCCTCGGGCTCGATTTTTCAAAAACCCTCACTCCGCGCCAAACTGCTTTAACATGTTGTTCGGACGGTGTATTGCCCCTACACGATTAAATATTAATTAATGTTAAATTAAGTGTTTAATTATGAAAAAAGAATTTTTTTTGCAAAAAATATTTAATATTTTTTCTATATGTTTGCTAAAAATAAAAATTAATTATTAATTCTAAAAATGTGTGTGTAAAAATGTAAATCCAATTTTTCATTTTATATTTAATACTCCTCTAGAAAAAATTTAATAATATAAAATTAAATACCTAGTATATTAATTTCTTCGTTATTTTAATTTAAATATATTTTAATTATGTACATCTAGGTTTTAAATACCCCCAATTTTAAATTCTTTTTTAACGAATTTTTTCGGTACCAAGGGGGTAGCTAAAATCAGACTAGGACACGGATACTGATTTTGGTATCCGTATCCGGATATTTACTGCGGTTTTTTTTGCGGATACAGGCGGATATCCGCAGGCATTTTTATATCCATATCCGTATCCAAGTCCTAGTCCTAGTCTGGCTAAAATCATGGTTCATTGTATATGTTTTCATATTTATATTTAATGAGGGGTATATATTGGAGTTTCACCGGAAGTTTCGGTTCCGGAACTCAAATTGGATCCGATTCCGGTCAGAATGTCGGTTACGATGAAACACTAGTCTACCTGGTTTTTTCTAGAACTGTTTCTAGATTTCGATTTTCGAGGCTATTTTTCTTTATATTTCGATATTTTTGAACTTTTTTCGATTTAATAATCGAAGATTTTTTGTTTGAAATGTCTCTGTTAAAAAGGCTGAAATCGAGGCTTAAGAAGAGATACGACTTTAATAGTATTTCGAAAAATAATTGAGAGATTTCTGAATAAGATTTTTTTAGTCCTCCGAACTTTAATGCGTAAATACTTTTATTCTCTTTTTTCCCCCTATTTTATTTAAAGTTCATTTTTATTTTAGCGCGAAAATTTTTAAATACATTTCAAAATTGATTTTTCTTAATAGGATTATACACACAAAACACTTGACAAACTTTTAAAACCTTGCGCATTAAATATAAATTCTTTTTCACATTATTAATAAAATTCACAAATTTATTAAAAAATACAAAAAATTTTTGACCCTCTATTTAAGACACGTACCTCTGTTTAAGGGAGCCCTCATTATAAGAGAGTTACACCCATTATTAGAGACACCTCTATTTAAGGGACATTTGTTATTTTGGGTGGCCACTAGGTGGGGGGAGCTACCTAAGCGATACCCTCTATTTAAGATACACCCCATTATAAGATCACGCAATATTAGAGGTTCTGGACCTGAAATCGAGGTTTAAGGAGAGTATTAAGAGCATTACATTCATTTAACCTCTATTTAAGAGACTTTTTATTTTGTTGGGCTACTGAGTGGGGGAAAGCTACCTAAGCGATACCCGCTTATTTAAGGCACCTCATTATAAGAGACTATTTTTCAGCCTCGAGGGTGTCTCTTATAATGATATCCGACTATTAAAAAATCGGTTTTACGCAGATTAATTAAGTACAATTTAAATCCTTTTTTAATATTTTGGATTAAAAAGTATGAGAAATTTTTTTTAATTCCAAAGTGAGAGTTTTCTCATCTTTCGTATTAATAAATCCCGTCTAGTAAGGTGCTTATTTGATGAATAATTCTATTTACTTAATATTTTTTTCTTTTATTTTTGGTACCACCCGATAATACCAAAACGCCAAAATACCGAACTGTGGAACTGACATCGTACTCAGGGAAAATTTTGTTTCATTTTTTTCTCGAAATTTCGTTTCATTTATATTTCGTTTCGAAATATAAAAATTTTTATTTCGAGCATCCCTGAATACCAAAGAATTTCCTAATTGGAACAAACTTCTCTATTAATTAGAAAAACATCCCCTCCTTTGGTGGAACAACATTCGTCAGATGTTTGGTATTTCGGCAGCTTTTGAGGGTTGGGTATTTCGGCGTGTGGGTATTACGGCGCTTAATTTTTTTTAATTATTTTTTGCTTAAGATTTTTTTTTTCAGTTAATTTTAACAATTAAAAATAAATTTAATTTTAACAAAAACTGCTTCTATTTGTTTTGATAGACAGTCAAACTGGACGTCATTTCCCAACGTCAAAAACAGCTTAATAGGAGCAACAGCAGCAAAAAGCTGTCATCTAAAAGTCCACAGCAACAAAACTATAAAACGTCCACAAATAGCCGAGGTGGGGAATGAACGGTATCTAGTAGATTGATGGTACAGTCTGACCTCCCTTATAAGGTACACCTTTGGTGTGAAAAAATAGTCTCTATAATGAGGTGTATCTTAAATGGAGGATATCCTTGGGCAGCCCTCTTACCCATTGCCTAACTAGATTTTGAAAAACGTCTCTTAAATAGAGGTGTCTCTAATATTGGGGGTATCTTATAGTGAGGTCTGACTGTACTATAATTTTCGTAGTAGTATTTATAGCTCGCAGGGGGGGCAACCCGAACCCCCCCCCCCCATTCCCTGTAAAATTGGTCACCGCCCAAAAAGGTCACACCTTAATCTTTACCCAAGTGTCCCCCAAGTATTAAAAAAATAATTTTCATTTAGATAGTGCACTTGGCCTAACAAGAAAACATTCGCATCGGTCATCACAGCATAATTTTCATAAAAATTCTTCTCATTACCAACAAAAACAATCACCACAACAACAACAATTAACTAACCGGCTTAGACATCATAGTAAAGAAAGGAATTATTCCCCCTCTTCTTCTGTTGTTAGCACAAGCACTAATAGTTCAGTTGTTTCATTTGATCAACAACCTAGAGAGCATCGTAAAGATCACTTTTTACCTGCCGATAAATTTGCTCTTTGTTTCCAGGCGAGTTTAATAAAAAAGAAAAATTTTTGGAGGGAGGGTGGGGGTGGGGGGGGGGGGGGGGGGGGGGGGGGTAAGAGGAAGAAAGTAAAGAAAAAGCTTAGATCAATTTTAGAGTATAATAAATAGATCATTTACACAAAATACTCTAATCCTCCAAAAATAATTTAATTTAATCTGAAATTGATTCTTTGACCAAATTTTCAGAAAAAAATTTCAGAAATTTTTGTTGAAATTTTTCTCAAAATTAAATTTTTGCCGACACACATTTCACCGTCAGACTATTCACCGATTTCCTTGTTGTCCTTGTTTTGGGGGTGTTATTGACTGAGATTTTGGGAATTGAAGTATTAACTCAAAAAACTTTCTATTTAGAAAATTAAATTAAAAAAATATTTTCAGAAAGCCCTTATTGTTGGAAGGAAATTAGACGATAAAATTCGGCTGGGCTCGGCCCATTCCATGGATGATAAGCAAGTCCAAGGCCAACAGGCCAAGGCAACAACAATTGAGAATAATGCGAGTAATGGTGGAAATACAGCTGTTGAATTAGAATTTAGGCCAAACAACGGGGTATTTTTTTAATTTTAAAAATTCAAGAAATTTCGAAAATTTTTTTTTAAATTTCAAAAAATTTCAAAAATTTCAAAAAAAAAATTTTTCACAGGCAAATTCTATTGGAGATTGTAATTTAAACAATGGAAGTCAATCAGCTCGTAGTAAATCCCCTGGTGGACATATAATAAACAAAATCTCCAATTTTGCTCGAGGTAAATATAGAAACAGTCTTAGCGAAAAACAAACAAATTCTGTCAACTCTGACGACAAAGTTCGAAAGGTTTTTTAGGAATAGAAAATTTTAAGAATTTAAATTCATTTTAGGACATTAATCGGGAATTGACTAGATGCCGAGAAAGTGGGGAAACGAGACTGGATTTGAATTCGTCGGAGGTAAAATTTCTAAATATTGATTAAGGGTGTATTTAGAGAAAGAATTGATGTTTAAGTAAGATAAATAAAAGTTTGGTCCCAGCCAGTCAAAATAACCCCCTAACAGTTAATTCCTAGGTGCTTTCGCTCTCTACTTACAATTAACCCTTCCGAGCTATGACCAAAATTTTTAAATAAAAATTATACCATCGTGTAGGGCATGGTCGATAGCTTAGAAGGTGTTCCTTGTTAGTTACAGAAAGGATGGGTCGGGTTAGCATCAATCCAAAACTAGAAGCACGGACTTTTTTTTGACCCTAAACCCGATCCATTCTTTTCTCTCATTGTCAGTCCGATTCATCCCTGCTCTATTGACTGAACTACGGGGATGCTGCTTTCACCTTTTTTAATAGAAAAATCTCTCCTCTTCCTTCTTAATTTTTATTTTCTTTAGCTTACAAGTATTCCCAATTCAATACAATCATTAACACAACTTACAGAATTATTTCTTTATAAGGTTTATATTTTTTTATTTAAGAAATAATTTCTTTTCTTTTTTAGAACAAATTATCTAGTTTACCTCCAGCTGTTGGCCAATTAATTAATTTGCGTATTTTGGGTCTTAGCGAGGTTATTTTATTTATTTTTTAGAATTGTTTTTACTCGAGGTCGGACCTCGTTATGGGATACACCCTTGGGCTGAAACATGTACTTTATAATGATGAGTCTGTTAAATAGGGGGTATTACTTAATTAACCTCCCCCACCCAGTAGCCATCCAACTTTTTAAAACGTCTCTTATATAGAGATGTGTGGGTGTCTTAAATAGAGGTTTAGTATTGGGGTTGAGGTCCGACTTGTTAAATTATTTCCAATTTTTTTAAAGAACTCCTTGTCAACACTTCCAGATACTCTTTCTTCCTTAAAGAAATTGGAGACGTTAGATTTACGGCATAATAAAATTAATGAGGTTTTAAATAATTTTTTTAAATAAAAATTGATTAAAAAAATTTTTTTAAAGGAAATTCCTTCTGTTGTTTTCCAAATGGAATCATTGGAAACGTAAATTAATAATCTAAAAATTAAAAAAAAAATTTTTTTCAGGCTTTGGCTTCGTTATAATAAAATTAGAACAATTTCACCAAACATTAAGTAAATTTTTTTAAAGTTGTTTTTGTGGGTTATCCGAAAGTCGATTTTATTTAGACAGACAAATTATAATTTAAAAATCAATCCTTCAATTTTTTTCTCCATTTGAGCTAGAGTTACCCTCCAAACTGTGACCAAAACTTTTTAAATAAACCTAATTGCTCCAAAACGCTGAAACTTGATCAGCTATAACTTTTCAATTTGGGGGTCGGAGCCAAAAAAAAAACCAAAAATGGGCTATAAGTTATCGACTATGCTCTACACGATTTTATTTAAAAATTTTTTGGTCACAGTTCGGAAGGTTCCCTTGTAAGCCGTGGATGGGTCGAGTTCCCCGGAACCTGTACTTTTCCGGTCCTCCTAGTTTTCTCCTAAAAGAGTATTTACATATTTGAAGGAATACATGGTCCCTTAACTAGAAACTAATTAAATTTGCCCACATATGTCCGTTTAAATGGTAGAGAGATACCCAAATCACCTTTTCTTTTTAATTAAAAAATTTAAAAATTTTATTTCAGGTGCCTAAAACGTCTAAAAATGCTTGACTTGCGTGAAAATAAAATAACAGAATTGCCAACTGTAATGTCTGAAATGAAATGCCTTTCTATTTTATTGCTTTCTTCGAATCATTTAAAAGCTATACCTGAAGGTTTTCTTTTAAATTTTCTAAAAATAGTTTTTGAAAGAAATTTTTTTTAAGAAATTGGGCAATGTTCACAATTAACACAACTTGATTTACAACACAATGAACTTGTTAAATTGCCAGAAAATATTGGTTTATTTTTTAAACTATTTTTTTAATTAATTGGCTCTAGTTTAATTTGGACGCCCCTTAAATTTTTTAAATTAATTGTCTCCCGTCCAGTTTAGGACGGGAGACTTTCATTTCGTTTTTCATTTTTTTAGCTTTCATTTCGTTTTTAAAGTTGAGCTGAATATTTGGGACTATTTTTTATATCTGAAACTATAAAACTTGGGGCTGGAACCATTCCACGGACATATAAAGGGGTCGGGATTTCAGTAAGCCAGTCATTTTAAATTTTTAGTTATTCATTAGATTTTGGATATTTCTAGCCACTTAAAAAATTTTTATTCAAAAAATCCATCGTTTGAAATGATATACCTAAATAATTTAGCATAGGTACCAACCCCTAAAAAATGTTAAAGAACCCAAAACCGGCTTAAAAATCAAAGTCAGTCAGTAAACAAATTATGGGACGTCCAAACTAGAACAAAGCCATTTTTTATTAAAAATTAAATTTTTTAAAGGTTTATTAAATTCTCTTAAACGACTTGGTATTCGTTACAATCATTTAACTGAATTGCCTAATTTATTATCACAATGTACTTTAATTGATGAATTTGTTGTTGAAAGTAATAAACTTCAAGCTTTGCCTGTAAGAAGAAAAAAAATTTTTTTTCTTGAAATTTTTTTAATTTTTCTGAATTTTAAGGATGGAATTCTCGCCTCCTTTCCAAATTTAAAAAATATTAATTTGAGTAGAAATCAATTAAATGCTTTGCCACAAGGAGGGTATGAAATGGCGGTGGTAAGAAAAATTTTTTTAAATATTTTCATTCAAAATTTTCTTCTTAAAAAATTTCTAAAGAAGAAATTGTCGGTATATCCAATTTTCTTAAAAATTTGAATAAATTTTTAACTAGAATTTTTTTCAAAATAAATGCCTCCCCCAAGAAAATTTTTTTTGAAAAATCGTGTATAGATTTTAATTCAAATTTATTAATTTGAAGTAGAGTAGCACCCCAAGCATTCAGGGGCGGAAGTGTCGGCTTTCGTAGTTTGCCGGGGTAAAGCCTTCGGGTTTCGGATCGGGGTTTTTGGGGGAAGGGGTGCTACCCTAATTTGATAGAGTCCCCCCCCCCCTCTATAAAATCTAATTCTCTTGAATACGCTTTATCCTTTGATCCCTTATTAAATATTCTTAAATTTATTTTTTACGCTCTTGGGTTTATCCTTTGATCCCTTATTAAATATTCTTAAATTTATTTTTTTTTCAGTCAGTCAATGTAGAACACAATAATATAAATAAAATACCTTTTGGTATTTTTGCCAAAGCTGGACAACTTTCGAAGCTTAATTTCAAAGAAAACGAACTTTGTGCTTTTCCACTTGATTTTGGTACTTGGATTACTTTGACAGAATTAAATATGTCAAATAATGATATTCAAGAACTTCCGCCAGGTTTCTTTTTGGGAGATTTTTAATTTTATAGGACAAGGATATCCTCTAAAGGGGATGGGACAATCCTTGAACTCTCCCAAAACAGGTGAAAAAGAAAAGGGTTACCCAAAACCGAAACCTCAACTTTTTTCGACCTAAAATCCGTTCCGAAGAAAATTTCGAAAGCCACAACCCGGTTTTTTTCAATCCGACCTTTTTTTAGTTATCTAAAGGGAAAGAGAGCATGTCCTTCTTCCTCTTCCAAAATATGTAGGTAAAAAAGATATTCTCTGTATATGCTAGTGTTTATATGTCCCATAAATTTCATATCGGAATTTTCTTGGTTTTCAAAAAGGGATTTGGGCTCCATAAAATTTTTAGTGGTCAAAGAATGCTGCTAGATTGAAGGGAAACCCCTTTTTTAATTTTTTAAAAATTTTTAGATATTGACAAATTGGTAAATCTTGAAGTTTTGGTACTTTCTACAAACCGTTTAAAAAAGCTTCCATCACAAATTGGTTCTTTAAGAAAATTAAGAGAACTTGATTTGGAAGAAAATGAATTGGATGGAATTCCTTCTGATATTGGGTTTTTGACGGCATTAACAAAGCTTTGGATTCAAGTAATTAAAAAATGCAGTCAGGCCTCACTATAAGAGACCCCCAGAATTAGACTTGTTGAGCTACTGGGTGGGGAAGCTACCTAAGCGATACTTTCTATTTAAGGTATACCTCGTTATAAGCGATACCCTCTATTTAGGATTCACCTCATTGTAAGGTACCATTAAGCGATAATTTCTATTTAAGCGATGCCCTCATTATAAGCGATACCCTCTATTTAGGATTCACCTCATTGTAAGGTACCATTAAGCGATAATTTCTATTTAAGCGATGCCCTCATTATAAGAGACGATTTTTCAGACCCAAGGGGCATCTCTTTTAATAATATCTGACCTTTATTTTCTTTCAACAATTAAAAAAAAAATTTTTTTCAAGTCAAATCAACTCACTTCATTGCCTAGAACAATAGGAAATTTATCTAACTTGGTTGATCTAAGAGTTGGAGAAAATCTCATAACCTTCATTCCAGAAGAAATTGGTTTTTATATAATTAATTTAATTTTTTAATTTTATTTTTTTGCAGGTCATTTAGAGAATCTAAAAAGTCTATATTTAAATGATAATCCAAACTTGAATAGGTAAAAGAAAAATAATTTTAATATGGTCGAGCCACACTTTAAGACTTTCGATATAGGATACACCTCTATTTAAGAGACGATTTTTTAAATTTGGTTGATCATTGGTGGAGGAGCTTCCTAAACGATACCCCCTATTTAAGACATCCTCAATATAAGATACCTTACACATTTCAACTTTGATTGGCCATAACTCGGCCCAAAGTCATTTTGCAAAAATGGACAGCACTTCGCAATAGGAAGTCGAGTGTCCTCTATCGAATTTTACCAAAAAATATGTCAAATTCACATTGACAGTAGACGATGTTCCCTTGTCAGTTGAACGTAAAGGGATCTTTTTCAATTATAATTCATTTTAATGGACACCCTCTATTTAAGGAACCCATCATTATGAAAGACTTATTTTTTAAGCCCCAGGAGAGTATTTCTATATCGAGGTCCAGTTTATTGTTAGTTAAACAATCTTATCTTAATTATATTTTTTTAAGTTTGCCTTTTGAATTGGTGCTATGTTCTTCACTAGAAATAATGTCAATTGAACGTTGTCCACTTACACATATTCCTACTGGTAAATTTAAAAAATTTCTTTTTAATTAATAAAAATTTTTTTCCTAAAAATAAGATATTACTGAAGGAGGCCCTTCACTTGTAATTCAATATTTAAAAATGCACGGTCCATATAGAGGAGTGCTCAATATTTAATTGTTTTTTGATTTTCGAAAATTTTTTTTGTTGCTTTTGTTTCTACCTGTGCCGTTTCTTTTTAACTTTCTTGCCCGTCCATTTTTTAGAGAATCTTTTTTTTTTAATTTCTTTATCTTTTACTCTTAAATGATCCAAAAAAATATGCATTATGTGCACACAAAATAATCTTTTAAAATATACTACCAAATAAAGATTTTTTCTTTTTCTTTTTGTTTATAATCATGTGAATCTAGCTAGCTAACAAATAAGTAGGGATGGGCTGGATTAAATGAAACCCGGACCTTTTCGATTCGAATTCCGAGCAATCTTCGATCACTGCTTTTGTTAGAGTAGCTTTTGTGACAATTTTGAAGACTTCACGAGTTCCCCCAAAAATATTTTTAACGTCTGGGTGTTCGAAAAAAAAAATTGGAAATCGTTACTAGTTTGTATCTTTGGTTCACTGGACAACTAATTTTTCTAATTTTCATAAGAAATTATTCTGATTTCCCTTAAAAATATTTTCAATTTAAAGAACCTTTAAAAAATTTTTACTTTTTTTTATTCTTGCCAATTTCTACTATTTTTTCAATTAAAAAATAAAAGAAAGATCAAAAAATTAAGTGGATAAAATAGAGCTTATTTTTATATATAGAGCAATAATTGAGTAGAAAAGAGGCGAAAGTCAATTTTAAATATAAGCAGAAAAACGGTGCATTTTCATATAAAAAACATATAAAATGTTACCAAAGCAATTTTTAGGCAACAAAAATTATTACGACACCACAATAAGGAAAAAACATGTCAAAATTTTTTACTATTTTTTTATTGAGAGTCGATTTTTTAAAGTACACTGCATGGCTTCTTCTTCTTTTTCTTTTGCTGAAGAGCAGCTTTTGTGGCCATTTCGAAGACTTCACGAATTCCCTGAAAAAATAATAATTTTTTAAAAGTTTTTCTTCAAAATAAGACACTTGGGGAGGCAAATCCGCCGTCTGGGTATTCACAAGGTGTTAGAAAAATTAGAAACGTATTGGACCTTGGTTTTCTACCCATAAGCCTAAAAACTTTTAAGAGGATTCTAGCAGTTCTTCGGCCCCTTGAAGTAAACATGGACCTACTTTTTTCTTGAACTACAAGTCCATAGTCTAGGGAAGTACTTTTTCAATGTCAAAATAGAGGCCAGAGTTCAAGGGCGTAGCCAGAGACCCTGGCTACACCTTGCCCGGGCTTAGAACCTTTTCCAAAGGAGACCCTTTTCTATCAGATTTTAGCCTCGTTCTGTTAACAAGGGACAACTTGAATTATAAACTAATTTTTCTTTTTGGTATCATTGGGTAGAACATAAGCGATAACCTTTACCTTCATGGTTAGGTTATTGTAATTGGCTTCGAAACCAGAAAACCCAAAAGCCTAAAAACTAAATTATCGACTAGTCTATCAATGAATCCCGCAGATGTTCCCCAAAAATAAAAAAACAAAAAAACCTCTTTCGTCTTCGCACTGCATTCAAGATATGCATAAGCTCCTTAAATGTGAATTTTAAAATCATTTCAAAGCAAAAATTTAAAAAATTAACCAATCTGCTCGGCAACAGCCTTTCCCTGGTCTGTCTTGATAGGATCTTGTTTGTTCCGTGAAAGATCGCGAATTGTTTGCGGGTCATTACGCAAATCCTTTTTATTGCCAACCAAAATGATAGGCACCTAAATTTAATTTTTTTTCTATAAAAATATAAAAACCCAAACAATCATTTAAAGAAAACTCACATTTGGACAAAAATGACGGACCTAAAAGTTAAAATTTAAAAGGGAAAACTAAAATAAGTACTAGTATGGCTAGAATGGCATTATTAGAGATCGGCCTAGCTCTGAACCCAAACCTTGATTTTTCCTGAACCCAGCTTCAAGAGCAAGGTATTTTTTAGTGTTTATTTATTTTCCTTTGACCTTGACTCTTTTTTGAGTTAAGGTCAGGAATTTGGTTAAGGTCTTCAATCAAAATCAAGAATCAAGGCTTTTTAAAGTTACGATCTCCAGACATTATCTCCCACCATTTTTTTTCTCATGTCTATCAATGATTAATGGCGCATAATGAATAGAGATTAAATTAATATAAAGGCAAGACTTTGGAAGAGGGGAATGGAATCTTAAAAAGATAGCAGAAATTTGGTTTCCGAAATAATGACTCACTCGGTTATTTTTAAATTAGACAAATAAAAATCACATTTTTCCCTTGACCTTGATTCTTTTCTGAGTGAAGGTCAGGAATAAATGGAGTGAACTTAAGGGATTTTCTGAAATAATTGTTGCTAGATCAACCCGACTCAAAACAAAATCAAATCCAGGATTAGTAATTTTCAGAAGAGAAGGAACAAAAGAAGATTAAAAAACGAGGGGAGATAAGGTGTCCGAATAATGACTTACTCGGTAAAATTTTATTCACTTAAAATTTTATTCAAATAAAAACCTCGGGTGTCCACTTCTCTGGAATGTTGTCAAGAGAATCCGGAGAGTCAATACTGAAGCACATAAGAATAACATCGGTGTCTGGATAACTGAGTGGTCGAAGGCGGTCATAGTCTTCCTGGCCAGCTGTATCCCATAAAGCTAACTCAACCTGAAAGTTTAGAGGGGATTATGGCTACTTTTTTGAGTTGGTTGATAATTTGTATTTTGAAACACCGAAAACTGGGGATTTAAGAACCTATAGTCCTATAGTTGAACCGGAACTTGATGAACGTCTCGGACCGTACAGGGACGGAGTTGTATTAGCGTCAGAACCCGCAGGAATTGGGACTTGAATCATTGGTTAGTTGTTGGTACTTTTTTAGTGTGTTCTTTGGGTTACTAAGAATTGGCGTATACTATAAAGGCGCTAATAGGCTAGGAAGTGTAACCAAACTCCTTGAACCTGAAATCCAAGTGTAGAAAGAAGGACCTAAACCCCCTTAACCTATTTTTATTCAAAAAACTAGAAACCTGTTTCCCGTCCACTTCAATGTCTGCAACATAATTCTCGAAGACAGTTGGGACCTTAAATATTTAAAAATAATTAGAATTTAAAAATTAAATTTAAATATACATAAACATCAGGAAACTGGTCTTTGCTAAATACAATCAAAAGACAAGTCTTTCCGCAAGCTCCATCACCAACAATTACCAATTTTTTACGTATTGCAGACATTTATTTATTAAATTTTTATTAAAATCCTTTAAAAAATGATTAGAAAAAATATAAATAACAATGATAGGCAGTTCTAAATAAAATACAAAAGATTAACAAGCAAATAAACTTCAAATAAAATGAGTTGCACCAAGTGGGATTCGAACCTTCGTCCATTATATACTAGAAATCTACGAATCTTCCCACTACACCATCTTTTATGGGTGGTGTATAATCTTATTGGTCTAATCTGCCTTGTAAAAAGATTAACCGACTTATAAAAATAGGAAGTCTAAAGATTATTTAGCAACAAAAGTCTAAAAACGAAGTTTAAGGCGACATTTCAACAAGAATACACTTTAACATTTATTTGCACAATTAAATGTCAAAATGTAAAAAAATATTTTGTCATTTTTTACTTTGCCCAATTAAATTTTAATATTTTAGTACGGTAATATAGTAGTAAATAATATTAGGGTAATTGTGTTAATTAATTAAAAAAAGGATTTATAAAATTAGCCAAAAAATGTTTCAAAAATATGAAAATTAAAAAATAATTAATTATAAATTAATTTAAAAGGATGTCTCTACAAAAATAAATAAAAATATTTTTACTTGCTAAAAGTAAAAAATGAAAGTGACGCATTTAGATGATACATAAAATAAAATATTTAAAAAATTTTAAAAATCTTTTGGTAAAAAAGTTAGCATTTTATTTAATTATTTTTATTTTTGTTAAAGTTTCTAGTTTAGATCTCATTATGCGATGTCCCTTAGAGCTGGAAAATTTTCTCTTATAATGGTGAGTATTAGAGATCGAGCTGGCAGTAATTAGAGATCGAGCTGGCAGTAAAAACCAAGGCCTGGGTTTTTACTGTACCCAGAGTCCAGGCCCAAGCATTTTTTGACCTTCATGGATTTTTCTTGGGCATGGGGGTTTTCCTGGACTACAGGCCCAGGATCCGGCCCAGGTCAATAAATCAAACCCAGAACCCAGGAATAGGCCCATGCTTCTCAAAAATCTCGTCTCTGCTGAGTATCTTAAATAGAAGGTATGTCAGCTCTCCCTATCCGTTGCAAAACTAAATTTTAAAGAGCTTAGCTTAATATTATAACGAGGTTTTATTAAGAAATTTTTTATTAAATAATTAAATAATCACTACACGCATGTGGACAACAAACAAACAAACAAACAAAAAAATTGAAGCGCTCAAAGCCTAAAATTTCCATATCACTTTTGCTTTAGCTTTTCAGGAAGTAGAAAAAAAAGTCCCTCTTTTCCCCTTGACAAATTGACTTTGTCACTCTTTTTTATTTTGTTAGGAAAGGGCCAAAGAAAAAAATTTTTTTTGTAAATTTCATGCATCTATTTAAATTCTTTTGCTCTTTTCCAACGTTTTCTGCCAGTTGAGGGAAGAAACGATAAAAGCAAAAATTGAAAAAAGAGGAAACTAGAGAATTTTAACGATTAAAAAAGAGAATTTTTCAGGGAAATTGAATGAAACGAATTTTTAGGGAAAAAGTTGGTGACAAGTTTATCAAAGGGTAAAAAAGGTTTTTGAGGTGTTAGGACAGTCTATAAGAAAATTAAAAGGTTTTATCCCAAGGGAGATCCATTATTAAATATGAGGCATTTTTCTCTATAATTTTAATAAGAACCTGAAAACTATTTGACTGGATATCAATTATTCACCTTAAGTTTTTGCCAAAATTACTAAGCTAAACTTAATAGGGTTAATTGAGATTGTTGAACTAAGATTGTTTAACAAGCTTGCATCGGAGATTAAGGTTGGCGGATAGTTGGAGATCTTTGGATATCCGGATCCGATAGCCGAACCGAAATCTTCGGATATCCTGCCTTTTTTCGGATCCGGATATCTGGATCCGCCAACCTTGTCGGAAATGTCTCAAGATCAATTTCCATTAAATATTTAGCTATTCTCTGATACTTGATAAACAAATTTAAATCAAACTCTCCTTCATCAGCTTGAACAAAAAAAATTTAAAATTTTAAAGAAATAAAAAATTATATTTTATTTTCATTTTTTAATTTTTTAAATTTATTTTTTTAATTACATACATATGTAAATAATTTATTTATTTATTTAAAAATATTTGTTGCTATTTTTACAATTCTTTTTTCTTTAATTCTCGTTTTTGCGTGAATAACAGAAAATTTTTATGTGTGTGTGTGGCAGTTTGATCAACCAAAAAGCAGGAAATTTGTTGAATATCCTTTTGATTTCCTGTATTTTTTAACGATTAAAGAGGCTTGATAGGAAGGTTCTTTTATTTAAGCACTTTTTACCTCTCTATTAGATACTCCCTTTATAATATACACCTCTATTTAAGAGATATTTTCCTAAAAGATGACTGGCCATTGAAATGAGCTGTCTAAGCGATACCCTAGATTTAAACTACAATCTTTTCTAAGACTTAGTCCAACTCCTTCCGAATTTAATATTTAGTTTGGTTTTAATATTTAGGTTTTTAAATACCGTAAACGCTGAAATAATGTCCCTCTCGCAAGTAATTACCCCCTACAGCCAGTTATCGAAAAAATAATTACCCCTCTTAAAAATAGTTATAATTAGCCTTTTTAAAAAAGCTCAAATAATTACCCCCTCCTTTTTAATTACCCTCTCCAGCAAGAGGTTGAAACAATAATTACCCTGGGTAATTATTTTAGCAAATACATTGTTTAAATAAATATTTATTTGAAAAAGACTCTCAATCCTCCTAAAAAAGGAACAATAAAAGAACAACAACAACTCTAATTAAAAAAAGGAAAAGTAAAAAGAATAGCTAAAAGTCAGGATTTAATGAATCGAATAGAGAAGGGAAGGAGGGCTGATATGCTTTTTATTTTTTATTTTATTCTCAACAGCGTGAGCTTAGAAAAATTAAATTGATGTTTTTTCTAATTTTATTTTTTGTTTTTATTCCATTTCTCGTAAATATAACGAGTTATTTAATTAAAAAAGTAAAAGAGAACTTTAAAGAAAATAATAACCCTAAAGCTTTTTAAAGCTAATTTATTTTTATTTTTTTCCTTTTTCTTTTATGGATTATTTTTAATTAATTTATTAATTAATTTATTAATTAATTTATTTATTAGAAAATTTTAAATAATTATTTAATTAGATAAGCGGGAATTCTTCTTGAGGATAAGAACCTATGAAACCCTAAGAAAAAATTTTTTTAAGAGAATGATCATTCTCAATTTATTTTTAATTAATTAAAAATTATTATTTTTTAATCTTTAATAAAAATCTTTTTATTATTTTTTAGATTAAATAAAATTTTTAGTGAAAACAAAAGCACACTCTCCCTTTTTTAACACGGAAAGAGCGAAAGTATTTTTTATTTAAAATTAGAATAATTCAAAAATCCACTAATTCTTTATAGTGTGAAAAAAAAGGAAAATACTACCTCATTTTAGATATCTAAATCAAATATGTAATTAAAATTAATGCAATCTTGGGGCTGAGTTGTGTGTTAAGTTGGGCGTATATGATTAGGAAAACCTCCATTTAATAACCAACCCCCTCTATATAAAACACACCTTATTATAAAATCCCTCATATATTCTTTTTAGATATGCTCGTCAAATATTAAGTTGGTCACTAGAGGTGAGGAGCTACCTAAGCGATATTCTCTTTTTAAATCACATTCACTATAAGTACGACGATTTTTAGCCTCGAGTGGTTTCTAAAAATGAACTTCCGACATTAATATTTTAATTGGTGTTCGTTACGAGACGATAATCTCGCGAAATTGATTTCAATTCTAGATCTAGAGATATACTAGATATCGAATGATTAAAACAATATTTATTTTCTAGATGATAATATTTTCAATAAAATCTTCCCTTAATTTCAACAAATTTCTATTTTTCCCTTTATTTTATTTTTTATTCCCCTTTGTACAAAGCAACGGTTATTCTGGTTATGGAGGTCAAAATAATGACTTGACATCATTAAATGACTCACTACTAGAGAATGATTCCTCAAGGCTACATTCAGCCAATATTAAAAAAATTCCCTTGCCGCCTTTAGCGCCCCCAAGAGTTCCTTTATTCTCTTCTGAATTGAAAGAAGATTCTACAAATAATGTGGGGAAGGATGGGGCGATTATTGGTACAGGAAGTGGAAATAGCAATTCTGTCAGTTATAGACCTGTGCCTCCTCCTGTTAGAAGAGATGTTAGAAGTGAAGGAAGATGCAGTTTTGGTGGGGAATTAAATACAGTCAGAACTCACTATAGGATATACCTTTAAGGCCATAACTTTTTTTTATTTTTGACCTATTTAAATAATATTATATCAATCGAAAGCTCTGAATGTGAGGATTATTAGAGCAACAGGATTGATTTGATAGGATCATCCTACAAAAAGTTAAGCCTAATAAATATCACACGATTTGCAATCAAAATGTGTATTTAATAGAGAGGTCTGATTGTATTAAAATTCTTAACTAATTATTAAGACCTATAAGTTAATTATTAAGACCCAACACAATGGCAAATGCAGGCTCAATCAGCTGCTGCTAATGCCGTAATGTTCGATCGTTCTAGTGGTATCAGCTGTGATGAGTGCTTAGAAAGATGTAGCAAACATTTTCAAGTAATTTAATAAAACTTGATAGTTTGGGCATTCTTGAAGCTAAAATAATATGTATTAAAATAAAAAGTCCGCAAAAAATTTCCGCAAAAAATTTTTTTTCGCAAGAATATTGCGGACTTTTTTTAAAATATCATCAATATTGCTTTATTTAAAAATTATTTTAATAAATCATTAAAAAGAACCATTCATCTGAGTGGATTTGCCGTTCTTTAACTTATGATCATCGATGGAAAATTTGTGATTTATTTGCAGTAAATGGTGGCGATTCTCCTTATAATTTATTAGATTTTGAAGGACGTGATTATTTTCAGTTAAATTTTAATTTATTAATTACAGTCAGTCTCGCTATAAGAAACATCCTTAAGGCTGGAAAAGTCGCTTATAATAAGCGTACTTTGTTATAGGTTATCATCTCTAACAGTCTCTTATAATGAGCATAATTAAATGGAGGGTAAATATAGGGTCTCTTATGATGAGCGTACCTTAGATGGTTGGTATCTTATAATGAGTGTTCCTTAAATAGAGGGCAAGCCAATTTTAAAAACCTCAAATAGGGTACGTTTTATTTAGTCAAAGGGTGTCTCTTATACTGAGTTCTTACTGTTATTTAATACAATTATATTTAGATATATGCCAGCACTTCCTCCAACTGACAGTGAAATGTTGGGGCTTAAACAAAACGAAATTTTGGAACATTTTAATACGAACAATGAAAAACAATGTAATTGCCCATGTAAAGCATTAAGCGAATTAACTGCACAAAGAAATATTCCTTTAAATTTAACCGGATCAGAAAATGGAGAAAAAGTGATTGGGGACTCAACCTTAGAAATTAAACCAATTTCTGTTAATAATGCTTCTGGTTTAGAGAATGTTGTTGCTGATCAATTGGTGAATTTTTAAATAGTCGGACCTCATTATAAGATACCCTTATTATAAGATACTCCTCTACTTAAAGGACGCTTTTTAAAATTCGTCTTTGCACGGGGCTCCCCCTTCTAGCTAGGGGAACATTTTTTGCAGACTAGTTTTCTGCCCTAAAGGGTATTTTATATTGAGAGCAGAGTACATTTAGAAAATATTTAAAAAAATATTTTTTCTTCTAGTTTGGTACAAAAAATATTGAAATAGAAAAATCATTGGAAAACCAATCTACTAACTCAACAACATTATCTCCCCCATTACCAATAAATTCAGAACAAAATTTAAATGAATCTTCCACTAATTCTTTGGAAAATAATTTATTATTTAATTCTACTTTAATTCCCCCCTCAACTTTCTCAATTGAACCAATTCCTACAGAAATAATTTCAACAATCCCTCTTTTATTTTCTCCTCAAAATTCTTCCTTAGAAGAACAATCACCTCCAATAGAGATTGGAAAGTCTTTTGGGTCAAAAACATATGAGGTATTTTATTTTTGTAAAATAAATTATGGCACTTGTGTTGAATGAAATTTTTTGTGAACTTTTTTGCGGATCAAAAATAAATCCGCAAAATATTTCCGTTAAAATGTCCGCACAAAAATTGCGCAAAAAAAGGTACTTATCCCTTATACCACCTCCCCCCAAAGTAGTGTTCAAAATGTCATATATGGGGTAATAAAGGGTGCTGATCACGATTATGGTGTTTATTTCTCAATATAAGAACCCCCTCACCTATAAATTGTCATGGTTCATAATGGTCAAACTTCAAGTTTGACCATTACTCCCAAAAAAATGTCCGCAAGTAAAGTCCCCAAAAAACGTCTGCAAAAAAACCGTCCACACAGGTGTCATAATTAGTATACCAAAACCTAACTTTATATTTTAAAAAAGCCTCAAAAAGACGTTCAACTTAACAAAAGTTTGGACAAACCTCAACTAATTCAAAGACCCATAATAAAACAACAAAAACTACCAACAAATAATGTCTGCCCAAAAATAGGACAAATAGCCTATTATGCTGAAATTGAAGGAAAAATACAAAGAAAAAACAATGGAAAAATAGAAAAAATAAATGATATAAAGAATCCTAGAGATTGTTTGGATATTTGTGATGGACAAACAAAAACAAATTGGTAAGATATAGGTTAACCTCCATTTAAGAGACCCTTTTGGGGTTGAAAAATTAACTCATAATGAGGTGTGTATTAAATAGAGTGTAATCTTGGGCAGCTCTTCCTCCCAGAGGCCAACCAAATTTTAAAGAGCGTCTCTTAAATAGAGGTCTCTTTCTGTGTGTATCTTATATGACCGAAAACCTCACTATAAGATACCCCAATATTGATATACTTCTATTTAGGAGACGTTTTTTAAGATCGTGTTGCTCGCGGAGTGAGTGAGCTATCTAAGCAATATCCTCTATTTAATATACATCCCATTATAAGCTACGACTTTTCAGCCCTAAGGGGTATCTTATAATGAGCTTTTTAAAAATTTGTAATTTAGTAATTCTGCCCAATGGACAACAACAGAAGGCTGTGAATTATATAGCAATTTTTCTACACAAATTATATCTCCACAAAGTCTGTTGACCTTTTTACCTTCTACTGCAACAGAAAATGCCAAATATTATGAAAAAGTTTGTGTCGATAAAAATATATTGAAAGATGAAACTCGACGAACTTTTGTGGCTATACCTGGATATATCCTTGTTGGGTAAACAATTTTTCTAATGAAAATATTTTTAAATCGGCACTAAGTCGACCTTAACTACATACTCTATAAGTTACATTCTTTGTAGTGAAAAAATAGTCGCTTATTAATAGAGGGGGGATGAGAAAATTGTCGTCTATTAAATAGAGGGTGTGCCTATGTAGCGAGTAACCCTTTGAGTCGAAGAAAATTGTTTCTTATAATGAGGTTTATATTAATAAGAAGTATACCTCGTTATAAGAGACTATCATCCTGGGGTATGGGGGTGTCTAAAATGAGGGTCGTATGTATTTTAAAAAATCTTTAAAAAATATTTTTTAGACATGTTCAAGAAGTCTCTAATGCTGGTTCATTATCAGAATGTTTAAAAGCTTGTTTGTCTGCTTCCGTTGATTATGGATTTAATTGCAAATCGTTGATGTTTTACCCTTCAGATCAAGAACAGGTAAATTCCGGTGGAATTAAATTAAAAACTTCGCTATAAGATACCTGCAAAGTTCACTATAAGGTACCTTCAAGCCCCTAAAAGATACCTTCATAATAATCTCTCATTTTAACATGCCCTCTATTTAACATACACCTCATTATAAGAGACTACTTTTTTCTTCTTCAAGGGTGTATCTTATAATGAAATTTGCTGTATATTTTTTAAATTAATTTATTTCTTTAGAATTGTTTAATGAACTCAGAAAGTAGACATACTCAATCAGACGTTTTTGTTCCCGAAGAGCAAAATGTAGAATTTATGATTTATCTAGATTTGGACACTCCCCAACAAAAATTTCTCCCTTCAACATCAAATGAACAAAGACGTTTTTATGACTCTCCAATTGACGAAAAATTAGAAAATAAAACTTCTAAAGAAGAAGAAACGTGGACTCATTGGTCTAAATGCCTAAATTCTGAAACCGCTGCAGAAATGCGGCATCGTTATTTAAAGTGTAGAGAGTCGAAAGACATTAGAAAATGTCCGAAAGAGACGATTCCTTGCGGCAAAAAAAGTTTTTTTTGAATTACAGTCGAGACCTCGAATTTATATACCTCCAATACAGGATACACCCAATATAAGGTACACCTCTATTTAAAATACCCTCATTATAAAATACCTCTATTCAAAATACGCTCAATATAAGAGACCATAAGATACACTAATTATAAGACACCTAACCCCTATTTAAGATACACCCAGTATTAGATACCCTCATTATACCCTATACTAGATACACCTCAATATAAGTTACGATTTCGGCCCTAGGGGATGTATATAGATTCGAGGTTCACTTATATTTTTTTAAATAAAATTAAATTTTTAAAAGAACCAACAATAAAAATTCAAAAAATTTGGCATTCTGATAACAACACAAACCAACAAAAATTAAAATTGAATGAGAAAACCAATGCTTTTAGCAATATTTTGAGTGAATGCAGAGCGGTTAGGGATGCTTTGGGAAGAAAAAAGTGCCCTTATGGAATGAGGTTGTGAAGAGAATTTTTGTGTATAACCTCATTATAAGATACCTTCTTGACCTAAAAATTGTACCTTATAATGGAGGTATTTTAAATAGGGATATCGCATGGCCACCTCCCCCACCCATTGGCCAACAAAATTTCAGAAACTATCTTAAAGTGCGATACAGCTATAATATTTGGAGTAGACTAGAGTGAAACTAAATACAATCGCATCTCTCTATAAGATACCACTAGAATCAGATACCACCCTTTAGTTAATAGGACTGTACCCCGCCCCGAAAGTCGGGGTTTTATAGAAAAATATTTTTTAAATATTTTAAGATGGAATGGTTTGAAACGTGAAGCTTGCCAACCACCTGTAGATTGCTAAAAAGGATTTTAATTTAATTAAAATTAGTATAGGAATTAATTAAAGATATTTTCTATTTATTTTATTAAAAATATTCTATTAGAAATGCCATATATTTATTTATTTATTTTTATTATGTAAATAATATAAATATAAAATTAATAAAAAAATATATACAAATATGAGCTTATAAATATAAAAAAATATATAGCACATTAAATAACCAGAGAATAACTTCTTTTCAGTTTGGAGCTAGAACAGGGATAGGTAGGATTACCCAAAATCCGGTTTATTATTTACACGTGCCAATGAGGTATATCTGAAACAAGCAATTCGAAACCCCAACCCGAACCCGATCTGGCTTCCTTTCTCACCCCAACCCACCCCGGCATGGTTTACTGGTTTTAAAAGCGAAACGAGCCACTCTTAATCAGGACATGGTCCCGCCTGTTTTTCGTCCTGTAGGCTTGAAACAGGGATAGTTGAAAGAACAAGGGTTGGTTTTCTGAAAAGTAGCTATTTCTGTGGGTGTTCAAAAATAATTATTTTTAAGTAATAATTGAGATCAAGAATTAAAAAAAAAATTTTTTTTATTAGAAAATTAATTTTAAGGAACATTCCCTTCCTTCCCTTCCCCATTTTCCGCCAATTCAATTAAACAATTTGTTGTTGTCGGATCATTACAAGTTTCCACAATATTGCCAAATTCATTAATTTGTTCACACACATTTCCTTCTTCCTCTTTTTTAATTTTAAAATTGTTTGTAGCCAAAGGAGATTCTAGCCGTTTAATTAATGGGTGGGTGTGGACTACAGCAGATCCATTCCGAAGAGAAAGAAAATGGCTACTTCGAAGTAAGGGGGTGCCTGAAGGAGAGCCACAAGTTGAGAGAGAATTGTTGGGGGAATCACGGGAGAAGTAACTGAGGGTTTTTCTTTGATTACGACGACGAACTGAAAAATAAAAAAATAATTTATATTGAGTAAATTGAGAAAATAAAGTCAAAAACTTCGTTATAAGATACACTTTTAGGTGTTGAAAAAATCGAATCTTATAGTGAGGTTGTTATTTAAGCTATGTATTAAATAGAGTGTAAGCTAAAATACTACAAGCTATAATAAAATCTCTGGATGTCCAACTAGTGCTAAATTAGGGAGGAGTGAACTAAATTGTAGAAAAATCATATTTTAAAGTGAGAGAAATCTTATAATGAGGGGTATCTTAAATAGAGGTAATCGTCCCCATTGATCACTAAAACATCTCTTAAAGGCGCATCTTATAATTAGGGTATCTTATAAAAAGGTCATGTAAAAATTTAAAGAAATATTTTAAATCAGACCAATATCAGAAAGATTCAATCCTTTATTTATATGACTAGAACTAATAATTTGTTTAGGCAAATATTTTGGTGGTATTCCAGTAATTAAACAAGCAGAAGCTGCCTTTAAAAATAAAATTTTATAAATTTATTAAAATTAAATTGAAGAATAAAAAATGTTAGTAATTTAACACAAAAACTTGGAATAAACACTCTTAAACACACAATATTTACTTACAATATTTGCTTTTCTACGAGGTAACATCTAAATATGTATATATTTTATTTTCAATTTTTGGATCTTATTAAATCTGTGAGTCCAATCAGACTTTCATGGACTTATGGTTGATAATCCTTAACCAAAAACAGTCCGGATTAAAGACAGGACAAAGACGAGATGTCGATGGAAAATCTCGGTTATCGAGATCAAGAATTTTTTTAGATCTCTATTCTCGTACGACACTCCCAGTCCAGTCTCTACTACGGATACCCGCAATTTGTGGCTTAGATATTGGTTCCGGATACTCGAAAATTTCCCAGAAACCGCTAGGCCCATGATTAGGGTTGTTCCCCAACGGGGGGGAGGGCCACGGGGAAAATTTTCGGGGAGGCAGCGCCACGGGGGGGGGACGGGGAATTTTCAAAAAATCTCTTAAATTCCCCGACTTTCGCAGACGGGGACGGGGAACAACCCTACCCAATACGACAAGGATATAAAATTTTGATTGAACGCGTAAATTGGACCCAAAATCCATTCTTTTTCTCTGAGTAAATTTATATTTCTATAGGAAGAAGAAACTCAAAATAATTCTTTTTTATTAACTAATTAATTTATTAATTACTCTACCTTAGCTACCATTATATGTTGTCTTTCTTTTAACAATTTACTCTTTAATCTGTTAGCAAAAAATTCTGTTTTGCCAAAATAAGCAAAAGAATTTGTAGCAGAATTTAATACAACACCAAAATCGGATAATCTAACTAATATACTTAAAATAATTCCAAAAGAGTCGATTCCATAAAATGTTTCATAAATATCAAAGAAAATTGGTAGTGATCTTGAAAAATAAATTTTTTAAAATTAGAATCGTGCCTCATTTTTCTTCGCTTTTCAAAAGTGTTTTTGGTGAGCCTAGGGCTCAAAATGGTCAATTAATATATTTGACCGTTTCGAGCCTTAATGATTTTTACTAAAAACATAATAAAATTTTGTCAAAACTACCCGAGATAGGTATCATTTATAGATAGACCCAATACTAAATAAACCTCTATTTAAGAGACGATTTTAAAAATAGGTTGCCCACGTCTAGTGTTAATGACCTCATTATAAGCTAGAATTTTAAGGGTCTTATAGTGAGGTTTAACTGCATTTGAACTGCCTGAGGGGTACTTTCTATATAAGATACGGCTCATTATAAGAGACAATGGTGTATTGATGGTGTATCCTATGAGGTTTGTAAAGGATACCCCCTATTTAGAATACAGCTTGTTGTAAGAGACAACTATACAGGGGTGTCTCTTATATTGAAGATCGACAGTTTAAAAATATAAATATCTACCTTAAAATCAAAAATTTAATAGCAATAAATATAGACACAGTTCTAGAAACTTTTTCTTTCAATTCTTCCAAAGCAACAACAGAACGACTTCTATTTTGAGCTTCAAAAAGTCTTTAAAAAAATTTTTTTTAGAAATTTAAAAAAATCAGAACAAACATTCTTCTAGCTTTTAATGAAACAGCAACTTTATATTCTGTAATTGCTGTTAAAAAAGTAATCAAAAGTATTGGGCCAACTGTCTGTGTGACCATTGCTATTGTTGTGCGCAACATATAATACTTAAAAAAAATTTTTTTTTAATTTATTTCTAGTACTCGGGCCTCATTTTTAAATTCCTCTTCGGGTTGAAAAAATCGGTCTCTTATAATGAGGTGTCTATTAAATAGAGGGTAAGTTAAAAACGTATCTTAAAATGAGGTTTATTTAATAGGGTGTATTTAAGAACGATATCCGACAGTTATTAATTCCCTCCCCCCCCCCTCCCCCAGATAATTACCCCCTCTCTATTAATAATCCATCTCTGTTAATAAACTTTCTATGAGAATTTTTTTGAACTTTAAAAATATGTCACATAAAGGATTAAAATGAAAATAATTTTATTCAAATATTCTTTAAATTTCTTGACTAAATGAGTGTCATGAAGCCCCTCTTTTTTTCAAAAGCTCCAAATTTGTATATTTTAGTATGTTATTTAAAAAAAATTTTTTTTAATATTTAAACAAAATGGACTCGGAATAAGGGCAATGCGCAACAAAAAGTCTTTGTTTTTCGGCTTTGGGAATTTTATAAAGACGTCCAAGATAAAATTAATTTTTTTAATCCTTTATTTAAATTTGAAGCCATAAGAATGTTGCAAAAATTCCCTCAATTTAATTTTTAAAGAAAACCAACAGTTTTGGATTGCCTCAATTCTGTTGGAAATAATTGCATAGAAAAAGTGTCATGAGCAAAAGCAAAACAAGGAACCAATTCAAATTCAAAAAATACAGAGAAATTGATTAAGAAAGCAAAGAGCAAAACACAAACTTTAAAAATATTAAAATTAAAAAAATTTTTAAATAAGTCAGGCCTAATTTATAAACATCCTTGCTATTAAAAAATTGTCTCTTATAACGAGCTATTCTTTATAACTATGTGTATCTTAAATAGAGGGTATTGTTTAGATAGCTCTCCCACCCAGTAGACAGCCAACATATAAAAACGTCTCTTAAATAGAGGTGTATCTAACATTGAGGGGTATCTTATAGTGAGGGTCTCTTATTACGAGGTGTGTCTTATAATAAGGTTATCTTACATAGGGGTATCGCCCAAACCCATTGGCCACCCACATTTTATTTGAACGTCCCTTGAATAGAAGCGTACCCAATATTGGGTGTAGCTTATAAAGAGGTTCTACTATATTTTAAGCAAATTACTTGGAAAAATAAATGGATGCAGAATTTTTCGAATATTTGGTTTTTTGTAAGTTGTCGATGTAGACAAAAATCTTTTGGAAAAACTCCTAGCTAACCCTCCACTTTTAAATATTCCACTATTTTCAGTACAAGCTTCTTCCATTGAAGAAAAAGATTTTTGAAGTTGATCGTTTCTTTTAGGTTCGCGTATTCTGGCATATTTTAAAGGCCACCAAACAACCAAGAAACGTCGGAAAGTTATGAAGACAACAAGTAAGGTCTGGAAAAGTAAAGAGTAATCCATTAGGCCCTCACTTGTAGGTACACCCTTGGGTGTTAAATGTCTCTTATAATGAAGTGTTTATTAAATAGAAGATAAACTTATATAACCTATATAATAACCTAGTATATACCTAATAACCCTTATCAATTACCCTCCCTTCTCTTTGATTAATTACTCCCCCCAGTGAGAGGATGATTTTAGTGTGGTAATTTCCAGCCTAAGGGTGTCAGTAAAACGAGACAAACAAATAAGACAAGTAAAAACTAACAGAAGAAGTAGTTGCTGCACTAACAATTCCATGAGTTATGAGCTTAAAATTAAAAAAATTAATTTTGAGAGTAAAAAAATATTTGATATAAAATTCTAAATTTTTCTTCAAAATTTTTCTTCCAAATAAAATTAAAAACTTACAACACTACTTTGTTCGTCCCACATAACATTAGTACCCAATAAGAGAATTGAACAAGCTTCTAATGAATGATAGACTACAACCATAGAGATAAGGAAAGAATCACAAATACACAGAGTATATAGGGCTGTAAATTAATTAAAAATTAAATTCGAATTATGAAATATTTGACCATTTTTAAGAGGGAAATGCTTAGACCTTGGCAGGAAACTGCGAGCTTTTTGGCACCTATTGCTAACCGATTACCCCACACAGCTGCTCTACTGGTAGAAGTAACGGGCCATTTATTATGTCTTAATAAAGCTTACCCCCCCCCCCTCTCTTCTTGCATAATCAGCTTAATCTCCATTTCTTTCTTAGTTTTTTGGGGGAAATAAAAAATAAAATCTTGGCATAATTTACCACAATAATTTACCACAATCTCAACGATAAATTAAATAAATTACCAGCAGTCAAGTCTCTATTAAGCCCAGCTCTAGCCAAAAATCTAACAGCAAAATGGCATCCTACAAAAGCTAGGAGTGCTGCAATTATAGTAATTGGGCCGTCTAGCCATAGAGAAATTAATTTGATTAAATTGTCGTTTAAATCTGTGAAAATTTAAATTTATTAATTTGAATAATTTTCAAAAATACACATCTCCGCCCAGAAAAAACATTTTTCCATTGAGTTTTTTGCTCCTAGTTCATACAATAAGGAGGAAAGAGAATCTCAATATAGTGACCCTTCGATTTAACGAACAACTCGATATAAGGAACTTTTTCTTAAATCCCTTGGACTTGGATAAAGCAGAGGTGGCTCAGAATTCCGATTTCCGGCACCTTTTTCCTTCCGAGTTCCGACTTTTGAGCCAGTTCCGATTTCCGGCTCTTCCGATTTCCGACACCTCTGACTATTCCGACCCACCTCTGGATAGAAGAAAAGTTATAATGAGAGATTCGGGATTCTATCAAAGATCTTACCCAAAAACCCTGACCTTTTTCGGCCCGAACCCGAAACCCGATTCGTTAAATCTTCTAAACCCCGACCCAACTTTTCCTTGGATTCGAATGTCTTTTTAAAAAATAATTAAAATATCTAACCATATCTATAAGTACAGTTTGGAGTATTTAATTCTTCTATTAATTTCATTGTTGTTGTTAAATTAATTTAAATGATTTTAAATAATTATTAATTTAATTTAAATTTAATTTAAATTTAATTTCCATTAATTTTCTTTAAAAAATAATTTAATAAAAATGCACAGTAGACCCTTATTTTGGGGAGTTCAAGGATTAATTTGAGCAGTACAGTTGTACGGAGGGTCTAGAAAGTTGTGGATGGATCCTGCAACTTTTTAAGGCGCATCTGGGAAAAATACGAGCTAAGCTCTACGATGAGGTCTTGGCACTGAAATGCCCACGGCCTTCTTGGCAACTCGAAAATCTTCAATAGAAACGTGTTTGGGGCTTGGGGCAAGGGTCCTCAAACCCTCGGAAAAAATTTTTTGACCTCGAAAAAAAACTTTTTTTAGGTCAATATGTCAATGGAAAGTAACGATATGTTTTAGTAATCCTTTCAAAATTTTTTTCTTAAAAAATAAATTTTTTTTTATTTAATTAAAATAATTTATATTGTGTAGACCACCCATTTTTTCTTCCAAGTTTTAAAGTCAAAAGGAGGAAGAAAATAAAAAGAAAAAAAATATTTTTAGTATTCTCCTTCCAAATAAATTAAATTTTAGAAAAAAAATCTTTTGAAAAAAAAAATAAAAAAAAATGTGTAGGGAAGACTTAATAAATAATTCAAAATTTATAGTGAAAACACATACAGACATTGCATTTTTTAATATAAATTAAAAGTAAAATATATAGTGAAGAAATATATTTTATTTTAATTAAAATTAAATATTTTTTGAGTAGAAAAATTTTAAAAATTTTTAAATTAAAATGGCGTGTAAAAAGGTGGTAAAATTAAAAAATAAAAAATTTAAAAGGACAAAAAAAATTTTTATGAATTTTTTTATTGATTTCCAAAATTGAACTTGAAAAGAGTTATGTATGTCCAATACTTCGAGTCGGGCCGACGTTCGGTCATCTTTTGCCTCATTTTTCTTCGGGCAGCCCGACCAAGTCTTTTTCGGGCCAAAATTCAATGCCTGACTCGATCTTTCGGACCGATCGGATCGGGCCCCCAACCCTAGTCCGGATGCTCATACCAAAATTTATACGGAATTGGAAATTTATTTTTTATGTAGGCAGGATCCCTGTTTTATAACGTCCTTATTTCACGTACCTGTTGACATTTCAATTTTTGGGAGTCGGAAGGATTGGATTCAAGGCATGCGACGAATCGAAATTTCCAAGTGTCGGTTATGGAAAGCGCCTTAGAGCCAAGTGAGCCAATTGTCCTTCTGGACCTCCCTTAGTGATGGGAAGACTTTCTCGATTAATTAAAAATACCCTCGTTAAAGTTCGATTCCCTCCTCCCTGCTTTTTTGCCTCCCCTACCTCTTGAGTAACTAAAAAAATATTTTTAATAAAATTTAAATTAAAAGATTAATTTTTTTATAAAATAAAATTGCGTGTAAACTACTAAATAGAAAAATAAAGTAATAAAAGTATTTAATAAAAAATTTTATTAAAAATTGTTTAGGTGTGCTTGTTTAAATGTACTCTCTCTCTCTCTAATAAATATTTATTTTTTATTTTATAAATTTAATTTAAAAAAGCTATAATGTATAATTGCGTGTTTGACATTAAATAAAATAAATAAATTTTTTTATTTGTCTCTTTTTATAAGGATATTAAAAAAAATTTTTTGATTAATTATTTAAAAATTTTAGGGAAAAATATTTAAAAGGGTTAAGGGAGTCAAAAAATGAGCGAGAAAAAATACGTGAATAAATGTTAAATTATTTATTAACTTAATAAAAAGGAACCACTATAATCAGATAATTTGTAAATAAGACCCACAAATAATTAAAAAATAAAAAAGGAAAAACAAAAAAAAATTTGCATTATAAGATAGAGTAGCTAGCGTGAGATTGGAGTCCGAGGATCTTGCCGAGGTTGGCAAGGCCGAGAGATCGAGGGGCAAATTTTAGTCGAGGTCCTAGATCGAGGTTTATGTTGTGGACTTGACATCGGCTTCGAGGTTCTTGGATATACGAGATACCCCCTTCGTTATAATGAGGTGTATCTTGCCTTCCGCTTAGACAACATCTCCAACCATTGCCTAAAGATCTTTAAAAATTCTTAAAGATGTATTTTATAATGGAGAGGAACAACAGATAATGAAAAATAATAAAAAATGAACCAAAAATGGATGAAAAAAATTTTTTTGTGATGTGTTAATTATTAGCAACAAAAATAGTTTTTTCAATTTTCCAAGAAAAAAATTTTTTGTTCTTTCAAAATTTTTATTTTCTGTTCCTAATTAAATTGGGTTATAATTATTTTTTAAATTTACATATTAATTAAGTATTTTTGGTTATTTTCTTGAAACTTTTCTTTTTTCCTGTTAAATTAAATTATTATCAAGTTAAATGCCTATTTCTTTAAAAGGAAGTGACTTTTAAAAATTTTTTTTAAATTTTCTTTGAAATACCTCGAGTTTACATACACCTCTATAACAAGGAAATATTTTTTGTAAAATTGAGGCGTATTCAGAAATGGAGGTCAAAACTGGGTTTAGGGGATTAAGGACGATATAAGTGGAATTGAAGGATATTGGTGAATTAAGCGGGTATAAGGGATTTTTTTTGTCAAATCCCTCTTGAATTCTTAATATTCCCCCAACAGCATTTAAAAGTAATTTACGAAAAAAGGCGGGTAGGGGTTTAAGTCGGAGTTTTTGGCAAATTTTTAGGTCAGATTTCGGGGTTTTCTGAACCTCATTTGTAAAGTAGCACAGAATACCTCGTTTGTAAAGTAAAGTATCTCCAATTCCGATCCGATAACGGAAGACGCAAGACGCAACGCGAGGCCACTGCACACAACGCGAGACCATGCACTGCACTCATTCCTGGTTCCGACGGGTGTATAAACCATTTTTACAATTTTACGTGTTGAAATTCCGAAAAATTTTAATGATCTTTAATATTAATTTTATTTACTTTTGTTCTTTAATATTGTAGGGGTGTTTAATAATAAAAAGTACATAATACAAATACATAATGAATTAATGATGACATTTTTTATTTAGAAAAAAAAATATAAAAAACTTTTAAGGGATTAAGAATATATAAATATTTAGAATTTTTTATATAGGTAAATTAATTTAAATTTTAATAAAAAGCTTATTAGTAAATGAAGAAAAATTTTTTTGGAGAAAAAGACATTAATTTATTAATAAATCTTTATTAAAGTCTCGAACTTGATTTGCAAAAAGATTATTTATTGGGGCTGAAAAAATAATATATAATGAAGGTATAATGAAGGTACCTTAAATAGAGCATACATTAAAATGGGAGTTATCGATAAAAAAATCTCTGGACGTCCAACTGTGTGTAAAATTGGGAGGAGTGAACCAAATTAAAAAAATCTATTTTAAGGTGAGAGCTTATAATGAGGTGTATTAAATAGAGGGTATTGCAGAGGGCTTCCCCACGCAGTAACCAACCAAATTTAAAAAAGTGTCTATTAAATAGAGATGTGTTTAATAGATGGATACCTTATAAGGAGGTCATAAAACCCCTCTAGCTAAAATACCCTCTATTTAATAAATCCTCATTATAAGAGACAAATATTGTTTGTCATTAGGGGTATCTTATAATGCCCAATTTAAAAAATCGTCGTTTAAATAGAGGTGTATCCTCTAATAAAGACATCTCAAAATAGGGGTATCACAAAATAGGGGTATCTCTTATACAGCATGTTTTACTGTATAAATAATTTAAAAATAAAAAATTCCGACGTCTAAAAACAGAAAGAAAAAAATAAAATATTATTTTACACAACTACAAACATTTAAATTGAGCAACAAATATGGATATGCTAAGCATTTTTAAAATAAAAAAATTTTCGGAAATGAATAGAGTAGATGTACAAAGATCCTTTTTTTCAAAAAAAGACAATAAAAAGGGGGGGACATCTCTCTGAAACATTGACAAAAAAATTTTTTTCTCCTTTAAAAGGAAATTTGAGAAGAAAAAAAAAGAAAATGAAAAGGTTTTTTATATTAAAATTAAAGGAGAAAAAAATTTGAAACAAAAATTTTTTTAGGGAAAAAACTTTTAAAATAAATTTATTTTTTAATGATTGATGGAGGGAGAAGGGAAATGTTATAAGCTAAAATAGGTGAAAAAATGTTTTTTGTAGAAAATTAAATTTAAAAAAGGAGAAAAAAATTTAAAAGAAAGAAGGATCAAAAGTAGGGTTGCGCCCCGAGCCTTCGGGGTTGAAAAAGTCGGGGGTCGGGTTCGTCGGGGTTGGTAAGGTCGGGGGTCGGGGTCGGGTTTTGGGTCAAAAAAAGTCGGGTTTCGGGGTCGGGGTTAGTCGGGGTCGGGGCGCAACCCTAATCAAAAGTATGAAAGGCAAGTAGTAAAGACACCAGAAATTTAGAAAGTAAACTAGGCTCTCACTTGAGAGTAAGGTTGTCGGATTCTAATATTCGGATACGAAAAAAGATTGGGTATCCGTAAATTTTCGGTTCGGATATCGGGTCCGGCTAACCCAGGATATATATCCGAAGACAGTAGTCTACTTGGGAGTACCCAATTGGGATTTTAGCACTTCCAATTAAGAAGCTTTTCTTAAAATTATCTTTAGTGTTTGGGAGATGCCTGCGTGTTGATTCTACTTTAGCGCATTTTAGTATACGAATTCTAGCCCCAAGAGTGTAGGTTATAATTAGAAACCGGACTGGGAGTGTCGTACGAGAAGCAAGATTGAGATCTCGAAAAATTCTCGATCTCGATAACCGAGATTTTCAATAGAGATCTCGTCTCGATCCGGTCTCTAGTATAATGAGATTCTAAGAACCATTCTAAGAAAGAAATAGGACAGTTATATTTACTTTTATTTTACGGTAAATTTTAAAAATTAAAATTAAAATCATTGCTTCCAAACATTAAAACAAAATAATATTGTTTTACTAAAAAATAGGAGATAATTGCCTGTTATTCAAGTTTCTGTGCGCAAATGGAATTTATTTATTAAATAATAACAACATTTTTTAGAGACGGGGGAAGTAAAAAATATGTGAAACAAACACAAGTCAAAATAATTATAAGTTGCTAATAAATTTTAACAGAAAAATTTTCGTAAAAAAATTTTATAAAAAATATATTTAATTTAATGTTTTATAGTCTATAATTTAAAAAATAATAAATTTTTTAAATAAATATTTTGCGTCTTTTTCTTTGTAAAAAATTTTTTTTTTAATGATAATTAAATTTTCAAAAAATATTTATACATTAAAAACTTTCCTTGGCCCGTCCTTGGGTCTTCAAAATTTATAAACTAAAGGGTACACCAAGATTAGGGTACACTAAAGTCCCCTAGAGAGTGACCAACCACATTTACATAAACGTACGTTAAATGGAGAGTTTACATATTAATGGAAGTATGTGAAAAGCTTGTCTTTAAAAAGCTCATTGCTTTTAGAGTTACGGTACCTATCAATAGCAACAGAAAATCTAATGTGTGTTCCCAAATGTCGCCATGTTAAAAAACATTAAAAAATAAAAATTTTTGAAATTAAAAAGAATAAAAGTATATAGGAAAGAATACATAATTTTAGAATAAAAAATATATTAAATGTTTGGGAAAAAGGAGACAGAAAAAAAAATTATTTACACATTTGTGCTTAATATTTAAATAAAATATTCTTCTTCGTATATTTAAATAATTTAAAAACTTGAAGAAAAGGAGAAGGGGAAAAAAGACAAAAGAAAAAGTTTTTTAAAAATGTTTATTAATTTTTGACACCTTATTTTAAAAAAGAATAAAGTCGGGGTTTTAGTCTATTTTTTAAAGAAAAAAAAGTTTTTTTGGAAAATTTGTTAAATTTTAAATTTCTAGATAGTCAAAATCTCATTTTTAAATAGCCCTTTGGTGCTTAAAAACGTGTTTAAAGACGACAACAAAGAAATTGTTGTAGCTGAAAAAATCTCCCAAATTTTAAGAAAAATTTTTCTGAATAAAAAGTCCCGGAGAAGCTCCCGGACAAGTGGAAAATGTGTCAGTGAGCAGTCGAGCAATGAAGTATATCAGAGAATCAAGGGATATATCTGTGCATTTAAATATCCCTCTTAATTCCCTATATCCTCCTTAATCCCCACAAATACTCCAATATCCTTCTTAATCCTTACAAATCGTTTATATCTCCCCTTCATCCGGCATACTTCACTAACCGAGACCATTCACGCAATTTCCGGACACGCCCGGAGTGGCAGTCTTAAACCTTTTTAATGTTGGCATTTTGTCGCGATTTTGGGGTTGTTCCATTTTGTCAAAAATTTTTTAATGAATTAAAAAACGTTAATAAATGTAACAATTTAAAAATATTTTTTTAATTTAAAAATAAAAAGAGAAGGAGAATTTTAATTAAAAAATTGTTAAAAAATTAGAGTTTAAAAATTAAAAATATAAAAGAAAGGTAAAAATTAAATATATTTTTCTAAATTTAACTTCAATTGTGGTGAAATTAAGGAAGCAATGTGCTATCGGTGTATCGGGACAGAATCAATTTGCTTTAAAAAAGGATATTTAGTCATTCTAGTTATTCAGTAAATCATAAAAAAATTCTTTCAAAAAAAATTTATTTTTATTATTTCACCATATGGCTAAAAATCGCATATGTATGTGACATATTTATTATTAAAAATAGAACTTATGGGAATTTTATACAAAAATTAAAAATTTTTATTTTTAATTTTTAAATGGGAATAAAAATAATAAAAATAAATAAAAAAAATAATTTTCGTAACAAAAAAAATTTTTTATTGTGCAAAAAACAAACCAAAAAAAATTTTTTTTTGAATAAAAAAGTAACAAAAATAGTTGAAAGAATTTATGTTTTTTTAGTAATTTTGTTTATTTTTAGTTTTTTTTATTCGTTTATTTATTGTGCTCAATTCTTTGGCAATTTTAAAATAGAGTGCTTAAAAATAAAATTTTTTAGAGAAAATAAAGATTAAATAAATACACGAAAATTTTAGAGAAAAATTAGGAGAAAATCTCATTATAGAAGACACCCTTAAGAAAAAAAAGATTTTTGTCTCTTATAATGAGGTGTCTATTAAATAGAGGGTATCCCTAAAATAACTCCTCCACCCATTATCCACTCAAATTCCAAAAACGTCTCTTAAAACGGATGCTCTTATAATGAGGTGTACCAAAATAATGAACAATTTCCCGGGTACGGCCCAAGTAGGCGCAAAGCCATAACTTGCTTCAAGATTTTCGAATCCTTCAAAATTTAGTATTAAACGATTCCTCTCATCGAGCTAAAGAGATTAGTACCAAAATTGTTGAGGTCCATAAATTTTTCAGGTAGTTATGGCTTTGCGCCTACTTGGCCGCGCGCCTACTTGGGCGTGTCCCCAATTTCCCCAGTAGTAATGCGACACTTGCGGATGGACATTTGAGGAAAAGAAATTTGAGAAACTATTTGTGATATAGGTGTACCTAAGAGGGTGTCTTATAACGATGTGAATCATGTATCTTATAACGAGGTATATCCTATAGTGAGGTGTCTATTAAATAGATCGCTTAGATACTCCCCCACTCAGTGTCTAACCGCATTTCAAAGAACGTCTATTAAATAGAGGTGCACCTAGTATTGGGAGGTGTCATATAATGAGGTATGACTAGGATACCTCCTTATTTTAGGGTGATATCTCGAATTTTTCCTAATGAATTGGACTGAATTTTAAATTTATAAACGTTATTTTAGAATAATAAGTAGTCCACAAAGTATTTAGAGAAACAATTTGCCGTAATTTAACTGTGAGAATTTTTTAAAAATTTGAGAGATTTTTAGTCGATAGAAAATAAGATTTTTTATTCTTTAGTCTCCCTTTACTTTACTTATCCTCCACCCTCACAATTTAAAAAAATACTAGAAGCAACTTCAACACATTTTTAAATTCCCACGGATTTGGAATATTTTAAAAAATATTTTCTTTGAGGTTTAAAGGTTAGAACAGACTTCAACATAAAGATACAACAGACCTCTCTCTAAAATATGTACAAACTAGATACACTAAGCTTAAAATACGGTTTTTAAACTTAGATCAACACTGGATGGGGGCTGCTTAAGCGATACTCTCTATTTAATAAAAACCTCACTATAAGAGACTATTTTTCAGCCCAGGGGTCTTATAATGAAGTCCGAACATTTAAAAAATTAAATTAAAAGATAAACACCTCACTATAAGGTACGAATCAGGCCCCCAGGGTATCTTATAATGAGGATTTCTGGTCTCCAAGGGATACCCTCTATTTAATAAACACCTCATTAAAAGTTATGCATTTATTTAAAGGAATCCTCGTTATAAGAGACCTCTTATAGCGAGGTTTTCCTATATTTATTTATGTAGAAAATTAAATTAAATAACAAAAAAGCTTCCTATTTTACCTCTAATTAAGTAATAAAAAAAAAAATAAAATATCCATTAAAAAATAAAAATAATACTTTATTTCCTTTCTACATTTCCTTTATTTTACTACAAAAAATTTTTTTCTGCCCAAAAAAAAATTTTTTTAAACAAAAAATGTTGACATTTTCTTGTTTCAATTTTCCTTCATTTCATTAAAAAAAAATATTTTTTAAAATGCCATTTAAAAATTTAAAAAGAGAAAGCTTTTCCCCCTTTTAGTGCCGAAAAAGAAAAGTATTTTTAGGTGAATCTCCCAAAAATGGAAATTTTTTTAAAAAAGGATAGTAGGTGTGGGAATAGAAGGAGGAGAAGTAAAATAAATGGAAAGGCAAGTAGTCAGGTTAAAAGTAAAAACAGAAGAGGAAAAAAGAAGACATGCCGCAACATCAGAATTTTTAAAAAATAAATAAAATAGGTATAAATTACAAAACAAACAATAAATAAATGTAAATTTCTTGTAAAATTTCGATGCAAATTTTTCAATAAAAAAATTTCAAAAAATTTCAAAAAAATTTTTTGAAGGGTTTTCAATTTGACGTTAAATTTCCTTAAGAATTTTTCTATTCGAGAACTATAATCTTTTGTTACATCGAAGTGTCTATTTTGAGATTCTCCATGCATCTCTTTGGAATATGTCTTGTTGGGTTCTTCTACTCTGAGGAAGGAAATACTAAATGAATTCTCGATATATTAGAGGAGTTAACAAACGAGAGCTTAGACTAGGCCAAAACTAGGCAATTTGAAGAAAGCCTAGGTCTTTACCAACAAACTATCCCATTTTTAAAGAGAAAGGATAACATAAATGCAAGGGTGAAATTGGAGGGTAGACTACGGATATCAAGGATTAGCCGGACAAGTACATATCCTCCAACTGGAAAGGCTCTGAGACTGGCTTTTAAAACATAATTGGCTTTTAAATTTTTAAACATTTTTATTTTCAAACATTTTTATTTTCAAAACAAAAATTAACAAAACAATTCACAAACAACAAACAAAAAACCCTACAAAAATCACAATTACAGTATTTAAATCTCTCTTATATTTTATCCACATATCCTCCCTCCCTCATTTTCCTTTAAACGAAACATGTTCAAAATGATCTTCGCTAACTTTCTTGCTCAATAACAGACTGTCAGAGGTCGGAGTTGATGATCTCAAAGTTCTCGCTGTCTCCACAGGCTTTTGTTGTTGTTGTTGGTTGTTCTTGACTTTCTTCTTCTTTTGTTGTTTTTTTCTTTTGTCTTTTGGCTTCTTTTGTTGTTGCTCTTTCTTTTGTTGTTTTGGAGGGGGTGGTGGAGATAAACTTCTTTTTATTATTCTAGCAGGCGTTTTTGAAGGCGATCTCTTCTTTTTATCGTCCGGCAAGCTTTTTGGAGAATGTGGAGATTTAAGTTTTTCTTTTGTTGGACAAGTCTCAGCTTTCTTTGCTTTACGGCGACAAAAGCACATGATAAACAGACAGACAACCTTTGAAAAATGATAAAATGATTGGGGATTGATAAAATGATAAATAAACTTACAAAATAAAGCCAGCAAGAGACAAGTTTGCATTTTTGGGAAGGTTAATAGAGGGCTTTTATAAGGCGGAAGAATTTTGTGGTGTAGTGGTTAACATCCCTGATTTGCAGTTGAAAGGGAGTAGGGTTCGATGCCTTTGATAGTTGGTGAAGTCTGCTTCTTAGTGTTGAAGTCTGCTCCTTAATATAATACTTTAAGCTGCTCCGGGGAGGCTATAAAATTTTTTATTTTGTTAAATCTCATACTTTGACCTGACCACGCTTGTCTTTTGGCCTCGTACACAGTATAAGCTCAGTTTTTGCCAGTACTCCCTCGTTCCACTGTAGCATGTCGTATGATTCGGGAAGCAGGAGACAGCAAAATCTAGCTTTTACATATACTGAATTTTTTCTTATAGTGCGACTCTCTCTATTAGACCGACCCCTTCTAATAAACCGACCCTCTAGATGAAGGTTGTAAAATAAACCGACCGGTCGCACTATTAGAAGAAATACGGTAACTATCCCGAAGCACAAGGTATATTGGTAACAACCAACAAAACCATCTAGATCCTTAATTTCCAAATTCAAGTCCCTAAAATCCTGTGGTTGTTGATCTAATCACCCCAAAAAATACTCCGAAAAAAGCTGCGGAATCCTTCCAACATTAAGTCCTACAAATCTTTTCCTTTTTTATACATTAAAAATAAATTTTTTTAGTCTTGTACAAATTTTAATAGTAATATATTTTTCCTTTTTTACATGCAATTTTAAAAGCACTCCTGACATTTTTGACGAATCCAACAAACAAAGAAAAAATAAAGAATGGAAAAGAGAGAGAAAGAGTTGTTGTGTTATTATTAAAATTTATTTTTAAGGTAAATAAAATGTTGGAAAAAAATTTTTTATGACGAAAAAAAAATTGAGGCTGTCTGGAAAATGTGTGTTGTGGAAAAGGATTATTTTTTAGAAAAAATTAAATAAAATTTGTAATTATTTTTAAAAATTTTTAGTGCAGTCAGACCATCGAGAATTAGAATAATGTGTATGCAAAAACTGAAGGTATAGTCTAGGAAGTACACTTCGCCCAGTGGTAATCAGCTTAAAAACACAAACAAAAGATTTGAGGGAACTTGATCCTGAGAGCTCTCTGATGGAGGCTTTTAACTGATTTGATCATGCCACCCCCTAAAACGGCTAGGCTTGAAGGAAACTTCGAAGGCCTAATAATAAGATTATAACTTGGGGATTTTTAGGAGATTTTAGGAGACTTTTTCTTTGAAAAGGGGGAATCCTCCGATATAAAGTCACTAAACCTCTTAATAATTCTCCAATTACAGTATCGTTTACGTTCAAAATTTAAAAACCTTTTAATCAAACCCTTCTCTAAAGCAAAGTTCCCAGTCAAAAAATGTAAGGGTTTAGAAAAATAAGCCAAAATAGAGGAGGGAATTCCATGAAATATAAATAGGGAAAAAATAAAAAATATTTTTCATTTATTTTTAAAAATTTTCCCCCATTTTGCGTAGGAAGAAGTCGCGACTTTTTAAAATCAAAGTTAATGAGGTCGCTGACAAGATGCCTACGCAAAATGGATAAAAAAATAATAATTTTTTTTAAATTTATTAATTTTATTTTTAAATGATGAGGACATTTTAATATTTTTAATATTTTAAAAATGAAAGACTAAAAAAATCTTTTTTCTTGCGCGAGGTCATTCCTCAAATATTAGGTGGATATAACCGACACAAGTCGGTAGACAATCCTATTCATGTTTTATTTAAGAAGATATTGAGAAGGGAGGAGCAAGGAATTATTTAAAAATAAATTTGATTTACTAGTCTTTCGAAGAGATCCTTTATGCTCTTACCCTTTTATAAAAACTCCAAATTTTTGTAGGGTAAATGAACCATGTCCTCCCCTTGGCAAAAGATTTCTCGTATTTAGTCTTTTTATGATTTTGTACTGCTTAATGGCACTTTCTTACAAGAAAAATCCATTAATATTTTCTGTATAGTCCATGTGCCCAAATGTCTATCATTTAAATTGTCTTTTGACTAAGTGTAAGATGTCTGATTGTCTTATAGGCCAAATGTCTTTTGACCAATTGACTATTGTCCAAATGTCGCCTAAAATTTAATTGTTATTGGCATAATGTTTTTCGCAATATTTAATCTTTGATCATTTAAGAATTACGCGTTTTCTATTTATTTTTCTCTTTTTCTAAAGAAAATAATTTCAAAATAGAGTTTACACACTTAAATATTTGTCGCGTTTGTTCTCTTTTTATCAAATATAATTTCTAAAAAGAAATTTAGAGAGCTTCTTTTTTGTCTTAAAAATTCAAATAAAATGAATAATAAAAATCAGAATTTAATGGATATTTTGAAGGCTAACGATTATGATTTGGCCGAGGATGAAACGGCTTTTAGTCCTCATTTGTCTGAGGTTTTTTAAAAGTTTTAAATCTTTAAATTAGTTTTATTTAAAAAAAAAAGTTATCTCGTCCTGTCATTAAACGTGTGCGTGCTTTGAAAAAGCTTCAATTGGAATCTTTACAAGTTGAGACTCAATTCTATCAGAAGGTTTATGAGCTTGAAAAGGTTTGGAGTTTTTTTCAGTTTTTCAGCTAGTAGTTTGGCGAATTGGGATATTGAATTCTTCCAAAGTTTCCGGTTCTGATATCGAATTCAGGGGGTTGGGCAGATTCCGTTCTATCTGATGGAGTATTTGTAGTTTATTGGAGGGAGTATATGTTGTTTATTCCCATCCGAATGAGCTCCTCTACCTGATCAATTATCACTAAAGTTATATTTCAGTTCCAATAGTAATCTTATAGTGAGTTGTGGTCTCATAATGGTCAAAAATATAGGGGTAAGGCTGGAGATTGTGTTCATAAGGACAAGGATCATCTCCAAACAAAATTTATCTTTTCAAATTTTTAAGCAATTTCAACCGCTCTTTGATGCTGTCAACGCAAAGAGACGTGCTATTGTAGCTGGGGAGCATGAACCAACTGATGAGGAAGCTGACACTCCGCTTTTGCATGGAGTCACGCAAGAGACTTTGGAGGTTTTTTAAAACAAAAATTGATTAATTTAAAATATTATTTTAAGAAAATCGAGCAAGATGCGCCAGTTGAAGGAGGTGAACCTTCTAAAGGGATTCCTTCTTTTTGGTATAATGTTCTGAATAGTGTTACTCATACGGCTGATATGATTAAGGTTTGGAATTTTCTAGGGGAACTTTGCACAAAAAATGAGCTCCCTTTTCGTTTGCTCCTCGCCTTTATTGTTTTTGGTTGTAGTTGTTCAACTAGATTCGGCTAACCCGACCTATGATTAGTCGAGTTAACCGAAAAATAACTTCTTTCGCTTGGCCCGGTTTTCTTGCCATTTCAAAGAGGTGTCCCGAATAAAACAAGAAACATAATAGATTGTAGCCCACACACAGATTGGAGCTCAAAACTCCCAAAAATTCTTCATTGTTTTTAAATTTTAGGAATGTGATCAACCAATACTTCAATATTTGATTGATATAACGAGTGAATCGCATGAGAATACTCCGGTTTATTCTTAAAGAAATTTTCTGAATTTATTATTTTATTTTAAGGGATTTACTCTTTCATTCCATTTTGCCAAGAATCCGTACTTTACCGATTCCGTTTTGCAAAAGCATTACCAATTGCAAATTGGATTGAGTGAGGAAGACCCGTTAGTTTTTTTATTTTTAAATTAAATTTTTGGGTATTCTGACTCGATTGAAAATTTTAAACCAGCAACCTAAATTATGGAATCGTTTTGATGCCTTCTTAATACCAAACTTGGGTTTTTATTACGCGGTCGAAACAATGGTTCTCGATTTTTTGGTTTTAATTAAATGGGGAGACGTTTCGGAAATCCTCGGTTTTTGTGTTCGATTAATCAAAGCCAGTCCAGTTCTTATAAGGAACTTCAAAAATTCCTTTCCTATATCGTTTAATCTTAAAATTGTGGAGATCAAAAATTAATAATTTTCTTTTAAAAAAGGTTTGATTATGATGGTCCAACTGTTGTTAAAAGCAAAAGTTTTGGAATTAATTGGAATACTGGTAAAGATGTGACTACAAAAATTATTAAAACCAAAAAGAAGAAAGGACCTAGCGCCGGAAAATTTGTCACAAAAACGGTTAAGAACGAGAGTTTTTTCAACTTCTTCGAAAATGTTGAGCAAGCTTTGGACGATGATTTGGAGGTTTTCTTTAATTTAAAAAGTGAAAATAAATATTTAATTTTTAGAAGGAGGAAGAGGAGAAGATCCGTGATGATTTTGAGACTGGACAAATTATTCGGGATCAGGTATGGGGGTTTTTAATTTATATACATCCCCCATAGATTCTTATACATAATAATGGCACCCCTTTTTAAGATACGTTTAAGAATGGTTACCCCTTGATATTGTTGGCTGCCTAAATATGCAACCCCAAATACGCTGGAAAACCTAAGAAAATCTCATAAGACTTCTTATAATGATGACTCGGACCTTTTAGATTTTCCATTTGACGGGGCAAACTGACTAGGCGACTCCCACATTTAAGACGACGCCTCTTTATATTATTTTTCTAACCAATAATTCATTTTTCTTCATCTAGGTTGTTTCGCGTGCGGTCTTGTTCTTCACTGGTGAAGCTACGGATGATATGGATGACTTTGATGATGAGGAAGACGACGAGGATGGTGAAGATGGAGAGGACGATAATGATGGGATTCATGACGACTCGGACTTGTCTGATGGTGGTGGTCACGAAACTGTTCGTCTTGGCGGAGCTGGTGGTGAAACTATTCGTGTTTTTAAGCGTTGAGCGAAATAAATTGTTTGGAAAGAAAATGGAAAGGATATATTCTGATTTAATTTTATCGTTTATTTTTTGATCACTTGTTATTTTAAAAGAAAAAATTTTAGTTATTTGTTTATGAAATTTAAAAATTTATTTTTAATTTAGAATATATAACAAATAAACCAACAATAACAAAAAAATCCTTTAAAAAATTAAACTTCCTCGCTTCTTATCCTTTGCAAAGCTTCCTCTCTTCTCCTCCTCTTGAAGGCTCTATAAGGCTTAATTTCATCCATTTTTCTCATTTTTGTTGTTCTTTTACGTAAATGCCTTTTTTGTTTAATTGTAATTGCTGTTGATGGATTTAAAATTAACATAGCCTAAATTAAAAGAAAAATTAAAAGTAATTCTCCTTTTCAAGGGGCGGTTGGGCGCGAGGACGTTTAGGCTTATCGGCAATAAAGCCAAACAAATTTGACGAAAAATTCAGAAATTTCTAGAGGCGTTTAAAATTTGAGAAAATTTAAAATAATTTAGATCCAGGCAAAGTGCCAGTTTTGAATCTCGCCCAAAAGTTCCCAAAATGATCCCTAAAACCCTTTTTCAAACCTTTGCTTGTTCTCTTCGCTTCTGCTTTCGTTCATCTTTTTCTCGTTGACATTTGGCAAGTTGAGTTGAATATTCTCTATCTCCCAACTGTTTTCTAAAAAGATTTCCAACTTCAGATGCCAATATTTGCAAGTCTTCATTTTTATTTTTTTCATCTGATATTCTTAAAGAATCACTCATTTCTCGATATAGCAAAGGCAAGAAATTGGTGACAAGATGTCCAAAACGTTCGGAATTTGTATCACATTTTAATACTAATACTCCAATCATTTTGAAGATACAAAGGCGCTGAAGAATTAAAATTTAGATGGACCTCATTATAAAAGATAAACCCAATATTAACCCCATGCGAAGGGAACATAGAAAGTAGTCTGAAGGGAACATGGGAAGTAGTAATCCGAAAGGAACATGGGAAGTAGTCCGAAGGGAACATGGGAAGTAGTCTGAAGGGAACATGGGAAGTAGTAATCCGAAAGGAACATGGGAAGTAGTCCGAAGGGAACATGGGAAGTAGTCTGAAGGGAACATGGGAAGTAGTAATCCGAAAGGAACATGGAAAGTAGTCCGAAGGGAACATGGGAAGTAGTCTGAAGGATGGAGTAATACCCTTTATTTAATATACACCTCATTATAAGCGACAATTTTTAAGAACCCTCAACAGGGAGTATCTTAAAGTGAGATGGACCTACTATTTAAAAGATTATTTCACAAACCTTTTTCGTCTTCCCCGTCTCCTTAACAGCTTCAATCCAACAAAGCCTAGACAATCGTCTGCATAAAATTTCAAATTGCTTGGGAATATCCAAGGCCAGCATAAAATGGGTTAGTAAGCGTATTGCCTATAAAATTAATCTAATTTAAAAAAAATAATAAAAAAAAAACCAAATCAGCCAAAGTATCATTCCAAAATTCTCTCTTTTCTTCTTTTGCAGTTTCCTGATTTAATTCAATTTTGTTATCTTCACAAGTTTCTTCTTCACAATTTTGTTCTTCTTTTATAAATTTTTCTTCTTCTTCTTCACCCTCTTCCCCTGCCTTCTCTTCTTCATTTTTATTTTTCAATTCTTCATCTTTTCTTCCTCTTCTTCTCCCATTTTCCAGCAACGAAACAAGACAAATACATAAAGAATAAAGCTTGCTGCTATCTTTGCTGCTTTCATCAGTGTTTGTTCTACAAAAAAATATAATGAATTATTTTCCTTAAAATCAAAAAAATAAAACCTTTTATTTAATAAATTAATCAATTTTTCTCGAATATTTAAATGTCCAATCCATGTATTTAAAAATGTAGCTGCACAAATTGAAAGTTTTAAACTTTCAGATGGTTGTTGTTGTTCATCTTGTTGTTTAATAGATAAAAGACAAAGCTCCAAATTTTCTAGAAAAAAAATTCCTAGTACATCTGAACTGGTATAAGATACACCACGGGGATTTAAAAAATTAGTAGCTTATATTATTGTGGTGTACATTAAATAGAGGGTAAAGTATCGTTTGGGCACAATGCGGAAGCCAACCAAATTTAAAAAAAAACGTATCATCTATAGAGGTATGTTTTTGAATAGGGGTATCTTATCCAATAATATTCTAACTAAAAATTTACCAATAAAATTCACAAAGTTGTGCTTAATGATGTCCGAATTTCCAGTTCCTTCATCTTTTTCTATTCGCTTCAATTTTCTCCTCCTCAATGTTTTTTTAAATTTTTTTGCTTCATCAAGTTGATCACCAAATTCAAAAATTCCATTAAAAAGTTCTTCGGGATTATTCTCGGCAATAGCTTGAAGAAGTTCGCAAAAAGATAATTTACAATCAAGTGACACCTTTTTAAAAATTACAAAGAAATTTCAAAAATTTCAAAAAATTTCTTACTTCTAAAGACGAAAATTTGTTTGGTTCAATACAAAACTCTTCAAAAGTTTTTCGAACAATTTTCAATAATAAATGTTTAGTAAAATGAGATGAATTAGACAGAACAAATTGAGTAAATAAACGCCAAGCAAGAACTCGAATTGATGGCTGGAAAAATTTATTTTAAAATTAAAATGTTATCGGACCCTTCTCCAATCATCCACAACCTTATAAATCGCGAGATTTATTCCTAGAAGGATTTACGTCTATATATGAGAATCTGTGAGTAAATTTGGCTCGGTGCAGACCAAGCGGATGAGTCTAGTTACCCAAACATAGGCGTTTCTCAACCCAAACTCGATGTAAACTAGCCTGCTCCGCAATTTTTTATATCAAATTAAATTTTAAATAAACCTTTCGTGCTGAAAGCCAATCTGTTGCTGCCGAATGCAAATCAATAAATAGACTTTCATTAATTGAAGTAAAAAGTTTACGCAAACAAATAACAATGAATTGAAGACATTGCTCGTTATCTTCGTTTTGTAGACGAGCAGCCAATTTTAAGAAAACTAACATCGCATAACGATCATTTGCTTCCTAAATTTTTTTTTGAAAAATATAAACCTCACTTAAAAGATACACACTTGGGATTTGAAAAATTGTATCTTATTAAATATAAGGTATCGACCAGTTTCCAACCTCACGCAGTGTCCAACGAATTATAAAAAAACGTCTCTCTTAAGTTTATCTAATTTTGGTGGTATCTTATAATAAAGTTCGACTAGTAAAAAATTTAAAATTAAAAAAAACAAACCTCTGTAAATTCACTCAAAATAGAATTAACAACTTCTAATGCAGATAAACGTCCATCAACAATTTCATATTCAGTCTGATTAAGAAAAAATTCCATCCAATACTCGTAATTACGCATTCCTTGAGGATGATTTATTAGGTAGAGAAGAATTGTCTGAAAAAAAAATAACTAAAAAAATTTTTTGTAAAATAAACCTGTCTGCATTGGCTTCGAATATTTGTAGAAAGTGAAGTTATTGCCTTTTCTGCTAAATATTCAATAATATTTGTTATCTAAAAAAATGAAAATCTATAGTAATTTAGATTGCTAAGGTTGTCAGTTCGGAGCTGAAGGAAAGGGAGACTCGAGAAGATCATTTACGGTTATTTTGTTCAGATTTAGAACAGATATGGGTCGGGCTGAAAAAGTTGGATCGCATATGGAACGGAGTTTCAAAAGTTCTTCGGATCAGGTTTCGGATTTCTGGCTTCGGATAACTTGCTCCACCCAACAATAGAACGAAAGAAAGAATTTTATATTTATTATTATTCTAAGTTTCGGTTGCCCAAAATATTTCCCAGAATCCGGAAAGCTAACACGCATTTATTTAACATTAATTAATTAAAAAACCTTTTCATCATCAATTTTCATATTAATTATTGCCTTAATTAAATTGAAAGCAGTTGTTTGTTTTTGTTGATCAAGAATATCAGTCTCCACATAATTTAATAAAAGTTGTAATCTATCAATATTTAATGAAGAAATAATTGGTGAAGAACGCAAAAGATGTGTGAAACATTTAAAAAGATTTAAATGTAATTCTATAATTGTTGGACGATTGCCAGATTGTCCAAGTGATGCATAATCATTAAGAATAACAAAAAGTAGATCAAAAAGCTCTGAGAGACGTGAATTTAACGATTCCAAAGGCCATTTAAATAAATAAATTATTGAACGAAGAGAAAGCGCAGTGATCTAGAAGAAAAATAAAATCTTATTATAAGATAACATATTGGGATTGAAAAGCTCGTAGCTTTTAGTGAAGTCTGGATGTGTATTATATAATGAGGTTTGGAGGTCCAAAGACCCCTACATTTTTTTGAAAAATCTGGCGAATTTCACATGTCTCAAGCTCGCCTTAAATTAGTCCAAGGAAGAATAGAACCCATGAATCAGGACCAAAAATATCGAAAAGAATAATCTAATCTCATTTATAAGAGGGGAATGGAATAATGAGGTCTGAAGGTATCCTACAGTGAGGTCCATAAATAACTTTTAAACTTTACCTTGTCATATTTCTTTTTGAGAGCTTCCAAAAGAAGCGGGACAAACTGTTCCAATAATGGAATAAATTCTTTAGCCTGAGTTGGGTTATCATTTAAAACTAGAGAATTTTCTTCTTCAATCACTATAAAAAAATAAATTTAAAATTAATTTAAACTAAAAAACAAACAACTTTCATTTTCTATTTCAACATTTACTGAACGTCCTTTTAATTGATCAACCAAAATTTGAAAAGCAAATTCAACAAAAATATGCATTTTGCTTTTAATTGCAATTCGATGGATAACTCCAAGTCTGTTAAAATTAATTTTTATAAATTAAAACTTAAAAATTTTTAAATTAGAAATTATCAACTCTTCAAAAATGAGTGATTAAAAGTAGTGTTATTGGTGAGCGGTTAATGCTTCCCTGTGGTGGCAAAATAGAGAAGAATATGAGCGTTTGAGACGCTACAGGGAAAGATTAATCTGTCGGGCTAGTATCCGACCAGGCAAGAAAAAAGGAAAAAAGCCCCAATGTTTTTCAAAACCCGGACCCCCAACATTCTTGAAGAAAATGTTGGGCTTCAATCCCGCCTTTATCCAAGTAAATATAAAAACCCTGAATTGGTACCGATAATTTTGAAAGGTCGAATTTTACCTCTTTGGTTCTGTTGGTAATAATAAACAATTTGGAGGCCTCAAAGAACTTTTATCTGCTGCCAAATGTTGTGAGCTATTCAGCCTTTGCTGAAATAAAAAAAAGAAAGTTTCTAAAGTAAGAATATTAATTCTAACCTTGTCTTCTTCCATGTGTCGCATGCTTTTACGAGCCAAGTTCAACGAAAAATTAAGTTGTTGTACAGGAGGAATACCACCAGCATTAATTCGTAAACCGGCACTTAGAGCTCTAAGCCATTCTGAGAGTTTCCTTATTGTTTCAGCTTTTGGACTAGCTTCTACTATCTTTAAAATAAAATTTTTTCTTTATAAGAGTCGGACCTCACAATAAAAAAACACCCACTATTAATTAGATACACCACTATTTAAGAGGTGATTTAAAAAATTTGGTTAGTTAGCGGATGGGAAGCAATCTGTTCAGACCCCCTATTTAAAATATACCCAGTAAAAGATGCTCCAGAGTGTATCTTATAGTGAGATTCGACTGTACAAAAAATTAAATACTTCACGGATATGTTCCAAAACAGTTTCATTCAATGCCTTTACACTTCCAATAAATCGTCCAATCTGTGTGAGCGTTTCAGATGTTTTGTTGTTGCTAGTTTTTGCTTCAGGAACACCATGAGATTCAGAGCGAAGTTGTTGTGTTTGTCCGTCTTTATTAAACGATTCCTCAAATTGGTCATTGCCAAAAGCTTCCCATTTGCATATCTTTTAAAAGTGAGAGATTTAATTTTTTTTAGCTTTTTCCTTAAAAAAATTTTCAAAAATTCTCAAAAAAAATTTTTTTTAATTTCGATTCAGAAAAAATTTCCAGAATTAAATAACAACCTCCAGTAATTCACGCAAACAGGAATCCAAGTCGCCTGGTTTTAAATCTTCTGCTATCGCGCTGATTAATGCATGAACCGTGAATATCATAACATGAATCTGAAATTATTTAAAAATTATTAGAGTTAACAAAATAATACCAAACCTGGTATCCTTTGTTCATAGTTTGTTTAAGTTCACGAATTATATAAGGAAATTGTAAAGGACCAACAATTTTAACAAGATTTATCATTAACTTTCGAGCACCTTGCCTAACACTAATTGAACGACTCATCAACAAATGATTAAGAGTAAGAAGACACCTAGAATAATAAAAATGTTTTATAGAGTTAATTCAGTGCCTTCTCAATCCCGAAGGAGTTCGGGAGGCGATTGAAGTAACCGTTAAATCATTAAAATCCCAGAAAACATCAGAGAATGGCTCCAAAGACCTCCAAGAACCGTCAGATTCTTTCGAATCAAAATACTAGTTTTTTCACGATAATAAAGATTAACTAACCCATTCATATTTTGATCCACAACACGTTGAGGAAGCCATTTAAAAAGCCTAGCTGTCGCTAAGACCAACGGAGCTCGAAGTAACTTTTCATCTTCATATTGAAAAATATTTGATTTAAAATTCTGAGCTCGTTTATGACTGTTGAATTGGGTCTGAAAAAAGCGTGTCTAAATTATTTAAAAAATCTAAACCTTTGGTCGAAGCAATTCTCTAAGTTTTGGGAGTATTTTTCCATTTATAAATGCAAAAATTTGTTGCTTTGAATTTTTAGATTTCTTTTGATCAAGCATTTCTTCAGTAACTGCAATAGTAGAAGTTGATTCTGAATGTTGTTTTAAATCGTGCAAATCAAAATGAAAAGCATCAAGTGTTGCAATCACTAAGCTAAATAAAAGAATAAAAAGAAACATAAAAGTATATTTCAGGAATGCCACAAGTTACGCAAAAGCCGGACATTTTTCAGTTCCGGGCTTTTATCCGAACCCGAAACACAACCCAAATTTTTTTCTTGAACCCCAGGTATATTTATATAAATTTATTTACCGAACAGCCTGTTTTGTACGTTCTTCAATGTTAATTTGATTCATATATTTCATCAAAATTTTTACATATTTATGCCAAGGAACCCTTTTGAGAATAGCAGTAAACAAATTCAAAGCTTGTTCAGCTAGCGCTACACGATTTGGAGCATTTTCAAGGAAATAAGGTTCGATGATTGGCAAGATGTATTGAATTAAAGGTAAATGGCCGATTTTAAGCTGTGGGAAGAAAAAGAGAAAAAAAAATATTTAAAAAAATTAAAAATTACCTCATCATTATTTAAACGTTTTGCAAGTTGATTAAAAGCTTGTTTGCGTTTATGTGTCTGAATATGTAATGCGCATTCGAAGAAGTCCATTTCTTGATCTAAATTGAAAATAATTAATCTTTTAAATTAAAATCAAAGGCTAATATAGTCAGACTTCATTATAAAATAGATTGGGATTTTATAATAAAGTGTATCTTAAATTGAGGTGTATAGCCTTGGTAGTTACTCTCACCTAGTAGGCAAGCAAATTTAAAGTTCTATCTCATAGTAAGGTACAATGTAATAAAAATAAAACCTTTCGTGTCACTATCATCAACTATTATTGAATCTCCACCAATTTCTCTCAACGCCGAAAAATGAGAATCCATAGGGAATGAACGCATAAGTTGTATCAAACATTGAAAAAATTCTTGTCGAACAGGCTGAATAATTAAAAAATTTTTTAAATTATCCTAGAAAATAACCTCCATTTTCTCATCGTTACCAGACTGTATGCCTTTTATCACAAGTGGTATCAAATGTGAATGCAAAAAGTGACAAGGATTAAAAGAATCAGAATTCTCCAAATTATTTGTTTGTTTTGAGGCAAATATAATTAATTGTTGAAAACAATTGGATGCAGCACCGCGTAAGGAAATGTCGGAAAACTAAAAAAAATTTTTATAAAAAATTAAATTTAAAATTTATTTAGAAAATACATTAATCATTGCATAAGCATGTGAATGAGCAAACAAAGGTAAAAATTCATGAGCACCGTTAACCAAAAGCTTGTCACGGTCGCAGCGTTCGTACAAGTCGTGCAAAGATAAAAGAGCTTCACATCGACGATCAGCATCTGGTTCAGATATTCGTCTAACATCCCAACTTTCAAGAGACTCTATTAGCTATAAATATGTATATAAATTACAAACTTGCTGCAGCTCACTATAAGGTAATCCGTAGACCCCGCTAAAAGATATCTCTTTGAACTCACTATAAAATAATTACATGACTGAGAAAACTCTTATCTTATAATGAAAGGAAATTTAAATAGGGGGTATCGGCGTTTATTAGGAAACCTTCCCTTCATGAAGCCCACCAAATAAAAAAAGTAACTCTAGTTTTTAAAAAGTTCAACAAACCTTTAACAAATAATCCGCTTCATTGATCATTTGTTTGTTTGAACAAAGAGCTGAACAAATTCCAACAAGATGTTCTCGTGCCTGTCGTCCATTAAGAATTGAGAAAAGAGGACCAATTAAACTGTAAAAAAATTTTTATTTAAAAAATTCCCAAAAACTAACCGAATTGCAAGTAAAGGATTCTCCAAATAAACACAAAGTCTTGTAAAAGTTGAAAGAAGATTGTAAACTTTATCAACAGATTGACGACGTAACACCTTTCCATTTTTATTTGTAATGTATAAAAGAAGTGTTTGTGCAAAAAGTTGACCAAATTCTGGATCGTGAATGAGAGAACTTAGTCTAAAATAAAAAATAACATGTAAAAAATTCTAATAAACTTGTTAATAAATTCAAAATAAATTGGTGGCAAACGAGCAATCTTTGAATGGTCCCCATGAATAAAATTAGACAAATGTTGAAGAATTTTGCTGATATTTGACTTGGAAAGAATTAGGCTAACTCCAAATGTAACTAAAAAAATTCTAAAAATTAATGTCGGACATCATTATTAGATAAATCTACATTTAAGCCACATTCCGGAATCCTAGTTTTAAATGACAACCACCATTCAACCTTTACAAAAAAGTCGTAATAGGACCCCGAAGTTGTGATGATGCCACACCCTGACAGTAAGAAACCCTAAACCTTTATTTGAGCTGAAACTCATATAAGATACGGTTTAATGTCCTTTGGCGTACTTATAATCATTCAATAATAAAAATTTTTTTAAAGTTTCTTACCTTTACTGTTTTCATTAATTGTTTCAATTTTCTCAAATTGTATTTCTGCTTGAGGAAGTAATAAAGAAAAATCATTTTCATCTGGAACAAAAATTTGATCATACTAAAAACAAAAAATTTAAAGTAAAAAAAATTTTTTTTAATTACAGCAGAGTTAAGCAACAAACTACAAGCTTGCACAATTTCAACATGTACATTTTTTATTCTGTTAACATCTTCTTTATTAAATATTAAAAGCTGATCACAAAGCAACGAAAAAGGCGTAGTTATTGTTGTTGTTTTTTCAATAGCATCACTTTCCAAATTTGTAGAAGATTGAATCGATAAGGGGACATTAAGTAATGGTTGATATCTAGAATATTAATTTTATTTTTAAAAAAATATTTTAACCAAAAAAAACCTTCTTATTTTTATCCAGAAACAAAACAGTTTAATTAATGAAGATGGCAATAAAATCAAAAACTTTTGTTGAGAAGCGACAACCTTTCCTTTATTTTCGGTTAAAGGAGTCAAAATTTCGTTGAAGAAAGTTTCAATTGAAGTAACAAAAATAATACGAGTCTCAAAGGTTTGAAGAAACTAAAAAATAATTAAAAGATTTATTATTTGAAAAATTTTGTATTCTCGGTTATCTGTTCCCATTTCCTTACTCCTTCCATCAAAATATTTCAAAAAAATTTCGGTTAATTCAGACTATTTTTCTTTTCTTCATCCTTTCTTTTCCCTCACTTCCCTAAAATCAAGGAAAGGTAATTTATCGAAAGATAACCAAATATTAAAAAATTAAAAACCTTAGTAATCGTTTCCATAAAAAGAAGTCTCAAGTTTTTCAACTGTCTGATTAACGGCATACTTTCTTCTTCTATTAAATTATTTTCACAAAACATTTGGTCTCGTAGCAAAATTATTTTTCCAGATAAAAGCAAAATGTTTAAAAGAAGATTTGTTTGAAAATCATTTAGAGAAGGGCCAAGAAAAATGAAAATATCTGTCAGGGAGCCAAGAATGCTTAAAATAATGTAAAAAATATTATAAGTAAAAAATCAAACCTTTTGAGTTTATTTAGAGAAACTGATGAAACTTGAGACTTTTTATCATTAAGAGATTTTAATGTTTTCGAGATAGAAATATCAGTCTTTGTATCGTCATTTTCTTAAAAATTTGTATTAATTTACATAAGGATATTACAGTGAATCACACTATAAGATACCCTCTAGATAAACCTTACTCTAATATAATTGCCAATGCGAGTAGATACTTAAAACCAGAGCCGCCGTTGCCCGAAATACCAAACGCAGAAAAACCAAATGGTCTATGGCATTACAGCAGCATACTCTAAGCTAACTCCCTATTTTAGATATAACTCATTATAAACGACTTTTTTAGCCCCAAGGGTGTATCTTATAGTGAGGTCCACCTGTATCTAGAATAAAAATTAAAACCGAAAAATGAACAAATAGGGCCAAACATAAGTTGAAGAAAAAGTTGCAATTCATCAGATAAACAATTTGCCAAAAAACGAAAAATAGCAATACGTCTAGCTTTTCCTCTTTGAGGAACATGTGTGTGTAATGAACCATAAAGAATTCTAAATAAAAAAATATTAAATTTTAACAAAAAAATTTTTAAAAGAAACCTTAACAAAATTGGAATAAAATCTTTCCGATGTTCTTCTAAAAGTGGAACTGTATTCGACGAATTTTTTCCAACTGTTCGCCCATGTTGTTCACTTGAAAGCGCTTCTGTTTGTTGAGAATCTACACTGAAAAGTACAAGTTGTTCACGAAAAGATTTTTCATTTAAAAGACGTTCCAAAGATGATCTGTAATAAATAAAATTGTTAAAAAGGAGTTCTAAAATTAAAAAAAAATTTTTTTATTGTAGGGGTAAGTTTACAAATAATGAATTTTAAAAATATTATTTGCACCGTTTACCACAAAAAAATATTTTTTTTAATATTATATAGCAACATATCGCATGAGAATATTGGGATTTGAAAATGAATCCCACACCTCGGCATTGTTGCAATTTAAAAAATCTAAGCTAAAATACGTTTCTAAAAATTGGATAATCACAAGGAAGTTTGGTTTGTACAGTTAGTATTTCGAGGGGTTTTGGGGATTTGGTATTTGAGGTTGGACATCTCTCGGTTGGACGTCAATAGATTTTTATCAATAGCTCTCATTTTAACGGACCATATTTTTGATGTACCCCTCTATTTAGAATACACTCCATTTAAAAGAGACGATTTACAGCCTCATAAGTGTATCCTATAATGAGGTCCGATTATAATTTATTTTTAATAATACCTATAAGGAGTTAGCCAATTATACTTATAACAATACAAACATCCTAATGCAAGTCGCTGTATTTCAGATTCATTGACTAGAAGAAGCTTAAAATTAAAAAAAATTTTCAGAATAGATTTAAAGCAATAACCTCATAATACATTTCTTTTATTTCTTCTTCTTTGTAAATTTGCTTAGGATTAGTAAATTTGCCAAATAAAGAAAGCATAGCTTTTAATGGTTTAATTGCTTCGGTTTTTGAATTAAAGTTTAATGGGCGTAGATTTTCATTTGTTTGATCGACATCATTTGTATCAGTTTTGCTCTCTTCATTTTCTTCTTCCATTTTTGAAGTATTAACAAATTCATCTATTTGAACGAATTCTTCTCTAAATATAAAAAGGGGGATGAGTCGAGTTATCAAAAACTCGATCAAGACCTTTCTTCGATCAAAGACCCTATCCGAAAAAAAACTTTGAAAACCCGGTCCGACTTTTACAACAGGCCCACCCACTACATAACGAGGACTGAGGAGTCCGCAAAAAATTCCACAAAAAATTGGAATAGGTCTCAGGTCCCTTGGTCTTCATATCAGCGCCAAAAAATTAAATACTAACCTGTATAAACGTAAAAATTTTGGCGTTAGATAATTTGTTCTCTTTTCCGGTTTTATTGTATTAATTGGAAGTTTAAGTAGTAGACGTAAAAGTTGAAGACGAAAAGCTTTAAAATCTGGAGGAAGTTGTTGATTGCTTTCATTATCACAAGTAGAATCTCCTTCCTTCTCCTTTTTCATTTCAAAAATCACTTCCCAAGAAAAATTCATAGCATTTTCAAAACAATTCCAAAAGCCCTCAAAACCAATTCCACGAGCATAAGATTCTATTGGTTCAACAAGTAATGGCCAATAAAAAGTAAAATGTTCGTAAAACTGCGCTAAAAGCCAATCTAATACCAACTAAAAAACTTTCAATTTTTATAAAAAAATAAAAATAAAAAATACCATTGCTATATTTGTTCCATTCCCCAATTCTTTAATATTATTTGTAGTGTCAGAAAAGATTTTCTCAAATGAAGTAAATTTAAGACGCCTAAGGAGTTGAGCACGTTGTCGATAATTATTAAAATCAGCCGGACACTCTTCAACTTCTATTAGAATCGCAAAAAGTTCTTTGACTGATTCCATAAACTATTTTAAAAAAATCAAATTTTAAGTTAAAAATAAAGTTAGATAAAATGGATCGCTTGTAGTTCCTTTTTTGTCAGAATATCCGCAATTTTTGCAGTCATTAGGGACGGAGTTGTTAAAAAACAAAAAATAGTGGGGACGTTGCTTCATCACCGGGGAAGGGTAAAATGAGTTTCTAGTTTGGTATTTCGGCGTTTTGGTATTACAACACCAAACCCAACTCCCTGCGTAATTTTGCCTAACGTACAACGGAAAAAATCGGAAATTTTATAAAGAAAAAAAGGAATGCAAACGACCATTTTATAATAAAATTTAAAAAATACCAATGAATATTCATATGAATCAAAATTTTGCAAAAGTGTTCTGAGGCAAGCTAGACGAATTGAACCATCAGGACTGCAAAGTGCAGAACGCATTTTTGACATTTCCTAGATTTAAAAAATTTTTTAAGAATAAGCAAAAAGCAACATAAATATGGAAAATCCATAAAAATTAAAAAGAAAATAAAAAACGTTTATTTAAAAAATTTTATTTCACTGTGTTAAATCAGTATTAGATGAAGAATCAGTACTACATCTTGTTTGATATATTAACATGCTAAACAAATTTCGTAATTGTAATAAACTCTTGTCCCCATTAGATATTTGATCCATAAATAAGGCACCTAAAATTAAATAATACTGGCTTTTGGACAGTTTATGAGTTCGATTAAGATTTGTTCTGCACAAGTGTGTCCCTATGAGGATTTGCCACACAAACCAAACTTGATCTCGTTACAATTTTGGTTCAAGTTCATTATGATCCTACGCTCAATACAAACCAAGAAACTACCCGACATAAAATAGATTCCAGATTTTAGGGAATCGAGTCAGCTAGATCCCTTCCACTGTCAGTGACCCTTAGACTACACAAAGCCCTTTTTAATAAGATAAACCTTCTCGATAACAACGTTCACTCAATATAGGGTAACGAGCATGAAAACAAAGGATAGCTCTTCTCAACGACAACAAAGCTCTCCTCTGTTTTTGTTCTAAAATTAAAAAAAATAATCAAACCTTTTTTTAAAATTCAAACCTTTATTTGGAGTATTTTGTCCTTTAATTAAATCATCAGCGGTTGTTTTAAATTCTGAAAAATAATGTAGTCCAAGCTGTAAAGCAAGTGAATCAGGTAGGTCTTCTTCTTCTTTTGATGACATTAAATTCTAACAAAAATATTTAATTTACAAATTCGATAATAAATTAAAAAGTATTAAACAAAATAATAAAGCTAAATAATACAACAAAATAGGGTAGAGTCCAAAACGGCGCGAGGCCATAACGGCGTAAAGCCACAACTAGCTGGAAAATGTTTGTCGTCTTAACCATTTTGGTACCAATCTCCTTAACTCGATGAGAGTACTCTCGATAACAACGCTCACTCAACATCGGGTAACGAGCATGTTCGAGGGATAGGGGAAGGAATGGTCCCAGACTCAGGGGAAGGAGAGGAAATGTCGGTTTCTGATAAAAATTAAAATAGTATCTTTTTACGTCTCAAGAATCCTTCCCACTCGAGCATAGGTGAAACTACGGGCAAAACATCCTACTTCTCTTTTTTATCGAGTGTTAAGGGTTTTTAAAATGTTTTGGTTAAGGTTCCATTATATAAATAAAATAAAGTAAAACATAATTATTTTCCCTAAAATAATCACAAAAAACAATTTTGGGACAAAAATAATTTTTCTAAAATAATCACAAAAAATAATTTTGGGACAAATTAAAAGCTTAAAAGGACAAAATTAAAACAATTGCAAAAAGATCTATAAATTTCTTTGAGTGTTGCACATCATACTATTTAATTGTAATAAAATTTAAACGAAGAAAATAAATTTTTGTTTTCATCAGCATTCTACAGCACGTACTTTTCCCAACATAATTCTCATGCAGGCCAATGCATCTTCTTTACTGTCGTGACCACCTTCTAAAATTTGAAAAGAATACAGAAATAAAATATAAGATTTTCGGTGTACGGAATTTTCGTCTCTGGAAAATTCGTCTCCAAGGTTTTTCGGAATTTTCGTCTCCAACATTTTCGGAATTTTCGTCTCCAGCGGAATATTCGTCACCAAGACGAAAAAACGGAATATTCGTCACTGCACTTTTAGGCGCGGGGAATTTAGGGCGTCGGAGTGAATTTTTTGATTTTATTCGAAAACAACACAAAATCAAACTACGTAAGCCTATAAAACTATAGAATACAAATAGATCTTGACAAAATGTCATTCGAAACAGCTCGTCGAACTAGGTCAAACGACTCCAAAATCATCCCGATTCAATCATTCTCAACAAAATTATGATTAATTGAATCTCGCTGGAATAAATAATTTTGTGCTGATACATAGCGGGTAGGTCGGCATTTCAAAGCTGAAAATCAGTAAAAAAGTGATAGGTTTATGTTACTGTTGTAGAACCCAGCGACCGTTGACTCCCGCGAGGCGCGTGCCGCAAAATCCCGCGCGAAGCGCCTTGCCGATGCCCATAGGTTTACGGTGTTTGATTTTTTGTTGTTTTCGAATAAAATCAAAAAATTCACTCCGACGCCCAAATTCCCCGCGCCTAAAAGTGCAGTGACGAATATTCCGTTTTTTCGTCTTGGTGACGAATATTCCGCTGGAGACGAAAATTCCGAAAATGTTGGAGACGAAATTTCCGAAAATCCTTGGAGACGAATTTTCCAGAGACGAAAATTCCGGCACCCAAGATTTTCACCTTCCTCTTGAATGATTATTTGAAGAATTTCAGAAGCTAATGTTTTAAGTTCTCTCTTTTGCGGCAGGCCATTTGGATGAGGAAAAACAATGCTGAAATAGAAATAGATAAAAATATTTTTCATATCCTCCACAATACCTAGTATCCACAACACGAGTATGTACAAGACGTAATGCACGTAGAACTCTTTCAAGTGAATGCCCTATTAAAATTGTTTCAGAGTTGATCAATTCAAATAAGCGTTCACGTGCCTTTAATATTACATTATTACTTTATTGTTAAGCTTATTTACTTTATCCAAATTGCATTCGGCGTTGAGAATTTGATCGTCATTTAATCCACTAAATCTAGTATTGCAGTCAATTAAAGTATTTTCTGGCCAAACAAATTCATCCATAACTAATTCTCCAAGAACATCAACAACAGAAACACTGAAAATTAATGTTGAGAATCAAATGAAATTTATTTAACTTGCCGAGCGACTTCTGGACCCCAATTTGAATAGACCATTTCACAATCCATTGCATAAACCTAAATGCTCATTTTTTGTTAAATATCTTTAATCATTTATTACTTTTGTAGATCTAGGATCTCTTACTCCATAGGGTTTTGGTGTACTCACATATTGTTCCAAAGTACTAAGTCTCAAAGTTTGTGTTATATGCCTTTCAGCAACAGAGCATCCACGAACATCTAAAGTAGATTGGCAACAAGTATATCGAGCTTCGACGACACCTTGAACTAAACAAAGATTTTTCTAAATAAAATAAAACTTACTCTTTTCCTTCCAAGCTCGTCCCCAATGATAGATACATTCCTCAGAGGAAACATAATCTCCATTTGGCTTTAATTGATATTCAATTCCGCAGCGAGAGCAAACACGCTTTAAATCTAAATTGTATTACAAAATCTATTATATAAATATTGATAAAATATTCTACCATCATCAGATATGAAAGACTTGCTATGACCCTTAGATGAATCCAATTCAGATTGTCGGATTTCAACAATATTTCTAGGCCTTTCATCAGATGAATCCTAAAAATATTTAAAATTATAAAAGTTCTGAAATTTAGATACAAAATCGTCATCAATTTCCTGGGTTAATGTAGTCCATCTTGGATAGCCATTTTCCCATAGCTGATCATCAGAAAGTATATATACGTCCAATTCGTTGTAGAAACTAAAAATCGAATGTCAATAACAAATATTCTAAGAATTCTATTGAAAAATTAATTTACTTTTGAGCAACACGCTCCATTCCATAGGCTGAATTATAACGATGACCTAATAAAATTTTTTTTATAAGAGATGAAATATAAATTATAAGAACCTAGGTTTCTTTTTGGGTCCGCACTATTTAAAATGAAATTTCGCAATCGCTTAATAACATTGGGTATTGCTGATATATAGGCAGTTTTGTTGGCACACAGGTCAATAACTATTTTTTCTTCATTCTGTGCCTTAAAAATAAAAATATTTTAATTTATATAAAAAGTTTAAAACTAACACTCTCAATAGCCATTTTTGGATCATTCACACAAATTTTGACATATTCTGCATGGATTCTTTTAAGTCTTGTCTGGCGAACTTGGAGTTCCACCTTTCGATTATTAGGATCCAAAGGGACGAGTTTTTGTTGTTCAGCTTTTGATAAGATACTCTAAAAACGATTTTGAAAATTTAAATATTAATACTTAATTTACCAAATGTGCCTTCCTTTGTTCTCCTTTTTTTAAAGTAGATGGCAAATTCTTCTTTGAAGTTGAGAGACTAGAGTTGAGATTCGATGAAACAGTTAATGGAATTGACGATTGGCAAGTAAAACTATTATTAAAATCAGTGGTGTTACTAGAAGATGGTTGCTAAATTAAAAAAAAATATTTTTTTAATTATTTAATTAAATTAACCAATTCTTGTTGAAAATTATTTTGTTTTAAAGAGCTTTCTGTTGAAACATTTTTTCGTACTTCAGCAGATATTTTGTGGGTATCATCAGATGATTGGTTGATAGATAATAATGTTCGTGAATGTAGTTGTTCCTGTTAAAATATTTTTTTAAAGTCTTACATATAGAAAATTATAATATTTACTTGAGCAGTTGGAGCAACTTTTTCGGCAATAAGTGCTTTTGATTTAGAAATATCTTGAATATCAGTGATAATTGTGTTTTTCTGAACTGCAGATGAAGATTTATGAGATGGTGAAGCTATAGGTGACGGAGTAGCAGGAACAACAGAAATAGAAGAATCAGAAGAAATTGTTTTTTGGAGTTCCACCTTTCGATTATTAGGATCCAAAGGGACGAGTTTTTGTTGTTCCCGTGAAAAATCTTTAAAAGTATTTTCTTGTGCGGCCAGAATTCTTATTTTCTTGTGCGGCCAGAATTCTTGTGCGGCTAATTCTCTACGTTTTTTTCTCTCTTTCTCCTCACGTTTAAGCTGAACAAATGGTGTTGGTGTATATGTCGGTAGTAAGTTAGAAGTGCATTGATTTTCAGATCCTTGTATATGTTCCTAAAAATCCTTCAGATTTAAATAGTGATATTAAAACTAACCGTAACTGAACTGCCGTAAACAGATGGCGAAGCAAGATTATTGGGCTCAGTAGAAGTAGGTGCAACATAGCCGAGATAGCCACATGAATATTGATCTAAAAGCTCAATAAAAAAATTAGTGAAAAAGAATTCTCGGGTATAAAAATCTGAGAGCCGCATCCCGTGCCTATGCCAAAAAGCATAAACAACAATCCCTTTTCTTAAGAAATTATCCTTAAATGTCTTAGTAAAACAAACAACCTATAACAGGATTTTCTTTACGAAGCATTGAAGCCTCAGATACCATAGGTTGATGAGTCTCTACTGTATTGCTCACAAGCGATTCTTTTGAAGATGAGGGCCAAGATGATCGTGACGGACCAACCTTTTCATGTACAACAATTATGTCATCATCCTGAACTTCCTCTTTAACTTTGACAAAATGATTTGAAGCTGAAGTGTTAAGTTTTAATAATAAATTTTAAATCGCCTACCTCCAGAGAAAGGATGAAAGAAAGGGCAGAAAGGCTTTTCACACGTCTCCCCTTCGTCATCAAAAGGACACCTTGAACGACAAAATAGACGAGCACGCCAAGGTAACATTTTTTCTTCAAAAATTATTCAAAAATCAAAAATCTTATTTAAAATATAAATTGAATATAATCATTTAAAAGACTAAGAAAATAACAAATTATTATAATTTATAAAGGATTACAATTAATAGAATAAGAAATAAAAACACGATGAGATTAATTTAAATTAAAGAAATAAAATACATTTGTGGGATTAGACATTTGCGGATTTGCACTTGCGGACAAATATTTTTGGATAAGCGTTTTGTTTTTAGTTTATATAAAGATGATCCAAATTGTTTGATTTTCACTCTTTCACCATGTCATTTCGACGACTTTTGGAATAAATTGCCAAAATTTGCCACTAATTTCATATGCGGGGAAGGAGGTTAGATTTGTCGCAGTCTGTCCGCAAGTGTAAATCAGCAAATGTCGGGTAACCCAGTTCTAAAGAATAACAAAAAAAATTTAAACAAACTTTTAAAAAACAAATTTAAATAGTTTAAAACTACATAGGATTAAAACTTTGTTTATCATTCCTCTTTGACCCCTTCTTCCTTCCACCAAATCCATATTTTGTATTTCTTGCAGTTCTGTTCATTTTCTTTTTCTAAATAATTAAAAAAATTTTAATAAAAATTATTCAAAAAAAAACCTAAATCCCTCCCTTCTTTTCAAATTTCGGATTTTTTAAAATTTCTTCTAAAGGGGCTTTATTTCCTTTCCGATGCTTTTTTGTAGCATCCAGCAACTTCTTTTTAGCTCTCAATTTCTGCTCCTCACGTGTCTTTTGGACTTTACGGGCAAATTTCTTTTCGTCTCGCAATCTAAATTTTTTTGAATATTAAAATCTTTCCGTCAGACCTCCCTATATGGTACCATCTAGTCGGCTACCTGGATGGGGGAGTTGCCTAGTGATAGCCTCTATTTAATCAATATTTAAGAGACGTTCCTTAAAATTTAATTGGCCGAAGTGTGGAAAAGTTGCCCAAGCGATAACCTCAATCTAGGATACACCTCATTAGAAGAGACAATTTTTGACCTCAAGGATAATATAGTGAGGTCCGAGTATTTAATTTTTTCAAATAAAAACCTTACTTTTGGCCTCATACTCTTATTTTGCATCAGTACTAGCAAGCACTGCTCATAAACCAGAGTCTATTTATTAACTAACACAAACCTTTTCGATAACAACGTTCACTCAATATAGGGTAACGAGCATGAAAACAAAGGATAGCTCTTCTCAACGACAACAAAGCTCTCCGGTGTTTTTGTTCTAAAATTAGAAAAATAATCAAACTTTCTTTTTTTATATTCAAACCTTTATTAGGAGTATTTTGTCCTTTAATTAAATCATCAGCGGTTGTTTTAAATTCTGAAAAATAATGTAGTCCGAGCTGTAAAGCAATTGAATCCGGAAGGGGTTTTTCTTCTGCTAATGACATTAAATTCTAACAAAAATATTTATAAATTGAAAAAATATTTATAATTTTAAAAAAATATTATAATTCAAAAAAGAAATGAATAAAGATAATTAACACAACAAAAATTTAATAATTAAATTTAATATGTAAAAAATTTTAATGATAAAAATCATAGCTGTGATGTAGAAATTTTTGGGTGCATTTCCTTTCAGACATTTTTGAAGTTTTTTGCATACCCCTCAGTATTGGAGGGTATTGGAGATTTTGTGGCTCAGGTTTCTACTTTTTTCAAATTTTTTCTCCGGCTCCGGTCAATTTGTTAACAAATAAAAAATTATATTTGAAAAAAGCAGAAAACCCCCAAGTTTCTTTTCATGAGGCCCGTTTTTATTTTCGTGAACCCGAATTTATTTTCATGACAACCAATTTTTGATGCTTAAACAAAAAATCTTCTTTAATATTTAATAGTAAAGCTAAGGTTTGGATTAGATTCTCTGAATATTTTTGCTAATTTTAAATTTCTAGGCGCTCTTTAAAGAAAAGCTTTGGTGAGTAGTGCAGCATCCCAAGAACAGTTGGCAGTTGCGGCACAGAAGTCTGTCCGGTTAATTCTCAAATTAAACCTATTTATCACTGCTGGATTTGATAACTCATCGGGTGTTAAAAACTTTAAAAATTGAAGAGAAAATAATTTTTTAATCTTTTTTAAACTTTTCAACATCTAAATATAGCTCAGCAACATCCATTGCTTTTCGTGTATTTTCCAGCCACTTATTTTGATCCCCTTCTCTCCAATTAACAAGACCAGGTATACAAGCATCGACCTTAAATTTCAGATTTTTAAATGCCTTACAAAACTTTCACAAAGAATTCTCTAGAATTCTCAAAAGACCGGCAATTATGAATTCTATATAATTCCCAAAGTTAAGTGACGCACCACAACTCTGGAACATAGGTCCTAGCACGGAGAACCCGGCACTACAACCATAGATTTAGGGGGAAAATATAAACATGTTCACAATTCCCAAGGACCCAAAAACATCCCAAAAACGAACCAACGCTTCTAAAGTGATCCCATCATTAAAATTTGATGTAAAATTTATACATTTTTTGTTTGTCATTTTTTGCACCCAACATAAAAGCCGTTGTTTCTTAAAGAAAAATTATAAAAAATTTCGTGGGAACAGATAAATCATACTTTTTTACAATTATGTGAGTCAAGCCCCACCGAATCCAGCTCCAACGAACCATTACAACGTAATGTTGTCTTATGGAACTCACATTTCCATATTTTCTTTTCTGCGTTCCAGTAGTATTTATATCCATTAATAAATAAAATATCTTTTTTTTTTGTCTGATTGTTTAAACAATTGTTTAAAATTAAAAATTGTTTATTATTTTAAATTTAAACAATTGTTTAAACAATCAGACAAAAAAAAAAGATATTTTATTTATTAATGGATATAAATACTACTGGAACGCAGAAAAGAAAATATGGAAATGTGAGTTCCATAAGACAACATTACGTTGTAATGGTTCGTTGGAGCTGGATTCGGTGGGGCTTGACTCACATAATTGTAAAAAAGTATGATTTATCTGTTCCCACGAAATTTTTTATAATTTTTCTTTAAGAAACAACGGCTTTTATGTTGGGTGCAAAAAATGACAAACAAAAAATGTATAAATTTTACATCAAATTTTAATGATGGGATCACTTTAGAAGCGTTGGTTCGTTTTTGGGATGTTTTTGGGTCCTTGGGAATTGTGAACATGTTTATATTTTCCCCCTAAATCTATGGTTGTAGTGCCGGGTTCTCCGTGCTAGGACCTATGTTCCAGAGTTGTGGTGCGTCACTTAACTTTGGGAATTATATAGAATTCATAATTGCCGGTCTTTTGAGAATTCTAGAGAATTCTTTGTGAAAGTTTTGTAAGGCATTTAAAAATCTGAAATTTAAGGTCGATGCTTGTATACCTGGTCTTGTTAATTGGAGAGAAGGGGATCAAAATAAGTGGCTGGAAAATACACGAAAAGCAATGGATGTTGCTGAGCTATATTTAGATGTTGAAAAGTTTAAAAAAGATTAAAAAATTATTTTCTCTTCAATTTTTAAAGTTTTTAACACCCGATGAGTTATCAAATCCAGCAGTGATAAATAGGTTTAAATTAAAAATTTATCAATCAATATAACCATGACTTGAGCTTCAGTAGAATCATGGGAAAGTTTAAAAGCTCCTCTTTTAATTTGAGAATTAACCGGACAGACTTCTGTGCCGCAACTGCCAACTGTTCTTGGGATGCTGCACTACTCACCAAAGCTTTTCTTTAAAGAGCGCCTAGAAATTTAAAATTAGCAAAAATATTCAGAGAATCTAATCCAAACCTTAGCTTTACTATTAAATATTAAAGAAGATTTTTTGTTTAAGCATCAAAAATTGGTTGTCATGAAAATAAATTCGGGTTCACGAAAATAAAAACGGGCCTCATGAAAAGAAACTTGGGGGTTTTCTGCTTTTTTCAAATATAATTTTTTAATTGTTAACAAATTGACCGGAGCCGGAGAAAAAATTTGAAAAAAGTAGAAACCTGAGCCACAAAATCTCCAATACCCTCCACTACTGAGGGGTCCCAAAAAATTAAAAAAATGACCGAAAGAAACTGTCCCCAACAATTCCTAGCTTACAACTATCAATCAATCTAGGAAAATGATGGTGGATCAGGAAGGGTCGGGTTATACCTAAACCCGGCTTTTTCGACACTAGAAATATTTGAAAATCTGACCCGACCTTTCTGCAGCCGACCCGTCCTGTAAAGACTCAAAAAATTATTTAACATAACCAGTATCAACAAAATAAACAATTGGTTTGGCCTTTCCACATTTTAAAACAGAACTTCTTTCAGTAGGAAGCATCTCTTTAATAAATTTGGGTAATTGAAGACCATGACGCTTAATTTGAAAAAATTAATTTAAAAAATATATTTCGAAAAAAAACCGGTGATAATTGGCATGATTCTAAAAGTGCCATAATTGTTCGTGAAGATGCCATTCCAGTGCCGTTGCAAGTGTGACAATAATGTAGAGAAGTATTATTGGAAGAACTACCAGATCTAATATTTAAAATCATAGTTTATAGTAAAAACTTGGATCTCACTATAAAATACACCAATTATTGGATACTTCCCATTTAAGATTCGTTTCAAAAATTTGGTTGGACACTGGGAATGTAAGCGCCAGGCCTGTAACCCGGGGTGCCGACAAAAGGATTCTCACTGAAAAGTCCTAGTTTAAGCCTGGGGAGAGCTGCCCAAGCGATATGCCTATTTTTAAGATAAACCTCTTTGTAAGATCCCTCTCACATTAAAATACAAATCACAATAAAGAGGTAAAATCCAACTGTCTACCAAATTTCATCCCAAGTCCACCGACACCCCACAGCCTCTTTGTTAGTGTTAAATTCCCAGGAGTATATCTTATAATAGAGAGAGATCCGACGGTATTTAAAAATATAAAATAACCTATAAGAAATTTTAAGCCTTCGAGATTGATAATCTGTACAATTGCTAGCACTTGACACTTCGCCATATTCCTTTCTGCCAGGCATCCACGCCTCTATATCAAATTTTTGAGAAGCTTGAGCACCTAATTCTTCTTGACACATATCCAAAAGACTAAAAAATTTAGAAAAATATCAAATTAAAAAAGAAAAAAATAACCGACAATGAAGCCCCAGGGAAGAAAATAAATTTTTTTGAATGTTAACAATTCTCATTAGTTCATCCAAACTTTGTTTTTCAGTACAGACGACAAACATTTCAACCTTTAAAAAATAATCTTTAGATAAAAAAACAAGAAAAACCTTTTTAAATTGATGAACTCTGTATAGACCAGATTCCAAGCCTCCTTTAGAAATTTCAGGACGAAAACAGGTACTTTCTGATAAAAAATATGTTGGCAATTGATCTTGTTGAAAAACACGGTTTCTAAGTCTAAAATAAAAAATGTTAATTTTTTAGATATGGCACAGGTAGTTTCAGGGCCCGATAGCACAACTTTTTTTTGTAGCCCACTATATTTATTTTTCTAAAATTCCCGCGATCTGCCTTTGGCAGCTCATCATTAAACTGGATCAAAATTAGAGTTTGATACTAGGCTAGCCCAAGGATCGGATTTCCAGTGCCCGGTAGCACAAACACAATCTACAGCAAAAATTAATTTAAAAAATTAAAATTTTAACTGATTTGCAATTCCCATTTCTGCTGTTCCAGAAAGACAGAAGTCTAAATCATCAGATAATTCAATTTGTTTTTGACTAGAATTGTAAATATCATCAGCAGTAAAAATTCGATATTGCATCGGGTTTTGGCCAGTTTGAAAAGGTACACCACAAGCTCTTGTTGTAGAAACCTGAAAAAAATTGTAGTCTCTTTTTGATTGATGGAAAGAAAAAAGAAAACTAACGGAACTAACTTAAAAAGGTGGGAGTAAGTTCGCAAATATGCGGACAAAAATAAGTCCGCAGAAAACTTGCGGACAAAAAATATGTCCGCAGAAAATTTGAAACGTAAGTCCAAAACAAGACCTTTGCAGACCCAAAAAGTTTGCAATTCTTGCAAAAAAGTCCACAAAAATCCTAGAGTTATTGTTAACTTACAGGTAAAATGTCCTCCACATTAACCATCTCCACATTCTTAACATTATCATCCAATTGAAGCTGTTTCCAAACAAAATTAAGAGCATAGTCTAACAAAGCACGTTCTATATCTGCAAGTGCTCCTTTAAGAAATTAATTTAAAAAAAATTCAAAAAAATTAAAAAACCAATCAAAGCATAACTTCTCCCCCCACAACCATGTCTGGGCCAACGAATAACATGCCAATTCTCCACAAATTTTTCGGCGGTTTTTATAAATCTTTCTTCTCTTTTTAAGCCACCAAAGTGTTCTACAATCTTGTTTTCGTCTTTTGAATGAAATTTGTTGTTAACTAGAGCTTGTGAACAAAATGTTGAAGTTCTTGTAAAACAACTTTAGGAACAAAATTAAAAAAATATGTTTTAGAGACTTAAACAAACTTTGTAAAAGGGAAAAGAAAATACATTTTGCGAGTTGACATTGCAATATAATTATATCAGGAATGTTGTATCATAACAGAACCAAAACTGCAACTAAAATTTATATATTGAAGCAAGCGGAATATGCAAAGTTGCAGGGTACGGCCCTAAGTGGCGTGCGGCCATAACGGCGCAAAGCCATAACTTGATGAAAAATGTTTGACGCTTATCAATTTTAGTATCAATCTTCTTAGCTCGATGAGAGGAATCGTTTAATACTAAATTTGGTAAGATTAGAAAATCTTGAAGCGTGTTATGGCCGCGCAACATTTTGGGCGTGTTCCAAAGTTGCAGCACCTCCGCATTTTTCAAGAGACATGCGAAAAGCGAAACAAAACAAAAAATGAAAGACGAAATTGATAAAAAAATTGGATACGAAAAAAATGAAAAACAAAAACAAAATAAACAAAAATGGTACACGACAAAACGGTACTATAGCAGAAAGTGAGTATAACGGTAAACATAAACTAGGTCATGTGACAAAAGTTGTACAGTACCAGTAAAATCCTGTTCCTTGCCGCTCTCTAACCCACGTAAAGTTCGGATTAAAATTTAAAAATGCCCTTCTTAATCTCCACCTATAAAAGCACCAAATCCAAAACTTAATCAATTCCAACCAAGAAAACATCTCTTCACTTCTCTCCAATATTCGTGATGGGTCTCTCCTTCGCCTTGTTTTCTCTTCGCCTTGTTTTCTCTTACCCGTCTCTTCTGTTGCCGCTTCTGATTACTTCAACGGTCTTGCTCGTCAAATGCGCTAAGAAGAAGAAAGCGAAACAGGCCAACGCAATGACTGTGAAAGCGAAACGACGTAATCTTTTTTGTTGACTTTTAAAAAAAGAATTTTATTTTTTTTTCAAGCTCCTCCAAGGATTCAAGAAGAAAAACCAAGAAAGGAAGGCGTTGCCGCTGTCAAGGACTATCAAACATTGGGCAATCTGGATGCAAATATCTTCCTAAAAGAGCAAAAGAAAAAGGGTGGCGGCAAGACGCCTGAGGCTAAAGACAAAACAGCGGTCGAGAAAACGAAGGAAGGAGCTGATAAAAAGGATGATTCTAAGGACAAAAAGGATCCTAAGGTGCTTTTTTGACCTTTAATTTTTTAAAAAATAATTCCCAAAATTTTTAACAGGCTGACAAAACCGAAGCAGCGGGGAAGGATGGAGACAAACAACCTGAAAAAACGGCTATGGTCAAAACCCAAACGCCTCCTGTCGCGGCGGATAAGAAGGAAGCGCCTGCTGCTGCAACAGACAAACCATCACCGGCGGCTGAGAAACCAGCGGATGACAAAAAGGAAAAGGGAGGAGAGGAGGAAAAGAAGTCGAGTGCGCCGCCGCCGCCGCCGCCTGCTGCTGTTGAAGATCAAGGAGGAGATAACTATGAGACGTTGAATGAACTTGAGAACCCTAAATAAATTGTGTAGATTCAAAAAGGATATATATATAAAGAAATTTGTGATATATATGCATGTATATAATGTTGTTGAGTAAATATATAATGTTGTCAAGTAAAAATTGTTCTTTTCGTTTGTATGATTATTAAATTACTTGTCGAACCTAACTTATAGGTATACCCTTGGAGTTGAAAAAATTTGTGCCCTACAATTAAGTGTCTTATAGAAAAAAATTTAAAGTCTTATCGCCAAATCTTAAAAAGTCTCTTATATTGAGAGTATCTTTTTGAGAGGTGTTTTTAAGAGGGTGATATCGTTAAACAGGTGATATCGTTTAGAGGCTTTTAGGCCTATGTTACTTAGAGTCCAATCAAATTTAAGAAGCTTAGTCTTATCTAGAGGTGTCTTATATAGAGAGCGTGTCTTTTATAGAGTTATAGCTCATATTGCGTGTATCAGAAAGTTAGACTAATGAAATAAATCTTAACCATAGTCTAGGATTTTTTAACATGTTTAATCATTAAATCGAACATTTTTGAATGGCAGGGAATTTTCCTTAATCTAGTCTTTTAATCATGCCACTGATCATAATAAAATTGATCATTTATTTAAAATTTTATTTCTTTCCAATTTCAGTATGTTTCTGCAGTCTTGTTTTTTTTCTCGCCAAACATAATGAGCTCATCACAAAAATAGTGAGAAAATACCACAATTATAGATAAGAGGAACTTAAATTTACTAAATACAGCGAATTCTAATTAATAATCTTTTTTCTTCTCTTTGTCATCTCAGAAAATCTTTTTCTTCTTCTCAAAAATTAATTTTTGGCAGACCAAATAAATATGTGTGTTGTTTACAACGATCATTTTTCTTTGAAATTATTTCTTTGAAAATTTCTTTACCCCAATTTAATTAATTAATTATAAATTCCCGCCTTTAAAATTTTCTTTATAAAACGAGAAAATAACTTTAAATAAACATCTATAAAATACTTTAAAATCGTCTCGCTTTAATATACTGTTGAGTGGGTGATTTTAAGAAGGGGGATTCTATTAATTTTAATAACTAACTTTTCCTATAACTTTCAAAATTTTATAAAATTAAGAAAACAGCAAACCTCGTTATAAGCTCTTTAAAATCTGATTGGGCCACCGTATGGGGGAGCTTAAACGACCACCATTTAGGAAAGCTCTTTAAAATTTGGTGGGCCTATGGATTGGAAAGCTGCATAAGAGTTGGAAGCTTCCCTGAAGCTGTTGGGAAGCTGCCTAAGAGATATCCCCTGTCTAAGATAAAACTCACTATAAAATACTACAATTCTTCAGCCCCAAGGTGTATGTTATAAAGAGGTCCGAGTGTATAAAAATAAATTTTATAAAATCTTTAAAATTTAGATAAAAATGAACAGATCTTTGTTGATTTTCATTTTGTTAAATATTTTGGCAATTTCTTTTAATTTTGTTGAGTGTGGATACAACCGAGGCGGAGGAGGCTTTGATTCAAGCAGTGGTAAATAATTCTTATTTGTTTATTTTATCTACTAGGTAGAGGAGCTTCTTAAGTACCCCCAATATAAGATACCTCCAATATAACATACACCTCATTATAAGAGACACCCTATTATAAGAGATACCTCACTATAGGAGACACTTCATTATAAGATACTCCCAATACAAGATACACCTCTATTTATAAGACACCTTTACGAATCAGGTTGGCCTCTGGGTGTGGGAGCTTTTTAAGCATTTACCCCTTATTTAATAAACAATTCATTATAAGATCAATTTTCATCCCTCAGGGTGTATTTAAAAATGAAGTCTAACTTTAATAACCTACTTTTTAAGGTGGCAGTGAATGGAGTCAATCATCTGGCGGTGGTAGCAGTTTTGACAACGGTGGTGGCGGTGGAGGTGGAGGTTTCGGTTCTCCCGGGTATAATGGAGGAGGAAGTGGATATAATAGAGGAAAGAAATGAAAATAAATTAAAAGCTAAAAAATGTGTGAATTTTTATTAAATTTGTATAAATTAAAAATTTGTAAAAATTTTTCGATATACATATTTAATTGGATAAACAATTTACTGTTTATAAATAAGCTGGAATTAGAATATGTATCAGGTATGGACTTTGCTGCATGTGTAAAAGCGGAGGACAGAAGAAAACGGAAATATCCCTAGATTAAGCATGACCTTAATATACTGTACACCCTCGGAGGTTAAATAACTTAGAGGTTTTAAAATGCCTTAAACAGGGGGTATCGCTTAGGCAAATACCCAATCATTTAGCCAACTAAATCTTAAAGGGCGTATATTAAACGGGGGTATCTTATAACGGGCTCTGATTGTAACAGGTTTACGAATATGCTGAGCTCCTCGAAATATGAGTTTTCATACATTTTTGCTGTGGAACAACATTACAAGTCTTAAAAGGCGAAAGACGAACAAATCTCAAAAAACAAAGACGATAGACGAAAATTTAAAAAAGGCGGAAGATGAAAAGGCGAAAGGCCCACCCATTGAGTATGACTCAGCTCAAAAACTCAAAGCTTTCCCTTTTAGATATCAAAGTAATCTTCCCACTTTTTATCACTCAAATAAGCTACAAACAAATACAAAAATCAAAGTTTTTATTACAATCCAAATAGTAAAAATATCGGCATAGAACAATTATATATAGGTATATCTTTCTTTTTTCTTCGTATTCCCCTCATCCATTGTTCTCTCCTTCTGAACTTAACGTCAACTCTGTGTTCACCAAAATTGTTTTCTCGCTATTCATATATCTGCGGTAGCATAAATAGGCAAACACTGCAACAATGCAAATTCTGAAAAAAAAAATTTTTTTGAGGGAAAATTTCCGAGGAAAAAATTTTAAAAAAATTTTTTTGAAGAAATTTTTTTGAGGGAAAAATTTTTAGAAGAAACGTACACTAGGAAAAGAGTCGCAAAAACAATCGCAATAGGAGGCACCATTCCGCTCTGTTATGTTGTAATGTAAAAAGAGAAGTTTAAGCTTGTATTGAAGAACTAAAACTTAAAAAAGTTTATTTGTTTTTATAGTACAATTTTTTAAAAATATAAATTTCTTTCCTAAGGAGGAAAATTGCAAAATATTGCTGCTGAACCATGTCTATCAGGGATAGACAGTCTTTTCGCTTTTCAACTTCTGCAAGATTCCGCAAAGTTATCTTTGTTCGCTTAACAACTACCGCCGAATTCAATCTTTTTTGGGTCTTCTGTTATTAGCTTTCGACCTTTTAGAATGCGGTTTGAAGCATCACTCGAAACAGCACTGCTATAATAGGTCTTCAAAATAGGCCTTCAAACCTAACTTTTGAAAATCGAGTGCTTTTGAAACCAATTTTGTTTTATCAATAAGGAAAAGCCTTCACTAGGCCAGCTAGCTTCGCTAGGGTAACAACTAACAAGTTTTTTCAATTGTCGTTTTTTCGATAGTTCTTTACTTTCGATATCAAATCAAAGCCTTTAAAAGAGTTACAGTTCTGTTGTTGGATATTAAGGGGGGATTTAAGGGGGGGCTAACAATTTTTCATAGACTAACAATTCAAATAAAATTAAAGTGAAGGGATAGAGGTGAAGCGAAAAAAACTACAAAAAACACAAAAGTATATTTTTGCTTAAAACAGCTTCGACTCCTAATCACCTAATTTAAATTAAAATTTATCTTGTTTGAATAAAAACAATAACTACTTAATATACAAAAATTTATTTACAATCCATTTACCAATATTAGATCAACAAAAAAAATATTTTTATTTCTCTTCACTCTTCTGTGTATCTGAACTTGTTTCAACTGACAGCTCTGAATTTACCTCCAACGTTTGCTCGCCATTTCTGTACTTGCGGTAAAATGAATAAAGAAACACTCCAAGGATGAAAATTCTGAAAGAAAAAAATTTCAAAAAATTTCAAAAAAATTTTTTAAAAGAAAAAGCTTACATTAGTAAAATAGTCACAGAAATGATTCCAATAATAATAAGCATTCCGGTCCCTTCTTTTAACATCATACATACAATGTCTTCGATTGACGATAACCCTTGCGGCCTGTATTGTTGTGCAGATGGGTAAATTTAAATAAAACTTTTTTTGTTTTTATAGCAAACTTTTTTTTAATTAAAAGTCTTTTTTTGATTTTTCTTGAGAATATCACTTTATTCTTATATTCGGGTACAGCCTACTTTTCGATACCTCCAACATTGGGTCTTCTATTTATAATAAACATTTTAAATGAAATATGTAGAAGAGAGATGACTGTTCTAGATCGGCTTTGAGGGGCACAAGAGCTCGTGAAGAAGGATTAGTCAAGAAATCGAAGAAGACTGACTGTCCTAGATCCATTTTTCTCGGTCGAAGAGCTCCAGAAGAAGCATCTTTCAAGAGGTCGAAGAAGACTGAAGGTTCTAGACCAGATTTGAGGGAGTTCGTGAGAAAGCCGATCTAGAAGACTTATTTCTCTTCGACTTCTTGAATGATGCTTCTTCTAGAGCTCTTTGACCGAGAAAAATGGATCTAGAACACTCAGTCTTCTTCTAATTCTTCAATAACCTGTCTTCTCGAGCTCTTGTGCCCCTCAAAGCCAATCTAGACCACTCATCTCTCTTCGGTTTTTTGAAGAGTTCGAGAAAGGAGCTCGAAAAATAGCTTCAATAAAAATAGCTTCTCCGACACACGAAAGGTTTGTGGGGCCAAAAAGCTCGCAATTTTAATTTACTCTATAATTCCTCTATTGCATACTAAAACTAAAAAGAAAATTTTAAAAAATTTATTTTTCTAACCAATTCACATCGACCGCCGTCCACTTAATTTGATTTGGACTGCTTCTTGTCCTTTATTTTATTTTCTTATTTTGCCTCTTGTGCTTGTTTACTAGCTCTGTGTGACACTCACAACAACCTCTCCCTTATTTTTCAAGATTTACCCTCTCTTCTTTTTATTTTTAAAAATTATTTACGCAATTCTTTTTCAATTGTATGTATTCGGTTATAAAAAAACGAGAAAGGTTCTTAAAATTAGTATATAAATATTTTTTATTTTTGTTTAAGCTTGTTCTTTAATTTTATTTTTAATTCAACTTAATTGTTCAACCTTATATTTTAATTAAACTTAAGATTAACGCAATTCTTTTTCAATTGTATGATTGAAAAAAAACTTTTTCAATTATTCTTTTTCAATTTTTCAATATTTTTTAATTTTTTAATCAGGGGAATGATTAAACAAGGCGAATATTGTTCGTTTATAGAGTTGGATCCCGACCAGGATCCCGACCTTTCTAAAAGACTAACCCCTTCTGTGCTTTAACCAATCAAAAATGTCTCAAAAATACGGCAAAATCACACAAAAATAGGGTCGACTCAATCAGGTCAAAAAGTTCGGGTTAGGGTCCAGGTAATATTTTCTAATTTATTCAGGTTTTACTTAAATTTAAAACCAGTCTAGCCTTAAATAAAATTTTTAATTAAAATCTAGAAAATTAATTAATTTAGAGTATAGCACACATTGTATTTTATTTTTGATAAAAGCCGCAAATATTAATTTATATTTTATTTTTCATTTTCTCTTACTTGAGGTAATTCAATGCCAAGTATTAGGTCAAAATCTTCTTCTCTTTTAAACAATTTAGAGGGCGGTAAAAGTTTTAAGAGAGAGACCCTGATAGCGAACCTATGGCATTTTGGCATTTATTGCTAGGCTCTTTCGATGACCATGTGTAGGTGCTCTACCGCAAAGGTGGGTCAGAAAACTCGAAATCAGAACTCTGAAACTTTTTTCGACCCGGAACCCGAATGATCTACAGGACTGATCTATCGACTGATCTACCGGAATGCTACTAGCCCTCTCTTTTTTATTAGACCTTAACCCCCGCCTAAGTAAGCTTTTTTAAATGCTAACCAGTTGGATCTCTCCCTTTCTTCCTTACATTTAGAAAGCTACTTTTTTATAGACCTGTCTGCTGAATAAATTATAAATCAACCAAAAAGCTAAAAATATTTTTTTAATTATTCACCTTTAAAGCTTTTTCTTATTCTCAGCTGGCATTAAAACTCTTCTCCTCTTCCCCTACCTTTTTTCAATTTTTTAAAGTGGGAAGAAGGGGTAAAGGTCGCTTTAATACTTCCAGCTGACAAAACAACCTTTTTGGCATTTGTTGACAGATGTAATCGATTGCTTCTTTATTTTTGCCATTCCTCTATTTTTCAAGCTACTTGAAAATTCCAAAAATGTTTTTGGCCCACATATGGGGCAAAAAGTGTCTACTTTTTGATGGCAAGCAATTAATGTCAATGAAAATCAATGTCATTCAATTAAAAAATTTTTTGTTGGGTATACTCCTTCTGACGTGACCCTAGTCTGCCGCGGAGCTTATATCTAATCTTAGGGAAGTCGGATATGGATGTTTTGGTATGGTTCGACGCAGCTTGAAGAGCTGCGTCGAATGGAACAAAAATTAACTTTCTATGACATTCTTACGCAAAGTTATGGCTCCGGGATTAGCTGGGGTCGCGGTGGATAAGCCTGCTCTCTTTTATATTTAAAGGGCTTTTAAAAAGTTTAAAAGCTTTAAATTCGTAATTATTCTCTTTTAAAATTTTTTAATCTTTAAAAACCAAAGATTCCCTCAAAAAATGCCAAAACCTTCAAAAAATATTTTTTCTAATAAAACTTGACAAATATTTAAAGGTAAAGACAGAATACCATAAAAATGCCAAAAAAAAATTTTCTTTTCCCAACACTTTTATTTTGCTTTTATTTACAGCTCCTTTGACTTATTTTTTCTTGTAAAAACTCAAAATTTAAGAGGGCAAAGCCTTAGACTTCTAAAATAAATCCCTCGAGGCTTTTTTGTTAGACAAAGTACATATAACCATTTAAAAGAACTTTTTGACTGTTTTTAAAGGCGCTTTTCCTAAGGGACTTTTAAATATATTTTTTGGCATTTAACAAAGTTTTTTGGTGCAACTTTTATTTTATTTTTGCTTCCATTACTCCTTCAAATTTTTTATTCATTTAAAAATAAAATTAAAAATACTTTTTGTTATGCACAGTCAGACCTCCTCATTATAAGATACAACAATGGAGTTGACAAAGGTCGTACCCTATAATTAGGGGTATCTTGTAGTGAGATTCGCCTGTGGTTTTCTTATTTAGCTGTATCGTCTCATTATAAGATGCATCATTGAAATTCGTATTTTATAATGTGGTGTCTCTTAAATAGAGGGTATGTAGTATTGGGGGTGTCATATAATGAGGTTTCTTTAGATAGGGGTATTGCTTAGGTAGCTCCTCTCTCATCCAGTGGCCATACAAAATAGAAAAATTCGTCTCTTAAATAGAGGATATCTAATAGTGGAGGTATCTTGTAATGAGGTTTTGACTGTACTTATAATTTAAAATTTTTCTCTTCCTTTTTTTAAATACCGCAACAAATAAAATAAAATTAATTTTTACAATTATTTTTTTTATTTCTGCAGAAAATTAATTCGTTCAATCATTTTCTTTCAAAAAAAATAAACATTTTTTTCCAATCTATCCCTCTTCAAGTAAAAATATCATTATCGTCATTTACCGTATTTACTCTAATTAAATGACATCTCTAATTGAATGACATCTCTAATTGAATGACACTTTTTTGGGGTATATGAAAAATAGAATGACAGTCTCCAGTTGAATGACATCTCTAATTGAATGACATTTTTTAAATATAACTATCTAACTCTTATATCTCTATCCCCTTTATTAACTAGTTTATATTCCTTTTTAGTATGGATAAATGTGATATTTTTGAAGGGATTAAGAGGGATATTAAGCGGATTAAGAGGGATATCAGGGGATTTGGGAGGAAAAAGAGATATATCAAGAGATTAAAGGATTTGGGGAAAATATCGAGAGATTGAAATGATTAGAGGAGGGACAAAAATTAAAAAAAAAAAAATTTGCGGGACAAAAATTAAAAATTTTTGCGGGACCCCAATTATCAAAAATCATAAAGGGCAAGCTCATACATATTTGTAGGAAAATTCAAGTATACGAATTAGAATAGCTTGAGCTGAAACACATGGGATCAATCATCGTGATAAAACAATTTGGGCAATTTTGTTTTGATGAAATAGAGATGATTCCATGTGCGGAAGGCGAAAATTTTGGAAGGCCAAATATCCAAATTCCTAAATTTTCAGCGCCGCAGGCATGTGTTTTCCATGTGTTTTTGGCTCCTAACCTTCTAAACTCAAAAAAAAAAAATTTCAATTTTAGAAAAATTTAGGTTTTCAGAAGAGTTAGGAAAATTTCATTTAGTATACTAATCCTTTTTAGTATACTAATCCTTAATCACTTGATATTCTCCTGACTGATATCCTTACTGATATCCCATTAAGTCCAACAAATATCCACAGCCCCACAAATACTATACCTTCTTAATCACTTGATATTCTCCAACTCCTTCAATATCCCTCCGAATCCCAACAAATTTCCTGATGTCCATCATAACCTAATATAATCCTTCAAAATAACTCTAAATGGCTGATCACTCTATATCATGACCAAATTCCTCAATGACCAAATTCCTCAACCAAAAAATAGGTAAAATTTCGAATTCAGGAATATTAGATAGGATATTCTATTCATCCAATCTGTATTTCTGACCTATGAAAAATAAAATGACAGTCTCCATTTGAATGACATCTCTAATTGAATGACACTTTTTTGGGGTATATGAAAAATAGAATGACTGTCATTCTATTAGAGAAAATACGGTATATATGTTCCCCTCCATTCTCGTATAAATAAATCTAACAAAAACGCCCACACGCTGTGAATGAATTAAAAAAAACCTTTTTTTGTTGTGTTTAATTTATTGCGATTTTACTAAAGCAAAGATTATTTTTTTGTTACTTTTATTTAAAAATAATCAAAAAACAAAAATCATTTTATAATAAGGGAAATGAAGCGATTTTTTAAATATTAAATTAATTTTTTTTAGATAAAAGTAAGGAAACGAGATCCAGCTAGCGTTAAAAACGCTTATTAGGGAGGGTTTAAGATATATTGAAAAATGACTTTAAGTCAGCATCTCGATGGCTCAGTCGGTAGAGCTCCTGTATTTGGTAGGCGAGAGGTTGAGGGTTCGATGACTGCTCTGGGTTTCTCATTTTTTTAATAAAAAACTTTCCTTTAGTATTTCAATTTTAAATTTTTGTAACACGCAAAACATTTTAAATATTTTTTAATGTTTGGCGTTTTGTTTTTTAAAATCAAATTTACTTTTTAGTCTCTCCACTCTCCTCTTTCTTTATACTATTTTCATTAAAATTCAAAACTTGTAGTTTTCTTAGTTTTTTTGATAAAAATTTTTTTTTATCTTAGGAATGTTTTCTTGTAAAAAGCACTCTAAAACGCAACACACATTTTTGTTCCTTTAATTATCACACTTGCGTATTTTAAATAGATTAATCATAATTTTATTATTCTCGGTTCGCGTTCATTCAAAAAAACAAAAAATGTCTCTTCACACCTTTTAATTAATTAATTAATTAATTATAAAATTCTTAACAGACAAATAAACTACAAAATTTCTCCCAATTATTAATTTTTTTTTTATTTTTCCAATAAAAATTCACAACACAAAAATGTTAACGAGTTTCAACAACTCATTAAAGGAAGGCGCCGGTACTTCGAAAAGAGAGTCTGTCCGGGAACAGCCGGACAAACAACAAGAAGAAAAAGAAGAAGAAGTTATTGCCCTTCCTTTATGGCAGGATAGCGGTGGACAACCAATAAAACTCCCGATGGAGTCAATTCCTGAAGTTGAGGAAATTGAGGGCGGCAGTTTTGGTTTGTGTGTGTTTGTTTTTGACAAAAAATTGTTTGAAAAAATAACAGAAATGTATTAAATATGTAGTTTAATATATTTTTGGTTTTTAAATTTTTTGGTCTATTGCTTAGTAATTAAATGTAAAATTATATCTATAGTTAGACCTCATTGTGAGATACACCCTTGGGATTGAAAAATCGTCTCTTGTAATGAGGGGTATCTTAAATGGAGGTATCGCCTAGGCCCGCTCACTCAATGGCCATCTAAAATCTAAGGAGTGTCTCTTAAATAGAGGTTATCTAGTAATGGGGGTATCTTATAATGGGGTACCTTAAATAGGGAGTATCGTTTAGGCAACTACCCCACCCTCAGGCCACCCTAATTTTAAAGAGCGTCTCTTAAATAGAGGTGAATCTATATTATGGGGGTATCTTAAATAGAGGCTGGACTTTATTTGAATTATTTTAAGGATCACCAAGTTCTTCCTTTATGTCACAACCTATACAAAAAACAACAATTAATTTAACATCCCCCTCAAAAAATTTGGATGGACATGTTCAAGAAACAAAACAAAAAAGGCTAGAAATTTATAGAACAGAGGAAATCGATACGCTTGTTAGGTGGGTTTATTATTTTATTAAAAAAAATTTTTTTAATTAAAAATTACGTTGCCTTAGGCATTAAAAAATGAACACAATACAGAATTTAATTTTAGAAGGTCATAGTGAGAATGAAAAGGAAGGGAGAAAAAAAATTTTTTTTTAATTGGATTAGACCTGAAAATAATGAAAAGGTGGTTGGTTAATCCGCTCACTAAACCACAGAAAATTTAAAATACCTTCTAGACAATAATGCAGCGAAACTGAAGCACTTATTGAATATTTTTAAGCAGGATTTTCCCATAATATTTGCGAAAAACAAAAAAGTTTTCTGCAAAAATAAGCCTAATCCTCTAATTAGGATTCGAACCTAACCCCCATTTAATAATTAATTGTGTTAAGCCAAGCAACTTACCACTCAACCAATAACTCCTTGAAGGTTCTCGATTTTCCCCCTTTGGGGATGGGGAACTACCCTGATATTAAGCAGATTATTTATATATTTTAGAACCTAAGGGTATTGGATAGCCCTACCCCAAACTAGATAAACTTGAAAACACTTTAAATTCCTCGTCCAGCCGTCTGATACGTAAAACAACCCGTTAAAAAATTTTTTTAACGGAGGAAAAGGTGTAAGAGAGGGACAGCTAGTCTACTCGATCAATGCTTGCGGGGATTTGGACACAAATAACATTAAAAGAGAAATGGACAAGCAAATATTAGAGAAGGAAAAAATATTTATTTAGAGTTAGTTGAAAATGTTGTGATGACATTTGCTGATGAATTTTTGTTGATGCTTTCCCTATTTTTATTTTTGCTGTCCAAAAAGACTCTTCCTCGTTCATACCTATACCTACACATTTTTCTCTCACCATCGACCAATGATGCAAAAATATTTTTAATAGTATACTAGATTTATTTAAAATATTCTAAGGTGTATTTCCCTAAAGAATCTTCAAAAATTTCTTCAAAAAAATTAATTGACCATTTTGAGTCATTTCTTGAAAAGAGAACGGACTGCGCACTCGCTTGTAGACTTCATTGAATCACAAAAAATTAGAAAAACATTTTAATTTAATATTCAGCATTCCGAAATTAAGTGAACTTATTATTTTTCATGTCAGGGCAATCCAACTACTTTTAGAGGTCTAGTCTTGCCTCAAGTAATGACTCAAATTTGTCATTTATTTTAGAATAAATTATAAGAAGAAATGCGCTTTAGAATATTTTATCGAACGCTTAAAAGCTATCCGTGACCCCCCATAGGTTTCCAAGGCTAATTGAAATTATTTTCAGTATGAGGGAAATTCGTTCGCTTATTTAAAATAAATTTAATCTGCTTTAATAAATATGACAAATAATACCCTATTTGACGCTTTATAGTTCGGAGCGATTGTTTCTAATTTCCGGTGGGTATTGTGTGTGTTGTTAGTGAGCGGACACCTTTTTTTATTATTTCCAAGTTTAATCCAATTAAAAAAAATTTTTTTCCTTTTTTTCTCTTTCAGCAAGTATGACTTTTAAAAAAAATTTTATTTTATACTTTTATTGTGTTCATATTTTTTTTTATTATTTTTATTTTATTTTTCGACCAGTCACTCTTCTAAAATAAATTTATTTTTATTTTATGTACTTTTTCTCTCCCCCATTTTTCTCCTCTTCATAATTATCCCCCAAAAACTTTTTTTTCTTCTTTGACTCGTTGAATGGCTTTGCTTTTCTTCCCCTCTTTCTCCCCCCTCTTCAATTCATTTATTTTTCCCTCATTTTTAAAGGGGTTTCTTCTCTTTAAAAAATTATATTTTTTATTTCTGTTATCGCTAAAAACAAGGAGGAAAAACGTTTTGGTTTTTACAAATAATCTTTTTTTTCTGCTTACATTTACTTAATCATCTGCACATTTTTTAAAGAATTTTTGCTTTATTTTTTTTGTTAAAAAATTAAATTAATTATTGATTAAATCGATAATTAAACAAAAAACTGTTAAATCTAGGATCGGGGAACGAACTTTGAACAAAGCCTTTTCGGGCTTAAATCTGACATTTTAAATAGAGCCAAGACATTTTGAGTGGTTTTCTGACATTCTGAAGAGATCTTGTTGCAAGAATCTAGATCGGTATCAGAGGTAAATCGGAATTCCAATTTCCGACAGTTCCGATTTCCGGAACCTTCGTCATTTCCGATTCATCTCTGATCGGTATCTCAAAAATAGAGATTTTTCTTCTGGAGATATCATCTCGGTCCGGGCCCTAATTTTGAATGAAATTTTGAAGAAGATTTTGGTTTTTAGTATTTCAGATTCTTAACTATTTTAGCCATGATAATCCGTTTTTTTTAGAATTTATTTTTCCATCAAAGCAGGTTCTCAAAATTTCGAAAATTTCCAACTTAATCTTTTTTTTAATAAATTTTTTCTAAAAATATATATTAATTACCATTTTTTCTAATTTTTATTTTTATTTTCCTTTCATTTTCTAACGCTATAATTAATCTAATCAAAGCTGTGAAAGAACATAAATTGAGGTATTAATGAGGGAAAATCTGGATATATTTATTTATTTATTTTATAGGAATTTAGGAAAAGAAAGGAAAAGAAAATTTATTTTTATTTGATTTTCATTTTCCTTTTTGATTTTTGCACTTTTTTAATTAGGTTGTCCGGTTTTGAGATTTATCGTGAATTTTTTTCGATTTTTCTAATTAAAGCCCTGGGCTTTTATTTTTCAATAGGCCTCTTGGGCTTTTAAAGAATGGCGGGGGATTAGTTTCTAATAAATCCGGTCAGAGCATTACTTTGCCTAAAGAAAAATTTCTCAAATAAGTTGAAAAAAAAAATTTTTTTTTTTTGAAATATTCTTTTATTTTTCAATTTTATTATTTTTTAAAAGTTTACTTTTCATTTTATGATATTTTTATTATTGTTTTTATTTATTTATTTTTCTTGATAGGATTTTATTTGTTTTTTCTTTTCTTTCTGAAAAATATATTTTTTTTATTTTAAATTTTAATGATTTTATTTTTTTTTAAATTGCCTAATATCAATCCTCTCTTTTTTTATTTTAAATTCTTGTCGAGACAATACACCGTCCGATCAAAACACCGTCCATACATTAGAGTAAAATTTACCGTCCATTTCAATTAGAATAAATAAATTTTAAAATTAAAATTTTAGGCGAAGGGGTATAGTGCTACAAAGACCTAATAGCCTTGGATTCTAAAAACACTAAGTTAACATAATATCGAGAAAAATCTAATTTATATCATCTAGAAAAAATGAACGGCATCTTTTCCTCTATTGTTTGGACGGTTTTTTGTCTGGACGGTTTTTTGTCCCCTCTTTTTTTTATTTAAATTGGCCTATTCTGTCATATTTTTCCCCCAAATATTTTTCTAATAATACTCTACCAATAAAACAAGAATTTCCAAAAAAATATTTTTTGACTAAACACACATCTGTGCAAATTATTTTTATTTCTTTGATTTTGATCAAAGAAAAACTGACACGGTCTTTCACAAAAAATTACTCATAAAAATAACTGAAAAAAGGTTAAACCAATTTGTCACAATTTTTGAATGCTATAAATAATATTAAAAATAATTTTTATTTTTTTTCAGTACTTTGCCTAAAGAAAAAATTCCTCCGGAATGGGATAAACTGTCATCTGAAGAAATTGTTAATGATCCAAAGTAGATATTTTTTTAAATAAAATGCAGTCAGACCTCATTATAATATACAACCTTGGGGGTGAAAAATAGTCTCTTATAATGAGGTGTATGTTAAATAGGGGGTATGCTAAAATGAGAGCTGTTGATAAAATTTCTTGATGTCCAACTGAATTAGGGATGAAATCATGTTTTGAGGTGAGAGGTGCCTTATAATCTAGTGTATCCTAAATAGACCTCTATTTAATAGACGTTCTTTAAAATTTGGTTGTCTCTAGGAGACACCTATATAAGAGCACCGTCAAATATAACCGTCAGACCTTAGAGAAAAATGGGTGACTATAGGGAGCTTCCTCTATATAAGAGACCGCATATGTGTCTCCTATGGACAACCAAAGTGAATAGCTTCTATATAAGAAACACCTTTGTATACCTCAAAACCGTCATAAAAGAAAAACCCTAAAAAGTTGGTTGCTTCCAAAGTGAATACCCTCTATATAAGAGACATCAGTATTAGGGACCTCAAAGGGGTATCTTGTAATGAGGTCTTGACTGTTCCTATATGAATAAAAAAAAATTTTTTTTGAAAGAATGGCACATACCTACATAACAGAAATACCTGGTGGACTTCCTCCAACAGCTAGAGGAAATAAATATTCATATATTTATGAATCTAAATTAGAAAATGATAACAACGAAATTGAAGAAAAACAACAAAATAATTTGTTAAATAATTTAAAAATAAATAATGGAATAATAATAGAAAATGGAAAAACTGAACAAGAAGAAAAACAATTGGGAGAAGAAATTTGTACAGATGAAGATGGAATTGAAAGGAGGTGTAAATCTACACAAAAGGTTAATTGTGTTTAATTGATTTTATTTTTTGAAACTATTCAAGGGCATGAAATTCTATGTATTTTTACGAACATTTTTGCGGACTTTTAAAAAAATTTTTGCGGACATTTCTTTCGGGCTTGTCCGTAAAATTCTCAAAAATTTTTTAACGACTTTTTGCGGACTTTTCTTGTAGATATTTTTACTGATTTTTAAGGACGTTTTTTGCGGACACTGCTTGCGGATTTTTAAAAAAAATTTTTTGTGACATTTTTTACTGATTTTTCTTCCGAACTTTTTTTTTGAAAAAAATGCTCGGAGGAATAACTTTCTCTTCTTCAATAATTTTATATGAAATCTTATTTTTAGATAACAAGAATAACAAAAATAACAACAACACGTTCAGTAAAACAATTTCCAGTTGAGCCAGGAGATTTGTATTTTGATGCTGATGGAAATCCAATACTTAATGGTTTTGACGGTAAATTTTTGCGGACATTTTTTGCGGACTTTTATTTTTTAATTTTTTAGAAGCAATTTCTTCAATATCCCCAGCAGGAGGAGGAAGAGCCTCAGATTTTAGTAGATGTTCTCCTTCTGAAGATGATTTTTTGCCTTCTAGTTCTGCTGGAACAATTATTGCGGATGATCATTCTATTGGCATTGATTTAATAAATACTACCAAAAAGTCTTGTGAAAGAGAAGTATCGCCAAAAGGTTTGGATGAAATTGATGGGAAAATGAAAAGAGGTTAGAAAATTAAAAAAACGTTTTGTATGGACTAACTGTCTTTTTGCGGACTTTTTCGGGGTTTTTTGCGGATTTTTTTATGTTTTTGTGGACATGTTTTTGCGGACTTTAAAATTTTTTGCGGACTCTTTTTTTCAGCTTTTGAATTTTTAAAAAATTATTCCTAAAATGCCAGCTAGTCTAAATAATCTTTAAACAAATAATTATATGTAATTAAATCCCACCAATTTTTAGAAACTCCTAGCGCTCCCAGCATTCCACAAATAACAGAATGTTTTGAAGAAATAATTGAAGGAGAAGCAGATATTGGTATTTTTTTATTTTTTAAAAATTAAAAAAAAAATTTTTTAAAAAGTTCCTTTAACAATTTCTTTGTGTTGGTCTTCTCCCGAATTTGAAGGAACTGCTGGGCCATTAATTGGTTATAGAGTGGAATTTAGACGTTCAGAATTGGAAGAATGGGAACCGGCACATGATGATCTGTTGGGAGAAAATGAGTGTAAAAGTTGGTTTTTTTTATTTTTTTAATTTTAAAAAATCAAAGTTGAACCTCATTATAAGAGACGCCAATTCTAGATACATCTCTATTTAAGAAACGGTTTTTAAAATCTGGTTGGCCATTGTGTGGGGGAGCTGCCTTAAGCGATACCCTCTATTTAAGAGACACCCTTGTTACAAAGAATGATTTTCAATCCCAAGAGTGTATCCTATAATGAGGTTCTTTGGTAATTTTATTTATCTTGAACAACTCTTTAAAATATTTACAAAAAAAATATTTTTGTTGTTCTTTCATTTCCCTGTATTTTGATGAATAATCACTTTTTCTCTTTATATTTTTCCATTCAATTCTCTCCAATTTTATTGCTCATCCAAAAAAAATTTTTTTTTTTGGATGAGCTGGCAATTTTTTGTATTTTTAAGAGAATTTCTTTCAAAATATTTTAAATTAGTTTAACTGGACAGGTATTTCATTCCAATTTTTGTTTTCTTTTTTCGCTTTTTCCCCCTTGTTAGAATTTGGTTGGCTACTAGGTAGGGGACCCTCTATTTTTAAGATACAACTTATTATAAGAGACTAAATTTTGTTTCAGCCCCAAAGGTGTTCAGACACTTCTAAGCGAAGTTTTTTTCGTCTTAGCGTTTCGCCTTTTCGTCTTTCATAATTTAGTTTTTCGCCTTTTGTGTTTTTTTTAAATTATTTTGGGGATTTTTCGAGTTTTAAAACTTCTAAAAAATTTTTTTTAAAATACAAATCTTGCTCTTCTCTACTTTACAATTTTTAAAATATTTAATTTAATAAAAAAAAATTTTTTTCTTCTCCCGATGGAAAAGCTCTTCTTTGCTCGCGCAAAAAAGCATTTATTTACTATTTATTTATTCACTCACAAAAATTAAAAAAAAACACACAATTATTGTGTTCAACTAAAATATTTTTTATTTATTTTATTCTCCCTCGTTTTAAATCTTCACACATTTTTATTTCGCTTTTTAACTAACAAAAAAAAATTGGATTGCAAGGATTTTTTATTTTGCGAATTTATATTTGTGACTGACCCTCTTCAAAAAATAAATAAAAAAATATTTTTAATAGAAATATTTTTAAAATAAATTTTTAATTCATTTGCGCAGTCTTTTCTCTCCCTCATTTTTTAAAGTGTTCCCCCCTTTCTGTCCTTTTCTCTCTCTCTTTTGATTGACTAAATATTAGCTTAAAATAAATCGTAACTCTCTTATTTTGTTATTTATTTTTCTTGATCAAAACAATATTTATATTTTATTAAAGTAACCTCACTATAATGTACACCTCTATTTAAGAGACGCTTTTCAAAATTTTTGGTTGGCTGCTGGGCGGCAGTGGTGAAACGAGAAAATAAATTTAAAAAATTCGAAACTGGCACACCCCTGCTAGGCGTAGAAGGCTGTCTAAGCGAGACTCTCTATTTAATAAACACCTTGCTATAAGAGATAAATTTTCATACCCTTGTAGTATTTTATAGGCGAGGTCCGACTGTACAATAATCCTCTAAATTTATACATATTTTTTTAAAAGAAAATTAACAAAAGAAAAGTTTAAAAAAAATACAAAAGAAAAATATTTGTATACAATATTTGCCGGTTTTTTATATAAAAAATATTGATTCTTGTACAAATATTAGGGGATTTTTTTTTGTTATGCCGCAAACCGAGAATGAAAAGTTGTGTGTTTTATTTTTACTGAATAGCAGACAAACAAAATTAAACAATAAAAAAAAATATTTTTTTTGAAGAAGAAGAAACATTCATTCTTTTTGTGGAGGTATTCTATAAACAGGAGATTCCTTCACTTTTTCTTTTGGCCCTCCGCTTTCATCTCTTTTTTTTTAAACTTTTCTTCCGTTTCATACGTTTTGTCTTAAAAAAGGAAACAAAAAAGTTGCCGTAACGGATTAAAAACGAAAGGCGAAATCCAATTTAATTTGAAAAAATAAAGTTATGGAACTCAACTTAAAATTAGAGACCGTACTGATAGGGGCGTACGAGGATCGTATTTTTTACGAGAAAAAATTCTTTATAACCGAGAGATGTTTGTTTTGATATCTTGTCCCAGTCCTACCTACCTCTACTTGAGATTGTTAACTCTTAACCAGGCTTGGTAATGGATACGAATACAGATAATTTAAGAATGCCTGCGGATATCCTTCTGTATCCGCCGTAAATATCCGGATACGGATACTAAAATCCATGTCCATATTACCAAGTCTTCTCTTACCTTCTCTATTAATCTTAGAATTTTTTCTATTCTCTTTTATTTTTTAAGGATTTATAAAAAATATATTAAATTAAACAACAAATAAAAATATTTTTTAAAATGATGAGATTTGAAGAATTTAAATATTCTTTAGAATCATTTGATTATTACGGGAATAATAATAATAAACAATTTTTTAAAGAAAGAAAAAGTTTTGAGACTTTGAGTTGTTCAAATTATTGTTGTAAGGGAAATAAATAAAAATTTAATTTTAATTTTTTTAAAGTTACCAATTTGGACCCAGAAGATCATTACCAATTTCGAGTTGTTGGGGCTAATATGGCTGGATTTGGAATTCCGTCTGAAGCATGTCCAGCGATTCGTTTACGGCCAGAAAGTACTCAATTTGGAACTGAAGGTAAGTAAAATTAATTTTATTATTTTAGTAAGACCTCGTTATAAGACACCCCTTGGGACTTGTAAGACTTACAAAGTATCTTATAATGGGGTATATTAATTTATTGGGTATTTCCCTTTAAATCCTCCCCTCGTTTTTGAGATGCACCAAAATTTAAAGAGCGTAATTGAGGTGATCTAGTATTGGGGGGGGGGGGTAACTTATAGCGAGGTTCGCCTGCATGAATATTTGATATGGTTTAGTCTTCAAGTCCAATGATGAACCTTTAGGAGTCTAGTAGAAATTTATTTATTTATTAGAAATAAAAAATGCATTGGAATCATAAACTAAACCAAAACAAATTTTATTTTTTTAATATAAAATAATCGCAGATTATATTTTTAAACTTTAAACAGCTCAACATTCACCTCCACCACCTAGTCAACCTCAAATAATAAATATAGGAACAGACAATACAACAATTGAATGGAAAATTTTGACAGAGGGAAATTATAAATATTTGGTAAATAAATTTTAAATGCGGACAAAAACATTTGCGGATTCTCTGTTAAATATTTTTTTTTAATTTAAGAAATAGGGAAATACTTCGATATCCAAAGGTTAAGTCTCAGGATTAGGGTTGTCGGATAGTTGGAAATCTTTGGGTATCCGGATCCGATATCCGAACCGAAAATTCAGGATATCCGGCCTTTTTTCGGATCCGGATCCGACAACCTTTATCAGAATCTTTGAGGATGTAAGTTAAATCCGCAAATTTTTGTCCGCAAAAATAATTTAAAATTAAATATTAATTTTCTAAAATTATAGGTACAATATAGAGAAATAAATACATTAAATTGGATTAATGCTATTAATTCACCTACTAAAGAAAATAAATTTAAAGGTTTTTTTTCTATTTAAAACGAGAACAATTTAAATTTTTTTAAAGTTGCCAATTTACGACCAAATGGAGAATATGAATTTCGAATAATTTGTTTAGACGAAAATGGGAAAAATTCAACTAGTCCTTCATCAGGTTTTATTCGTATTCGTCCACATGCTCCTCTTCGAAATGGAAAAATTTCTTCACAAAATTTGAAATCGAAGGATTTGGCAGCACCTGAAGCGCCTGGAAAACCAAAGGTTTTTAAAGAGGATATTTTTTGATTAAATATAATAAAAAGTTAATTATGAGTAGGAGATACTGCGGGCTACTATCCGAAGAAAAATTTGACTTTTTTTTTCTTTAACCCATCCCATCTAAGCCGGCTTAATTAACTCTGGGTTGAATCCTGACAATGAGCCTAGTTTGTCTATTAAAAGACTAGGAAGTCTAAAAGGGACCTGCTTATTAGGAAAGGCTTGATTAGGTCAGTTTCATTGGCCCGGGTTGGTCATGGGCCAGTGGTCCATGAATACCTACATACATAGGAAAATTTAAGAATTGAGAAAATACATATGAGGAAAATAAAAATGGCCGAAAAAGTAACGTCTCATTTGTTTGTACAGCTATTTAAATAAAAATTTAAAGGTATTAGAATCTGGCTCAAATTGGATACATTTACATTGGGATACTCCAATTCCCTCAACTTCTTATGATATTTCCTCTTCACCTTTTGATTCAAATTTGGCCTATTTAATAGAAATACGTGAATTTGGTGTTGGTAATTCTGTTTGGAAACAATTATTTGATAGAACAACAAGGCAAGGAATGTTAAATTATACAACAATTAATGATCATTTTGTTGGTAAGGTTTTTTTTAATAAATTGAATTTTAAAAAATACAGTCAAGTCTCATTATAAGAAAAATTTTGTCTCTTTTTGTCTCTTTAAGCGTTTGGGCAAATTCCCCCACCCAGTGGTCAACCAAAAAATTTTTTAAAAACGTCTAAATAGATGTGTGTATCTACATAGTCCCTAAGGTTATAATTACAATATTGGAGGTATCTTATACGAGGTTCGAGAAGTCGGATCTCGAACACTCAGATTCACCTATCTATTTACGTAAAATTTTTTGAAGTTCCATTGGTGGGTAGGGAACTGCTTAAGCGATACTTTCAATTACATCTCTGTTTTCAAACACTTTTTCGTCCCTAAGAGTCTAATTAGAATACAATCGAGATTTGACTGTATAAAACTTTAAATTCAAAACATTTCATTATTTTTATCTATTAACTTTATAATTAATTAATTATTTGTCTTGCGCGAACTAATGGATTTGGGGGAGAGATGTTAATGTATTTTGGGGGGATAAGAGAAAAAAGAAAGAAAAACTAAAATCTAAATTTAGTAGCATAGAGAGAGAGAGAGAAAAACCTTGAAGAAGTTTTAACATTGAAACATTTATTCTCGATTTATCTTTTTATATTTTCACAATAGTGTTTACTACTACATCGCGCAAAACCCCCTTTTTTTCTCCCTTTCTCTTTAGAGACTTTTAGAAAATCTCGCATAAATAGAAAATTGTTTTTGATAAAAATACATTAAAAACATATAATATTTACGATCAACAAATTTATAAAATAATTTAGAGAGAACGTAACCATAAGAAAAGGGGGAGATGACCAAGTTATTGTTAAAAGGCCTGATTTACATTAGGTTTGCACTAAAGTTGAATCGGAACTGTTGGGAATCGGAATTCCGATTCAACTCTAGTTTGTCCCCGTAGGCTTGGGGGAGCGCGTTCGGGTCGGGGGAATCGTCGGGGTACGGGGAACGAAGTCTCGGGGCGTCTGTCTTTATATCGAGAAAATTTTTGGTTCTGAAATATCCGAAGAAGTTTTCCTAGGTTTATTCCTTTTTTTATTTTTTAAATTAATTAAAAAAAATTTTTTCTCAAAATAATTTTAAGGCTTAGAAATCATATAATATAATCTTTATAAAAAATATATTTTTTTATATTGCTATTGCTCTTTTATTTATTTTTTTATTTTTTATCATTTCCAGTTCCTGTTTTTCTTTTTCTTTTTTACCCATATCACTGTAAATTTTTATAAGTAAATATTTTTATTTTTTTCTCCTAATTCTTCCATCTTTTTTTTCAATCAAAATTTTACTTCAAAAAATTGATAACAATTTTTAATAATAATTTAAATTTAAATCTGCCAAATTTTTAAATTAAAAAAAATTTTTTCCCCATTTTCAGTGGATAATTTATCATCAGAATTTAAATATGAATTTAGAATTTGGTCAATTTCTTTAAATAATGGATTACATTCTTCTTTGCCTTCTCCAATTTCTGAACCTATTAATTTGTTAAATTCACAACAAAATGATTGGCAGCCAAAATTGCCTTCTTTAACTAGCCAAATTTTGAATAACAAAAAAGTGCCTGAAAGACCTTCTGCGCCTGAATATCTTGGTAAAAAGAGATTTTTTAATTTAATTAAACTCTCATTATAAGAGACTCCTTTGGGGCTGAAAAAATTTCATCTTATAATGAGATGTCGCTTAAATGGTATGTGTCAATTGGACAGCTCTCCACCGGTTGACAACCAAAAATTTTAACCTCTTAAATTATAACGAGGTTCATCTGGATAAAATAAATCCATTAATAATTAAACCATTATTTAAGATACGTTTTTTATAAGAAATTTCATCTTATAATGAGATGTTCATCTTATAATGAGATGAATTTGATTATCTATTAATGATTTGAGGCTATTTGTTGAGCTACATACCCTTTATTTAGAATACACCTTATATAATATTCCTCTCATTCTGATGTACCTCTAACTTAAAATACCACTCCCAATCTAATATACACTTCATTAAAAGAGACAAACTTTTAAGCCTCTAAGGGATATATCTCGATGAAGGTTTACTATATGTAGTTTATTATAAATATTTTTTTATTTTTTTTTTTTAGAATTTTTCCCAACAAGTTTAGCACTTTGTTGGCAACCAGCAAAAAGTTCACTTCCCGTTCAAGGTTACGAAATTGAATTTCGTGATCCAATGCAAGATGCATCCAATTGGTATCGTTTAACAACAGATTCATTAATTAAAACATGCAAAACAAGTATTGGATCTCTTTTGTGTGGACATCAATATCAATTTCGAATTTTGGCAAGAAATTCTGTTGGCCTTTCACAACCTTCAGATCCTTCTCCTCTTGTTACTATTGGAGGAGGAGGGAATCAGGGAGTATCAAAAGAAACAACTAAAAATAATTTAATACCTTTAATGGAAGAAATGTTTGTTAGAGAATCACCTCCATTGCCTGATAGAGATGGTACTAGAAATTAGTTTAAAAAAAAAATTTTTTTTGGAAGGATAATAACAGCTGGACCTTGTTGTGAGATAGATCCTTAGGGTTGTGATATAGAGTACCTAATAATGATAGTATTTTAAATCGAGGATATAGCTTAAGTGTGAGATATAAATATAAGTGTGAGCTTCTAAGCTACCATATTCAGTGGCCAACCAAAATTTTAAAACGTCTCTTATGTAGAGATGTATTTAGTATAGGGGGTATCTTATAATGAGAGTGTTATAATGAGAGTATCCTTATAATGAAGTGTATAACTAGGAGGTACCGGGTTTTGTCAGCTTTCTTCTATTTCCAGTTGCCAATCAACTTTTAAAAATCCTGGGGTGCCTAGTACAAGGAGGTTTTTTATAACGAGGTTCGGCTGTATTTTTAAAAAAATTTTAGGGAAAAATTTTGAAAATTTATTTAAAATCTTTCATTTTTTCAAAAAGATTCACCCCCACCAATATATCGCCAATCAGAATCTTCATTACAATGGAGAGATCCAACATTAAAAGAAGTTATCGATTATTTAAAAAGTCCTGATCAAAATTTAGTTTTGGATGCTTCTGGTTATTTACAACATTTAACATTTAATAATGATTTAATTAAAGAAGAAACTAGAAATTATGGTAAATTAGAGGAAAATTAAAAAAAAAATTTTTTTTTGAAAAATTTATTGAATTTTTCGGAAAATTTTTGAAAAAAATTTTTTTGAAAAGTTTGTCGAAAATTTTTGAAATTTTTTTGAGAAATTTCAAAAAAAAATTTTTTTTGAAATTTTTTCTGAAGATTTTAAGAAAAATTTTTTGGGAATTTATTTGAAAAAAAATTTTTTTTTTAATTTAAAGGAGGCATTGAATGTTTAATTAATTTATTAACTTCTCCAAATCAAGAAATTTTACGTAATGTTTGTGGTTGTCTAAAAAATTTAGCTTTTGGCAAATTAAATGATGCAAATAAAAGATTAATTTATCAAAAGAATGGGTTAAAGGTAGAAAATTATTTTTTAGCAATTTTTCATCGAGGATAATCATACTCCTCTATTTAATTGACGATTTTTAAATTATGGATGGCCAACTGGGTTGGGGACCTTTCTAAACAATACTCTCTATTTTTATGATGCTATACCCTCTCGTTGAGTTTACGCTTTTTAAAATTTGGTTGGCAACTTGCTGGGAGAGTTGTCAGTTGTCTAAGTTATTGCCCCCCCCCCCATTTAAGTGAAACCTCATTATTAGAGACAAATTTTCAACCCTATGGGGGATCTTAAAATATTTTCTCTTAAAATTTTTTTTTTCAAAAAAAAATTTTTTTTTTTAAAGTCACTTGCTCAACTATTAAAAACTTGTCAAAATTCACTTGTTCATGAAGAAGCTACAGGTGCTTTATGGAATATATCTTCAGCAGATGAATTAAAAGAACCAATATTAAATCAAACATCCGAAGCTGTTATTAGATATGCTGTGTAAAAATTTTTTTGAAATTAAAAAAATTGAAATTTTTTTGAAAATTTCCGAAAATTTTTGAAAATTTCTTGAAAATTCTCGAAAAATTTCCAAAAAAATTTTGGAATTTTTTTTGGAAATTTCTGCAAATTTTTCAAGAAATTTTTCAAAAATTTCTTGAAAAATTTTTAAAAAATTTTTTTAAGACTTCCTTCATGGGAAATACTTTCTAATCAACAACAACAGCAGCAACCTACTAGTTCTTCTTCTATTCAAATTAATCGCAATCCTGTAGCTATTGTTTTTAGAAATGGAACAGGAATTTTGAGAAATATTTCTGCTGTTAATGATCGAGTAATTAAATATTTAATTTTTTAAAATAAAACCCTATAAGAAAAAAAAAATTTTTTGCGCCCCTCGTTTAATATTCTTGGAAATTTTTTTTAAGCTGACTTGCACGCGATTGCGGGTTTTGTGTATTGTAGCTGCGGATTTTTAAAATTTAAAATTGTGACTTGAATTTTTTTTCATTTTGTTGCTATTCTTGATTTAAGCGACATTAATTATCAAATATATTGGGGAGGGAGAGGGGGATTTCGATTAAAAAAATTTTTTTTTCTTTTCTAGTCTCGCCGTTTTCTTCGTTCAACACCCGGATTAGTCGAAATACTTTTAAATTTTTTACATTTTGCAACCTTAAAAAATCAATTAGATACTCGAAGTTGTGAAAATGTTATTTGTTTATTAAGAAATTTAAGTTATAGAATACAGGAAGTTGTTGATAGTAAATATGATCCAAATAAAATTAAATATTCAATGATGAAAGAAAAAGAAAATGTAATTAATGGACAATTATCTCCTCGTTCTAATGGTAAAATTAATAGTAAAAATTTAATAGTGTTTCACCGGAACCGGATCCAATTTGAGTTACGGATCCCGGAACCGGAACCAAAAAAAACGCCGGAACTTTCTGGAACCGGAACTTCCGGTGAAACTCTTAAAATTAATTAAAATTTTTTGTAAAAGTTAACTGAGTCACAGCCCTATAATTTAAGAAGGGGTGGATAATTTTTAACGTCTTTGGCACCATTGGATAGAGAATTAAATGGACTATAAGATACTAGAAAATCAAAATTGGTCGACTGATTGATAAAAAAGTTATGATTTAAATAAAGACTAAATTTTAAAGAAAATGTTATTTTTCGGAACTTTTAGCGATCACACCCTTCTTTGTCGATCAGTTAAAAATTCTTATTTTCTGTTATTTTGTAGTCTATTTAATTCTCTCTATTAATTGATATCAAGAAGCTAAAGAAATGGACCATCCATTCATACAGCATAAGGGTTAGGGCTCAGCTGAACCTGTGCACTCAGTTGAGGTAAGAGGTCGATCGGAAATGACTATGGTGCCGGAACTCGGAACTGTCGGAAATCGGAAATCAGCTCAACTTTTCTGAAGTCGGAACTCGGAATTCCGATCGACCTCTGGTTGAGGTGTACTTTTAATTTAAATAAATTATTATTTAAATGTATTTTTTAAGAAAGAAGTAAATCAGCACCTTCTGGAAGTCCAAAATTAGATATTACACCAAACAAGAAAGGAGGAAAATTTTTTAGTAGAAGAAGAAAAAAATCAGAAATTGAGATTTCTAACAGTAACAATAATGAACTTACTGCAACATCAATATCAGTTTGGGGGAAAATTTCTTTTTCCTAATTTTAAAAAATTTTTTTAAAGGGTCCACAATTACTTTGGAATCCTTCAACAATTCGTCTCTATTTAAAAATTTTGGAAGAATCTGCCAATTGTGAAATTTTAGAAGCTTCAGCTGCAGCAATACAAAATTTGGCTGGTTGCCCTTTTTATGGATCTTTATTAGTTAGAGAAACTGTTAGGATAGAAAAGGGGTTACCTATACTTGTTGAATTGTTACGTCTTAGAGAAGATAGGGTAGTTTGTGCTGTTTGCTGTGCTTTGAGAAATTTGGCTTTGGATAAAGTAATTAAATTATATGCAGTTGGACCTCGTTATATTTAGCATATATACCCTTAGGATTAAAAATATTGTCTCTTATAATAAGGGGGATTTAAATAGAAGGCACGTTAAAAAGGGAGCTTTTGATAAAAAGAAATCTGGACGTAATTTAAAAACACTATAGCTTATAATGAGAGGATATCTTAAAAGGAGAGTCTCTTATAACGAGTGTTATCCTAAAAGGAGTCTCTTATAATGAGAGATACTTTAAATAGAGAGTCTCTTATAACGAGTGTTATCCTAAAAGGAGTCTCTTATAATGAGAGATACTTTAAATAGAGAGTCTCTTATAACGAGTGTTATCCTAAAAGGAGTCTCTTATAATGAGTGGTATTTTATAACGTTTTGTTTATCTTATTTAAGGGTCCTTCTTCCTATTGCCAACTCTATTTTAAAAGAACGTCTTTTAAATGGAGGTGTCTCTCATTTCTTACCAAAAAATTATTTTATCTTATAATGGGGTCTGACTTTAAAATTAATTTTTGAAAAATTATTTTTTTTTTTTACTTTTTTTTTGTAGCGCAATTTAGAATTAATTGGAAAATTTGCCTTGTCTGATATTTTAATAAAAATTCCAACTTATCAAGAATTAGAATTAATTAAAGAACAACACCCACAAAAACAGCAACAACAGCAACAACAACAACAAATACCTTCAGATTCAACATTAAATGCAATTTTAGGAATTCTTTGGGAAATTGTTAGATTAAATAGTGAAATGGCTAAATTAGTACATTCAACTATTGAGGTGTGTTTGTACATATAACGCTTGTTTTTTTTTTTTTAATTTGGAAAATTTTATTTCAAGAGAATTATAAGCCTGTTAGCATTAAGTAGCTAGCTATCGCTCGGCTCTATAAACTCTGCTTTGAAAAATTTTCAGAACAGAGACACATTAGATGTGGTTATACTTAGATATCTGACACTTAAAAATCTGGGATAAGGTTTCGAGTTATGAGAGACACTCGAGAAATTTTTCGAAACCTGAAATCTCTCGAAGCAGCTTTACCTATTAAGGGATGGTTCTTGCTGAGAAAAAGAGTGTTTAAGAGTTTAGATTTCAAAATTTTCTTTGAACGTCACAATTGCTATAAAGTGGTTTTTCCCAACCCTTCTAATTTTTTAAATCCTGATTTTCTTCTAAATCTAAATATTTTTTTTATTAAAGGGAACAGAAAGGTTACGAGCATTAGCTAAATCATATCCCATATATGGACGTAAAACGTGTAAATATGCAACTCAGGTTTTTCTCCAAAAAATTTTTCTTATTTAAAATTTCAAAAAAAAAAAAGGTTTTATATATGATGTGGCAACACAAGGATTTACACGAATTATTTAAAGAATCTGGTTTGGAAGAATCTGATTTTTATAGTGGAACAACTTCAAGTTTAAATAAATCTAGATCAACAAGTAAAGAAATTATTTCTTCAAAACAACAACAACAACAACATTATTCACCTTCTTCTTTAACTACTACTTTAGCTAGACCATTTTCCTCTCAAGTAGAAAACTTTTTTTTTTAATTTTTTAAAAATTTGAAGTTGTTTCGGCGCGAGGACATTTTGGCGCACACCTCAAAAATTTCAGTTAACCTAAACCAAATTTTTTGAAATCTTTGACAAATTTCTTTTTACAACCTAACCTAACACCTCCTGAAATTTAAGAATCTTGCTTCAAATATTTTCAAAGTTATGATCGATTAACTTTGAAAAACTAGGGAATTCTTGGGTAAATCGACACATTTTAGACATAATTCACTAATTATATGACCAAAAATTTTGAAATTTTTGGAGAGGGTAGATAGACATTTGAGGATTATTTTTTAAAAATTTTTATTTTTTAGCTAATATTTTGACAATTTTATAAGAGTCCTAACGGCTCCACATTTTGAGAGTCCTAACAACTCCTTGAGCCTTACCTTAGCCTTACTCCTATCCTTAGGAGTAAGGCTCTCTTACCTTGCGCCTTACCTTGCGCCTTAACTCCTTACTTTAACTCCCTACCTTGCGCCTTAACAGTTCTTTTTCCTAGAAAAATTAATTTTTAATTAAATTTTTTTAATTAAAATAAAGGGAATGGAGAGACCTACAAATTTATTATTAACACAACAAACAAATAACAATAATTATGAAACTCTTAATAATACTCCAACGTCTAAATCGGTAATAAAAAAAATTTTAATTTTTAAAGTAATATACTTTGACATTACTATAAGATGCTTACAAAACCAGATACCCTCACACTTTTTAAATTTTGGATGCCCACTTGGTGGGAGGACTCTATTTAAGAAACACCTCATGACGCTCTTTAAGAATTGGTTGGTTCTTGGGAATGGGGGAATTATCTAAGCGATATCCTCTATTTAAGGCACACCCCATTATAAGATACACACCCCATTACAAGATACATGTTTTTCAACTCCAAGGGTATACCTATAAGTTAGGTTCGACAAGTAATTTAATAATCAGGCAAACGAAAAGAACAATTTTTACTTAACCAACATTATATACACATATACATCACAAATTTCTTTATATATATATCCTTTTTGAATCTACACAATTTATTTAGGGTTCTCAAGTTCATTCAACGTCTCATAGTTATCTCCTCCTTGATCTTCAACAGCAGCAGGCGGCGGCGGCGGCGCACTCGACTTCTTTTCCTCCTCTCCTCCCTTTTCCTTTTTGTCATCCGCCGGTTTCTCAGCCGCCGGTGATGGTTTGTCTGTTGCAGCAGCAGGCGCTTCCTTCTTATCCGCCGCGACAGGAGGCGTTTGGGTTTTGACCATAGCCGTTTTTTCAGGTTGTTTGTCTCCATCCTTCCCCGCTGCTTCGGTTTTGTCAGCCTGTTAAAAATTTTGGGAATTATTTTTTAAAAAATTAAAGGTCAAAAAAGCACCTTAGGATCCTTTTTGTCCTTAGAATCATCCTTTTTATCAGCTCCTTCCTTCGTTTTCTCGACCGCTGTTTTGTCTTTAGCCTCAGGCGTCTTGCCGCCACCCTTTTTCTTTTGCTCTTTTAGGAAGATATTTGCATCCAGATTGCCCAATGTTTGATAGTCCTTGACAGCGGCAACGCCTTCCTTTCTTGGTTTTTCTTCTTGAATCCTTGGAGGAGCTTGAAAAAAAAATAAAATTCTTTTTTTAAAAGTCAACAAAAAAGATTACGTCGTTTCGCTTTCACAGTCATTGCGTTGGCCTGTTTCGCTTTCTTCTTCTTAGCGCATTTGACGAGCAAGACCGTTGAAGTAATCAGGAGCGGCAACAGAAGAGACGGGTAATAGGCGTGAAGAGAAAACGAAGCGAAGGAGAGACCACCCATCACGAATATTGGAGAGAAGTGAAGTAATGTTTTGTTGGTTGGAGTTGTTTTAAGTTTTGAGTTTGGTGCTTTTATAGGTGGGGATTAAGACGGGCATTTTTGAAATTTTAATGCGATCTATATGTGGATTAAAATGCGGCACGGGACAGGATTTTACGTGATTCCGTTTTAAGCGACAAACTGAATTACAGTGGTGTAGTGGTGACTTGTGTAGTGACTTGCACTTAACGCAAGACTCAGGTTCGATGCCCGTCGGCAGTTGGCGGATGCTGCTTTAGTCTAGGCCCTTTATAGCACTTACACAGCACTTACCTCTTATACACCTCTATTTAACAGACGTTTTTTTTAATTTTGTTGGCCTCTTGGTATTAGCAACTGCCTAAAAGACACTAAAAGACACCTTCTATTTAACAAACACTTCGTTATAAGCGACAAATATTAAGCCCTTTACGGGGGCGTATCTTATAGTGGTGTCAAAATTTTTCATTTTTTTAAACAAAGGTTTCTGTCAGTCCATACCAATCCTCTTTAATTCAACAGCAGCAGCAACAATTAATTAGACAAACACCTCCAAATTTTAATAATCAAAGAAATAATAATAATTTTCAAAAAGTATTTTAAATAATTTTAAAAATTAAATTTTATTTTTAAAGCCTCCAATAGATCAATTATATTCTTCTGTTCAAAAAAATAATAACGAAAATTTACAAAAACAACAAAGAAGGCAATCTATTGATAGTTGGGTTTAGAGAGATTTATTTAAAAGATGGTCGGACCTCATTATAAGATACCTATATATAATAATACCCTCTATATAAGAAACCTCTATATAAGAGACCTCTATTTAAGGTCAAAGTAAGATGCTTAAGATACTCTCTATTTAGTATACTCCCATTATAAGGGACTGTTCTGAACCCTCCATTTAAGGAACGCTCATTATAAGGACTATTCTTTTGAAGATATTTTATAATGAGGTCCAACTGTATTCATAAAAATTAAAATAATATTTTTATTTAAAGACCCCCATTATAATGTAAACTTTTCCAAAATTCGAGTCAATTTTCCCCTTTAAAAATTTAAAATTTTATTTTTTATTAATTGTACCCTGCCACATTTTTACATTATTTTATCACTTTATCATAAAAAAATCACTTTTCTAATAAAAAATACCGTATTCCCCGAAATACAGTAACCGCACCACGAGAATACAGTAAGCCCGTTAAGGCAATCTAATACAGTAATCGCCAGGGAAATACAGTAACCCTGTCACATATTGAAATACAGTAACCCTACCCTGTAGCTGAGAAATTAAACGCCATGGGGCCACAAGGAAATGCAGTAACCCCACATTTTAGCTAAAAATAAGACGCCCTTGGGGCTTTATTTCATAAAATACGGTATTCTTAAATTTGCATTTTTTACTCAAAAATTTTTTAAACTAAGTAAATTTATTGTATTTATTTATTCTCTATAAGAGACAGGTTTTAAATTTTAGAAAAAATTAAATTGTGAAATTTTGAATCTTAAAAAAATGAAAGTCGCGCACATAAACAATCCTTGAGAAGTGCAAAGAAATATTTGAAAAAATAAAAAAATGGGATTATGAAAAAAAGTCGGCCCTCTATATAAAATACGCCTCTTTATAAGATACCCCTGATACTATATACCCTCTATTTAAGCCACACCTCATTATAAGAGACAATATTCTGAATAAGGGTGACCTTATAATGAGATTTACCCTCTATTTAATGTACAACTCTTTATAAGAGACAATTTGTTACCTAAAAGTGTATCTTATAGTGAGAGGTCCGACTAAAAAGTAAAAAAAGGCATATAAAAATTCCTTTTTAAAAATCTTCATCCCACCCATCATCGTCTGACCCACAAGCAAAATCATCCGTAGAAGAAAAGCGATCAAAGTTGCGAGTGTCTGTTAGACTTAAAACTTTTGGTCTGATAGGAGGGCGCATTGAATGATTACGAAAAGAAGTAAAATCGAAGCCTTCGAACCTTCAAAAAATTTTTAAAAATTTTCAAAAAATTTCTCTGGCTTACCAAATATCTTTACGTAAATCATCAAAATGTCCATAACCCAATCTTTGGGTAGCATTTTTCCGGCAAAGTTTGAAAATTAAAAGACGGGAATTATCACTTATGTAACGAGGCCAAGACAAATTTTGAACACCTTTTATTATTGCACCGTACCTGTAAGAAAAGATTACTGTAGTAATTAATGTAAGAACCTCCGTTGTAAGTATACCCTTTGGGGAGGGGGTGAATGAAGTGTATGTATAACTGAAGGTAGTACGTAAAAGTGAGGCTATAAGCAGCTCTCCCCTTAGGCTACCAACCAATTTAAGGTGTACGTAGAATAGAGAGTTTAATAAATTTTGGGTGTATGTACAACCGAGGTCTAGATAGATTTTCGGGACTAATTATGATAGTCTTCAAAGAATTTTCAAAAAATTTCAAAAATTTCTTTTCCAAAAAAAATTTTCAAAACAAAAAAATCTCTCACGTCAACATAGGTTCAGAAGCAGCAAAGGGAGGACTTCCCGTCAACATTTCATAAAGAAAAATTCCCAACGACCAAATATCTACTCCTGAATCTTGCCCTTCTCCCAAAATAACTTCTGGTGCAACATATTCCTTTAAAGAAATATTTTTTTCTTTCAAAAAATTTTCAGAATTTTTACAGTAGTTCCACAAAATGTCCAAGCTCTATCCATTTCTGAAGGCAATCTTTTGGCAAAACCAAAATCAACTAATTTGGGTATTCCATTAATATCTAACAACATATTTTCTGGCTTTAAATCTCTGTAAAAATGAAGAAATTTTTTTAAAAATAAAACCTAATTATAAACTAGCTTTTTGAAAAGCCTGGGACGGATCATGAGTTTGATTTATTGACCTTGGCCGGATCCTGGGCCTGTAGTTCAGGAAAAACCCAGGAAGGTCAAAAATGCCAGGACTAAGGGTACAGATAAACCCCAGGCCTTGTTCCAGACCCAGCTCGATCTCTATAAGCTACTCCCTTTTGGCTTGAGTTGCCTCTTATAATGAAGGTGTATATTAAAAATAAGGGGTATTTTAATTGGAAAGATATGAACTTGGCAGAATTTGGAGACACTCCAGTTAAGAGACGCTTTTTAAAATTTGATTGGCTATTGGGCGGTGAAGATATACACCCTCTTGAAGCTATACATCCAGAGATATATACCCTATATTTAAGACCTCTCATTATAAGAGACAATTTCCCAAGGTGTGCCTTATAACGAGCTTCATAAAACCCTACCTATATATAATTAATCGTTTATGTAAATAATCAAAAGCCTCCAAAGCAGCAGCACAATAATATCTAGCCTTTTTTTCATCTAGACGCAAAAAACTTCTCAAAACAGTCCACAAATCACCCCCAGGACAATACTCCATTAACATATAAACTCGTTCTGAATCTCTAAAAGTTTTGTGCAGTCTAATTATAAAATCGCAATGACATTCCATTAAAATAGCTCTTTCATTTTGAACGTGTTCAATCTAAAAAATAATTAATTTTCTAACCAAAGAAGAGAAGAAAAAAAATTTTTCCCCGAGTAGGCATCGAACCTGACACCTTTTTGTAAGAGCTTACCCGACTGAGCTACCGGGGATGATGCTTTTGCCGTCCATTTATGACGATAATTGAGGTCATATTTTAGGCCATAACTTTGTTGATTCCTAACCGATTTGAATAATTATTATATCAATCAAAAGCTCTTGATGTAAGGATTATTCTATCAAAAAGGAATGATTTGATCAGACCATTCTACAAAGAATTATAGCCAAATAAAGATCAAAAATCACGATTGCGCGCACTTAAACGGCTGTAACTTTTTGTAGAATGATCCAATCAACTCAACCCTGTTGGCTAAAATAATCCTCACATCCAGAGCTTTCGATTGATATAAAAATTATCTAAATCGGTTTGGAATCAAAAAAGTTATGGCCCAAAATATGGCATCAGGGCTGATTTTTTTTTATTTTGTTCTCTCTCAAAACTTGCCTGATTTTTATTTTTGACATGTTGTTTATTCAAAATTTTGAGTGCATAAACTTTATCTCTATCAATATGCCTGACTAGATTTACACGTCCAAATCCACCAATTCCAAGAGTTGTAATTGTTTTTAAATCGGATAATTCAAAACCTTCAAATTCGTCTTCGTCTTCCACGAGGATATTGCTTTCCGAACTGGAAAATAACCAATTTTAAATTCAAGGAATTAGCTATTATCCTAAGAGTTAGGGTGAAGGATGCTTAACTGTATAGTCATTTCACACCCCTATTTTCGGTCATAACTTTTTTAATTATTAACCGATCTAAATATATTTTATATCAATCGAAAGCCCTTAATCTGAGGATTATTTTAGCTAGCAGGGCTGATTTGATCAGATCATCCTACAGAAAGTTACAACCGAATAAGCACGCGCAATCGTGATTTTTGAGTTTTATTAAGCTCCAACTTTTTGTAGGATAATCTGATCAGATTACTTCTTTTAGATAAAACAATCCACAGATCCAGAGCTTTCGATTGTTACAAAATTTATTCAAATCAGTTGAGAATCAAAAAAGTTATGGTCCAAAATATGGCCTCGAGATATTTTAAAAAATAGGGAAAACCTTAAATTTAATTTTAAAAAAATTTAAAAACCATTTTTGAAAAACTTTTTCTCGTTTGGTCAATTTATTTTCAAATTTTTTGAGGGAAGATTTGGAAGATTTTTTAGAATTATTATTTTGTAATAGAGAAGATATTCTAATAAATAAATTGTTTATTGTTATTTTATTATCACCAAAACAAGAATTTATGAAGACCATTTTTTAAATTTAATTAAAAAAAAAAAAAATTTTTTTTGAAAAAATCTATAAAAATAAGAGGAAAAAAATTGTAAAAAAATATGGACTATTAAAAATAAAATAAAAAAAATATAAGAGAAAAAAAAAATTAAAAGAAATATTTAAATACTTTTGTACTTTAATTATTATTTTAGGTATATTTTAGACACTAAATAAATTTAAACTTTATTTATTTTTAAAATTAAACAAAAAAAAATCTGAATAAATATTTTAAATTTAAATTTATTTTTTTTAATTTTAAATATATTTATTTAGCTTTAAAGAATGTTTGTGTACTTTATTTAAACAATTTTTTAAAAATTTAATGAATTTAATGAATTGTGAGCTACATACTTCCTTAGACCGCTAGTTTAAGGAACTAGCTTAATAAGCGTAACACTCTCTTTAATGTATAATTTATTATAAGGTATATGATTTTTTAACCATTCACAAAGGCTGAAAACCAAGGGCTGAATTGGTTTGAAAAACAAGGGAAAAAAAAAGGGCTGAAAAAAGCCCCCTGAAAACCAAGGGCTGAAAAGAAAAAAAAAAAATATATATATTTTTTTATTAAAAATATTAAATGAGAAAATTACTGAAATAAATTTAAAATTTATCTACATATATAAAAATAGTATTTTTTTTTAATGTTATAATTTAATTAGTAAAAAGAAAAAAAAATATTTTCCGTAATTTAATCAACCTCAAAATTAATTTTAATTTTTTTTTCTAAAAATAAAATTTAATTTTTAAATTGGGTATTAAATTTTCTAAATTCTTATACAAAAATAAAACAAAAAAGAAAATAAAATTTATAGCGAAAATTTCGTTTTAGTTTTTTATTTTAATATACCTTGGAGGTGAAAGAAATCATACACCTTATAATGAGGAGGGGTATATTAAAAATAAGAGTTTTTAAAAAAGTTCCACACTAAATACATCTACTAAATAGAGGTGTATATGTCGGCGGCAAATTTCAATTTCAGGGAGATTTTAAAAACGGGCAAAGACATAGTTACTTTAGCTGTCTGTCATACACTATTTCTCTTACTTTTTTCTCACTTTTTTAAATTTGCAGGGAGATTTAAAATCTCCCTGAAATTGAAATTTGCCGCCGACATATACCTAAATGGAGATATGCACAAACTAGTCTCGATACTAAAAATCACTCTCTTTAATACATCAGCCTAGTTTGTGTACTACACCCTTGGGTGTGAAAATTTTGTCCACTAAAATAAGGTGTACACTAAAGTGAGGGGTAGAGAATGTACACCCTCTATTAAATAGAGATGTATACATTGGGGATATATACTCCAACCTAAGCTTGATACTCTTCTCTCTCTTAAATACGACAACAGAATCAATCCCCTCTAGGGTGACGTATTATCGAGCTTCAACACAAATGAGAATTTATTGTAAAATAAATTTTGTGAAAAAAAAATATTTTTTAAAAAATATTAGCAAAATAAACAGACAGAGGGGATTTGTATATATTTATTTAAGTAATTCACGTTGAAAAAAATTTTTTTTTATTTTTTAAAAACAAAAGAGACACACACACAGACATAGGGATAGACTTAAACACTAAAAATAGATTTTTTTGAAATAAAAAAAATTTTTTTTTGACAAAAAAATACAAGGGAATTTTACTGTTTTTTTGGGCTTAAATTGATTGTCTCAAAAATATTTATATTTATTTTTGGATTTATTTTTAAAGGAAGAAAAATAGCAAAAATAACAAATAAAAATGTCCTTTGTTTAATTAAAAAAATTAAAAATACACTTAAAATTAAATTAAAAATTTCATTGCAAGATGCACCCTCGGGGTCTGAAAAATTGTCGGTTATAACGAGGTGTATATTAAAAATTAGGGAATCAATTTAAATAAACATACATTAAATAGAGGTGTCAAGTACCAGAGGTGAATCGGAACTGATGAAGGTGCTGAAAATCGGAAATGGTTCAAAAGCGGAACTTGGAAATCAGCCTAAATTTTCGGAAAACGGAATTCCAATTCACCTCTGCAAGTCACTCTCTCTCTCTTTAATAAAAAAAATATTTATTGTTGGATTTTTTTCATCCTGAGGGTGACGTCTTATCGAGCTTCCCATAATTCAGTGGGGCTAACCAAATTTAAAAAAATGTCTTTTAAATAGAGGTGTTGAGGCTACATTAAAATCACTCGCGATAACACGTTACGTTACTTTTTTGCCTATTTAAAAACTTAAAAATTATTTTTGGTTTTGCCCAAAAATAAATTTAAAAAATAAAAAAAACGTGTTAAAATTTAAATATAAAATTTAAAAATTGTAATAAAAATATACCAAAGTTACTCAAAAAAAAGAAATAAAATTCGAAAAAATATTTTAAAAATTTAAAAAATATTAAAAGAAAAAAGTCGTTAAAAATGCAAAAAAATTTTTTAACAAATGTGTTAAATATTAAAAAATAATTTTTAAAAATAATACAAATATATAGCAACAATACACGAAAAAAAGTTTTATATATTTAATTTAATCCCCTCAGCAACCTTTAGTTTTTTTTTTGTAAAAAAATAAAATTTATGTAAGTAGAAAGGTAAAAAACCAAAAATCATAAAAATAAAATTAAAAATAAAAGAAAACAATAGATTGATTGAAAAAAATTTTTTTGGGAGACTAAACGAGTTTTTAAGACCCTCAAAAATTAAAAAAAAATTTTTGTTTAATAATTTTTAATTAGTTTATTAAGAAAGCGACATTTATGAACATCCGACATTTGCGGACACTATCTAATCAAATTTGCTATAACGGGTATACTGTATTATCAAAATATTACTGTATGAAGAGACAACGGTACATAACAAGATCCACTGGCCTTTTGACTTATTTTCTATAGTTTCTTTAGTTTTGTTCGCAAATGTCGATGTTCGCAAATGTCGATGTTCGCAAATGTCGCCACAGTTCATTTATCAAAATAACCCACCGATCATCCCCACTGCTTCCCTGATCACAGCACAAATTATTTACATTTAAAATTTGTTGTTTATTTTCTTCTTTCAGTTCTTGTTGCTGTTTAATTATAGGAGTACCCAAAATTGTAGAAGACAATTTATCGGCAACTTGTTCAACAAGCATTGACAAAATTGTACAAAATTCGATTGAATTTAAAAAATAATAATTAATTAAAGATGTTGTTGTTGTGTTGGGTGTTTTAGGTATTAAATTACTGGAAAATTAAATTGAGAAAAATTTTAAAGAAAAATTGAGGGGGACATAACACCGTCCAGACAACTAGAGGAAAAAATGGTTCTTTTCGGTATGCCCCCAAAAGTCCGCAATTTTTTATCCAGAAAACTTGCGGACTTTGTAAATATAATAGAAAAGAGGGGCTAAAAAATTAAAAAAAAATTTTCTTAGAGAAAGTTTTTCTAAAAATTTCGTCAGTATGAAGTAATAAATGAAGTAATATATTCTTGTTAAGAAATCAAGGAGTGTACTACTTATGTGTGAAAAATATTTTTTTCGAGGAAAAAAAAGAGTAAACAAAAAATTGATCAGAACATAAATATTTTTAAATTAAAAAATAAAATAATAGTTTAATTAGACCCATTTTAATTTTAACTTTCACATTTTAAACCGTCCTTGACAAGGGTGTGTTTTCTCAAGGCTAAAACTTAAACCGAGTTTAAAAATAAAACGGGTTCGGAGCTATTTGGAATTGAAAGATGGAGGAGTTCTATAGAAAACTCTGGGAAGCTTCTAAAAATAAAACTGAAAGAAAAAATGTCACGGGCCTTAACATAACGTTTTCCTCTCCTTTTTCCCCCCAAAAAATGATTTTTACAAAATTTATTTTTTTTTTGAAATTAATTAAAGACACAAAATTTTCTTTTTATGTTTCGCCGAATTATTGATGTATTTAAAGAGGTTTTTTTCTGTGTGTAATTTGTAAAAAGAAATAAAAAGAAAAATGGTTCTTTTAATGAGAAATCGTAAAAAAGCGACAAAGCAATTCGGAAAATAATGATGAAATTATTTTTATAATTTTCCTCAAGTATTTTATTTTTAAACAGAGAAAATTGGAAATTTATTTTAATTAAAAAAAAATTAATTTATTGTTTAGACGGTGAATTATTAAAATTAATTAATTTTTTTCGAAGATTTTTTTCTCATTAAAAATACAAACTCAACTTTGGGAGAGTTCTTTGAGTGAAGCAAATTTTAAGTTTTTTTGAAAATAAAAATTTTCTAATATCGAAAAAATATTCCAAGAAACCTCAAAAAAATAGAAAACATAAAAATAGTGGACAAAATACCGTCCGGACTATACACCGGAAAGGCTATATCCAAATCAATTTAGCAAATATAACCTTGAAAGATTCACAAAAGGGAAAACAGGTTTTAGATTATACATATATTTATTTTTTGTACTTTTCAACATCTTAGACTCTTAACTATTAAAAATTAAAATCATTGATTTTAAAAATCTTAGACTGTGAATTGTCAAGACGGTGAATTGTCCGGATTTTTACAGGACATGTTTTTGCCTGTTACTCGAAGAAAACTGAAGTAAAAAAAATAAAAATAAAAAAGATGAAACGAAAAATAACTTCCTTCAAAATCGAATAAAAGAAAAAAACGTTTCCGTTTAAAATTTTTTGGATTGTTCCTTATTTTCTTCAGTAAAAGAAAAGGACATTTGATAAATTAAGTTTGTCTACTTCCTCTTCGTCACAGCTGGGGATATATTAAACATTTGTGTGTGTGTAATAATGTACTTGAAAAAAGGAAGAAAGAATTGAGTGGGGGGAAAGAAAATTGATTTTGTTTTTGACGAAAAATATATTTAAAGTCTTTGAGAGGGTTGTGGTCTTTCTCTAATAAATGAATAGGTAAATGAATCTTTTCTGTTGTCTAGGAAAGAGTAAAGTCAAAATATCGACTTATAAAAGATAAACACAAAAATAAAAAATTATATCAAAGGTGATAAAGGAAGTGGATATTAGAGGTCGCGATTTTTGAAAAGCCTGGGCCTGTTCCTGGGCTCTGGGTTTGATTTATTGACCTAGGTCGGATTCTGGGCCTGTAATCCAGGAAAAACATAGAAAGGTCAGAATGCTAGGCCTGGACTCTGGGTACAGGAGAAACTCAGGCCTTGGTCCAGACCCAGCTCGATCTCTAATAGATATCTCTAGGCGCGGACCAATAGAGTCCCAAAAAAATAGTAGGACGGTGTATTGTCAGGACGGTGTATTGTCAGGACGGTATTTTGTCCTAACACGAGGACCTCTTCCAGTTCTTTCAGTTCCTTCCCTTTTTGTTCATAAGTTCAATCATTATGTTAACTCCCAAATTAATCCTAATCTAATTAGCTCACACATACAAATTATTTTTGGTAACAATGGTAGAACAGAAATAAGCGTGATAAATTACGTTAAAGTTTAAAAATAGAAAATGGAAACAAATGACTAAGTCACAACACACAATTTGTTTCTTTAAATGTGTCAAAAATTAATTAAAATTTTCTTTATTTAATTAAAGCTATGTGCTTTTATTTTTCAATAGGCCTCTTGGGCTTATAAAAAATGTGGGGATTAGAGTATTTCGGTGAATTGTTCGGACGGTGAATTGTTCCAAAAATTTTAAAGTCCTTACCTACTCGTACTTGGCATAATCTCTGTTTGTTGTTGTTCTCTATTTGATGTTGTTGTTGTTCCTGTTGTTTGTTGTTGTCCCATATTAGAGGGGCAGGAAGATTTTTAATTAAATTTTCAAAATTGGTTGTTCAATTAAAAAAAAATAGATTTTAGAGAATAAAAAGAATTGATCTAAAATAAAATTATGAACAAAACCTCCCTATAAGGAACTCCCAATACAGGATACCCCTTTATTTATGAGACGTTTCTTAAATTATGTTAGCAAATAGAGTGATAGGCGGTCTAAGCGATATCCTCTATTTAATGTACACCTCATTATAAGAGACAACTCATTATAAGATTCGAATTTCACTGGAGTATCCTATACTGAGGTGATACCGTCTATTTAAAATACACCTCATTATAAAAGACAAAATTTTTAGCCCTAAGGGGAGAGAGGGGGCATTTACAACTGCAGGAGGTTCAGTGAGTAAAATATTAAGCCAAAAAAATTTTTTTAATTAAATTTGTAGTCAGCTGAATAAGAATGTTAAAATGACAAAATTAAATAAAATGGGGAGACACTCTCAAAAAAAAATTTTTTTTGAGTGACATTGGAGGATTTTTGATAAAATATTTAAAGAAAGAAAAAGATTATAAATTAAATTTTAAAAAGAAACGTGAGGGGAATTAATTGCGAACTTTAATCTTTTTTTGTTTGTGAACTTTGTTCCTTTTTCTTAAATTATTAAGTTATGACTGTTCACAACAGGTAAATTTATTTACAGTCGGACCTCTTTATAAGATACCCCCTTGGGGCTGAAAATTATGTCTCTTATAACAAGGTGTCGCTTAAATAGAGAGTATCACCTCATTATAGGATGCTCCAATGGAATTCGTATCTTATAATGAGGTGTGTCTTAAATAGAGGTGTATCTACTATTGGGGGGTATCCTATAGTGAGGTGTATATTAAATAGAGGTGTGTATTAAATAGAGGCTTGCGCTTAAGCAGCTCCTTACCCAAAAGCAGACCGAACAAATTTTAAGAGAGAGTCTCTTAAATAGAGGTTATCTAATATTGGGGGTATCTTATAATGAGGTGTATTTTATATGGTATCTCTAATAGTGGGGTCATCTTAATTAGAGGTGTATTGGTTAAAAAGCTTCACTCAAAAGCCAACAAAATTTTAAAGAAAGTCTCTTAAATAGAGGGGTATTCAATATTGGGGGTATTTTATAATGAAGTTTTGGCTAAATTAATTTTTTTAAATTTGGAGGTCAACAAAGATTATTTTTTAATTAGGAAGTAAATGACTAAAAGAACAACAAGATTTATTTAAACAATTAGTTCCGCGTTCTAATAATAAACAAAAAAGTGTTTAGAGTTTAGTAAGAAAAAAAGTAAATAAATAAGTGCTGCTATGTATTTTTTTGTTTATTTGTTGTTGTCCGGCCCGGTACACGACGAATGGGCGCGGCCGAATGGGCGCGGACGAATGGGCGCGGCCGAATAGGCGCGGAGACAAATGGGCGCGAGACGAATGGGCGCGGGACGTTTGGGCGCCCGAAATTATTTTTTCCTAGAAATTTTTTTCTGATTTTTCTGTTCTGATTTTTTCTTCTGGTTTTTTTGTTCTGATTTTTTCTTCTGGTTTTTTCTGATGTTTCTTCTTATTTTTTTGTTGTGATTTTTTTGTTGTGATTTTTTGTTCTGATTTTTCTTCTGATTTTCTGTTCTGATTTTTTCTTCTGGTTTTTTTGTTCTGATTTTTTCTTCTGGTTTTTTCTGATTTTTCTTCTTATTTTTTTGTTGTGATTTTTTTGTTGTGATTTTTTGTTCTGATTTTTCTTCTGATTTTTTGTTCTGATTTTTCTTCTGATTTTTTGTTCTGATTTTTCTTCTGATTTTTGGATATAGTATAGTATACCGTTTCGACAAAAAACCAATACCATTCGATTCGTCTTGGCGAGTTGAGTCGAACCGTACCACTCTTTTTTTCGAGATGCCTGTGGACTGAGATATAGGTCCCCGAAAATCGAAAAACCATATGGGGGAGTAGGTTTGTGTGCTTCTTGCGTTTTGCGTTTCACAATTGCCTCCTGCGCTCACCCCTGCTCCGAAATGAGTGAAAATGGAATAAATTGAAAGAAAATCAGAACAAAAAAATCAGAACAGAAAATCAGAACAAAAAAATCAGAACAGAAAAATCAGAACAGAAAAACCAGAACAGAAAAATCAGAATAAAAAAATCAGAACAAAAAAATCACAACAAAAAAATCACAACAAAAAAATAAGAAGAAAAATCAGAAAAAACCAGAAGAAAAATCAGAACAGAAAAATCAGAAGAAAAAATCAGAACAGAAAAATCAGAACAGTAAAATCAGAAGAAAAAAACCAGAAGAAAAAATCAGAACAGAAAAATCAGAACAGAAAAATCAGAAGAAAAAATCAGAACAGAAAAATCAGAAAAAAATTTCTAGGAAAAAAAAAATTTCGGGCGCCCAAACGTCCCGCGCCCATTCGTCTCGCGCCCATTTGTCTCCGCGCCTATTCGGCCGCGCCCATTCGTCCGCGCCCATTCGGCCGCGCCCATTAGTCCTGCTCCGTGTCCGGCCATTATGTGTCCTTTAATTTTTTACTAGTAAACTTTGATACTTAAACTAAATAGTTGCAAAGTAGGGGGAATTTAGTAAGTAAAACCGTGCCTTTATGGTGCGTCAAGATGAGCACAGTTTGTTGGCGATTAGTTAACCGAAAAAGTTTTTTTTTCAAAAAATCGAAAATTTTTGAAAATTTCCAAAAAAATTTTCAAAAATTTTTTTGGAAAAAATTTTTTTTGGAAAAATTTTTCTCTTCCTAACCAAAACCGACAACTGATTAATACTCAAAAACGAAAACCGAATTTTTAAAAAATCGAAAACTGAGGGATATTATGTCGCCAAATACATTAGAAAGTTAAACACAGAAAAAATAGGAGAAAGCAGACAATAAGGAAGAATTTTTAGCTTCTTTCACAACATTCTTTTTATGTACATTAGTTAGAGATTAAAGCCGTTTGTAAGCAAAAAAGAGGAGTATATGCTAGTATGTATATTGATAGAATTGAGTGCAAAAAGGGGCAGATTTCAAAAAGGAAATTCACGTGAATTTCACAAAAATAAGTAAAGCCGTGTCTGGCAATTCACCAGCACTTTTACTGCCAAAACACCCCAAAAAAATATTAATGTTGGACAACAAAAATTTATTTAAGAATCTTTAAAAATTGAATATTTATTCAATACGACATTTGCGAATGCGACATTTGTGGATATAAAATTTTAAAAAGTCAGGGTTCATGTCAGCTCGCATTCCAGCCGACAGCACCCCAAAAAGGCTGTCTGTCACTTTAACTTTATTTTTTTTTAATTTCACATCCGCAATTGTCATATTCGCGATTGTCGTAACACTCCTTTATTCTAAAAATTTTTTTTTGATTTTTTTTACAAAAAATTTTTAATTTTTAATTATATGTATGTAAAATGCTGATTTTCTCTTCACTTCATTCTCTCACTAATTTTTTATGAATCCCCATCGGTAGTTCCAGGTGCTCCAGGTGGCAAAGGAATCTTTTTTATATAAAGAATTTTATACACAAAAAATTAAACAAATAGCAACCGAAGAATGAGATTCGCTATTTCGGGTTTGTGGTTGCGGGGGTGGTGGGATGGGTTGTTGTTGTTGTTGTGACTGGTTGTCGTCATCGTTATTTCCATTATTGTATTGCTGATAAGGCTGATAAGGACGCTGCTGATTCCAATCTGAAGATTGAAATTAACAGTGACTTGATATGGTCAGAAATCAAAATGGTCAGAGACTTAAAAACTCAGAGGTACGAAATGGTCAGAAGCTTCGAAATGGTCACGATTCGGAATGCCCATGACTCAAAATTGTCACAACTTAAAATATTCAGAGACTCAAAACGATCCTGACTCAAAATGGCCAATAATAAATAATAATTTCAAAATGGTCAGAGACTTGAAAACTCAGAGGCTCGAAATGGTCAGAATTCGCTATTTTTGGTTTGTGGTTGTGGAGGTGGGGGTGGTCCTGACTCAAAATGATTATTATAATCAACTCAAAATGGTCAGTCACAAAATGTCAGTCAAATATTTAACCTCTATTTAACATACACCTCCTTATAAGGGGCAATTTTCACAGCTTCAATAGGGTATCCAAAAGTGAGGACTATATCTTAAGAGTGTATCTTATAATGATGTCCACCTCTAATTAAACTAAAATACCTACTCTCTCCATTATTAGATTGCCCCCAGCCTCCTTGTTGTCTACCTCCACTATAATAATTATTGTAATTATTACTAGGAGGTTGGTTGTAGTTATTATTATAATCAACGTATCTGTTGGCTAAAAATTTAATTTTAAAAAATTTATTTTTAAAAATTAATTTTACGTTGTTGTCCATAACGGGAGTAGCACAGATTAACCAAAATAAAAAATACAAAAATATAGAAAAGTAAATTCATTTTTAAGCCTGCTAAAATTTATTAATTTAGTAAGGGAGAAGTATTAAAAGTTTAGCCACAGGCAGGTATTTCTTCAGATCATCCATTATTTAGACCTTTACCTCAAGTCATCTATTTTTTCATAGATATTAAACCTCTGCCTAGTAATCGTTTTAAATGTTAGTCGGCCGGATTTTACTTCCTTTTAACAACCTTTTAAAAACTTCTCGGAAACCCGCAACAGAAAATTGTGTTTGCCTTTCCGTAAAAACCGTAAAAACAAGGCTTTGGGAACGTGCTACCAAATTATGTGTAGAAAATTATTTTAGGGAAATTTTTAAATAGCAAAATTTTTATCGAAATAAAATTTAATTAAATAATATTTTAAGATTATAAAAATAAATTAATTAGGAAATTATTTGGGAAATTTAATTCGCCAAATTAATTTACAAAAATAGGAAGTTTTTATATTTTATTTTTGTAAGATTTAATAATAATACTCTTTAATAATTCACCAATTTTCGTGTTTGTGTTTTGGTGGGAATTGACGTCATCATCATACAGTCAGGCCGCATTATAAGATACCTCCACTACTAGGTACACCTCTATTTAAGAGACGCTCTTGAAAAGGTGGTTGGTCATGGATAGAGAGGTGCTATTTGGGGGGGAGGGGCTATTTAGGTGATACCCTCTATTTAATGTACCCCCATTATAAGGTACGTGTTTACGTCCTCAAGGGGTACCTTATAGTGAAAGTTTGCCTGCTATAAATTTAGAAATTAAATTTATCAATTAATTTTAAATTGAAGAAAATGACTCGATAAAGTAGGAAAATGTGCAGAAAGGCAAAATAAAAATCGAAGTTTATGCGTAAAGATGGTAAGAGCAAAAATTTTCGTAATCAAAATTTTGATTAATAATGGGCGTTAATTAATTTAAAAACCAGTTAATTGACTATATTTTATGTTCGAAAAATTGAAAAAGGAAAAAAGTAATTTTTTAATTGAATTTTAAATTAAAAAATTACTAAAACATAAAAAGTCTCATTTGGTCAAGTCCCCAAATTCATCAACTGACTCAACTCGAGAGACAAATCAAACTAGATATAATATATATCACTATTAAAATTTTTATTAATAAGTCGATATATTCGAACTCGAGAAAGTCTGCAAAATTTGTCCGCAAATCAAAAAATTGTCCGCAAATCCAAAAACTGTCCGCAAAATTTTTGTGGACATTCTTCTTTTGGATTTTGTTTTTAAAATATTTTAGACATAAATTCTATTTATTTATATCCAATAAAATACATACTATAAAAAATATTAAAATAAAATATAAGAAAATTTATTTTTCAATCTTCTATCCAGTTCCAGGAGCTCCAGGAGTAAATATTAAATTTAAAGGAATGTGAGCAAGACTTGCTGGTGGTCTATGATGTGCTGCAGGAGCCCTCAATTGTGGCTTTCTAGATAAAAAGGAAAATTAAATTTTAGAAGTCTGAGTCAACCAACTATAAGATACACCCCCTAGACTGAAAAATAATGAGGATATATTAATGAGTGTATATTAAATAGAGGTTAACAAGCAGGCAGCCCCCCTATCCAGTGACCAAGAAATTTTGAAGAGCGTATATTAAATAGAGGTGTATCCAATACTGGGAGTATCTTATAAAGAGGTTTTACTGTAAAAAGTACCTAGAAGAGGCTAAAGGCAAATTTCTTCCTTTAACTCCAAAATTCCGTTGAACTGGTGCATTTGTAAAGGGACGTCCACGAGGTGGGGCTCTAAGTGGAATGGGTCTAGATAGATTGGGTCTGGGCCTGGGAAAAGTTCGAGAAGGATGTGTTGGAAGTCTAGCTGGAAGTGTAGGTCTTCCAAAGCGTGCATTAACTGACAAATCGGTTGACCAGTCGTTAATTAGAAAGAAGATAATTATTAAAATTATGTGTTGAATATTAATAATAAAATAATACATTGTCCTGAAACGATAGAATGGCTAACAGTCGAACCTCATTATAAAATGCCCCTAGTATTAGATCCTCAATTTATGGTACCGCGGCTACCAGCACAGTTATCTGGCTAACGGATATGGGAGGCCCCTGATCGACACACTCCGTTTAATAAGCCCTCATTTAAGGTAGACCTTACTACAAGGTAAACTTTTCAGCCATGGAGTTATTTATAATGAGGTTCGACTGTATTTTTTAAACAAATATATGTATATTTTTATTTGGACCACATAAGTAGACTTTTAAATAAATGTTGTTAGTAGATTAAACACGTTCCATTTAAACTTTTTGTTTTTATAAATTGCCCTTTTTCTATTTTATATTTTTAATTTGTTTAACGAATTGACAGAAAAAATGAACGTTTTTGGTTTAATTTAAAGGTGAAAATTGTTTTCTTTAATAAACAAAAAAGAAAAAGTAACTAGATGAGATTGGGAAAACAATCGTAATTAATAAAATAAATTTCCATTTGAATTTAATTAAAAATTCGAAAAGGGCAAAAGAGAAGTTATTTTGAGGGTAGAAGGCAATTCCGTCTCGAGGCCATATTTTGGGCCATAAGTTTCTAAATTCTTAACCGATTTAAATAATTATTATATCATTAGAAAGCTCTGCATGTGAGGATTATTTTAGCAGACAGGGTTGATTTGATCAGTGTTGGGTAGTGGTGACACTACTATAAAAGCCACTGTAAGCGTCAGTCTCTACTAATACTCACAACAATAAAAACATGTGGGATGACAATTTTGGGGGCAAAACAAAATTTAAATTACATTACAAGAATTTACAAAATATCACAGTTTGTCATCTTAATCCACATCTTTTTGTTTTTCTTCTTGACTTCTGGTCGTCGACTTCGACAGCGCACACAAAATGTCCAACAGGGCAATCGCACGTCCTTGTTTGATGTTCCTCTTGTTGGTCGCTATATTGAAAATAGTTATTAAAACCTCTAGTCAAAAGAGGAGGCATTGAAAATTGTGAAATTGAAAATTGTAATGCCTAAACAATCAACCTCAACCTTTCAAAGGGGAAGGTGTTGGGTAGTGGTGACACTACTATAAAAGCCACTGTAAGCGTCAGTCTAATTGGATCATACTAGCCCGGCTAGTCCCTGATCTCCTTCGTCTGTTCCACCTCAATCCCTTCGCCTACATTGTCATTTCTCTCTTGGATAAACTGTTATTATTGTGCACGTCGACACCAGTCTCTCGGCTAAACCTTCGGACGTAACAATCAGAAGATCCTACAAAAAGTTATGTCTGGATAAATCCGAATAATCGTGATTTTCGATCTTTACTAGTCTTAAATTTTAAAGAGTCATTATAGCATATCGATCCAGTAAGAAAAATAATCATTAAATCAAGAGTTATCGATCCGTAAATGAATTAGTTAGACTTATTATTCACATAAATTATTATTCACATAATAATTTTTAAACTAAGAAAAACTAAGAAAAACTAAGAAAAACTAAGAAAAACTAAGAAAAACTAAGAAAAACTAAGAAAAACTAAGAAAAACTAAGAAAAACTAAGAAAAACTAAGAAAAACTAAGAAAAACTAAGAAAAACTAAGAAAAACTAAGAAAAACTAAGAAAAACTAAGAAAAACTAAGAAAAACTAAGAAAAACTAAGAAAAACTAAGAAAAACTAAGAAAAACTAAGAAAAACTAAGAAAAACTAAGAAAAACTAAGAAAAACTAAGAAAAACTAAGAAAAACTAAGAAAAACTAAGAAAATCTAAGAAAAACTAAGAAAAACTAAGAAAAACTAAGAAAAACTAAGAAAAACTAAGAAAAACTAAGAAAAACTAAGAAAAACTAAGAAAAGCTAAGAAAAACTAAGAAAAACTAAGAAAAACTAAGAAAAACTAAGAAAAACTAAGAAAAACTAAGAAAAACTAAGAAAAACTAAGAAAAAATAAGAAAAACTAAGAAAAACTAAGAAAAACTAAGAAAAACTAAGAAAAACTAAGAAAAACTAAGAAAAACTAAGAAAAACTAAGAAAAACTAAGAAAAACTAAGAAAAACTAAGAAAAACTAAGAAAAACTAAGAAAAACTAAGAAAAACTAAGAAAAACTAAGAAAAACTAAGAAAAACTAAGAAAACTAAGAAAAACTAACAAAAACTAAGAAAAACTAAGTAAACATAAGAAAAACTAAGAAAAACTAAGAAAAACTAAGAAAAACTAAGAAAAACTAAGAAAAACTAAGAAAAACTAAGAAAAACTAAGAAAAACTAAGAAAAACTAAGAAAAACTAAGAAAAACTAAGAAAAAAGAAAAACTAAGAAAACTAAGAAAAACTAAGAAAAACTAAGAAAAACTAAGAAAAACTAAGAAAAACTAAGAAAAACTAAGAAAAACTAAGAAAACTAAGAAAAACTAAGAAAAACTAAGAAAAACTAAGAAAAACTAAGAAAAACTAAGAAAACTAAGAAAAACTAAGAAAACTAAGAAAAACTAAGAAAAACTAAGAAAAACTAAGAAAACTAAGAAAAACTAAGAAAAACTAAGAAAAACTAAGAAAAACTAAGAAAAACTAAGAAAAACTAAGAAAAACTAAGAAAACTAAGAAAACTAAGAAAAACTAAGAAAACTAAGAAAAACTAAGAAAAACTAAGAAAAACTAAGAAAAACTAAGAAAAACTAAGAAAAACTAAGAAAAGCTAAGAAAAGCTAAGAAAAACTAAGAAAAACTAAGAAAAACTAAGAAAAACTAAGAAAAACTAAGAAAAACTAAGAAAAACTAAGAAAAACTAAGAAAAACTAAGAAAAACTAATAAAATCTAAGAAAAACTAAGAAAAACTAAGAAAATCTAAGAAAAACTAAGAAAAACTAAGAAAAACTAAGAAAAACTAAGAAAAACTAAGAAAAACTAAGAAAAACTAAGGAAAACTAAGAAAAACTAAGAAAAACTAAGAAAAACTAAGAAAAACTAAGAAAAACTAAGAAAAACTAAGAAAAACTAAGAAAACTAAGAAAAACTAAGAAAACTAAGAAAACTAAGAAAACTAAGAAAAACTAAGAAAAACTAAGAAAACTAAGAAAACTAAGAAAAACTAAGAAAACTAAGAAAAACTAAGAAAAACTAAGAAAAACTAAGAAAAACTAAGAAAACTAAGAAAAACTAAGAAAAACTAAGAAAAACTAAGAAAAACTAAGAAAAACTAAGAAAACTAAGAAAAACTAAGAAAAACTAAGAAAAACTAAGAAAAACTAAGAAAAACTAAGAAAAACTAAGAAAACTAAGAAAAACTAAGAAAAACTAAGAAAAACTAAGAAAAACTAAGAAAAACTAAGAAAAACTAAGAAAAACTAAGAAAAACTAAGAAAAACTAAGAAATACACAGAAAAACTAAGAAAACTAAGAAAACTAAGAAAACTAAGAAAAACTAAGAAAACTAAGAAAAACTAAGAAAAACTAAGAAAACTAAGAAAAACTAAGAAAAACTAAGAAAACTAAGAAAAACTAAGAAAAACTAAGAAAAACTAAGAAAAACTAAGAAAAACTAAGAAAAAACTAAGAAAACTAAGAAAACTAAGAAAAACTAACAAAAACTAATAAAAACTAAGAAAAACTAAGAAAAACTAAGAAAAACTAAGAAAAGCTAAGAAAAACTAAGAAAAACTAAGAAAAACTAAGAAAAACTAAGAAAAACTAAGAAAAACTAAGAAAAACTAAGACAAACTAAGAAAAACTAAGAAAAGCTAAGAAACACTTAGAAAACTAAGAAAAACTAAGAAAAACTAAGAAAATCTAAGAAAAACTAAGAAAATCTAAGAAAAACTAAGAATAACTAAGAAAAACTTAGAAAAACTAAGAAAAACTAAGAAAAACTAAGAAAACTAAGAAAACTAAGAAAAACTAAGAAAACTAAGAAAAACTAAGAAAAACTAAGAAAAACTAAGAAAAACTAAGAAAAACTAAGAAAAACTAAGAAAAACTAAGAAAAACTAAGAAAACTAAGAAAACTAAGAAAAACTAAGAAAAACTAAGAAAACTAAGAAAAACTAAGAAAAACTAAGAAAACTAAGAAAACTAAGAAAAACTAAGAAAAACTAAGAAAAACTAAGAAAAACTAAGAAAAACTAAGAAAAACTAAGAAAACTAAGAAAAACTAAGAAAAACTAAGAAAACTAAGAAAAACTAAGAAAAACTAAGAAAAAACTAAGAAAACTAAGAAAAACTAAGAAAACTAAGAAAAACTAAGAAAAACTAAGAAAAACTAAGAAAACTAAGAAAAACTAAGAAAAACTAAGAAAACTAAGAAAAACTAAGAAAAACTAAGAAAAACTAAGAAAAACTAAGAAAAACTAAGAAAAACTAAGAAAACTAAGAAAAACTAAGAAAAACTAAGAAAAACTAAGAAAACTAAGAAAAACTAAGAAAAACTAAGAAAAACTAAGAAAAACTAAGAAAAACTAAGAAAAACTAAAAAATAATAACACAAAAAAAAAAAAACTAAGAAAAACAAAGAAGAAATAAGAAAAACTAAGAAAAACGAAGAAAAACTAAGAAAAACTAAGAAAAACTAAGAAAAACTAAGAAAAACTAAGAAAAACTAAGAAAAACTAAGAAAAAACTAAGAAAAGCTAAGAAAAACTAAGAAAAACTAAGAAAAACTAAGAAAAACTAAGAAAAACTAAGAAAAACTAAGAAAAACTAAGAAAAACTAAGAAAAACTAAGAAAAACTAAGAAAAACTAAGAAAAACTAAGAAAAACTAAGAAAACTAAGAAAAACTAAGAAAAACTAAGAAAAACTAAGAAAAACTAAGAAAAACTAAGAAAACTAAGAAAACTAAGAAAACTAAGGAAAAACTAAGAAAAACTAAGAAAAACTAAGAAAAACTAAGAAAAACTAAGAAAAACTAAGAAAACTAAGAAAACTAAGAAAAACTAACAAAAACTAAGAAAAACTAATAAAAACTAAGAAAACCTAAGAAAACATAAGAAAAACTAAGAAAAACTAAGAAAAACTAAGAAAAACTAAGAAAAACTAAGAAAAACTAAGAAAAACTAAGAAAAACTAAGAAAAACTAAGAAAAACTAAGAAAAACTAAGAAAAACTAAGAAAAACTAAGAAAAACTAAGAAAAACTAAGAAAAGCTAAGAAAAGCTAAGAAAAACTAAGAAAAACTAAGAAAAACTAAGAAAAGCTAAGAAAAACTAAGAAAAACTAAGAAAAACTAAGAAAAACTAAGAAAAACTAAGAAAAACTAAGAAAAACTAAGAAAAACTAAGGAAAACTAAGAAAAACTAAGAAAAACTAAGAAAAACTAAGAAAAACTAAGAAAAACTAAGAAAAACTAAGAAAAACTAAGAAAAACTAAGAAAAACTAAGAAAAACTAAGAAAAACTAAGAAAAACTAAGAAAAACTAAGAAAAACTAAGAAAAACTAAGAAAAACTAAGAAAAACTAAGAAAAACTAAGAAAAACTAAGAAAAGCTAAGAAAAACTAAGAAAAACTAAGAAAAACTAAGAAAAACTAAGAAAAACTAAGAAAAACTAAGAAAAACTAAGAAAAACTAAGAAAAGCTAAGAAAAACTAAGAAAAACTAAGAAAAACTAAGAAAAACTAAGAAAAACTAAGAAAAACTAAGAAAAACTAAGAAAAACTAAGAAAAACTAAGAAAAACTAAGAAAAACTAAGAAAAACTAAGAAAAGCTAAGAAAAACTAAGAAAAACTAAGAAAAACTAAGAAAACCTAAGAAAAACTAAGAAAAACTAAGAAAAACTAAGAAAAACTAAGAAAAACTAAGAAAAACTAAGAAAAACTAAGAAAAACTAAGAAAAACTAAGAAAAACTAAGAAAAACTAAGAAAAACTAAGAAAAACTAAGAAAAACTAAGAAAAACTAAGAAAAACTAAGAAAAGCTAAGAAAAACTAAGAAAAACTAAGAAAAACTAAGAAAAACTAAGAAAAACTAAGAAAAACTAAGAAAAACTAAGAAAAACTAAGAAAACTAAGAAAAGCTAAGAAAACTAAGAAAAACTAAGAAAAACTAAGAAAAACTAAGAAAAACTAAGAAAAACTAAGAAAAACTAAGAAAAACTAAGAAAACTAAGAAAAACTAAGAAAAACTAAGAAAAACTAAGAAAAACTAAGAAAACTAAGAAAAACTAAGAAAACTAAGAAAAACTAAGAAAACTAAGAAAAACTAAGAAAAACTAAGAAAACTAAGAAAAACTAAGAAAAACTAAGAAAAGCTAAGAAAAACTAAGAAAAACTAAGAAAAACTAAGAAAAACTAAGAAAAACTAAGAAAACTAAGAAAACTAAGAAAAACTAAGAAAAACTAAGAAAAACTAAGAAAAACTAAGAAAAACTAAGAAAAACTAAGAAAAACTAAGAAAAACTAAGAAAAACTAAGAAAAACTAAGAAAAACTAAGAAAAACTAAGAAAAACTAAGAAAAACTAAGAAAAACTAAGAAAAACTAAGAAAAACTAAGAAAAACTAAGAAAAACAAATAAAAAAAAACAAAAACTAAGAAAACTAAGAAAAACTAAGAAAACTAAGAAAACTAAGAAAAACTAAGAAAAACTAAGAAAAACTAAGAAAACTAAGAAAAACTAAGAAAACTAAGAAAACTAAGAAAAACTAAGAAAAACTAAGAAAAACTAAGAAAACTAAGAAAAACTAAGAAAAACTAAGAAAAACTAAGAAAAACTAAGAAAAACTAAGAAAAACTAAGAAAACTAAGAAAAACTAAGAAAAACTAAGAAAAACTAAGAAAACTAAGAAAAACTAAGAAAAACTAAGAAAAACTAAGAAAAACTAAGAAAAACTAAGAAAAACTAAGAAAAACTAAGAAAAACTAAGAAAAACTAAGAAAAACTAAGAAAAACTAAGAAAAACTAAGAAAAACTAAGAAAAACTAAGAAAAACTAATAATAAAAAATAAGTTATACAATACATATAATATAAATTATACACACATATGTATATTGAATAAATAATTAAATATATGAAAATAAATAATTAAAAATCAGAATTAAAATAAATGATAAAAATTAAAAAAAATATTTATTTTAGAATAAATAATTAAAATAACTTAAAAAGATCAAATAAACAAGGAGGTTTAAAGGTTTATATTTCAAAAATCATCAAAATTGAATAGTTATAAAAATTCTCTGATAAGAGGAGGGACATATAAATAAAAAAACTAATAGTATTTTTATTTTTACAAAGCAAAGAAGAAAAATTTTAGATTATTTTATTTCGAGGGGTTTTTTTTGAAAATTTCAAAAAAAAAACATTTTCAAAAATTTCTTTCAATACTTTCTAATAAATTTAAATATCTCAACTTGCACCAGAAATCTTGTTTTTAACCATATCAATCACAAAATAAAATTTTTAATCATTTTAATAATAAAATTAGTATAACACACCTTTACTCTGACAATGACAAAAATTTTGGTATAAAAACAGTTTTTGTTTTACTTACTTCACCGCCACATACTACTCAACCACACGGAACGCTTAACGTCCTGCTGCTCGTCAACTTCTGCTGTGCTTCAACGTCAACTTCTGCTCATTGCTTCAACGTCCGACTTCTCCTCGTCTACTAAAAGTAAGTTCAATTTTAAAATAAATTTTTGTAAAAATTATTTTAAAATTTTTAGTGGATCAAGCAATGCCAGCAACATTTTGGGAGAGACCGGGACGATTCTTCCAACATAAACCGGACTGGACAGAGCAAGTGAGGACGTTGGAAGTGAGCGGAAAGTGGCAGCTTGAGAGGGAGCTGCCAGATGAGAACCTCGGTTCGATCGGCGATGCCCCAGTCGTGGACAAGGCGAAGGTGTTCAAATGTGTCTTCCCTCGTTGTGCAGCAAAATCATTGGCGACGGAACGGACCTGGAGGGGGCGCTTCATAAATGGAGAACTGCTTGCGTCGAACGCTATTCACACAAATCATGTGAAAAGAACGACTTCCGGAACGGACAAATTCTTCAATGGGGAAGAAGGTTGGTTTACTAAAAAAAATTAATTTTAAAGCTTCTGAATATTTCTTTTTACAGGGTTCTGACTCTGAGGTTCTTGGCTGATGCTGTTGACTTGCCGTTCTTGCCCTCTCTTGCAGCTTCTGAATGAATTGATTGGCCTAAAAAAGAATAGATGGCCAAATGATTGAAAATGATGCTATAAATTTATATTTATTGTAACTATTTCTATTGCTTTTCTATTGTATCGCAATTTCTATTGTTATATAAAAATTTGTATTTCGATTGGTGTTTTTTTTACTTAAGTTAGGATTCCTTTTGCCTTATTCCGCTTTTTGCGAAGAACTTTTCATCGTCCTCGCCTTGTTGTCTCAACTGTCTGTTGATTGCTCCAAATTTTCTCTAAAATCGTCCAAATTTAAAACAAAAATATTGTCCAAAACACGAGCTTTAAAATTTGAATTGTCTTGAAAAAATTTATAAAGTCGTATCCTCTTAGAGGGTTAACTTCTAAACTGGCTAAGGTAATTGCCTTAGTGACAATTTTTGGTGGCTTAAAAATATCTTTTTTAACTAGATATATAACTTTTAAAGAAATTCGGGTAATTTTGAATTTTGTGAGAACAACTTTTTATACTTCTCCAATATTCCTTTTGTTATACTTTTGGTTATTTCCCTATTTAATAACCTCTTATACATATGTAAGATAAAAAAATGAAAAAAACTTCTAAAAAAGAAGTTATCAGGTAAACTTCTCATCCAAGGGATTATTTTATAATGAGGTTCAACTGTATTTAAAATAATTTGTAAATATATATTTTTATTTAGGACCACATAGTAAGTAGACTTTTAAATAAATGTTTGTAGTAGACTAGATGAGATTGGGAAAACAATCGTAATTAATAAAATAAATTTCCATTTGAATTTAATTAAAAATTCGAAAAGGGCAAAAGAGAAGTTATTTTGAGGGTAGAAGGCAATTCCGTCTCGAGGCCATATTTTGGGCCATAAGTTTCTAAATTCTTAACCGATTTAAATAATTATTATATCATTAGAAAGCTCTGCATGTGAGGATTATTTTAGCAGACAGGGTTGATTTGATCAGAAGATCCTACAAAAAGTTATGTCTGGATAAATCCGAATAATCGTGATTTTCGATCTTTACTAGTCTTAAATTTTAAAGAGTCATTATAGCATATCGATCCAGTAAGAAAAATAATCATTAAATCAAGAGTTATCGATCCGTAAATGAATTAGTCAGATCGCACAAAAAATAAAAAAGTTATGGACCGGAAAATAGCCCCAGGTTATAACGACTAGCTTGGATATTAAATTTAATCATTTTTTATTAATCTTGGCATTGTGTTTTTTAAGTCAAATTATCCTGCTCTCAACTAGCTTGGCGTCGGTTGAGGGCGATTCTGATCGGCTTCACATTTTTATGGTTTCCAACTCGAATGAATCTATTTAAGAATATTGTAGGAGACTGTCTGTGTTAGAGAATTCTTTAATCTTTGTCATTTTTGTATTACAGTAATATATTTTTAAAATTACAGTAATATTTCTAATATATTTAATTTATTCATATCTCCTAATTAGCGTCCCTTAATGGCGATGTTTGCTTCAATTGGCGATGTTTGCGACAAACCAATCCATAACGGCAATAGAAATTATCCTGCTCTCAACTAGCTTGGCGTCGGTTGAGGGCGATTCTGATCGGCTTCACATTTTTATGGTTTCCAACTCGAATGAATCTATTTAAGAATATTGTAGGAGACTGTCTGTGTTAGAGAATTCTTTAATCTTTGTCATTTTTGTATTACAGTAATATATTTTTAAAATTACAGTAATATTTCTAATATATTTAATTTATTCATATCTCCTAATTAGCGTCCCTTAATGGCGATGTTTGCTTCAATTGGCGATGTTTGCGACAAACCAATCCATAACGGCAATAGAAATGCAGTGTACATTTCAAAACAAGAGTCAGAATGTTTTGCCCTCAAAGCTTCGACTGAAAATGTTTGGAAGAAGGAGGTTTATTCAAATAAACTTTTATTCAAAAAATTAATTTAAGATGGAGGTCTATCGTACTCTACAATCTGTTCCTAGCAATAAATTCACTCGTATACAAGAATTACTTGCCTCTGGTGAACTCCCAGTTTTCTTCAAAAGTCAAAATAGTCTACATAAATTCTACATTTTGACGAGGTTTTTTAAACTTAAAGAATTTATACAATTTATATCTTTTTAAGGTATAATAATCTGAGAGATGTCAAAATGTGGCTTACACGAATACCTGGATTGTCTGAGGCAATGAGATTTAAAGCTGCTCGTGAAGTACGGTTTAATATTTATAAAGATATCAGTTTTTATAAAATGGTCAGGTCTCAAAATGGTCAGATGTTAATTTATGGCTAGCCCTTTTGTCCATTTGACCATTTTGGGCATGACTATTTTTACCTAACAAATGAGACAAACTAAGCGAATTTTTGTATGCCTAAACTTAGAACAAATTTTTCTGTTTTTAGACTCTCCTTGCCTTGAAGGAACTTCATCAACTTGGCTTTGTCTCAAGGGATGTCAAATTGGAAAACTTTGGAGTTCATATAACTAAGGATCATCGTCTGAAATTCTACATCTACGACTTTGAATTGTCACAAAAATACAAGGATGTTGAAACGGGCAAACCAACCGCTCAAAAAATACGCGGTTCGAAGGGTGATGGTACAACAGAATCTGCCCCTTTGGTTCAAATGACTGGATCTAGGGTTTTTTTAAAGATTTTTTGAAAAAAATTTTTTTTTTGAAAACTTTAGCGGACATTTCCTGTTGACGATGTTGAAGGTTAAAAAATTGGAATTTTAATTATAAACCAAATTATTTTTTAGGATGGTTTTACTGCTTATATCACATTTTATGTGGCTCGATTCCGTGGGATATTAGATGGCCGCAACCGGAATTCCGTGGATCTACTTATGCGACGCCGTATTCGGGGATTCGGTATTTTTTGAATTTTGGTAGTCGGGCCTCACTCTAAGATCCAATACGCGTGAACTTCTCTAACACGTGGCCCTCCCACACATCACTTCCATATGACGACTCATTTTGTTCCAAAGGCCTCCATAATACTAAAAGAATTCCAAGCCCTAAAAGCTCCAAAAATTAGCATGATTTGGCATCCTTTCACTTGTCTCTGAATTTGTGTTGAATTTTTCGAACCGGGCCGACGTTCAAGTCATTTTTTGGGCTTCATTTTTTAGAACCGGGCCGTTCGAGTCTTCGGACCAAAATTCGATGGCCGATTCAATCTGTCGAACCGAACCGGGCCCCCAACCCTGATTTAAATATCTATGGAAGCTTAACTATCTTTCTTAACTATCTCGAGGAAGCTTAACTATCTGAAAATCTATTTATCTTTTCTTAAAGTTACACTAAACAACAAATGCATAAAACTGGAAGAATTTATTGGTATGTTTATTTAGTTTAAATTTCTAAAGTTCCCTTTATTTCAGTGCAAAGGAATATGATTGTCTAATGAGTGCAATCTTCAATGTGATCCTTAAATGGTCGAAAACGCCAGAAGTTGTAGAGGCGCGTTTCTATGATGAGGTTTTTTTGTTTTATGCGATTTATAGGGAATTTTAAAGTTTAAGGGTCCAAATTTTATTTTGGGATATCCGCAAGCCCTGGGTTTAGTTTATGCAGTTGAACTTTTCTAGCGTGTCTGGCAGATAGCTAAAACCTCTGGGAATTTCTAGTGTTTGTTCCATACGAATAATAGTTGTTTGGCCTCCAAATCGATGGAGTTTCGTTTTCCATACAAATTATCCAAAACTTTAGAATATGGTCCGTAGTTAGGGGGGAGGCTAAAGACTTTCATAAGGTCAAGAACTCATCGAATGAAAATTGATTCCCCACATTAACTAGAAAGTGGGTTGTCAGACTTCAGCCCAGCCCGGGGTTTTATGCAGTTGGACTTTTCTAACGTGCTAGGCCAGGTAGCCAAAACCCCGAAACCCAGAATTATCAAAATGTCGAATTTTAATAAAATCTCTCTTAATTTGTCTCAACCTTTTTAATTTAAATTTGCCCGCTAAAAAATAAATTTCAGATATGCTCAATTTTGAAGAAAGGAGTGCACAACTGTGGAAAAACTGAATTGATGGATTGCAACATTCACTGTATGAGGCATTATAAGAAGCATCAACGTCATGACGCTTAACAGTTTTCTATTAAAAATATATTTATTTCCTAACATTTATTTACTATATTTATTTCATCATATCCATTCTATTTACCCCTATTATTTCTGTTATTTTTTAGCCCTGTCAAGAAATTGGATTCGTAATATGTTTCGCATGATCTTCAAAATAAGTTTCTCTGTTATTGTTCTGTGAGAGCTTTTTTTCTATTCTCATTTGCAAAAATCATTTGTAATTGCAAAAAAATTGACATTTTCCAAAAAAAATTGATGGCACACCATAGTTTTAAAGAGGAAAACTGAAAGGGCAATTACAGGAAGATACAATTTTGACATTTGGCCTTTTTTCTCTACAACCGATTGGAAAATAAAACATTGTTTGGCTAGGTTGTGTTTTCATTATCCACTTCAGTCTATGGTCCTTTTCACGTATAGTGCCATCAATTTTCTTTTGAAAATGTTCCTTTTTGCATTCTATGATCCTTCTGTTCTCATGTATTTTCTCTTTATTTATAAAAATTATTTTATTTCATTTTTTTAAATTATTTTAAATTGAAGTTTTATTCCTTCGATTTTATTTTTTTAATATTATTTTGTTAATTTTATTTATTTTTTAGAATTTAATTCAAAATTTGTTTAAGGAGTAATGAGCTTGGCTGTCTCTAAAAAGAGAGGGTTTGATGATTCTTTTCAATCGGATGATAGGCGTCTAGCTAAAAGATCTTTAATTATGCCTGAAGGTTTAAAATTTTAATTTTATTTTCTATTTAAAATTTTAGTTGCTGGTAAAATAACTTGCATTGAATTGGTCAATTTTATGTGTCATACAAGCCTGACGGTATTTTTAAAAATACCTATATTTTTCATCAAATTAGTTTCCTTGTTTTTAGCTTAATTTTGATGTCAATAAATACAACTGCTCTTATATTATTGGGCCAAATGGGAGTGGAAAGAGTGCATTATTTGCTGCCTTAAATATTGGACTTGGAGGAGCTGGCCGTTCAAACGAGAGAGGAAAGCGAATCAATGATTATATTAAAGAGAATGAAAAGTAAGGTTTATTAATTTTTTAGGAGAAGTAGGAAAATACTATGACTTTTGATTAGCTTTTGAATTATTCTGGTTTTTTCATGTTTCTGATCTTTTAATGAATCCTAGTCATTGTTGGGCATGTCTCTGAGAGCTATAGCTAGCTCCTCTTTGGAGCCGGAGCCATTAATTTGAAAAAGGTCGGCGGTGGTCCCGATCCTATTTTTAATCCTTTCTGATTTTTATTAATGTTTTCTTAATGAGTTCTAATTTTAATTCAGATTTTTAATTGGTTTTTATTTAAGCTATTCATTAATTCGGATTCACATTTCAAACGAAGGCCCAAACAGCATACCTGATTACGGCGACATTATAATTGTTGAACGACGTATTACACATAAAATTTCAACTGTCACAATCAAAACTCGTTTGAATGAAGGAAAAGAAGAAATTGTTGGGAAAAGAAGAGAACTTGATTTAATACTTCAACAATTTAACATTGATTTGGAAAATCCGCTTTCTTGGCTTTCTCAAGATAGAGCACGACAATTTTTGCAATCAATGAAGCCGCAAAGACTTTATGAGGTTAAAAAATTTTTTCTAGTTTATGCTTTTGGGGTGTTTTGAGGTTATTTTTTGGGTTTCTTAGCGATTTTTGGGAGTTTTAACTTATAACCAGTTTGTCTTGATGGTTTCAAATCCAGAGAGAAACCAGAGATTTCAAATCCAAAGATATAGAATTTGAAGCTAACGATTAAAGTCAACTAGCGAGTGTGTCAACTACACATAGGTAAATTTAACAACAGGATTTATAAAATCGTTAAGAATTCAAACCCTTCTTTAAAACCAATGAAAATCCAATATACAACTTTATAGGACTCCTACTGAACTAGAGCTTATTCCATTCATTTAAAATTTTCCACTTTTTAAGTTATACAAAAAGAGCTCAGAAATGGACGGTGCTGAAGATTTATTTCGAAATATCGACACCCTCTTTGACGAATTAACTAGAGTTGTTAAATCTATGGATAAAGAAAAGACTGCAAAAGAAGCAAAATATCAACAAATGAAGGCGCGTTTTGATGCTGTAAATCAACTTTCAAACAAAAAAGAGGCAATTCAACGACTTTATTGGTATCAACTTTGGGCGCCTGTTCGTGATGGAAAAAATGTTTATATTTTTTAATTTTAAAGGCTTATTTTTTCATTTAAAATTATAGGAAATTGAGGAACTTGGAAGGAAACTTAAAGTTAATGAGGACAAAAAGGATGAGCAATTGGCTAAAAAGGATGAATTGATTGTATATTTTTTTATTTTTTTAATTAAAATTAATTAGGGAAAGGTTAAGGTTTAGTCTCAGGCAGGCGTCGATCCTGCGACCTTCTGGCAGCTATTGCTTCTCCCTTTCACTCACAATTAGGGTTGACGGTTCCTGGGAAATCTTCGAATATCCGGGATGCAATCTGAACAGAGATTTTCGAATATCCTGACTTTTTTTCTTTTTTGGATATCCAAAATTGCCTTCCCTACTCATCTCGTACAGGTTTTACCACTTTTGTTAGCTACATGACGCTACTCTTTTATGATATTAGATTTTAAACTCCCGACTAGTGCTTGCTAGATCTGTTCTTTCTTACAATTATTTTTTTAATTTTTAGAAGGGAATTGGGGATATTAACAAACAACAAAAAAATTTTGAAGAACAACTCGGAGCTGCTTCCTCTAAATTTAGAGAACATAATGAAAATTTGAATGAACTTAAAAGAAAGGCTAGAGAATTAAATTTTGATCATCATGACTTGGTTGATAAAGTAAAAAGGAAGCAATGGAATATTGATTTATATGAGAGGCAGTTACAAAAAGCAAATAAAGAACTGAAGGATTTAGTTGGAAGGTTATATTAAGAATATATTTTTTTAATTAAAAAAAGTTTCCAAAAAAGTTATCTGTTGGCATAATTGAAGTTTGGGTTTTCCATTGGGAAGCGATTTTTGACTTCATTTTCACATTCTCAAGAATCCAGAATTTATAGTCTTTTTGGCTCTCTCTCGAGATATTTTTATTTTTTCCTCTTTCCTCCTATTTTTTCCGTTTTTCACTAATCATAATTAATTTTTTTAGTTCTGGTCATGATCCTGAAACTGAAAAGAATAAATTAAAGGAAAAATTGACTCAAATAGCTGCTCAAATGGAGGCTGCCGAGTTAGAACAAAAATCTTACACTAATGAATTGAGTTCTATCAAAGTTGAATATGAGAATCTTAAAAAGGAGTTTAAGGTTTTTTTAAATTTTTTCTCATTCACCACCTAAAAATTTCAAAAAAATTTTTCAAAAAATGTTTTTTTCTTTTTAAGGAAAACACTGACCAGCATTCTTTATTAGAACGAAGGCGAACACGTATTATCGAAGAGAAAACTTTATTTGAACAATCAAAGGCTGATAAATTGGCTATTTTTGGAAAAGATGTGCCTCGTTTACTTGAACTTATCGACACAAATATTAATTCATTTAAAAAACGCCCAATTGGCCCTATTGGAAATTATATAAAATTGAAAGACAAAAAATGGGCGAATCCGATAGAATTTTGCTTGAAAAATATGATTGGAACTTTTTTGTGCGACTCTTCAGAAGATCGAAAAGCTTTGGATGAAATATGCAAAACATTGCAAATTAGAAAGCCGAATGTTATTACAACAGAGTATTTTTTAAAATTATTTTTATTAAGTTAGACCTCTCTAGAAGATACCCTCAACATAAGAAACACCTATTATAGGAGACGATTTTTGAATTTGGTTGCCCTCTAGTTGAGAAAGCTGCCTAATTTTAAGTGTTACTCCCCAGTTAAGATATGGTCTATTTTAAGATATACCTCGTTATAAGGTAGGTACATCCATTACTACATACACTTCTATTTAAGAGACGTTTTTTAAAATTAGGTTGTTCATTGGGGAAGGAGGAGTAGGAGGAAACCTAGGCCACACATTATTTAAGATACGCCTCATTATAAGGTCGATTTTTTCAGTCCAAAGGGGTTGTCTTATAGTAAGGTCTGTCTGGATTAATTAGTTATTTAAAAATATTTTTTAATAGATTTGTTGATCAAAAATATGATTTATTCGGAAGAGAGCCTCCAAATGAATTTACAACAATTTTGCGTGTTTTGGATGTTGAGAATCCAACAGTTTTAAATTATATTCTAGACAAAGTTAGAGCAGAAAGTGTTCTTCTATTTGAAAAAGATGATGTTGCAAGAAATGCAATGTATCCAATGGTTTTTATTCTTTTTTAAATAAAATAATTTTTTGGGTAATTTTGAACTTTATGACTTTCCCTTTTTCTTTGTATTCTTCTGTATGAACTATTTTAGGAGGGCTGGTATGCCCGTCATTTCCAGTTTGGTATTTCAGTGTTTGGCATTACGGAACTTTATGCTATTTACCAAAGTCATGATAAAAGGAATATTGGAGAAACATAAAAAGGGGTTCTCACAAAATTCAAAATTACCCAAATTTCCTTAAAAGTTTTATTCATTTAATAATAATTTATTTTTTAAGCCTCCAAAAAATGCATCTAAAGCAATTACCTTAGCCTGTTCAGAAGTTAACCCTCAAAGAGGATCTCGACCTTATCAATTCTTTCGTGACCATTCAAATTTTCAATCTCGTGTTTTGGACAATCATTTTATGTCTTCAAATTTGAATGATTTTAATGAACAATTGGAACAATCAACAGAACAGTTGAGACAACAAAGTGAAAAAGTTGAAAAATCAAAACGTTCTTTCAATACATTAGAATTTAAACTTAATAATTTGAGACAAAAGAAGACTCAAACTGAAGCTCGGTTAAATGGATTAAATGAAAGGAAATATGAAATTGAAGAAGAATTGAATAAATTGGAAGATGAGGGGTTAAGTGAAGATAAAATTACTAATTTGGTATTTTTATTTATTTTTTATTTAAAGTCGGACCTCATTTTAGGATACACCCAATATTAGATACACCTCTTTTTAAGAGACGTTTTTTAATTCGGTCTAATCTCCGTTTAAGGGAAGTTTTTTAATCTGATTAACTACTGGGGGGGGGGCTGCCTAATTGTAAGATATACACCCTATTTAAGGTACACCTCATTATACGACTTCTTCAACCAAGAAGTTAACACTGTTCAGAAGTTAACCCTCAAAGAGGATCTCGTCTCTTATAATGAGTTCTGACTGATTATATTTACAAGAAATATTTTTTATTTTAGCGAAGCTCAATTCGTGAAAGTGAAGATGAGAGAAATGCTTTACAAGTTAAATTAACGGAATTGGAACAGTCACTAGCAGAAAAGACTGAAAAAATGAACGAAGCTGAAAGCAAAATTGAAGCATCTACAAAAAGGGCTGATCATTTAAAAAATAATTATAAACAAATTGAGGTTTTTTTAATTTGAAATAATTTTTTAAATATTTCTAAATTTTAGAATGATATAAAAAGTTGTCAGATACAAATAGAAAAGAATCGTGAAAAATTGGAGGACTGTGAAGGATTAACTAAACGGGCAAATGATTTGATTTTGAAATATAGAAAGCAAATTGAGGACAAAACGTTTGAAATTTTTTTTTATTTGTAAAATTGGGGACCTCGTTTTAAGATACTTTTGGGATCCTTGGGGTTGAAAAATTTTGTCTCTTATAATGATGTGTTTATTAAATGGGAGGATATGATGCCGTAATGCTTTAACGCCATAACGCCAAAAGCGGTTTGGAATTTTGATGGCTTTTGGGGTTTTGGATCTTCGACGTTCTTTCCCCTACTTTGGCATTTCGTCTACTTTTTTGGCTTTTTGGCGTTTTATCATTTCGGCGCACTACGAACATAAAGTATTCCTTAGGTAGTTTCCCCAGCCTGTGTTTAATCAGATTTTTAAAAAGCTTCACTTAAATAGAGGGTTCGGTGCATCTTATAATGGGGGGTTTTATGATTTTAAATTTTCTTTTTAAGTAAATCTTGTGAAAAGAAACGAGAAGAGGCTGAAAAGAATCGAGACTATTTATTGGAAAATCATGCTGAAATTGGTGATGGAGTGCCAGACTTTGATACAATTCCTGAAACGGTTCAATTGAATAGAGATATTGAAGCTATTCAAAATGAAATTAGAAATGCTGAAAAAAAGTTTTTTTTAATTTTTATTTTTTTAATTAAATTTAAAATTTTATTTTTTTAGTAAAGAGCCTGTACCAACAGAAGCTGATTTAATAAATTATAAAAATATCTATATAGAATTTAAGGCAAAACTCAAAGTTTGGACACGGCGATATAACGTTTCATTTTTTAAACTTAAATTAAGATAGAAACTCACTATAAGATACCCTCATTACTAGGCTACACTTCTACTTAAGATGCGGGGTTTAAATGTTGGTTGGTCTTCGTGTAGGTGGAACTGTCCAAGCGACACTCTCACAACAGTTAAATTCACCCGTTACAAGAAGAGGCTGAAAAGAATAGAGGGGGGGGGGTGGGTAGTCCACCGCTTCTTAGAGGGTAGTCCACCGCTTCTTAGAGGGTAGTCCACCGCTTAGAGACTAATTAGTAGTAGTCCACCACTTAGAGACTAATTTCTCAATTCTTTAGATGTTAGAAAGTATGATCACTGCCCGTAAGAGACGTTTTGATTTAATCAGAACTAGTTTACCTGGAAAATTGGAATGCTGGTTTAGAGACCATATGAATTATCGTGGTTATAAAGCAAGTTTGGATGTTCGAGATGATGATGGAACTATAATGATTAAAGTAAAAAGAATTTTTGTTGAAAATTAAAAAAAAATTTTCTATTCAAAAAAGGTTGTGACACACAAGGCTATGGAAGAATCTTTTGCTGAACAAAGCTTGGATGAAAGAGATTCGCGTATGCAGAAAAAAGTTTTGCAGGACCTAAAAGGTTTTTTTTAAATTAATATTAGAAAATTGTGTGGAAATATTGTTACGAATTTTTGGAAATTTTTTGCGGAGTTTTGGGAATTTTTTTGCCAATTTTTAAGAATTTTTGCGGACAAAATTAATCTTTTTTTAGTTAGGCAGAAGTAATTATTTTCTTAAGGCCTATCTGGTGGAGAGCGTTCATACACAACAGCTTGTTTCATCATGTCATTATGGAAATGTATGGAATCGCCTTTTCGTTGTATGGATGAATTTGATGTTTTTATGGATATGTAAATTCTTTTAAAAATTAAGAATAATTTTTTTATAAATTTTAGGGTCAATAGGCGCTACATTATGGAGATGTTGGCTGACATGGCGAAGGATAGCAAGGAGGTGCAATTCTTTTTCTTCACTCCCCAACCCATTCAAGAACTTAAAAGTTTGTGAAATTTAGTTTTTTTTATTTATATTTAAGAAGTTAGGTGTAAGGGATTTTTAGAGGAATTGGGTAACTTGAGGAGAGGGGATGGGTCGGGTTGAAAAAAATTTCGTTTCGGGTTGGGTTTTTAGAATTTTATCTATATCGGGTTTCAAATTTCGGATCGAAAGAAAGTTTGGGGTTCTGTCCTAAAAAAGTCCTGATTTTGTGCTTGGGTAACTTGACCTATCACCTCTGTGGACCAGAAATTTTGCGGACTCGGGTGTTGGGCAAATCAAAGTGCAAATTTTTGCGCCTCTAGAAATATTTTTTAATTTTAGGGGATATGTTTGAGGTATTTACGCTTAAAAGAATTGCCGGCATCTTTAATGAGGAGCAGCAGCAAGAAAACCAAGAATGATGTTAAGCTTATGGATAAGTTTAGAATTGATAAATATCTCAAATTTTTTTGAAAATTTTTCGACATTCAAAACAATTACTATAATTTATTTGTCCGCAATTTATCTACTTATTTCAGTGCATTATCTATTTGAAAATTTAGTTTATTCCTTAAATCTCTTAAAAATTTGAGGGACGTTTCGGCGCGGACTATAGGGGACAAAAGTGAAAAATCAAATTAATAGGGGAAAATTAAAATGGAAGGCGGCGTCCTTATGGGCCGCGCCAAAAACGACCCAACCTTTACAAATTAATTTATTTTTTTGATGTGAGTTTTATTTCTATAAATATTTGTTTTCGTTTTTTTGCATGTTTCCATGGAGAGACAAATTTATAAATACGCGTATAAATATTTAAAAAATTAAAAAAATGTTTTTAAATATTTTTCAGTTAATTTTAATAATTTTTATTTTAATTTATTTTTTATTATTTTCTTTTAATTTTGATTCTCTTTTTACTATTTTTTTGGTCATTTTAATTGGAAGTGTTATTTTGGAATTTAGAAGATGGGCAACAAAATTGACTGGATTAAAGGCTATTCTTTTCTTATCGGTATTTTTATTTTATATCGTTAACTCATTTTAATGTTACTCTCATAAGAAACCAATTTTTATCCTAAAATGGTGAAGACCAAATATTTCACCGTCGTTTTTTTTTTGGTATTTCGGGTCATTCCTTTACTTTGGTGTTTCGACGTCTCTTGATAAAAGATTTTTAAATCTTAAATTTATTTTCAGAATTTTCTATTTTTTGGCATATTATTACTTTTATGGCTACCAACCTCCATATGTTTACGACTACCAAAATGCTTTTTAACAAATTATTTTTGTCACCAACAAGACAATCCTTCAATTATTTCAATTTTTAGTTTATTAATTACTTCAATTATTTTACTTCAAAATTTAATTAAAAGATGGATTCTTTTATTACGTCAAAAAATAATTTTGGAAAATTTAATTAAACATCCTTTACTTTGTGCAACATTTTTTAATCATTTTTGTGTTAGAATGGAAATGATGAATTGTGAAGATGATGAGGAAGATAAAGAACTTTTCTATAGTTGGCTCAATAGGTTTAATTTAAAATTTAAAAAATTTCATTAATCAAAAATTATGCCCACCGGCATAAATCCGCAAATATTTTTTTGCGGATTAACACATGCGGACTCCGATATTTGAGAAAAAAAATTTGCAAAATAAATTTGCAAAAAATTTTTTATCCGCAAAAAAATTTTTTTGTCCTCAAAAATAATACTTAAAAATTTTTAAATTTAGTTTTGGCAAACAATTGAGAAGTAAAATTTCAGTGGGTGATAGTTCTACTAAAATATCTGATCGTAAGAAAAATCAACAAAATAAAAAAGTTCAATTCAATAAAGCAGTTTCTTTGAACAATTCAACACAAAAGGTTTTTTAAACTTATTTTTTATGCAGTCTAACCTCATTATAAGATACCCCCAATATTAGATACACTTCTATTTAAGAGACGCTCTTTAAAATTTTGGTTGGCTTTGGATGGGGGAGCTGTCTAACAATAAGTGATGCCCTCTATTTAAGATATCTTCATTATAAAGTACGATTTTTTAGCCCCAAGAGGGGTAAAAAAAATACACAAAATCTGCAAAAATCTTATAGTGAGTTTAAAAATTAAAAATTTTAAGATTGGCTATCGATTAACGAAGAAAAGTAAAAGTGCAAAATATATAAGTCATCACTACCATCAAGATCATTATTCTACAATTGAAAGTGCTGGAGAATTAGCAGCTGGAGAATCGCCCAGTAAATTTTTTTTAAATTATTCTTTAAAAAAAGTTTCTTTAAGAAAAAATTTTATCAACAAAACCAAAAGTTCCAAGAACTCCAATACCCCAAACAACACCGACGGACCCGCTAGGACCAGCATTAAAACATCAACCAACGTTGTTGTCTCCAATCACGCCTGAAGGTAAATTTTTTAAGATAAAAGTTGAACCTCGCTATAAAGTACACTCGAAAAAATTGTCTCTTATAATGAGATGTACCTTAAATAGAGGGTGTCGCTTATAACGGGGGTTGCTTTTAATGAGGTCTGGCTTTATATTTTTAAATTACGGTCGAACCTTACACCCTTGAAAAGTGTCCCCTATAATGAGGTGTATTTTAATTATGGGGTATTTAGCATTAGTGTATCTTATGACGAGGTCTGACTTTAATTTTTTTAGCCAAAAAATTTTTTTTAATTAAAGAAAATAAATGGATATTTAATAGACATTCTTTAAAAAATGAAGAAAAAATAGTAGAAGAAAATTTGGAAGAAAATAAAATTTTAAAAGAAAAAGTGGAAGAAGAAAATAAATTAATTATAGAAACTGCCAAGTGTCTTTATTGTCCAACTGGTGTAAACTGTTGTGTTCAAAATGTACAAGCTAGAAGTATTCATTATTATAGTCTTTCAACTGATATTAGCCCAATGGATTAAATGTGTTTATAGTGGCGACATTTGCGTACAAAAAATTTTTGTGGACAAAATATTTGTGATAATATTTGCGGATAGAATTTTTTGCGGACAAAACTGAATTTTATTAAAATGGGAAAAACAGCCAGCGGGTATTGTCCAGCATCGTGGTACTTTTTTGGTGCTACAGTTCTTTGAAACGCTATGCGTGTCCGCAAATGTCGGCGTCTTCAAGTGTCTCTCTTTTTTATTTTGAATAAAATTAATTTAAAAAAGGAATACATATAAAATTGAACAAATCAACAGCAAAATATATATTTAATAGAGCGAAAATAAAAATTGTGTGAATCATTTTATTTTTTATATGTTGCTAAGCAATTGATTTTATTTATAGAAAATGTAATATTTAAATATAATTTTATTTTTACAGCAAAAATAATGATTTTATTAGAACAAAATAATCGAATAATTTGTGAATTGTTGGAACAGAAATTTTCTGCTGCAAAAACAAAGTTTGAATTTTTTATTAAATTAATTTTAAAAATATTGTAAGGGTTAGTTGGGTGCCTTCCAATCATGTGTATTCGAAATCCAGTCTAATTCTCAATTCGATACCCGGTCCGAGAAATTTTCGAAAAGAAACCAGGCGCGAAATCATACCCGATTTTTTATTTATTTGTGATATCCCTGATTAGCTGATTAGATAGTTGACTAAATTTTATCGGAGAGTTGAGATGGTCAAGTCCCATCTAATATTTTACTATTTTTGGGAAGTGTTTGTCTGCTTTTTTAAGACTTTTTTTACTGACTAAATCTAAAAATTATTTTTTAAAGTGGCAAGTTTGATTCCGTCAACGTCGTTTTTGCTGATTTTGATGGTGTAATGTACAAAGTATCCAATCCAGATGGAGATAGATTAAAACTAATGGTTATTTTATTTTTTATTTTTAACTTTATCTAAATTATATTTTAGTTGAGCATTTCTTTGAAATTTTATAAGGAGTTGCAAGAACATGGAGCAGATGAGGTTTTTTTTTAAAAATTTTAAATTAGTATATTCGAATTAATTTGGGAATATTTGTCACTTGTAAAGATTAGTATGAATATTTTCCAAGCTTTTTGCGGACATTTCTTTCGGACTTTTTCCTCATTTTTCTCTTATTGTTAGCTTTCTTAATTTTCCCTTTGCTTTTTTGCCGGAAAAAAAGTCCACAAGAATTGCACATTTATCTCTACAAGTGTTAAATGATTCACCAAAAATTTTTAAATTTACAAAATTTTTATTTAAAGTTAATCAAAAGAGAATATGAACATTTTTTGTCAAAAATACCAGAATCTGGATATAATATTTCTCTTGTATTTAATTTGGCTGATATTTCTGATGATTTTATGGAAATTGTTAAAAAGGCCTCTTTTTTGAAGAGAAATTGTTTTGCTTCTGTTTTTGAGAAATATTTTAAATTTCAAGAGGAAGGGCAAGAAGGGGAAAGAAGAGCTGTTGTTCATTTTAGAGAAGACGAAACTTTGTTTGTGGTTTTTTTATTTTCTTTTATTTTAAATACTGGGAAATTTAAGCTAGGGAACACCCCGTTCCTCGTGATTTACTTCCCGATTTATTAGTAAAAACCCTCTATCCAAAGACCAAAGGCTTTACCCTGCAAACATTTTTGAACCTTAAAGAGCCCCCTTTTCCGTCTTGTTGTTTTACCTTTTTCCCGCGATGGTGTTCTTCACGTTCATTCAAGTCCAAACCCTCAAAGCCGGTGATTTCCAAGCTTCGCCTCACCTTAATCCTAATTTTTTTTTAAATATTCTCATTTAAAGGTTTGTTGAAGCAAAATCTGATCGTGTTACTGTTATTTTTAGTACAATATTTAAAGATCCAGATGATGTTATTATTGGGAAAATATTTTTACAGGTTTTTTTTACAATTTCCAAATTTAATTCTCAATTTTAAAAAAGGAATTTCGTGAAGGAAGGAAAGCTAGCCAAACAGCACCCCAAATAATTTATTCTGTTGGAGAACCTCCACTTGAACTAAAAAATTGTTCAGAAGCTAAAATTGGTTCAAATGTTGGATATATTACTTTTGGTTTTTTTAATTTTTTTAAATTTTTATTTTTTTTCTTTTCAAGTCCTCTTTCCACGACATACAAACAAAAAGGCTAGAGATGATACAATTAATTTAATTTATACTTTTCGAGATTATCTTCATTATCATATTAAATGCTCAAAGGTTTTTGTTTTAAATTTTAAAATTTTTTTGGGCTCTGGTTTAGGACACGGGAAACAGGGACAGGTTGGGTTACTTGAAACCCAAAACTCGGACTTGTTTTCGACCCGAACCTTAATCCGAAGAACTTTTGAGAACACCACCTTACTAAACCAGTCTTTCTACTCCTGTGAACGTCCAATGGTACTTTTCTGTTTTGCCACACCCCACCCATATATTCGCAGGATATATTTTCAATTCTTCGTTAATTCTTACAGAAAGGTCAGTTTTCTTTCTTCCTCAATTTCACTTAATTTTCCCTGTGGACTCAATCTTCCGTGCTCAGTCGATTTTCCCAAATGTTGATTTCAATTTTGATGATATTGGAAAAAAATTAATCTTTTCTTGGTTGGTGTCTCATTGAACATGCCAGAGGGAGAATTGAGTGAAATTGAGGAAGAAGACTAACCTTTCTGTACGAATTAAGGAGAAATAGAAAATATATCCTGCGAATATATGGGTGGGGTGTGGCAAAACAGAAAAGTACCCGTCCAATAATGTTTTTATTTGGGTTTTCGGATTTTACCGACCGCTTAAGACTCCTAAAAATTTTTTTGGTGTTCTAGGGACTGATCCAATAATCATTTCCCACTCAATTTTTTAGGCCTATCTACATTCACGAATGAGAGCCAAAACAAACGATTTTCTCAAAGTCTTAAATCGAGCAAGACCCGAAACTAAAGGAGAAAAGAAAACGATAACTGGAAGAACTTTCATACAACACTAAAAATATAAACAAAATAAGGTTCATTTTACCCACAAAATATTTATATAAAAGGCAAAAAAATTTAAAAAAAGAAAATAAATTTGTGTCAATAATTTAATTTTTTTTGGTAAATTAATCACTCCCAACTCCTCCCTTCTTATCACCAAAACCTTCATTATTATCCCCCTTCTCTTCGCTGTCTTTACTTGTCCTCAAAAAACGTCTCTCAATTCCAAAAAGCTCATCTCCAGCTCGCGGCCCTCTCTTCCTAGAACGAGAACTTGGTGGAGTATTGCCACTTCCAGTAAAACGTGCTAAAGGTGAAGGTGAAACGGTGCTTCGAGAAGGCAATGAAACGTTCATTCGACCATCAGCTGGTGGTGACAAACCAGTTTCTAAAAATTGAAATAACCATTGAGATTAAAGAAGTCTCTTATAATGAGGCCTCTTAAATAGAGGGTATACCTATTTAATGAGTATGACTCTAAATGGAGGGTATCACTCTGATATAAGAACAACCATCGGAATTAGTATCTAATAATGATCTTAAATAGAGGATACCATCTAGGCAGTCAGTCTAATATTGGGTGTATTCTATAATGAGGTCTGTCCCTAATTAAAAAAATAAACCTTTCATACCATTTTCACTATAAGTCTTATCATCAAAATCCAAATGTTGTCGAAATGATGGAGTAGTAGGAACCGGAGAATTACAAGTAAATGGAGGCGAAGCAAGGTTAAATTCAGGCGTACGCTCCTTTAAAAAAATTTAAAAAAAATTAGTTGAAATATTTTTTCTTAAAATATACTCTGTTTCGGTTATGTAGCAAAGAGTTGTTGTTCATAATTCGACCTTCCAAGAATGGAGTACTTATTTTTGGATTATTGAATCGCTCAGAACAAAAATTAATTACCCAAATTATTGGATAAAAAATTTGATAAAAGAATGAAGTTATGGCAAAATACGCGAAGAACATAAGATCAGTTAATTTACACATCTATATTAAAAGAAAATATGTGACGGTGGAAAAGGCGCGTTGATTGAGAAAAATTCCCCAAAATCGAATTTCGTAGCCTGTTTAGGACACGTACACTCATTTTCCAATAAAATTTGAAGTTTTTTCTAAGCTTGTCCCATACCCAATGAACTGCCCATTATGATAGATTAGTGGCTAAAACCGCTAGGTATTAGAAAACCAACGACAACATAGGAAAACTAATAAAAATGTATTTTTTGAAGTTTTTTCTTTGGAAAAACTTTTTTTCTTGAAATTAATATCTTTTCCACCGACACACACAAATTTGTGAAAAAGGGGGATTGTCGGTTTCAAATCATTGTTGAAGAAAAAAAAGGTCCAAATTATGAACTACACTCATTGCCAAAACGGAATATATATATATAGTTGTCGGTCTCACAAACTCAACCCAAAAAATTCAAAAATTTTCAATTTGGTTTAAGTCAAACGAAGGAGAGAAATTGTTGAAACCGACAACCCCAAAAACAAATAAAATTAAAAAAACTAACGGCGCGATGTTTGAGAAGTTTGATTTGACGTCTGCTTCGATATCTCGAAACAAATGGATCTTTGAGAAGTTCAATAGCTTTTGGTCTATTCAAAGGACATGGGTCGATCATCCATGCAATAACACGGCGAAGATCAGTTGATAAAACTAAAATAAAATTTACTCGAAGATTCTTAATTTGGATATTTGTAAAAGAAAGAATGGTAACAATGCGGACTTTTCTTGTAAATGTCCACAACTTTTTTGTGGCCCAAAGTCAAAAAATGGATTCCCCTGGATACACACTCGTACATACTAAAGTTTAGGGGGAGTTGAGTTTACGGGGAACGGGGGTTACGGGGAATTCAAGCCGCGAGGAGTGTAAACGGGAACCCTGAGGGGAGATGAATCCCCCGTTCCCCGAGGAATTCCCTGCCCCGGGGATCAAACATATCTAAATTCATCAAAAAAAACCTTTAATATATTTTTCGTCAATCATTCTATTACGAATTTCATGCCAAAAAACTCCATTATTCGGCAAGTCCAAATCAGTCGCCAATTCAAGAATAGTCATTCCAAGACTAAAAATATCAGCTGCCTTAGTCGGTTTATCATTAAGAACTTCAGCTGCCAAATATTTTCCATCTCCTTCCATTACATTTTTTGGATCGTCCTTTAAAAAAATTATTTTTTGTTTGTCAATCAACTTTTTGTCCGCAGAAAACTGCGGACTTTTTTTAAAAGAAAAATACCTTGTTAAGATCAAAAACCAATCCAAAATCACCCAATTTGCAAATACCGTCAGACGTTATAAAAATATTAGAAGGCTTAATATCAACATGAATAAGGTCATGAGAATGCATATGCTCCAATGCCTACAAAAAATAGATGTGAAAAGGGCATTTGAACGAGTTTTATGCGGACATTTTAATAATTAGTTGCCTGAGGACCGTGCACTCTCCCAATCATTTTTCCTGTCACTGCTAAAATTTTTGTTTTTGGGGATTGCAATTTAAAGAAAGCTATTTTGCCGTTATTATAGGGGAGAAAATTGACCGGGCAGGGCGATGCCGACGAAGGAGTTGCTCATGGGAAGTATTGAAAAATAAAGACCAAAATTGTAAAAAATGGGTCCACTCCAGAAAGTCAACTCCTTAATAGATCGACATTAGGGTGGTGGCCCCTATTCCAGTAAAATGTCCGCAAAAAAGTCTGCAAAAAATGAGTCCGCAAAACCCACAAGTACCCAAAAAAATAATTTAAAAAATCAAACCATAAGAATATCAATGAGATAATACCAAATTTCTGGTTCACCAATCTCATGTCTCTCTCTAGCGACATCATCCAAACTTCTACAACACAGTTCTGTTTGAATATACAAACGTCCCTTCTCTTCCCATGCTTTGAAAAAATGAACCAAATTTGGATGTGGAGGCAACATTTCATGTTTAAGAACTTCTTGAAGTTTTTCACGTCTATCAGCAATATTTCTATAAACTTCTATCGCGCATTTAATTGCATACGCTTTTCCATCATCTTTTGAACGAACGCTAACAACCTTTTTTGAAAAAAATTAAAATTAAAAGCTTTAGAGACCCCCCACTAGTTTCACTTCCCTCTGACTTATCTTTGGATATTAAATCAATCAAAAAGGCTGAATTTTGGACAGAAACCAATATAATTTTGATCAATAAGAATCGCGTTAGGCTCAAGGGCTTTGAATAACTCACAAAAACTCAGACCCAAAAACAGACAACAGAAAATGAGTGTCATAAACCGAAGAACTAGTGTCCTCATGGGAGAAGTACAAAGATTAATCCTTCGATTGATTACCCAAAGGTAAACCAAAAGGAAAAGAGGCAGAAATGAAAGAAGGGCCCTAAAGTCCAAAAATTTCCCCCTCAAAATCTAATCAAAATACAAAGTATATAAAATTAACCTCGCCAAAATCGCCACGACCTAAACGGCCGTGCATAACAAATCTTTGCTCAAGATACGTCTCTGGAGTATCAGGATGGTAGAAAGGACTCAGTCGAGGTCCTGAAAGTTACAATTTTAAGATAAATAAAAAAAACTCGTTTTTACGTTCTGAAGGACTTTTGAAAGAAACAATCCTTGCAAAAGGCTCAATATGTGCCCGTATCAAACTATATCGTTGTACATTAGGTGCCGATTTCATGAGCCGTGGAGCTTGTGGAATTTTGTAGCGAGATGGAGTGCCACGGAGAAGCTTTAAAATTGTCATTTTATCAGTTTTAACAGAAAAAAACCTTTTCACGTTTAGTAGAGAGCGGCTTATCAAACATAAATTTCCCAGTAGGCGAACATCTTGAAGGGGTAATAAACCCACCTTCCCCACGATCAGGAGTTCCTTTCATTTATGTTGTTATTTTTAATAGAAAGATTAAATAAAATTACAGGTAAATAAAGTAGAGAGCTAAATTTCTGTATAAAAAAAGAAGAAAAAAATTAGAAAATGACCAAAGTTTGAGGAAAATGAGTCATAAATAGACTACAAAAATTGATTTTTGTTGCAGTCAATAAAGGCGCCAATATTAAAGGAAAGAAGCCCGCCCAATGACATTATGCCAAAAAATGTCAAAAACATTATGCCAAAAAATTTTAAGAAAATTGACACTTGAGTCTCATCAATTTGCTCAAGAGCTGTATTTCAGACTTTGAATTTTTCGACTTTTTTTCGATTTTTTGAACCGTATTGCTCCTCTTAAAATAAAAATTTTTGTTTTGTTTACCTGTGGTCGTTGGTGAGAAGATAAACAATGAAAAGATAAATATAGAAAACTAAAATTTGAGAATTTACGTAGTAAAATCTAAAAAGGAATTCTCATGGAATTTCCTTCTCGTAAAAATATGGAAGGTGAAATTAAAGTATATCCATGTGGGTGGCCTAAATTTAAGAACAATTGACAAAAATATAATATTTTTTGAACTTTAATACATATAATTCTTAAAATTATTTTTGTTAATATCAGAAAAAATATAAAATCAGAACAATTAATTTCTGATATCAGAATTTTTATTTTTTTTTCTGTCAGAATTTATTAAATATTTTTAATAATTAATTTCCTGGTTTATTTTTAATAATCTGTTTAATTAATTCTGATTTATTTAATAATTATGTAGAAATAAAAAATTACAAAATTGGCATCATTTGCGAGAAATGGGATATTTTACTTTTAAATACAGATAAAATTAATTTTAAAAAATAATTATAGAGTAGGCATTGTTCTCTCAATTTATAAATTTCCGCTATTATTAAATGTCCTTCCGGGATAAAGCAACCAATACCTGCAATTGACGTTAGTTTTTTTTTGTTTTATTTAATGATTATATTCTTCATTTATTGCTTAAATATTTATTAATATTTACATTTTCTCTTGAGAGATTGTTGCTTTAATATTACAAAGATATAATTAATTGTAAAACAGAAATATTAGAAAGAAAATATTCCAATATTTGTGATTTCTGATTCATGTAGTATAACTCTGAAATATTAATATACTCAGGAAATTAATATTAACATTTCTGATTTTTAAGATATTTTAATAATATAAAGTTCTGATTTATTTTAATATTAATATTTCTGAAAATCGGAATATAAATTTCTGATTTATTTCTGAGTTATTTTATAATTTAATAAATCAGAAAAGATTTAATTTTCTGAGTTATTTTATTTCTGATTTATTTTAAGAATATAAATTCTGATTTTTTAAATATTAATATTTCTGATTGAAAATATAAATTCTGAGTTATTTCTTTCAAATCAGAAGAATTACTATTTCTGAGTTATTTTAATTCTGATTTATTTTTATAATACAAATTCTGATTTTTAATATTTCTGAGTTATTTTACCATATAAATTCTGAGTTATTTTTTCTGATTTTATTAACATAAATTCTGATTTTCTAATAGTAATATTTCAGAGTTATAATATAACCCATCTGATTTATTTTACTAAATTTAAAAAATAATGATTAAAATTGCTTTAAAATTTCTCTTTCCTTTTCATATTTCACAACAACATTCAAAACTCCCAATTTTATTTATAACTATTTTTTATATTTTAATTGTTATGGAATCGTCTCCTCTTTTAACGGAGGGATTTGTTCTTCAAGTAATTTTATTTTTTGAATCTTTTTAAAATAAATTTAAAAGGAATTACCACTTTATCGAAGCATCAGAGACACTGACGTAAAAGCAACACCTTTATTTATTATTAAATCACAACCAAAAAATGATTTATTTGAAAGAAAATCTAGAGCTTTTAATTTTCAACGACTAAATAAACTTAGAAATTTCTGGCAAAGAAATGAAGTAAAGATTTTTTAAATGAAAATAAATTTATTTTCATTACTTTTTAGGCATTAAAAATGGCTTTATTTCCAGAACAAAAATTTATTTATGAATCTTAAAGAAAGAAAAGTTCAAAATAAAATTTAAAAATTTTTTTTAATTTGTAAACTTATTAAATGAGAAATTGATAAAATTTGTAATTGTTTTTTAATTATTTAAGAATATTGAATTTAATTAACAAATATTAAAGATTAAATATTAAGCGCTTACAAACTTAAGTTAAAATTTTAAACTTAGAAACTTAAAACTTGGAAAACATAAAACTAAAGCTTAAACTTAAAAACTTGTAAACTTAAAGACAACTTGAACATAAACTTGACATAAGAAACTTGAAAACTTAAATTAAAAACTTCAAAACTTGGTAAACATAAACTTTAAAGCTCAAACTTAAAAACTTAACCCAAAACTTGAAACTTAAGATTAAACTAAAAAACTTACAAACTTAAAAACATAACATAAAACTTAAGAACTTGAAAAATAAAAATATTCACTATAGAATTAATAAAAATATTTATTTTTAAATAAATAAATTGATATTATGCAGAGTCATTTCCCGACTAGAAAGTCTCGTAGAAAGCACGAAAAAATCAATAAATAACATGCACCTTTCAGCCTTTAAATTATTACCAACCGCAAATTATCTGACTTTGTTTCCTTTTTAATTTAAAAAATTTAAAAATATTCTCAATTAAATTTTCTTTTAAATTAAAAATAAGAAAAGAGAATTTTTCTTTAATTTAATTTTTTTTTGTTACAATGGAAGACGGTGATCATCCGATTAGCAATTTACCTTGGAGAAATAATCGAAGAGTTGGTTTTTATTTTTTAGTTTTTTTCTCCCTTTCCCATTTTAAAAATCAATTTTTAAAAATAAATTTATTTTTTAATTGTTAAACATGTTTCTTTATCCTTTTTGAGTCAAAAAAGGCTGAAAAAAATTTTTTCGAGTGAGTATAATGGCCAAGCACTCAAAGTACTCAACACAAAGAACATTTAAAATCCTTATTATTATAGACAAGTGATGAAATGGGGAGGAGAAAGAAATAAAATATTTAAATAAAAATATGTGTGTAATTTAAGTGCATTTTCAATACCCCTCTATTTTATTTAAAATCTACAACCAAACCTCGTTATAAGATACCCCTAAAACAATGGCTCCCGGACAATCCGTCAGTGAACAAATTCGTAATTTCTACCCATACCCAAATTTCTACCCATATCCACTGACGGATTTTCCACTGCCGGATTGTCCACTGACGAATTGTCCGGTCACGTAAAACAATATTTAAGATAGGTACCTTTTTTAAATGTTGGTCGGCCAGCTGGGGTTTTTTTTAAATTTGGTTTGACACTGGATGGGAGGAGGAGCTAATACCCTCTATTTAAGTGACACCTCATTATAAGATACGATTTTTTTAGGACTTAATGGAGTCCCCTCGTTTAAAATACATCTCATTATAAGAGACAAATTTCCAGCCCAAGCCTATTAAATACTCAAATTTCTTTCAGAATCAAATGTCTTTGTTTCCTGCTGGTATGTCGCCAGTAGAAAGTTTACGCCATTCTTCTTTTCGAATACGTGATCGTTTACTTGTTAATCTTGTTTCTGAATTTCTTGGAACTTTTCTTTTAGTTTTAATTGGTTGTAGTTCTATTGCTCAATTTATACTTTCTGAGGCTAAATTGAACAATCATTTACAGGTATTAAATTTAAATAGGGTCGGACCTCTCTATAAAATACTCCCTTTAAATAAACCTCAGTATAACATACTAATTGGAATAAGCCTCTCTATAAGCTACCTTTTTAGGTTTGCCATTGGAAGGGGGGGGGGGGGGTGGGGATTATTAAGACCATTTAAGACCACCTCATTATAAGCTATGATTTTCCAACCTCATTGGGTATCTGAAAGTGAGGTCCGAATATTTTTAAGTATAAATTTTCTAAATTCTCATTTCAAAGGTCTGTCTAGCTTGGGGTTTTGCTATATTCCTTGCTGTTACTGTTACCTACAAAACTTCTGGTAAACTCAAAAAAAATTTTTTTATTTAAATTTTTTAATTAAAAAATAGGTGGACATTTAAACCCAGCAGTTTCCCTAGCTATTTGTTCACTTGGAAAGCTCCCTTTCATTCACTATCCTTTTTACGTTTTGGCGCAAACCTTTGGAGGTTTTTTGGGAGCAGCTTTATGTTTACATGTTTATGTCGATTCTTTCGATAAATTTGATGGAGGAATTCGTTCTGTTGATGGAAAAAATGGGACAGGAGCTGTTTTTTGTTCTTTCCCTCAACCACATATTTCATTATATACTGGTACCTCTATTTAAGATACAATCAAAAACCTCATTATAAGATACCTCCAATATTAAATACACCTCTATTTAACGTACGCTCTTCAAAATTTGGATGGCTATTGGATGGGAGAGTTGTCTCAGAGGCACCCTCTATTTAAGATACATCCCATTATAAGAGACTATTTCCCAGCCCCAGGGGTTCTTATAATGAGGTTTTATGATTAAAAAATACACCAAAAATTTTTCAGCATTTATTGACCAAGTTGTTGGGACAGGCCTTTTACTACTCTTTGTTTGTGCTATTATTGATCAACGTAACAAAATCCCAGGATATTTACATCCCTTGTGTTTTGGTTTAACTGTTTTTCTGTTGACGTCCTCATTTGGAATGGTTCGGAAAAAATAGGAAAATTTTTTAAAAATTTAATTTTTAAAGAATTTGGGTACTCCAATTAACCCAGCGAGAGATTTTGGTCCGCGCTTATTTATGCTTTTTGGTGGCTATGGATTAGAAGCATTTTCGTAAAATTTATTTTTAATTAATTTTTAGTAGAAAATTTACCGAAAGACAATTCACCTACACCTTGTTTACCGACATCTTTTCCCCCATTTTATTTGTCGGTGAATAGTCTTTCCGTGTAAAATTTGTCGGTAAACTCATTAATTCCTCTCAAATATTTTAGTTGGCGTAATTATTACTTTTGGATTCCAATAATCGCCCCACTCATTGGAGCATTACTTGGTACTTGGATTTATCAATTTCTTGTTGGAATTAATATACCAGATGAAAAGGTAGAAGGAAAGGCAAAAAGAGATGAAATAGTTAATAATGATCACGATGCTTTAAACCTTCTTACGCCCATTTAATTCTCAATATACAATGTTTTAAGACATTTTTTAACTTATATAAATTTATTTTAAATAAAAACGAATAAAATATTTTCAAATACTGTCTGCTAAAGTCAATCAAAACCTCCTTCCTTTACTTGTCGGTCAATAGTCTGGAATTTTCCTTTCTTGTCGGTGAATAGTCTTTCAGCGAAAAGTTTGTCGGGATTGGAACCCTCATCCTCCACCCTTATTTAATTAAATTACAAGAGCATCTCTTAAATAGAAGTGCACCTAGTATTGGGAGTATCTTATAGGGAGGTTTTGATTTTAAAGTAAACGAAGGCTAATTTAAATTGATGGAGTGCTGTTTAGTTCCCCCACAAATTTCCATTTATTTAAAAAGAATTTTTTGAAGGTCGCCACTTTACAATTTTTTCATTCATGCACTTTTTAGATGTCTTCCCAAATTCTTTAATAAATAAAAAAATTTAATTTTAAAGAGTGCCTTTTTTTATTAAATTCCAAAACAATACATACACTTTCTTTAAAATATTTTCTCTCCCAAAAACTATATTTTAATTGAGAAAAAGATTTTTTTCTTAAAAAATTCAAAAAATTTTTTCAAATAATTCCAATCCCGACAATTTTCTTGCAGAAAGACTATTCACCGGCAGACTATTCACCGACAAGTAAATTAGTAATTTTTCCCAAAAAATTTTTTTTCTTCACTCGAAAACTTCATTTCCTTCAACTACTAAATATCCTGCTTTTTTTACTCTTAAAAAATTTTTATTTACATATTACCCCCAATAACCGCAAAAATGTAGGGGAGAACATACCTCTATAATATACATATTTACACACACTTTAAGGTTAACTAGAATGTAAAAAACAAACAAAAAAAGTAAATTTGTTTACACGGATCGCTTATTCGCGCGATTTACTTGAAGACGGTTGAACAAGTGAAAAATGACTACATACTAGTTTTTTCTTCCAATCCAGCACAAAATTCCTTCCCACAATTCCCCCCACACATTTTTCTTCTATAAAAGCAATAATCCATTTAACTACTTTTACTTTTCCGGAAACCTACCGGATCCAATTTCACGCAGAGAAAAAAAGACATAGAAACGAGAGAAAACACAGAAAAATATATAAGAAAAGCCGTCTTTTTTGCGTGCGACAAAAGGGAAAAAGCATTTTGGGGACAGGAAAATCTTTTTTTTTTGAAGAATTTTATGTTAAAGACACATTTTCCTCTTTAAAGCTTAAAAACAAAAACAAAACAAAAATAAATGTATTTCCATCATTTTTATTTATTTTCCTCTTGGATTAGAGCCAATTGTTACTAACTTGTCTCTTAAAGCTTTGCAGCAGCTTATATTTGTTCTGTATTTTGCAGATCAATTTTCTTTACATATGTTTTTGTTGTTTTTCAGTTTTCTTATATGCTTACCAGCATCTTTTACTTTATACTCACATCAGACAGTCAAATACCTCGATTTTAAATACCCTCTCAAACAGGGTGGTCGGAATTAAGGTGGGTCGGAATTCCGATTTCCGTTTTTTCCTTCCGAGTTCCGACTTTTGAGTCAGTTCCGATTTCCGGCTCTTCCGATTTCCGACCTCTGACTGTTCCGACCGACCAGTGATCCTTACCAGGGTAATCCTTATATTTATAGTTGATTTTCCCTATTTTTTGTCTGATTTTTCCACTATTTTTAAGGGTCTGTTTCCTGTTTTAGTGCTTTGTAAAGAACCATACTGCTCTCAATTTTAGATACTCCTCGATTTTTAGGTACTATGTCCTCATCTTAAATGGTAAACCCCGAGGGTATTTAAACCTGAGGGTCAAGGGCCTATAGATTAATTGTTTATCTGTTAACGGAAGATTTTAGTTCGATGTTTGAGGGCAGTTGAGGGAATCTATCTTTAATATAGTCCATTGTACGACCCTTAAAAAGGTGTAACACTCTAAATTGGGAGGCAATCAAGGACCTATTTTATTTATTCTGTAAATGGAGTGATGTATCCTTTAAAACATTCAGTCAATTTTCATGGGTTTATAACAAGCATTTCCCTCGATTTTACACATCATTAAACTTAAGCTGAAAAACATCATCGAAATGCGCATATTGTCAAATTAGGACGAGAAAATAAAAATCTTTTTTAAATATTTTTTTAAAATAAAATTTTAAAAAAATTTTCTCTACCTTTAAATACTATAATTTTCTTAATCCTTTAGTAAAATAAATATTTTTATTTTTATTTGTTAGCTAATGACCACTCCTTTTCCGTTTTTATTTTGTTTATTTTCTTTTTCAGAGCTTTTCTAGAGCTTTAAATTTTGTATTTATTTTCTCCAAAATTTTAAATTTAAATGACAGCTAATAATTCTTTATATTGTGGAACTGCTTATAGATCTGTTAGTTTTTAATTTAAAAAAATTTTTTTTTCTAATTTTTTTAAAGGTAGCCTTTGGCACTTGGTCGGTAGGGGATGCTTCTCGGCATTTTGAGGAAAAGAGGAAATGCCGTTCAAGTGGGGGAAGTGAAGGGATTAATTTGATAAAAAGGTAGTTTAAAAAAAAAATTAAGGAGTTCCTCAAGTTTATAGGGAAAGGAATTTGGAAGAGTGCGACCTTTTCGAATTGCTGGGCTGGTATCCTTGGGCTTTTTCTTTCAAATTGACCCATGGAGGGTGGTGGGGGTTTCCGGGTGAGAACCCCGAAGACCTGGAAACCCCTAAAACCCTGATTTTTTCAAAATACCTGGTTTCCTGGCTACGAGACTTGGAAATTCCTCAAGTCCTAGGACAGGCCTGGCATCTACCTTTAGTAGTATTTACCAGATGTGTGCGAGTTTCGTCTTTCGTTTTCTAAACTCTCTCGTCATACCACTGGTATTTACATGCTTAAAGCTTCTTTTGGGGTAGTTCATCTGCCTGGTTCACTTATGTATCTCCTCTTTCCTTAATTTTATTTACCTATATTTTTTTTGGCTTTTCTTTTGGAAAAGTTCCTTACCCACACAAACAATCCTTGCCATCTTCTACTTTATAAAATTAAAAAAAAGCTTGTTTGGAATTTTACTTTACGAATTTGATTAATTTTAACACAATTAGGCAGGTATAAATATAAAAATAAGCTTGAACATGAAAAAAGAAAAGTTTTTGTTATTTTATAATTAATGACTCTTCAAGGTGTTTCTTGCTTATTTTACTCCTTCCTCTCCTTATAATTTTTATTTTATTTTTTATTTTTCTAGCCAACTGTGTAATTGCCAGATTTATTTTTATTAATGTCTTTCTCTCTTTAAATGATTTTGTTTTTTTTTTTCTATAAAAATTCTAACTGCAAAGGGGGGGGGGGGGGGTGAGGGAGAAAATATATTTGTTGGACTTGAATTTATACATTTTTTTAAAAAAAAGTTTTTTGTCATCTCTCCTATTTCTTTTCAAATATCCTTTCAAGTTGTCCTCATTTTTATACACACATAACCGCCCACATTTTTTTGTCAAAAAAAAATAATTTTATTTGTTACAGATCCAAAAATAAATATATTTATTTACTTTTAACGGGCAGTCCTCTTAAATACACTGAGAAAATCGTTCCTTATAATGAGGTGTATGTTAAATAGAGGGTATCTTAAATTGAAAGTATCGCTTAGACAGCTCCCCTATCCAGTGATTAACCAGAAAGGTTAAACTCAGCAAAACCTCACTTGTAAATACACCCTAAAATTCGTACTTTATAACGAGGTGTATGTTAAATAGAGGGTACTGCTTGCTTAAATAGTAGAGGGGACAGCTCCCCACTAGAGACCAACCAAATTAGAAAAACGTATCTTATAGTGGGGTTTTCCTAATTTAAGGGGTATCTTATAGGGAGGTTTTCTAGTATTGGGGGTATTTTATAAAGAGGTTTCTCTGTATTAAGGGTATCTTATAATGGGGTTTTACTTAATTTTAGGGGTATTTTATAACGGGGTTTTCCTAATTTTAGGGGTCTCTTATAGGGAGGTTTTCCTAATTTATTGGGGGTAACTTATAAAGAGGTTTTCCCTGTACTGGGAGTATCTTATAGGGAGGTTTTCCTAATTTTACTGGTATCTTATAAAGAGGTTTACCTTGTATTGGGCGTAACTTATAGGGAGGTTTTCCTAATTTTATTGTTATCTTATAAAGAGGTTTCACTTGTATTGGGGGTATTTTATAATGGGGTTTTACTTAACTTTATAATTCTCTCAAAAAATTCCTCCCCCCAAAACCTTCAAAATATTTAAAAAATAATTTATTATTTTCTTGACAGTTCTCAACAAAATTTGCCGTCAATTAATTCTCAACAAAATTCTAATAGCAAAATAAAAAATAAAAATGAAATAAAAAGTGAAGAACCTAGAAGAAGAAGGAATTTGCTAATTAATAATAAAATGAACAAATTAAATAAAAATTCTGATTTTTATTCGTCAACAGAATATGTTAAACATAATAATAATAATTTTAATTCTGGTTTTTCTCTTCAAAATGGTTATTAATTAATAAATTCTGATTTTTAATTAAAAATTCTGAATTAAAAATAGAAATTCTGATTTAAATATTAAACAGAATTCTGTTTTAAAAATCTAAAAAATTCTGATTTTAATAAAATTTGAATTAAAAATTCTGATTTAAAAATTCTGATTTTTACATAATTATTTAAACATTGAACAGAATTTTATTTTTTCAGCAATTTCAATGTCAGAATCATTTCCTCCTTTATTTAATAATTATTTTAATACTTCCTTGGAAACTTTAAATTTTTCTTCAAATTTTAAAGAAAATTGTTGTCCTGTTTCTAGTCGAACTAATGATTTTAAAATTTGTAATAATATTCCAATTCAAAGGCAAAGAACTAAAAGCTTGGATAATGGAACTTGGTTAATTTTGAATTTAGTTTTGCGGACATTTTTATTGCGGACAAATTTTTGTCATACTTTTTTTTTGCGGACTTATTTTGCGCACACCTTTTGCGGACTCTTTTTTGTGGACAAATTTTTGCGGACTTTTTTGTGCATTTTTCCTATTTTTGCGGACTTTCCACATTTTTGCGGATTCTGCAAAAAGACATTATTTGTCCGCAAAAAATTTTCTAAGTGATTAATTTATTGTTTTTCAAGTTTTTCACTTGCTACATGTCTCTCCAATAACAGAAAAAATCCAATTAGACAAATAACCAATTCAACAAATATATTAGCATCCTCAACAACATCCCTTCTAACCAAAACACGTGCAATTAGCGAAAAACGAGAATTTATAGAAAATACAAAAATTAATTTATTTAATATTAATTATCCCCGTCTAGAACAAGCAAAACAATTTATTAAACGTTTTTATAATTCAACTACAAATTTAAAATTGAAAAAGAAAAAAAGAAAAGAAAAAATTAATGAACAAAAATTAAGAATGTATGGTTCTGCTGTTGGGCCTTTTTTTGAATTTAGGTACGGAAATATTTTTTAACAACGGAGGGTTTAGTTTAGGTAGCTCTCCACCCAATGGGGGGGCTACTAAATGTCCAATCAAAATTTTAAAAAATTTAGGAGGGTATAGATGAGGGTATATAAATGGGAGTATACCAAGAATGGGCCCTCCTGCATTTTAAAAAGCGGAGGGCGGAAGACAGCCCATCCCTGGGGTATCATAAGTGGGATCCGATCATAATAATAATTAAATTTTTAAATTATTTTTTAAAGGAAACCATGTCAGGAAGAATTGCCTCTATTACCCTATAATATTCATTATAAAATTGATTCTTCACCAGAATCCTCAAATTCTTTTTACATAAAAGAAAATGAACACCAAATACCCCCAACATCTAATCATTTAAATTCTCAACTAGTCAACAAACAAAATTCAAAAAAATTATTTTCTCACAAATTACAACAAAACAATCACCCCAACAACAATACTTCCTCCCCTTCCACCTCCTCATTTAATTCTTTTACTATTAATTCCCCCTTTTCTTCAATTTCTGAAAATAAAAATAGATTGACTTTGCCTATTAAACAATTAGTTAATTCTCGGACAAAAATTAATTCCTTCCCATTAATATCAGAATCTCCTGATTCGGCTTTTGGTGATTCAATTGATATTACTCCAACTAACAATAATACTTTTTTGAATTGGACTGAATTGTTTGATTATTTACGGAAAGAAATTGTAAATTATAATTGAATAAAAACCCCATCATAAATCACACCTCTAAATATCTAACCGACGTTTTCTAAAAATTGTTTGACCATTAAAAGGAGAGCTGCCTGAGCGCTACTCCCAATTTAAGATACACTTCATTATAAGCGACAATTTTAGACCTAAGGGTGTGTCTTATAATGAGGTTTTAATTTAATTGAAAAATAATTAAAGTTGAATTAATTTTTAAAGGTTGAAATGAACGTAAAAGATACACAAATACTCCATAATTTAGAAGAAATTCAAAATGAATTGGAAGATATTTTATATTTATTTAAAAAATAACACAATAATAATAAAAAATTAATTCTTTTTGTAAATTAAAAAATTTTTTAAAAATTTGAAAAATAAAAAAAAATTTTTAAACATTTTTCCTATCCCTCTATATATTTCTAAATTCTAGATTTTAATTTTTTAGGATCCAGTATATCCTTCAATTTCATTGCCTTTTTAAAATCTCCACTAATTTTTAATTTTCGTTGTAAAAATGCCTAAGAAAAATAAATTAAATTTTTCTTTTCTCTTCAAAAAAATTTAAAAAAATTACTTGGTCTGGTTTTATTTTTCCTTTTGCTATATTCATTAAGATTTGATCATCCAATGTTAGGGTAACTTCTGGTTTTGTATTTTCCTTGTTATTAGAAAGGCCAACAAATGGTGGAGAACATTTTAAGTCAACAATCCATTCTCGTTTTTTAGATGAATTTGGGGATGAAATAACAAATTTAAAACAAGAACCAACTTGTTTGACTAAATCAATTTCCTAAAAAGTGAGTTTGTTTTTAGAAACCTCGTTATAAGATACACCGCTTAAAAACAAAAAATCTCTTATAACGAGGTGTATCTTAAATAGAGGGTATCACCTCTTTTTAAGACACCCCTTGAGGGTGAATAGTTTAACCTTATAATGAGGTGTTTATTAAATAGAGGGTATGTAGCATTCGGGGTATCTTATAATGATGTCTTTTAAATAGAGGGTAATTTAAATGTAGAAGTACTTAATATGGGGGAACCTTATATTTAGGTTTGACTGAATTTTAAAATTAAAAAAATTTAAAACCTGTTCTGCTCTTTCCTTAATTTCTTCAAAAATAGCATCACTTTTAAATTCACTAGACATCTCTCCATTTTCCTCCTTGTTTTTATTAGCTAATTCAGGAAAACCAAGTTTATAAATAGCAACTACCCCAGCACCTCCAATTCCTTAAAATAAAGAAGTTTATTAAAAAAAGGGACAGGGAGACATATCGGGATTGATGTGAAAAATTGTTTATGTTGATTCAAAAACAGTCTCCTTTCTTCAATAGGACATAAAAACCCTACAAGAATTATTGGGAAAATTATATTTACTATCCAAGACCTAAGTTGTGAAATCAACAGGAAATCAATAGATATTAAATATCCCGATATGTCTTGCACCCAAAAAAGAGCCTTTTAAAAGGTCAATATTCGAAATAAGTGTGCTAACCATTTTCGGGTGAGGGTTGGCGATCGGGGCGAAAGACGATCCTTGACCCTACAAAAATTATTTATGGGAAAATTCTTTTTAAGATTCAAAAAAGGACAGAAAAATTAAAGCAAAAAATAAAAAGCACTAAAAAATTAAAAAAGCAAAGAATAAAAAAGCCACTCGTAAATGATTTTCACACTCAAAAAAAAACTAAAGAAAATTTATAATTTAAGATAACCAATATTGTGTTGAAGTGCATAAACTGCATTATTTACTTGTCGAGCTCCACATCTTTTGCGTAATTGATTACATAATTCTACTGCTTGAGCAATACCTTTAGAAATAATTTTTTATATTATAGAACAGATAGTCGAAAATCAGAAAAAAGAGGAACAGGAAATGGAATGTGAGACTATAAGGGCCCAAGACTGGGAAAACCAAGAATTTTCAATCTATTTACACCACTAAGGCCTTCTAAAAGTCTGAAAACGGGAACAAAATTTAAACTAGGTGCTTACACCATTACGAGTTCTAATAATAGGAATGTCCAAAACTCTAAAATCTCTCGAGTCTTTCTTGGATGGCTTTGGGATTGGTCTTGGACTGGGTTAGCTGGCTAGTTTGGGTGGTCTTTACCGAGTGGTCCTGGGATTGGACAACTCTAGAAGACCGTCATATTAAATAAGTTAATAAGCGAACCTGTAGCTCCGATTGGATGTCCTTTACTAATTAAACCTCCGCTAGGATTAATTACCCACTTTCCACCATAAGTATTATCTCCTTTGTCAACTATTTCGCCTGCTTTTCCTATTAAATTTTTTATAAAAAAATTTTAATTTCTTAAATAAACCTATAGGACAGAGACCCAAAGCCTCATAAGTTATCAATTCATTTGGAGCAAAACAATCGTGTAGTTCAATAACCTTTTTAATTTTAAAAAATAAAAAATTAAATTTTCTTTTAAAGAAAATAAATGTCATAAAAGGCAAGAGATAACCGAGACAAAATATTCATTCAGTCTTGAGTTCTAATTTCCAATTAAAAATTGGCCGGTTCCCTCTCTCCTTCTTTTGATTAATATTTATTAAAATTGACGGTTAAAATTTTGGTCTTGGACTGGGTTGGCTGGCTAGTTAAGGTGGTCTTTACCGAGTGGTCCTGGGATTGGACAGGTCTTTACCGAGTGGTCCTGGGATTGTGCCACTCTTGGGATTGTGCCACTCTTGGGACCCAACGCTGACTAGCTCTTGTTAAAAGCAAGGATATTATAATAAACCTGAATTTGTGAGGGATCAACACCAGTTTTCGAATACAAACGTTCAGATATTTTTTTAATAAGATCAAATCCAACCATTTTTATATTGCTATTTTCAGCAAACACGGAAGGTTCATCTTTTAAGGAAGATTTTTTTCTTTTAATTTAAAAAATTAAAAACCTGTTCCTAACTCAATTCCAACAATTTCAACTGCTTGCGGTTTTAAATGAGGATTTTGTTCAATATATTTTTCACTACAAATAATGACAGCAGCAGCACCATCGCTAGTTGGAGAACATTCGAATAGACCCATATAATCATAAATCTTAATTTTTTTAAAATAAAAATCCCTAATAGAAGCCTATTAGAAATCCACCCAATGAGACCCATTAAAAATAAACCCGCAGGGCTTCTATTGGAATATTTCGGTAAATGTCACTTGTGTAGTCCGAGGGGATTTTTGAGGACTTTTAATTGGCATAATTTAGAGTAAAATTCGAGAATCATTTGAAGAGCCCTTTGTTTAAGTAGAAAACCCCGAATATTTAAAACTAAAATATAAACCTTTCTAGCATTAACAACTTCATCCAAAGAAAATTCACGTTGAAATTGTGATTTGTTATTATGGACAGAATGTAAATGATTTTTCCACGCAATTTTAGCAAAATGTTCTCTTGTTGTACCTTTTTTTAATTTTTTACAGGAAATTTTCAAAAAAATTTCTAGAAACCATATTTTTCCATATGTTCACGTCCAGCATTTCCAAACATTTGTGAAGTTATTGGGGCTGCTTGTAATCCATAGGTATCGGCCATTAATTGAATATGTTTTTCTACGGGTAAGGCACGGTCATCTAAATGTTCTGGAGAATTCTCTAGACTTCCTGGTTGCATCTTTAAGGGAAAATATTTTAAAAGAACATTTTACAGACCTAATTAAACCTCATTATAAGATAACCATGGGGCTGAAAAATATCTCTTATAATGAGGTGTATATTAAATTGGAGGTATCGCTTGAGCAACTTCCTTACCCAGTGGAAGTCACTTAGAAAACGTCTCATAAGTAGAGGTGTATCCAATACAGTGGGGTGCAAAAGTAACTTAATATTCTATAATTAATAACTTACTTAATATTCTATAATTAATAAAAATTAAACAAAAATATTTACCTATTTTTATTTTTTCTGTCGAAAATAAAAAGCGGGCATTACTTTTGCACCATGTAAATTTTAGTCAAAATCTTTAAAATTTTCAAAAAATATTTTTTATAACTTTTTCATCCTAAAGTTTATAGTCATATTAAAGCCCATAAAAAATAGTTGATTTTAGGATAACCAAAAAAATTTTTAAAGAAAAAATGAACCGTTGACAAGTTGAAATCAAAAATTTATATGTAGCGGGCATTACTTTTGCACCCCACTGTATTGGGGTCTATTATAATGAGATATCTTAAATAGAGATCGGTTAGGCAGCTTCCTCAGAGCATGTGGTCAATCAAAGTTTAAGAAGCGTCTTAAATAGAGGTGTATTCAATATTGAGGTGTATCTTATAGATAGATCCGACTAAATCAAAATTCAAAAAAAACCTTTTCAAACCCAACAGCAAGCATTAAATCAACATTTCCACTTTCTATGATTTGTTTACATAGAAATATTCCACTGGAACCACTTGCACAGGCATTATTCAACTTGAATAAAAAGTTTCTAAGGATTTCTATGATTTCTAAGGAAAAAAACATTAAATATAGGTATCCCTGTCAGTCCAATTTCATATAATGCTCTTTGACCGCAACAAGATCCACCATACATATAGGAAGCGGTTGCTTTAGAAAAAAATTTTTAATTAAAAAAAGTTAAAAAATAGCTTTAAAAGCCCAAACCTTGTTGAATTTGTTCATATCTTACGCCAGCATCACTCAAAGCTTCTCCAACTAAAAAAAATCATTTTTAGAATTGAGAAAACTTTTTTAAGGAAAAAAACTCATTATAAAATACCCCGTATTTAAGAGAAACCTCACCATAAAATACCCTCTATTTAAGAGAAACTTCCTTACAAGCTACACCCAATTTAAAAAACCTCCTTATAAAATAGTATTTTTTCAGCCCAGAGGGTGTATTTTATAGGGAAGTTTGACTTATTAAAACAAAGCTAAAAAATTACCTGCTTCTTTTACCAATTCTGGATAATCCTTGCCCGATGTAAGCGGTTTTGTGAACTGAAAACGATTCAATTTATAAAATTTAAACAAATTTTTAAAAATAAAATACCGCTGTCATTCCAACACCAATAATATAAACTTTTGGCCTTTTGAATAAAGAAGCATCCTGAAAAATGGGAATATTTATTAAATTTATTTTCTCTAAATTATACCTGAGTTTGAGGAGGAGTTTGTGAATCCACTGTCATTGACTCAAAATAATTTAAAATAAAATTTCTTTAGAAATCTAAAATATTTAAAGAACGAAGAAAAAAAGTTTTGATTGATCAATTTAATAAAAGGAAACTAATTTCTATAAATGTACATATTTAATATAATCAAAAATATATATGAAATGAATGACCGAAAATGCAAATAAAATCAATATACTAAAACGAGAATAAAAATTAAATGAATGAATGGTGTTTCTTATAAAATGGGGGGTTTCTTATTCTTATCACTTTCTTAAGAGAAAAAATTAGATAATATTATGGGGGTGAAGTTAAAAATCAAAAATGGAAAAAAATTTAAAAATCAAAAATTTTCTCAATTTAAAACCCCAAAAAATTCAAACAAAAAAATTTCCACAAGTTTCATTGTGGTAAAAAATTAAATTGTTAAAATTGATAGAAATAATTTGTCAATTTAAGGATTCACAGGGACGCCTACATAGGTGAGAATTTGTTTTTACAAAAAAAGCAAAAAAAAAAATACGAAAAACCTAAAAATAGCTTATGAAATGTGCTAGATTCTCTATTGTAGTCGCGCACCTTATAGAAGCAATTGCACGGCCTAACTGCGTTTAAATGGCCGCGATTAAATAGGCTACTTCTAAGATCTCGCGTCTAATCGTCCTATGAGTCATATAATCGCGTTACTTTGAAGGAGTAAATTTTAACTTTTTGTAAATTCTGCCCCAGTTTTTTTGGTGGCACGAATTTTCGTCATAGGACCTTCCGTCAATGGACTTTCCGTCAATACTTTTCGTCAATGGACTTTTCGTCAACGGACTTTTCGTCAATGAATGGATGTTTTTTTTAATTTTAATAGAAAGTGAAGATGATACATGTATGTAAAAGTGTAAAACTTTTGTTTAAATTGTGTCAGATTGAAAATTAGACTGATTTGAAAATTCTGAACACAGTTATGAGCAACTGAATTTTCGCTGGGCAAACTTATTTTTGTGTTGCTACGAAAGATAGGTAGGCTTTTCAAGGCTGAAAATCGGTAAAAAGGAATAGGTTTATGTTACGAGCCCAGAACCCAGCGACCGTTGACTCCCTGCGAGGTGCGTGCCGCAAAACCACGCGCGAAGCGCGTGGTTTTGCACAAGCGCCTCGCCGATTCCCCTAGGTTTGCGTTGTTTGATTTTTATCGTAACTTAATTTGCATATTATGGTAACTTCTTTTGCTATGCCATGTGTATTTGCATGTCCTCCATCAAAACATATAGGTACATGGTTATTCGAGAGTATTTGAAGAAATAAGGAATCGTGCACAAAATTGGGCACATAATTTAGTTGGCTGCGCTTGGATTCGTCCCACTATGGATTCGTCCCCTTTGGATTCGTCCCCTTTGGATTCGTCCCCTTGGACAAAAACTTTGGATTCGTCCCACTAAATTAATAATCAATCTTTTGTGCTTTTTCCCGCTATGTATTATCTTTTTCTTTATATTTTTAGACAATTAGCAATAATCAACAACAATTATTAACGAAAAAAGATAATTTTTATGGAAAATTTAGAATTTTTTAATTTTTAAAAATTTTTAAATTTCTTCAACTTTCTTAATAACTCAAGACGGCGAGAATTCTACAATGAATGACGAGGTTTCTACTACAGACACAAGGTTTATTTTTTAGTTTTTTGGCTTTTTGAATTTTTTTTTATTTTCCCCATTACAAGGGTGAGCTATAGCCCTAGAAGCCCCTTGGCCGTTATCCCTTACGTATTTTTGCGGCCTTTTTTGGGGAGATTTCTTCCCCCAATTCCACTTCCCACTCCATTTTTTTTACTTTTAAAATTTTTTAAATTTAAGATAATCCAGTCCTGGACTTGTTTTTACTTGTGTCGAGCAGATTGCTGCTGATGCCTGGTGACCTTGATATGTCGAGTCTTCAACCTTAACCCAAACGGCCCTCTTTAGGGCCACAATTTTAATAAGTGAAACGAGACTATGACTTTAAAACTTTTGATAAAAATTTTTTGTTTAAGAATTTTTTTTGTAAATTTCTACGGATGTTTTGATGATTTTTAATATCATTATCCGAAGAACTTATTTTCAGGTATGATTTTCCCTTTTTTAATTTTTAGTTCGACAAAGTGAGTATTTTTACTCGTCTGGACATTTTGAGATGGGACGAATCCAAAGGGGACGAATCCAGGGTTTTTGTACATTGGGACGAATCCATAGTTTTTGTTCAGGGGGACGAATCCAAGGGGGACGAATCCAAAGTGGGACGAATCCATAGCGCGCCAATTTAGTTTTTTGTGGCTTTAAACAGGCCGATTAATTTCCTAAATTTTTTAAAAGCGTTCATTTATTGATGAAATGTCCGTCCATTGACGAAAAGTATTGACGGAAAGTCCATTGACGGAAAGTCTGTTGACGAAAAGTCGGGGAGCCGTTTTTTTTTGCGCCGATAATTCTCCTAAATTTCTTTGGCAAGTGAATCGATAAGCGATACATTTGTGTTTTCTCGCTTATTTTTTAATATTATTTTTTAGATTTGTTACTAATTTAAAGATATGGATCCTTTTGAACTCTTGGAGCCTGTTGACATTATTCCAAAACTTCCTGCTGATTTAGACACTAATTTGGCTAGTAAAAAGTGGCAGGAACGTAAAACTACATTGGATTCAGTTCACGAAATTTTGTTGAAGAATCCAAAATTGGCTGGTAACCCAGATTGTGGAGATTTGATTGATAAACTTACAAAGGTTTTTTAAACTATTTTTGGCTTATAATATTTTTGAAGGTTCTCAAATCTGACGCAAATATTAATTGTGCTGCTGTTGCTGCTAAATGTCTTACTGGAATGGCAAAAGGATTACGCAACAAATTTGGACCTCATACAGCTTCATTATCTTCAATTATATTTGACAAATTCAAGGAAAAGAAGCCTCATCTTCGTGATCCTTTGATTGAATTAATTGACGCTGTTTTTGCTACCACGGTTATTATTCAGATTTTTGTTCCCTATCTTTTTCTTTTATTTAGACCTTAAACAATCTCTCAGCCAGTATTTTGGAAGCTGCTAAAAAGCCCAATCCAAGCCAGAAATCTCAACTTGATCAGTTCATCTACAGAACATTTCGGACGCTTAACAGCAAGGATATTCCTAAAGGACTTTTGAAGGATTTGATTGCGTCATTGACTAATGTAAGTTCATACTGCTAAAAATTTGGTAGATATGACATAACCCTCCTGGAAGAAGAGCTTAAAAATTTTCATTCACGATTTTTTTCCAGCATGCCTCTGATTCCGATCCAGAAGTCCGTGATGCCTCGTGTGCTGCCTTGGGTGCTATACAAAAATGTATTGGTGAAAGTGCACTTGCAGTTTTTCTTGGTGCTGAAATTGTTAAAGATTCTACAAAAATGTCAAAGGTTTATTTAAATATAATTTTTATTTTTAATAAAATTCTAGATTGCTGAATATCGTGAAAAGGCTGTCGTTGAAGCTGAAAGTCTAAAGGTTCTTACAATTACACTTTTTCCTTTTGATTGTTTATTTTTTAGCAGTCTTCCGAGAATAATGTCGCTTCCTCAGCATCTCAACAATGTCAACAGCAGATAGCTACAAACACAAATAATCAGCAGCAAAGTGTCCCTGAGCCACAACCACAGCAGATTGATCCTTTCGAACTTTTAGAACCTGTTGACATTATTCCAAAGCTTCCGTCTGATTTAGACACTCAATTGGCTAGTAAGAAGTGGCAGGAAAGAAAAGCTGTATTGGATTCAGTTCACGGCATTTTGTTAGAAAATCCAAAGTTGGCGGACAACCCGGATTATGGGGATTTGATTGATAAGCTTACAAAGGTTTTTGAATTTTTTATTTAGATTTTTTTCATTATTCCCTCCTTTTTTCCGAGATGTGCTCTTTTTCCTAGATAATATTTTTGTTTTCAAGGTTCTCAAATCTGACGCAAATATTAATTGTGCTGCTGTTGCTGCCAAATGTCTCACAGGAATGGCAAAGGGATTACGCAATAAATTTGGACCTCATACAGCTTCATTATCTCCAATTATATTTGACAAATTCAAGGAAAAGAAGCCTCATCTTCGTGATCCTTTGATTGAATTAATTGACGCTGTTTTTGCTACCACGGTTATTATTCAGATTTTATGGGAGCTGGTCAACTTACCAGGCCCACTTCACTATAGATTGGTTAAAACACTCGGAACAGGTTCACCCGGTCCGTGTCATTTTTCTCTGTCTTATTTTTATGGAAGATGGACTGTGGGCTGGGCCACGAGATTTATTCATGAATGAATAGAATTCTAAAAAATTTTAATATTTTTATCGCTTTATTTTTTTATTTAGAATCTGAACAATCTCTCACCCAGTATTTTGGAAGCAGCTAAAAAGCCCAATCCAAGCCAGAAATCTCAACTTGATCATTTCATCTACAGAGCTTTTCGGTCGCTTAACAGCAAGGATATTCCTAAAGGACTTTTAAAAGATTTGATTGCTTCACTGACTAATGTAAGTATTTTCCTTGAAAATTTTTTAGCATTAATTTCAATCTATAGCATGCCTCTGATTCCGATCCAGAGGTCCGTGATGCCTCGTGTGCTGCCTTGGGTGCTATACAAAAATGTATTGGTGAAAGTGCACTTGCAGTTTTTCTTGGTACTGAAATTGTTAAAGATTCTACAAAAATGTCAAAGGTTTATTTAAATATGATTTTTATTTTCAATAACATTCTAGATTGTTGAATATCGTGAAAAGGCCATTTCTGAATGTCCTAGTGCCAATATTGAGGTTTTATTTTTATCTTGTCTTCTTATATTTTTTGTGTAATTTTGTTTTGTGTAGTCCGTGAAGTCTGTCGTTGCAGCACCACCACCTCCTAATGTCAAAAAGGTTGATGAAAATAAATCCAAAGTGCAGAACAATTCTGCTAAACCGACAACTACTGCTGCTGCTAACAATAAACCCGAATCTGTTCCTGATTCTGTTGAGCATGTAAATATATTATTTACTTTTTTGGTTTATATTTTGTGTTTTTTGTATGTTGCTTCTATGAGGGTTGTTTACGATTGGTTAATTTTTGCCTTTGGCGGCTCAAAATTAAATTTCTATGAGTCGCTTCAGGCAAAGATTATCCGGTCGTTAATAATTTTATGTTCTATTCGATTTTTCTATTTTACAGTCTGAAGATGATGCCTCTACTCAAGTTCAACAACCCAACCAGAAGAAAGTTGTTAAAAATTCTAAACAACAACGGAAACCTGAACAGCCCAAAGTTGAGCCAAAAGTTGAAGTTTCGGAACCTGAATTTTTGTTATTATTTAAAAGTGATAGGGCTTTGCGACTTAAAGAGGAAAAGGCGCTTAAGGTTTTTTAATATTTTATTTGTTTTTAAAATTTTGAAAATTTTTTATAGACTTTAAAATGGAACTTCGACACCCCTACGGCAGAACATTTGGAACAATTAACTAATTCTTTGACTGCTGTGACGAAACCTCCTTTGACTGGACAGTTGTTTAATAAAGATTTTAAACAACACATTAAAGCTATTGAATATCTTAATGAGGTTTGGTGACATTTTTTTGTTTTATCAAGCGAGCCTTTTTATAAGATATGTACATCCAATAATAGATACACCTCACATCAGTTTAGGATACGTTTCTTGTGGGTTGGATGTAAGATTTGAAGGATAACAAGAGTTTAATGGATATCGGGAATTAATGAGAATGTGAAAGAATAAGCGGACCTGGTGAAATTCCTCGATATCTCTCCTAAAGCGTACATTTTTAACCCCCAGAGTGTATATCTCATAACAATGTTGACTTTTTTTAACCTGCAGACTTTTACAATTTTCTTTATTTTTGTCTTTTTATATAGGTTCACGCAGCTTCACCAGAATGTATTATAAACAATATTGATCTCCTTCTTAAGTGGTCAACTTTGCGTTTCTTTGATACAAACCCTACAGTTTTGATTAAAGTATTAGAATTTATACTTGCTGTTTTTACACAAATGGAAGCAATGAATGAAGGTTTGAATGATTTGGAAATGCAATCTTTTTTACCTTATTTACTTTTGAAGGTTTTTCTTTTTATTTTTTATTTTCTTAAATTTAAAATTTTTAGTGTGGTGATTCAAAAGATTTAATTCGAGCTCAAGTGCGTAAAATTGTGCATGTACTCAATTCAATTTCTGTCCCATCAAAAATTTTTCCACTTATTCTTGATAGTTTAAAAACTAAAAATTCTAGACAAAAAACTGAGGGATTGGTAATTGCTGATTCATTAATAGAGGTTTGTTTTGGTTCTTATCAGTTATTGACTGGTAACGGCATCTTTATGGTGTATCTTTAAAGCCGAACTCACAATCAGTCGAGGGCATTCTTAGACGGTTTTGGGATCAATTTTCGACCTCCTAGTTTACAATTCCAGTTAAATGTCTAAAAACATCGGCTTTTCTGTTCCGTCTCCCGTTACGTTTAGTTTATCAATTGTAAACAACCCTGCTTCTTATCTATATTTTTGAATTAATTTTTAAAGATTATGGGTCTTTCAATAACAACAACACCACAAATAACTATGCGTACTTTTGGTGCTTGTATTGCTGAAAGAGATGCTGCTGTACGTAACGCTGCACTAAATGCTATAATTACTGTTTATCGAGGAATGGGTTGTGATCGAGACAAAATTTTCTCTTTAATTGGACAGCTTGGGGAAAAGGAACGTGCAATGCTTGATGAACGAATTAAACGGACAGGAGCATTTGATCCAAAGTCTGCAAATCGTCCACAAACAACTCGAGATATGTCTACTAGCCGTCTCAACTCTAGAATGCAAAATTCTAGTTCACAACCAAATTCAACAATTAGAGCACGTTCTGCGAGCGGGTTTTTTTTCTATTCTTTTAAATTAATGAAATGTCCTTTTTTAAAGACCCCGACGCCCTTTGGACTTGGCGTTACCCGGAAATAACTCAATGATGGTAGCTGGGGCTGATGATAATAACAACAATAATGTTCGTGCTCCTCGTCGTTCACATAATGTTACAGCTACGGGTCTTTCATCTGCTCATTCACATGCTGCTTTGAGTTCGGCATTGAATCAAGTTTAAATTTTTTTTTAATTTGAATTTTATTTATTTTTTTTTAAAGACTGCTGGTCGTTTCCAATTAGATCCTAAATTCTTTCAAAATGATTTTGATGATGGTGGGAGGACTTTAGTAGTTAATTCTGGAGGAGCAAATCAATCCACCAGCTTAAATTCTACGTTTACTAAAAATGATGTGGGGCAACCAGAACGAGGTGTTTTGGCAAATCGAACTGTTCAACCAAGTGGAAGTAGCATTGATCAACAGGATTTACAACCAATTGTATATATTTTTTAATTTCTGAGATTTTTGATTTTAAATTTTAGAAGCCTGTAATTCGCCCTGTAAGCACATTTTCTCGCCGTAGTGAATCTGTCTCTTCTATATCTTCCTTAGAAAGTACTGAATATATTGATCGAGCTGTTCATAATGTCTCTTGTTTACAATTAAGCATTGCTGATGAAGCTATTGCGCAGGTTTAATTTTTTGTATTTGTTACACATCAAGGTTCCATAAAAATTCCAAGAGCTGAAAAATACCCTATGTTTATTTATTTTACAAATATAGATATTTAAAAAGCAAAAATAATATGGTTTACAACAAGTCGACTCGAACCACAGACCTCTGATTTACCCATACCCGCCAGTTTTTTTCCAACCACACTTAACCAAAGGATGTAAAAAGGGTCAAATTTTATTTTAACGTGTCCCACAATTCAATTCCTTATTTTAAATCCTTTTAATTCATAAATAAATAATTTTAGTTGTTGCATTTATTGAATGATCCAAACAATCGCCAATATATAATTGATAGATCAGAGCTTATATTAAAAATGGTTTAAAATTTTAAAAAATTTTTTGAATCCTACACTTTTTTTAGATTGTTACACAAGTTTTTCATATTCGAAGTCAACATCTTGAACAATTAGAATCTGGTAAAGAAGCAAACCGAGACGAACAAAATTTTTCTAAAGAAAATGAACTTAATGAATTTTTGCGTTCAATTTGTAATTTTCTTTCTACGGTTATTTTTAGATTATTTTCTATTTATTAAAGAAATATTTTTTAAAGTTAACAAATGAAACTCATATAATGAAGAGAATTAGTGCTGATACATTACGCGGATTTATAGAAGCAATTTTGTCGTTAGTATGTGATCAACGACTTTCTGGATTTAAAGATCAGGTTATTTTTGAGTAATATTTTATAGAGATGTTTAAGAGTGAAGGTTTTCCTAGACACGTATCAAAGAATTAACATCAAGACTCAAACCCAAGACACTTGTTTGGTTCAATAGGATAAATTTTTAAAAGTTCAATAGGTTTTTAAACTCTCGAAAAAATCTTTAGTCAAGAATTTCCAGAAAATCTTGAGTCAAATCCAATAGTCTTGGATTCCTCTAATTTAATTACTCTTTTTTGAAAATTTTTTAATTTTTTATAGGTTTTCCGTTCATTAAATGTTGTTGTTATTCGTCTTTGTGAATTTACTCATCCAAGTGTTTGTTTTTTGGCTTTGATGAAGTTAATTATGAAATATCAAGCAGCTGACCCTAAAGGAAAGATGATGGATTTGCTTCGTAAATGTATGATTAAACGAACTGAAACTCTTACAGATCCTGCAATTGTTGATATGGTTTGTTGAGATTTTTAATAAAAAATTTTTCACGATAAGTGTGTGGTACACTCACACTTACTTTGTCACCTTTTCTAATTTCATTGCCAAGTTAATTTTGGACGTCAGAGAAAACTTACTGTTATTTCCAAAATGCCTTGAACCTTTTTTAATTAAAAGACGCAATCGATTTCACCGGGTTATAATGGGGGGGGGGGGGGGAGTGTAAAGGGAAGTTATGGGCGGAGAAAAATCCGGGTCGGGTCCGAAATTGTCTTCCAACTTTTTGCGTTTACTTTGGCGTTACGAACCCAATTTTTTTTTCTTTACTTTTTTTATTTTTTAGATTGATATTCCCACATTATTAGAACATATAAATACTTACATTACTCGATTTTATATTACATCAAATGAGGGACATGATTCAGATGCTTCTGTTAAAGAGACTTCAAAATTACTTTTTATTTGTGTTCAACGAATTGTTGTAAAAAAGAAATATTCGGTTTCTTTCTTAATTTTATTTTTTATAACAATTTTTTACAATTAAAGATACTTAATTACCTCGACCATCTACCAGAAAATTCACATATTGTTTTGTATGTAAAACGATGTGTCCGAGCTGTTGGTAAACGTAATACTACAGGAGATGAAAAAACTCCGGATGGAACCCCGCCATTTATGGAAGAAATGGAAAAATTATTTGCTCGTATTGACGATGATATTTTTTCTGGGGTTTCTTTTTTGTTTTTTAAAAATTAAAAAAAATTTTTTTTAATTTTTCAAGGCTGTCGAGGACCTTTACAATTTTATGGATATTCACCCTGAACAGAATGCAAATTTGGAACAATTTATGTCCAAATGTATTTATGCAAGTCTCATTCGTAAAGCCTTTGTAGAAATTCGAAAATGCCGTTTGGAAAGGAAACCGTTAATACCTGGGTAATTATTTTTAATTTTTTTGTGAAATTTTTTCTTGCAAGGGAACATCGTCTAGTCTATACAAAAATTTGGATTTTCCCCTTCCGAATAACAAAAGTTCTCCAAAATCCCGAAGGTTTGGACGGCTATAACTCGTCCTAAAGTCATTTTGGACGAAAAAGAAGGATACATAACAATAGGAAGCCGAGGATCCTCTATCGAATTGTACCAAAAATAATACCAAATTTTTGTACACAGTGGATAAATGTTCCCTTGTTTTAATATTTTTTCAACGAGAGAAAGACTAAAATTACAAAAAAAAAATTTTTTCTTCTAGCGACTCTGTTCGTCGAATATTGCCAGAAGAAACACTTTCATATTTGGATAAAAACAATCAAATTATAGCTTGTATTGATGAATTTACTGCACTTTTAAGTGGGAGTCCTGCTGCAACTTTAGGACAACCTCATCAAAAATCTACTCCGCCATCATAATTTTTTTTGAAATTTTATTTTTTTTATTTGACAACGAAGTGTGTGCCTTTGATTGAGAGAGGGTGGAATATTGTTTGTTTAAAAATTAAGACATTGCCTATATATAGTATTTTATTTATTTCAAAAAAATATTACACAATTTTTATAATAAAATTTTTTGCAGAATTTTGGAAGGGGTTTAAAGAACAGATTTAAAGAAAAAAACAATCGAACCTTATTATAAGATCACTGCTTCTTTAATCCATCTAAAGGCACAAGTGGCATTGTTAAATCTTCATCATCTTTTAAGTTTTCTTTGAAATGATTTTTGTGGTGGATTCTTCCTTTCCCTTCAGTCTCTTCTTCTTCATTCCACCCACTTCCAACACTTGACGGAAATTGTTGATCTTCATCATTAACAGCGACGACGGATGAGGCATTCTCCTGATTTACTTCGCCTAGGGCTAAATTCATTCTTTGGGAAGCTATTGGATTTTGATGGTAAGCAAATTGTTGACCAATTGGTTGGAACAACTTGGAAAGGAGAATTTTATAACAAAATTTTAGGAGGAAAATAAATAAAATACTTTAAATTTTCTAATAAAAGCCCTGGGCGTTTATTATTCAATGTGATTCTATTGGAGACAGGCTTCTATTAGAACATTTACGGTACGTATACAAACGTTTAGGAAGCTTCCGAGGTCAAGTCCACGCCCATTTTCATAGCCTAACTGAGAATCAATTCCAAAGCGTTGGTTACCCAATATCAATCCGTTATCATCTGAATTATCAATAATTTTCCAATCACTGATAAGACTTACTGATAGCGCCAAACCTGCCGGGCCCTATATTCAATCCAAGTCTTCTGTCCGCTCCAAAACCAAAAATGTTTGCTCCTTGCCCCAGGCCAAAAAGCAGATCCCCGTTGTGGTTACGTGTTAAGCTAAGAGAGCCGAGGTTTACTTGTTGTGTTTGTACTTGAAAAAAAAATTTTTTATTAAAAAATAATCTTTCTAACCTTTCATTGCTTCAAAATAAAGCAGAAAAAATGTTTTTAAAAATACTAATTTCATGTAATTTTGTATAGATTTTAAAAGTGGTTTAAAGAATAATTTATTTAATGATTCATCAAAAACATCTGGTTTTTATGTAAACAACGACAAATGGTTTTGTATGTGAAGATTTCGCGCGATCATCATAAAAATATTTAGAGAAGAAAAAAGTGTTGAACGACCTTTACGTGCTGGATAAACAAATAATTTAAGTGTTTTTTGTTCTCATTATTAATAATAATAATAATTTTTAAAAAATTTTCAGATTTACTAGAGACGATAAAAAGTTAAAATAATAATTTAAAATACCCAAATATAATAATCGAACCTCAGTATAAGATAGGCCCTTGGGTTTGAAAAATTCCTACCTTAGAATTTTTACCTAGATGGGGAGGATGTCGCCCAGACATTTCCCCTACCCTTCGAGAAACTGAATTTTAAAAGCGTCTCTTAAATAGAGGTGTACCCAAGTATATTATAGGGAGGTGTATCTTATGTTGAAGTTTCTACTAAACTGGGGTGTCTATTAAATAAAGGATGCCTCTAGAGAGAGCTCCCCTACCCAGTGATTGACTAAATTTTAAAGTGTCTCTTAAATAGAGGTGTCTCCAATATCGGGAGGTATCCTATAATGAGGGGAATACTAGCCTATACTCAAAATTAATTTCAAAGTAAATATAAAAAAATTATTTATTATTATTAAATTATAATATAGGGAATTTTTAAAGGTATATATGGCATAAATATATAAAACGAGAAAGAGAAAAGAAATTACACAGAATGCAAACTACACATAAATATATAATAAACAAAATATATATAATATTTTTTATATAAATCGCGCTAGTCTCTCAGAGAACACGAGGAATAACTGCTGGAACAACAGCAGCAGAAGAAGCAGTAGTTGTAGTATTATGGTGTGGCAAACGATGTAATTGCTTAAAAAAATTTTTTTAAGTTAAAGACAGAAAGTTTAGCATTAAAACAATTTCAAATGTTCTCCCAAAAAATGAAAGAGGTACAGGAGAGCCCTTAAGGAGGTGTCTTAAACAGAGGGTATCGCTTAAAAGGCTAAATAGTTAAATCTTTCCTTTTACAATAGGGTGGGTTGTCCCAGACCAGAAGGCGCATTGAGAAGTTTAGGGAAGGCATCACCTATGAGAGAAAAGGAGAGGTCAGAAATGCATCAAACTCGACTTATTGGAAACCCACTTTTTCTTTTATAAATTTCAAACGTCACTGCCCTAAGCGTTTCGAACTCTAAGCCAACCTTTTATACAATAAGGTGTTACACAGGAGTTTTCGGAGAGAAAAATCTGTAGGAAGGCAACGCTAAGAAAACTTAAAGGAACAAAACCTAACCCTTTACATTACAAAAAAAATTTTTCAAACCTTAGTTTGTTCCCCCATTCTAACAAATGGCTTATGAACTTCACGAATTCGATTGGCACCTCCATAATGAAGACGATCCCAACAAGCCTCACAATAATATTGGAGACAACAAACATCTCCACAAAAATAAGGTGCATAACGGTCTTGACAAAGTTTTCCATGGCAATTATCACACATTTGGTCATTAACTACATATGGCTTGATTTCAACCTTTTACAAGAAAAAAATATTGAAAATTTAATTTTATAAAGGTTGGACCTAATTATAAAATACCCCTGGGATAGAAAAATCGTCTCTTATAATGAGATATATTTTAAATAAAGGGTATTGCTTAGGCAGCTATCCCCCACCCGGTGGCCAACCAAATTTTAAAAAAGCGTCTCTTAAATAGAGGTGTCTCCAATATTGGATGTATTTTATAATGATATGTACATCAAATAGGATAGTTTCATTTAGGCGCCATCCCTCACCCTTTGGCAACCAAATTTAAAGGTAATATCAGAGAGGTGTCTTAATATTAGAGAGAGGTGTGCCTAGTATAGGGGGGGGGGTGTGAGGTTCAATGAATTTAAAAAATGATCAACAAACTCGTTTAGTACTATCCGAATGTGGAATATTAACAAAACGGCCAGCCATCGCAGCAACATAAGATTTAAAAGTATTGAAGGTAACTCTGGCAGCTCCTTTAGGATATTTCATTTCTGGGTCCACATCAATGCCTGCATAGCAAACTGAGCCATAATGACTTTCGAGAACAAAAGCTAATTCACTAGCTTTTGTTGGTCGTGGCACTCCGCCAATAAAAATCTGAAAGAATAAGTTCGACTATTGTACAATTTAGGGGTCCCATGGACCTATCAGAAATGAGACGGCTTACCAGAAACCCAGATTTTTTGGAACCCAAATCCGACCCTAGAAATTCTCAAAATCCGACACGGCTTTTTTCTCAGACGTTCCAGTCTATAAACTTGTATGTTGATTTTCTTCAGTTTAAAGGTGGGATTGGATTCCATAACGTTTTTAGGTTAGGAACTTGGGGCTTAACAAGAGCCCCAAAATAAAGTAGGAGTTTAGCAAAAGATTAGCTACAGGACTTATCCGAAACCCGGCCCTTTTCCTAACCGAATCTCAATTCAAGGAAAAATTTTAAAGCCCGACAAGACACCTACCCAACTTTTTCCTCACCCAGGACCATCCCCGGTTCTTTAACGTTTCCAGGCTTTAAACTTATAATTAGGTCTTAAAAGAGCCATAAAAATAATTCAAACAAACCGTGCGACGAGGATCCAAAAAACTTGAAGGACGAGGCATATAGTCCATATCTGTCAAACGCCATGGCCGAATCTGCACGGGTTTTTCACGGACAGTTTTACTAGATAAGAGCATATAATAACGGTCCCCTTCACGATAACATTTTGAAATGAGTTTCTGCACAAAGACTTCTTCAAGATAGATCAAAAATGCATAACCAGTTACTTGTTTGCCTGAAGCTAAAAAAAAGGTTAAGAAAGAATGGGGACATAACTTGAGATTGGCTGGTTACAGGCCAAGTACCTTTTCCTCGGACAAGCGTCTTTCTAAGGCCTTTGAGTACCCCCCTAAAGCCCAGGGTGGGGGCCCTGGCTTTTTCCTGGTCTTGGGCTCTTCTGGACTCCTTACCGAGGAACTGAAACCAGCTCTGCGGATTCGAGAACTAACCAGGTCTAGAACAGCAGATCTTTTAAAAAAGCTAACCTTGCTCCTTTTTAACTGCAAAAGAAAAATCCACAGAACGGCAAGGCCAATCTACAAGCAAAGCTCCAAATCTTTAAAAACAAAAAATTTTTTTCTAAAATCTATTTAAAAAAATACTTCTGAAAAGTCTGCTTAACCTCAGTCTCTGTTATGTCGATTGGTAATCCCCCAACAAAAACTTTCCTTGAAAATACTTCAGTGTCACAAAACATGTTTAAAAAAGATGGGAATTGGTGAGCAAATTTTGTGCTTAAATTTAATAAGAATAAAATATCTAAAAGAAAATCAAAAATTCAAAGTAATTCGATTCTGAGAGAAATTTCAAAAATAAAATTTTCTTAAATATGAAGCAGGACAGTTGGTCGCGGCCAATTGGTCGCCTACCATTTTAACGATATGGCCGTTTCAGTATGGGTAGATTCAATCATATTTTGGACTATAACTTTTTTAGTTCCCAAGCGATTTAAATAATTATTATATCAATCGACAGCTCTGAATGTGGGGACTGTTTTATCTAAGAGGACTGATGTGATCAGATCATCCTCTATAAAGTTATAGTCAAATAAATGTTAAGATCACGATTGCGTGCACTTAAGCAATTATAACATTTTGTAGTATGATCTGATCAAATCACTCCTGTTAGCTAAAATAATTCCCACATCCAGAGCTTTCGATTGATATAATATTTATTAAAATCGGTTAAGAATAAAAAAAGTTATGGCCCAAAATATGACCGAATCTGCCATACTCTAATGTCCCCTCCTTTCATTTGACCATTTTGGTACTTTTTTTGTTAAGACGCGAATCTTTTTTTCTTTAAACATTTTTATTTTGCTAATCTTTATCCACCTTTTCTTTTATTTCCTTTCCTCTCCTCCTTCCAAATGAGTAGCTCTACATATAATTTGTTGATCTAATTAACGGGGGCCTATCTAGTTAATTTTTTCAAAATTTATTCCCTTCAATAAATCAAAAAATGTTTTTAAATTATTTTTTGTTATTATTAGCTTTCCTCAAATTATTAATTTGTTCACCATCAAAACAACAACATTTGAGTATCAACTCCTTTTGGAATTTTGAAGAAAATGCAAAAAGAAGTGAAAGGTCTGTAGAGGTTAAATTGTTAGATGAAGAAGAATTGCTTTCAATTACAAGGACAACACCAACAAGTTTGCCTTTTAATTAAATAAATATTAGCTCTTGTCTTGTTTATGAGTCCAATTAATTTTTGAGTCAATCAAATTTGAGTTTTTTTCAGTTTGGCATTTCAACGGCATTTTGGGTGGATCGGTATTTTGTCGTTTTGGCATTATGTCGCATTCCGTAAAAACCTCCCCTAAACTCATAAAATTTTCATTGGGCTCATAAACTGGTTTAGACCCAAAAAATTTTTTTGTTTTTAATTTTTAGGTAGTTTACCCCAAAAGACAAATTTACCAATCGGCATTAAAATAGAAGCGTTAGGCCCTGAAGGCCGGGAAAGTTTAAGGCAGCAGTTATTGTTTGGTGAAGATGATAAAGAGTTGGATGAAATGTTAAATAAAATGGAAAGTATTTCTAGACAGGGTGGAGGTTAGTTAATATTTAACAAAAACCTCATTATAAGGGACCCCGATACTAGATACACCTATATTTAAAAGACAGTTTTTAATATTTAGTTGGTCATTAGGTGGAGAGAGCTGTCCAGGCGATACCCTCTATTTAATATACTCCTCTTCATAATTACACATCACTATAAGATACACCTCTATTTAATAGACGCTCTTTTAAAATTTGATTGATTACTGGGCGGGGGTAACTGGTCAAACGATACCCTCTATTTAGGAGACACCTCATTATAAGAGACTTTTCTTCCTCATGAGGGTATCTTATAATGAGGTTTTACTATATTTAACAAAATCATTCTTTTCTAGTCAAACCTCTGCCTTCAGGCGTTCTAGAACCGATGCTAAACAAAACAGGTTATGACCCTAGAAGTGCCCCCCAATTTATTCAAGGCCGTCCAGTTGAAGTTCGAGTTGGCATTTTAGTTCAATCAATAGCTAATTTTCAATTGGCCACAATGGATTATGATATGGATTGTTGGTTAAGAATGAGTTGGAGAGATCCTCGTTTGGCATTAAATCTGACTACTCCAATACTTGTTAATGATGAAATATTTTTAAAGTTTGTTTTTACTGTTTTCTAATAAAGCAGGACCTTATTATAAGATACACCCTTGGAACTGAAAGTCTCTTATAATGGGGTATATTGAATAGAGGATATCTCTTAGACAATTCCTTTTCCCAGTCGTCAACCGAATTTTAGGTGTTAAGGGTACTTTATAATTAGGTGTCTCTTAAATAGAAGGTATCGCTTAATCTCTTGAACAGAGGTCTTCTAAATAGGGGGTGTATCCAATATTGGGGGTATCTTATAATGAAGTTAATATTAAAAAATTTTTTAAGAAAAATTTGGCGTCCAGACATGCATTTTGTAAATGCTCGGGATTCTTTATTCCACAGAGTTACTCGTCTCAATTTTTATGCTTTTGTATTTCCAATGAGTGGAAAAGTATTTCTCGAGGCACGTTTATATGTTAAACCAAAAAGTCAATTAATTCTTTGTAAATATCCACACGACAGTCAAACACTTCAATTACGTATAAGTTCAAGTAAGTTATTTTTTGAATTAAAATAGGGGCTTTTTGCGGACAATTTTTAAATTTTGCGGACGTGAAAAATATCCGAAAGAATAGCAGGAAGAGTCCACAAAAAATTTCAGCAAACACGGTCCGCAAAAATAGCAGAAAAATCCGCAAAAAAGTCAGCGTAAAAAATGTCCGCAAAAAACGTCCGCAAAAAAATTAAAAAAATATTTTTTTTTCAAGTTGCTTCAACAAATGATTCTGTTAGGTAAACTTAAAATAAAATCTCAAGTACTAAATTTCAAAAAAAAAATTCTCAAGTTTGCGTTGGTTTTCTCGCCAATCCGACGCCATTCGAGTTTATAAACGTTTACAATTACCAGAATTATATATTGCTGGGTTGGAAAAGAAAAATTGTCAAACTCAAAGGAAAACAGGTTTCTTCTTTAATAATTTGTTTATTAAACTTAAAAATTTTGAAGGAAATTTTTCTTGTCTAGAAGCTCGATTTTTAATGAAGAGAAGTATTGGGTATCATCTTTGGCAGACTTATGTACCTACTGCTACTTGTTTGTCACAGTTTTCTTTAAATTTTGAAAAATCTCTTATAATGAGGTCTCTTATAATGAGTCCTTAAATAAAGGTTCATATTTAATAGAGTGGACAACTCCCCGCCCATGACCAACCAAACTTTAGAGAGCGTCCCTTAAATTAGAGGGTCTATGATATCGGGAGTATCTTATATTGAGGGTATCTTAAATAGAGGTTTTAAATTCCATTTTCTACTAGGTGTTTTATTCTCTTGGATAAGTGTTTGGTTACCAGAAGAATTTGTTGAAGGACGCGTTTTTGTTGCTCTAACAGTATTTTTAACGCTTAGTGCAGAAAGCAGTTCAGCAAAGGAGACATTACCCAAAGTTTCTTATGTAAAAGCAATTGATGTTTGGTTTGGATTTACTTCTGTTTTTGTTTTTGTAAGAAAAATTTTTTTCCGCAATTTTTTAAAAATTTACGGATTTTTTAGTGTACAATGTTGCAAGCATTGTTTGTTATTGGACTTGAACATAGAAGCCGTCAATTGGTATGGATTATTAAAATATTTTTATATAAAGGCGGCCTCGTTATAAGATACTTTCAATAATAGATAAACCTCTATTTAATGTACGCTTTTTAAAAAATCAGCAAGAAATGTCCGCAAAAGGCTGTCCGCAAGAAATTTCGACAAAAATTTTGTCCGCAAAAAATGTGCACCTTCTATTTAAGGTACACCTCATTATAGGAGACTATTTTACCCATGGTATATCTTATAACGAGGTCCGATTATCTGATTAAAAATATTTTATTTTTTCAGAAAAAAATTGCAACAGAAGCTACCGAAATAAGCGCCTATAAAATTTCAATTCTTTTGTCAGAAAGTCAAATGCATCACAGAAATGCTTTAAGACTTGATACATTTTTTAAGGTTTCTTTTTTCTAAAATTTTTAATATTTAATTAATTTTATTTTTTTAAAAGGTCATGTATCCAGTTATTTTTATCATTTTTCTTTTTATTTATGTTTTTGTGGTTATTGAGGGAGAAGAAAATAAATGCCTTCAAAATGAATTGAATGAACAAAATAACAAACATGTTGAACTTTAAAGTATTTTTTAATAGAAAATCTTTATATTTAAATTCTAAAATTTAATATGTACAATTTTACAATAATAAAAAATCTATATAAAAATACAAAATATTTTTTTTAGTTTTTAAAAAATTATTTTACTAGTTCCTCTAATCCCCGTTTCTGATAGTGCAGGGCAGGGATGGGCATGTTCTGATTGGTGTTTCTGAAAAGTCTTATCCGTGTCCGGACAATGCGTCAGTGGAAAATGCGTCAGTGGACAATCGGTCAGTATTGATAAAAAGTTATTAAAAGTGATGATGCAAAGAGATAAAAGATGATATTAAAAGATTAAAGATGGGATATAAACAGATTAGGAGTATTTGAAAAAGGATTTTGGGGTTTAAAAGAGATAGAGGGATTTGTTGGGATTAAGGCCGATATCTCGAGTTTGGGAGGATTAACAGAGATATTAAGTTTTTTGGTTTGCTTAAGATGGAGATCAGCCGATTTGGAGGGATATCAGTCAATTTTTATCTCTTTATATCATCACTTTTAATCACTTTTTATCAATACTGACCGATTGTCCACTGACGCATTTTCCACTGACGCATTGTCCGGGAGCCGTCTTATCGGCGTTTCAAAATTTCGGATTTCGTGTACTCAGCCCATCCCTTGGTTAACGCATATTGGCACTTGCGGACTTTGCATTTGCGGACACATCCAAATATTTCTGTGTAAAATAAACCATATGTTTTCCAATTTTATGTGAATTTAATTTTGTCCGCAAATGTCCTAAGTCGTATAGTATCTCACCGAGTATTATTTCTAAATATCACCCCCTCTAATTTAATAGACATTAAGTGACTTCTCATAAATATCAGAAACCGAATCAAAATCAATTTCTCTTGGTGAAATTGGATTTGAACGGAATGAATTTAGTGCTGCTTCTGCCAATTTATCTACATTGCTTCTATCAAAACCCATCTGTTTTAGACCGTTTGGACAACCAAAATCTGACATAAACGAACGTAATTGATCGGCCAAAACGTTTGCGATTGTATCTGTACTTGCTGTATTCTATAAAAAAATTTTCTAATTGGGTTTTGTCCGCAACATCGAAAACCTCGCTATAAGACACCCTTAAGTAAAAGTTTCTTAAAATGAGGTAATAGAGGTAAATAGAGGGTATCAAACAGCTCTCCCACCCAGTGGCAAAGCAAATTTCAAAGTAGCGTCTCTTAAACAGAGGGGTCTCCAATATTGGGGTTATCTTATATAGAGGTCCGATTATATAAAAAAATAAAACAAATTTACAGGTAAGTCAGATCCCAATAATTGACTTGCTTCCAAATGTCTTTTTGGATCTGCGCACGTTGTAAATAGAAAATCGGCAGGCGCTGTACAAACAACAGACAATCCATGAGGAATTAGTGGATGCTCTTTTGAATAATGCTTGTCAAAATAAGATTTGCCTTGTGAACTTATTGGATAAGAAAGTCCGTGACATAAATGTACACCCTTAAATTAAAAATAATTTAAATTCTCATTTGTCGAACCTCACTATAAGAGACACCTTTGTGGCTGAAAAAATCGTAAATTATAATGAGGTCTCTTAAATAGAGAGTATCATTTAGGCAGGTCTTCAATTCAACAGCAATACTTATTTAAAAAATGTCTCTTAAATAGAAGTATCTCCAATATTAAGGGTATCTTAAGTAAAATTCGACTATATTTTAAGAAAAATACCCACAGCATTCCCAAATCCCATCCCAGCAAAAGAACTAGCCATCATCATGTATGTACGTGCTTCTTCATCTTCTGGATTAAAGATTGATCGCCGAAAATATTTTTTAACAATTTGAAGTGCTTCTCTTACCCAAACATCGCTGACCTAAAAAATCTTTTTGGAAAAAAATCTAAAAAATAAAAAAAACCGGATTAGAGCCTTGATAGACTGGCCGAACATTTGGACTTGACGGAAGTGGAGAACGTTTATTGTACGGTTTAGCTGTGTAAGATTCCAAAGCGTGACATAAAACATCAAAACCAGAATAAATTGCAACATTTCTAGGCATTGACATAACATTTAGAGGATCAATTATTGCCAAATTTGGTTTGATACATCGAAGTCTAATGCCCGTTTTGCATTGTTTTTCAGGTATATCAATTATTGAAACACCAGTTGTTTCACTTCCAGTACCCGCTGTTGTTGGGACCTTTTGGGAAAAAATTTTTAAAAATTTTCCAATAAAGTGGGGGCAGTTGAGAATTATTGAGAAATTTCCTATTGAAAAACACTCCGCAACCTCGTAATGGGCCCTTCAAATGTTGTTAAAAACGGAAGGTGAAAGAAAAAATTAAAAAATGTAAACGGAAACTAGGCTTCAAAGCATCCTCCCTCGGATAATATAAAATGACTATCCTCTCTGGAAAAAATATTTAAAAAAATTCAACAAACAGCAATAAGCGGCAGCATTGTTTTATCAGGAATAAGTCCAAGGCCGAAAGGTTTTTGTACAAAATCAAAAAATCCAGCGTTTGGGTTGTTTGCATACAAAGCTGCTGCCTTAAAAATTTTAAAATAATTTTTTTTTAAATAAAAAAAATACTTTTGCAGTATCAATAACAGAACCACCACCAACAGCCAAAAAACAATCAAAAGGTTTTTTTCGAGCAAAATTAATAGCTGATTGCATACCTAAAAATAATAAAAACATTTTTATAAAATAGCCCTAGTTTATGACACCAAGGAAGGACTGGGTTGAAAAAATAGTCGGATGTGTCCGTAATGAGCCTTGCTCGACGGAAAAGAGCAGAAAAAGTCGAGGAGTCAAAACCGAAGAAAGTTAAAACCGAAGAGCCGAGGATTTTTACGTTCTTCGGCTCGCTTCTGGACGAAAATTTCCCAATAAACAACAATCCTAGGATCCATATTTTATACAAGACCCCAAAATAATTTAAAAACAAACTTTGTTGTGAAGGTTCACATTTAATTTCATCAAAAACTTCAAAAGCAATTCCCAATTTAGTTAATGAATTTGCAACATTTCTTTAAACAAAAAATTCTTTTAATTTAAAAAATTTAAATTAATACTCAAAAGCAACGGTTTTAGCCACATTTTTGTCAGTTACAATTAACGGATTTTTAGCTCCAAATGTAACAACATCATAACCAATTTCTTTTGTTACTCCTTTGCCAAAACGTAAAGTTGAGCTGGACATTTCAAAAGCATAATCGACATCTTCTTCGCCTTGAAAAATTTTTTTATTTCAAAAAATAAAAATTTACTTGGGGGACAAGCACAACCACCAATTTGAGCTTTTTGAAAAATTGTTGGTGAATAGGGGTTAAAAATTTTATTACAAGATTTTTGGGTTAGTAATTTAAGAAAAGTCATTTTATTAAAAAATAAGAAGGGTAAGTTGTTCTAAAATTAGGTTTTGTTTAAAATAATAAATGAAAAAATATAAAATATGTGGTATCACGACATTTGCTGATTTGCACTAACGGACAGATATTTTTGTATAAGCTTTTTTATTACTTATCTAGTATAAAGAGCTTTGATACGGAACTGGGAAAACTAGGGGTGCTCCCCGCGATGAGGAAGGGGCCTTGGCAAACCATGGGGACGGAGAATTTCCAAAAGGTCCAAGTCCGCAATGGTCATTTATTCCACTAAATGAGGGTTAGGTTTTTTGTAACGTTCCCGCAAGAGCGGATCCACAAGATGTCGGACAACCAAATTACTTTCAAAAGAAACAAGAAATTTAAAATTTAAACAACCTTTAAATAAAAAACAAAAAATTTCTTAAAATAGTTTGAAACTACATAAGATTAAAACTTTGTTTATCATTCCTCTTTGACCCCTTCTTCCTCCCACCAAATCCATATTTTGTATTTCTTGCAGTTCTGTTCAATTTCTTTTTCTAATTAAAAATTTTTTTAAACTTTTAAAAATTATTCAAAAAAAACCTGAAATCCTCCCTTCCTCTCAAATTTTGGATTTTTTAAAATTTCTTCCAAAGGCGCTTTATTTCCTTTCCGATGCTTTTTTGTAGCATCCAGCAACTTCTTTTTAGCTCTCAATTTTTGCTCCTCACGTGTTTTTTGGACTTTGCGGGCAAATTTCTTTTCGTCTCGCAATCTAAATTTTTTTGAATATTAAAATCTTACCGACAGACCTCCCTATAAGGTACCATCTAGTCGGCTACCTAGATGGGGGAGTTTCCAAAGTGATAGCCTCTATTTAATCAATACCCTGTATTCAAGAGACGCTCTTTAAAATTTATTTGGCCGAAGGGTAGGAAAGTTGCTCAAGCTATAACCTCTATTTAAGATACACCTCATTATGAGAGACAATTTTCGACCTCAAGGGGTATCTTATAGCGAGGTCCGCCCATTTACTAAAATTTTTTCAAATACAAACCTTCTAGCATTTTCCTTCCGTTCTTTGATATTTTTTGTTTCAAGAATTTTTCGTCTAATTTTATCCATTTGAGTATCGCCCTTTGCCATTTCAGCAAAATAATCAGAAGGGCGATCAGTTGGAACACCCAATGCTTTTAAACGTTGTTTTGCATTTTGAACAGAATTAAGGCCTTGTTTATAGCTTGAAAAATAATTTTTAATTTTTGAAAATATTTTTGATAATCGGACCTCCTTATAAGGTAAACTCTTGGTATTAAAAATCCCTTGATATCCTTCCAATCTCCTAATATACCGATAATCTATTCAAAACGATAAAATATTAACCATTAGTTTTCCATCCAGAGCCCGGAGCCAGCATGGAACGGCTCCAAAAACAGCCGTCTCGGGAGCCTAAATATGGGAAAGTCGGAGTCACAAAATGCCTATATGAGGCTCCGACAACAACAAACAAAAAAAAATAAAATTAAAAAAACTAAACAAAGCAGCTTCTCGTTCCAAATCTTGATCAACAGAATCAGTATAACACAATTCTGGATTAAATTTAACTTGTAAAGTATCAATCCAATCCTTTTCTGAGTTAAATGTTAACAATTTCCTCAACATTTCTTCCTTAAAAATTTTTGTAAAATTAAAATTTGCCGAGTCCAGTATATGGGGCTTTTCTTAACCTGATGAAGGTCGGAGTTTCCGGCCAAAACCCCCAAAAAGCGGATTTTATCAAATTTTCAGGGGTTTCCGGGCTATCATACCCAGAAATCCTGTTCCTGGCCAGGCCCGGTGTCAAAGCTAGAATAGTTTAAATAAAAAACCTTTTTATAAATCGGTTCCCGCTTTTTAATTTGAGAAACAAACAGTCCAGGTTTATTTAAAAGTCCTTGTTTAAAAGCAACTTGTAACTTAAAAATTAATTTAATTAAAAAAAGAAAATCAAATTAACCTCATCCTGATCACTATTTTCACTTAAATCATCATCATTTTTATTTTTCCCAACCTCTTTCCCCTCTTTTTGAAGTTCATCAATATCAAAATATTCATCCTCCGAAGACGACATTTTTTGTTAATTTTTAAAATAAAACCTTAAAAAGAAAAAAATAGCGTGATCTATTCTTTAATTAAATTCAAGGTTTAATCACGAGCGAAAATAATACGAAAAAGAAAGAGAGACAGTTAGAGAATTAAAGAAAAAATAGAAAAGTGTTACATTTTGACTAATTTTATTCAATGTACAATTATGTTGTGTACCTTTTTGTCTTATTTTACCTTTTGGTCCATTATGTCGCGTACCATTTTGTAAATGTCTTTATTTTCCATTTTGAAATTTTATTTATTCAGAATGCCAATAATAATTTTTGTTTTTTAAAAATATTTCATTCATTTTTGGCTAAGATATTGTTCAAATTGTACCTTCTGCATCCAAATAACCTTCTGCATCCTCTAGCTAGCTATTTATCTATATACTTAAGATTGATAATGAAATATAATTTTTTCGCTCCCAGCCGTCAAATAACTGCATTCTCTAAGGATAAATACGGTTATGCTGAAATAATTGCCCTCTTCAGCGACAGGTTGACACGATAAACTAATTATTTCAGCATATACGGTAACTCAACTTAGTTCAACTTTACTTTATTTTGACCTTTTTCTCAATAAATATTAAAACAAAATTTGTTTACAATTATGAGAGCTTTTTACTAATTTTTTTATATTTTCCAAGTTTTTCCCTCCTTTTTCCATTTTTAGTAATATACCAAAACTACATAATTAATTTAAAAAATTGTTTATCCATTTCTATCCTTCATTTTCCCCTCATTTTTTCTGCTCATTAATGTCAGTCTCGTTAAGTTGTTATTTTCCTCTTTTTAGCTTTTAAAACTTTTCAGCTTCCGTTTAGTATTTTACTAAAATTGATTTTGCTTTCTCTAATGGTCAAAAGGAAGAAAAGGGGATTTATTTTTATACAGAGATTTGTGGGGGAGAAATTGAGAAGAAGACGAAGGGGAAAACGGTCAAGCAAAAAAGCTGTAAAAATTTAGAGAAATTAACCAAAAAGAAAATTAAAAAGAGAAGCCAGCTTTAAAAACATTATAAAAACATTAGGCCAGCTGCCACCACTTTTTTTCTTCTTTAGACTCATTTATTTGTCAGTTGTTGGACTAGTATATAATTTATATATCCCTTCCTCCTCAGATTTTTGTCGATGGACATTTTGCCAACTCCACATTTTGCCAACAAGGCAAAAAGTCACATTTTGCCAACCAACTTTTTGACAAAACGTCCGTTTTTAGCCATATTGGCAAAATATAGTATTGGCAAAATGTGTTAGAGCCCAGATTTATTATTTATCCTTCTCAATTCCCAATCCTCCTCCCTACTTTATTTTCACAAAATTGACCGTGACCAACTGACCCCAAGGGTATCAGGCTTATTTTTAGTCTTTTTAAAGAAGAAAAGATTTTTTGACTTTTATAGGGCCAGAATGGCAGAATTTTAAGATGGCAATCAGTCATTGAAGCGACGAAAATTTTTTTCAAAAATTTATTTTCTTATTTAGCCAATCTGTGCCTTTTATTTTATTAAATGCTTGAAGCATAAAAAGTATTAAATACTTTATTTATATCACAAGAGATTATGTAGCTACTTAGAAATTCTAAAGTCTAAAAAAGTTAAATAAACCTGAGTACCATTTGTCTAATTACCGGTTTGCTTATTTCAGCCTGTATTCCGTTTTGTCATATTTACCCTCCGTACCATTTTGTCCCCATCAGTCAGTACCATTCTGTCTTATTTGGCCTAATTACCATACCGTCTCATCTTATCCTATGTACCATTTTGTCTCATTTTAACCTGTGTACTATTTTGTCTCTTACCCGTTTGTACCATTTTGTCTTGTTTTGCCCTGTGTACCGTTTTGTCTTATTTACTCAGAGTACAGTTTTGTCCCTATCAGTTCCGTGCCATTTTGTCGTATACCAATTTGGTCGACTCTTAGATAATTGTTCCAACATTCTGTCACACACTATTTCGCCTCCAAAAGGAATCTTAGAGTAATTTTTTTTAATTTTTAGAAACGCTCAATTTCCTAGGAAACCAAAATTTAATAGACTACAATAATTGATGTTTTGATATTTATTTTCTCTCTACATATAATTTTAATTTTAATATTTAAATATCCAAAAATAGTTTTTGCACACATTTTCCCGATAAGTGCCTTTAAATTGGGTCAACAACATTTAAAAAATATTTTTTGACCAATTAAAAAAAAATTTTTTTTTTCAGAGATTTTATGAAAATAAAATTCCTCTATTTTCACATTAATTTTCAATTTTTCACTCCATTGAATTTTTATCTCTCTTTTTTGATGTGTTGAAATTGTTTTTGTGATATTTATTAGTCCATTAAAACCCCCTTTATTTTTTGGGGAGGGAATATTACCTCAAATACCTTTCCCTCCCTTTTTATTTATTTTATTGTTACTTTATTTTTCTCAAAAAAAAGTTTAGAAATTAAATATTGATTAGATGTAACGCAAAAATTGATAAAATACAAGTGTGTTCATTTTTGTTTATTAGTCCATCAAAACACAACAACCATTTCATTCTTTATTTTAGAGAGAACAGTCAAACCTCTTTGTAAAATTCCCCCCTTGGACTATGAGATTTTATTTTTTGGTTGGCCTTTGGGTGGAAGGGATCTCTGCCTAAGCGATACCCCCCATTTCTTATAACGAGGTGTGAATGATGTAAATTTTTTTTTGTAGACTCTAGGCATTCTCTAGGGTTCTGGGAGTCTTGATCATCTAGGGGATGGTCTTCTGAGTGTTAATCTTCTGGGAGTGACAGTTGTCCTTTTTGGAGTGTTGATCTTTTGGGTGTGTTGATTTTCTGGGTTTTGATCTTATGAAAATGATGATCCGTTGGGTGTGATCCTAATAGTTTACAATATTTTTTAAATTTAAAAAATTATTTTAAAAATATTTTTCGGCAACACCTTTTTTTATTTTTTTATTTTCTCTCAAAAAAACAATTTTTTAATTTTTATCTCTCAAAAAAAGCAATAAATCTTTTTATTTATTTTTGCTTTCAATCACCGCCTAAATTGGGCCCACCCAGAGCAGACTTTTTTAAAAAATGTCGCCAGAAAAATTTTTTTCTGGCTTTAAAAAAATAAATAAAACCGCGTTTCAATTTATTAGTACAAAAAAGCATATATCGGTATTTTCACTCAAAAAATTTTTCCTTCAGTAATTGTGTAAAAATGCAAATGAGAGAGAAACAATTTATTTTTTTGCAGGGCAATTAATGTTAAATTGCTTTTTTTCCAATATCACCAATAAAAATAATTTTTTTTAATTTTTTGTTTGTCGGACCTTACTTTAGAAATTTTTGAAAAAAAAAATTTTTTTTAATATTTTTTAGAATTTAGGAAAAAAATCAGAATCCTCACAACATTTTTCTTCTTATTTTTACACACTTTTCTACTTTTATTAGACAACTAAAAAGTAGTTTCAAATTAACACCATTAAAATAATGGAAAAGGCTAGAAAAATTTAAAAAAAAAATTTTTTTTTAATTAATTTAAATTTTTAAGTTGCAAACCAAATTGCGTATAAGGAATGAATTGGGCAGAGCTCTACTTGGAGAATTTTTGGGAACTTTTGTTTTGGTTTTAACTATAGCTTGTGTTTGTGCACAGGCTATAATACCCAAACCTGCACTTAATCAGACTATTGGAGTTAATTTGGGTGTTGGGTTGGGTATTGCTTTTGGGGTGGCTATTTGTGCTAAAATATCTGGTGAGAAAACCTCTTTATAAGATACATCCTTAGGTCAGAGAAATAGTCTCTTATAATGAGGTGTCTCTTAAATAGAGGGAGGGTATTGTTTTGTAGCTCCTCACACAATAGGCAACCACTTTCTAAATGCCTCTTAAATAGAGGATTAAATAGAGGGACTAGTATGGGGGGGGGGTCTCTTGTAATGAGTGTTCAAAAAATGTCTGCAAAATATATCCGCAAAAAATGTCTGCAAAAATATTCTCCAAAACGACATTCCATTCATCTCAAATGCTGAGACCTCCTATATTAGATACACCTCTATTTAAGAGACGCTCTTTTAAAATGTGGTTGGTTACTGGGTGGAGCAGCCATCTAAGCAATACTCTCTATTTAAGCTACACCTCATTATAAAATACAGTCATTATAAATAAGAGACTTATTTACCTCTTAAGGGGGTGTATTTTATAACGAGGTGGGCTTTGAATTTAAAAAATAATTTCATTTTTAAAAAAGGTGGACATATAAACCCAGCAGTTTCATTAATGTTTTTAAGCTTCAAACAATTGGCACCAATCCGTTTTGCTTTGTATTCATTAGTTCAGTTATTAGGAGCTTTCTTTGGAGCAGCAATTGCTTATTTGGTTTATTGTGGTAAATTTAAAATTAAAAAAAATTTTTTTTGAATTTTTTTTGAAATTTTGAAAATAAATTTTTGAAAATTTTTAAAAAATTTTGAAAATTTCCAAAAATTTTCAAAAATTTTTCAAGACGCCATCAATAAATTCGATGGAGGTACCAGACAAGTTTACGGAACCAAAGCAACTGCCCACATATTCGCCTCGTATTCCTCCCCCCATTTGGGGGTGTTCAATGGATTTATTGACCAAGTTATTGCTACGGCTGTTTTTTGTCTTTTAATTGCCCACATTACGGACAAGCGAAATCACTACCCAACTTGGGTTCAACCTTTTTTGATTGGGACATCTTTTGTTTTGGTAGGGACGTCTTTTGCTTACAATGCTGGGTAAATTTTTGAATTTTTAATTAAAAATATTTTTTCTCTTCAAGTTATCCGTGCAATCCAGCACGTGATTTTGGACCTCGCTTATTTACTTTAATTGTTGGATATGGCTGGGAAGTGTTTTCGTAAGTTAAAAAATTTTTAAATATGAAGAGAGTGGAGTGTCACGCGGAATCATAAAAAAAAGTCCGCAAAAATATAAATATCCGCAAAATTTGTCCGCAAATTTTGTGCGCAAGAAAATGTCTGCAAAAATTTGTCCGCAAAAGATGGCCGCAAAAAATTTGTCCGCAAAAATAACCCTTAAAACGACACTCCATCCTTCACAAATGCTCGAATACTTTCCATATATATTTATTTTTAATTTCAGCTATAATAATTATGGTTGGTTTTGGATTCCAATTATTGCCCCATTTATTGGCGCTCTCCTAGGTAAATTTTTCAGAAAAAAATTTTTTTCAAAAAAAAAAATTTTAAAGGCGCCTGGATTTATCAATTTTTTATTGGAATTCATGTCCCAGCAGACGAACAATATGAAATTGTTACAACAACAATAACTACTTCACAACATCAACGAGAAATGCAGCCGTTAGCGCCTACAAAAGAGTAGGAAAAATTTTAAAAATAATTTTTTCATAAAATTTATTCTTTAACAGATCTACTCCACATAATGAGGCACAACCATAAAAATGATTAAAAAACAATTTTAAAATATTCGTTCAAACGTTCTAACTTTTTTATATCGTTTTGAATATAGTCAAATCTCGTTATAAGATATACTTCTGCTTACAAGATGTTTTTAAAAAATCCGCAAGAAAAGTCCGCAAGAATTGTCCGCAATAAATTTTTGTCCGCAAAAATCCCAAAAAGTCCATTTACAATAAATGTCCTTAAAAATGAGTTAAAATGAGGTTTAACTGTATTATTTTTAATTTACGATTTTTAAAATAATTTTCATTTTTTCCAAGTAGATAAATTATGCTTATTAAAGTGGATTTTTATAAGAATTGCGGACATTATTAAAAGAAAAATAATTTTCCTTCCCTTTTACGATAAAGAGAATCTACCTTAAAAATTAATTACCTATATTCTCAATGACCTTCATCTCTCAAAAAAATTTGACCTAGAAAGCCAGAAAAAATTGCTTTCTTTAAAGAAATGTTTCTCAAAATCAGAATCTCCCTCCCCTTTCAATTGCGCTCATTATAAAAGTCAGTGTTAGTCTAATTGGACTGATCCAGAAAAATTAGGGAAGGATCCAGCCCCACTTCAACCTTTTCCTAATTGGATAAACCGTTCTCTTTTAACTGTTATTGCTCTCCGACCTTAAACAAATATCTTCGGACAGACCCCCCAAGACATCCTCTTTTTCCCCCTTTCCAATTAATTTTTAAAAAAAATTTAAAAAATGCTTTTATTTAAATTAATTTTAATAATAATTTTATTAACATTACCAACAATCAATTCTTTTTTATACAAAAATAATTGTTGCGGCTATTATTTACCTGGAACTAGATGGAATATGGGGATTGACCCTTTTACTGGATTACCAGAAAATGGAAATGTTGGATGGGGGAATAATATTGCTGCTTTTTTTATTACTTGTAAAACTTGTAATAGATCTGGATAAAAATATTTAAAATTTTTTAATAAAAAATTACAATAATATTATAAAAATTGTCCGCAAAAATCTTGCGGACTTTAATTGCGGACGTCCGCAAAAAATTGAGACATTTTTGAGAAAATCAGCAGAAAATTTACGGACATATTTGGCTTACATAAAAAGTATGCAGAATTTTGCGGACGTCTGCAAAAATTTTTTGCGGACATAAAAAATCCGCAAAAATATTAAGGCAATAAAAAATTATTTTTAAATACTGTTAAATAAACCTCGTTTTTAAGTACCCCTTTTTAAACTGAAAAGATGTTCTCTTATAATAGGGTGTAGCTTAAATAGAGGTCAAGTAAATTTTAGAGAACGTTCCTTAAATAGGGGTTTACTAGTTTTGGGGGTATCTAAGAATGAGGTTAAACTGTATTAATTCTAAAAAATCACAATTTTCCAACACATTTTTATAAATATTTTACTATAGGCACTTAACGTAGTTCAGCCAACAATATTGCAGGATTTTCACATAATTGTTTAACTTTATTACTAAAGCGGGCTAAAGTAGCACCATCAATTACCTTTAAAAAATAAAATTTAGTTGATACGAATAAAGTAGTAAAAACAAACTCTGTGATCAGCAGCCCAACAAATATTAACCACTCTTTTACTTTCATGAATATATTCTTCTTCCGGATCATCAGAATAAGGAGTTCTTCTAATTTTTCCAATTGCTCCAATAGCAACTTGTGGAGGGAATATTATTGGACTCATAAAAATTCCACCAATCTTAAAATAAAAATTAAATTTTAATTTTTCGACCCTCGGGGGCCAGAAAATAGTCTCTCATAATGAAAGTTACCATAAATAGAAGGGCTAAAAAGTAGTCGCTTATAATGAGGGTATCTTAAATAGGGGTGTATCCTAAATAGAGGCTGACTATATTTAATTTAAAAAATTATTTTGCAAACCGATCCAATATTTGATATTGTAAAAGTTCCATCAGACACATCCTCGGGTAAAAAAGCTGCTTTAACTCCTTTTTCCTTCAAAGCATTCAGTTCCGAAGCAATTTCCAAAATATTTTTATTTTGACAATTTTTAATATTTGGGACAGCCAAACCACTTGGTGTGTCTATTGCAACAGAGATATTATGAAAATTCTTGAAAAAAATTTTTTTAATTTGCAGAACTTTTTTGCAGCCCCCTTGGATTTTTCAGCCCCCAATAAAAAGTCCGCAAAAAATTTGCGGACATCCGCAATAAAATTGCGGATAAAAAATCTACAGTTCCAGTTAGTTTTAATAAAAAAAACCTTTAAAATAATATTTTGATTTTCCAAATCCAACGAAGAATTTAAGATAGGAAAATCTTCAAGTGCTTTTGAAATAATTTTAATAAAGAAGGGCAAATAAGTTAAATTCATTGACTTCTTTTCCTTTAATAATTCTTTTATTTTGACCAATTCTTCAATTAAAAATTCATCTCCATAAATAAAATGTGGAATTTTTAGAGATTCTGTCATTGTTTTGATCATAGAAAGGGTATACCCTTTTATTGGAATTTTTGTTGTTTTTTGAGTTGGCTCTGGAAAAGGAAATCTCATTATAAGATAAAAAGGCGTGGCCAGGGGGTCGAATTCAGGGGGCTAACAGGGGTGTACGCCAATTTTTTGAAAGTTTTGAACGCAAATTTTTTTTTAATTTCGGAGGCTGTAGGTGAAAAAATCAACTTTTTTGATGATCCTTCTCTCCTAATTTTTCCCACCTTTCTCCCATTTCATGGGGCCCTTGATGTGAGTAGACCCCTATCCGAGCTCAAATTACTATTAAAAAATAAAATTAACAAACCTTTTACAATTTCCCTATTATTTTCTTCTTTATTAATCATTTTGTAAATATCCTCCTTTAAAATTCGCCCATCTTGTCCAGTCCCTTTAATTTCTTCTAAATTAATTTTATTTTCGGATAGCAATCTTCGAACTGCTGGAGATGCTAATATTTTTGTTGAACTTTTTTGGTTTGCTACTGGAATAGAAGTTTCTGAAAAATTTTTAAAATTCAGTCAGACTCATAATAAGATACTCCTAAAAGTAGATACCCCTCTATATAAGAGACAGACTTTCAAAAATCCGCAAGAAAAGTCCTCAAAAGATTTGTCCGGAAGAAATGTGTGCAAAAAGTCAGTCCGAAAAAATGTGTACCCTCTATTTAAACTACACCTCATTAAAAAATATGATCTTTTAGCCCTAAGGTGTACCTTAAAGTGAGATTCTAGGGGCGTATCTTATAGTATTTTTAAAATTAAAAAACCTTCATTTTCTGGCAAAATTTCATTCAAAAATTCCTCTTTTTCTTCTTCCTCATTTAATTCAACATCCAACAAAGTTTGTCCAACTTTGGCAATATCGTCAGGTTGAAAATACAATTTATTTATAATTCCTTTATATCGACTAGTTATTGTAACTGTGGCTTTGTCGCTTTGTACAGAACAGATTTCATCAAACTCGTTTACATAATCACCCTCTTTTACATGCCTAAAAAATATTTAAATAATTTATTTTTTAAAAACCTCATTATAAGATAAACTTCTGGAATGAAAAAATCGTATCCTAAATAGAGGGACTAATTTTTTGCGGACAGATTTTTTGCGGACAGATTTTTTTGCGGATAGATTTTTGCGGACAGGTTTTTGCGGACATTTCTTGCGTATTTTTTTTTAAAAAGCGTCACCTAAATTGAGGTACATAAAATACTACTTATAATGAGGCTGACTAATTTAAAAAATTAAAACAAACCACTCTTTTAGTTGTACTTCAGCAATACCTTCACCAATATCTGACAATTTAAAATTAATTAATTTTCCAAAATAAATATTAGAAGTATGCAAACATTCGAAATTATAATATGAAATTAAAAATTTATTTTTAAATAAACGTAGAAAATTCATAAAAAAAATTTTTTTAAATTTAATTTGTTGTTAAAAAAGGAATAAATTAATTATTAAAATAAATTAATTAACACAAAAACTCTCTAACCTGTTGATTAACTAGATTGTAGAAAAAGAAATAGTATAACAGAGAGACATAAAAAGAGAAAGAGGCACACAATAAATATAAAATATGTCGTCACGACAAAATGGTAATCAAACAAATGTTCCACAAAATGGTACCCGACAAAACGGAACATAGGACAAAACCAGCCTTTTGAAAGAAGGAAAAATAACAGCCTCACGTTTTGTTAATGGGCGTTCCATTTTATCGCGTAACATTCTGTATAAATAATAAATATTGGCAAGCCTTTCCATCCCCAAAATGGTACACGACAAAATGTCACATCGTCCAAAATCTATCATTTAAAAGAGGGAAACAAAGCAGCACTTAAGCAGCCTCACTTATTTTAATTGCGTTCCATTTTGTCGCGTATCGTTTTGTACGCGGAATAAAATATTGGCCAAGCCTTTGCAATGTGTTTATTATTTTTTATCATGTGACTGATAGTTACTTCTGCGTTCATGTATTAAGTAAAAAAAGTGGCAAAAAAAGACCGCCGTGTAGAAAAACTAAAAAAGAAAGCTTTTTTTGAATGCTTTAGCATTTTTAAATGGTACACGACAAAATGTCACATCGTCCAAAATCTATCATTTAAAAAATCAATAAAGTTTAGAGATTATCCGTTTATTTTAATACAAATTCCTTCTTACCTGATTTTTTTCAATTAAAAAAATTTTTTTTGAAGGCGCAACTTTATTTTTCTTCTAAAATTGACTTCAAAACTTCAGAAAAATTCTTTCAAATTCCGTCAATTTTCCCCATAACAAAATTATTACCGACACACTTTTCACCGAAAGACAATTCGTCGATTAATTGTGTTAATGAGGAATGCTTGTGGATTAATTGCAGAATCTTCCCCTTCATTAATTTCGGGATTCAACCACAACCAATTTAGTAATCCTCAAAATTTTCGTGACGAAATTATGGAAAATTTACAAAAACTTATCGATTCGCATCAAAAAGCTGAACTTGATTCACAACAACCGGGCTGTAGTTCTTCAATTTTTAATGGAACAACAAACAATTTAAGCAACGGATCTCTTGTTAATAAAAACAATTTTGCTGCTAATTTTACTTCAAATTTGTCATTTTCATCGTTGGATCCGAGTAGTAGTAACTCTACTATTCTTAAGTCAACAATTGTTGCAGGTTTATTTTTTTATTTTTTTCGGATTGGAATTTTCACTACATCCCAGGGGTTTTACGGGGCGAGGTCCCAGGGGTGTTACGGGTTGGGGAAAAAGTGGGGTCCAATTTTCAAATTTTTTTGTCGGGGTTTCACATGATTCTTGACATCCATGCTACACATCCCCAAGTCGCCCTGAACCTTGTCTAAATTTGTCGAGTCTTCCACACGCTTTGATTTGATATGGTTCTCCTCTAGACAAGCTGAATTGAACAATACCAGGAGGTGTGGGATTCGAAAGGTCTAAACAAAGTTCGTGGTGAGATAGCCTTACGGTAATCTCTCACGTCATGGTGCACTGTCATTTTCACCCTTCCTTACAGTGAGAATGTCCTCCTTCTGTTTTAAACTATCCTCATAGCTTCCAGCTTCACTTTAAATTTTTAAACTAAAAAATCTAATTCTAGGCAAATTATTATCATGTTTTGTTATTGGCGGAGAATGTCGTCTCTGTTTTCCACAAATGAAGGCACTTTGTCTTGGAGATATTCCAACATATAAAATTGATGAAATGATGAAAAATTTGGCAATAATAAATCCTCATTCAAGTGAAGAACAATTAAATGTTTTAAAAAGGAATCAAATAGTTCCGTCATATTTGCCAAAGTATATTTTTTTATTTTTATTAAATTGGTATTGTTTAGGGCCTCCCCTATTTCCTAATCGACTTCACCTACAGACTATTCGACTACTCACGAAACACTATTTGTTCGATTTTCTCGATTAGTCAGTGAATAGTCGGTCGGCGAACTACCCCCTAATTTCTGTTAAATTTATACTGTTTAAGTAAGGCCTGTTCGACATTTCACCGACACTCTTCATAGAAAGAGAGTTTGTCTGTTTCAGTGAATAGGTAGGATGTCGAAGTCCTCCTCAACTCGGAATTTTCCTTCCCTAACCTACAATAAGATTTTTCACCGACAGACTTTTCGTCGACACACTTCACCGAAATATCTGTCCCAGTTAGTCGGTAAATAGTAAGTCGATGAAATGCCCCCTCCTCCATTTCTCAATCCTCAATCCTTTAAAATTTTATTTTTTCTAAAGGTGTGAATTAATAACAAAAACAAATGCTGAAAGATTAATAGCAATGTTAAAATTAACTGGATCTCCAGCACCTTTCGACCTCCTAAACAATCAACTACGAAGTTTATTGCTTCCATTAAAAGTTGCCCACGACTGTTTTGGTGGTTGTAAAGGATATCTTTACCCAACATTAACTCCAAATCCTTGTTTAGAATGCAAAACGTGTCATAATATGTTTAAACCTGAAGATTTTTGTTTACACACACATTCACCGACAAACGGGAAAAACACGTGTTTTTGGGGGTTTGATGCAACAAATTGGCCATACTACATTAGAATTGATGATGAAACAACAGAAGGGGATGAATCGATTTTATTTAATAGAAACCAGACTTTAGAGGAAGAAGAAAATCGTTTAGCTATATTTATCCAAACTTATTTGGCTAGACAACAACAACAATCAATTCCTTAACCAAAATTTTATATCCCCCTTCAAGGGCGTATCCAGAGGGTCTGATTCAGGACTGCGGGCCATTGCGTTTGACGTCCGATTTTTACCTATTTTTGTCGTTTTGCGCTTGGCATGTTTTAAACATTTGAAAACTTGGCGTTTGACGCCCACGCAAAAGTTCTGCGCACCGTCTGCGGATTTTAGTGGGATGTGTGCGCCAAACTCTGGCGTTTCGATCGCAAAATTTTTCGAAGCAAACAAAATTTTTTTGTACCTCACAGACCGTTGGATACGCCATTCTTCCTTTTTATACTATCACCTCTTTCTTTTCTCTTCCCCATGTGAAAAATTTCTTCAGAAAACATAAACCAGGCATTTTTCTTATATTCCAAAAAGCGTAGTACTCAAATATTTTAAAAATTTCTAGAAATTTTATTTTTCAAGATAAAATTTTAAATACTTATAAAGGTTTTGTTTAAAATTTGGATTTCTTTAGCAGGTTAGAGTGAGACAACATTTTAAGGAAGAATGGAGAGCTGACGAAGAAGTCACAGCATCGAAGCATGCCTGAGGCTATACCATTCTCCACTGAAAGGCTGTTAATGCTTTATTTTTATCCTAAGCTACTAAAAAGCTTTCGCCTATATTACACAACGAAGTCGCGAAGCAGTGGTCTTTGTTACAACCGGAGGTTGTTCTTGTAGACATTCACAATAATCATAGATTATTCGTAGTAGAAAGGGATTGGACGGGCTAGTATGATACAAACGCTTTCACTGTCTTTTATACTATAGTGGATGGTTGTGATAAAACAATTCGGAAAGTCTCAATTTATCATCCTATTATTATGCCCAGATCACAGTGCGATCAAATTAATTTATTTCTGTCACATTATTTGCTTTTGCATCCGATATAAGAAAATCCAAGTCATTCAACACTTGATGTATTTGCATTGGGGATGCCTTAGAAATAAACTAATAAAAATTGTTTCTTCATTTGACAGATTACATTAAATTCCCGAGCAACAACTTCTAAAACATTTGAAAGTCTCATTTGTTTATGACCGAACCAAACCTTTAGACAATTTATATCTTTTAAATGTAATCGGATCAGGGCAAAACACCGTCCGACCTAAAAACCGTCTGGATACACCGATACACCTTAACAGATAATACTAAATTAGATTTCCGTTAACTTTATGTTATCTCAGTATTTTTAGAGCCTATGGATATTGGGATTGTTTAGTTTGCCTAAAAATTTTATTTTAAAATTTGTTTCTTAAAGAAGGGCGTTTTTTTTTGCCCAGGACGGTGTTAAGTCGGACGGTATTTTGTCCCTCACTCAAACTTTAATAAATTTATTTTGCCTGAATGTTTCTAGCATGTCGAAATCGTCGTTTTTTATAACAAAATATTTTTTGTAGCCAATTCTTCACTAATTGAAACCAAACTCCCATCGCTATAATGCCCACACTAAGAAGACAAATGATCCCAATTAATCGAAATATATTGCCTTCTGTGTTTGGGTACAAGTCACCGAAACCTAGAGTTGTAAAACTAACAACAGCAAAATATAAATGGTCTGTGTGGAAGAGAGGCGTTTCTTCTGTAGATAATAATGCTGCTGATCCACATAGGGATAAAATAAAGAGTGTTATTGTTGCGATTAAAGGCAATCTTTTGTTTTGTCCAATTGAGTGTGAGAGAAATTTCTTTTTAAAAAATAAGGGCTGATTACTTGTCGGAACTCGATATAAGATACAACCAATATAAGAGACACCTCTATTTAATGGCCGTTTTTTTAAACTTTGGTTGGCCATCGAGTTGGGAAATGGGTTGGGAAGGTGTCAAAGCAACCCTCTATTTAAGATGCCCCTCATTATAAGGTACCCCTCAATATGAGACATCCTGCTGAATACTAGATTCACCCTCTATTTAGGAGTCGCTCGTTAAAATTTGATTGATTACTAGATTAGAGAACTGTATAAGAAATACCTTCTATTTAATATACACCCCATTATAAGGGAAAATTTTTCGGCCCTAAAGGTGTTCTTATAACGAGGGCTGAGTATATTTTTAAATAAATTTACTTTATTCCTCAGTGATAAGGTCAAAGAATTATAAGCTTTAGTAATATGCTTTCCCATATTAGCCAAAGTCAACATACACAAAGGAATGCCCAAAGGGGCATATATCATTGTAAAAAGTAAAGAAATTGAAGTTGAAGGTTTGATATTTCCATAGCCAATAGTTGTTAGTGTTCCAAAACAAAATAAAAATAATTCGGTGAAAGGCATATTTTTTAATTCTCCATCAATTAAACGATAACAGAAAACACCAAATAACAGGTAAATATAGAGTAGTAAAGGCACAGCTAATTGGGGGCCTACAAGGCGGAGTAACTGAAAAATAATTTTTTGAAGGGAATACTTTTTGATTTTAATTATAGTGAACTCTCACTATAAGATACATCCTTGGGGCTGAAAATAGTCTCTTATAATGAGTTGTCTCTTAAATAGAGGGTATCGCCTGGGCAGCTCCCCTTCCTCCAGTAGCAGCCCAATTTTGAAGAGCGTCTCTTAAATAGAGGTATTTCTAATATTTGGGGTATCTTATAACGAGGTCTGATTGAATCAAACGTACTCTTTTTGTCTTCTCTCCAATTTTAATTTTATTTTCGTTCCCTTCGGAATGATCAGAATTTTCGATATTAATTTCTGGTGTAGGTAAGGTCATTAGAATAATTAGGAAGAAAAGCGCAATCAATTTATCACAATCGATTGAGCATTTATTTTGACATTAATTTACTTGAACTTATTGATTAAATAATTAAATTACCAAATAAAGATAAAATAAAAATTTTTATTTTTCAAGGTAAAAAAGGAAAGAAATAAAATTGTAAAGAATAAAAGAATAAGAAAATTACGCGACATTTGCGCACCGACATTTGCGAACCTACGCTGAAATAAAAAGAAAAATGGAAAACATTTTTTAACGTTACAGGGGATGTGTTCAAATGTCGTTATCGCAAATGTCGCATCGTCCAATATAATTTAAAGAATTAAATAATTATACAACATTTTCTTTTATGTACAGCAACTTCTTGGCAATTTCCAGTTAAATCGTTTGTTTGAATGTTATTTTGATTGTCTTCAAAACGTTCAGAAGCTAATACGTCCGTGGCTAATGTTTGTTGTGAAGATGGTTGAAGGGAGCTTTTGGCTGTTGAAGGTCTTCTGATTTGATTTAGTCTTACCTTAATTGAATGAGAATAAGCTAAAAGGGGTGTTTATTAAATAGGGGTATCTTATAACGGGGTGTTTCCTAAATAGAAGGTATCTTATAACGGGTGTATATTAAATCGGGGGTATTTTCTAATGAGGGGTCTCTTAAATCGGGGGTCTCTTATAATGAGGGTATCTTATAACGGGTGTAGATTAAATCGGAGATATTTTCTAATGAGGGGTCTCTTACAACGAAGTCATTTACTTGTTCAAGAAGAACTTCAACATCTGGCCAATCACTCGAATCCGTACACAAATAAGAATACAAAATTTGCCCTTCGTGATTGAGCAAAATACATCCACTTTGTTGCTTCTCCAATACCCCATTATTTCCATTATTTTTAGAAGAAGCAATTTCCAAAGGGTGATCATTACACAAAAATTCTGTGTACTAAAAAAATTTTTTTATTTTTTTTCGAGCCCCCCATTTTGTCGAGGGCCGAAACTTTTTCAAAAATAAAAAAGGGTATTAAAAATAAAATAAATGGGGTAGTCTCTTTAAGGGAGAAATGGAGACTAAAAAATAATAAATAAAATTATTTATTGTCCAGTTATTTTATAAAATATTTCTTGGACACTAAGAAAGATTTTTTGTCATTTTACGGAAATTGACAATTTTTGACTGTTAAATATTTATTTTTAAAATATTTCAATGTAGACTTCATTATATGACAACCTCAGGAACGAAAAAATTGTACCTTATAGTGAGGAGTATCTTAAATTGAGGATATCGGTTAGGCAGTTCCCCCATCCAAGAGCCAACTTAGTTATAAAAATTTCTCTTAAATAAAGTTGACCACGAACCCCGTTCCCAAACGATTTTTCACAATTCTCCCCGACCCGAAACAATGTGAAAACCCCGTCCCAGACACCCACCCCGAGTGTTCGAGGTAAAACCCTCTCTTGAATAGAATCTTATATTGGGGGTATCTTATGAGTTCTAACTGTATATTTAAACAACCAACAATGTGTAATGCTCTAATCCCCGCCATAGACAAAGCCGACTGTCTGTGCATTAAAATTTGTCTCATAGATTCGCTTTCATTTAATAACATTCTAAACGGCATTCCAATCAATTTGAGAAAACCTCCACCTCCAGTTGTTGGTCTTTGTGTTAATAAAAGAATATCACATCCTAATTTGTGAAATTCTGTTAAGGAGTCGAACATTTTCTTTACGTGTTCGTAACATTCTTGAACAGCAAAGGAAGATACTACTTCTAAAAACCTGAAAGATTCAATTTTAAATTGGACAGATTTCAATATAAGATACCCCCAATGATGGAGAGACCTCTATTTAAGGGACGCTTACTAAATTAGACTGACCATTGGGTGAGGGAACAGCCTAAGCGATACCCTCTATTTAAGAGACACCCTTGGGGTATCTAACAATGAGGTGTATATTAAATAGAGGGTAGTCCCCAATATAAGTTACACCACTATTTAAGGGACGTTCTTTTTTAAAATAGGTTAGCCATTGGGTGAGGGAACTGCCTAAGGGATGTCCTCTATTTAAATTAAACCTCATTATAAGGTACGAATTTTTCAAGCCCTAAGGCTATATTTATAAGTGAGGACCGTAAATATAAAAATTTTGAGCAATGAGGGAAAATTTTGTGGTATAAAATTATTCTACCCTCAAAAGGGGTCGAACCCCCTTCATTTTCCATTAGTAAATTGAACAGTATCCCACTACACCAAAAAATTTTTTTAATTTAATTGGATTTAATATTTCCCTCTTATAAAATCCCCCCAAAAAACAGACATAAGAGAATAGCTTGATGACTGTACATAAGATAAAAGAGAACCATTCTGTGCCAAACGACTTAAATGGCTGACCAATTGAATATCTAAAAATTAAAAAAAAAATTTTAAAAAATTTTTTTTAATAACCAGTTCCATTCTTTCCCAATTCTGAACGTTTTTCTGGCCCAGCTATACGCTCCAATTCTTTATCCAATTCTGATAAAAATTCTTCCCATTGAGTAAATGATTCGTTTAATTTTTGAATAATTCTAGCTTAAAAAATAAATTTTATTTAAAATAAAATACAGTAAAATTGCACTATAAGATATCCCTAGGAGCTGAAAAAGTACCTTAAAACGAGGCGTCTGTTAAATAGAGGGTCTGTCTTTTGCGTAACTTATAATGCGGTTTCTGGTCTTTTAAATATAGTTGTTTGTTATAATGGGGTTTTTCGTCTCCTAAATAATTGTTTCTTATAAAGAGGTTTTTGGTTTGTTAAATAGAGGTGTCTCTTATAATGAATTCTTAAAAATTAATTAACCTTTCTCGCTATTATTTTCACTCAATTCTTCCAATTTTTGATTAAATTCTTCCAAATTTTTAACTTGTAAAGTCTCATATAACTTTGCCAGTCTAACACCCACATCTGTACTAATGACACGTGATTGAAGAAAATTAGCAGTAAAACTAACGGCTGAGGATTGTGATAACTTGAAAGACAAAAAAATTTTTTTCTTTAGAAGGTTTTTAAATTTTCGTAACATTTTTCAATTTTTGAGACAATCACCCCGTTGGTTTTTAATTCAAAAAATGTTTGCCCTCCCCTTCCCCCCCCCCCTTTATTTTATTATTAGTCTGGACAAACAAACACCTTTTAAATACAAAACAAAAGGAAATGATCTGGTTGATATTTTATCTGTTAACTTATCCTCAAGTCTCGTGTTTCGAAAAATAACTTTTTTTTTCATTATCTCAAGGTTATTCTAGTACTTTTTTTTTTATAATTTTGTAACATTCTTTTATCAAAAAAATTTTAGGGTACAAAATGGTTAGCAAGTCTGCCAGTATTTCCTTTATTGTATATATAGTTTTATTACCTCTATATTGTCTTACTTTAGATGTGAGTTTTTTTATTTTGTTATTAATCAAACTAGGTACTGATCTCACCCTTAACAACAGAAAAATCGTAGAGGATGAAAAGTGCTTATAACAAGGTGTATTTTAAATAGGTGGCTACATGAAACGGGAAAAATTGTAGTTGAGAAAGTGGAAGGGAATTCATTAACTGAAGGAAGAAAGAGCTAGTAGGTATTGGGAAGAAGTGGAGTAACCAACCCTTAATGATCTTAGAGTGAAGTACTAAATAGGGGGTATTGGGCAGTCTCTCCATGTGGGGAATCAACTTTAAAAGAGCGTTTATTAAACTGGGTAGTATTCAATAGAGGTATATTTAATAGAGTAATTTAAATATATTAGATTTATTGGGCAGTTCCAAGTCAACAATGCTTAAACAAAACAAGGAAACCTATAGAACCTCAAAAATTTGGAATCAAAACAAACAAAAATCAAAAGTTTCATGGAACTGAGGTGTTGTTGTTACTACTCTCTTAAATTTAAAAAAATCTAAATTTTCTTTAAGATTGTAATATTTTATGAACACCAACTTGGATTATATCCCTATTTAGAATTTGATAATTTTGATGAAACTACAAATGATGACAATTTAGAGTTAAATAAAACGTTGATTGTTAAATTCATAAATGGTGGCCTACCTCAAGTAAAAATTGCTAGTCTTTACAATAGAAGACCTCAATATAAGAAACACTCTAGGGCTGAGAACCTTATAATGAGAGGCATCTTATATTGGGGGAACACTAGATTAAAGACCTCACTATAAGATACAGCCTTAGGGCATATATAAATCGTATTTTATAATGAGGGGTATATTAAATAGTGGATATCTCCTAGGAAGCAGTTGTAAAAGATCGTATCTTAAATATAGGGTATCTAGTATTGGGGTATCTTATAATGAGGGTTTTACTTAAATTTAAAAACCTCTCTCTAATTTCTACTTACAGAACATAAATTTAAACGACCATTTGGAAAAGGCCAAGAACGACATTTTAAAAGCAATCCCCGATCCCGACTTTTCCGGACCAGCAATAATCGACTACGAAAAGTGGAGACCCGAATGGTCCCTAAATTGGGCAGCTAGACGGATTTACCAATTGGAATCGACAAAAGACGTTCTTGAACGTTTCCCAGGAATTAGCGAAAAATCGGCGACAGAAATAGGCCGAGAATTATTTAACAAAAGAGCCAGGAAATTTACTGTTGAAACGATTAGATTGGGAAGGAAATTACGCCCAAAAGCTTTGTGGGGATTTTATGATACGCCTTTGTGTAATTATGACGCAGGTGAACGATGGCCTGTTGGTTGTTTGGAACTGTTTAGAAAACATAATGACAAGTAGAGTTAAGACCTTATTATAGGATACACCCTTGGAGTCGAAAAATTGTCTCATATAGTGAGGTTATCTGAAATAGAGGGTATCAGTTAAGCAGCTCCAAAAAAAACTCCAAAAGCAAAAAAGGAGCTCCAAGCAACTTTCAAAAAACGCCTATTAAATAGAGGTGTATCTAGCATTAGGGGCATATACTAGATAACCTAGCATACTAGATAGCATATACTATCTAGCATATACTAGATAACCTCTATTTAATAGACGCTTTTTAAAATTTGGCTAGTCAGTGGGTGGGGATCTCCTCAAGCTATTCTATTTAAGATACACCTCATTATAGCGTATGATTTTTGAGCCCCAAGAGTGTATCTTTTAATGGGGTTTTGAAATTAGCTAGCTATTAAAGAAAATCATATATTTTTTAGACTATGGTGGTTGTACGCAGAAGTTAGCGCTCTCTATTCCTCAATTTATCTATACCCCGGTGATCGAAAACGGAAAAAAATTCTATGTGAAAGACATATGCATGCAAAAGTAGCAGAGGCTGAATGGACTTGGTTTTTCCTTTAGAAAATTTTTTCCTTCAAATTTTTTCAAAAGGTCGTTACGTCGAAAGGATCGTCCAGTTATTTTATTTACAAAAATGGAATTGGACCCTTATTCTCCCTCTCAAAATTTGTTTTATTCAAAAGAAGAGCTTTTTTGTAGTTATGAATGGACAGCTCAATTAGGTGTTGATGGCCTAATTATCTGGTCTAGTTCTAAACAAATTGGAGAAAGATGCCATTCAATTTCTGTGTATTTAAATAATGTTTTTGGACCGTTTGTACAAAAATTGATTGAGAATACAAAAGAGTTAAGACAAAAAACCTCGTTATAAGATGGGGTCATCCCCTTTGGGGATGGAAATAGTCTCTTATAATGAGGTGTGTGTTGAATAGAGGGTATCGGTTAGATAGCTCCCCCAACCAATGACCAACCAAAATCTACAAAACGTCTCTTAAATAGAGGTTTATCTTATATTGGGAGTATCTGATAAAGTCTACCTCACTATAAGATAGCCCCAATACTAGATACACCTCTATTTAGGAGACGCTTTCTTAAATGTTGTTCAATGGGTGGGTGAGCTTTCTAAACGATACCTTCTATTTAATATAGAGCTCAGTATAAGATTAGATACCAAGGACGTCTCTTATAACGAGTTGAGTGTCTATAGAATCATTTTAGTTGTTCAACACGAATTTGTCATGGACGTGGCCGTTGTATTTTACGCGACAGACGACGACACCAAAAACCTTGGCATGGACACGACCATTGGCCTCGAAATAAATTTACGTGTATATGTCCAAGAAATGAAACTTATTACGGAGAATATTGCGATTTACCTGGGCCTAGAGGAGAGAATAAGGATTTCCTAGGAAGAACAACCATTTCGTAAAACAGAAGCTATTTTCCCCCAAGCAGAGATGTTGCGAAATCTCAATTTCGAAATGACTTCGAAATTCTATTTCGAAATTTCGACTTGTAATTTTAAATTTCGATTTTGAATTTTAATTCGAAATTTCGGGAAAAATTTCGAATTTCGGAAAAATTTCTGGAAATTTCGGAAAAAATTTCGAATTGAAATTTTCGACTTTAAATTTCGATTTCGAAATTTCGACTTTCGCATTTTTTCGGAAATTTTTTTAGCTTCTTTTCGAAACTGCCCTGTCATGTGTACATATACTAGTAAAATTGAATTTTTTCATTACCCCAATTTTAAAAATCGCTTAGAATTAAATATTTTTTATTTAAATTCCCACCTGTCTACATTCAATAATTTTTTCACTCATAAATTCAGCCATTTGTCCCAATATTTTATCAATATCGTCATTATCCCCATTTACTGAATTAATTATTTCTGGGGGTGGAAGGACTATAATATCTCTAATTTTTTCTTGTTGGTGGTCATTAGTTGAGTATTGTCCTTCTTGTATAGTTGTTGTTTGGGTTGAAGGGTCTTCAGACATTTTTTCTTTTTTTAATTAAAATTTTGTTTGGAGTAATAATATTCATTTAAATTTTTTTTGATAGAAAAATAAATTTTAAATAAACTAAAAAATAAAATTAATTATTAAATAGCCTTGTTTATACCTTATTTAGAAGGATTTTAAAAGTGTAATCGAAATTTCGAAATTTCGATTCATTACCCCAATTTCTAAAATCCTTCTATTTCTTGACCAGTGATGAGAAAGTTCCAGTTCCGGAACCGTGGAATCGGTAAAGGTCCGGAACCGGTTTGGAACTGGAACCGCTATGTCGAATTTCGACGGCAAAATGTGATTTCGAAATTTCGAATGAATTCGAAATTTCGGAAATTTCGACTTAAAATTTCGAGATCGACATTTCGATTACTATCTATTTAACAGACGATTTTTAAGTTTAAGGGTTTTGAGTGGAGAGCTGACTAAGCCGAAACCTTCTATTTAATAGACACCTTATTATAAGCGTATTTTTAACCTCGAGGGAGTATATTTTTTTAATTAAATAAATAAAAGAGAAAATCTGTTTAAATGAAAAGGGAAACGAGTAAAAATAAATTCCAATAAATAAAGTTGGCACACACCTACCAACTAATAGGCATATAAAATACTCGGCAAAAGAATTATATTTATTTAATTAAATTAGTCAGCTATTAATATATTTTATTTAAATTTTAAAAAATAATTGAGAGAAAATAAATTTAAAAAAATGATTTTAGTTATTTGAGGAAAAAATTTTTTTTGAATAAGAGAAGAAATTCTTTTGAAAATTAACATAAAAGAAATTAAAAGAATATTCTTCATAAATTAAAAAAAACTTTATTTTAAGGGTATTTTATTTTAAGGAGCCAGATAGGCGCGGGGACAAACAGGCGCAAAGTCATAACTTCCTTCGAGTTTTACGAATTTTTCTAAATTTGGTATCAAACGATGCCTCTCATCGATCTGAACAGATTGGTACCAAAATTGTTAAGGTCCAGAAAGTTTCAAACTAGTTATGGCTTTGCGCCAACTTGGCTGCGCGCCTACTTGGGCGCGCGCTTACTTGGGCCCTTAAAAAATATTTTTTTATTTAAATATTTTATTTTTTAGTTCAAAAGGGGTAAAATACCTAAATGATATACTATTAGAAAACTGTTAGTCAATTAAGAATTAAATACATAGGTTGGCGGCAATGGCATTTTTATTTATATAAATATTAAAATTGATTTAATAGAAAATTCTTTTTTTTAGTTTTCACACGCAAATGTTAATAACAATAAAAAAGGGAATGACGAATTTTATAAGCATTTGGAAAAAAATAAATTTTTAAGTGCGCAATTTTGTAGTAAAATAAGTTTGCCAGATGAGGTCTTATTTAGAGAGTAAAATAAAAAAAATTAATTTAATAGAGAATTATTTTATTTTATTCAACCACTAATATCTTCGTTCAACTTAAAATTTCGCATTTCTTCTCATTAATACCATATATAAAGTGTTCGAAGAAGAATAAAAGATGGTACTAAAGAGATAAAGTGCGAGATAAGTAAGGAGTGCGAATAGACTAACAGAGGGTACTAGTGTAAAGAAGTACGAGATTTATAAGGAGTTCGAAGAAGAATAAAAGATGGTACTAAAGAGATAAAGTGCGAGATAAGTAAGGAGTGCGAATAGACTAACAGAGGGTACTAGTGTAAAGAAGTACGAGATTTATAAGGAGTTCGAAGAAGAATAAAAGATGGTACTAAAGAGATAAAGTGCGAGATAAGTAAGGAGTGCGAATAGACTAACAGAGGGTACTAGTGTAAAGAAGTACGAGATTTATAGGGAGCAATGAGGGAAAATTTTGTGGTATAAAATTATTCTACCCTCAAAAGGGGTCGAACCCCCTTCATTTTCCATTAGTAAATTGAACAGTATCCCACTACACCAAAAAATTTTTTTAATTTAATTGGATTTAATATTTCCCTCTTATAAAATCCCCCCAAAAAACAGACATAAGAGAATAGCTTGATGACTGTACATAAGATAAAAGAGAACCATTCTGTGCCAAACGACTTAAATGGCTGACCAATTGAATATCTAAAAATTAAAAAAAAAATTTTAAAAAATTTTTTTTAATAACCAGTTCCATTCTTTCCCAATTCTGAACGTTTTTCTGGCCCAGCTATACGCTCCAATTCTTTATCCAATTCTGATAAAAATTCTTCCCATTGAGTAAATGATTCGTTTAATTTTTGAATAATTCTAGCTTAAAAAATAAATTTTATTTAAAATAAAATACAGTAAAATTGCACTATAAGATATCCCTAGGAGCTGAAAAAGTACCTTAAAACGAGGCGTCTGTTAAATAGAGGGTCTGTCTTTTGCGTAACTTATAATGCGGTTTCTGGTCTTTTAAATATAGTTGTTTGTTATAATGGGGTTTTTCGTCTCCTAAATAATTGTTTCTTATAAAGAGGTTTTTGGTTTGTTAAATAGAGGTGTCTCTTATAATGAATTCTTAAAAATTAATTAACCTTTCTCGCTATTATTTTCACTCAATTCTTCCAATTTTTGATTAAATTCTTCCAAATTTTTAACTTGTAAAGTCTCATATAACTTTGCCAGTCTAACACCCACATCTGTACTAATGACACGTGATTGAAGAAAATTAGCAGTAAAACTAACGGCTGAGGATTGTGATAACTTGAAAGACAAAAAAATTTTTTTCTTTAGAAGGTTTTTAAATTTTCGTAACATTTTTCAATTTTTGAGACAATCACCCCGTTGGTTTTTAATTCAAAAAATGTTTGCCCTCCCCTTCCCCCCCCCCTTTATTTTATTATTAGTCTGGACAAACAAACACCTTTTAAATACAAAACAAAAGGAAATGATCTGGTTGATATTTTATCTGTTAACTTATCCTCAAGTCTCGTGTTTCGAAAAATAACTTTTTTTTTCATTATCTCAAGGTTATTCTAGTACTTTTTTTTTTATAATTTTGTAACATTCTTTTATCAAAAAAATTTTAGGGTACAAAATGGTTAGCAAGTCTGCCAGTATTTCCTTTATTGTATATATAGTTTTATTACCTCTATATTGTCTTACTTTAGATGTGAGTTTTTTTATTTTGTTATTAATCAGATTAGATACTGATCTCACCCTTAACAACAGAAAAATCGTAGAGGATGAAAAGTGCTTATAACAAGGTGTATTTTAAATAGGTGGCTACATGAAACGGGAAAAATTGTAGTTGAGAAAGTGGAAGGGAATTCATTAACTGAAGGAAGAAAGAGCTAGTAGGTATTGGGAAGAAGTGGAGTAACCAACCCTTAATGATCTTAGAGTGAAGTACTAAATAGGGGGTATTGGGCAGTCTCTCCATGTGGGAAATCAACTTTAAAAGAGCGTTTATTAAACTGGGTAGTATTCAATAGAGGTATATTTAATAGAGTAATTTAAATATATTAGATTTATTGGGCAGTTCCAAGTCAACAATGCTTAAACAAAACAAGGAAACCTATAGAACCTCAAAAATTTGGAATCAAAACAAACAAAAATCAAAAGTTTCATGGAACTGAGGTGTTGTTGTTACTACTCTCTTAAATTAAAAAAAATCTAAATTTTCTTTAAGATTGTAATATTTTATGAACACCAACTTGGATTATATCCCTATTTAGAATTTGATAATTTTGATGAAACTACAAATGATGACAATTTAGAGTTAAATAAAACGTTGATTGTTAAATTCATAAATGGTGGCCTACCTCAAGTAAAAATTGCTAGTCTTTACAATAGACCTCAATATAAGAAACACTCTAGGGCTGAGAACCTTATAATGAGAGGCATCTTATATTGGGGGAACACTAGATTAAAGACCTCACTATAAGATACAGCCTTAGGGCATATAAATCGTATTTTATAATGAGGGGTATATTAAATAGTGGATATCGCCTAGGAAGCAGTTGTAAAAGATCGTATCTTAAATATAGGGTATCTAGTATTGGGGTATCTTATAATGAGGGTTTTACTTAAATTTAAAAACCTCTCTCTAATTTCTACTTACAGAACATAAATTTAAACGACCATTTGGAAAAGGCCAAGAACGACATTTTAAAAGCAATCCCCGATCCCGACTTTTCCGGGCCAGCAATAATCGACTACGAAAAGTGGAGACCCGAATGGTCCCTAAATTGGGCAGCTAGACGGATTTACCAATTGGAATCGACAAAAGACGTTCTTGAACGTTTCCCAGGAATTAGCGAAAAATCGGCGACAGAAATAGGCCGAGAATTATTTAACAAAAGAGCCAGGAAATTTACTGTTGAAACGATTAGATTGGGAAGGAAATTACGCCCAAAAGCTTTGTGGGGATTTTATGATACGCCTTTGTGTAATTATGATGCAGGTGAACGATGGCCTGTTGGTTGTTTGGAACTGTTTAGAAAACATAATGACAAGTAGAGTTAAGACCTTATTATAGGATACACCCTTGGAGTCGAAAAATTGTCTCATATAGTGAGGTGTATCTGAAATAGAGGGTATCAGTTAAGCAGCTCCAAAAAAAAACTCCAAAAGCAAAAAAGGAGCTCCAAGCAACTTTCAAAAAACGCCTATTAAATAGAGGTGTATCTAGCATTAGGGGCATATACTAGATAACCTAGCATACTAGATAGCATATACTATCTAGCATATACTAGATAACCTCTATTTAATAGACGCTTTTTAAAATTTGGCTAATCAGTGGGTGGGGATCTCCTCAAGCTATTCTATTTAAGATACACCTCATTATAGCGTATGATTTTTGAGCCCCAAGAGTGTATCTTTTAATGGGGTTTTGAAATTAGCTAGCTATTAAAGAAAATCATATATTTTTTAGACTATGGTGGTTGTACGCAGAAGTTAGCGCTCTCTATTCCTCAATTTATCTATACCCCGGTGATCGAAAACGGAAAAAAATTCTATGTGAAAGACATATGCATGCAAAAGTAGCAGAGGCTGAATGGACTTGGTTTTTCCTTTAGAAAATTTTTTCCTTCAAATTTTTTCAAAAGGTCGTTACGTCGAAAGGATCGTCCAGTTATTTTATTTACAAAAATGGAATTGGACCCTTATTCTCCCTCTCAAAATTTGTTTTATTCAAAAGAAGAGCTTTTTTGTAGTTATGAATGGACAGCTCAATTAGGTGTTGATGGCCTAATTATCTGGTCTAGTTCTAAACAAATTGGAGAAAGATGTCATTCAATTTCTGTGTATTTAAACAATGTTTTTGGACCGTTTGTACAAAAATTGATTGAGAATACAAAAGAGTTAAGACAAAAAATCCCATTATAATATACACCCTTTTGGGGATAAAAATAGTCTCTTATAATGAGGTGTGTGTTGAATAGAGGGTATCGGTTAGATAGCTCCCCCAACCAATGACCAACCAAAATTTACAAAACGTCTCTTAAATAGAGGTTTATCTTATATTGGGAGTATCTGATAAAGTCTACCTCACTATAAGATAGCCCCAATGCTAGATACACCTCTATTTAGGAGACGCTTTCTTAAATGTTGTTCAATGGGTGGGTGAGCTTTCTAAACGATACCTTCTATTTAATATAGAGCTCAGTATAAGATTAGATCCCAAGGACGTCTCTTATAACGAGTTGAGTGTCTATAGAATCATTTTAGTTGTTCAACACGAATTTGTCATGGACGTGGCCGTTGTATTTTACGCGACAGACGACGACACCAAAAACCTTGGCATGGACACGACCATTGGCCTCGAAATAAATTTACGTGTATATGTCCAAGAAATGAAACTTATTACGGAGAATATTGCGATTTACCAGGGCCTAGAGGAGAGAATAAAGATTTCCTAGGAAGAACAACCATTTCGTAAAAAAGAAGCTATTTTCCCCCAAGCAGAGATGTTGCGAAATCTCAATTTCGAAATGACACCGAAATTCTATTTCGAAATTTCGACTTGTAATTTTAAATTTCGATTTTGAATTTTAATTCGAAATTTCGGGAAAAATTTCGAATTTCGGAAAAATTTCGGGAAATTTCGGAAAAAATTTCGAATTGAAATTTTCGACTTTAAATTTCGATTTCGAAATTTCGACTTTCGCATTTTTTCGGAAATTGCGAATCATTACCCCAATTTTTCATTACCCCAATTTTAAAAATCGCTTAGAATTAAATATTTTTTTATTTAAATTCCCACCTGTCTACATTCAATAATTTTTTCACTCATAAATTCAGCCATTTGTCCCAATATTTTATCAATATCGTCATTATCCCCATTTACTGAATTAATTATTTCTGGGGGTGGAAGGACTATAATATCTCTAATTTTTTCTTGTTGGTGGTCATTAGTTGAGTATTGTCCTTCTTGTATAGTTGTTGTTTGGGTTGAAGGGTCTTCAGACATTTTTTCTTTTTTTAATTAAAATTTTGTTTGGAGTAATAATATTCATTTAAATTTTTTTTGATAGAAAAATAAATTTTAAATAAACTAAAAAATAAAATTAATTATTAAATAGCCTTGTTTATACCTTATTTAGAAGGATTTTAAAAGTGTAATCGAAATTTCGAAACTTCGATTCATTACCCCAATTTCTAAAATCTTTCTATTTCTTGACCAGTGATGAGAAAGTTCCAGTTCCGGAACCGTGGAATCGGTAAAGGTCCGGAACCGGTTTGGAACTGGAACCGCTATGTCGAATTTCGACTTCAAAATGTGATTTCGAAATTTCGAATGAATTCGAAATTTTGCGAAATTTCGACTTAAAATTTCGAGATCGACATTTCGATTACTATCTATTTAACAGACGATTTTTAAGTTTAAGGGTTTTGAGTGGAGAGCTGACTAAGCCGAAACCTTCTATTTAATAGACACCTTATTATAAGCGTATTTTTAACCTCGAGGGAGTATATTTTTTTAATTAAATAAATAAAAGAGAAAATCTGTTTAAATGAAAAGGAAACGAGTAAAAATAAATTCCAATAAATAAAGTTGACACACACCTACCAACTAATAGGCATATAAAATACTCGGCAAAAGAATTATATTTATTTAATTAAATTAGTCAGCTATTAATATATGTATTTTATTTAAATTTTAAAAAATAATTGAGAGAAAATAAATTTAAAAAAAGGATTTTAGTTATTTGAGGAAAAAATTTTTTTTGAATAAGAGAAGAAATTCTTTTGAAAATTAACATAAAAGAAATTAAAAGAATATTCTTCATAAATTAAAAAAAAATTTATTTAAGAGTACGGGTATTTTTAAGGTCCAAATAGGCGCGCGCCCAAGTAGGCGCAAAGTCATAACTTGCTTCAAGTTTTCTGAATCTTTTTAAATTTAGTATTAAACGATTCAACTCATCGAGATGAAGAGAGTGGCACAAAAATTGTGAAGGTCCAGAAATTTTCAAGCTAGTTACATGGTCGCGCGCTTTGCGCCTATTTGGGCGCGCGCCTACTTGTCCCCCCTTGGGCGTTCTTAATATTTTCCTAAAAATTATTTAAAAAAATTTTTTTATTTTCTTTTCAGTTCAAAAAATGGCAGGGTAAACTACCTAAATGATATACTATTAGAAAAACTGTTAGTCAATTAAGAATTAAATACATAGGTTGGCGGCAATGGCATTTATATTAATATAAATATTAAAATTGATTTAATAGAAAATTCTTTTTTTTTTCTAGTTTTCACACGCAAATGTTAATAACAATAAAAAAGGGAATGACGAATTTTATAAGCATTTGGAAAAAAATAAATTTTTAAGTGCGCAATTTTGTAGTAAAAAAGTTTGCCAGATGAGGTTTGCCGACGAATAGACTAACAGAGGATACTAGTGTAAAGAAGTACGAGATTTATAAGGAGTTCGAAGATGAATAAAAAATGGTACTAATGTGATAAAGTGCGAGATAAGTAAGGAGTGCGAATAGACTAACAGAGAATACTAGTGTAAAGAAGTACGAGATTTATAAGGAGTTCGAAGAAGAATAAAAGATGGTACTAATGTGATAAAGTGCGAGATAAGTAAGGAGTGCGAATAGACTAACAGAGAATACTAGTGTAAAGAAGTACGAGATTTATAAGGAGTTCGAAGATGAATAAAAGATGGTACTAATGTGATAAAGTGCGAGATAAGTAAGGAGTGCGAATAGACTAACAGAGGATACTAGTGTAAAGAAGTACGAGATTTATAAGGAGTTCGAAGATGAATAAAAGATGGTACTAATGTGATAAAGTGCGAGATAAGTAAGGAGTGCGAATAGACTAACAGAGGATACTAGTGTAAAGAAGTACGAGATTTATAAGGAGTTCGAAGATGAATAAAAGATGGTACTAATGTGATAAAGTGCGAGATAAGTAAGGAGTGCGAATAGACTAACAGAGGATACTAGTGTAAAGAAGTACGAGATTTATAAGGAGTTCGAAGATGAATAAAAGATGGTACTAATGTGATAAAGTGCGAGATAAGTAAGGAGTGCGAATAGACTAACAGAAGATACTAGTGTAAAGAAGTACGAGATTTATAAGGAGTTCGAAGATGAATAAAAGATGGTACTAATGTGATAAAGTGCGAGATAAGTAAGGAGTGCGAATAGACTAACAGAGGATACTAGTGTAAAGAAGTACGAGATTTATAAGGAGTTCGAAGATGAATAAAAGATGGTACTAATGTGATAAAGTGCGAGATAAGTAAGGAGTGCGAATAGACTAACAGAGGATACTAGTGTAAAGAAGTACGAGATTTATAAGGAGTTCGAAGATGAATAAAAGATGGTACTAATGTGATAAAGTGCGAGATAAGTAAGGAGTGCGAATAGACTAACAGAGAATACTAGTGTAAAGAAGTACGAGATTTATAAGGAGTTCGAAGATGAATAAAAGATGGTACTAATGTGATAAAGTGCGAGATAAGTAAGGAGTGCGAATAGACTAACAGAGGATACTAGTGTAAAGAAGTACGAGATTTATAAGGAGTTCGAAGATGAATAAAAGATGGTACTAATGTGATAAAGTGCGAGATAAGTAAGGAGTGCGAATAGACTAACAGAGGATACTAGTGTAAAGAAGTACGAGATTTATAAGGAGTTCGAAGATGAATAAAAGATGGTACTAATGTGATAAAGTGCGAGATAAGTAAGGAGTGCGAATAGACTAACAGAGGATACTAGTGTAAAGAAGTACGAGATTTATAAGGAGTTCGAAGATGAATAAAAGATGGTACTAATGTGATAAAGTGCGAGATAAGTAAGGAGTGCGAATAGACTAACAGAAGATACTAGTGTAAAGAAGTACGAGATTTATAAGGAGTTCGAAGATGAATAAAAGATGGTACTAATGTGATAAAGTGCGAGATAAGTAAGGAGTGCGAATAGACTAACAGAGGATACTAGTGTAAAGAAGTACGAGATTTATAAGGAGTTCGAAGATGAATAAAAGATGGTACTAATGTGATAAAGTGCGAGATAAGTAAGGAGTGCGAATAGACTAACAGAGGATACTAGTGTAAAGAAGTACGAGATTTATAAGGAGTTCGAAGATGAATAAAAGATGGTACTAATGTGATAAAGTGCGAGATAAGTAAGGAGTGCGAATAGACTAACAGAGGATACTAGTGTAAAGAAGTACGAGATTTATAAGGAGTTCGAAGATGAATAAAAGATGGTACTAATGTGATAAAGTGCGAGATAAGTAAGGAGTGCGAATAGACTAACAGAGGGTACTAGTAAAAGAATTGCGAGATTTAACATTAATACTATCATTTATTCCTCTTGGTTCAACTTATAAAGTTCCCACTTCTAACATTAATACTATCATTTATTCCTCTTGGTTCAACTTATAAAGTTCCCACTTCTAACATTAATACTATCATTTATTCCTCTTGGTTCAACTTATAAAGTTCCCACTTCTAACATTAATACTATCATTTATTCCTCTTGGTTCAACTTATAAAGTTCCCACTTCTAACATTAATACTATCATTTATTCCTCTTGGTTCAACTTATAAAGTTCCCACTTCTAACATTAATACTATCATTTATTCCTCTTGGTTCAACTTATAAAGTTCCCACTTCTAACATTAATACTATCATTTATTCCTCTTGGTTCAACTTATAAAGTTCCCACTTCTAACTTTAATACTATCATTTATTCCTCTTGGTTCAACTTATAAAGTTCCCACTTCTAACATTAATACTATCATTTATTCCTCTTGGTTCAACTTATAAAGTTCCCACTTCTAACATTAATACTATCATTTATTCCTCTTGGTTCAACTTATAAAGTTCCCACTTCTAACATTAATACTATCATTTATTCCTCTTGGTTCAACTTATAAAGTTCCCACTTCTAACATTAATACTATCATTTATTCCTCTTGGTTCAACTTATAAAGTTCCCACTTCTAACATTAATACTATCATTTATTCCTCTTGGTTCAACTTATAAAGTTCCCACTTCTAACATTAATACTATCATTTATTCCTCTTGGTTCAACTTATAAAGTTCCCACTTCTAACATTAATACTATCATTTATTCCTCTTGGTTCAACTTATAAAGTTCCCACTTCTAACATTAATACTATCATTTATTCCTCTTGGTTCAACTTATACTAGGTGCGGCTATAGTTTTTTCCAGTAAAAATTATGTGTATTTTTGAATTTTTACAATTTCAGCGTTTTATTTTTAAAATTTTGAAAATATTTAAATCACATTTTTTTCCTATCTATTTTTTACATTTTTTAACAAGATTTGATGTTGTTTGGGTAACTTCTTCAAAAGTTATAAGGTTTTCTAAAGTGCGGCTATAGTTTTTTCGGTAATATTGAAGCTTACAGACCGCATTTTTTCTCCCCAATTTTTCCCCTTATATTTTTACAAAATGGTCAGACTTTTTCCTTCCTTCCATTCAATTTGCCTTTCTAATTTTTGCCTAAATCAAACAAAAAGGATTATTTTTGATTGAAGGATGGAAGAAAATTGGATGGAAGAAAGGAAAAGGTCTGCCCATTTTGTAAAAATATAAGGGGAAAAATTGGTGAGAAAAAATGCGGTCTGTAAGCTTCAATATTACCGTTTTTTCCAGCACTGTATTCCTTTCAAATTGAAAGGAATATTTATTCCTATTTCTTTCTATTCAGCATTGACGAACTGAATCAATTTAAATTTGGCGCTATTTTATTGATGGACTAATCATTGACGAAAGTCATTGACGAACTGATTTTGACGGACTAATCATTGACGAACTCATCATTGACGAACTAATAAGGAACCCTTTAGAATCGAGCCCAACTGTATATTCCGTTAATATAATGGCGATGAAACGTCGTAATTACATTGGCGATTAAACGGCCATTTCAGTAAATGTCATTTTGGGGACACGCCCGATTAGTCGCGGGCCGATTAGTCGCCAAGCTTTTTAATTAAATATTCTGATTATAACCAATTAGAATGGTCCCATCGACCATCAAATGGGACCATTCTGAAATTCAAAACAAAAATTTTCCAAAAAAGAAAATTTCCAATAAAATTTTCCAAATAAAAATTTTCCAAAATTAAAAAACCTTGAAAAGTTTCACGACCAAAGACCAGAATATGTTCTCCTTATCCACTGACTGCTAAAAGAAACTGCTCGAAAACTCCAGGCTCTGATTCATAACGTCTGTATTTGTCCGGGATAGGGTTGTCGGTTTACCAAATTCTTCGGTTAACAGAACCGACAAACCGAAACGAAACTTTCGGTTAACCGAAACCGAAAAACCGAACCGAAAATTTTCGGTTTTTCGTTCCGGTTCGTTTGAAACCGGCAACCCTAGTCCAGGATTATCAGATCGATCAATTTTTAGGATTTGGAAGAGCATTTTGTTCGATATTTAATTAAAAAGCTTGGCGACTAATCGGCCGGCGACTAATCGGGCTGTACCCAACATTTTGTAGTTGACATTTGGACAATAAGAAAATACAAAAGAATTGGCAATTCTTTTTTGTCGTGAAATCTGTTTTTTATTAAATAATTTTTTAGTTCAATGTTTGAAAACATTCCAAATTGTTCCCAACTTCATGATGAAAATAAGAATCAGTCTTTCCACTACCCTCAAAAACGTTTCTATCGCCAAAGAGCACACAGCAATCCAATGTCTGATCACGATCTAGTCTACCCTCTATCTCCAGAGAAGTATTTTTTTCGAGTTGAAAAATTTTAAAAGAATTCTTTTTAAGAATGGATTGGTCTCAACTTTTTTCTTCTCCTTCAAGCAATTGTCTGCCTCAATTTGTTGATATTGGTTGTGGATATGGTGGTCTATTGGTTAGACTTTCGCCTTTGTTTCCTGACATTATGATGGCTGGAATGGAGATTAGAGTCAAGGTAACGTGAAGATTATATTTTCGGATCTCTCAATATCAGATAAACCTCTACTTAAGGGACGATCATAAAAATTGGTTGGCTACGGGGTGAGGGAGCCGCCTAAACGATACCCTCTATTTATGAGACACCTCTTTGTAAGGAACCTTTTTTAAGTCCAATGGTGCCTCCTATAGTGAAGTCAGACTGTTCAATCAGTTTAATAAAAAAATTTTAGGTCTCAGATTTTGTTCAAGACAGAATCAAAGCTTTGAGAGAGCAAAGCCCTTCAAACTATGGAAACATTTGTTGTGTTAGAAGCAATGCAATGAAGAACATTCCAAACTTTTTCTCCAAAGGACAGCTTGACAAAATGTTTTTTCTCTTCCCAGACCCTCATTTTAAGAAGACAAAGCACAAGTGGAGGATAATTTCAACAAATTTGCTTTCTGAATATGCTTATGTTTTGAGGCCTGGAGGTTTGTTTTTTTGTTTAATATGATTGAGGAATAAACCCCACTATTAAACAAACTTGATTCTTATGGTAAGGCGTGTCTTCATAGATCATATTTTGAGACAAAATCCCTCTCTTTGGGACGCTTTATTTAGAAGGTTTGATATTTTTAATCAGTGTGGTATTTCGGCGACTTTGTGGGATGAGGAAAGGATTTGGTATTTCGTCACTATTTCCACAATTTATTTTAATTTTGACGTCCGCCTTTAATCTTACTCTAAATTTAGGTAGAATCTATACAATAACTGATGTAGAAGAAGTACATAAATGGATGGTAGACCAAATTGGACAACACCCACTTTTTAAACGTTTGGGGAAGGAAGAAGAAGAAAAAGATGAAATTGTGCCTTTACTTTATGATAGTACAGAAGAAGGACAAAAAGTTACTAGAAATTCAGGTCAAAAGTGGTTGGCATTGTTTCGAAGAGTTGAAAATCCTTAAAAAAATTTTTTGTATTTTTTAGATTTTTTTATTAATAAAATTATTTTCAAAAATTTTGTTTTTTGACTGTTTTTGTCAGTTGATATCTTTTTTATTATTCTTTATTTTAATTAAATTTTTTGAAGTTAATTATGTCGGAACAAAGCAGCGGAAACGTTGAGTGGGATTATGAATCCTTAGGTCTTTCTTATTCTGTGCCTGTTCACATGGCTGCTGGTGCCGTAGCTGGGATGGCAGAGCATTGTGTTATGTTCCCTTTGGATAGTGTGAAGACTCGAATTCAATCTCTTTGTCCTTGTCCCGAATGGGAATGTCCAACACCTTTTCATGGAGTTGCTTCAATTGCAAAGAGAGAGGGTTTTAGAAGGACGCTTCGTGGAATTAATGCTGTCGCTTTTGGATCGATTCCAGCACATGCCTTGTATTTTACTTTTTATGAAAAAGTCAAGGTTTGGTTTTTATTTTGATCCTGGGTTGATAAAGTTATGATCACTTATTCTGCTTGTAAGGCCAAAAATCCACATTCTGCCAACCCAACTTTATTGGTAAACAGTGTGTTTTAGCATGATTAGAATATGGGGACACTGACTTACCAATGGTGGCACGAGTAAATCCCAATTTTTTCAATAATCAATCAGAACAAACTTGTTGATCGGATTCGACGCGGAATTTTTCTCAACCCGTGGCGTCTATGGGGCATACCTCAATGTAAGATGCTTTTTTACGCATAATTGTCTAGACGTTATTTTTTACAAAAGACCCACCTCCAGGAAGATGTTAATCCCCAAAACTATTTTATACCGAGTTCTGACTGATTATTTTTGTTAAAGGGCATGCTAACTGGAAATACTTATGGACATTCTAATACGGTGTCGTATGCTCTTGCCGGAGTTGCTGCAACAGTTGTACACGATTTAATAATGAATCCAGCAGAAGTTATCAAACAACGAATGCAAATGCATTATAGTCCCTATGGAGGGTCTTTGGAGTGTGTACGTTGTATTTACAAAACTGAGGGTATTTCTGCATTTTACCGGTCATATTCAACACAACTTTTGATGAACATACCTTTCCAAGCAGTCCATTTTATGAGCTATGAATTTTGGCAACAGGTTTTTTTGAATTCTAAATTTGCTTCACGCCGTAGTAACAGACGCTTAAGTATTTCGTCATCTTTTAGTTTGGTATTGCGGCGTGTCGTTTTGGCATTACGGCATTATACTTATATAATTAAAAAATATTTTAGTTAATAAACCCAAGCCATCGTTATGACCCAAAAAGTCATTTGCTTTCCGGTGGACTTTCTGGAGGTCTCGCAGCAGCATTAACGACTCCTCTAGATTGTATTAAAACGGTATTTTTTACCTCTTTTATAGTTAAAGTTATTTTTAAGGTGCTAAATACCCAACAGTCTCCACAGCCATTATTAGACCAAAGAGGGTCTATTCTATATTTTGGAGGTTCTTATAGAGGTTTTTATAAATTATTTTTCTGATACTTTCAATTTAATAATTTTAGGTGTTTTCGATGCCATTTGGTCAATTTATTCAAATCGCGGATTTCTCGGTTTCTTTTCTGGTATTCAAGCAAGAGTTTTATATCAAATGCCGGCGACAGCTCTAAGTTGGAGTGCTTATGAATTATTCAAATATTTGCTTGGTGAACGACAGACAACTTGTGTTGATATTTATAGCAAAAATGGATTGTTATCATCTAATAGTTGTTGACATTTAAGAGCATAGTAAAATGTGTATATTTTTATTATATTTTACCTCCATAGAAATATTTGAGATCAAACGAAGTTTGCTTTTTATTTTTTGTTTGTGGAACATCTCGTAATTACATTTGTTTTTTTGAATAATTTCAGGTTGTTCTTTGTGTTGATATTTTAAAAATACAAAAATAAATATATTTTATACGTTTTTGTTTAATTCTTTATGAGTTTTCTATTCTCTTAATTTTTTTAAGTTTAAAGATTCTTAACCTAAAGACTAAAAAGCGTTTAGTTACAAGTGGAAGAAGATGTCAAACTTAACTTTTTCAACTGATGCATTAGGTATTTTAAAGGTTTTCTTTGAGTTTGAAAGCCAGCGGACTGGGTTTGGGCGAGGCCTATTCCTTTCCTCTGCCTTCAAGCCGATCGTCCCTAGGTTTTCTTTTAATACACGTCCGGGTGACAGATCGAAAAGTAGCTCATGACCATACGTCGGATAATCCCATCGTCTTAAATTAAAAAATTTCTTGTTCATTTTAAACTTATTAGTCCAAAACTTCCATTAAAGGTAAAGCACAAATTGCTCTTGCTATAACTTTCCTCGCTAGTGGTTTAACTATTGGTTATATTATTGGACGCCGTACTGGACTTGCTTTTGCTGTTCGTCATAACAAGCGAATTTCGTTAGAAAAAGACAAAATTGCTGATAAAGTGGATTTGGAGTATATTGGGGACAAAAAAGTTTTTTGTCGTTGTTGGCAATCGAAAAAGGTTTTTTAGAATAATTTAATTTAAAGTTCGATTTCATTTGATTTTTAGTTTCCTTTTTGCGATGGAAGTCACATGGCACATAATAAAGAGACCGGTGATAATCTTGGACCTTTGATTATACAGAAGCGTGCCTCTTAAGAAAATTTTTTTAGAAAGTGATAAAAATTTAACTTATTTGGGCTTATCTGGAATTTTGGACATTGACGGAATTGCGAGGTTAATAGTTAATTTTTTTATATTCTGGCACTTTGAATGAATAACCTGGATTACTAAGGCCAACTGACCAAGTTTTCTGACCTTTAACTGTTTTTTAACTTTAAATTTTAATAATTTTGACCCTAGCGGTCCAACTTTCACTGTCTATAACTCGGCCAAAAATCATTTTGCAGATAAACGGAAACATCGAATTTGCACTGACAATAGACAATATTTCCTTGTCAGTGACCAAAATTCCAGATTTTATCTTATATTTTATAAAATATTAAAAAAAATTTTTATCTTGACTCTTTGCGTCATTTCTGACGCAAAATATATTAAAATAGGTTTGTTGTTCTAAAAATATTTTTGTGCGTGTATTTTAATCAGTTAATGTACCTTTAACTGTTTTTTAACTTTAAATTATTTTTCAAGTCTATAGATGCGTTTTACTGCTGTACTTGGAGATTCTAAATCAGTTGAAATTTTTTCAAGTTTGTTTTTTTCGTTCTAAATAAAAAATTTTTAATCTTTTAGAAGTGTTAGGAATTGCTGCTAAAATATGTAGAAAAAGAATTGTTGTGAGGATTACACCAAATGAATTTAGTTTTGTTAATGTTTACAGCATTAGAGAAGGGATTTGTTTGGATTTTCGTTTGCTAAAGGTTTTTATTTTTAATATAGCCAGACTTTGGTATAAAATTCACCCTTGGGATCGAAGTTGTAATAAGGTGTAGCATAAATATAGAGTATCGCTTTGGAAGTTCCTCCATCCAGTAGTGAACCAAATTTTAAAAAGTCTCTTAACTTGATCCAGTATTGAGGGTGTCTTATAGAGAGGTGTGTGTATCTTACAGAGAGACCTTATATTGAGTTGTATCTGAAGGCGGTCATCGCTTAGGAAAGCTCCCACACTCAGTGGCCACCCTAATTTAAGAAAAGGTTTTTATATAGATGTGTATCAAGGCGTGTATCAAGGTCTGACTGAAAGTGTAAATATGAAAGCGACTGGTAGTGGTACTCTGCCAGAATTGCATTGTGCTATTTGTGCTCAGGCTAGTCATGGATGTCATTTCGGTGTTGTTGCCTGCCGACCATGTGCTGCTTTCTTTAGAAGGTGTGTAATTGAAAATCGTACTTATAATTGTCTTAGAGGAACAAATAAATGTGATATTTGTGAAGAAGGACATCGAAATGCTTGTAAAGCATGTCGCTTACGTCTTTGTCGTCAAGCTGGGATGAATTATAACTTTTCTTCTATTGAAGATAATGACAAAGATTTATCATTTTCATTTCAAAATGATTTGCAAGATCAAATGGATTCATCAAATGCACCCACAGGAAAAGCCTTCGATGACAGTTATGCACCCAATCTAGCTAAGATAATTAGAGCTTATAATTCTTTCATAGATGGACAACGTTCACTTCATGAAGCTACTGTTACTGGAAATATTGACGATTTTACACAAATCCAATCTGATTCAAAACCTTTGTATTTTACAATGTTGAATGACGGGTTTCAGATATTTTCACAAATGGAAAATAAGACAAAGCTAACAATTCTTGATTGTAGCTATAGACAATTTACAATGCTTCATTCCTGTTATTTAACAGTTTCCCAATTCACTGATATTGATGATAACCGTTTTGTTGTTAATTTTGGTTATGTTATTAATATCGATGAATTAGATGGGTTTATTGAACAATTGGCAAAAGACAAACCTAATCCTGAGGAATATATTCGTCTGAAAAAGCCTTTGATGGAGAAATACTACAAATTTATTAGCAATTTAAAGAAATTTCCAGAAGGCATTAAACAGCAGGATATTTGTGCAATGATGGCTGTAACAATTTGGAATATTACCCAACAAGAATTTGGACAAACAAAAATAAATAAGGATATACCGGAATGGGTACGGTGTAAAGAAACTTTCCTTTCAGAATGGCTAGCGGATTTGACAATGAGGTTTGATAATAAAACACATGAACCGGCAATTTTAATGGCTCAATTGCTTTGCAAATTGGTGGAATTAAATTCAATAGCATCAGCATTGGAAGGGACTACAATACTTCCTGACTTTCAACCATCATATTTGTGAACACGGATTAATGACAAGATTATAATACAAATTTTTGGCTTTAACTGTATGCATTTCTCTTTCCAAAATATGTACAAAATTTTTTTCTTTTTCATAAATGGGAAAGATAAAAAAAAAAAAAAAAAAAAAAAAAAAAAAAAAAAAAAGGCAGAGATCCTGCCATGATTTCATGCATTTCTTAGGTATGGAATCTCGAGATTTGACTTTTTTATTGCCAGTTTTCCTCATATCTAGTCTAGAGTCTATTTATAATGAGTTCTAACTTTATTAAAAGTTAAAAAATTTAAATAGGACCAACTTTTCTGTTCTTGGGTATTTGAAGGAATTTCTGTGGAAAACAACGCAATATTCTTTGAACTTTCCACTGATGATTTAATTGGTTCAATACAATCACGTGAAAATCAAGCAAAATTTAAATTGGTAAAAAAGGATAATATTCCACATTTGAGAATTGAATTGAGTGCAAATGGATTGGTTAATGAAATTCCAATAAATTTTATTCTTGTCAGAAATTGGAATGATTATAATCCTCCAAATATGGGAACTCCTTCTGTTGCTGTTACTTTGCCTCCAGTCAAAAATTTGTCGAAAATATTATCAGCTGTTAAAAACATTGGAGCAAAGAATGCTGTAAGGTTTAAAACTTTCAAATTTTTTTTGATTTAATTAAGTTAATCGTGTAGGGTACTTTGTGAAAAGGGATTTTTAAGTGTGTTTATTTGCTCGTTAGTTAGGTCAGTGACTTATCTTGTCTCAGGGTTTAACTGCAAGAGCTAGAGACCTGATTACTTCCTCAAATAGGCCATGCCACCATCTTCCACCATGCATCGAACCTTGGCCCTTTTAGTCAGACCACGACAGTTAGGAATTATTTGTGGACCCTGCTATATGTCTAACAAAGGCAAACAGAAAAAATAAATCATCCCCCACCAGACATCGAACTTTCGGCCCCTTATTACTCCTAGTCAGGACTGTTGACCACTACACCACAGCGGTCGAAATCTACATAATTTTATTTCAGGCTTTTAGAGTAAACAATTCTGGAGAATTTAGTGTTTGTGCTATAACAGATATGGCAAAAGTTGATATTTATGCTGGCGATTTGACAAATTTGTCGTTAACTGGTTCATCAACTACAACTCCTGGTTTATTTAAAATTAATTTTTTTTTAATTATAAATTTAAATTTTTAGTAACCTCAAGAAGATCTATCGATGAATTTTCTTCAGCTATTTTAGATATAAGAGCATTATACCCTTTTGTGAGCAGTTTATCGCCGTATATTGCTAGGCTTGGAATTAGTTTTGTTTTTTTTATTTTTAAATTTAATTTTTTCTTTGTTAGAAATTGTAAATGGAAAAGGAGCAATATTTTCAGCTACTGAACTTGAATGTCATTTAACACTTTATATTGCTGGTCAACAACAAGATTAAAAAATTTTTTGTGTTTTGTGTATATTTTTTCGTTTTCGATCTCTTTAATTTATTTGAAAAAATTTAATTTATTAAAGAAAAATATTTATTAAATGTTGACTGATTTATTTATTTTTAAGCTTTTTAAATGCTTAATTTATTTATTTATTGTTGATTAATTTATTTCTCAAAAAGTTTTTAAGCAAAAATTCGATTTAAATTTTATCTTGCAAGGATGGTCTCAATTGACAAGAGCTTTGTCTGTGCTTGGCCTTTTGGTATTCTAAAAACAATGCACTGGGTTTGAGTTTTTAAATTTATTTTTTGAATTTTCTGTTGGGGTGAATGATGGATGATTAATTATTAAAAAATAGTTTTAGAATAACTCATGAATGGTGGGGTATATTGCCGAACCATTGGAATTATCTTCTCTTATGTTAGCATTTCATGTCTCTAAGTGACTAGTCCTCAGTTTTGAATATTTGAGATTTTGATGGTACTACATTTATCAGTTCCTTAGTGTCTTTCTGTTTCCTCGGGGTTCTGGGTTTTCCACGTTTCCTAAACCGTTGGAGCACTTGTTAATTCTAATATTTTTTAAATTTTTAGTTGATCCCTTTAATCATTGTGATATTTAAATTCTATGCGGATTACTTCTACAACACAATTGGATTAATTATTGTCATAAGCTGGAATTTGCTTCCTGCTTGTCTCATAAGCTGGTTTTGTCATCTTTTTGGCCTTCAAAAGATTGATGTGCACTTTGGTGGTGGATTCGTATTTATTCCTTTTGCTCTTCTTGTGAGTTTTTCTTTGGCATTTGGAAAGAGTTGAGCGTTGTTTTTGAATCTTTTTCGGATTTCTCTTTTGTGGGATTTCTTTGCGCATTCCTTTTTTGCGGACATTTCTTTTGCAGATTCCGTTTTCGTGGACTTTTTGCGGATTCTCTTTTTGCGGGTATTTCTTTCGGCCTTTTTTTTACTTTTTTGCTCTAAAGTAAGCCTTATTGACTGTCATAAGTGAACCAAAAAAGTAAATAGAGTTACCTTCAAAAAAGCTCAATAAAACCACTTCATCACTCTTTACAAATGCCAGATTTTTTGATTAAAAATTTTCTAAAAATTAAAAAATTTCAGGATACTATCGTCGCATGTATTGGCACTGTAGCCTATGGAATTGGTTCAATTATAGCCGCTATAGCTGTCTTAAGTTCATTTAGTTATAGTGGCGGTGTCATTTTTGCTTATATTTCTGCTACGGTTAATTTTGATCTTTTAAATTTAAAATAGAAAAAAATTTTTTCTAGGCTCTCTGTTTGTTGGAATTCTTCGCTTTTGCTTACTTCGTTATTCTAATTTACCGTGCAATTCCGAATGGACAATACCGATATCTTTTTTCGATGATTATTGAAGGGAATCAAGTGACATCGAGAAATTTGCCAGGGCCGGGAGGTCCGAACAATACTGCTCCTCATATTTAAATGGAAAAACATGGTGATTTTGTAAATTTTTTGTGAGATAAGGGATCGAGCTTGGTCTGGGGGACAGGGTCTATGGGTGGAGGGAAGACTCGACCCAGACATTTTTGAGCTTCCCAGGTTTTTCTTTGCCTTTTCTATGCCTGTGCCTTTTTTCTAAAGCCTTCCCGAGTTTCTGGGCCCTGGGGAAACCTGGAGGGTTTATTGGTCTTTTTATGTATCTTTCTTGCCACATGCCCAAGCAACGATAAAACATTCAGTCCAAGTCCAGGCTCGATCTCTTATTTGAAATTAACTTTGCGGTCAGAATCTTAAATCAAAGGCATAATTATTTTAATTTTTCCTTCGTGCCCTCTATTTTTTAATTTAAATTATCCCTTAAATGTGCACTTTTATTTTCTGTATAAAATATATAAATGGAATTAAAATGTCTTTAAAAATTGTTTTAAATCCATTTTTATCTTTTTAATTTTCTTTATCATTTTATCAATTTTTTATTTTTTAAAAATTTATTAATGGCATCAAAAAACATTCTTCGTCCGTTAGAAAATAAAGTTGCTTTGGTGACTGGGGCATCTCGTGGAATTGGTAGAGGAATAGCCTTGCAATTGGGACAAGCTGGAGCAATTGTTTATTTGACTGGAAGAGCCCCTTCAAATTCTTTTTCACAAAATGAATTGCCTTCTCTGGAACAGACTGCAAAAGGTTTTTAATTTATTTTAAATGACCAAGGGATTTTGAACATTAGGGACTTAATCTGATCTACTTCTTGCTTTACCTTCCCCACGAGGAGATTCGGCCGCCACATTCATATTAGATTAAATTTCCCTGAAACACCTCTTAATAGGCAGCAAGTAAAGAACGGGTCAAGTGTTGTTGGCAACCGGTGGCTGCTCAATTGCTCTTTTTACTCTCCATTCGAGTTGGCGCCGTCTTATTATTCTCCATTTAGTCATCACCCTAATGGGGTTCTTAACCTTCAAAATTTCCCTTTTTTTCAGAAATTAAAGATAATGGAGGCAATTCACATCCAATATATTGTGACCATTCAAAAACTGAAGAAATCCGTTCACTTTTTAAACGTATTGAACAGGAACAAGGCGGACGTTTAAATATTCTCGTTAATAATGCTTATTCTGGAGTTCCAGTAAATTATTTTTTTACTTGAATAAATCTAGCTTTATGTAAAGTGGGGGCATACTTAGGGGGGGGGGGGGGGCTTCCACTTATTTTTTCTGCTCCATGGGAGAGAGGAGGGTGTACATAAGTAAAATCTGACTTTAATTTGATTTTTGCTACGGGGACGTGGAGGATGGATTTGGGTGAGAATCTCCTACCGTTCCAAGTGAATTACCATCCTTCGGGACGGTGTGTGCTTCGACCCGCATTTTAATTTATAAATTTTTCCAATTTTTTAGAGTTTAATAAAAAATGCTGGAAAAAAGTTTTGGGAATGCGAACCTGAATTTTGGGATGATATAAATGAAGTAGGCCTTAGAAATGCTTATTTTTGCTCAACATTTGCAGCACGTTTAATGGTTCCAAAAGGTTGTTATATTAAACAAATTGAAAAAAAAACTTTCAATTCTTTTTAAGGTGACGGTTTAATAGTAAATATAAGTTCAGCTGGGAGTCTACAATATTTATTTTCTGTGCCATATGGTGTTGGGAAAACAGCAATAGATAGAATGACTGCAGACATGGGATTTGGTATTTTTTATTTTTTTAATAGAATCAAAATGTCAATGTCCAAATGTCAATCGCAACAGTGTCATTGACATAAAATTGTGTTCCAAATGTCCGACATTTGTGAGTCAATGTCGCTTCTTGGAATTTTTTTAGTTTAGTGCCTGATGACAAAATAGATTTCTCCTTTTTATTGTCCCCCCTTAACATATTTTTCTCTATTTCGTTTGGGAAGGGGATCTTTAGTCTCATAAGTCCTCTTGAATGGCTTTACCCAGAGAGGATGTTTTTTAACTTCAACAAATTTTTTAAATAAAATTTCAGAGCTTAAACAATTCGGTGTTACTTGTGTGTCGTTATGGCCGAGTTTTGTCAGAACCGAATTGGCGACATTGGAGGCTAATGAAATGCCATTTTCTAAAGCAGCTGGAATGACTAAAGTTTTGTATTTTTTAAATTAAAAAAATTTTTTTTTAATTTTAAGGAAGCATTTAAAAATTCTTTGGCAACCGCAGAAACAACTGAATTTGTTGGCAAAGCAGTTGTGGGATTGGCGTCTGATCCAAAGAAAATTAAAAAGACGGGAAGAATACACATTACTGAGGATTTGGCGACAGAATATGGATTTACTGACAAAAATGGTAAGCCTTAATTCTCATAGAACCTCACTATAAGATACCCTCCAATACTAGATACACCTCTATTTAGGAGACGCTTTCTTAAATGTTGTTCAATGGGTCTTTAAAACACTCTTTAAAACTTGGTTGCCCAAAGGATGGGGGAGCTGTCCATGCGATACCTTCTATTCAACATAGGTATCTAGGAATGAGATGTATCCTAAATAGAGGGTATCACTCAGTATAAGATACCTCTATTTAAGAGACTTTTCAAAAATTGGTTGGTCAAAGCGTGGGAAGTCTGCCAAAACAATACCCTCTATTTAGGATACCCCTCATTATAAGGGACTATTTTCCAATTTCAAGGGGGTATCTTATATCTAGGTCTGATTTACTTGAAACATTAAATCTCTTTTAGGCATTACTCCATCCAATTTTCGCAGTGTTCGTTCAGCACTTGAATTTCTGGGATGGGTTACTTTTGCAAAAATTTTCCCAAAATTTCTCAAAGTGCCAAAATGGGCTTTACATTTTTCATCCTACAAATTTTGAAGTTCAACAACAACAACAATCTCTTTAGGACAACAAAAATATATTTTTACTTTAAAAGTAAAAATTATTTTTTATTTATTTTTATTTAAATTAAAATTGTTAATATTTTAATTATTTTTCTTTTGTTTTTTTTAACAATTACATATTTTTTAATTTTTTTACAACCTTATTTTGTTCTACTACTGTCTGTAGTCAGTTCAGTGTGAAAATCAGACGAGGTAGGGACACACATAATTGTGTGACCCTATTGTTATGTAAATATATAAATTGTTGTGAAAAGTGTATTTTTGTTGTAAATAAATTCTTTATTTATCTCCCACCCCTCCCCATTTGACTAACAAGTTTTGTAACGCAATGAAAACTGATTTTTAGAAGAATCAGAACGATAGAGAATAAGTACTTGGCTTCCTTCGCTTGTAAAAGTTCTCTGTTGAGTATCCATGCAGAACCGGAAAAGAAAAAGTTAAAGCTTCTAGTGATGTTCTAGGAGAATCCAAAGTCTTATGGGGTTCATAAATAGGGGTACAATCGAATTAGGAAGCTGTCTAAGCGACGTCCTCCTCCCCTCTAATTAAGAGGATAATGAGGTCCCAACTGTAATGAAAACTTACAATGCTCCAGTTCTCCCCAAAGAAGTTTGGTAGTGAATTTCTAACTAAACATAAAGACATAATTAAAACTAAAAAAATTTTTACAAAAGAATTGTGTTGGCAATGATCTCTAAAATGAATAACATCCATTGAAAGACAAATACGCGAATCACTAGGTGCCTTAAAAATTTTTTATGCAATTCTTAAAAATATTTTTCAATTAGCGTATTATTAGAGCCCCCTCCACCCTTTGAATTAGAACTCCTCCTTAATAAAGCCTAGCCCCATGCCCCCTCCCCCGGTCAGCGAAAGCAGCCTATCAATAATTTCCAGGAGGTTGCAAAATCGATGCCCACACGGGGCTAAATTTCGTTACCCCTTTTCGATGATGTTGAATAAGAGAAGGGCTCTATTACAGTAAATACGATAGTTTTTTTACCTTAATTAAATAATTGCATTCCCCAACACCTTTAAACTGTAAATTTTTATATTCTTCTTCGCTTTTAAAAATTAGTGAGTCTCCACATAAAGTTTTTGTCCGTGCAACTTTGCTGCATAAAAGACCTGTTAGGCCGTCAGGGCATCGACATTTTGAACAATTTTTGGGGTCTGTATAACCAAAATGAAGACAAGGAAGTTGAAAGGGGCAGCTTGCTGAAAAATATATTTTTTTTTCTGATAATTTATTGTAAAATGTACACATCCCTTGGAGCAGAAAATTGGTCGCCGTTTCAGTCTCGAGGTCATATTTTGGGCCATAACTTTTTTGAATCTTAACCGATTTGAATAATTTCTATATCAGACAAAAGCTCTGGATGTGAGGATTATTTTAGATAACAGGAGTGATTTGATCAGAACATTCTATAAAAAGTTATAGCCAAATAAATGTCAAGAATCACGATTGCGCGCACTTATCCAAATATAACTTTTTGTAGGATGATTTGATCAAATCACTCCTTTTAGATAGAATAATCCTTACATCGATAGCTTTCGATTGATACAATGTTTATATAAATCGGTTAAGAACCAAACAAGTTATGGCCCAAAAGATTGCCTCAAGACAATATATACAAATAGGGGTTATATTCTAATAAGGTCTTCTCATCGTTTTAATTTTAATTAAATTCTCTAACCATTGCAATAAGCAAAATTCATCTTCTTAACATCATCAAATGACAGACGAAAACGTTGACCTATAGTCTCCTGATAATTTACATCCTTAGTAAGTATAGTAGCCATTCTTTGTTTAGCATATCCCTCAAAAATTAATTTTTTAATTCAAAAATTTTTTCCCTTACAAAAGCATCATAATGCATAACAGAACCCAAATCATATTTAATTCCAAATGTTGTAGTTAAGGAAGAAGAAAATTTGAGGAATTGGTTTAGAAAGCCGGGTAGAATGTTGCTAAATTGAATTTCAACAAAATTATCTCGATCCCACCGAGATTGTTCGTGGAAGAAGCCGAGAGCGTGTGCTGGAGAAAAAAAAAGGATTTTTAAAGTTTAATATAGCCAGATTAATTTATAATTTAATAAAAAATATTCCCATTAATTAATAGAGGATTGGAGGGCTGCCTAAGCAATACCCTCTATCTAAGAGACACCCCATTATAAGAGACTATTTTCTGAACAAAACATCCCATCATATTATATTCAGTTAAAAATCAAATGGCACTAGGGTTAAGGGCCCGATCCGGCCCGGTCCGAATGATCGAGTCGGGCATTGAATTTTGGCCCGAAAAAGATTCGGTCGGGCCGGCCCCATAAAAATGAGGCCCGAAAAAAATGACTTGAAAAAATGCGGCCCGACTCGAAAACCCTAACCTTATATGCTACACAAAAAGAGGTATCTATCATAAAAGGATTATAAACTGTATAAATTTCTCTTCAACCTATTTCATGGCTAACCACAAAAGGATTATTGCAATTCTTTCCAATCCCAATTCTTTGATTACGTCCTTTAACCATTCCAACATTTGAAAAACAGCTAGAAAAAAAATATAAATATTCTTAAATAAACCACAAAATTTACCCCTCTCCAAAAACAAAATTTAGACCAGACGAATCAGAAGCCAATTCTTCTTTTTCTTCAAAAGTAATGCAAGTAGTTCTTTCCCAATTTTCAATTCCTTCAAGTATAGCTTGTCGATTAACCTCTTTTTGGATAATAAAAGGAATTGGGAACTCCTTCCAACGACGGCTTAAATCTGACGTTAAAATTCGCTTCTTTCTTTCATTACAATTATTGACTTGACAATATTCTATTTTGGATAATTGTGAACGAAAGTCCTTGACAAGTAGTTGAATTTGTTCGACGCTCAGTACCATGTCTCCTTCAAGAAGGTAGGGTAAATGTTCTGGGTTTCCAAGTGATGTAGAAAATTGCCAATCATTTAAACTATCCTCACTAGGCAACTAAGAAAAAAATTAAAATAAATTTCCGAACCTCTTTATAAGATACCTCCAATAAAACCTCAGTTTAAGATACACCCCATTATAAGGAATTATTAATAAGCCCTAAGGGTACATTGAGGTCTTGGGTGGGGAGAGCTATTCAAGAAATACACCCTATCTAAGATACGCCTCAGCTTGATACTCTCAATATTACATACCTCCTATTTAAGGTACATACCAATACAAAATACGAATCGGAATGGTGTATCTTGTAATGACTTTCCTCTCTATTTAAGATATACCTCGTTACAAGACTCCATTATAAGAGAATATTTTCAGCCCCAAGGGTGTGTCTTATAATGAGATTCCCCTCTAAGATACGCCTCGTTATAAGAGATCCATTATATTAGACCATTTTTCAGCTCCAAGGGTGTCTTATAATGAAGGTCTATTAAAATAAAAATATCCTTTACATCTTCACGTTTATAAGCCATAATTTTTCTGTGAATTGAACACAATTCATTCATTCCTTGAACATAACTGTCAACATCTTGCTTTTAAATAAAAATTTATTTTAAATTTTTATTTAAATTTTAAACCATAGTTTTGAATGTATCATAATGTTCATTTAATAATTTATAATATAAAGCAATATTTTGTTGATAAACCTAAAAGAAAAAATTTTTAAAAAATTTTAGAAAATTTTTACCAATGTCCATCCAAACAGTTGAAATAATAAAATTAATTGAATAAAAATTTTAAACATTTTTTAGGAGAAGAAAGAAAGCTAACAACTAAACTTATTTAAAAAAACAAAAAAAAACACCCTTAAAAAGAGTGAACAGAAAAAATGACTCAGAATCAATCAGAAACTCCTTCCCTCCTAAACCCTTTTTAAAAATAAAAAGATTACTAAGAGATTATTTAAAAGTCAACAAAATTTTTACTTCCTTTTAATAAAAATTTAAATAATATATCTAAAAAAAGTTAAAATCCAAGTTAAAATGATGGGGGGGGGGGGGGGTTGAACCCAGACCCTGAAAACACCACGACTTTTTTTCTTTGCCTAAAACTCCGATTTCGAACTTTTTGACTCGGAATGGGTCCAACCCATAGTTAAAGAAAACAATAACGAACAATAAATTAAAAGGAGAATTGTAAAATAAATGAGAGCACGATAGAAAAAAAAGAATTCTAATAAAAAGGAATTTTAAAGAATTTTTTTAATTTCCGAAAATATTTCTTTTTCCCAAAAATAAATTTAAAAAAAATTTCCATCCCCAAAAAATTCAACAATAAAAAAATTTTTTTTAAATAAGAAAACAAACCCAATTTCCAACAAATAATAAAATTAAAAAAGGAAAATAAATTTTAAATCTTTGGTTGTTGTTGTTCTTCAATAGGTCTATAAACATGCCTCTTTTGTTTAGCAAAAGGAAGTTCCATTGCAGCCACATAAAAAAAGAAAAAAATTTTATTTAAAAAAAATATTTAAAAATAAACCTGTAAAGGCCACCCATTAATTACAACACCAGCTTGAATTGCAACACCAATAACAACAGCCAATTCAGGAAATACACCATAATTTGGAACTTTGCTTAAATTGAAAAGATTTTTTTATTAATAAACAGTCTGATCTCATAATAAGAACTCAAGTCTAAAAAAATCGTACCCTATAATGAGTTCTCTTAAATGGAGGTGTATTTAATATTGAAGGTATCTTATCAAACCAGATTTCATTACAAGAACCCCCAATATCAAATATACCTCTATTTAAGAGGACTTTTTAAAACTTTGGTTGGTCGTCAGATTTGAGGAGTTGCCTAACCGATACCCCCAATTTAAGAAAGATCTCATTTTAAGAAAATTTTATAGTCCCAAGGGGCATTTATAAGTGAGTGTATTTACATTTAAAAAATTAAAATTAAGAAAAAAAACCTAAAAAACTGCCCAACAATTTGTCTAATTTTTGGAATTCTAGTAGAACCCCCAACCAAAACAATTTCATCAATATCATTTGGTCCAAGTTGACAATCTGCCAAAGCAGCTCTAATAGGCTCAACAATACTCGAAAATAAATCTTTGTTGACTTGTTCAAATTCTTGGCGAGTTAACTTTAAAAAGAAATTTTTTTGAAATTTTTAAAAAATATATTTAAAAAAACCAAATATTCAAATTTTCCAATTGATCGAAAATTTAAATTAATTAAAGTTTCAGGCAAATTTGTAAGTTGCAATTTTGCTTCTTCAACGGCAAGTCTTAAAAAAAGAAAAATTTTTTTTGAAATATTTAGAATATATATTAGAGAACCAAGGGTGGGTCGGATTGAAAAAAAATTTTTTTTTCAACCATTGAGTAACGAATCAAAAAAAAACCAAAAAAATTTGAGATGTAAAGGAAGGATATCCTAAAATTTCCCAGTATCCGACAAATATAGTCGTCCCTAAGTTAGCTATTATTCCCCCCCCCAGTCAATATCTTAAAAAAATATAACCTCAATTGTTGCAAATCTTCTCTGTTGTTTAAATCTTTTTTTGTCTGTTCTTTTATTTTCTAAAATATTAAAAACTAAATTTAAAAAAATTATTAGAAAAAATAAAAAAACCTTTAAAAGTAATCTATAAATACGTTCATTAAAATCTTGACCTCCCAAACGGTTATTTCCGGCCATTGCTTGAGTAACAAATACCTTAAAAAGAAATTATTGTAAAAATTTAAAAAAAATTAAAATAAACCGCATTATTCAACCAAAGAACAGAAACATCCATGGTTCCACCACCTAAAATAAAAAATAAATAAAACCTCTTTTTTAGATACCCTTAATATTAGATACACCTCTAGTTAAGAACTGCTTTCTAAAATTAGGTTTGCTATTGGGTAGGGAACTGCTTAAGCAATACCTTCTATTTAAAAGACACTTCATTATAAGCCTATTTTCCAGTCCCAAGGGTGTAGCTTATAATGAGGTTCGGATGTGTTAACAAAAAATAATGTTCTATCTAATATTAATAAATCCTGTTCCTTCAATGAATTTACTTGTTTAAATAGATAAACTTTTTAATTTATCCACATGAAATGCCCAAAGAATTAAAATAAGAAAACTTTAGGTTTGGACAGTGGATACTCAAACATAACCCACTTAACTACACTTTAATCATTTGAAAGAACCCTTGCGAAGCCTAACAAATTACAACACTAATTCTCTAGTTGGTGATGCCTGTCCTCAATAATAAAAAAAGATTTTTTGACTCAAGGGTGCAACTTAAAAAGTATGATCCGAAAAAATTTTCAATGTATTATCTAGCGATCTAAATTCATCGTTATTCAATGAATTTAGTATAATTAGATAAACTTTTTAATTTATCCACATTTTATACCCAAAGAATATAAAACTAGAAAACCTTAGGTTAAGATTAGTGGAAATTTATAGTAAGAACACCCTCGGTAGGATTCGAACTTGCGACCATGCTGAAAACTAAATAGACGGTCTACCACTTAACTACCGGAGCCACGATTAAATTCTCTCTCTTCGTCTAACATGTAGCTCAACTCCCACTGCTTAAGCATTCTAAATGGTGGCAGATAAATTAACCTTACAAAATTAATCAAAATTTAACCCACTTAACCACAAAATGCCTTAATAAAATTTAATAAAAAATAATACCAATATCAACAACAACAATGTATTCCACACCCTTTTTTTCATGTAATCCATAAGCTAATGCTGCTGCTGTTGGTTCACTTATAATTCTTCTAACATTCATTCCAGCTAAATCGACAGTTTTGTTTGTATATGTTCTTTGCATTTGATCAAATTCTGTAGGTACAGAAATTACAACTTCTTTAATATTTGCACCATAAAATTCTAATACCATTTTTTGAAGATAAGAAATTATAATTGAACCAATTTCTTCTGGCCGGATTAAACTTAAAAAATTTAATTAAGAAAATTTTTTGCCCAGTGTCGTTTACCCCCATCCCCTCCTTTTCTCCATATCTCTCCCCAACATTTATCCACTTTTTTTACTGTTAATTAGGGATGAACCGGGTCAAGAAAAAAGTAGTTTTTGCCCCTCTGTTTTCTATCTCTCTCCAAAATTCACCCTACCATTTTTGGTATTCATCAGGAATGGGTGGAGTTGAGAAAACGGGCTTCGGATTTTCAAAAATTTCTTTGGACGAGGTCGAAAAAATATAAGTTGAGGATAATAGGTTTATGTTAACTCGGCCTATTCCCTATTGTTCATTAAAAAAATTTCAAACCGTTTAACACCCTTCTCTTCAATTTCAAACAATGCAAATCCATCACTATCCAATTTTATAGTAAATGGATAACGATTACGATCCATCTATAGCTAATTTAAAATAAAAATGATAAAAATTTATTTTTAAAATTAACCTGAAATTGCGGATCATTTTCTTCAAAACGTTTTCCAATAAATCTTTTGGCATCATAAATGGTATTTGAAGGATTCGTTTCTTGTTGTTCTACAGCTTTTGTTCCAACAACAATTTCGCCATTGCCTCTGAAAATTTTTTGAATTTTTAAGGATAAACCTCACTATAAGGTTTCTTGCTGTTCTACAGCTTTAGTTTGAAAAATAGTCTCTTATAATGAGATTTATCTTAAATAGAGGGTATCATTAGGTTGCTCCCTCAATCCCGTAGCGTATAGTGAAGTTCCTTATAATGAGAAGTTTTGGCATAGTGTCGTTTACCCCCTCCCCTTCTCTGACTATTAGTGCCCGGCGCCGGACCGGATCCGGCCGGATTTTTCCGGAGTCCGGGTCCCAAATCCGGGTTTTTTTGAGATTTCCGGACTAAAACCGGACCGGATTAATCCGGAAAAATCCGGCCGGATCCGGTCCGGCTCTAGTTGCAAATCCGGAATCCGGATCCGGGTCCGGCAAAATTGATTTTGCCGGGCACTACTGACTATTATAAATAGAGAATATTGCTTAAGCAGCTCTCGAAGCCATGTAATAAACAAAAATTTTGAAAATCGTATCTTAAATAGAAGTGTATGTTTATCGGGTATATCCTATAATGACATTGAGGGCATCTTACAATGTCTAAAATTCTTAAAAAACCCCTTACAAAAATCCAACAACACTCGGAATAGACTTCTTCCCCAATTTATCTTCAATAACAATAGTTTGACCACTAGCCGGTAGAAAAACAGCTATAGAAGAATAAGTTGTACCCAAGTCAATTCCAGCAATTTTTGGCGGTGGAGGGGGGCCATACTTTTGAAAATAATAACCAAGCAAGGAAACTGCTATTGCTGAGATACCTTTAAAAAATAAATTTAAAAAAAAATTTTTAAAAAATAAACCAATTAAAGTAAATGTTGTTGACATTGACAGACAAAAAATATTAAAATTGACTAGAAATAAAATTAGAAAAATATTAAAATATTATACAAAGTTATCAACTTTGTCGAAGATTTTTTTTTAAATATTTTAAAAAAGTTGCAATTTTTAAATTATAAAACAGTAAAAATTTAAAATAAAGCATTAAAAAATATACACAAAGTAAAAATTCAGTAATTTTAAAATTCCTTGAGACTTTGAGTTAAAGAGGTTTTTAATGGATTTGTCAGTGTTTTCAGGCAGAGAGATGTTCGGAATAAATTCGAAAATAGACAAAAATACCAAGTCAAAGTCGAAAAACCGTGAAAATCGAAATTTCGAAACAGCTCTAGTTCCCAGAAAATCCTCAAAAATTTTGGACCCAGCGTGAAACAAACCCCGCGAAACGGCTTTAATTTAAGTCTAATCATACTCTCAAGGCTATCAAAAATATCTTTCCAAAAATATAAAATAAAACCCGTAAAAATGAGTTTGTGGATGGATTAGTCTCGAATCTCTTACAAAAAAATAAACCTCAAAAAATTTCTTAAAAATTCGAAACCTGCAAAGAATTTCTTCAAATTTCATCATTATATTGACTGGCTAAAAAATGTTGTTCTCTGATAACTTCAGCATACATAAAATCTGCTCTTCTTTCAATTTGTTTACATCCAGAAGTTGAAAATATTGGGGTTTCTTTTGGGAAATACTTGAAAAAAAATTTTTTAATTAGAAAAATTTTCAAAAATTTCCAAAAAAAATTTAAAAATTTTTAGAAAAAATTTCAAAAGTTTTTTTTAAAAATTTCAAGAAAAATTTAAAAAAAATTCAGAAAATATTTTCAGAAAAAATTTTAAAAAACCGAAAGTTGATCAGCCAAATTTTCCAATTGTTCTTGTGTATAAACAACATTTTTTGAATGTAAATAATCTCTAAAACACATAATAATATGCCTTCTTTCCAATGGAAGAAATGGTACAAAATAATCAATTAAATGTTTACTTATTATTCTACTCATTTTTAATCCACCTTCTCCTGAAAAAAATTTCATTTTAAAATTAAATTAATTAATAAGAGGGAAGGTTGAAATATTAGCTCGATCAAACACATCGACCAGTCAGAAGCATTAAATAAATTAATTTGAAGTGTAGGTCAAAAAATTTTTTTTTGAAAATTTTCGAAAATGAACAAATCACTAAAAGGTCGAAACGATTTCGATTCTTTTGGGACTTTTTGATTTCGAAAGTTTCCAAATGATTTTTTGTAATGACAAGAAAATTTATTCAAGGGGGGGGGGGCTATTTCTCACATATTTTTCTTATTTTGAAAACCAAGACTGGGAAGTTTTAACCGCCCAAGAATATGATTAGTCTGGTTAGCGTTTGAGCCCCTCAATTGCTTTTTTTAAATAAATTCTCATAAAAACCTTCATTATAAGCACTTAATTGCATTAATTCTTCCAATTCTTTAAAAGTCATTTGTTCTCTAGGCAGTCCTCTCTTGTAATATTCTAATGCATGTTGAGCAATTAAATTAGAACCTCCATTACTTAAAAATATTTTATTAGAAATTTTTATAAATTCAAAAAGAAAACCTCAAAAATATAAAAATACTTTTTCTTGCATCAATACCATTAACATTATCATAAAAATCAACAAAAGGCACAATAGCGTCAAGTAACTGTAAAGGCAATTTATCTGCTTCGTCAAATATAAATAATGAACGTTCACATTGTGTTAAGTTTCCGGAAATCCAACTTCTTAATTGCCTCTGAAAAATTTTTTTAAATCCTTTCTTCAGTATAAAACCCCCAAAAAATCTTTAAATTTAAAAAATTTAAAAGAAACCTTGTAATTATTAATTTCTTCAGGATACGGAAAATGTAAAGTTGCTACAGAAAAATGTACAAATTGACTTTTGAATCCTTTTTTATAAACAGCTTTTGCAATCATTTGTGTCAAATAATTTTTTCCTGAACCTGTCCATCCATGAAATGATAAAACTAATGCTTTGTTTGGGTTTCTAAAAAATTTTTTCTAAAAATTTAAAAAATAAAAATTTTTTCCAACTGTTTAGAAATATGTGCACGAACAGCATTAATTACAATTTTTTGCGCAATGTGTTGACCATAAAGTCTTTCTTCAACTTCTTCTTGTAATCCTTTAATAATAAAAAACAATTTTTTTCAAAACCTAATAACCGATTTCGGACCCGATTATAAGATTACTATTTAGCTGAAAAAATTCTCTTATAATGGGGTCTCTTAAATAGGAAGTGTCTTAAATAGGGGGAACGTATCCTCTCCTCTAAAAACGCATCCTAAGCTTGTGAAACGTTTCCAATTTTTTAGGTTCAAATTGTACTTACTTCGAGCAACATCTTTATTGATCCACGGGGAATTGCAACATTCAAAAACTAAACATTAAATATTTCAAAGATTAATACAAATCTGATAAATACATTTGCATTTTGCAAAAGAATAAATTCCAGCAAAATCTCCAATAAACATTCCAAGAGCACTCACTGCCCCAGCACCAACCGCTAGCGTTACAACTTCTCCAAAAACAAAAATTAGTTGAGCAGTATATAAAAATAAAATTAAAAATAAAGCTGTGCTTCTTCTTGACATTTCTAAAAAAATAAAATAAAAAAAAAATAAAATCAAAGATATTTTCGTGGGAGCGCGCCGTAATACCAAACGCCGAAATACCTAACCACAAAACCGCCAGAATATCAAACTGTGGAAAAATATACAAACCAAAGGTGAAGGCGCACATCAACGTGGAAAATTGTTAACAATCAACATTTTGGTATTTCAACGTCTTTTGGGAGTTTGGCATTTCGGCGTTTGATACAACAGCACATGATACCCACCTTTAAATTAAAGAAAATTAAATAAAAAAATTTTATAAAATAAAAAAATAATTAATTTGAAAGATTTTCAGCAATCAAAATAGAAGTTAAAGCATCTTCAATTTTATTTGGACCTTCAGGCATTTCACCTTCTCCCAAAAATTCATTGATTTGCAAGATCCTTTTAGTTGAAACGTTTTTATTTCATAATCATCTAAAAAATTAAAAAAAAATATTTTTAACTAACAATTTTACTTAACAATTAGAGTCCGACCCTATTCGATATAATCAATCAACACGTTGATCTTAAAAATCAATTGCAAATAAAAGGAAGAGAATCTAACTAGCTAATTTCAGAACGCTCAATAGGCAGGGTTTTAACATCTATTAAAGAAGGCAGAAGAGGGTCCGGAAATGTCAGTAATTCACCTTTATCAAGGACGAGTCGGGTTACCCAATGCCCAGTTTTAAACCCATTTTTTTAAACTTTTTTTCCTCAACAGGACTCATAAACATCCTAAGCAAGTTCCTAGTAGCAATAACAGCCAGACGTCCCAGGGGTTCGATGTCTCCCCGCCCCCCCCCCATCTTACCTAAAAAATCAAGTAAAAAACCTTTAGTTTCTGCATTCGACTCACTCACTGTATAAATTTCATAACCTTCCGAAACTTTCACAAGTTTATTCAAAAGCATATGCCCTCGAAATGAAGCTGCCCTCACATTTTCATGATGTAAATTCTCTTTATTGAAGTAAACAGAAACTGGGGCAGGTCCAGTAAATTCAATTTGACAGGGAAGTGAATGAAGCAAATTTTCTTCTTCTAAACAATCTTCAGAATCTTGCAGATTGCCTTCTTTCTTTAACTCATTTGAAATTGTTAATTCTGTGTTTGAAATTGATGCATATAATGATGAATCTACTTTATTATTTTCCATTTTTCTAAAAATCTTAAATATTTGTTTACGATTTATAGACCTTAATTGGAAAAAATATATGAAAAATATTAAAAAATATTTTTTTGGTAAATAATAACAAATACTAAAGTTTTATCTTAAAAAATAGAGGTTTATCCTGCATTGGGGGTATCCTATAACAAGGTTCTTTATTTCTAATAAATACTTTTAAAAGCAAAACATAACAAATTTAACAAAAAAAAACAAAATTCTAAAAAAACCTTTTAAATTAATATTTTGTTAATATTATAATAACCAATACCAACACATGTTAACAAACATTTATCTTCACTTCCAGTACATCTGCTCTTCTTTTCTTCATCAAATTCCTTTTTTTCTAATTTCCATAATTCATCCAATTTAAATGTATGATTAAAAAATAAACGTAAATTTCTCATTGTGTGAACACTAAGAAAAAAAATTTTTTTAATAAAAATTTAAATTAAAAAAAAAAACCAATAAAACGACAAAGGACCAAACAAAAATTTTGAAACGTCTTTATCACAAAGCGTCATAAATGTTGTAGCTAAAGCTTGGGCTGAGGAATCGGTACATCCACCCTTAAAAAATATTTCTATTTATTCATAGTCTGATAATACCAAAATCCCAAAAGTCGTCAAAATGTGAAAATATTTGGAATTGTGACATCCCAATATAACAAAATTTAGGATTTTTAAATTTGGGGGAGGGTGGCTTGTGCCAAAAGCTAATTCAAAAAGCAAAACCCGAAACACCAAAAAGGAAAAATCGGCGAAAAAAGATAGAAGCACACCTTTAGGTGGAGGAGCTGAAGACGGGTCCTCTACTCCTATTTAAAAAAAACGTCAAAAAAACCCAAGGTTGTATCGTATGGTGGCACCAATTAAAATAAAATCGTTTAAAAAACCTTATAAATTTCGTTTAATAAACGCTTTGCCGCTTCTGCTCCAATTTCTTCAGGAATTAATTGAATTTTTTGAGAATATTTTGGATTAGACATTGCTTCAGCAGAATAACTGACACCTTCTGTAGTCAAAGCAGTTATAAAAATTCCAAAACCTGGGGACCTAAAATTTTAAATTTTCTTTTATAAAACACAAAAACGTTACAATCCTCCTTGGGGACCTTTACGTTGATCAATAGTTATGTAAACATCAGATATATATCCATGTAACATTTTCTTTGCTCCTTCAATCTATAAAAATTATTTTAATAAGAAAAAAAAATTCCAGAAAATTTTGAATACCATCCTCGAAGCAATTGAAGGAGAAACTTTACAAACATAAGCAAGACCTCGAATTTTGCATATTTTTCCAGGTTTTACAAATTGGACAGGCCTCAAATTCTTTTTTATTGGACTGCAAAAGGTTACTGATCCACCTGCATCTGGTAAAAAACCTCTGGCATTTATCTTGAAATAAAAAAATTTTTTTTCGGAACGTCACAATGTCAAAACGTTAAAATGTCAAACCTCCAAAAGCCGTTGTTATTCGAAAATTCATCGTTTGGCATTTCATCGACTTTTGTGGATTGACATTTTAGACATTTCAACATCATACCGAATTTTTTAGTCTAAAAATTAAAAAAACCTTTAAGTACAAATCATCATCTGTTGGTACGAAACGCGAAAAAACTGGTAACCATGTACTATTAATAGCATCTACACTTAACTCGTCAGGCACATTTGTCAATCCTTTAAGGTTTCCGTTTATTGCAATTTTACAAAATGGCGCAAGAAAAATGAGAGGTTCTAGAAAATAGCTGATACAACGTTCAACTCCACATTGAAATTCAAAACTCCCTCCTTGCAAAGTTCCAGGTGAGAAGTCAACTTGTGTGCCTAAAATTGCAAAATATTACAATTCCTAAAGCCTGGTGGTCTATATTTGCACTTACAATTAGCATAGCAATTGTAACATTTAACAAAGTGAAAGCCCACGGGGAGAGCCAAACAAGCTTCCTGGCTTACTTGTGAACCCTGGTGGCCAATGTATTGACTTAACTAGAAATAGGACCGAGACGAGACCTCACACAAATCAAATCCTTTTCTTGATCTAGATACTCTTACAACCTTCACAGACTGATATATTGACTTAACTATTAAAACATAAGTAAGCCCTTAACAATCCTTTCAATATGTAGGAACTAGATAAAAGGTTGATTTAATTCCAAATACTTGCCTGTTTTGTTTATATCAATTTCTGAACCATTTGTTATTAGATCAATCAACGATAACAATTTATATTCAAAATCTAAATTTCGTTATCAATTTATTCCAGATAAGTTTAAAAAACCTTTAATTCCAGGAGAATCATCATATGGCCTAATATTTCTTATAGATATCCTTCTTCCACTTAAAATTGAATAAACCAAATATTGTCTAAAAAAATTAGAACCTTCCAAAATAATTATTTCTGATTCTTGCATCTTTAACTATTTCTTAATTATAAAAAAGATTTAATTAAACATAGAATAAGTATATGACGGTACGATCCTTTAATGCCAAAAAACTCAAATTTGGAACAACATCCCCCTAGCCCTTTGTTGGGACAACATTTCGACCGATGGCATTTCTGAGCCATTTCCAGTGTGACATTTCGTCAGCTTTTGGGAGCTTGAATTATAACTTTTTGGCATTAAGTCGCAGGCCGGTATATGACTTAACAGTCAAATCAACAAAAAAAGGAAAAGAGAAAATTTATAAATCAAAAAGAAATCCCAAACCTTTTTAACATAAAAGAGATCTTACATAAAATTAAAAGCGCTTTTAAACAATTTTTTCTCAAAAGTTTTCTCTACCATTCAGCATCTCCATTACATCGACGAAAACAAAATTCTTTTCCGCGAATAGTCATAATCTTAAAATTTAAAAGGAATTTTTCCAAATTTAAGACTGATTAAAAATTAAATTTTACTCCTTCTTTCAAATGAAATTTCCACATTTTTCGAGTTCGGACTATCTAAAAAAATTTTTTTTTAATTCTTTCTGGTGTCCAACAGGGATGGGAAAAGTTAAGGAAAAAGTTTGGGTTTCGGGTAATAAATCACATGCCCTGTGTCCAAATTTCGAGAATCGGTTAAGAGGAATCATTAAAATCCTGGAAATGAAAGAAACTGGACAAGTGAAAACGTCCAATTTCGGAAAGGTCCAAAACCGGATCCTCAAAAGATTGGAGTAACCGGAAATCCAAAACTTCCAATCCTTGAAAACTGGGACAACAAAAATTTTTACCTTATCAAATTGACAGAGCACAATCTAAAACATAAATTTTTAAATTCAAATTTTTAAAAGAAATATACATTGTCTGTCTCAAAAATTGTTTCAGCATTTTCATCTTCTCCATCATCATCCGAATTTAGAGGCGGTTCTTCATCACCAGAAGTTTTGTTTGCATCAGTTTCTTTCAAATGTTCTTTAGCTTCGGTTGATTCCTCCTCTTTCACTTCCTCTTCTTCAGAAGAGCTGAAAAGTTTAAGAGAAAATATTTATAGGATCGATAAACTTTAAAAAACCTGTCATCCATAGTTGGCCCTCCACCATCCAACTGTGAAATTTCAGTTCCAGTTTGACTCTGACACAAGAAAAAATAATTATAAAGTCTATCAGCATACTACCAAAACGCCGAAATACCAAACTCCCCAAGACCACCAGCATACCAGCAAAAACCAATCTTGGTTAATTATCTAATATTGCTCACCTTCTGGAACCTTTCTCGTTATTGGAAAATTTCGAGTCTAATTGTAAATTCCAGTTGGTATTTCGGCGTTTTGATCCGAATTTTTATTTTTTACCTTAGACTCTGACGCACTACATCCTGACGATTCTATAAAAATTTTATTAAAACAAAAAAGATTATTTAAAAACCATTAACAGTTTGAAGCCTCTCTTCCCACGCCTTCTTCAAATGTCGCAAAATTTCAATATCAACGCCATCATCAACAAATGCTAAACGTACTTGATTGATCACATCATTGATAACTCCATTATACAATTCATCCTTAAAATAACAAAAAAAATTTTTTTTAATTTAAAAAAAAACTTACAATTCCGTACTCATCCATTTTTCCAAAATAAATTCTATGGACAAAATTAAAATAGAATATAAAATTTAAAAAATAAATTTGTCGAGATTAACAAATAAAAAAAGAAAACGAAATTTAAAAATCAACTTTATAATTTAAATTTCCAAAAACTACATGTTTAAACAACCAAAAAATTTTATTTTGATGTACAAGTTGATTATCAACCAAATTATTTCTTTTGATTTGTGCGACAAGCTAAAATTATAAAATATATTTTTAGTGTAATATTTTATGAAAAAAGAGTGGAGCCTCCTATAAAATACCCCCAGCTTGGTTGGCAATTGGATTGGATACCTCTATGACAAGGGCTGACGGTTTAGAACCGAACAGAAGAACCGACGATTTTCAGTTCGGATCCAGAGATCCGAAGATTTTCCAAGAACGGACCCTACCCATCAGTATAAGTTAAATAGAGAGCCAGGTCCACCAGTTAACATGTCTTTCATTTGTGACCACTGGGTGGTCATCAATCACTACTTAAATAAAAAATACAAACCTTTGCATATTTTTGAATAAATTCTTGAGTAATTCTACATTGTGAAATACCAAAAAATTTTCTCGATACATTTGGATAAGCTGATAAAGTATTTACAAAATTCAAAAAAGTATCATCATCAATAAGAAAGAAATTATCTTGCAATTGATGATTACGTGCAAAAGCACTTCCAAAAGAAAAAACTTCAGCCCTGAAAAAAATGAAAATTACTTAAAAAATAATTTTTAAATTGTTTTAAAAATACATTTTAATTGAATATTTATCCAAAAGAGGTTTGCTAACATGCACGGGCAGGCAATTTGTTAATTTATCAATAAAATATTTTTTTGGTGAAAGCTGATCCAAAAGATTGTGGAAAGAATCAGAATTTATCCGTCGCAAACTACAAACTAAAATATATTATTTTTACGGGTCCACCACAGAAAGTCTTCACCAAGATGGTCAACTCCCTTTGTCAAATGACCCTAACCGACAAATTATCTTAAAGGTCAACTCCAAATATTTGGGCGGATAAAGGGACTCAAGAGAAAATCTTTTTTGCCCTATCTGACCGTTACACGATAGAATTTCCGCTGTATGTCACTTATTGTTAGTCCAACTTAATCAAAAATCCATCAAAATCCGTCTAAATATTTAGAGTTGAACTTAGTGTTAGGGTAATTTGACATTTAAGTCATTTGATCATAGAGAGTGACCATTTAGGTGTTAACTTCTGGGATGATCCCATTTTTACTACTAAAAATCGAAAAAATTACAATGAAGATAGACAACATCCAAATGTTTAAAAGGCCCTTTAACATATTCAAAAAATTTCTCAACAAATAAATCGGTAAAAGTAAATGATTGAAAAACAAGACGTTTGACATATCCATTGTGTAACATTTTCTTAAGACGCTCGTAAAAACCAAGAGGAGGAGTGAACAATTTTCGAGAATAATTATTTCTGCGATGGTACATCATGAAATTTATCCTTTCTAAAAAATATAAAAAAACAAATTTCCTAATAATGAGGTGTATATTAAATAGAAGGTATCGCCTAGGCAGCTCCCCAGCTCAATGGCCAACATTTTCAAAGAGCGTCTCTTAAATAGAGGTATATCCAGTATAAGGGTATTTCATAACGAGGTTCGTCGGTGGAGGGAGACTACACTAGAGCTAATTCTACTGTAAAATATAAGACTTACTTCTACACTCCAAATCATGCATATGATCAAATAGCCCAAAGTTAAAATGATCATAAACACAAGGAAAAGATTCTCCACAAGGAAACCTGTAGTTGTGTTCATCGAACAACTGCGGCAGTTTAGCAACTCTTTTAAGTTCAATTTCATCAATATCTCTAAATTTGACATTTTAAAGTTTAAAGTTATCTTCTGCTTTATTGTCTCTAGAAAAAATGAGCAAAAAGTGTTCCTTTATTAATTTAAGGTCTGATAGTGGGAATCAGCGTCCCATAAGTTCAAATTCGTTTCCACGAATCCCGGTTTCGAATTCGACCAAGACAAAACAGAGTTGGAAATAGGGCTAATATGGCATCTCTCCACATTGAGCAGTTCCTGCTCTTTTCTAAGGACCAACAAAGTAGAATATTACCAAAAACAAAAAAAACAAACCTGTCATAAAAATATTTTCGAAAACAATAGACACGTCTAACGTCTTTATAGTAAATTGAGATTGTATATTCATGATTTGAACTAAGAACAACAGCATCAATAGGCCTTTTAGGCAACTGTTTATCAGCAAACTCGACAAGTTGTTTCCACCCACTGCAGACTTGTTTGCAAATTTCTATTTCATCACGCGTTAAATATGTAAATATTTTTATGGCAGCATTGAGAGGAAGTATTATTTGAGTTTTCTAAAATCACAAAATTTGAATTTCTAATTTAAAAAAATACATTGTCTTCTGGAGAAAAGGCGACTGCTACACTTTCAGTTTTATTCATTTTGTTGTTTTAAATTTTTTAAATAATGCAGTTCTTTGTATATTTTGACACAGATTATTCCTCAAAAAAGAAAATTAAAGGAAAATTTTTAATTCTAAAAACCCCAAAACTCCGAAAAAAAACGGTAGGGGACACATCAGTCCCGCCATTTCAGTCCCGTGCCATTTCAGTCCCAGCCGTTTAAGTCCCGCCGTTTCAGTCCCCCCTATATGGGGACATTTCAGTCCCCAATGGTTTTTATTGTTGTACCAATGATTGTTATTGTTTATTTTTTTGTTTTAAACATTTTCTAGGTTCTTTAGGTGGTCTACCACAACAATTAGCAATAACCAACAACAATTAGTAACGAAAAAAAAATTTTATGGAAAATGTAGAATTTTTTTAAAATTTTTTAAAATTCTTAAATTTCTTAAATTTTTTTAAAAACTCCAGACTGCGAGAATTCTATTCTGAATGGAGAGGTTTCTACTACACACACATGGTTTATTTTTTATTTTTTTAGCTTTTTTAAAATTTTTTTATTTTCCCCATTTCAAGGGGGAGCTATAACCCAGGAACACCCTGGCTACTCGGTCTCGGCTACGTCCTTGATACTCGGCCAAGCACATCGAAAGGAACAGGCGGTGATGGGATATCGTCAACAACAACCTTAACCCAAACGGCCCTCTTTAGGGCCACAAATCTAATGAGTGAAACGAGACTATGACTTTTTAGTTATTTTTGATAAATTTTTAAGTCGGTTTTTAAATTTTATTTGTTTCTGCTCGGGGGTATAGGGGATATCCAAAGATATGGACGGTTGTCGGAGAATGAGTTATTTGACTCATTTTTTAAAAAATTTCGTTTCCTGAAGAAAAAAATCGAGACCAAAACTTCACCCCAAGCCAGAAAAACCCCAAGAAAAGCCTAGAATTAAGACTCGGCTAGCTTTTAAGATGTTCTTTGTGTGATAAAATAATTATTTTTTATTCAATTTTTATTTTTAAAGTTGTTTTATTTATTTTTTTACATGGGGACTGAAATGTCCCCATATAGGGGGGACTGAAACGGCGGGACTTAAACGGCTGGGACTGAAATGGCACGGGACTGAAATGGCAGGACTGAAATGGCGGGACTGAAATGGCGGTACTGATGTGGGATGTTCCGGAAAAAAAATTTTTTGAGAAAATTTTCATCGAAAATTCAAACGATTCGCCAACTTGGAAGAATATTCATATTGCCAATTAGAGTAAATTTGGACATTTCGTCACAACAAAGTTGTCGCGACATTACGACAGCGGATTTTTCGTCAATGGAAAAGACGCAATTATACTCTAATGACCGGATCGGCTAATTGAGTATCGAAAGCTCGTTGACAAAGTATTCATTGACAAAGTGTCTGTTGACAAAATGTCTATTACAATGTGTCGATTGACAAAAAGTCTCAAATATTATTGACGTAAAGCCTATAATCGAAAAGTCCAAAGACAAAAGGTTATAGAGCCATTTTATTATAATGGTGTGATTTGATTAATTTGATTGAGATCTTTTTCTGATTTTTGTGCTTTCATTTTTCTTAATTAATTTTTTAAGGGTATATTTTATTGTGATATTTAATTGTTGTACATAAAGCTTCAAAATATGGATATATCTCTAAAAGAAAATAATTCTGGAATTACAAAAATTAAAAATGATAGCAACAAAGATGTGGCGGTAGCTAAACCAACAACGACTGAATTTTCTTTGTTTGATATTCTAATTAGGCTTATTGTTTCTATTTTAGTTGGTAAGCATTTTTAGTTAAAATATTTGGTGTAAAAAGGGAGTGAGTCATTAAGCTTCTTCTTGGGCGAGAGAGGTTTCCCTTTTATGAATCACTCTGAAATTAAAATTTTTTTAAATTTATTTTTAATAGCTAACATGTATTGGCTCCCTTTCTCTATCTCTCCTCTATTCCCTTATTTTCTTCCCTCCGCTTTCCTTCTTGTTTTAACCAAAACTTCACCAAACTCTTTTGGCCTAAAACCCGATCTGAAGAAAAACCCGATTTTAAATCCTAATTCGATTTTTTTCCAACCTTATTTTATAGAGTTAGAACTCATGCTGGGACTTGGTTATCCGGTCTCTGTAGCTCGGAACCTGAGTATTTCGATAAAATCCTATTTGTAAACATTTATATTTTTCTTCAGGTATTGTTGGATATCATTTGAGACGATTTTTTCCAATAACTCTTCGTGGATTCTTTTGCCAGGATTTTTCTATTCGATTTCCTTATCGCGATTCGACTGTTGAAACAAATACTATTTTTTATGTTTCTATTGCAATTCTGGCTGTTTTGGTTATTTTTGAATTTTTTAAAATTAAATTTAAACTCCTTAAAGGTATTCGTTGGTGAATTCTTTATTAATAAGCCGAGGGATCCGACCAATTCTGAATTCTGGAAATTGGATGTTTTATTGTGGAAATTGTTACAATTTGGAGGATTTACAAGTTTGCTTTTTTTTAAACTAAATTTATTAAGGGGGTGAGGGGTTTTCATTATAATACCCCCTTGGAATATTTTAAACAGAAGGTATCGCATGGAAGGGTCCTCCACCCAGTCAGGCCCGTAACTAGGGGGAATTTCTTTTAATGTTTGTCATTTATTTTTAAAAATTCCTTTTAGCTGTTTGGATGTTAGGCGCCGGAATCAATTTTTTGTTATTTAATGTTATCAAAATTTCTGTTGGTCGTCTCCGTCCAAATTTTATTGCAATGTGTCAGCCATATACCAACGTGACCAATGCAAAGGATTGCTTAATTAATAATTCAAATTATTTTTTTCCTGGCGATTTATTTAAATGTAACAAAACAAATGATATGAATAATCCAAGAATTGTGGATGGGAGATGTAGTTTTTATTCTGGACATTCTGCTCTTTCTATTTATTTTGCTGTGTTTATTATCGTTGGTTTTTTTTATTTCTTGGGGGGTTTTGTGTGGTTTGGGTTTCTAGTTTAATTTGAGAATGGGTACAATGGTCATCCCATACCATCCTCTAGCTTCTCCTTTTACATATGTAGGCTAATTCAAGGGGTGACGTAAGAGAGATTTCACTCTATTTTCTTTTTATGCACTCCTCCTCCTCTTCCCATTTTCTATAACGTAGTCTCATCCCATATCACTTCCCCTCTTTCATAGGCGAAATCCGGCCCTTCCGATGGGTGACGGACCGGTCGACCCTATAAATGAATGAAGGGAATCTTGATTTTATTCAACAGAATTTTTCCAAATAAAAGTTTTACTTCGATACAGGGTCAGGGGAGTCTTCTCATTTTTATTTTTATATTCTTTTAATTTTTTAGTTATATACACACATTCGTGTTTTCTCAAAAAGTTTTGGTTCTTTTGCTGCTCCAATTCTTCCTCTTTTAATTGTTTTATATTCAATAATTATTTCTCTTGGAAGTTTTGTTGCTGTTTCGCGAGTTTTCGATCACAAACATCATCGTACGAAATTTTTTATTTATTTAAATTTTTTGAAAATTTTGGTCAAAATTTTCCAAAAATAATTTTTCGAAAAATTTAAAAGAAAAAAAAATTTTTCAGCATCCGACGTTGCTGTTGGTTTTTGTGTTGGTGCAGCTATCGCTATTTTATCTGTATTTTTTCATAGAAATTTCTTTTTTTCTGCTAGAGAAATGAAGAAGAAGGATGTTGGTAAGAAAAATAGTAATAGTGTTGTGGAAGTTAATATTAGTACTTCTGAAAATACTCGGGTTTAGAACTTGAAATATAATATGCGTTAATTCTGAATGTGACATTTGGGGACAAAAGGTTGAAAATTTTAAAAATTCGGAAAAATTTTTCCCTGAATTTTGCGTTAAAAAATTTTCTGATTTTTTTTTCAAAAATTCAGAAAAATTAAAAAAGAAAATTTTTCCTGTTGAAAAAAATTTTTGCCTTCATTTTAAAACCCAGAAAAAATTTAAAAAATTTTTTTCATACTTTCTAATAGTAAACCTTATTATCTTGTCGTGCTCCTCAAGTGTCGCATCATCCTTTAAATTAAAAAAAAATTTTTTTTTCTTTTTTCCCCCAAAAATATTTTACTTAAATTTAGAGTTGTTTCTTTTTCTTAATTTTTGGGTATAAAAATAATTAAAAAAAATTTTTTATTAAAAGAACAACTCTATAAATATATTCCTAATTAAATCACTTAATTTTAATAATTAGCTTGCCCAATTTTTATCTTTTTTTTCCCTCCAACCGAGTGCTCAATAAACAAAAAAAAGTACAACATATCCACTTTATTTTTATTGTTATTTATTTTTGAGCTTTATTTAAATAAAAAATTAAAAAAAATTTTTGATTTTTTTTGAATTAATAAAAATTAATTAGAATATTATTAGAAAAAAAATATTTTTTGTTCAATCATCCATAAAATATTATATATACTTAATTAAAAAATAATATATAACCTTTTTTTTATTAAAGTCCTTGAAAAACTCTTTTATATTTGGTAGTCATGTCATTTTCAATTAGTATCTAGTATGTATATAAGTTTAATTTTTTAGTGCAAACATATACTATATAAATAAAAAATTTAGAGGGATTTTATTTAAAACTTTGTATTTTAATACGTATCAAGTTTATTTTTTATTAAAGTTTAAGTTTTTATTAATTTTAAGTTTATTTTTTTCTCATTCCAAGTTTATTTTATTTTTAGGTTTTATTTTAGGTTCATTTTAAGTTTTAAAGTTTATTTTGAGGTTTATTTCCAAGTTTATTTTAATTTCAAGTTTATTTTCTTCTAAATTTTATTCGTTCTATTTTATTTCCAAGTTTATTTTTTATTTATTATTCAATATATACTCTATAAATAATATATATAATTAAGTTTAAAAATAAAATGAACAATTGGCTTTAAAAACTAACCAACATTCTCTCGTTAGCATTTTTATTTTTTTTTCACTATCCAATAAACTTTATTACAAAATAAATTTTTTTGGGAAAAATATTTTTAAAAATATTTTTTTTAACTAAACCCCTTAAAAGTCCAAAGAAAAGATCAAATTTCCTTTTTTCCCTACAAATCCTCTACCGATTTTAAAATAAAGGATTTATATATTTTTATTCAAATTTCAGGCGAAAAAAGCTTTTCTTTTTTTATTTAAGGCTTAACTGCTGGATTTTTTGTAAAAAATTTGTAAAATAATATACCTTTATATTTTAATAATCCCCATACAATCTAACCTCATTTTAAATACCCCCCTTGAGGTTGAAAAAAATCCTACCTTATAATGAGGTGTATGTTAAATAGAGAATAACGCTTCGATGAATCTTCCACCAGGCAGCTAACCAAATTTTAAAAGGGGTGTTGATTAAATAGAGGTGTTTCTAATATTGAGGGACTTTTAGAATGAGATTGACCTACAAGATACCCCCAATACTAGAGAAACCTCTATTTAAGGTACGCCCGTTAAAGTTTAGTTAGCTACTTGGTGGAGGAGCTTTCGAAGAAAAAAAAAATTCTCTATTTAATATACACCTCATTATAAGGTAGGATTTTTTAAACCTTAAGGGGGTATCTTAAAATGAGGTCTGCCTCTCTATTTAATGTTTATCTTTCAGATTTTCTTTATCTATTTTTTAATTCATACCATAACACAAAAATTGCCATCAAAAATTCTTCCATTCTTTACTCTTTTAAAAACATTCTTTTTTCCCCTCTAAGAGATGGCAAACAATAATTACTTATACAAACTCCCCCATCCTCCTCCTCTTTTTCTTTCTACCTTTTGTCAATGAACACAAACAAATACTTATTTCTACTTAATATATATTATTTTGACTTTTTGTGTTGTTTGGTTGTTCTACCTAAAAATTTGTTTTTACTAAATTATTGAGAGAGTATATTTTATTCTTTTTTACATTTTTTTCTATTCATTTACTTTTTTTTGCAACTCTTCTCCCCTTTTTTTAATTTATTTATTTGCTATAGAGAGACATTTGCGAACACCGACATTTGTCCACAGAACTTTTCTGTTCTATGACATAATAAACTATGGATATGACGGGTCTTCCAAACCCAATATCCGTTACATAAAACTCGAACTTTTCACTCTGAACACAAAGCCTTTTGTCCAATTTCAATAGATTCCAGTTTTGTTCGCAAATGTCGGTTCGCAAATGTCGGTTCACAATTGTCGGTTCGCAAATGTCTCTTTATTTAAAAGAAAATGCCGAAGTTTTAAAAAAAGTTTATTTTTGATCTCTTTTATTATACAAACTTTTCAACTAATTTCATTTTCCTCTTTTGACCACCCCAAAAAAACTGTTTATTTATTTTTGTCAACTAAAAATGCCCAAAATGTCATTGCCAGAAGCCACCGCTTTTATTTTGCTTTTAACTCCCGGCGGCTTGCAAATGCAATTTTTTGTCCCCGCGGATAATAAAAAATATTTTTCCCTTCCCACAGATCCTGAGGGGATTTTTAAAAAGTTTCTCTCTTCTCTTCCCCTTTTTCCTCATATACGACGAGTCCCCATATTTCACCTAAACACATTTTGCCAATAAGGGGAAAAACACATATTTTGTCAACAAGCATTTTTGACAAAATGAGGTTTTTCCCCTTATTGGCAAGATGTCGTATTGGTGAAATATGAAAAAGCTTCTTGAGAGAACTTTCAAAAGTGAATAAAATAAACAGACAGCTGACAGCTTCTTTTAAAGGATGACACTTTTTAAAAAGAGGGAAAAAGCAAATGCTTCCGGGAAGAGGAAAGAGAGAGAAGAAAGGAAGAGGAGATCATCATCATTATTTATTTTCCTCCCCTCAATTTTAGTTCATAATTTACAGCACTCACTCAATCATCGTAAAGTTTTGTGTGTCTTTTTAGAATTTATTTCTTTCAAATTTATCTTCATTTAACTACTAATTTGTTTGAAAAAGAATTTTTTTTACAATTAATTAACCATCGAAAAATGATTTATGTTTGGGTTAAAAAAATTTTTTTCCAAGGGAGACCCTTCCCTTCCACCCTTATATATACTCGTACGTACTACTGTCCAAATCTCGCTATAAATTTGTACCTTATAAAGAGGTGTATCCTATAATGGTGTTTCTTAAATCGAGGGTATCGCCTAGGTGGTTCACCTTTCTAGTAGCTAGTCGAATTTTAATGAGCGTCTCTTAAATAGAGGTGTATCTTATAGTGAGAGTATCTTAAATAGGGGGTAAATTATGGGGTTATTTGGTTGACCATTCTTAGGAGGGCGAGGATTTGGTCCATTCATTATCTCCTTTAGAATACGAGTTAGTATTGGGGGGGGGGGGGAGGTATCTTATAGCAAGATTTTGTCCTTATTTTAATATTTTTCTTCTCAAATTTCTCTAAAATCCTTTACATTTTCTCCTAAACTTTCAAAAATATTTCTCCATTTACATTATTTTCCTTCATCATAATCCTCTTATATATTGAACAAAGGTGTATTATTGCTAGTATTTAATAGGTAGCTAGCACAACCTAAACCCAAGTATAAACGAAGAATGTGATCATTTTTCTTTTTTATTTTTAAAATTTTCTTTGTTCAAAAAATATTTTTATGCATAATTTAAGCTTTTTTAAACTAAACTTTTGATGAGAACAACCATAAAATTTCAATAAGTTTAGTGTACGTTTTTTAACTTTGTTTTTCATTCATTGGCTAGAGAATTATAAGGCTAGAAAATTCGGACATTTTAAAATAAATACTTGAGGTGTACGGCACTAGAGGTGTATCGGAACAGTCCGAGGTGTCGGAAATCGGAACTGGCTCAAAAGTCGGAACTCGGAAATCAAAATTTTTTTTCGGAAATCGGAATTCCGATCCACTTCTGACGTGCACTAAACTGCTTATATCTTAGGGGGTTCGATGGTATACGTTAACTCTAAATGTGACCTATTGAAAATAAAAGCCCATAGATTACTTAAATGATAAAAGGTTACCCACAACAATTCTTCGGGCAATACCTCCCCCTTTAGAAGAGGCGAAGTTTCTACCCCAAAAATAATTTTTATAGAAAATAATTTCTTTTGCCAATGGCACAAAACGAGCTTTTTAACCTCCCGCCATTCAAAACAATTTTATTTTTTATTTTTTTCATAAATTTAGTTACTAAAAATCTTTGTTCATTCCCTCTCTTGTTGGCAATTATATACCCCCCCTCCCTCCTTCTATTCATTCCCTCTCTTCCTCAATTTTTGTTGTTCAATGCCAAAATTTTTGTACCTAAAATTGCCCCTATTCTTTGTGTTTAAAAAATAATAATAATCTTTTCTTCTCTTTTTTTTACATTAATTCTTGACAAAAAAAAACATGGCCACCTGCCGAGATTTTTCTTGTAAAAAAATTTTTTTAGTTAAAAAAAGCCTCCAAAATTTACCCCAAAAATAACGGAAATGTTGCTATTTTTACACCCGCTAATTTTTTTACTTATTTTTACCAGCCCTTTAACGTGTTTCACTTAGACATAAATTAGTGTGTTTTTTCTAAAACATTATTTTGACGCATATTATTTTTTAGACAATTTTTTCTTTTTTTAAACTAATATTTAAGTTCACCCAACCAATTCTTTATATCCTTTTTTAACAGCCAGCGGGAAATCGGCATTAATTTTTCTAAATTAATTTTTTAATAAAATTCTATTACCTTTCCTCATATATTTTAAAGTACATACCGTATAACCTGTATTAATTGCCCTCCCTCAAATAATTACCCCACTTCCATTAATTACCCCATCCAGCGATAGATTGAAACATTAATTACCCCCAAACAAATGCCCTAAAACACGTTCAAATTTCAAACCTCGTTTAATTACCCTCCCTCGATTAATTACTCCCTCCAGTGGAAGGTCGAAACAATAATTACCCAGGGTAGTTATTAAAGGATATACGGTAGACCCTAGTACAAACGAGGTCCGACTTTATTATTTTTTTATTTTTGTTTTTTATTTTTGTTATGTCTAATTTATATGTATATTTACATTAAAATAACCAAAAAATAAAATAATCCAATTAGAGAATCGAATAACTAAAAATTGAATTTATTTTGACATTAATTGATGGATATATAAAATAAACTTTATTTTATATTTAAAAAAAATTAGTCTAATAATTTTAAAATATTTATATTTGGAGACCGTTAACCGACATTGAGGGTTCTCGTACGAGAATCGAGATCTCGAAAAATTTCCATCTCGATAACCTAGATTTTTGTCAAGTCATTGACCAGTACTTTCAGTTTACGATTATCTCCGATTTTCGCCTCTGGTTTTGGACGTTTGTGTCCAATCCTACTCTCTACCTAATTTTTTTTAAATTTAATTTTATTCAAAATTTTAAATATTTTTTTTTCTTGTTTTGTTTGAGTTAGTGAAAGGGATTTGCATTTTATTTTATTTTTAAAAATATTCTTTTAGGAAAAATAAAGGGGAAGAGGTTAAAATAAAATTTCCCCCTTTTTTTTTCTTTAAAAGCTTTTTTATCTTTACCCTTCGGCATTTAAAGGTGTTTAGCTGTAAAATGGACAAAAGATTACTAGTTAAATTATTTTTGTTGGCCTTAGCAACTAAACAATTTTTAACAGCTAAAAATAAATGACTAAATAAATAAATAAATATTTTTCTTCAAAAAGAAAACAAATTTGAATTAAAAATGAGTATACAGTTGAATCTCATTATAAGATACTCCTCACAATTTAAATACACCTTTATTTAATAGACGCTTTTTTTTAAATTCGGTTATCCACAGGGTAGAGAGTAGCTATTTTTAGCAATACCCTCTGTTTATGATATACTCATCAGGGATGTGCGTCATGGCGTTTTGGCGTTGCGTCTTGGCGTCCATTTTTGGCCGATTTTGGCGTTATAGCGTTTGGCGTATTTTATGGCGTTTTGTGTTTGGCGCGCCATGAAAAAATTTTTGGTGCACATTACTGATGCTCATATCGCAGGTTCTTTATAAAATAATAACCCCCAATACTGGCTACACCTCTATTTAAGAGATTTTTTTAAATTCGGTTAATCCACTGTTTAGGGGAGCTGCCTAGGCGTTATACTTTCATTATAATAGACGATTTTTCAGTTCCAATGGGCTATCTTATAATGAGTAGGGTTGGGGTTTTCGATTCGGGTTGACGTTCGAGTCATTTTTCGGGCCCCAGTTTTATCGGACCGGACCGACCAAGTCTTTTTCAAACCAAATTCGATGCTCGATTCGATCTTTCGGCCCGGATCGGGCCTCCAGCGGTTTATCTTTAATATTAAAATTTATTTAACCTATTTTTTAATAACCAAAAATTTTTAGCTAAAAACACTTGAAAAACATATATAATTTTTAATAAATATAAACGAGAATTGCTTGTTTTCGCGCACCCTCTCTAATTTTTTTTTATATTTTTTCTTGTCTTCTCATCAACCACTCATTTGTTCTTGCTTTTTGCTTATTTTTCAAGTGCTACTTTTGCCATCATTTTCACAAAACCTTCCATTTACTAGTTCACAAAATCCATGAAAAATTGGCAATTTTTTTTGGTTTATTAGACAAACTGACCACAAAAAAGTATTTTTTTTCTAATCGTTAAAAATTTGCTGATTTTTTTTTAATTTAAAAAGTACTGGGCTTTATATCATCTCGGGCGTATTTCTTTGATTAATGCCTCCTCCTTCTGAATAATTTCTCCCTCCCTCGATTAATTCCAACACCTCTAGCAACTGAGGTGACAAACGCGATTCGGAGTAGTTGTCGTTTTTGTGCCTTTTTTTCAATATCACAAATATAATTTCCAAGTTATGGTTCCTGAATTGTCTACCTCGATTATTTTGGGCAATTTCGGCGCCGTCATTTCGGCGCGAAACTTTAAAAAAACATTTTTAACTAGTGCCAGACTGGGAAAAGCTCGTATCTCGAAAAATTTCTTTTCTGTAACTAATCTTTTTTGTTCTAGAGATCTCAACTCGGTCTTTCCTCTATTTTTAATTTATTTTTTAAAATCAGCTCTTTTTTTTATTACCCAAAAAATTGAACAAGACGTGGAACGACTTACTTTTACGTTTTTATTTATTTTTAAGGTTAACAACAAATAACCACACCCTAAATATTTTTTTTCAGAAATTTTTTTTTAATTTTTTTTTTAAATTTATTTATTTTCTTTATTAATTATGCCACACCAAACAACATGAATTTAATCAAAAAATTAAAATTTAATTAACTACATTAAAGAATGGGTCCCAAGCCTTATGATGACGGGCTTTTTATTGAACCTGCTGGAGATTATGACGTTGTTTATGGGGATTACAATTCTACGTGAGTTTTCTGATGTTTTCTCGTTAAAAAATTTTTTATGGTTAATACTGGGAGAAATAGTACACGAAATAAGTAGAGTAGTTAAGAGAAAAGAAAAAAACTGGATTTCCAGCTAAAGCTTTACGTGGAAATTTTAGATTTGGACGATTTATATGTCAATCGAGAGAGCTCGACGAGCTGAATCGAATGACACAAAACAAATTTGGGAAGAGATATAGGGCTCGAAAAAATCAAAAACCATAGGGGGAAAAACGTAAACTGTACTCCGGCCATCCTCGTGGTTTATCCTATGCGCCGAAGTGTCTAATGTTCTAGGAACAGAACCGTCCTTTGTCAATCGAGTACTCGATCGAGTTCTTTCGACAAGTTTCGAGTCTTCCTTCGAGATTTTCGACCCCAATATTTTACTAATTTTTTCTTTTTCCTTTTCATTGGGTTTTTCGCATTCTTCCCATTCGTTGAAGTGTAGAGAAAAACCTTAAATCTATATAGAAAATTGAATGATGCACTGGAGCGATAAGCTAGTTTCCTCTGTTGAAGAGTAGAGTATATTTATTTTGAAGGAAGGAAGTAAAAAAAGGAAAAAATATTTTCTTTCTCTCAATGTCCACTTATTTTTCCTTTTTTTTCTTAAGGCCACTTCAGTTTTCTCTTTTTCTACTCAATAGCCCTCTCACTTGCCGAAAATTTTCTAGAGGCAGTCAAATTGCCAATGGTCTAAAATGGACAAATATTTATGAAGAGAAAATTAGAGAAAAGTTGGAGAGAGATAAGGGAAAAAAGAGAGACGGCAGAGAAAACAGAGAAAATTTTTATAATAATGATGACAACTAGGCTTGGGCAAATCCTTCCTCTTTTTTCCATTCTTCCTCGTCCTACTTTCCCATTGCTCTAATTTATAGGCCACTTCCTCCCCCATTTCTCTTCCTTTTTCCCCTCCACTCTTCTTCCTCTTTTCTTCTTATTTCCATATTTCACCAATTCCACATTTTGCCAATAAGGCTAAAAATTCCCGTTTTGTCAACAATCCTAGTGACAAAATGATGGTTTTTACCCTTATTGGCAAAACATGTTGTTGGCAAAATGTGTTTGTGCCTTTTTCTTCAAACATTCATCGACCGGACTCCCGAAAATTTATGAGGAAGCAAATTGTTTTTCTTGTCTATGTCCTCTAAAAAAACCCTTCCCCCTCCTCTTTCCTTCCTTTCATGTCATCAGCTCATAAATAACGTTAGCTATAAGGGATTTTATATGTGTTATATTTTTTTACAATTGATTAATGAATTTTAAGTGAAAATAGGTGGCGCGAACAAAAAAAAAGTAAAAAAAATGCCGCAACTTTCCTTTACTTTTTCTCTTTGAAATTTTTGAGATTTTTTGCAAAAAGAAAGTCCAAAAATTGCCTTTTTTTATTCATAATAAATTTTTTTTATTTTTCGTTTTAGTCTGTGGATTATCCCAAATAGTTTTAGTATACATAATTGCCCTATTTTTCTGACTAGAAAATAAAAAGTAAAAATAGGAAAATTGAACACAAATAGGAATATTCATTCGATTTTATTATGCAGTCAAAAACCTCACTATAAGAATCCTCTTGGAGCTCCGGAAAATCGTAACCTATAATGGGGTTAGTTTAAATAGTTGACAGCTTCCCTATTTTCAGGAGCCTCTCTTAAATAGAGGGTGTGTCTAGTATTGTGGGTATATCTAGTATTGGGGGTATCTTATAGGGAGGTTTGTCTGTAGCTCCCTATGAGAGTCTCTTATAACGAGTTTAATATTTTTCAATTTCTAGAATGACAGACGCAAATACAGGCAAAAGGCCTTATATTCGCCTAACTGGCGGACTTCGAAATATGTCCAGACCTATTGGAGGTGAAGTTAGAATGCGTTGTGAAGCAACTGGTTCTCCTCTTCCTCTTCAATTTACGTAAAAATAAAAATTTTTTAAATCAAAAAAATTTCAATTTTTCAGTTGGTTAAAGAATTTAGCCCCATTAGAGAAAAGTAGAAGATTTCGCCTTAAAAACAAAGAAATGACTAGCAAGTTGGTTATTGTTGAATTGGATGTATTGGATTCTGGGTATTATCAATGCTCGGCTAGCAATGCGGCTGGAAGTGTTAATAGTACTGCTGTGCTTAGGGTTTGAATTTTAATAAAAAACAGCATAACCTCGTTATAAGATATACCCAATATTAGGAAACCTCTTTATAAGATACCTCAAATATTAGGAAATTCGTTATAAGGTACCCCCAGTACACCTCTATTTAAGACACGCTCCTTAAAAATTGGTTGGCTGTTAGGTTGGGGGAGCTGCCTAAGCAATACCTTCTATTTAATGTATACCTCATTATAAGGCACAGATTTTTCAACCAAAGGGGGTATCTTTTAATGAGGTTTATGAAATTGGATAAAAAATTAATTTAATTATTTTTCTCTATCTGATGGATATTTTAATTTTTATTCCTCCAATTAAGTTGACAAAAAAATTTCTCATGGGAAATTAAGCTAAATAAAGGGAGAGAATGTAGGACTAAATACATAGTAAAATAAAAATAGGGGTAATTAAAAGAAATTAAAAAAAAAATAAATTTATTTTTATTTTTTTTCTAGAAACTGATAAGAAAAAATTAATTTTCTAAATTAACACATGAATTTTTTAATTTTTTCAAACTAGTTTTCGGCCTTTTTTTCTTCTACAAATTAAATTCTCTATTTTTGTTTATTTTTTAAATTTAAATTTTATTCAAATTCACATCTGTAAACAAAAAAATTTTTTTTTTCAATTTTCAACCCTTTTTTAATGCATTTTTGAGGGAATGCAAAATTCTTTTTTTTAATAAATTTAATATTGCTAAAAAATGACCAAAAGCCTTCTTGTTGTTGGCCATTTTTGCATTTATTGAAAGCATTTTTAATTTTTTTCTTATAGAAAATGGAGAGAGAGACACTCATTTTTATTAAATTTTGGCTCATTCCAAGAGCCGAAAATAAAATTTTAATTAAAAAAATAGTCAAACCTCAATATAAGATGCATTAACCTCTGTTTAATAGACGCTCTTTAAAAATTTGGTTAGCCCCACTAGGAAGGAAGTTTCCTAAGCAAACCCTCTATTTAACATACACCTCATTATAAGGTACGAGTTTCACGGTCCCAAGGGGGTATCTTATAATGAGGTTTTTGACTTTTATATTATTATTCTTTCTTCGTTCTTTCCTCAAAAATTATTTTTATATTTTTCTAAATAAAGTAAATCTTATCATCGGCGAACACTTTTTTTTATTAAAAAGTAATTTATTAAATATAAATCACTCACCGCCACTTCGACAATCTTCCTTCTCCTCCTCCTCCTTCTGTTCCTCGTATTTTTCTACAATTTTTTCCTTTTCGTAGTGCCCATAATCGATGAATACAAAAAATTTTTTTAATAAAGTATAACAGATGGATGGATATTTGGTCAAAAATCTTTTCTCTCTTTTTTTTCATTAATAACCCATTAAGATTTAATTAAATAATTAAAAAATTCTGTTGCTTTTAAGCTAAACTTAAAAAATAATTTTCTTTAGAAGGGCCACTCTGCCGCGAACTATTCCGGCGCAACGCTATATGCAGGTTTATAACATGGGTTAAAATTTCAAACCCCTGAGGCTCTACTACTAGCAACTCGAGAAGCTGAATCGAACAATACATAACTTTAGCCCACGTTATGGCCTGCGTCGGAGTTAGCTCGCGGGTGGTTCGGAACTTTTTTTCCTATAATTTTATTTTAATTATTTAAGCTTTTCCCAACCTTTTTTATAACAAACAAAAATCGATGTTTTTTTCCTCATTTTTCTACATTTTTTTATTCTCACCAACATTGGGACACAATAACAATTAATCAATGACCAATGCCCTCTCAAATAAATTAAAATACTAGTAGTATAGCCACTTTTCTAACACTCACAAAATCCTCTTTTCTTTCTTCTTTAAATTTTTATCCTCCCAATATTTTTTCATTTCTTTGTCTCTCAAAAAATTGTTTTGCCATTTTTAAATTCTCAAAATTTTTTCAATTTAAAAAAAATTTTTCACAAAAAATTTTTAAAGGTCTCCCAACAACCAATTTCAACTTTTTCTTCAAACAACAAAAAAAGGCCAATAACAACTGACGAAGGAGGTCGACGTGGTCATCATCGGCACCATTTAAAACAAAAACAGCAACTAGAAGAAGATTTGGGTGAAGACGAGGAAAACAACGATTACGAAGGATTTTACGATAATTATCCGGATGATGAGGTTGTTTCTATTTAATAATCCTTCTGTTTAATACACCCCTTGGGGAGTCTATTAATGAGGTGTATATTAAATAGAGGGTATCACCCAATATAAGATACTCATCTTTTTAAGGACGCTCTTTAGAAGTTGGATAGCCACTGAATTTTGGAAGCTACCTAAGCGATACCCTCTATTTAATAGACATCCATTATAAGAGACCAATTTTTACAACCCCAAATGGGTATCTTATAACGAGGTTTTTTTATTTTAAAAATATTTTTAGATGAATGTCAACAACAATAACGACCATCACTCACATTCAGACAATTCCTGGCGAGTTCCCAACAATGCAGCAGGTCCAGGTTATGTCCCTTTAAGAAGAGTGGGAGGAACAGATTCGGATGGACGTTGGTTAGATGGACAAACTATAAGAAAAGGAGATTGTATTGTTTATAGAGGAGAGGCTTGTTCTTCCTTTCTTGAAGGAAAACATGTAAAAGTATTGGTCGATAGAGAAAGTATTTATGATGCAGAGAAGGATTTGCTGGCGGCGTTAATGACCGTTTGTTGATTTTTTTAATTTTTTGAAAAAATTTTCAAAGCAAAATTTTGAAAATTCGAAGTTTTTTCAGAAAAATTTTTTGAAAATTTTTCAAAAAATTTCAAAAAAAATTTCAAAAATTTATTTTTCAGGTCCGTGTAGTCCCAAGCATTTCAGAACAATGCAAACATTATATGCATCAAACAGCTTGTTATCACATGTTTAAAATTTGTGAACCTTCCATAAATTCACTGGGAAATTTGCCTTCTGGATCTGATATTGTTTCTCTATGTCGTGAGGATTGTGATAATTTAAAGGTTTGAAATTTAGTCGGATTTTACTATAAGATACCCTTTTGGAGGGACAATAGTCTCTTAAACAGAGGGTATAGCTAAGGGCAGTTTCCCCCAACAAGTAGCCAACTAACCTTTTAAGGAGAGTCTCTTAAATAGAGGTGTATCTAATATTGAGTGTATCTTATAGCGAGGTCCGATTGTAAAAATAGAATACAAGTAATTTTTAATATCTTTTTAAAGAATTCTGTTTGTCCAAACGAATTTTCAATGGCTTCTCATCACGAGTTAATCGGTGATGGGCCTAAGGCGCTTCTTCCAAATTGTGAATTACTTCCTCTATCAGCACAAAATTGTTTACATATTTTTGAAGGAATTAAGGTTTATTTAAAGAAATTTTGGTGAACAGAAATAATTTTTTAAAATTTTTTTCAGTCTCCCTCAACTCCAAATAACCCTTCACCCGCCTCACATTGGTGTTTCAAAGGTTTTGGTACCAAATATCAAGGAACTGCTGCAATTACCCGAAGCAACAGACCCTGCATTGATTGGCCAAATTCTGTCAATGGAGAATTCAATACGGGAGTACATCCAGAGCTTAGAAACGCAAAGAATTATTGCAGAAACCCTTCAAGGCATTCACAGTTTAGTGAGCCGTGGTGCTATACTTTCTCTCCAGGCGGTCAGTCACTGCTTGCGGAACCTTGCAATGTATGATGAAATTTTTTTAATACAAGAAAACCTCATAGGATATCCTCAATTGTTAGCCATAGGTGGAAGACACGATACTCTCTATTTAGGCTATAGAGATACAGATTTTTCAAAGGCCTGGGCCTGTTCCTGGGTTTGATTTATTGACCTGGGCCGGATCCTGGGCCTGTAGTCCAGGAAGAACCCAGGCCCAGGAAGAAACCCATGAAGGTCAAAAAATGCCTCGGACTGGATTCTGGGTACAGAGAAAACCCAGGCCTTGGTTCAGACCCAGCTCGGTCTCTATTAGGGGTACACCTAGATTTTTTCATCCCAAGGGGTTATATATGATTAGGTTTAAGTTAAGTGAAGTCTGACTGAAAAAATTTATATTTTAGGTGCCTCGTTGCCCTCCAAATATTTACAAAGAATTGGATGATTCTCCTCTAATAGGAACAACAACAACAACAAATAACAACATTTTCGACTCATTTTCTTCCTTTTGGCATTCACTTTCAACACAATCACAACTTTTAGCCTTCACTACAGCACTTGGAGCACTTGTAGTTTTCTTATTTTTATTTTTTATTTGTTGTGTTTGTTGTTGTAAAAATACTGGAAGAAGTCGAAGAAGAAGAAGAAAATATGCTAAAAATAATAGTGGGGGAGGAGAAGGGGAAGGATTAGGAGGTGGAGAAAGAGGAGGAGAAGGAAATGTTGTTTGTGTTGGACAGTGTTTACAACAACCAGAAAGTGCTAGTTCAATGCTTTCTGGAAGTTTAGCTCAACAACAAAAATTAGCAGCTATACAACATCAACAAAATATTTTGTTGCATAATTGTAATGGGATAAACCCCCAGGGAATTGTTGGGGGAGGAGGAGGGAGTGCTGGAGGTGGTGGGGGGTCAACAACACTTTCTGGAAGTGATATGAATTCTGCTTTTTATAGAAAAGTTAGAGATGAAAGAATGAGGCAAGGAGGAGGAGGAGGGGGATGTTGTAATGAAGAATTACTTAATCCTTTACTTTCTGAACAATATCATGTAGCTTCTGGTGGATATCAACAACAACAATTATTTGAAATGCCCCAACAACAACAATTTAGATATTGGGAAAATAGTGGAACTTTGAATTCTGCAGTAGCATATCCTCAACATGGATCTTATTATGCTCCACAATCTATCAAATCTCAACAGGTTTTTTCTGATAAGGATTTTGGACAAAATGTCATTGTGGCATTTTGTCGTTTTATTTAAAAATTTAAAAAATTTTCTAGCCATATAACAACAGTCCACATACTGAACCGCCACCTGCCGAACCGTATCAAATTGCACATATACAAGAACGTCAAATTAAATTTTTGGACCGAATTTTGGGTGAAGATGCAAGTACACAATTAATTTTGGGTGAATGGGTTGGAGGAATGTTGAGTGGAGCTGCTTTACAAGTTTGTTTTTTTGAAATTTAGCTGGGATCAGACCTCATTATATGATACATTCGTGGGGTTTAAATTGTCTCTTATAATGAGGTATCTCTTAAATAGAGAGTCTTAAATAGAAAGTCTCTTAAGTGGGGGTGTCTCTAATAATGGTTTATCTTGTAAAGAGGTCTGTCTGACTGAATATTTTTATCCTTAAAAATATTTTTTTTTATTTAATCAGGTTGTTCTAAAAACCTTAAAATCAAATATTCCTCAACACGTAGCAGAAGAACAGTTTAAAGAGGAAATTCAAGCCATTGGGTTTTTTGAGCACCCAAATGTTTTGCGTCTTTTTGGCGTCAGTTTTCTTGGTGGAAGAAATTTGTGTGCCGTTTTTGATTATATGGTACATGGAGATTTGATTGAATTTTTGAAAGTTAGAGAACCGAGGGGCGAAAATGAACAAGATGAGCAAGAAGAAAGGCAAAGAAATGTTCAAGATTTTTTGAAAATTTCAACTCAAATAACTTGTGGAATGGCTTATTTGGCTTCAAATGGATTTGTACATAAAGACCTTTCGGCAAGAAATTGTTTAGTTGGTGATCAACAAATTATTAAAATTTGTAATTTTGCGAGAATGAAAAGCCAATATGAACGGGATTATTATAGGGTTTGTATTTTATTATTTTTTTATTATTTTTTAAGGTTTGAAATTGTTTTTTTGCAATTGTGTTTCCAAATGTTGTTTTCGCGATTTTTTCGCAATTGTCGGTTTTTCAATTGTGTTCACAGTTGTCGTGTTTGCAATTGTGTTCGCAATTGTCATTAAAATTAAAATTTTTTACAGCTAAACAGCAGTTGTAGAGGTGTTCCACTTCGTTGGATGTCAAAAGAAGCTTTAAATGAAGGAAGATATGGACAAGCTAGCGATGTTTATTCTTTTGGTGTTTGTTTATGGGAAATTTATACTTATGGAAGTAAAAATTTTTGTAAATTTTTGAGGCTTTAAAAATACTTTTCTTTAAAGGGCAACCTTATGAAGGCTGTACAGATGAACAAGTTATTCAATTTGTGCAAGAAGGAAGTTATTTAGCTATCCCAGAATTTTGCCCTCCTGCTGTCTATGCACAAATGGTTGAATGTTTTAATGAAAATGCTAGTCGTAGACCTACATTTGCTGAATTAAATTCGAAATTTCAGGTTTTTTAAAGTTTTTTCTTAGGAAAATTTAAATTTTTGGGATTTGAGATATATCTTTGATTTTCTGAAAAGATTTTGGGTAACCAAAGCCCGGGTGGTAGACCAGGGAATCCAGATAGTTTAAAATTTCTGGTAGCAGGGAGAGTCGGGCTGATGTGAGATAACAAAAAAGTCGGGTGGTGGTTCGGGTAACTTGACTCATCCTTGTCGGTCGAGTACCTGAATGTTTGTGAACAAAAGCTTCTAGCAATAATTTGAGGCTTGCCTTGAGTTAACCTTTTGCTTCTCTTATTATATTCAAAAATTTTCCTATAGAAATGGTGTCAATCAAACCAAACTTCTGCTTTACATATTCAACAACAACATCGAGCTACAAGTTCTGTAAATTCTGGAGGTTCTGGAAGTGGAATAACAACATCAAATATTGGAGGGCCAACAAATGGATATTTGTCTAATAGAAATTTAAGACAAGGAGGAGGATATTCTTCTGTTGGTGGGGGAATTAATGTTCCTTCACCTGCCCCTTTAAATAATTGTTCAAATATTTTGGCTGGAAATTTTGTTGTTGAAAATGGAAATGTTAATAAAAATGGTGGATGTTGTTCTAATAATAATATTGTGCATAGTACTCCAATAGGTACTCCAATTTTTTACTTGTTTAGACAGTCAGCTCTCACTATAAGCCTTGGGTTAGAAATACTCTTGGGGTTAAAAAATGTTTTTTATGAAGAACATCGCTTATGATCATTAAATTGATGTTTTGAATGTTTTAATCATTATAAAAATGGTCAAAATTACTCTCTTCACTCTTTTTATTTATTAAAAAATTCGAACCCTCGACCTACAAATTTTTATATTTTATGCAAACATCCTTAAAGATAGGGGGTTTGACTGTGTTTAATAATTAAAAAATAATTTATTTAAGCCCAACATGCCAACAATAATAATAACAACCAAATTGAAGAAAATAACATTAAAAAGAAAAATATAAAACCAATTCCAATGGCAAGACGGCGACAAGCATTTACAGATGAGGATGATTTAGATGAAGAAGATGATGATGATTATAGTAGTGAGGAAAGTAATGGAAGTTGAAAAACAACAAAAATTCTAGAGGAGAAAGAAGAAAACTTTAAAAGAGCTTGAAAATATTCTTGTTTGTACAGGGTTTTTTTATTTTTAAATTTTATTTTAAAGCCGGACCTCTCGTTATAAGATACCCTCAATATTAGGGAAAACCTCTATTTAAAGGACTCTCTATTTAAGATACACCGCTATTTAAGGGACACCTCATTACAAGGTTCTAAGGGTTTTTATAATGAGCTTCGGCCAATTTTTATATAATTATTATTACCTCTCCTTTCCTCCCCTTCTCTCAAATTTTTTTCGAATCTCTAAAAAACGAAAAACTCATCAACTTTATATCAGGGATGAGCCGGGTTACCCGAGACCGAAATCCAGGTCTTTTTTTTCGACCCTAAATTCGATCCGAGAATTTTTCTTTTTAAAAACCCGATCCGAAATTCGACCCGGCCCATCCCTGCTTTTATATTCAAACAATTCAAAGATTCGCCCTTACACTAAAAATCTATAAAAAGCTGCCTAACGTTTAAAAATTTTTTCATAATTTTTAATTGTTTTTTTCTGTTTAAAAATTAATTTAATAATTAATTATAATATTTTAATTTTTTTTGGATGTGATTTTATTAATTAAAAAATTAATTCCACCACGCTAGTTCGAACCCACTACCCCTAAAATTTTAGTAAAAAAAACTCGAAAATTTCAAAAAAATTTCAAAATCAAATTTTTTTTCGAAAATTCTTTAAAGATTTTCTCTTTCACTTAAAATTCATTTTGACAATTTATTTCATTAATAATTCTGTCAATTCCTCCTTGTTGGAACATCCATTGTCCACCAACACAATCTAAGGTGGCTGTAACTAGTTGACTGCCTGGATTACTTATAGGTCCTCCTTCGTTTATATTAAACTTTAAAAGAGATTCTTTTTTATTAGAATTAAAAATTAAATTACATGCATAAATACACTAGCTCCATTTAATGCCATACAAGTAACCATAAGGTGTGAGCAACCACTTGGGTCGAGTACTATGCCGGAGGGGATCTAAAAATAAAATCAGGTAACCTCTTAGGTGATGCACCTCCATTTAGGATACACCCTACTAAAAGACACTCAATGTTAGGTACTCCTCTATTTAATATACGCCCCATTATAAGATACACTTGTTTAAGATACACCTCAGTATATCACACCCTCTCTTATAATACCCCCTGATTTATAAACACCCCATTATGGGACACTCAATATTAGATACCCCCTTTGTAAGATACACCTCATTGTAGTGTACGATTCAGCCTTTAGAATGGTGTATCTTATGACTGACTCTTAAAATATTTTATCTAACCGGAGTACTTGATGTCATTCCATTCCCAGGTGTTAACATTAATTGGGTAACTGAACAAGCAGCACAAGCTAGGAAAATTTTTTTTGAAAATTTTTTCAAATGAGGGAAAACCAGGTATTGGTTGTGCTATCATTGCCGTCATACAAGCATTTAAATATTTTATATTTAAAAATAAAATAATTATTATTGTTACTTTTTGTAGAAAAATAAAAAAAGAAAAAATTATTTTTTTCATTTTAATAATAAACCACGAAAAATTCCCCCCAAAAAACAACAAAAGAATGACCGGAACTAAGGGTTAAAAATTAATTTTCAGGGTAAAATAATAAAAAAGGAAACTTTTCTTTTAATTAAAACAAGCTTAAAAAAGAGATGCTTATTAAACTACTCCCTCATTATAAAAAACGGAAGCTCTCTACAACGACACCACTTGGGATAAATTGGGCACTTAAGAGTGGAGAATGACGTCCACTATACTTAGATAGTTAAAGTCCTTATAGAGGAGCTTCTACTATCGTTGTAGAGAGAATCCATTGTCGTTACAGGGAGATTCCACTATATATGATTTTTTTTTGTTCCAAGCATGTATCTTCTAATGAGGATATCTAATGTATATTTAATCTTTCTGGAATTTCCAAATATTTTTTTCCCAATTTTCCATTTACCTATTTATGCGTCATCTTCATTCCATATATTAACGTCATCAATTTATGTTCCTCTGGCGGTTTCACAACGCAAATGAAACAAGGAAGGAATGAAGGAAGAAAAAACATTTAGCCGGAGAAGGAAAGAGAAGGGCCAAGGTCGCTAAATAGGTAAATAATAGCCTTAGGCTATGGAAGAGAGGAAGGACAAGCTTTTTTAAGGGGCGCAGGGAGAGGACATTTATTGTGTGAACAAATGAATGGAATGATAATCGCATTCTATTTTATTTGAACTATTTAAAAGAGAGTTTGAGAATACAATATAGATCAGTCTCAAATAAAATAAAATGTTAGAAAAATATTTTTTTAGAACAGTCGGGCCTCGTTATAACCTTGGGGCTGAAAATAGTCTCTTGTAAAGAGGGTTTCTTATAATGAGGTGTATATTAAATAGAGGATATATTTTAAAAAGCTTTCCCAGCCTAGTGGTCAACCTAATTTTAAAGAGCATACCTTAAATAGAAGTAAGGCTAGTATTGGGAGTATATTATAATGAGGTATAGGGGGTAATTATAATGTGGTCCGACTGTATATCCAAACCAGATGTTATTTAAATATTATTTAATATCTTCTCTATTTATTTTTACTACTGGACAAGGCCTTTTCGGTGGCTGTGGAATACGCCCACCCTTCCAATTACCTCAATTACAACTTCCATGTCCTCCTCCCTGCCCGCCTCCGTGTCCACCAGCTATTGTATTTTTAAAAATTTTTTTCCAAAATTTTCCAAAAATTTTTTAGCCCTGCCCTCCACCAATTCCCTGTCCACCAACATTTTGCCCTCCACCGGTAATCTGTCCACCTCCCCTTCCACCACTGCCATGTCCCCCACCTCTTCCACCGCCTCCGCCTTGCCCTTTTCCAACTCCCTGTACATGTCCACAAATGGGTGGATTTGGAGGAGGTTTTGGAGGCCCTCAAATTGGATATCCTTTGGGAGGTTTGAATAAATTTAAAAAATTATTTTAAATTTCCCCTCAGGCTATCCAAGCAATGATTGTTGCTGTCAGTGCAGTACTCCTTGCAGATATATGGGAAGAGCTAGAACACACGGTAAGGAACTCTCAGTATTATATACTCTAGGAGAAATTCTAAAACCTCAGTTTAAGATACCCCTCATTATAAAGTACGATAGAGGGGGTACTCACAAGTGAGGTTTTGACTATTTATATTCCAAGGTTCCCAAATATTTGCCGCACCAACAGAAGACCAAACAGAAGACGACCCAACCTGCAACAGTAGAAAACTGAGAACCGCTATACAAGAGAATATAATCGGTGATGATCCGAATACTTCAAAGAGTAAATTTAAAAATTTTTTAAAAATTTATTTTTTTAATTTTTAGGAGCAATACAAAAAGTAGCAGAAGAAAAGCTTTTTGCAAAAATTAATGTAAATAAAAAATCTCACTATAAGATACACCATAGACGTTTCTTTCTCCCAAGTATACCCTCTATTTAACATACACTCATTATAAAAGACAAAGTTTCCATTGGTGCTAGACACGCTTCTATTGGGTGGTGGTAGTTGCCCAAGCGATACTCTCTATTTAAAAGACGCTCATTATAAGGCACGATTTTTTCAGACCCAAGGGTGTATCTTATAATGAGGGTTTGACTATTTAATTCATTAAAAATTATTTTTCAAAGGTTATTTGTGCGAAAGGAGAATTCTCTTATGTAGCATATACCGATACTTTTTGTCAATCATCTCTTGGGAATGGTAAATAATTTTTAAATTTTTTAAAAATTTAATTTTTAATCAAAGTTACCTGTTATGCCTATCGCTCTCTTGGATTGGAATCAACAGAAAATATAATAAAAACAACAACAATGAGTGATGTTGATTTATTATAAAAATTCAGAGAGAATTTTAGTTATATTTAAAATGAACTCATTTTTAATTAAAAATTAATTAAAAGAGCTTTTAAATATTTTTATTTGTGTTGAATGCCCGAGGGCATTTATTTTGATATTGGGCAAATAACAAGTTTTTTAGCTCGCTGTCTCGGTGAGCTGATAGATTTATGGGGGCTATTTAAAAATGAGAGAAGGGTCTATCCCTGGCGAGTACCAGGAGTGTGCTGAATACGAAACTGGCACAAAGATGCGCTTTAAACATTCTGTCCCGAAAACCAATACATTTTTTTAAATGATTATTTTTTATTTTTAATCCACAGATTTTTGAAGAGTTTTTAGGTATATTTCACGGGGCAAATGGAGAAAAAGAATCTCACTTGACTTATTTTCCACATTTTTAAAAATGGGTTAAACAGTGATATTCATTTCTCCACTTAAACCATGAAAAATTTTTCCTTTTAAAATTTTAATTAAAATTTTGTGTTGTTTTAAGAAATAAATAAAATTAATTTTTGTTGAGGGAAAAGGTATTTTTTTGTTTCTTTTTTGTTTGATGTTGACTCAACAACGAACACAGAAAAAAAATTTTTTCTTTAATGTTTTTGTGTTGCTTTTATCGTTGTTTTAAGAAAAAGCCTTTTATCATTTAAGGCAAAATTTTTCTTGCTTTTTAAATGTTTTGTGTTGTAAAATACAAATAAAATGACTGGTTAAATATATTTATTAGTAATAAAAGGTGAAAAAAAATTCTTTTTTTTTCTTGCTCAATATTAAAATGTTGGTTGGTCTTATCAATAAATTGCTTGATTGGGAAGATAAAAATAAGAGAGAGAAATGAAAGAAAATACCCCCTATCTAAAAATACCCCCAAAAAATACCCCCTATCTAATATACACTCAGTATAAGAGACAAATTTTCCAAGGGTGTTAGAACATCTCAACAAGACCAACAAGAGGTAGTGGTAGCCTGTCGAAGCGATACTTTCTATTTAAGATAAACCCAACGCAATAATATAACCCAATACTGGATACACCTCTATTTAAGAGACGCTCCTTAAAAATTTGATTGGTTACTGGGTGGGAATAGCTTCCAAGAGCTTAGAGACACCCCAGCTTAGAGACACCCTCTAGCTTAGAGACACCCCAGTATAAACGATTTTTCAGTTTAATGGGCATCTTATAGTGAGGTCTGAGTGTATTTAATTAAGAGATCTAAAAGAATTAGTCGGAAAAATATTTTATTTCTGAATAATTGTTTAATAAAATAGAGAAAAATCATGGAGAATTAAAAACGAGATTCCTTTTTGATAAAAATGTGTCTCTTATAAATTTTAATACTTTGCATTTTTATTGAGCTAAAAGAGTCGAGAGAGAATTGGGACAACCCTAAAAAATAATAATAATAATAATAAAGAGAAAGATAAGGGAAACAATGAAAAATAAAAATTTATTTAAAGGCTTTGTGGAGGTACAAACGTGGAAGGCAAAAAACCTTAAAAACTGATGAAAGAAAAATTGAAGCTTTAAACGAATGATTGGTTGAAAATGGACAGAAAAAATTTTTTTAACAGAAAAGGCTTGTTGGTTTGCTCAACTGTATTTATTTTATTTATTAGACAGAAAATGTAGACAGTCTCGACAGACAGAAAGGTGTGTGTGTCTAGTCAATTTTTAATATTAGTGTGCACTTTTATTGTTATTTGAATAAAAATAGAGGTGTTGGGTAATTAATGAATTGTACTAGAAAAGTACAGTCGAAGCTCATTATAAGATACCTGCCACCTTTGGGATTGAAAAATTATACCCTATAATGGGGTGTCTCTTAAATATTGAGGGGTTCGCTTGGGCAGCTCCCCCACCCAGCTGGCCAAACAAATTTTAAGGAGCGTCTGTTAAATAGAAGTGTAGCTAGTATTGGGAGTATCTTATAAGGGGGTATCTTATAGTGAGATCTGACTACATAGAATGAAGATTAATGAACCTAATCTTACCATATTGGGTCTTCTAACAGTAAAGTTTGAATGAAGGTATTTTGGTGTAATGGGAAAATGCTAGGATTTATAACAAAATAGGGCAGGGGTTCGAACCCCAGAGATGGAAAATAATTTTTTCTGAATTGATAAATAAAAATAAATATGTATTTTTTAGTTTGATCAATTTTCCCATTATTCTAATCATTTTTCAGATCACTTCTTAACTGTCAAGAGATTTAAAAAAAGAATTCTTAATATGGGAATATTTTAATGAGACAATTTAAAGAGTTGGAATGGGGAAATTGAAGATTAAACTAAAATAAAAAAAAACTTTTTTTTGTTTGAAAGTGGGGTAAACGATTGACAGATTGTTTGACAAATATGGGAAGAGAAAAAGAAACGAAGGAAAAAGTTTGGCAAAAATGAAGAGAAGAGGAAAGAGGAGGAAGAAAAGGCTCCTCGACATTTTGCCAATAAGGGTAAAAATACACATTTTGCCACAAGATTGCTGACAAAACGTGTGATTTTAGCCTTATTGGCAAAATGTGGTTTTGGCAAAAAATGGGAAAAGGAAGAGAAAGGTTGTGGTAGACTGTTTAGTTGGTTAGGCCGTTATCAACACCTTTTTTTATTAAATTTTTTTATATAGTCAATCATTTACAGCCTTTTTCCTCCTCTTTATTTTAATATAGGAGAAGAACCGTTAATATATTTTATAGATATTGAGAGCGTGAATAAAGAGAAAAAAAAAGAAAAAATTGTGAAATGTAAAAGCGAGACATTAGCAGCTGTACAAAATTGGTAATAAAATAAAGGGAAAAATGTTTAGAAGTAAAAAAACTTTACAAAAGCGTAAAATGTGAAGAGATAATGATTGGAAAAAATAAATATTTTTATAAAAAAATTGAAAATAAAAAGTTTACTTTATCTTTGGCATTTTGTATATTTTATTAATTTAAGCGGACACTTGGTCGCGAGGTTAATTAGTCGCAGACGAAAACTGCCTATGGTCCTTTTAAAAGATTTTTTCCTGTTTTGAAGCTTTTCTGCGTTATCGATTGGTACCAAAATCACCCAGGATATTTCCTTCCAAAAGATATAGATCTGCGATTAAGTGGCTCATTTCTATCAAATCTGTCTGCCTGCGCTTAACTGACTGAGCTCAACCGTCCCATAAATTTTAATTTTTACTGGCTGGCACTCAACCGGCCATACTTCAAAAATTTTTTAAAAATCTTTAAAATTTCTGTCAGATTTTTCTATAAAATTTCTAAAAAAATTAATTCAAATGTCTACTAATACTACAGCCACAACTTCAACAGATCAACAAAAATATTGGTCAGTACTCAATGAACTAAATTCTTTTCCCTGTTCACAGTCTTATTGGGCAAGAAAATCTAGAATGTTAACCTTAGAAAGTGAATTTGGACCTTTAGAATTTAATTTATTAGAATTTGATATTGCCCTCAAATTTCGAAATGCAAAAGATTTAAGTTTTAATGCACAGAAAATGTTTGTTTTTTATTATTTTTAAAAATTAAACTTTAATTTTTTCAGTTATCAATTAGACAAATCAGAAAAGGTTCGTCAAAGGATAGGTCAATTATTTTCTGTTTTGCTTGATGGAGATTCTGATAAACTTTTTTCTTCTGGTTTGTTTTTAAAGTATTTTTAATGAGTAATACAAGGCTGGAAATTAAGAGAATTTTATTAAGCTGTGCTTGGTGTAGTGGGTTAGTCGCAAAAAGTATGTCTATGGTTCGAGCCCGTTGGTCGTTAACCGATTTATTTTTGCTTTTTAAACACTTAAATTTGTAAAATAAACAAATTTAACGAAAATCTGGGACCTTGTAAAATTTTTTTTAAAACTATTTGTTTGTCTGAAAACACAAAAAATATTCTAATTTTCAGAATTAGTTGGCGAATTAAATATGGATATTTTACAAGAAATGTTTTTCTTTGCTTTTCCGGAACAACGTAATTCAACAAAAGGAAGTTTACAAGTTTATTTAACTTTTGCCTGTAATCAACCAAACAGTTTATATAATGTTGCGGTTGATTTTTATTTTTAATTTTTTTTAAATTTAATTTATCTTTTTAGACAAAACTTTTTGCTTATTATCTGGGTGCTAGTGGGGAATTCCAATTAGATAAAATTACAAAAGAAGGAAGAGAAGAAGGAATAACTGCTATGGATGCTGTTTTATGTAAATTTTTTTATTTTAAAAATTTTGCGGACAAAAAGAAGAAAATGCCCTTAACTTCATCATATATTTTTTTCAAGTTCGCCTCTTTGATAGTTTAATTCAATCAAAATTTGGTGATTTATCTCCTCACAATATTACTCAAATATATCAAATAATCTTGAAAAATTGTTTTGCTGATTCTATTGGAAGAATTCCTGATGATTTTTATAGGTTTTTATTTTGTTAAATTTAGTCAAATCCTACTTTAAGATACCCCCTTTGGGTCTGCTAAAATACAAAAGGGTATAAAACCTCACCTGTGAGTACGCCTCTTTTTCTGAGAAAATCGAATCCTATAATAAGGGATTCGTTCCAGTGGCCAATCACATTTTAGTGAGCTTCTCTTAGATAGAAGTTTCCGTATTGGGGGTATCTTCTAATGAGATCTGACTAAAATAATTTTCAAGCCGTCCAGGTATCTCAATTTTATCAAAATTTGACCGTCCTTTAAAATGTTGGCATTTCTGTTTACCGATTTTGTCTCATATATTACAACAACGCGGTCATTCAAATTTAGCCAAAATATTAGAACAAATTCCTTTTAGCAACGAAAAAATTGGAGAAAATTTAGAAAAAATATTAATTAAAGATGATGCTACACAATTGCTAGAAAATTCTGAATTTGTTAAATTTGTAATCTATTGGATAATTGCTTCTCCTTTAAAAGATGTTCAAAAAGGTTTTTATTCATTTTTATTTGGAGAGCTGGAATTTTTGAAGATAATTTTTGCGGACATTTTTTTGCGAACAAAATTTTTGTTGACGGTCTTTTTTTTTGTCTTTTTTTCGTCAAATCATGGATTTGATTTTTGAATGTCAAAGCAAAACAACCGAAAAAAGGAAAAGAAAAATGCGCAAAAACTCCAAAAGAATACCAGCCCTTCTTAAGTTCCAAAAATTTTCTTTTTTTTAGATTTTTCCAATCAATTTGTTTATGTCCCAGCAAATATTTTTTGGGTAGATTCTAGTGGTTTTGAACATTTTTGGCTTTACAACTTGGATGTTGAGGAAGACGATTCTCCTGCTGAAATTGAAGAAATAAAACAAGAAAAGGAAGGATTGAAGGTTTTTTTATTTTTTATTCTTTGAATTTTATTCGGATCTTTTGTGGGGCTGATACCTGGACCTATGTGGGGCTAAAAAATTGTTTTTTTTTTATTTTGAGGGGGGGGGCTGATTGGTTATGGGCTAAAAAGTTATAGTCGGTCAAATATGGCTGGGGCTCATGTCAGTTGACCCATTCCGTCTAAACTGAGTTGTTTTTGAGTATTGACGTTTTTATTTATTTTTTAAAATTTTTAGATAAATCAAAACCTCAAATCACCAATTAAATTATTAAATTTACTTTTTAATTCCTCAATTAATAATTCTTTTAATATAATTAATCAAGAACTAAATTCTTTAAAATTATTAATTCCAAATATTTATTCAATTTCTATTTTGTCTCTAATGGCTTCAGAAAATTGGAAATTGGCAAAAGAATTTTATTTAAAGGTTTCTTTATAATTAATTTTGGTTCTTTTTCGAGTTATGAGTTCCATAAAAAATTTTTTAGGACCTTCTTTGGGGTTTAAAGTTAGGTTTTGGATTTTTTTAAACATCTTTTGGGGTTCTGAATTTATGGCCAAACAGTTGGGTCTGGACTTTTTGCATTGGAATCCTGGTCTTGGACTCCTTAACCTCTTCATTTTTAGTTTAGAATTTGCAAATTGAAATCCTGACCCCACAACTTCAGGTTTCTAATTTTTAATTCATGGATAGTCCAAAAACCATCCATACAATATGGGACTCATAAATTCAATTAGAACCTTAAAAATATTTTGTATTTTTTCAAAGTTGTTTGATTTAACAAAAGAATTGCCTCTTCAAAATTTATTTATGAAAATTTTATATTTGCAAATATTAATTGTTGAAAGAAAACTTAAATTGGCTTTTGAATTGGGAATTGAATTAATTAAAGAAATTAATAATTTAAAAGAAGTAACTAATGATGGAGATGAACTAGTTAAATTTCCAGCACTTGTAATTTCTCAGGTTTTTTTTAATTAAAAAAATTTTTTTGTGGACTCATATTTATTTTTTAGGAGCCAGTTTGGGTTCAACTTGAAAATCAAAAACACACTTTTTTGTATATACAGGTTTATAATTTTTACAATATTAAAAAATTCCATAAAGAATTTTTAAAAGAATTTTCCCTAGAATTCTCTAGAATTTTTAAAAAAAATTCCCTAAAATTTTTAAAATTATCAAACAAGTGCGTCGCCCGCCCCATTTTAGCCCCCCCCCTCTGAAGTCGCCCCTTTAGCTGCGCCCCTGCTATAAAGTAGGGTTGTTCCCCGACGGGGGGGGGGGGGAGGTCCGACTTTCGGGGACGGGGTACAACCCTACTATAAAGTATTCCCCACTATCCTTTAAATTCCAGGCTCTAGTAGAGAAGCCAATTAAAAACTTTTGGTGTAGTAGTATCGTTTCCGACTACACTCTATTTTCATTGAAGGTTCGAATCCTCTGTAAAATTTTTTTGTTTTTTCTTTTAAAATTTATACATTTTTAAAATTTTTCAAGTTACTTTTATTTCATATTTGTTGGTTATCTTTTACAAAATTTCAACGTTCTTTATCTGCCGAAATGAATGAAACTACAAGTTTTTTATTTTTAACAATGATTTTATTGGCACAATCATGTTGGAAATATTTTGGTTTTGGTATTTTTGAACAATTAATTGAACATTTAAATAATAAGGTATTTTGAACCTCGTTATAAGATACTCTCAATATTAGATACACCCCTATTTAAGGGAAAAATTCCGGGCTCTAGTAGATTTATACTAGGTGGTTAGTAGGTGGGGGGAGTCTGCTTAAGTGGTAGCCTCGGTTTAAGGGACACCTCATTATAAGAGACTTCTCGATCTAAGAGACGCTCTTTAAAATTTGTTGGCCCTTGAGTGGGGACAGCCATCTGCCAAAGCGATGTTTTCTAGTGACTTTCTATTTAAGAGACAGCTCATTATAGGAGACACTTTTCCCAGTTGAGGGGTATCTTATAATGAGAAGTTTTCTAAATTAATTTTTACCTTGTTAATTTTTAAGAAGCACTTTCATTGCCCAGAATTATTTTCTTATTTAACCGAGCCTTCACTAATAGATCAATTATTGGCTTTAGAAAACATTTTGTTTTGTTTTGACAAAAAAGGAACAGAAAACAATTTAAATTTCCTCCCTCCCTCAATTATTCGTTCACAAATTCAAGAAGGCAAAATTAATTTGGCAGCCAAAGAATTTACTTCTTTTCAAATTTTGATCAATTTTTTGGAACAAAATCAACTCAAAATTTGTGAAATAATTTAATTTTATTTTTGTAATTATTTAATTTGCCCTAATAATAACGCCAAAATACTTTTAATTAATTTAACTAATATCTATGATTTTTCAATTTTACATAAATAATTTTATTTTTCTTAAGCAATAGTCGTACTCGCAATTCTGTACATTTTTGTCGTCTTCGCAATTGTCTTCTTTTACGTATTTTTATTTAATGCGTACAGGGCAAGTTTGCGTTTCTCAATTGTCCTGTACACATTTGTCGTAAACGCAAATGTCGTTCAGTTGTCATGTACGCAATGGTCGTTTACACATTTGTCGTATACGCAGTTGTCCCAAGCGCATTAGTCTTACCCATAACTGTCTCTTACGCAATCGTCGTATTTGCAATTGTCCGTTACACAATTGTTCAAATAAATTTTTAAAAACAAACAAAACATTTTTGTATATTGTGTTTTAATCATTGTTTAATCAAAGCAAAACAATTCACAGGAATGAAAAAAAAATATTTGAAAAAAAAATTTATTATTATTTTGTATTTTTTGTTGTTGGCAAGGAAAAATTGTGAAAATGCTGATAAAAAAGAAAAATTTTGTATTTTTTAAAAGAAATGATTGCTTTTGTATTTTTTGAAAAATAATTAGAAAATAATTAAAAAAATTGCATTTAGAAGGGAAAATAAAGAGAAAAATATATTTTTGACTAAAAGAATATTGGGAAAATAAAAGGAACAATTGGAAAATACAATCAGACCTCACTATAAGCTACCCCCAATATTAGATAAAAAAGACGTTTTCTAATGCAGGTATTCACAAATGTCCCGTATGCAATTGTCGTATTCCCTAGTGTCGTGTCCGCATTTTTCCCATTCGCAATTGTCGCATCTGCATTTGTCCGATACACAGTTGTCATCTTATGGAGGGATTTAAGCGATACTCTAAACGCCTCATTATAAGAGGCAATTTTCCCTCAATACATAAGTGAGGTCTGATTAAAGAGTAATTTAAAATCTCTCAATTCACCTAATTTACAGATTCATTTGTCTCCCTCCCCATTTTGCCCACCTCCTCCTCCATTACACAAAGCCTCTACTAGTGCAGAATTGTTGTGTGCTTCAGTTTGTGCTGGGAAACTTCTAAAAAAAGGTGCCGAAAAGAGGGAAAAAGCTGCAAAATTGTTTGGTTGAATAAATTGGGTTGTTGTTGTGGAGAACTGTCCAGAAGAAACATAATTTTCTGGAGAACAAGGACTTGAAGTGCCTGCAGCAATTCCTGATAGAGGAGAACCTGGAGAATTGGAACCGCCAGCGTTGTGGAGGAAGGAAGGTGAAATGCTTCGGTCGAAAGCTTCGGCTGCTTCTGATCTTCTACGGGAGGCCTGGTCAGCAGACTCACTTGAAAAATTGAAAATAAATTAATGTTTTGAGTAACAATCGGACCTCGGTATAGGACCCCTATACACGGCGGTGCTTTGCCCCACACCAATATTAAATATGTAATTAATTAAATTTATCTATTAACCGTTTTCTCCATTTTGTTCGTCTGTTCTGAAACCACACCTAAAAAATTTTTAAATTAATTTAATTATTCTTTTTAATTTTAAACAAAATTTTTTTGGCGGAAGCCAGGATGGTAAAAAGTAAAAAAAAAAGGTGAAAAAACAGAAGAAAAAGAGTAGAAAGGACAAAACCAAAAATTAATTTGAATTACAAAAGAATGAATTAAATTGGTATTTATTAAAGTTTGTAGGGAAGAATTTGGACAAATAAATATAATATTTACATATTTTAAGTATTTGTTTTAAAAAGATTAGTACAAAATAATAGATTTATTTTTAAATAATTTAAAGAATGTAAATATTTGGAGGCAGGACAAATGCGAAATTGACAAATGCGAATACGACACTTGCAGAAACGATATTATGATCAGAAAAAGCATGAGATTTTGGCGTGGTGTTAGTTTTTGTTCGCAAATGTCGTATCCGTAAGTGTCATAACGCACATGTCATATTTGCAAATGTCGTCTCCACAAATGTCCCAACTCCTCATATTTTTAATATTTGTTTTAATTAATTTTAATAATTATAAATATTCTATAAATAAAATATCATAATATTTGTTTTAAAAATGAAATTACAACTTAAAAAAGTTAGAATTAAATGAGGCAGATGTGTTTGTTGATTGTGGGAAGACATCTGGCATTTGATTGGGGGCATTTTTAATAAATTGCATGAATAATTTTTTACATAATACTAATTTATTTTTACTGTATAATACGAACGTCTTTAAAACCCAATCTCTCTTTAAAAACCAATTCACACATTGTTGACTAACAAAAAACGCAACATTTCCGATTTAATTTTCAATTGCCCCCTTCCCTCCCCCTCCCTTTTTCCTTCAAAAATACATATATATTTTTCATTGTTGTCCCGGGCGCACCTTTTTTTCGAAAAAAAATTTTTTATTGTACCAGGCAACATTAAAAACATCCAAAACGGGTAAAAGAAGGTAAATAAATACCGACAAATCTGAGAAAATAAAAATAAATTCTTCCCCCTTTAAGCGGCGTTTTAAAGAGAAGAGTAACTGAGAAAGTGCGCAAAAGAAGGGGTGAAGAAATGATGAAAAATGAGAGAATATTATATGATTTATTATGCGTAGAAGGATGGGAATTTGTGGAAATTAAAAATAAAAAGAAATTTGAGATAAAGTAATTAGCAGCACAAAAATGAGCGGAAATAAGGAAGAATTTTTTAATTAATTCAGGGGAAACACACAAGTTTTGAGCGCCTCCAACATTCTTTTAACGGTAAAAGATTAATTGATCTATATACCATTCGAAAGCTTAATTCAAGCCTCGTTTGACATGCTTAAGCGTTCTTGCAGAAAAATTAAATTCAAAAAGATATGGGCGATTAAAGGGGATCAAGTAGGCATCCCAGGATTTAGTATATCCCCACTATCCACGCATATCTCGATGAATTTAAAATTTCTGGGAAAAAATGAGACGTGTCAAATAGGGCTTGAATTAAGCTTTCGAATGGTATCTAGAACAGGCTTTTAATTAAGTATTTGATGCTTTAATTAATAAAAATTAGAGACTGGACTGGGAGGGTCGTACGAGAATCGAGATCTCAAAAAATTCTCGATCTCGATAACCGAGATTTTTCATCGAGATCTCGTCTCGGTCCGGTCTCTAATAAAAATAGACCCCCAGAAAGTCTATCAATTTCTTCCCTAAGTTTTCCTTTTCGTTAAAAAAATTTTATTTCTCAATTTTAATTTTTATTTCCCCCTCAACATCTCTATTTAAATATCTTCTTCCCCCTACATTTTTTTAAAATAATGTAATAAATTCATAAAAATTATCCCCCTCTCCTCTTCCCATGAAAGCGGAAAACGATGAGTTTTGCATTAAAAATTAACTAACTACATAATACATCTGGATATTAAATTTAAAAAAAGAGCAGAAGGACGGGAAGGAGAGGACAAGAAGAATTACCCGAGGGGGTAATGGACATGGAATTGTGTTTGTATTTTCTTTAAATAAAAAAATTTAAATGCATTATTTTATTGAGTAAAGGGAATAAATAACAAGTTAGATAATCAAAAACCACATAAAACCTCTCATTATAAGATACCCCCTATATTAGATACACTTCTATTTAAGAGACGCTCCTTGAAAGTGGCCAGACAATTGGGGTCCGACATTTGGGAACCCGACACTTGGGAACATGACAATTGGAGACCTGATATTTGGGAACACGACAATTGGAGACCTGATTGGCCCCCAATTTAGGTACATCCCTAATAAAAGACGATTTTCTAGCCTTCCAAGAAGGTATCTTATAAAGAGGTTTTTATTTAATAAGCCTCACTTTTACCTCCCATAAGAGGTAAATAATGAGGGTTTTAATTCTTATTTTTAAAATATCGCTAATCTCTGTTCATTTTAAACCAATCCACAAAATAAATATATCCTTTTCTTCTCTAAAATTTATTTTTATAATGTTGTAAACTCGCCAAACATTTCTATTTATTTTTAAAAAACAATTAAAAATTCCCCCGCTAACCAGAAAACAAAAAAAAATCTTTTAAGGATTTAAAACGAACATTTTATATTTTGGCAACATTTATTTATTTATAGCAGATGCCCTGCCGCATTTTTTCTTTCTTATTTTAATTTTTTATTTTATCCATTAATTCTTTTTTTTAACGGGCAATGAAATAATGTATTTTTAGTTGTTTTACCATACAAGAGTAAAGAGAGAAAAGAAAGAAGAGTGATTAACCATATTTCACCAATAACTCACTTTGCCAATAAGGGTAAAAACACTCGATTTGTCAACCAACTTATTGGCAAAACGTCGATTTTTACCCTTGTTGGCAAAATGTGGAATTGGTGAAACATGAAAGAACAAAGAAAAGAAAAGAGAGACAAGGGAAAAATAAAGGAAATACTGTAGTTGAGGGGGAGGATTTTGAAAAATTTTATAGTTGGGTCAAGAGTAAAAAAATATTTTTGTTATTTTCCAAAAAAAATTTGCCCACCTTAACCTGACTTTCAGTCATTGACAATTCTTTGGCCAATTGGGCCCTTTCTGTTCCAGCCAGATATTTTGAGTTTTCAAATTTTTTTTCCAGCATGTAAATCTACAAAGAAAAAAATTTATTTTCTCGTTTAAAAATTTCAAAAATTTTTCCAAATAATTTTTTTAAAAATTCCAAAATTTCTAAAAAATTAAAAAATTTTTTTCAAAAATTTTTTAAAAATTTTTACTTGTTGTCCACTAAAAGTCGGTCTAGACTGTTTTTTCCCAATAATTCCCCCTCCTCCCCCATTTAAATTACAAGGAGAATTTGACTGATTAAAACAATTAATTGTTGGAGGGGAAGGGGAAGAATTCTGATGGTTTATTTGTTGTTGTTGTTGTGTTGTTTCCATTTTTATTTGTTGGGGAAAGGGAAGGAAAAATGTTGTTGTTGTTTGGGAGGAAGCTGAGGATGGGGGAGGGTTTGGAAAAGATAATAAATTTGTTGTTGAGGGTGGAGAATGAACTTAAAAAAATTAAATTTCTCTTTAAAAAATCAAAAAAAAATCTTTTAATAATTGGGAATGATTTATTTTGTAATAAAAAACATTTAATGAATCATTTCTCTTTTTAATAATAATACAAGTTTTACACACACTTTTTTTATCAAATATTATTTACAGTAAGCCAAGTAAAAAATCCAATTCGCCCCCTACTTGAAATTTTTCAATTTTAATTTTTTCCAGATTGAAATTTTTCCAAATTGATTTTTTTACAATTTGAAATTTTGATAATTTAAAAATGGAAAATTTAAAAATGGTCAAAGTAAAACGGTAAAATTTTCAAATGGAAGAAGTCAAAATGGTAAATTTACAAAATAGTCAATTATCAAAAGGATAAACCTCAAAACCTAGACCTCATTATCAACACCCCCTCAGGGCTGAAAAATCGTCTCTTATAATAAGATGCCAAACAAAAATTTTTTAAACCACTACCCACCTGAATTATTTAAATTATTATCAATAATTTGTTGCTGTAATAAAAGAGAAGATGGCCAATTATTTATTTGGTTATTTTGTAATTCTTGTAATTGAGTAAATGGAGGAAAATAATTATTTGAGGAGGGAGGAATTAATTGTTGAGTTGCTTTTTGAGAAAATAAATTTTGAACAAAATTTTGGAGTAAATTTTGAATTGAAATTGTTGGGGGAATTAATGGAGGGATTTGTTGTTGGTGTTGTTGGTGGTGGGGGTGTTCTTCTTCTTCTCTTCTTTCTTCTTCTTTTATTGCTTCTGATTTTATTAAATTTGTATTATTTTCTTCCAAATTTTGTTCAAAACTAAAAAAATTTTTAAAATCATTTTTAAATTAAATTTTGAAAATGTCAAAGTGGAAAATGTCGAAATGGAAATTTATAAAGACTAAACCTCAAGACACGCATTGGTGCTGAAAATTCGTAGCTTATAACGAGGTGCATCTAATAAAGGGGTTGTTTTATACTGAGAGGTCTCTTATGATGGGGTGTCTTTTAAATAGAGGATCATCGCTAATGTGACATTTGGTCCCAAGAAAATGACATTTTGTCCCAAAATTAAATCTAGACAGCTCTCCCCTCCAATGGCCAACTAAATCTTAAGAGCGTCTCTTAAATAGAGGTGTGCTTATAACGAGATCTATCTCATTTCTTACCTCTTTTGTTCCTCCACCCCTTCCTCCTTTTTAACATTCTGTTCCTCCTCTTCATTTTTTTCTGACAAAATTTCATTAATTGAATGTTTAGGTTTTGTAGTTGATGAGGTTCCAGGCCACTTTTCTCCATTATTATTTTCCCCCAAATTAATTCCTTCATTGTTAGACCAAACAGGAGAAGGGCAGGAACTTAGGGAACACATTCTTTTAAATGTTGTTTTTATTAAATTATTAATTTTTGCGTAGTCTTTAATTATTTACATTTAAATTAAATTTTGAAGAAAATGAAGAAGGGTGGAAATTAAAAATCTGAAAAAAAAATTTTTGAAAAACATTAAAAAAGATTAATAAAATTTTTTAAAAGCATAAAGCATGAGAAAAACACAAAATTAAAATTTAATTAAATTTGTTGGCGTTGTGTCCATTAAAATGATATTTCGCCAAAGGCCATCTCATAATTATCGATTCACTCTCGAGGCCATACCTTTTTTGATTCTTAACCGATTTAAATGATTATTATATCAATTGAAAGCTAAGAATATAAGAATTATTTTAGCTAACAGGATTAATCTAATTGGATCATCCTACAAAGAGTTACAGCCAGTCAAATCAGTGCAATCGTGATTTTTGATATTTATTTAGCTGTAACTTTATGTAGAATGATTTCTCCACATTAATCCGAACAGATAAAATAATCCTTAGATTCAGAGCTTTCGAATGATCTCGGACAAGAATCTTGGTTATCGAGAATCGAGATTTTTTCGAAATCTCGATTCACCTACGCCACTTCCAGTCTGCTCTCTAATAATAATTATTCAAAAGGATAAAAAAAAGTTATTATGGTTCAATAGAAAATCATAAAAATCATAATAACATAAAAAAATCAAAGAGAAGGCTATTGGTTAAAAAGTCAAAAATTATTTTGGAAAGGGGACATTTTGTCCCAATTTAAGAATTAGGGTATCAAAGAATATTTTTTATTAAATCAAAAAAAATTTTTTTTTAATTTTTTATTTATTAAAATCCAAATAAATATTTAACAAAATAAATATTTTAATATATTTATTTAGTTATAAAGCAATAAAATTGTTATGTATTAGCGGGTTGATTCGTCAAAAATCGTAAATTGAATTTATTTATTTAAAGAATATTACGAGAAAATATGTATAATAAAAAGAAGGTTAAAATTAAATAAAAAAATGAGAAAAAAGGTTGTTGGCAAATGAAGTAATTTTGTGATAAATATATAATTAAATAAATAAAAGAAATGTAATTAATTTTTTAAAGGACATTTGGTCCCAATTTTAAATTTTTTTAATAAGAGGGTATCACTTAGGAAGCCCCGCCCCCTATTCACTGACTAAAATTTATAAAGAGAGTAGTATATTAAATAGAAGGTTTCTCTAATATTGGGGTCTCTTATAGTAAGGTGTAGCTAGTAATGGGGGTCTCTTTTAATGAGGTGTATCTTAAATAGAAAAGTATTGCACTCAAAAAAACTTTTAAAGAGCGTCTATTAAATAGAGGTGTATCTAATAATGGGTGTCTCCTATAATGAGGTATATTCAATTTTAATTTAAAGCTTATAATTGTGTTAAAAATATTATGAAAAGAAGAAAGAAAGACAAACTTAAAATTAATGGAAAGAAAAAAAGGGGCGTGGCTTCCCTTCTATTTTTATTTATTTTCTTCTCTATTCAATTAGAAACCAATTGAAAAAGAAAAAAAGGTTAACCAATTCCCGGCCGTTTTTAAAAAATAATTTGAGGAAGAGGGAGACTCTCTGGAATACCCCGCCCATTCTTTAATTTGTTTTAATTATTTAATTAAAAACTTTTTTAATTTGTAGGTAAATAAAGAGAGAAAATATATTTAATAATAAAGAGAAATACTGTAATAGACAGAGAAAGAAAAAACAAAAATGGGATAAATTATCTATTTATTTTGAACGACATTTGCGCACCGACATTTGCGAGCACAACCAAAGTTTATTGAAATTTATTTGTTTTGAAAGACATTTGCAATCCGACATTTGCGAACAAATCAATAGGACTAATGATACAGTATTACTTAAGAGTTAAAGTATTTATTACAGTACCCCAATAAAACAAAGAATGTCCGCAAATGTCCGGTGTTCGCAAATGTCTTTCTACTGTTAACATAAAGGAATAAATAATTAAAAAAAATTAATAAACTTTTTTTTAAACTAAAAATATTTGGGTTAGAAAAAATAAAAAATGCCGCAAAAACGGAAAATATTAAACTTATTTTTATTTAATCCAAAAAATCGCCGTAATAGTTTTTTTGGCACATAAAACGGTAAAAATAAAAAATTTTTCCTTTTTTTGTGTTTTGCAAGGATATAGAGGAAGGAATTTGTGTTGTTTTTATTACTCATATTAGTCTTTTTTGGCTTTTTAACGGTTTTGTTATGATTTCAATGATTTTGGTTGTGTTCCCAAATGTCGGTGTCCGCAAATGTCGGCCAGGAAAATTTTTTCTGACTTTTTAAAAATGCCCAAAAGCCGTTTGATCCAATCTCAAAGGACCTGGGTTATGGTGTTAAGGGTAGGTCCGCAAACGTCGCTGTGCGCAAATGTCGGTGTGCTCAAATGTCAGTCAAAAAAAGACAAAAAATCCCTTAAATAAGGGCTTCTTTACAATTAAAAAATAAAGGTTTCTTTTCAATTGAAATTAAATAAAATTAAAAAAAAATTTTTTCACCTCCATAACATTTAAAATTAACATTTTAAAAAATGAAATTTTATTAATAATAAAAGGAAAAATAAAGAAAATTTTTTTGGTGGTTATGAGCCGCCTTTTTATTTATTAAATAAAAAATAAATTGCTCATCTAATAAATAAATTTTTTTGAATTTATAAGCTCTGTCAACCATGCTACTGTAAAAAATAAAATTTCATTTCTATTATTATGGTGATTTTTGGCTTCCTTTTCCTTTTTAAAAATTTCCCCCCAAATTCTCGGCCAATTTTTGGTGAATGTGAATGAAAGACACACTAAAAACTCTCTAAACTTTTCTTCAAAATGTGCCCTTTTCTCTTATTAAAATATTTGTTTGTTATTTAACCAATGCTAAAAAATTTCAGTAAGGGAGAGGACAATAACCACAAATTATTAATTTATTTGGGCATAACGACATTTGGGAACCGACATTTGCGGATATTAATGAAATTGTATCAAAGGAACATCGGGTCCTGTTAGTTAACATTGTCTATGCATATTATACTATTTTGGTGGCACAGTACTTTTACAATGCTTGAAAACCTTTGTGGATGTTCGCAAATGCCGAAGTTATCAAATGTCACTCGAATAGAACAAAAGGACATAGGGTCTTGTTCCTTAGAGACATTGGAACTATCGCCTATATATATTAGGTATGCTATTTTAGTAGTACAGTATTTACTACAGTATCTTATAGTGTATGTTCGTAAATGCCGATGTTCGCAAATGTCAAGACAAAAATAAGACAAAAAATGCCAAAATATTTTTAGTCATTTTTTACCTGTCATTTTTTTTCTAATAATAAAAATATTTAATTCATCTCATGCTCAATTTAGGCTCTCCGATTAATTTTCCCCTCACTCACAGTGTCATCACTCGTTCCGGCACATTTCCGGCTATATAACCATCAGCGCGTGGCTGACAAAAACAGCTTTAAAAATATTTTTTTATAAATTAATTATTTTTTTTCTAAATTGGAGAGACAATTTCCTCCTTCCTTCCCCCCATTATTTTTCTAATACAATATATAATAATTAATTTTTGGGGAAGTTTGCTGTTGTATAACGCGCCATTCTACGGATCAGTGGTTGTAAATTAAAAAGGCTATAAATATTAATTTAATAATATTTAAAGAGGGGCGCTGAAAAATTATATTTTATAATGGTGTCTCTTAAATAGAGGGTATTGTTTAGACACTTAAGAGAGTTCATTACAGTAAAAGAAAACCTATTGGGCAAATGTCGGTGTTCGCAAATGTCACTCCAAAAATTGAGGAATATCCTACTAATTGGGGGTATCTAATATTGAGAGTATCTTATAGGGAGGCGTACCTTATAGCGTACCTTATATCTTATACTGAGGCGTCTCTTGAATAGAGGTGTATCTTGAATAGAGGAATCGCTTGGGCAGCTCTCCTAACTAGTGCCTAACCAACCCTTTTAAGAGCGTCTCTTAAATAGAGGTGTATTTAATATTAGAGTTATCCTATAGCGAGGTTCTCTCATTTATTCAAATTAAAAATTCTCAAACATTTTCCCACACAATTAATTTAAACTAACAATTTTATTTTTAAAGTAGAGCTTCGCGCAAAATTTCTTCATTTTTCTCAATGGCACTCCCCCCCCCCCCCCAAAAATATAAAAATAATTGCTTTATTAAAAACTTAAAAGACAATCCCCGCTATTTTTACCTCCAACTTTTTATTACTCTACTTGACTATAATCAAAAATAAATACCTCTATTTCTTAGAGAAAATTAAATCGTTTAAAGAATTAATTAAAAATTCCCCACCTTTTTTGAACAGCACAAAAAAGTCAATTTTCGTGTACGCCGACAAAACATCTAATTTTTGGCCCAGCGGGATACTTACACTACACCTTTTTTTAACCGATCGATGGAAATGAACAGACAGACGGCTAAACTTATATTCAGGGAAATTCTCTTAAAAAATTAAAAAAATTTTTAATATAGGGGTCTTACAGAAGGACATTTGCGAACATTGATATTTGCGGACAAAAAATAATTTTAAATATATGGGTCTGTAAGAATGACATTTGAGAAACAGACAGTTGCATACAAAATTTTTAAATAAATATAGGAGTTCCGGGAGAACGACATTTGCGAGAACCGACAGTTGCGGACAAAAAATAATTTTAAATATAGAGGTCTGTAAGAATGACAATTGCAATCCAGACTGGGGGCTGTTCTATAAATTTAGTTTTTAAAATAAAAATTAGCAACACAGAAAAATTAATTTTAATAAATATTATTTTTAAAAAAGAGGGAAGCTATAAAATATTTTTAAAAAATTATGAGGAATGGATATATATTTTTAGGTGTTGGATACAAGAGATGAAAATGATTAATTAGGCAAGGGGATTAAAAGACGGGAAAAATTAATTTGAGGGAAAGAAAGAAGAGAAAAAGTAGTGGATTTTTCTTGAATTTAATAAAATATTTATTTAGCCTGGCAGAACGACATTTGCGTACACCAACAGTTGCGGACATTTTCTGTGATATCTTTAATAAAGGTTATTGTAATAAATACTGTACCCCCAAAATAATGCTGTATCTACAGGACATTGTTGTTTTTCGCAAATGTCTATTCATAAATGTCGTTTGCCTGAAAATGCAAATTTTTGTTCGCAAATGTCGTCAAAAAATTTTTATTTATAATAAACCAAAAAATACTGTAGCAATTACTTTTTGGCGTAATTCGCCTTAGGCAACAAATAAAAATAAACATAAAATAAATTTACTGACAAATCGGAGAGTGCTCGTAATTTGGTAACGAGAACAGAAGCAACAAAAACAGAAAAGGAAGGAAGAAGCAAAAAAAAGATTTTACGATCGGGTGACGGAAAAAAGAAGAAAGAATTGGAATATAATTAAAGTGATGGGCGGTGAATTAAGTAAGAAGAAAATTTCTTTAAGAAGAAGATGAGGGCAGATGGTATAAAATTGGGGGGATTTTTAATTTTTAGCTTTAGTTAAGTAAATGAAACTTTTTTTAAAAAGATTTTATTTTAGGCAATAAAATGGGGGGAAAATACCGAGAAAGAAAACGTAAAAATATTTTAAGTAAAACCCCCATTATAACATAGAAAACCTCTATTTAAGAGACGCCTTTTAAAAATTTAGTTAGCCACAAGATGAGGGAGGGTGATTAAGCGATCACCACTATTCACATACACCTCATTAAAAGAAACATCTCACAATAAGATACCCTCGTTAAAAGCTACTCCCAATACTAGATATATATATAAGCTCCTTAAAATTTTGGTAGCCACAGGGTGGGGGAGCTAGCTAAGCGAATATATACCTCAGTATAAAAGACTATTTATAACGCCTAAGGGGGTATCTTATAATGAGGTTCTCGACAATATTTATTTTAAATGATGCAATTTGAACCTTTAAAAATATTTTTATTTTTCTCTTTAAATCTCTCTCAAGCAACCCCCTCCCTCCCTCCCCTCACATCTGGCTAAAACAGATTATGAGAAATAAATATGTAATTAGCGGCATTGCTGTCCTTAACTAAAATATATAAGAGAAGCAATGGACTTGACAGAAATAAAAATGAAAGAAAAATATGCGGGAAATAATGAAAAGGGTATAATATCTATATTTATTTGTGTTAAAAATAATAATTGTTGGGACAAACATGTGGAAATAAATTACAAATTATTTTTTAAAAATATAGCCAGACCTCAGTATAATATTTACTTATAAAAATGGTATATTATAATGAGGGTGTATGTTAAACAGAAGGTATTTTGAAAAATAAATCAAGATATTCTCTTGCGACAAAACGGCACCTGCGACAAAACGCCTAGCGACAAAAAGTAACAACGACATAACGGTACACAGGGTTAAATGGTAATAAATAAAAACAAAACGGAACATTGGACAAAAGGGTACACATGACATAAAGGTTCGCGATCCGCGACCTTAAGGCTCGCGCCTTAACCAAAACGGCTTGCGATTAAAACTCTAATAGAGGTCCTAACATTGGAAGAATCTTATAATGAGGTCTGGCTGTATTTTTTATTATTTTAAAGAATTAAAAACTCCAAACGGAAAGAAATCCTCATCTTATTTTTTTAGCAATAGGAGGCCAATTAGTCTTTTCAACAAAGAATCTCTTTTTAAAGAGAGTCTTCTTTAATTTGCTATTATTTTTCCGGCAAAAATATAAAAAAGGATAAGAGATTTAAGAGAAGCCTGATGAGGATACATATTAAAAAAGAAAATAATTTACATTATTTAAATAAGGAATAAATTGGCTATTTTATAGAAAAAAATAAATAAAAATTTAATTTTTGGGGTGTTGTGACGGAGGCGACAATTGAGAACATGATAAGTGTGAACGCGACAGATGCAAAAGGGAAAAATGAAGGAATAATTTTTGTGAAAGGAGTCGATTGCGGTCGTGTCATTTGCGAACAAGACACTTGCGTACAAGACAATTGCGTCTGCGACAAGATGGTTACGAACAGGACCGTATTTTACAATCTTTCAATTTTTATTAAAAAACAAAATTTTAACCAGAAAAATAAGAAAATATACAAATATGTATTAAAAAATCCCTAATATATTTCTTTAAATTAATTAAAAATCAAAGCAGTCAATAACGACAAAATCATTGACGGAATAACTAAAATCCATCCATTATATTTAATTGTAGAAATAGTTCCTGCAGGAACGTCACTCTGTGAATGTGAAGTAGAAATAATATTATTTGATTCAATTTCGTTTTCTGACGAAGTTTCTTCTTCTTCTGGATGGGTTGGAGTAATGTTTGGTCGAGGTAGAGGACCTTCCTTTAAATTAATTAATATATTAATTGCTAAATGAGATTGCGACATTTGCGGAAATGACAATTGCAACAGAAATGTTTGTGGGCAGAAAAGAGGGAAAAAATAGGGGAATAAAGTTAGTCCTTATTATAAGATATCCCTTGAAGCCTCAAATTTGTTCGTATAATGAGGTGTATATTAAATAGAGTATCGCTTAGGCAACTCCCCCCACTCTAATTTGTCTGGGTAATAGTCCTAATTTAATGGTCCTAAAAGTACTAATTTGCCTAACAGTTTAACAGCGGTTGCGACATTTGCGGAGTGAGGCCGATCTCTCCATCAGGGGTGGCGCTCGTCTCGTATCTTGTGAAATCTCGTGTTTTTTAGAGGTCTCGTATCTCGTATTTTGTGGGACTCGCGCCACCCCAGCTCTCCACATATATTTAAACTAGAAACCTCCTCTCCACTCGTTTGTCTCAAACAAGCTTGTAATGTTCCCTCACGCAATTGAATACAACGTCCATCTTCCTTGTCAGTACAAGTACCTTTTAAACAATTTTTAAAGACAATTCGTTAAAAGAAACAACTAACAACTGCCAAAAGCTATTCCTTGTTGTGTTGACAATGTTGAATTTAAATATTTACGACACTTATCAGAACAATTTTGTATATCGTTGTTATTTTTGTTTGCTTCACATTCAGAAATAAATACCTCCCATTTTGAGTTGCACTATTGAGTTAATTTAAGGTACAATAAGACCCTCATTATAAGACACCCCCAATATTAGAACACCTCAGTTATCATTGTACTGTTTTGCCGTGGGTACCGTTTTGTCATGGTGCCATTTTGGCGTGAGAAATTTTGTCGCAAAACGTTTTGTCGTGAGTATTGTTGAGTAGGGTGGGGGAACTGCTTAAGCGATGCCCTCTATTTAACATACACCCCGTTATGAGGTACGATTTTTCACCCCAATGGGTATCTTATAATGAAGTTTTGACTGTATTTAAATTCTAAATTACTTGTAAATCAATTTCACAAATTAATTTAGCCAGTAAACAATGTTTTGGCAATTTATTTGGCAGAAATCCACACTTTTCTAATTCATATCTGCCTGGAACACAACTAGCATCCGTTCTTAATAAATTTCTTCCTTCACGGTTTTGATAGAGATTTAAAGCTGCTTCTCGGCATTGTGGCTGACAAGTATTTGTTACACTAAAAATAAATTAATAATTGTAGTTAGTTAAAGTGTATTCTGTCACGAGTTATTTTGTCGTGGGTACTTTTTTGTCCTGTGTACTGTTTTGGCAAGGTACCATTTTGTCGCTTGGCGTTTTGTCGCGGATCCATTTTGTCAAGGTACCATTTTGTCCCTTGGCATTTTGTCGTAGGTACCGTTTTGTCGCGACGGTATATTTTGGCATATTTTTCAAAATTCATTGCATATTTCGAAATATGCATATGAAATCTTCAAGCATATTCCCCCATCCCCGAAAAATAAAGATATTCTAACCAGGCAGATTGCAATACAGCCAATCTGTGCACACAATCAGTTGAATTTTCACAATTAGTTGCAGCCTTTTTACACTCTTCTGATTGAAATGGTTGTGATTGTTGTTGGCCATTAATTAATTGAATAAATAAATAATTTAAATAAATAAAAATTTTTGTTAAAAATTTGTTTTTTAATGAAGACATTTCTAAAAATTTAATAATTATTTAAACGATTAGGGGAGAATAAGGGAAAAAGGAAGGAAATAAGCTTTGAAAATGTTCTGGAAAGTGGGAAGAAAATAATAGGGGTGACATCCAAAGCATTGCCGATAAGCTTAATTAAATATAAGAGAGATTTTATCTAAGGATCATGCCGCTTTTGGAAACTCGGGAATGAGAGGGGGTTATGTGACGGCGAGGTGCCTGTTTATGTGTACATACATATAAATATAAATAAACAATTTATTCAAAGAATTTGGGGAATTTTTAAAATTTATTTAAAAAATTTATAAACTTTCAACATAAATAACATTCCATAAAATACATCGATTTTAATAAAAAAAACTTTTTTAAATGATTTTGGATTTAATCTTCTCTTTTATTTTTCTTCAACAAAACAAAATATTTTTTAATCCTTTTGTCAGAAAATATTTTTAAATTTTTTTATTGAGGAAAGGGAGGGGGGAGGGGGGGATTATTATTAAATTGTTTAGTGTTACAATTTCCACACATTTTTTAAAAAAATAAATTTTGGCGGGAGGGGCAAAACACCGTCCAGACATTTTTTACTTTGATTAAAATGGAAGGTATTTTTGCAGAGATTTTTGGAAAGGAAATAAAAATAAATATTTATTTATTTATTTAAAGCATCTATTTAACCAAAAAAACTTTTTTTTCCTAAAAAATCTTTGACTGGCCTTTCTCTAAGCTTTCTATAATTGATGAAGATTAAAAAAGGGTTGTTTGGTTGGAAAATTTTTTGCTGCGCGTTCAAACAAAATTGGCTCAAATCCTTGGGGTTTTTTGTAGTTTTTTGAATCTGCCTGGAAGGGAATTGAGGGAAATTGGTGAAAGAGGAAGAAAATGAGGAAAGAATTGGTGAGCCGCGACGATTGCTGGGTTGATCTACCCAAAGAAATTCTTCTTTTTTCTTTCCAATTCAATTACTTGCTAAACTAGCCAATCCTTTTCTCTCCTTCTCCCAAAAATGACCGCGCAAATAAAACAAATATTTACAATGTCCAAGGACTGAGAAGGAAAAAAAGAAATCGGTCGGACCTCGTTATGAGATACACCCTTGAAAAATTGTCTCTTATAATGAGGTGTATGTTAAATAGAAGACATGGCAGCTCTCTTATCTTTGTAAAACGAAGAGCGTTTCTTAAATAGAGGTGTATCCAATATTGGAAGTTTCTTATAGTGAGGGTATCTTATAATGAGGTTTCCGGATTGTGTCTGTTAAATAGAGGGTATCGTTTAGCCAGCTTCCTGACTCAGTGGGCAACCAAATTTTGAAGAGCGTATCTTAAATAGAGGTGAGTCTAATATTTGGGGGTGTCTTATAATGAGGTTTTGACTGTTTATCCATTTAAAATCCCAAATAGATTAAGTAAATAAATGAATTTAAAAAGAGAGAGGATTTTGCTTTTCTCTTTTGTTTTACAATCCGGTTGTGGAGAAGCGCAGCTAAAAGAAAATAAAAGATTTTGTGTTTGACTGACCGGTAAATGAATGAAATGAAAACAAATAGAAAATGGCCAGTTGGTCTTTAACTAAAATTAAAATTGTTTACACAGCAACTGATGGAAAATGGGATTAATAGTAATTTTGAGGATTTTTTGGGGGGTTTTTTTTGTATATTTTTTATATAGACCTCTATATAAGGTACCCTTTGAAAATCAGACCTCTCCAATGACCCAGTTATAAGACACGCCCAATAGGATATAGCTCTCAGTTTAAGGTATGCTCTTTAAATTTGGTTGGCCGCTGTATGGGAAAGCCAGCCCTAAGCGATATCCTCTATTTAATAAACACTTCATAGCAATAGACAATTTTTAGTCTGAAACGTGGATTTTATAACGAGGTTTTACTATAACAAAAATAAATAAAAGTATTAAATTTACCAAAAAATTTATTCACAAAACTGTTTTCGAAGAAAAGAATGTAAAAATGAAAAACGCACGCAGCAACAAAAACACCACTACAAGGTCAATATATTGAGAAAAGTATTCAGCATATTTTTTTTTAATATTATTGACGAGGATATTGAAGGTATTTGGTTGTTGTCGAGTGTCGGCAATTTGTAGGAAAAAAAAGAGACAAGGATGACGAACTTAATCCTTTCAAAAAAAACTAGAAAAGTAGATCACGTTGTTGGTGAAAAGGAAATTAAAAAATAAAGTACAATCGGACACCTCCCTTATGAATATGCCTTACAGACCGCAAGTTTGTACTCATAAATGAGGTGTACTCACATATGGGGGTATAGCAACAGCACCCTTTTACTACCTTTAGGGGGCATTTTCCCCCTTTTTGACCAAATTTGCCCCCTTTATTCACTCCTTTCTGAGAGGCCATGCCCCCTTTTTTAGGTGTTTTGGAAAGGGGTCACCCTGGGGCATAGAGTCACCTCAATGTCCCTTCCAAGTTCATACATGTATGTAGCTATTTAATTCCTGAGGCTGTGCATGAGGCGACGAGGTTCGGTCAATTGAAGATGCTGACAGAATAACCCTTTGTCTGGCTGAAGGAGGATATCGACTATGTTTTATTACACAAATTATGAATCATTAAATATATTTAATTTGTTCTTTAATTACCGGAAATGAGTGGATACGTTATTTATTTATTTATTACAATTTAAATTTAAAACAATAAAAAAATAAAAATATCAAAGTCTGATCAAAAAGAAAATTTTTTTTTGTAATTAAAAAAAGGGGTCATAAATACGAAAATAGTTTTTAATCTATATTTGGTTAAATAATTAATTTTATTTGTCTCTAAATATTTAATATAATCAATCATTTAATTTTTAAGATGTTCAAGACCGGCAAAAGTTTTTTTAAATTAAGTTAGTCATTCAATCACGCCCTTCCAACACTTTTTATTTAATAAAAATATTTAAAAAGGGGCAAAGTTAATCAGTTATTTAATTACATCATTTTTTAAATAAAAATAAAAAAATTACAATCTCGCTATAACGCCAATCCTCATCTCACAAATATTGCTGAGATTAGAAGGAAAGTGTGTTGGGTAGAAAGTAAATTTGGGAGAGACTTTGGAAGGGAATTGACAAAGATTGGGGTGTCGTTATTTAGAGACACCTCTCAACGTTCATTCACCCTCTTGTCCCCCTTCTCCTTTTCCAATTTTATGAAATATAACGGAACGTGTTGAGGGCTAAATCATACTCAAAAATCCATCCGTATCCGTCCGATTTTTAAAAAATTTTAAATTTTATTTGTCTCTAAATAAAATCTAAAAATCTCTAAAATCCATATCCGTCCGTATTCGGATATATCCAAGGGTATCCCTGATGTAAAGTGAAAGGTCTTCTCACCCTCCCAATAATGGCCAAAAAGACGTACCTGAAGTGCATAATTCATTGGGTTATTGGGGGAAATAAAATGACGTTTTGACTTTATTTCTAAATAAAATTTATGTATCACCCATCAAATTTTTTCTTAAAAATCGTCACAAAATTTTTAATCAATTTTTTATTTTGTTTTTAAAATTTTTCATTTAACCGCGCATCATTCACAACCACAAAAAACCTTCCTTTTTTTTCTTCTGCCGTTTACCGTTGAACTCTCAAACAGAAAAATTTTTTTTTAAATTTTCCCTCAAAAAAGGAACAACCACCAACTAAAAACTATCATTTACCGCGATCATCAATCAGTTAATTTTAAGAGAAAAATGAACAGAAAAAAATCTTTCTTTCCGTTTAATCTTAAAATTAATTAAAAAAAATTTTTTTAATTAATTAATTTTTTTATTTCTCTCCCGCCTTCATTTTAACCAATAATTCTAAATAGTCAAAATCTAAATTAAACGCCCCCAACCAAACAAAAATTTCCTTTTATTTTTTACCGACATTTTTTTAAATTTAAATAATAAATTTTAAATAGATACCCTCTACATTTTCTTGAAATTTTTATTTTAAAAAATTTTTCTTCCCCTTTTTTATGGAGCGACATTTGCGAACCTTTCTATTTTATTGTTTATATAAAGTACTGTAATGGGTCTGTACCGCCAAAATATTACGGTATATAAAGGTGACCAAAATACCTTTTTCCTACTGTCTATTTGTCCTAAGGGCCATTTGTCCTGAAGGCCGTTTGTCCCAATTCAATAGGGTTATGTTTTGTCCGCAAATGTCGGTGTTCCTTTTTGTCCAAAAATTTTTTTTCCTATTTTTAATTATAAAAATTTATTTTTGTTCTATCATCGACGAACTCTCTTCAATTAAATTTTTATATCTAAAAAAATATTTTATTTTTCTATATAAGAAGACATGTAACCGAAACCATTTTCTCTTTTATTTTATTTTTTAAATTGCGCAACAACTATTAACCTTTTTTCGATTTTTTATCAATAAAAATAAAATAATTTTTTAAATAGAGAAAATTATTTAAGAAATGTCAATTAATAATGAAGATGAAAATAATCCACCAATGGCTAGCCGTACCCGGTTTTTGTTACTTTTATTGGTTGTTTTGTGTTTAATGATTAATTGGGCTAATATTCTGACTTTTAATTTTACTGTGGTAAATTTTTATTTTTTTAATAAATAAAATCAGATCATAAATAAAATCAGAAAAATATCAGAAAATTTTGATTTAATTAAGCCTTAAGTAAAGCCTTAAGTTTTTTGGTGATGTTTTTCGGTAGGCATTTGTGTATAGGCGTTTTGTCCAGTCGGTGTTATGTCGGGAGTTTCTGTCATCGTAGATTGTCCTGCTGGTGTTTTGTCGACCTGATTTGTGGGGGTGATCTGACCCTCCAAAAATTAATATTCAAGTTAATTCTTAAATTTATAAAGATATGTATGAGGCCCAGAGAACACGAAAATACTACAGATCACGATCAAATTAGCAATTTAACAACAAATTCTTTGCTGAATAAAACAGTAGAAAATCCTGATGAAACCTGGCTAACTAGAGAATTTACTAATTATGAAAAGGTAGTAAATTTAATTATAGCCGAAAACCTCATTGTAAGATAAACCCTTGGGGCTGAAAATTGTCTCTTATAACAAGATGTCTCGTAAATAGAGGGTATCGTTTAGGCCCCACCCAGGGCCAGACACATTTTAAAGGGCGTCTCTTAAATAGAGGTGTATCTTATAGTGAGGGTATCTTATAGTGAGGGTGTCTTATAGTGAGGGTATCTTATAAGGAGTGTGTCTTATAATGAGGTTTTACTGTATTCTTATTTAGAGCCAAGCAATGGCTTTGGTAGCTATTGGAGCTTTAATTACAAACATTCCAATTGTTACTCTTATTAATTGGTATGGACCTAGATATTTGTTCACTGCTGTTGGATTCTTTGGTGCAGTTGCAACTGCTTTAATTCCTTATTGTATGAAAATGGGGTGGAATTGGTTTTTACTTGCCAGAGGTTTGCAAGGAATGGCTTTTGCTGGTGATATGGCAACCTTTGGACATTTTGTTACTTATTGGACTTATCATAAACAATATGCATTTTTTACTGCTACATTATGTAATTTTAATATTTCACAAAAAGATCAAATGTCCTTTGGCCTTTTGTCCATTGTCATTTTGTCCACTGTCGATTTGTCTTTTGTCCAATTGTCTACTGTCCATTTGTCATAGCCACAGCTAACTCGATCTGCTGGGGCTCAGCTAGACTTGTCCTTATTATACCCCATATATAAGAGACACCTCATTATAAGAGGCTATTTTTCAACCCCAGGGGTGTATCTTTTAAGGAGGTGTCTTTAATTAAAAATTAAATTAATTCATTTTCAAGGTGTCTACGTCCAATTAGCCCCAGTATTCACCAACCCCGTCTCCGGAATTTTATGTGAATCTTCTTGGCGTTGGCCTGGTGTTTATTACTTCCACGCAATTGTTTCTGTTATTTTATTTTTGTGCTTCTACTTATTTTATCGAAACGATCCAAACAAGCACCCTTATGTTAATGAATTGGAAAAAAATAAAATTGCGAGGGGAAGGGATTCTCAGGATTCTCAAGCACAAAAATATGTTCCTTATTTGTATGTTTATTTAATTTTGAAATCAAAAAAAAATTAATTTTTGTTTAAAGAGAAATTCTTCGTTCACCCGCTGCTTGGGCAGTCTTTATTGGAGGTATTGGGAATTTTACTGGAATTAATCTTCTTTATCAGTTTACACCTACTTATCTTTACAAGGTAGAAAAATGAATGTTTTATAGTAAAGAATACGGTCAGACCTCCGTTATATATATATACCCCATTCTCAAGATCGGGTCCATTAGATAGAGGCTAACACTTGGGCAACCTCCCCTACCCATTGGACAACCAACTTTTAGTGGGCGTCTCCTAAATAGAAGTGTATCTACTATTGGATGTATCTTATAATGAGGTTTTACCGTATTTTAATTAAATAAATTACTGTCTTTCGAAAAATCAATAATTTAGGTTCAAGGCTTCCAAGTAGTCAAAACAGGATTTATGGCAGCCTTACCTCCTCTAGGCCAGGCCTGTATGAAAGAACTAGCCGGATTAATCAACGACAGAATCCCGCCAAGTTTAATGGGGGAAACAACAAAAACCAAAGTTTTCAATTCAATTGCTTTTTGTTCAATGGCTTTTATTCTCGTTATCGCTTCCTTTGTTCCTCCAGGGCATGGAAATTTGGCTTTGTTTCTTTTAACGGCATCGGCGTTTTCTCTCGGATTTAATATTGGAGGGTTCTATAAAAGTGGTTCAATGATTGCTGGGCCATATTCTCCTTTCGTTATGGGACAAATATCAACTGCAATGACTGTTACAATGTAGATAATAAATAAATTATTCTAATTATAATCAAACCTCATTATAAGATACCACCTTTGGGTTGAAAAATGGTAGCTTATAATGAGGTGTATGGTAAATAGAGTGTCGCTTAAGCTGCTCCTCTTCCCAGTATCCAACAAAATTTTTAAAGAGCGTCTTTTAAATAAAGGTTATCTAGTATTGGGTCGTCAGACCTCGGTATAAGATACCCCCATACCTCTATTTAAGAGACGCTCTATAAAAGTGGTTAGCCACTGGGCGGGAGAGCTGCCTGCGCGTTATACTCTATTTAAGTCACCTCATTATAAGAGACTATTTTTCAACCTCAAGGAGTTTGAGGTTTACCTGTAATTTAAAGTTGAATTTATTTTTAGGTTAATGGTCCCCTTAATTGTCAACCCATTAACTCCAAACAATACTCGACAAGAATGGGCATTAGCATTTTATGTGCTTGGGGGTATAATGGTTTTGTGTAATATATTTTATTGCTTCTTTGCAAGTGCTGAATTGCAGCCTTGGGCTACCCCTCAGGTAAAAAATTGAAAAAATTTTCAAAAAAATTTTTTTAAGCATTTCCGTGAACGCATGCGCATTAAAGGAATAAAAATGAAAGTACATGCAAATGGAAATGAACAAACAAAATCTGAAAGGCCATCAAATTTGCCTGTTATAGCTGCCTGATTTTTTTAATTTTTCAAGTTGCAGAATTCTTCAATTCTATACCTGAAGAAAATTTTGATCAGTTAGCCCATTTTTGGGTTTTCTAAATTTAATTTAAATTAGGGTAGTGAACGCGGAACCGATTGGATTGGCTTAAAGTCTAAATAGGAACTGGACCGAGAAGAGATCTCAACCAAACTTTTGGTTATCGGGAGTGTTTTCTATATATTTTTCTCTCCTTCCAGTTCTCTCCCTGAAGGGCGGGATATTGTTGCTACCCTAATTTATTTAAAAGTCTTTTTATTTTTATTTATTTTTTGCTCAACTATGTATAAGTGAAAAATACTTATTTTAAGATTTATTTAACATTTTAAAGTTAAAATCTTTCTATTTATTAATTTTTCACTTTTTACAAAAATTTATTAGATAATTTTTAGTATTGTATTTGATTTTTGAAATAAATACAGTTTAAATTATCCAATATTTCGAATAGTTGTAAAATCATCATATTCAAATAAGTGTTTATTTTGAGCATAAAAAACTCGAGGATCTCGAGGGAATCCGCATCTTAAGACAAATTTGATTGTTGTGTTTATACATTCACCAGAACGCCAAATATACCTTTAAATATTTTATTTAAAAATTATTCAATCTGTCCGCGTTATAAGGTACCCCCTTGGGGCTGGAAGAATTGTACCTTATAATGAGGTGTCTATTAAATAGAGGGTATCATTTAGACCGTTTCCCGCCTGACTAACCTGATTCTAATGAGCTATTTAATAATGGTAATTTATAGAACGGGTATCTTATAATGGGGTCTCTTATAACGTCATGCCTTTTAAATAGGAGATATCACTTACATTTGATAGAACCTTCCTCCCAGTGGCTAACTAATTCCTAAAGAGCGTTCTTAAATAGAGGTTTTCTACTAATGGGGGTATTTTATAAAGAGCTCCTTAACTATATTTTACCAATCTCGTCTCCTTCTTTCCAAATTATACGTATGATAAGATGCACAAATATGATTATTTGAAGGTTCCTTCCTCAACACAGTTGCTTCATCAGATTCCTCACATTTTAGTCTGCAATAAACCAAAGTTTTGTTTTGACTATTTAATTCGTCAAAACATCCAGGATTTAATTCTGTTATTCTTCCTTCTTCAAAAAGTGAACATCTTGAAATATTTAATCCGTGATTGATACATTCTAGCGATCTTTGACCTTTTTTTGAAAAATATTTTTAAACATTCGAACCTCATTATAAGATACTCCCAATATTAGGTATACGTTATAAAGAGGTTACCTTATAACGAGGTTATCCTAAATTGAGGTATCAGGTCATTCCCTCTATTTAAGAGACACCTCATTATAAGGTACCTTTTTCTAGTTCCAACGGTTTATCTTATAATGAGGCCCTATTATCCATAACAATAAAATAACTCACTCCAATAATAAGTAGATTTTCTGTTTAATATAGGCTCCAAATTTATTAATTTAAAAATAAAAAATAATAAAAATAAATTAAACATTTTTAAATATTAAAAAATAATATTATTTTTAGATTATTATCTGTTTATGTAATAAAATCAATTGGAAACAAATCTGGATTTTATTAAAAATAAATCTGGTTTGTTATATAATATAGCTGTAATTATTTATTAATTATTATTAGCTGAAATAAAATTGTTTTTTAATTAAAGACTCGAACAAAAATTAAAAAGAAAGGGGGGAAGGGGAAAGTAGGGCGTCTGATGCCCTGAGGGTTTTCAGAGATTTGTCAGTTTCGCCTTTCGTCTTTCGCTTTTTACAAGTGATTATTTTGTCTTTCGGCGAAAGACGAAACACCAAAAAAGGCCAAAGGCTGAACGGCGCCCCTTAGGACATTATATCCCCCAAAGCATTAGAATCGTGCCTTTATTAAAATTTATTCATTAATCCAAAGAAATTCTTCTTGTTTTTGTTTATTTGTTTCCCCAATATGTTGTTTTCTTCCTTCCGAATAAACTGCTGCTCTCTGAGCCACCCCAAACGCTAAAGAATTTTCTGATTTAGATCCATCAGGTTTTGCACTAGGTGCATGCCCCTTTTCATTTCCCGAATAAGAAGCGGAGTATGTAGGTGAATTATCTAAAGATTTCCAGACAGGGGATGACGTTGAAGGGGAGGAAGGAGGCTGTCGTTGTTGTTCATACGAGGATGGAGAAGGTAAAAGAACTCCGGCATTGGCTCCTTTAATTTAACTTTGATTTAATTTTGGAGAATATTCTGACCTCCTTGGCAATGTTGGCATGAACCAGGATATCCAGGCTCTCCTGGGGGTCCTATCAATCAAAAGATAATCAATAGCAACAACAGAAACATACCTGGAGGCCCAGGCAATCCAGCATTCCCCTCAGACCCTCGGTCTCCAACAGAGCCGCGTATTCCTGGAGGGCCTTGCATTCCACCCTTCCCATCGTGTCCTCTTCCGCCAGGAGGTCCTCTTGGGCCTTTAATGGGCAATGTTTTAAGTCTAACCGATTTACTTTACCTGATGGACCAGCCGGACCCGAAGGACCGGGAGGGGCTCCATTCAACACCTACAATTTTTAGGTTTAGATTGATCCATTTTTGAGAGAAAACTTACTTTTCCTCTATCTCCATTAGGCCCCTTGTCACCCATAAAGCCTGGATCACCTCTAGGACCGGGTGGTCCTGGCGGTCCAGGTCGATTGTTGTCTGAAATCATTAGAATTCTCAAAAAAATTGTTTATCAAATAAAACAAACCGCCAGCTCTTCCCGGCTGTCCAGCTTTACCAGGAGGACCACGAGGGCCTATAATAAAACATTAAAATAATGACACTCATTTTCAATAAACCTTTAGTTCCAGGTAGCCCTGGAGGTCCGTTTGAACCTGGAGGGCACTAAAATTTAATAGGATTTATTTAAAGTCATATAGTGACAACTTTTTGACAACTGTCAGTGCCAGCTGGAGGTGCCGGCAGATATTTACCATTCCGTCCAGGATATCCGTCTGATCCTGGCGAAGCGTCCTTTCCAGGGCGTCCATCTCGTCCAGGCTTTCCTCTCTCCCCAGGCGGTCCTTTATTTTAAAAGAAATTTTAATTAGTTCAAGTTTCAACACCTTGACTACAAGAACAACAGGCTCCGCGTGATGCTGACAAAATTGCGGCGTAACGCGCATAGGGGTTACTATTGCTGTCAATGTCTCGTTTAACACGGATGGGTCTTATAGCCAGTTGAGACACAATATCTCGGGTTTCCGCTTTGCATAGCTCAACATTGGCTAGCAGGTAAGAAAGTCTTTGTTGGTTGTGAATGAAGCTGATTGGAATAAAAACAATAGCAGAAAGAAAACAAGCAAAGGAGAGAACAGTAGCCAAAAATGTGGATTTACGGGAGTCAAAATTTAAAGAAAACATTTGAGAAATAACCTTAAAACAATTTACCTAAAATAATTACTACATACCATTAAAAATGAGCTAGAAATTTATCAAAAATGATTTTTCATCCTAAATAAAAGATGATAAAAAAAAATAATTTAAAGGAAGATGCCCTCTCTTAATGACCCAATTTCTCTCTGATCATCTGCTCCCAATTTTAAATTAAACAAGGAAAAAAATATTTGTTCTTAATCAAAAATAAATTACAAATATTATATTTATGGATGGATTTATTTATGGATTTTTAACCCTCGGAGTCACGGATGCGACAATTGTCAAATCCAGAAGTGTTCGCAGATGTCGCCCGAAATCGTCGTTCGGATTTGTCGCATTCGCAATTGTCGTAAACCCCACTCCTAGATGGACACTTAGGCGCGAGCCACTTATACGCAAGGCAACCTACTTAACTGTAACTTAAAATTAAAAAAAATTTTCTTCCTCAAAAAAAATTATTAAATATTAAATTCATAAATTTAATTCATCAAAAATTTAAAATAAAAATTTATTGATTAAAAAAATTAAAAAAATAATCAGATAAAAATAATAATTTATTTAAAAATTTACTTCTTTCCTTCCTTCATTCAATCAAAATTTAAAATTTATTCTCTTATTTTTGTTGGTTTTTCAAAATCATAAATATTTAATAAAGGAGAAATTAAAATTCTCAAATTTTTAAAAAATATTTTGTAAATAAATAAAATTAATTTTAAAGAAATTAAAAATATTGGAATAAATAAAATTAAAAATAAAATTAATCCAATTGGGGTTGGGGAAATTTCTAATGAGGAAAAGCTTTTTGGTAAAATGTAGAAACGCATTTTTAAATTTTTTTGTTTTTTTAGAATTTTTTTGGTACGTGTAAACTTGTGAAGAAAAATTTATAGTTTGCGCCTAAATGGCCTCCACCGACTTTAAATTTAACTTGCGCCTAAGTGGCCATTTAGGCGCCTAATATTTACGGCGCCTAGCTGGCCATTTAGGGGCAAGACTTTTGAGTGCCTAAATTTTTTTCTTAAATTTCTTTAGTTAATTTATTTATTTAAGAAAATGAATTTAAAATTAGAACCTCTATTTTCTCAATATTTAAATAATCAAAAAGAATTTCCTTCTTTTATATTTCATCAATTATTGAATGGACTCAATTTAATTTTAATTGGAACAAATTGTGGAAAATGTTTCAATTTTTTGTTTAAAAATTTGGAATTGGTTAATATTTATGGTTTGTTTTTTAGTTTAAAAAAATTAAAATATTTTTTAAAGAGGATGGCAATAAAAGACATATTTTGGCAATTGGATTATGGCCTTTGGAAAAAGGTTTAATTTTTAAAATAAATTTTAATTGAAATGGTGGTTTTGGTGTAGTGGGAAAATGCTTGGATTTTTAGTGTAAATTGGGAGAGGTTCGAGTCCTGATCGCTGGAAATAATTTTTGATCACAATTAAGATGATAATTTTTAATTAAATTGTTCATTTTGGTGTAGTGGGAAAATTCCTGGATTTTTTCTCATTGTAGGGAGAAGGTTTGAATCCCATCGCCTGGGAATATTTTTTATTTCCACATATTCAAATAATTAAATAACAAAAACAATAAAAACATGCCAAATAAATTTTCTTTTAATTTTATTTTAAAATTTAGAAACCTGCGAAACAATTATTTTTATCAATTTTCGAGGATCATCCATTTCTCTTTTCAAAATTGAATTTTCTTCAAATTCTTCAATTATTGGATTATTGCCTTTAAAAGAATTTTCAACTGAACACTATGGATTTTGTAAAGCTTTGGCTGATTTAGATAATAAAAGAGTTTTTGTGCCTGATAAAGAGGTTAATTTTTAATTAGTCAATTTAAATTAGAGACCGGGCCCGGGACGAGATATTGAATAAAAATTTAGGTTATATATAGTGGATGTTTTTGTACGACCCTTACAGTTCAGTCCTGTCTCTGCTTGAACTGAGTGGAGTAGCGTTTTCTAAACACTTTGTGCAAAAATGATTGGACCAGAGCTGTCAGTTCGGACCGCTCGAACACAGGAACCAAGGATTTTCGTTTTGGGTTTTCAGTTCGGTTACGGATATCAATGGCATAGCCAGGGTCGAATTTTAGGGGGAAATTGGCCGTGCGCCAAACTTTTGGCGTTTGGCAAATTTTAGAAAATTTTTTAGGATTTAACTAATATTTTGCGTGTTTACCACAAAAATGGTTTTGAACTAATTTTGCTTCTATCTGAAGAATTTTTGACTAAAAATGTGTCTAAAAATAAACAAAATGTTGACATATTTAAAACAATGTTTAAAGGCTTATTGATGGGAATTGAATTAATTAAAGGTTTTTTTGAAATTAATTTTTGTTTAAAATTTTTATTTTTTAAAGACAATTTAATTTTGCTTGCTTTTGAAGACAGCACAATTTGTGTTTTTAATTTGAAAACTAAACAAGTAATTGATGCAGTATGTTAGTTTTTATTTTCTTTTTTTTTTTTTGTTACAAAGAACTTTAAGGAAATTTTTAGTAGCTTATTCCTTTTCTCATTCTTGGGTTTTGAAATTGAGGTTTGAGTTCAGTATCGTCTTCATCAATTTTTAGGACCTGGGTTGGGGTGGGGGAAAAAGCCGGGAAGGGTTTTGAAAATTTTTAGGTGCGGGTTTTGGGTGTCCTTTTAATCCGCGCCGATTTTCATTACCTACGCAAAGGTAAAGGATGGTTTCAGATCATCTGGGCGAGGGTCCCGAATCTTGAAAAAATTTACATAGCCTACCCTCAACTTTAAAACTCAGAGAGACAAATTTCGGACAAAACAACAAACCCAAAGACTGAAAAAAAATTTTCCGGCTCTTTCCCAGTTTCCGTTATAAATTTGTAAATTAGAAATTTTTTTCAAAGTTAAAACATCCAAAACATCACCAATTTATTTGTTGGTATGTCCTCAACACTGAAAATCAAACTTTAATTTTTATTTCTGTTATTGGACAAATTTATTTAATTTCTTTTTCCTCCGAAGAATTGAGTGTTGAATGTGTTCTACAAAAGATTAAAAAGTTTTTTTTTAATTTTAAAAATATTTTTAATCTTTCCTTTTTTAGTAATATAAATTGTACGGCATTAGCCGTTGCTACTAAAAATTTTGAAGAAAATCCAAAAATAGCAGCAGGATTAAATAATGGAGAGATTCAGTTATGTTTTTGACGAGTTAACAAAACGACATTTGCGGATAAATATTTGCGGACTGACAGCAAATGGACCATTAACTCAGTAAAAGTTCTGTCCGCAAGCTCGGTCCGCAACCTTGGTCCAAAAATGTCGTATGCGCAAATGTCGTGTCCGCAAATGTCGTTTCTCTTTTTTAGATATTTTCTTTAATCCCTTCAAACGACCAAATACCAAAATGGTCAAAACAATTAAATATTTGTTTAAACAATATTCACAGTAATTCAATACAGTGCCTTAAATGGATAGTAATTAAAGAAGAAAAGGAAGGGGATGATTTTTTAGTATTTTTATGTTCTGGAAGTTTGGATGAAAAAGTTGCTTTTTTACAATTATTAAATTAATGAAAATTTTACTTTTTTAACTTATTGGTTTTAAATTTCAAAAATATTATTTTTATTTTTTACTATTTTTAGAAGAAAAATAAATTGTTATAAAATCATAAAATTAATAGGAGAATTTATATACAATTTTTCAAAATCAAATAAAAAAATTAATTTTTTTTTAAATTTCCTTCAAATTATTTTTAAAAAAATACAAATTAATTTCCAAACGAAAGAATATAAAATATTTTTAAAAATTTTAATTTTTTAATCAAAAAACTTTTCTTTTCACAAAAATTCATTTCGCCTCAAAATATATTGGCGCTAGAACACAGAAAAGCAACCAAAGATTCAGGCGATCCCGGCTTTGGAGTTCTCTTTCTTTTAAGCCTCGGCATGCGAGCACAGATGCTCCGCATCCGAGTAAAAATTTCGGTAGAGCGTTCCTGTGCTGTTCTTTTGTTTAATTGGTCAGAATTATTTTTAATTAAAATTTCATCTCCAGAATTGTCACTTTCTTCTTCTGGTAAATAAATTATTGACAATTTTTGTTGCTCTGATTTTGGCGGCGGGAAGCTATTTTCTTGTTCTTCAACAAAATTTAAAGGAGATTATTTAAAAAAACAAATAAAAATATTTTGTAATTAAAGAATATAGTCAGACCTCCTTTTAAGATACCCCCAATATAAGAAAACCTCTATATAAGAGACGCTCTTCCAAAATTTTGGTTAGCCATTAGGTGGGTACCCTCTATTTAACATACCCTCTATTTAACATACACCTCTCTATTTAACATACACCTCACCCTCTATTTAACATACACCTCATTATAAGAGACTATTTCCAGTCCTGAGGGTTATCTTATGTGAGGTTCGACTATATTTCTTTAAAAAATATTTTTACCTTTTTTTAAATGACGAATGTTAAAAGCTTCTGATTTGGCCAAAATAATTAAAAAAATAATTTGCAGACATAAATTTAAAAAAAATATTTTATTCATCTTTCTTTAAAAAATTAAGAGGATTTAACTAAAAAATTAAATAAAAATTAAAGAAAAAAAGTTTTTTAAAAAGTTTGAAAAATATATTTTGCATCATAGACATGAAACATTTTTAATATGCTTCTTCTAGGAAATAAAAAATAAATAAAATTTTTCTATAAAAATTAATTAAAATAGAAAAATAAAATTGGAATGGCAGAAAAGAGAAATTATAAAAAAATTGGTTTTGAGCTTTCCACTCATATTTCTCAAAAATTTCTCACGCTATAATACAAAAATAAATGATTTTGGCCGGATTTGATTTTTCCTTTTTTTAAGAATTTAAAAAAGGATAAAACGATTAAATACATTTTTAACCTTTGTTAAATTAAGAGTTAATTGACTTGGCGTTAAAATTGTCGTTGAGAGTTATATAAAGACTAATTTAGCTATTAAAGGTAAAAATAAAGCTAGCGGAAAATGAAAAAATTAAATATAGTTAGTTTTTATAATTTATTTTAATTACTATTTTGGGGACGGATTAGAGCTCCATTATCTACCAAAAAAGAATTTTTATACATTTTTGCAGTCAGCACCAAATAGATTAATTTTACCTTGTCTGACGTAAATTTGGATTTAAAAAAGTAATTTTTACCTAACAAGGAAAATTGGTGTGGATTAAACTAGAGCTGGATAAAATACACTAAATTTAAGATACACCCTTGGGGTTGAAAGAACCGTATCTTATAATGAGGGGTATCTTAAATAGAGGATACGCCTATTATCCCTCCCCCCTCTACCCAATAAGTGCATCCCTCCCAATCAGTAGCCAACTAAACCTTTAAAAGCTATACTTAAAATAGAGGGTTATCCAGTATTGGGTGTACTTTATAGTGAGGGTACCTCATAATGAGGTATATCCTAAATAAAGGGTAGGACATCTCTCCCATCAGTAGCCTACTAGGCTTTTAAAGAGCGTACCTTAAATAGAGGGTTATACAGTATTGGGTGTATTTTATAATGAAGGGATCTTATAGTGAGGTTGGCTCAACGAGTCATTCATTACCTTGTTTTATTAAAGATGTCGTAAACATTCACTTTTAAATATCAACAAAAAAAATTTTTTACTCTTTAAAATAATAATCAACTCAAAAGAAAAAATGAAAAAGTGTCACGAGAGCTTGACTTGAAATAATAATTTTAAATAATTACAGCTTCTACCCAACAATTTGTAACCCACGTTACGAAATCTAATTACCTGTTTTTGACTTTAAAAGAAATGAATGACCGTTCACGTCATTACAGAAGACGGAACTCATCGATAAAAAGTTGAATAAACATCACTAAGACACTCTCTATTTAAGATACACCTCATTATAAGAAACTAAGTACAGCCCCAAGGGTTTATCTTAAATTGAGGTTTACAAGGGTGTACCTTATAATGAGATTTTTAATTTACTTTATTTAACACCTTCATTTTAAGGGAAGAATGACTCCCAACCAGGGCTGGGCGTAATTAGAAAAAAATTAATTTAAAAAACCGCAAACTCAATCCGCAAGTCAAAAAAAACACGAAATCCGCAATTTCGCCCAACCCGAGGTTACCTTATAGTGAGGAGGTTAAGATTCACTTCGTTATAAGAAACATTTTATTGGCCCTAAGGATTACGTTATAACAAGGCACTTTTACAATCTCAGTCATCGCGCCCTTAAACAATCTAAGAACTTTTCCTAGCCTACTGAATGTCTCAATAAAAATTTTTTCCAATTTTTATATCCTGAAAAGAAAAAACAACAATGTAAAAATAGTCAAAATAAATGTGTGTGAAAAAAAAGATAAAATAAAATGGGGGAATTTTATTAAAAATCATTTTTTGAAGCTTTTTTTGATTTCTTTTGCCGCAAATCTTCAAAATTCTAATTCTTCAGTTTTGGCATTTTTCATTCTCATTCTTTTTCTATTTATTCGCCTTTGAACATAAGCCAAACACGAGGGCTTTCGATGTAGCCTAAAAGCTTATTTAAAGAAAAAAAGCTGAAAATAATTATTAAAAAAATAAAATTTTTGAAAAATAAATGAAATTAAACAGTGAATATATATTAATTATAATCTTTTTTTGGAAATCTTTATTTTAAACGAGATCATTTTTAATTAAAATAAAATTCTACTAAAAATTAAGTTATTTTAAAGGGCTTAAAATTCATTAATTAAATCTTTTTTTTCTCTGCAATCATTTTTTCCTTCTCTATTAAAATAAATTATTTGGCTAAAAACAGATTTTTCTAAAAGCTTGTTAATTAGAAAAAATTTGAAAGAAAAAAGAGTACTAGCCCAAGGCGTGATTTTGCCGGCTATTGACTCTATATAAAAAGACCAACAAAATTTTAAAAAATTATTAATGTTGAAAAAAAAATATTAATTTAGAGTGGTTAAATAGACCCACACCAGAAAAATGTGCTAGTCTCTCTAACACCTTTCGCCGAATTTTCGTCTTTTTTTGATGTTTCGTCTTTTATTTTTCGGGTTTTTAAATTAACCTTCGTCAAAAAGCCGAAAGTCGAAACACTAAAACCGAAACACCAAAGAAGGCAAAAATTCGGTGGAAGGCGAAAAGGACAAGTACATCCATACACCACACCAAATATACACAAAAAATATATTTTCTTGCTCCCTTATTTATTATTCTACTTGACACTTTTGAACCTGAATTAAATTCTGAGGACAAATAACCGCCATGTTCAATTAACATGTGATTTTTTAAATCTGCCCATTCACCCAATTTTGATTGACAAATTGTGCATAAATAGCCATGTTCATCTTTTCGATGTTCTTCCATATTTAGAAAACGATTACATTTGAAATCACAAATTTTGCATTCAAATTTTATTATACCAGTATGAATACGTTCATGAGTAGTGACCTTTAAAAGAAAATATAGTCTAAAATAGAAGCAACAAACTCATTTAAAGGTAACCTTTGTGGATAGAAATCTCTTATAATGACATGTCTCTTATAAGGTGGGGGGGGGGGGGGGTTTAAGGTGGGGGGGGGGGGGTGGGGGGGGGGGGGGGGGGGGGGGTATATAATTTAGAGGGTATCACTCTAGGCAGCTCTCTCACCCAATGACTATCCGAATTTTAAAGTCTGTTAAAGATAGGTGTATTATCTAACATTGAGGGGGGGGGGTATCTTATAATATTCTCCTATAATGGGGTATCATGTATACAACCATCCCCAGCCCAGTAACCAACCATCTTTTAGAAAAATCGCTTAAACAGAGGTATCTAATATTAGGGGGCGTAATGAAATATTCTTTACCGCAGTTTCGCTGATAAACAATTCCTCGCAAAAATGGCATTGATAAGTTTTTGTGAAGACATGAGACATTTTCTTGTGTTTTCGCAATTTTCTTGGTGTTAGGAATTTTTGTGTGCAAAGATTGCATTTAAATCCAGAATGTTGACCACGATGAAATTTTGCACGATGATTAAAAAGTCTAACTTCCGTACATAAATTACGAATTGGAACACATTCAAAACAAATATAGACCTAGAAAAAGAGAAAAATTAGAAAAAAAAATTTTCAAAAAAATTTTCCTAACCAATTCACACAAATGATTTTGCATTTCTTCTTTACTTGGAACAGGCTTAAAACATTTCAAACATTGAACCCATTCAGCAGATTCTGCATGTTTTTTCGAAATATGTTTTTTCAATGAATGCTCGTTTCGATAACGTTTATCACAAAACATGCATTGCGGAGAAACTTTCTTTTTGTAAATACGTTTTGGTTGAAATAAAACACCATAACGATCAAAACGTGCAGGAATTCCGCCTGTTAATTCACCGGGAAGTGGAATTCTAAAAATTTTTATTTTAACAAATTAAAAGACTAAAAAGTGGCCATTTGGGTCATTTTCTCATTTCATTTTTTGTTTTTTGTTGTTGATGTCTAGTGACTATTTTTGGATTATATAAACCTTAAGGACCCAGAGCAGTGATAATTGTCACGGGATCGAGACTTGGGGTAACTGGACCTGAGACCATCTATTGCTATTGCCTTACTTGTACCCTTTTTATAGCTTCCGTAAGTCAAGAACGAAGCCCACAACCCCCTAAGCCCAAATAACGCAGAAAATTTTTAATCTAAAAGAAAAAAAAACAAACTCATTAATATCAACTTCATATTTAGAAGCATCCAAATCTTCTTGCGGAGGAATAAAACCACCAGAAATTATTTCATCTAATCTATTTGTTTCCAACTCTTCTTTTCTTTGTTGAATCATTTCCTCTTCTTGCTGTATTTCATAGGCCAAAAATTCAATTGGATGTTTATCACGTAAATGTCTTTCATACAAATGTCGTTCCGAAAACCGATTTTTACAAATACGGCAACGAACCATTTTTGAACGAATTAATTTACGAATTTCAGAAGGCTTTGTTGGGTGAAGAACAGCAGCAGAAATTTCATCGGAACTTTGGGAGTGAACAAGAACAGGAATTGGTTTTAATGTTGTTACAACATTGCGTAAGCCTTTAAAAATGATTTTTGTTTAAGTTTAGATTTCTAGTAAGAATATAACCGAACCCCGTTTAAGAAGATAACCCCAAATAAAAGCCAGAGGGTGAGAACAAGGGCGTAGCAAAGGGGGGCTTAACCCCACCCCCCCCCCCCCCCCCCCCACTGAGGAAAAATGAAAAATCTGTGGAGGGGAATTTCAGGCCCCATGGACCCCTGGCTACGCCCTTGCTGACTGAAGCTAGTAAAATTCTCCAAATAAAACTAAAAAAATACCATTAACAAGATGATTATTAGAGGTAGAGGGCAATGCAGTATTTTCTCCAGTTGCTGAAGCAATAAAAGAAGCTGGTGCCCGGTTTGCACTCCAAAATGAAAAAGATGTGCCATTAATGGGCGCTCCCAACTCGTTTAGAATAATACGTTGTTTTCCTGTAGAACGAGGATCTCTAATTTGTTTCAATATTTCGCCAACTCCAGTAATTCCTTCCTAAAATATTTAAAAAATTTTCAGTGAAGTATCAATCACCAGGGCAATATGCACATAAATGTGGAGGGGATTGGTATGTACATACTTGTTAATTGCTATGTCATTGCCTCGAGGCTAGACCCAATTTTCTCGGGGTGTACCACCTAGTAATGGACAATACTAAAGCAAAAAAAAAACTGCACCAGGGCTCCCATTAAATGCAAGTAGGGTGTGTTAACCACACAACACGTCAGTGGTGTTTTAAATAAATTTAAGCAAAAAACCTTTAATCTTGTTCTCCTTTTTTCTTCATATTCTTCTTCCAAAGCAATTTTGAGCTTTTCGCGTAATTCTATGCAGTTTAAGCCGTTGTTTCGATAAGCCATTTCAATAAATTGACAGGATGAATTTTGGGAAAATAAAAAAGTACCTAGGACATCTAAAACTGAAAATACAACAGCAATTAAAAAATACTATAGTAAAATAAAATGAAAATACAACGAGATTTACTGTAGAAATGACCAAAAATGGAGAATCCCGTTTGTCTAAATCTTTAGCAACTCTGATCAAAATGCGAACTCTTTCTCTTTAAACTAAATTAAGGAAATAGAGGCTGAGACGAAAAAGTCCTGGAAAAATCTTCTAATAGGACTCAACCGAGCCCAAAAATGTTTTTATTGGTAAAGGATGCTTCAGTGCAGCCTATTCAGAGTTGTTCTCTGAATCATCACTGAAACGTCTTCACTTAAACCGCTGGCACTGAAACATTCCTTACCCATTTATCTTGTTTTCTCTATTTTTCTTTGTCTTTTTCTTGTTGAAATTTTTATTATTGTAGGCGTTGACGGTATTTTTAGGCTAAAATCAATTAATTTCTGTTTTAGATTTTAGTTTTTAATATTAATTTTATTGTTGTTGAGTGCTGCTATCATGGGCAAAGGTGACAGAACTGCTTGGAAAGCAAATTATTTTACTCGAATCATTGTATATTTTTTTGTCTTTTTTTAATTAAATAAATTTTAGTCTCTCTTTGACGACTATCCAAAATGTTTGTTAGTTGGCGTTGACAATGTTGGTTCTAAACAAATGCAGGAAATTCGTCAAGCAATGCGAGGTTTCTTTAAATTTAAATTTTGTAATGTAAGAAGGTGCGGGGATGATCCATTTAAAACGCTTACTAGTGGGTGGTTTAAGAGATAAAAGCATTGCCCTGATAGCTCTGTCGGTAGTTATATAGCTGTCGGTCAGGTTACTTAATACCCGACCTTTTCCTTGACCTGACCCTGATCCGAATTTTTGTCCAACCTGACATCCCTCTTGCAATTGATGAGCGAAAGCGCCGACCAACAACTCCCAGAGATTCATAGGATCGTTCTCTACTCGTGGCTAAATTCCTCTCTTACTCAAATTTCTATTAAGGACATGGCGAGATTTTGATGGGAAAGAATACAATGATAAGAAAGGCAATTCGAGGTCATTTGCAGAAGAATCCATTGCTTGAAAAATTGCTTCCTTATATTGTTGGCAATGTTGGATTTGTCTTTACGACTGAGGATTTGTCTGAAATTCGTAAAAAGTTGCTGGAAAACAAGCGGGTTTGTTCGTCTTTATATTTGTTTTGAAAAGTTTTTAGGGTGCTCCAGCCAAAGCTGGTGCTTTAGCACCTCTCGATGTTAAACTGCCTCCGCAAAACACTGGAATGGGACCTGAGAAGACTTCTTTCTTCCAAGCGCTTCAAATTCCAACAAAAATTTCTCGTGGAACTATTGAGATTCTGAATGAAGTTCATATTATAAAACTTGGCGAGAAGGTTGGCGCTTCTGAAGCTGCTTTGCTTAACATGTTGAACATTCAACCGTTTTCCTATGGTCTTGCTGTACAACAGGTTTAAATTTTTAAAAAATTCTTAGGATTATTTCGTCGGTAACTCCCTTTTTTCCTTCTTTAAACTAGTAAGAATTGTCAGACTTTTCTCTTTCCTCAACTTCACTCTATTTCCCTATGGCACAAACAGTCAATAAGAGGATTACTAATTTTAAAATTGACATTATAAACTTTGAGAAAGGAAGGGGGGATATTGAGTGACTGGGGGAATAGGGTGAAGCTGAGGGAGGAGCAAACTAACATCAGACCATTTTGATCTTTGAGTAATGAAAGGGGTGGGGACAGACTTGAATTTTACTCTTCTCATTTATAAAGGTCTTTGACGCTGGAGCAATTTATTCTCCTGATGTTTTGGACATTACTATGGATGATTTGAGAGCTCGTTTTATGAATGGAGTTCGAAATATAGCGGCCGTCTCTCTTGGAATTTCGTATCCAACAAAGGCTTCTATTCCGCATATTATTGCCAACGCATTCAAGCGTTTGTTGTCTGTTAGTGCTGAAACTGATGTTACTTTTAAAGAGGCTGAGAAGGTTTTTTTAAAATTTTTGGGAAGAAAATAAATTTTTTTAACAGCTTAAAGAGTATCTAGCTGATCCGTCAAAGTTTGCATCGGCTGTGGCTGCTGCGGCTCCTGCTACTGCTGCTGCACCGGCAGCTGCAAAGGAAGAACCAGCCAAAAAGGTTGAAGAGAAAGAAGAGTCTGATGACGATATGGGCTTTGGTTTATTTGATTAAAATGGAAGTTTTTAGTGAAATAATTAATTTGTTGCTATTCTGTTGAAAATATATTTTAAGCTGTTTTTTTATTGAATTTTTCTATTTGTTTATTTTTAAACATATTTATCTTTCTTTTTACGTTTAATCTTTATTTTTAAGCTTAATTTTAGATTGTTTTAAAGAAATTTTTGAAGAAAAATGATTATTTACAAGGACGTTTTCACAGGTATATGTTTTTAATTTTGGTGTGGGTAATTCCAAGGTTGACTTCGCATTTTTCTTTAACGTGATATGATCAGTGTTTGATCCTCTGAATTGGGGGGTAAGCGGGATAAGGGAAAAATGGCGGACTGACAATCACGTAGTTAAATTAATTTTATCCATATTTAGAGGACGAGCTCTCCTCCGACTCTTATCCGATGAAACTTGTGGACGATCTCATTTTTGAGTTCAAAGGACGCCAAGTTGTTCGAAGGGAAGGAGATATTGCTTTGGCTGGGGCAAACCCGTCAGCTGAAGAAATGGATGAAGGAACTGAAGAACATGTTGAAAGAGGTATTGACTTTGTACTCAATCATCGTCTTCAGGAGATGAATTGTTATGAGGTAAAAATATATTTGGTAATTATGGCATCTCAAATAGGGCGGGATCGGCTCCATGATTTTCAAATATGCACCGGTCGGGCCAGCTCCATGAGCCATAACCTTCACTGGTACTTAATGTCCGAACAGACTTTGAGATACCCCCGCAAATGACAATAATCTTATCCTCTTTTGAATTTCAAAATTTCTTTTTTAAAGGATCAAGCAACTTTCAAAGCTTACATAAAAGATTTTATGAAGAAAGTTATTGATCATATGCAGAAACAAGGAAAGTCTGCTGAACAAGTTGACGCTTTTAAGAAGAAAATTCAGTCTTGGGTTGTCTCTTTGTTAGCTAAGGATCGTTTCAAAACTCTTGCATTCTTTATTGGTTTTTTAATATCATTTTTGAATTTAAAAAAATTTTAAAGGTGAGAATATGGCTGAGGGAAAGGGAGAAGGGCAAGTAGCAATTGTTGAATATCGTCAAGAGGGTGATGAAGAAGTTCCAACTCTAATGCTAATTAAAGAAGGTTTTGAATTTTTAGATAACATTTTTTTGTAATAGAGATTGAGCTGTTTGTTTGGTGTCTAAGAGCCCATGGAGCTCTATTTTTCAACCTACCACAAAGGGAAGTTAAGGAGCAGAGGGGTTGGCTCTAAAACAGACGGGTAGTTTTCAACAATCCTATAGTTTTTATCAGAGGGGAAGGGGCTCCAACAAAATTATTATTTTTAATTTAATAATTTTCCTATTTAGCTTTGGAAGAAGTGAAGTGCTAATGTTTTGTGATTGACAAGGAGAGAGGAAAAAATGAAATTTTTTTGAAATTATATAATTGATTCAAGAATTATATAAAAAATTGTTGTTTTTGGTTAATATAAATATTGTTTGAAGATACATAAAAATTAATTTAAAAAAATATAAAAGTGAAGATATTCAAAAGAGTCAACTAAGTAAGCGTTCGAAAGAATCTACACGTCTTAAAAATTATTTGGAGAAATTCAATTTTTTGAGAGCATCTTCAAGCTTTGCCATTTGTGCTAGAAATTGGAAAGAAATTTAAAATTTTAATTAAAAAACCAACTTTTAACATCTTTTGCCAATTTTTGAACAGCTTTTGGATGATCCAATAATTCAACTCTTTGAGTATAAGGATTATAACTAACTTGAAATGTTCGAGGAATTGTTGCAGCCCAAGATCTAAATTTTTTAAATTTTTTCTAAAATTATTGGAAGTAACGTTAATTTATTTTTAGCATCCGTAAAAGATTCAGCAACAAAATATTTTGGTTGATAAGAAGTAATTGGATATTTTGTTTCTGTAGTTATTGCTGGGTCAAAGGGGAGTAATTCTGGCTTTCCACTCAATGCATATTGTAATTCTCCAAAACTAAAAAAAATCGAAAATTTAAATAAGAATTGGATATTTAATTGTTGTTAGTGTCTTAGTTTACTTAGGCCATAAAAAAAATTATTTTTCGTCGCTGGGATTCGAACCTTCATCTCTTTTACTATTAAGATCCTAGCATATTCCCACTAAACCAAAAGTGTTTTTTGTGGAATGGTTGCTTTTCTGCTTTTCTGTTACCAATCTTAATAGGCAAATAAATATTAAAAAACAAACGAGCTAAGTAGACCAGCTCCATAAGCCTTTTTCTCCCCTTCTTGTACACAAATACCAAATTCAACAGTAAACCAGTATAACTTAAAAGAATTTTTTTAATTTTCTTAATATTTCTCTCTCACAGATGCAAGCTTTTCTATCATTTCATCAGAAGCCCCTAAAGAAGCCATTCCAATTTCTTGAGAAAATTTGGCAAAATCTGGATCAGCAAAGAGAGGAACATGCCCCAAAAGCTCATGACAAACATCTGGTTCTGGTGTATAGTCTGGCTTGGATGAATGCCGAATATATTGGGTTGAGTGGAAGACCTTTTTGAAAATATAAATTTTGCTTGAAAAGCTAATTTTTTTAAAAGTTTACTCGAAAAGCTAATCCAGCCAAAAAGTCTCTTGAACTGAGCAAACCGGCTACTGGACGCAATGTAAAACCAGTACAATCCTTTAGAAAGTCAGAAACATTCTGTAATTGTGGGATATGGTCTGGGCCGTACCCGCAATTCTGTTGCAGTAGAGGGAAGATCTATAAGAAAATATATAACATTCTAAGGGTTCGAAACTCACTATAAGATACACCTCTTTATGTTAAAAATAGTCGCTTATAGCGGGATTTAAGGTGTATCGTGAATAGAGGGTATTGCCTTAGACAACTCCCCCACCCTGTGGCCAAAGAAACGTGTCCCTTAAATAGAGGTGTAAATAGGGGGGGGGTATCTTATAAAGAGGTTCAGCTATAAAAATATACATAATTAAATTCTCGACAGGCATGTGTTGGATATAGCCCCACCAATTCCTCATAAATTTTCTTCCAAGTCCCAACTTCTTCTTGTGTATATTCCACTTGAGGGATTTTATCTCCACTAGAAAGAATTTATTTTTTAATTTAAAAAATCTCTCCAACTAGCGAAAAGAAGCGGCAATATCTGCAAATTCCTTTCGTCGAGCTCTGTATATTTCATCATGAAAACCCTTAAAAACTTTTAAATATTTTTGTTCAACATTTTAAAAACCGGATGGTCAGCGTCAAGTTCTGCGCCATAGCTTAATACACGATTGGCAAAATGGTCAATATCTGACATTTTCATTGGGAACCAAGGCACACTTTCTGTAAAAAATGAGGAATTAATTCAAGTCTTGGGCATTTATTTTCAATGGGGTGGGCTTCTAAAGGAGAGGAGATGCTGTTGAAATGAGTGGGCGTCTATTGGAATATGTGAGCGCCTATTGGAACGAATGAGCTTGTAGTTGATGCTAAAGGAGGTGGTTTCCTATTATCATATTTTAATAACCCCTCTTATATGGGTACAGTATTCCCTCCTATGATTTATCCCCCCCCCCCCCCCCCCCCCAATAGCTGTCCAAAAACCCAACCAGGATTCTGACGTATCTGCGAATTATGGTCATGCACTCTAGGTTTGTGTAACCCCGCACTTTCAGCACGCCTTCGAAACAAAGAAATAACTTCCTCCAAACTCTCCGGATTCGAATCCTCTGCACATTCTACCATAAATTCGTAACAGCCTGGATGGACTTTTGAAGGTCTAGACTCGATGTGGGTTAAATTGAGGTTCTTCAACTTAATTAAAAAAAATATTTTCTTCAATTTAAAATTTTTTTTCGTTATACTTTAAAGACTTTAAGTGTTTCTGCAAGAGCCCCAGCTTCTTCTTTCAGCGTAAAAATAAGTGTTGTGTGTGCCTGGTTTGGATCTACTTCAGCTACATAGGAGTCCATTGCAAAGGCCTTAAAAAATTATTTTATATACATTCATTATAAGATACTCCCAATAAAGGATACGCCTCTATTTAAGGAACGCTCTTTTTAAGTTTGGTTGGCTGCGAGGTGGGGGAGCTTCCTAATACCCTCTATTTAATAAACACCTCATTATAAGGTATCCTCACTACAAGATACTCCCGATACCAGATCACCTCTATTTAAGAGACGTTTTTGACTAGCCACAAGCTGAAGCGATACCCCCAGTTTAGTATACACCTCGCTGTATACCCCAAAGGTGTATCCTATAGTAAGGTTTGATTGTATTTTTATATTCTTCTAATAAATATTTTCAACAAATTTCTTAATTTCATCATTCTGATAATTCCCTGAAATAAAAACAAATAAAAATCACCAAATCGTAATCATTTTCATCATCAAATAACGCCTTTGTTTCACATTCAGTTATAAGACAGGGAACATTACTTAATGCTGTAGCCATTTTTTAAAAGAAAATTTTTTTAATTTTTTTGGACTGAAAAAAAAAATTTTTTGAATGAAATTTTTAACAAATAAAACATTTGTTGATGTACTCTTCCACAGAAATATGTTGTGATTTTTCGAAAGCGCGTGTATTAAACAAACACGTGTGTGTGTGGAGAGGGGAATTTGTAAATGACCTCTTAAATTCTTCCAAATTTTCTTTGAAATTTAGTCAGACAAAATTTCATTGAAATGGCCAATATTTGGAGAGGAAATGGGGAATTTAATTATTTCGTTGTGATGAGCTTCAAATGCAATGAAATATAAACTGTTCCACTCAATTTAAATAAATGCTTTTCTCCTCTCTTTCTAATATACCGCCCATTTTTATTGTTTCAATGAATTTATTAGTTAAATAAATATTTTTTGAGATAACAAAAAAGCCCACTCACCATATTTGACCAAACCACATTTCACCAATTAGGCTAAAAATACACGTTTCGCCAATTCTTTGTTGACAAACCGTGTATATTTAGCCTTATTGGCAAAATGTCGTTTTGGTCAAATATGAGGGAAGGCAAATTAGCCATTCTCTCTCTCTCTTATCATTTTTATTTTAAGTCCACGGGAAAGTAGATGAACATGGAACAAAAGGGGGGAAAGGAGTGTTGGCGGACGGAGTTGACCCCCAATTTTTTCAAATTTAACTGACATTTATTCTTATTATTTTCCTATTAAAATTAATATAATCGTATGATTTTGGCTTTAATCTTAAATTTTTTATTATTTTCTTAAAAAAATAATTGTTGACTAATTAATTAACTCCAAAGTATATTAAAAAATAATTATTTTTTAATTTTTTCTTATCATTTTTTAAGACTAGACTAAAATATTTTTGAATTATCACAAATTAAATAAAGTGCCAATATTTAAAGAACTTTTTGGGGGACTCGGTTCCGAGACATATTTAACCCCTTGCTAATTCCCGGTCTTGTATCTTTTGAAATATTTATTGTAGACAGATCGGAGCCGACGTTTTAGACACAGTTTTTTATGCTCTTTCGAATGAGCTATAGAAACCTTTGATGGCACAAGAATTCAGCGAGATACGCCCCTTTGAATGAGCCCATATTAAATTTTTTTAAATATTTTTTAATATTAAGTAAAGTCAGAAAAACAAAAAAAGGATTATTTATAATCTTCTCAAACTTTTTTGGGTGTTCTGAATTTCCTCCGGCTCTTCCTTTATATTTTCTTCACTATTTTGCTCCTTTAAATAATTTTAAAAAAATATTTTTTATTTTTAAATTTACTTTTAAATTTTTTCTAAAAGGTCCAAAACGAGGAGATGCGGCCATTTGCATTGCTGGTTCAGCCCAATTTGGAGGTGGAGGAGGAACATAATTATAAAAAGGGGTGGCTGGTCTCCAAGCTGCTCCATACGTTGACCCTTTTAATTTGAAAATTATTATTAATACCTCATTATAAAATATATCCATGAATAGGAAACTCTCTATTTAATATACCCCCGATAGTACCCCTTCTGTTTAAAACTCATTATAAGGGACTATTTTTCAGCCCCAAAGGTGCATCTTTTAGTGAGGTCCGATTGTGTTTTACCTAGAAATACAGCCAAAGCTCAGTATCCAAACTGATTACCCTCTATTTAACATACAGCTCATTATAGGGTACAAGGTCGTATATATTGTAGCAAGGATCGATAGTATTTTTATATTAAAAAAACTAACAAACTGGACAGCAATAATAAGGTCCAATATCAACAGAATTTGTAGCATAACAATAACTTTGAGGAGGGCATTGGGGCCAAGGCCTTTTTGGGTCACACTCAATAGGTAAAGCAGGGCCTCCTGGACAAGCACTTGCTGGGGGGCCTGGAGGACCTGCTGAAAATTAAATTATTCGTTGGATAATTAAAATTTTGGCTAAATTTTTTTTCTGTACGTAACACTCATGAATATGGACAAAAATATATGCCATTCGAAAGAGCTGAAGGAAAGACTAACCATTTTGTACATCAACAAAAAAATTTACTAGGGGGAATCCAAAAGTACAAGCAATCCCCGCACGGTTTTTGACCATTTAGAGCCCTTTATCTCAGTCCATCTGTTTAAGCCCCTCAGAATTTTGGTGTTATTATGTCATTAAACTTTACTCCGACGAGCTTTCTCGAATGACATTATGTATTCATGAGTGAGACGTTATTGTAAGCCTTTATCCAAAATTTTAAATTTAACCGATTCCTGGAGGTATTTCTGGTATTCCTCCAAGCTGTGCTGCTCCATATTGGCTAAACTGTCTTCTTTTAATTAACCCTTGTGATTCTGACAAGGAAAAACTATTTTTTTCTTTTTTTGATTTTTCTAATAATCCATCCATTTTTTCCTCTTTTTTTAAATTTTGTCTAATTTTTAGATTATTTATTAAACTATTTTTTAATTTTTCTTCTTCTTTTAAAGAAGATTCATCATACAAGACTTCACTATTTCCTCCAATTTCGTCATCATTTTGTTGATATTCTGATGCCAAAATTGGATTAGGCTCTGCTGGGGGTGAATAGGCTGATTGGTGAGAAAAGTTAGGATCGGCTAGAACAAGGGAATATGAAGAGAAGGGAAAGGAAGATGGAAGAGAAGATGGAAGGGAAGATATTCTTTGTTGATTTAACGGCAATGTTTCTATTAAAATAAATATAGTCGGACCTCATTTATAGATACCCATTAGGGTTGAAAAAAATAGTCTCTTATAAAGGGCTGTTCTTTAAATAGAGAGTATCCTTTAAACAGTTCCCTTACACATTAACCAAATTTTAAGGAGTTTCTCTTATAATGAGGTTTCTTAAATAGGGGGTATTGTCTAGGAAACTCCTCCCACCGTGGCCAACCAGATTTTAAAGCCGTCTCTTAAATAGAAGTGTATCTAATGTTGGTGGTATCTTATAAAGAGGTTCGACAGTAAATTTATTCTAATAATATGTATGAACCTTCTCCATAAATTCCAGTAGATACCCAGAAAGCCATCAAAAATAATTTTAATAAAATATTATTTAAATTAAAAATAAAAATATTTCTGTAAATGCCTGAGGATGGAGACATTTTTTAATTAAAGGATTAGAGATATTTTTTAGGAAGAAGAATGGCCTGGCTTCTAAATGATTTATTTAATTTAATTTTTGTTTAAAATATTAAAAGGAAATTGTGGGGGAAAAAGGAGAAAAAAGAGAGGAGAATTATGGACATTGTCCATAGCGAGAAAAAAAAATTTTTTTTTATTTGTTTTATTTTAAAGAATTAAAAAATAAGGAGAGAACAATAAAAACATAAAAATTAATGGTTATTTTTATTTTTTCCCAAAAAAATTTATTTTCCGGTGTTGGTGGTCCATTATTTAAATAAAATATACAAAAATAAGGATATGATGTTTCTCTAGAAAAATATGCAAGAACAATAAAAAAGAGAAGGAAAACAAGGATAATAATTTTTGTATGATACGTGCCATTGTCTTTTTTCCTTGTTGTTGTCCACTTGAAATATTTTTTTTGTTGTTAATGATCAGCCTTCCTTTCTTTGTCAGTCTCTACAAGAAGAAGGAAGAATAGTCAAAAATTGAGGGATTTTTATTTTTTGTCACGTTACAAGTATTTGTTTTTTGCTGTATTTCTTAAGTTTTTTACCTCAAAAAATTTTTTAAGCAAATATAGAATTATGGGAATTAGTGTCGTTTCCCTCCCATGGATTAGGCTTACTGAAATATTTTCACTAAATCTTTGGATAATACAATGATCGCAATATGCTTTACTCACCCTGAATAAAGGTACTCATCCGTAATACCGGACCATTGGTTTTTGCAACCAGAGCTAGGTAGCTAGTACGTCATAGATAATACCCATGGGGGGAAACTGCACTAAATATCCGGATATATAGAGAAAAAATAAAAAAATTTCTTTTAACAAATTTTTTGAACTTTTAGGGACTCCAATTTAATCCTCTCTTATTCCCCTTGTTTTTACCCTTTTCTCTCAATTTTAAAATTAATTTTCCATGAAAATATCCAATTAATTTAATTTATATTTTTAACTAAAAAGCACTCAAATACACTCAATTTATTTTTTTATTTTTCCCATATATCTACTTTTCCTTTCCTTTCTCCTTTTTTGCTCTTAAAGCCTTTTTACTTTCATTCCCGACAGTCTTCAATAATCAATAAAAATATATATCCTCTCACTCATTCTTTTTAAACATTTCCTAAACAAAGAGGAAATAATGGCCAAGAAATTTTTTTGTTTGTTTTTGCCTTGTTTTTTGAATATTTTTGAATTAAAAAAACTAAATAAAAAATTTTAAGGGGCTGTAAAATATCCCAGAAATTTTTGATAAGAAAAAAAAGAAAATTTTTTGATTATAAAAAACATCCGCCATCAAAAGGAATCGAACTCCTTCCACTCTTCCTCAAATTAACTGAATTTTATCCCACTACACCAAAGTCAATGTTATGGCTTGAGTGATTATGGGGTAGTAAAATATACCGTGATTTGCCAAAATATTTGTATTTACTATGTACTTTTAATTCTTTTGCTTTCTACTTCCGTGTTTTTTCCTTTCTATTTCTCAGAAAAAAATAAAAAATTTAAAAATATAATTTATTATATTTTTAATCCCCTGCTTATTTGTCTTTTTTATGTTTAAAAAGGATTTTTCCTTCGTTCTTTTTTCTTAAGATTTTTTTCCTAATTTTTTAAATTTTATTTTGACTGGAAATACCTTTAAAAATAATTCTTTTTTTTTTTGAAAAAGTCCGCAAGCTTTGTCCGCAACTTTTTTTTGCGGACAAAACTTGCGGATTTTATGTTTTTTGTTGTTTTTTATTTTTTTGTTTTTTAGAAAATTAATGGCAAGTAGTAATTGTACTAATACCACTAGTTGTAGTACCAGTTTTGCAGAAGAAAAGCATCCACATCCGAATATGCTTATTTACAGGAAAATGGAAAGATTAATCAAGTAAAAAATTGAAAAATAAATTTAAAATAAAAAATTTTTTAAGTCAAATGTTACATTCTGAGGATGGAATTAAGATAAAAACTGTCAAAAGTTTTCTTTCAAAGTATTTTTTTATTTTAAAAAAAGTCCGCAAGTTTTGTCCGCATACTTTTGCGGACAAAACTTGCGGACTTTATCGTTTTTTATTCTATTTTTTTTTATTTTTTAGAATAGTTTCTGTATTCTCAGGCCAGGATTTGATTGTTTGGTTAATTGCTGTAAGTATTCTTTTAATATTTTATAAAATTAATTTTCAGCACATTGACGTTTTTGATGAAATAGATGCCAATCATTTATTACATTTATTTGCTTCACACGGATATATATTTCAAGTTGATGATCACGTAATTACCATGAAGGGTGGAGATACTTCTTTTTATCGTTTCCAAACCCCCTATTTTTGGCCTTCAAATTGTTGGGAACCTGAAAATATGGATTACGGTTTTTTTAATTTTAAGATGTCTGCAAAAAAGTGTCCGCAAAATTTTGAAAAAAATTGCGGACATTATTTGCTGATTTCTAAATTTCGATCTTTTAAACTATTTTTTAATTAAAATTTATTTAAAGCCGTTTATTTGTGTAAAAGAACAATGCAAAACAAAGCACATTTGGAATTGGAAGATTTTGAAGCAGAGAATTTAGCAAAATTACAAAAAATGTTAAGCAGAAAATGGGAATTTGTTTTTATGCAAGCAGAGGCACAATATAAGTAAGAGAAATAATCTATTAAATTGATAATGGGTTCTCACATGGAAAAAATTCAGTCTAAAAATGCGGGTTTTTTTTCAATTTTTTCAATCGCTCGGGATTCTGCCCCATTCGAAAATTAAAAAAAATTTTTCAGACCATCCCCCTTAGAATTCCCGAATCTTTCTTTAAATTTTAATATAAATTATTTTAAAGGGTTGACAAAAAACGGGACAGAATAGAAAGACAAATTTTGGATAGTCAAGAGAGAGCATTTTGGGATTTGCATAGACCCGTGCCTGGATGTGTTAATACAACTGAAGTAAACAAAATTTGATTTAGAAATTTTATTTTTTTTAATTTTAAAGGTGGATATAAGAAAATTAAGTCGTTCTGGAAGATCTAAGCAATCTACTTGCAATACTTTGGTTATCCAAATGGAAGATAATGAATCTCAATTAAATAATTCAAATAATTTAAAAACGCCCAATATAAGGTTTTCTTTTTTTAATAATTTTGGGGAAAATCGGCGTATATTTTTCAGGGAAGTCCGTTTTTATCAAAAACCCGGCAGGAGAAGATATACACAAATAAAAGATTATCTAAAAATTGAGGTAAATTATTCATTATTTTTAAATTAAAAATTATTTTTTAAAAAGATTTCTGAATTACAAACAAGATTGTCTAAAAATGTATTGAAGACATCAAAATTAGCAGAAAGTTATTTACAATATTATGGACATCGGTATTATTTTATATTTTGGGTCTCATTATAAGATACATCCTTGAGGCTAGGAAAAGTCTCTTATAATGAGGGTCTCTTAAATGGAAGGTTTCTTAAATAGAGGTTTAGGCAGATTCCCCACCTAATAGTCTCTTATAATGAGGTGTCTCTTAAATAGAGAGTATCATATAGGGGCTTAGGCAAATTCCTTATGCAACAGTCCTTATGAGGGTCTATTAAATGGAGGGTATCACTTAGGCGACTTCCCCCTCCCAGGATATCTTAATTAGAAGTTAGTATTTGGGTGTATTTTATATGACTTATTAAATCCATTTACTTTCTACAGGGTTTCATTCGATGCATTTATCGTCCAACTGGGTTCAGCTACAGATCCATTTCAAGGACAACCAAATCCCTGGATTTCAGATACTGTTGATTTTTGGCAACATGACAAAATGTTTTTTTCAAAAATTAAATTAATTTTAAATTTTAGTACTGGCGATATTTCAACTAGAAGATTAAAATTGTGGGAAGAATCCTTTGAAGAATTATTAATTGATCCGGTTTTAATTTTAATTTAAAAATATTTTTATAAATTAATTAAAAGGTTGGAAGAGAAACACTGCAAAAATTTCTTGATAAAGAATATTCTGGAGAAAATTTGCGTTTTTGGATGGAGGTTATTTTTTATATAAATTTTTCGAGGGATTTTACGGATCCTTTATTGGTGGATATTTTGCAAATGTCCGCTAAAAAATTTTCGTCCGTAAATTTCGCCCCTCGTTTCAACCTATCAAAAATTTATCTTCACTTTTTAGGTCCAAAAACTTCGTAAATGTAGTTGTCGAATGGTGCCCGTCCTAGTCACAGAAATCTACAATGAATTTATCGACTCCAACGCTCAATCTCCAGTCAATATTGATTGTAAAGTAATGGAAATAATTGACGAAAATCTCAAAAACAATCCAAATCGATGGTCATTTGACGAGGCTGCTGATCACATTTTTTGTTTAATGAAGAATGATAGCTACCAGAGATTTCTTCGTTCAGACTTGTAAATTGGGGGGAAGAATCGAAAATTTTTTAGAAAATTTGGAATTAATTTATAGATATCGTGATCTGTTGAACATTTCTGGAAAAAAGGTTTTCTTTTTATTTTTTTATTTTTTCCTGCTTTCTAGTTTTAGAATTTTGCTTTTCTTTAGCTTCTTTACTTTTCTGCTTTAATTTTTAAATTACTTTTTTGCTTTTTTTTCTTTTTTTGCCTACTAATTAATTTCAGTACTCCTTCTCAACGTTAATTTCACGCAAAGCTTCTCGCAAAACGCCTTCAAAAACAACAACAAATCAACAAAGTTTGGACAATCCACAATTTCCCTTGAATACTTTAAATACCTGCAAAGGATTGAGAGGAAGTTCCGGCTCAAGATCTGGATCTTTTGTTGGAATTGAACGAGAAAAGAGGACAAAATGTCAACCAAATTCTTTCGATTCTTCAACATTAACAATGACTAAAAACAATGTAAATAGTAGTAGTAGAGGAATTAGAAGAGATTCTAGTAGTTGTTCTTCATCTAGTGTTGCAGCACAACAACGTTCCAACAACTAAAAATTTTTAGAGAGGAAAAATAAACCTGTGATATTTTCTATTAGCTTTATATAGCTTTTTGTCGTCTCTTTTTTCATTCATTCCAATTATTCTTTCCTCCTTTCATCTCCTTTTGTAGGCCCCAGGTCTTCGTATCGCTGCTCGCGAACTTGGCAGACAATTAGCTTCCGCTGCTACAAACATAACTGGCGGAGGTAGTTCAACAACTTCAAAACAACAACAAAAAGAGCAAAACGAAGAACAAAATACTGGTTTTCTTAGTTCGTCAACATCTAGAGCCTCAAAAAAATCTTCATCTCAAAGTATTAATCAACAACCTACAGAGATAATTCAACAAAATACTGGCAGTACACGTTCAGAGAAATAAATATAATTTTATTTACCTGCTGGTCCCAGTTATCACAGCAATTTAAACCACTTAACCATCTAAGGAAAATACTTTGGTGTAGTGGGAAAATTTTACGATAAAATACCCACAGGGTCGGAGGTTCGAACCCCGGTGGGGGGAAATTTTTTGGTTGTTGGTTAAATTGCTGTGTTAACATATAAATAAAATGTCTAAAATTTTTAATATATAAAAATATTACTACTATTTTTCTTCTTCTATTCTTTTCAATATTCCCATATCCTTAATATAATCATTAAATCTGTCCCAGCTATAAAAGCCTTCGAGTAACGAGTCCGTAACTGTATGATTAAACTTTCTTTTGTTTCCATCACTTCCATCATATAAGCGTTCATCTAGCATTTTAAATAAAGAAAAATATTCCTTCGAAATATACTGAAAAATTTTTAAAAATTATTTGGTAATCAGGGATGTCACGATTTGAGAGAAAATCGGGTACCGGGTAAACCAATTCCTGGTAGGATTATGCCTAAATACATAAATCCGGAAAAAATTGTGAATTTTCGGAAAAAAACTTAAAGAAAATTTTTGTTTCCGAGGGTATACCCAACTTTTATTTTCTTAAAACAAAAAATACCATAAAAATTTGAGGATCAATAGCATTTATAACATTAGAATCATTCAAATTAGGCAAACGTTTTTGAATTTGAGATATCTAAAAATAGAATTGCTAAAAAATTTAATTAAAAAATAACCCTCAAATAACAATTCCAATGAATATTCCAATCCATATGGAGAAGACGATAATAAATACAAAACAATTTTGCATGGCGAAAACAAACGATGAAATTATTAGGCTAAAAAATTTTTTTTATTAGAAAAAATTTTTTGAATTAAATAAAAACCTTCGGATCATCATTTTCAATTAATTCAAAATTATTTCTATATTTATTTCCTTCAAATGTAAGAACACATGTCGTAAAAGTTACCTTCTCACAACAAATCTTAAAATTTAAAAGAAAAATTAGTGAAAGGTTTGGAATGAAAAATTTTTTTTGGGTTTGTTAAGGTAAATCTAATCTTACTAAATATTTTATGTAAAAAAGGGAATTCGAAGCATGGATGTCACGGGTTATCCGAAACTCAATCTTATTTTCGACCCGACCCTCGATCTAAAGAAAATCTTGAAAGTTCCCACCCGACTTTTTTTCTCAATCCCCGTGACATCCATAGTCGGTAGAGAATCTTTATCTAGGATTGTAAGGATATCGCAGGTTCTTTCGCTGCCTTGGGCTTCAAATATAATTTTTCAAAAATCCCAAACCTTGCAATATGAAGAAATTCTCAAAGCGTTTTGATTATTTTTTGTCTGTTTCATAAAAGCTCTTTTTGCAGCATTTGTCATTTCAGAAGGGAAATTAAATAAAGAAGACAAATTTTTAAGAATAATTTTTACTTGTTGTCTAATATTTTTATAAGAAAGAAAATAAGGATGTTGAGCTTAAAAAATTTTTTTAAGTTAATATTTGTAAAAAAAACAAACATTTTGAATTAGCAAATTGATATTCAGCATTAGGATTAAATATTTTAATGGCATGGAAATATGCATAATCACAAAGTTGTTGTTCCAATTGTTCACCTTCCCACATTAAAATGGCCTTAATTATAAATATTTTAGTTAAATACAGCCAATCCTCATTATTAGATAACCCCTGGAAAAATCGTCTCTTATAATGAGGTGTACGTTAAATAGAGGGTTATCCTTATAATGAGATGCATCTTAAATAGAAGGTATTAATTAGGCAGCTACCCCACCCAGTGGCCGACTGAATTTCAAAGATTTCTGGAGGTAACTTATAGAGCTGACTGCTTTTTAAACTAAATAGAAAAATATTTCCAAACCTTTTTTCTTAAATCAGCTCTAATCTCCAAACAGCTAAAACAAATATTCTCTTCATTTGCCTCAAATAATCCAAAAGGATCACATGTATCGGTATGTGCACAATTTGTAAAATAACGAGATTTTTTCTTCCATTGATCAATTTGGCTGTTTGACGAGTTATTAGAATTGGTCAAAGTTGGACTAGTATTAATTGACAAAATATTATCATTGTTACATGTAGAGCTTCTTGTTTTAACATGGACATGACCATCCAACTTTTTAACACCCTTAAATCACGTGTAAATCTGACAGGACAGAAAAATTGAAAGAAAACCTTTTCAACCTCATCAGGAAAGATGGCAAAATTAGACAAATCAACGGTCATAGAATTCAAGTTGTTGACAAAATCTAAAAAATAAATCTATTTTAAAAAATTAAAAGAGATCGAGCTGGATCTGGCTCCTTGACCTTTTCAACATCACTAAAGGTTAAGGACTGGTCAAGGTTCTCAACTTAAAGCAAGATCAAGGTTTTTTAAATTTTCGATCTTTATAGGAAATTGAACAACCCTTTTTCCTTTTGAGAAGCATGATGATAGTTATCACTCGTAGAAGGCTAAAGATTAAACAAAAAAGATTAAAAAACTTTTTTTTATTTACCTCGTTTATTTGTTCTTCCTCCACTTCTTCTTCGCCCGCTTTTTTTGAATTAAGAGATGACGCCTGCTCGGACCTATAATATTAAAATTTTATTTTTTTAAATTTAAAACTTGAATACATTCTTATATTTATTTTTGTACGCTCATATTCTTCAATAAATTTCAACTGAAAAAAAATTTTAAAAATTCGAAAAAAATTTTTTATTTAACCTTTTTCCAATAAATCCAATTAATTTTACTATCATCTCCTCCATTTGCAATAACCTTTTTCAACCTATGTTGAAATGCAACACGTAAATTCTGCCATAAATATTGCATTTCTGGTCCTAAAAACTTTAGTTTGTTCTTTAAATTTTAAATTATAAATAACCTGTATATTTTAATTTATTGTTGGAAAGAATTTCAGCGACTTCATTATAGGCAGCTCTCCTTTCTTGAAACTAATAAAATAAAAAATAATTAGAACGGAAAACCTAATAAGATAAAGCTATTGATTGTGAGTATAAATTAATTGTATGATTTTAAACAGCTTTGCTTAGGCAGCTCTCCCATTCAGTGAGGGGTTCTTATTAATGTCTTACAGAAAATCTGACTTAATAAAACTAACCTCCTCGAAGTAACGTGGCATAAAACCCCAAATAATTTGACGTTCCCGAATAGCGTCAATAAAAGCTTCTCTTTGCTCGGAAGTAAACAAAACGTAGTCTTGACTGCCTTTGCAAACAAATTCTTTAGATAATTTTAATTTTTGTGCTTCAGTATTTATTTGCTCATTATTAGCAAGAAATTGTTTATTAGCAAGAAATTGTAACTAAAAACGCGAAAATAAAATTTAAGTTTTAAGCTTAACCTTTTGCCAATAACGCCAAGTAACTCTATCATCAGCTCCACCATTTGACTTAACTTTCCTTGAAATGTGTCTGAAAGTGCAAATCAAACCTCTCCAAATCACCCGTATATTTGGTCCTTGAAATAAATTTGCTCAATAAAAATAAATTAAAAAATACCAGAATATTTATGATTATCATCAGAGAGTATTTCAGCCACTTCAGCATAAGCATCGGATCTCTGCATAATCTGAAAAAAAAACGAGTAACAATATAGGTTTTAATGATAGAGGTCGGCCGGAATTCACCTTGCTCATTTCCGACCGTCCTCTAGTTCACGACCGGCAATTTTTTGTCAGTGTCGGCCAAGGGCGTAGCTAGGGGGAAAACTTGGGGTTGAAGTCCCCCCCTGAAATGGAAGAAAATAAAAAATTTTGGGAGAGAAATGATGAAAAAAGTGAATTTTTTCACTTACAAAAAGAAAATAGAAGCTACGCCCTTGGTGGCTGCTCAAAAGCTCTTATTATCCATTTAAGCTGTCATAGACAAAAATAAACCGTTCATTCCTAATAGGCAAAAAAAAGAAAGAAACTGATTTACATTATTGTAATAAGGATGAGAAAGATCCCAAATAATAGGACGATCCTTGATAGCAGATATAAGAACATCCTTTTTTTCTTCAAGAATTCGATCTTGTATTATTTTTACTGGGTTTTGTTGATTTTTTGCCTTTGCAGGAGTTACAAATCTAGCAATAAATTGCAACTAGAAATTTTTAAAAAAATAAAAATTTAACTTTTCAATAAACCTTTTGCCAATAACGCCAAGTAACTTTATCATCAGCAGTTAGGTCATTTGTTTTAACTTTTCTGAAAGTGGCAAGCAAATTTTTCCAGACCATCATTACTTTTCTTCCTTAAAATAAATTTGCTCAATAAAATTGAAAAAAAAACCAGAATATTTATGATTATCATCAGAGAGTAAATTAGCCACTTCAGCATAAACATTGCATCGCTGTATATTCTGAAAAAAAACGAGTAACAATACATATAGGTTTTAATGACAGAGGTCGGTCGGAATTCACCTTGCTCATTTCCGACCGCCCTCTGGTTCACGATCGGCAATTTTTTGTCAGTGGCGGCCAAGGGCGTAGCTAGGGGGAAAACTTGGGGTTGAAGTCCCCCTAAAATGGATGAAAATGAAAATTTTAGGAAGGGAAATGATCAAAAAAATTTTACCTACAAAAAAGAAGCTACGCCCTTGGTGGCTGTTCATAAGCTCTTATTATCCATTTAAGCTGTCATAGACAAAAATAAACCGTTCGTGAACAAACCTAATAGGCAAAAAAGAAAAAATAACTGATTTACATTTTTGTAATAAGGATGAGAATGATCCCAAATAACAGGACGATCCTTGATAGCAGATATTAAAGCCTCATCTTTTTCGGCGGTAAGAAAAATTTTGTCTTTCATTATAATTGATTTTGTTTTGTTATTGCTACTTTGTTGATTTTCTGCCTTTTCAGGAGCCTCTTCTGCCTCTTCAAGAGATTCTTTTGCCTCAGCAGGAGTTACAAAATTAGCAATAAATTGCAACTAAAATTTTAAAAAACTAAAAATTTAATTTTTCAATAAACCTTTGGCCAATAACGCCAAGTAATATCATCACGTCTTCCTCCACGTGAAAGTCTTGTCAATATTGCATTGAAAGTATCGCGCAAAGTTTCCCATTCATATTCTATTTGTGCTCCTTAAAAAGCAATTTACTCGGTTTAATTTAACTTTAAAAGATTAGACCAGTATAATTATAATTATCGTCAGAGAATAATTTAGCAACTTCTGCAAAGGCATCAATCCTATTTTGGGGCTAAAAACAAATAAAATTTTGTAATAAAGCAAAGTTCGACATTTTCAAATTTCCGGGACGGGCCTTGGTTTTAAACCAAAATTCAAGCCGGGTTTACCATTCTAAAATACTAAAAACACGAAACAAAAGAAAACCCGGATTTTATCATAAAACCGGTTTCCATGGCCGGTCTTTCGAATGAGCTATCATTAAAAAAATGGAATTTTTCACCCAAAAATGAGCTTACTGCTCACTATGGTTTATGACCATTTCGAGCCCTAGCTCGAGGAGCTCTTTCGAATGAGCCATTTCGAGTCCCTAGACCATTTCGAGTCCACAGGCATATCCGTGAAAAAAGAGTGGTACCGTTCGACTCAGCACCTTTTTCTACCCTATATTTGACATTTTGAACATTAATTTAGGGGGTTACGTCATAACGGAAAAGAACCATTAAAAGAATGTATTATATATTTAAAAAATAAACTTTAATGCTAACATTCTTGTAATCATTTAGAGAAGAATCCCAAATTACAGGACGTTGATAGATCACATCTATAAGAACATCTTTTTGATCAGCAGTAAAACAATTGGTTTTCTTTTGCGCGAATGGAAAATGAAGTTGACTTTGGGTATTTAAGTGCATTTGTCGACATATATAATTTAGAATAGCAAGCACAATAACCTAAAAATGTTGCATACAACTAACAATAAATCAATTATAGAAAATATTTAAATGGAATTAAAAAACAATCTAAAAAGGAACAATTTTAGTCTTCAATTTATCACAAAAAATAATAATCAGCAAGAACACATAACCAAATTACCAGAAAATCAATAAATGCCTAAACTCCCAAAATGTTTAGCAATAATATAATTTTTTTATTTATTTCAAAACACGATTCTCAAGATCCTCTGCCTTTTTATCATCAAGTTCAAGGCCAAATGAATATTCGATTCCACAAATAAAGTCTTTAACCTTCTTTTTATTAAAATAAAAAATTCTTTGTGATTCTTCATATTTCCCTTCTTTCACATAAGTAGCTAAATCTGCTGCAATAAATCTTTTGTAATCGTCCAGCATATTCAATTTTTTAATGTAAATCTCAATTTCCTCAATAGATTCCTCAATTAGATTATAGGTCAAATACCCATATTGGAAATTATGGTAGCAGCTATAAAATTAAAAAGGCAAATATATTGGTAAAGTTTAGGAAAGCCAAAAAATTTTATCTTGTTTTAGCAAAAAATATTAAGGCTAAAAATGGTCAATGTCTATGATGTATTTGGGTCGAATATTATAAACCGACATTTTTTGTAAAATCGAAATTTTGAATTCGAAGTATTCACTTCTAAATTCGAATTCGATTTTTCCAGCCTCTAATAAATACAAATTAATGTAAAACATGATAAAACTTTTGGTAACCTAAATTCTACAACTACCCGATTATCAATACTAATGATATTTATAAATATGAACGAACCGAAGAGCGCATCCTGCGCCACGTGCAAATTCAAATTCGTCCAAAAAATTTGATGCCATACCAGCCAAGAAAAAACCCATACTGACGATTGCTGAAAGGCTTCGTAGATTTATACCAACAAATTTTGCTCCACCCAATTCAATCACTTCTATGTCTTTTAAAAATAAAGCTACCGCGGAAGCAAAACTTTGAAATGTCTAAAACAATGCATTTTTAAAAGTTCAAAAAATCAATACCTTTTCACTGCACTCCATCAAATTTGGCGGATTCTTTTTGAGACATTTTTTGGCTTCGTCAATGAATTTGTAAGGGGTATAGATATCTTGTTTGGGCTAGATTTAAATAAAAATAATCGAGAAAAAAGAATAATTGATCAACTTTTTTGGGCATAGTTGTCCAACCTTCCCTTATTGATAGTTCAATGGAGTTGAAAAGATCAGATTTCTCCGCAAGAAGTTCATCGTATTTTTTCTATAAATTAATGAAAAAATGGATGAAAAGTTTAAACCTTCAACTGGATTCCATCATATTTCAGCCGCAAAAATTCATACACATTAATACTCCCTTCCTAAATGTAAAAAATTATCACGGGTTTCAAGAAATCAGAATTAAATTAAAATGTTTATAACTGAAACTTGTAAAAAATGAAGGGAAAGTTCAAACCTTCGTCTTAATTTGAGATTGTTTCCACATGATTTCCAAGTTTTTCAACCTTGTCCATTCTTCCATATTAAAATTTAACGACTAAAATGTAACGAATTAAATGGCTATTTAAAAAAACTTGAATTTATTTTGCGGACTAAATAAACAGACTCAGAGATTTTTAGAAAAATGGATTTAAATTAAAATATAAATCAAACTTTCTCAGTCAAAATCCCTCCTGATTGTTTTTGCAAAACAGGTTTACCAGCTACAGCTCTTGCATAATTTAGTGTACTTTCATAGTTGGTTGTGAAGAGGTTGATGAACTTCCTGCTGTCTTTTCGCCATAAACCTAAAAAAATTTTGAGTAATTATTCTTAAAAAATCTGTTTTTAAATTTCACTAAAAATCGAGAATTCGAAGTATCAACAGAAACTTTTATTGGACTTATTAAAACAAAAGATTGCCTCTCAATTAAATTTACTTGGGAGGATCCATGTGCATCATGAGAACTACCAGCATTGCTTTTATCTTGCTCACGATATTCTCCACTACTTCCTTTACCACGTTGACCTTCACTTTCACCACCCTTTTGACATCTACCATTTCCACCCTGTTGATGGCCATCACCTCTTCCATCACGTCGTTGCATTTTAGAATAACAAAAAAATATGATTGAAACGCTAAAATTGATACGAATAGTTAAAACGCAGAACTAATAAATTCAACCCAATAAGAAAAGCAGAAAAAAATTTCAAACAAAACTTGTAGATAAATCAGTAATAACCAAATATATTTCCTTGCAACAAAAGTTTCTTTTAAAAAGATAATTTAAATCCAATCTAAAAACAGAATTTAACATTAAAAAAGAAAAGTTTTTTTTAATCTATCCAAAGTACTATTTATATCCAAATCCAATATCTAAAAAACGTGTCTGGTGATTTGGGCAGTGGTGAATTGGGCAGTGAGTTAAATGGGCAGTGAGTGATTTGGGCAGTAAACGTTTTTTAAAAAATAATTTTACACTCAAAAACAATTAGAGTAACATTATAAAAATAATTTTGAGTGATTTGGGCAGTAACTTAAATTTTTTATAAATTGATAAAAAAAATTAACAAATTTTATTTTAACTTAAAGTATATTTTTTTCAACATATTTTTCAAAAAAACGTGTCTTACATTTTTCAGATTTTTTGACCCTATTTTAAGACGTAAAAAACCTAAAGTAGGGACCTATTTCTTGATTATTCGTACCTAAAACTACTTATCACTTAGGGAAACGTCAAAAAAGCAAGGCTAAGACTTGATCATGACTAAAGATGAGTTATTCTTACAACGGGTTGGATGGTCAAAATGAAAAAATTTTAACATTGTACCTTGGGTGTCGGTACCTCGAATTTTTGTGTTAATAATTTTAGAAAATTTAAGTTACTGCCCAAATCACTCAAAATTATTTTTATAATGTTACTCTAATTGTTTTTGAGTGTAGAATTATTTTTTAAAAAACGTTTACTGCCCAAATCACTCACTGCCCATTTAACTCACTGCCCAATTCACCACTGCCCAAATCACACGGCACCCTAAAAAATAACCAAAATTTCGAAGCTTTTGAACAATTCTTTTTAACAAAAAAAAATTCATAATGCCAAAAAGGGTAAAACGCCCAAAATGTCAACAAGGACAATGTTCTTTTATGTGAAATTTTTAATCGCGATTAAAACACAAATACGATGACTAATATCTACACGTTTGCGTTTCAAAACAGAGAAATGTAGCTAGTTCTCTAAATAATATTTAAATTAAATTTTTACTTTTAATAGCGGTAAAGGAAGTCGTTTGGATCGCCTTGAAATAATTGATCGACGTATTTCGACTTTACGTTCAAGTTGTAGGCATGCGGTTCAAGTTGCTACAGATTCAGGGACATCAACTATGGCGTTTGAACGGATTGATGGCCGATTGTAAATTTTATATATTTTTTAAAGAAAATTTTTTAATAAAATTGACGTTTAGATGACATTTTTTCATCTCTCCCAGAATTCCTCTCGATTTTCTGTTGATACATAATCAAGCTTGGATCTGTGGCGATAAGTACCAACCCTGATTTTTAGAACCTATGGTTCGGTATAATTCTGGATGAGTAGGAAGCAGTTATGTATTTAACAACAAATTTTTACAGTGCCAGCAGCAAAAAGCGGTGAATTATGGGAGAAATGAAAAAAATTGTCACATAAACGGCAATTTAAAAAAATTGTTTTTAGTCTTCTTTGCGGAAATTCAAGAGGAGCAGTGTCTATTATTGATTTTGAATCTTACACTAATTATAATTCTATTGCTGAAACTTATCCTCTCAACTACAAAATAATACAAACTCGAAAGAAGAATAATCATCACCATATGGTTAATGGTTGTCAGTGGTATCCTGTTGACACTTCTATTTTTGTTACTACAGGAATGGATAACTTGTTGAAGGTTTTATGTTTGTTGTTTTTTAAATAAATTAAAGTAATAGTTACGTTTATCGACTCCTTTTTCTTTTCATTTATTGCCATATTTTATTACAATGGACCAATCCGAACTTGCAATATTTATATACTTTTTTGTGATCATTAGACAGTATACTCGATGACTTATTTCCATTGTTTGACTTTCTTGCTATAAAGTCATTTTCGTATTGTTATAGGACTTCAAATTTTCAGTAAAAAGGAGCCGTAAAATTAACTAGTACCCTAATAAATTTAAAAAAACAGATTTGGGATTCGTCAGTATTTACATCAATTGAAGACTTTAAATTTATTCAACCAGTTTCACATTTTCATTGGACTGTTTCGAGCACTAATGCTTCTTCATTAATTGCTGTAGCAACTGCTTCCTCAAATGTTTCTTTTATTGATCCACGGTTTTTTTGTTTTTATTAAAGAAATTTTTTCCCTCAGAATTGGTCACATTCCTCAAAATCTTCGTGCAAAAGAACAAAGAATTTATAGTGTTCGTTGGCTTTCTCCATCAAAATATATTTTGGCAACGGGTAGTGATTTAGGAAAGATTGCGCTTTGGGATATTAGGTAAATTTTAAATTATTTTTACGTTTAAACAAACTATTTTAGAAGCGGAAAGGCAAAGTTGGGAGAAGTTTCATCTCCTTTTTTGAGTCACCCTTCTTCACCAAAACGACGGAAACTGGCACATGTAGATAGAATTACTTGTTTGCGTGCTTCTACTGACGGTCGTTTTTTAATTTCAATGTCTCATGATCAGAAGCTTTGTCTTTGGAACTCAAACTTGAAACTTTTATCTTGGATGAAGGTTTTTTAATTTAAAATATTTCTACGATTATTTCTACTTAAGTTAACAGATTTTGACAATTTGCCTTCTCAAGATGCTCTTCCAACAAATTTTGAAATTAGCGATGAGGGGCAAAAACTTTGGGTTTTTGTTCCTTTTGCAAATGATCTTTTGTTAATTAATGTTTATCCTTCACTGAATTCTAGTAAACTTATTCCATTAAAATCTGACAATGTTCTTCGACTACATGGACATTTTCAAAGAGTAATTTCATGCTCATATCACTATAATTATCAACAGGTTTAAATTTTTTTTGTTGATGTACGTGAGTCGCAGGATCTATGCCTGCCCTGAGCTAAACTTTTACCTTTTATTTTAACAATTATTTTTTAGATTGTTACATCCTCAAATGACCGCTCAGTTTTAATCTGGGAACCAGCAATGGACAATTTACTTTCTGATTCTACCGAATCACAAGTTCAACAAATTTATAAAGATGCCTTTAGTGATGATGAATTTGATTAATTATTTGATGTTTTATATTCAATTTGCTTGACAAGGGTGCGTTGGTTAAGTGGTATATTTCTATGTTAGGTATTTGAGGATTGACTTATTTTCTTGTTATTCGCGCTATGATGATTGAATTTTGTACAATTTTAAGGGACGTAATTCTGAATTAAATGTCGACAAATTATTCTGAGCGCTATTAACTTTTTGTTAGAGTACGAACCTAAACTATGTTTTTCCGAGTTTTATTTCGTTGAAATTAGGGTTTCGCGTTTGAAAAATTCCCGGTTACTGACTATGCAATGTGTAAAGTTCGAACTCTAATTTTACAAAAAATTTTTTATTCTTTTAAATGTTATTTATTATATTTTTATTCTTTTTTGCTTCGTTGCTATTTTATTTTTCTTTTGTTATTGATCTTCATAAATTTAAATCTATCATCTTTTTGAGAAGTTGATTTCTTTACTACTTATTTTAACATTGCTTTAACAAATTAATTTTTATCTAGTTATATATAAATGTTTTCAACAAAAGTTATTGTTCGCTCGTTTAACTCCAGGTTTTTTTCGTTTTTCTAATTTATTATATTTTATTTTTTAGTGCGCGAATGTTTCAGTCTCAAATGGGTGACATGGGTAGTGGTGCTGGAAAGGGAGGTGGAAGTGGAGGTTCAATTCGTGATGCTGGCGGTGCTTATGGAAAGCTTGAAGCTGCACGCGAGGAGGAATATTTTCACAAATTGGTTTGCTTTGTTTAAATTAGAGGGGATAGACCGATTATTGATGGGTACCCTTGATTTTCGGTTAATCCAAATTTCCTAAAAGTTTGTCTATCCCAAGTTTAAAATATTTTTTGATTTTTTTTTAATTTTAGAAGCAAGCTCAACTTAAAGCTCTCAAGCAACAATTGGTCCGTGAACAATCACACCATGAGGAGCAAGCAAAACATCATCAAGATGTGATTGAACGACACAAGAAGCGCATTAAAGAATTGGAGGAGGAAGAAAAGTAGAAATGAAAGAATTGAAGAAAAGTAAAGAAGAAAGTAAAGACTAAGTTAAATAAATTAATATTCTTTACTTTTGCTTTGTTAGAATATAGATGATTTGACTCTAAAAATTAAATTTGCTCTAAACTTATATTTTTGATTTTAGAGAAAGTTTTGTTGTTTTCAAAACTATTATCTTTTAATTTATTTTTTAAAAATTTCTTCTTGCTTTTAGAACTTCGTTTTTTAAGAATTCTTGTGTTTTGCTATGGACGTTGCTTTTGTAGTGAGTTTTTAATTTGAATTATCCAATAAAATCAAAAATTTATTCAGGTTGACGAAATTGTAAATCCAGAGGATTTGGAGAAATTCAGGAAACAATATGCTGAGGAAAGCAGGCGTGGGGCTCCTGCTGCTCAAACAGCTTTTTATTATGCTCATGCTTTGATTAAGTCAGCCAAAGAAGATGTTAGAACAGGAATTTATATTCTCGAAAGTATTGTTTTTTAATTTTTATTTAATTTTTTTTTTAATTTTAAGGTCTTTTGAAAAGGGTTGAGTCTGATATGCCAAAACGTGATTATGTCTATTACCTTGCTATAGCTCATACTCGTATTAAGGTATAAATTTTTTAATTTAAAAATGAATTTAAAAAATTATTTTTAAAGGAATATGATAGAGCTTTGGAATATATTAATATATTGTTGTCAGCGGAGAGTGACAATCATCAAGCTTTGGATTTGAAAGAACTTATTGAGCAACGAATGAAACGAGGTTTGGGAAAGGGATGGGATTTTTTGGTAAAAAATCAGGCTACGGGTTATTTTAGGAGCCTCAAGGTTTTCAAAGTTTTCTTAAATCGATTTCGGGTCGCAAAAAAGTGGGTTTTGGATCAAGTCATTAGACTGGGTTTTGGAAATTTTCTCTGTTCATGTTTCTTACAAACCGTGACAACCTATTTTTATGGAATAAACGAAATAAAATAGAATGAAAACTAATTTTAGATGGCCTTGTTGGTTTGGCCTTAACTTTTGGATTTGGTGGGGCTGCAATTCTTGGTGTAGCCGCAGCTGCTGTTATGGCGATAAAAAAGAAATGATGATAAAAATATGAGAAGATTCTATAAAAAAAATTTGAATTTTCATTTGAGATATTTACATAAATTTTAAATTAATTTTTCTGTTTCAACTTTCTCTTTTATTCCCGATAATTTTTGTCTGAATTTTTTCTTTTCTGGGTAAATTATATTTTTTGTGAATTTTTTTTCTTAGTTTAAAGATTTTTTTAGTCTTGTTAAATTTCTTTTTGCTTAAATTTCAATTGATTTCAATTAATTTTTAAAGTTTTTTTGATGGAAAATCAACGAGAAATTCAACCAGATGTTTCCATCGAGTGTGGCGAATTTAATAACCGTACAACAACAACATCAACTTTTCTAATTAAAATAGCTTCGTTTCTTGGATTAAAACCAAAAGCTAAATTGCCAATTAAACGTGTTTTAATTAATTTTGCGTTGATTTTTATTTTTGGTAAATTTAATTTTTTATTAAAAAAATAATTTGTTTTTGTTAGGTGCATTAATTGAGGCGTTCCTTCATATTCTTGGGCCTTTCACTCGTGGATTTTTTTGTGATGATAATTCTATTAGGTTGCCTTATAAAACTGGTACAATTCCTCTTTGGATGTTGATTCTTTATTGTTTATTGGTGACTAACTTAACTGTAAGGTTTTTTTTTATGACTTTCTTCTGAATCGGCCCGATTTTTGTTTTTTATTTTTACATGGTGGCTTTTTTATTTTTTTACTGTAATGCCAAAACGTTGAAATTTCAAACCCTCAAAAACCATTGAAATACCAAATAATGGAATTACTATATATTTCAGTTTATTATTGGCGAATATTGGCGTTTAGTTGATCACAGAACAGCCTCAGAACATTTGGTGATTTATGAACATGGAGAATCTTTTCGTGTTCGATTGCTTATCCGTTTGGTTTTCTTTCAAGGTTTTTTATAATAAAAATTTTTTATTTTAATTTTATTAAAAAAAGGATTTTTCTGCATTGCGATCCTTGCTACATTAATTTTCACTTCACTGGCCAAGTTTTCTGTTGGACGACTTCGACCAAATTTTTTGGCAATATGTGACCCTCTAATTAATGGAAAGGAAAAAGAAGCTCATTTTTGTTCATTTCCAGAAAATCAACATTTTTATGTTGAAAATTATACTTGTGGAAATACTTCAAATCCTTCTTTGATTTTTGAGGGTCGTCTAAGTTTCTTCAGTGGACATTCAAGTTTATCAATGTGTGCGGCTGTCTTCACTGCTGTATGTAACTTATTGTTAGAGTTTTTTTAAAGTTATGAAGGGTCATCTATTGTCCCAAAGTTTGGTAGTGGGGCTAGGGTATTATGGAAGTCTCTGGAGTCCTCAAGTATTAATCACCTATTAGGAAGGGCCATCTATTGCTCTAATTTGGTAGTCGGCTTAAGAGGTGTTCTATTAAGGAAGTTTCTGGAGTCCTCTTCGAGTATTATGGAGTTCTCATTCCATAGGAAGGTCCAATGCTCTAAGACTTGGTGGTGGGAGTGTCCTCTTACGAAGTCCTCGTCTCATATTTAAATTTAAAATATTTTTTAAATAGAATTTTTTATTTTACAGCTTTATTTACATTGTCGATTAAAACCTTTAATTAATTACGTTGTTGTAATTCCTCTTTTACAAATTTGTGTTCTTTCAACTGCCATGTTTATTGCATATACAAGGATTAGGGATAATTTGCATCATTGGTCAGATATTTTTGTTGGGATGGCAACAGGGTCAAGTGTTGCTACTTTTGTGGTTTTTTTATTATTTTCTTTAAAATTTTTAAAAATTTTATTTTTAGGGTTTAACTATTGTTGGATTTAAATTAAATACCCATACTTTTGAAGAATCCATTTCATTAAAAGAAGGAAGAAGAAATGTTCCGTCTATTTAAGGAACACCCCATTATAGAAGACTGTTTTTCGAGTGTACCTCTTAAAGTGGGGATGGTTCGTGTTAAGAAAAGAGTCGGGCCTGGTTTTAAAAATTTTCTTCGGATCAGGGTGTATTATATGGTGAGGTTTATCTGTTCTGCTTATATTTTTAATATTTATTTTTCTAACTTTTTTTTTAATTTTGTACTAAATGTTTGCCATTTTTCTATTATTTATATATTTATTTCACACTTAATTTAACAAAAATATAAAAATATTTTACAACGAAACGACGGATTATTTTTTAAAAATTCCTTAGAACCCTCTAGATAAATTGATCAATTAAATATATTTTAAAAAATTTTTTGGGTAATTTATTTTTGGATTTTTTAAAAAAATCCTTTGAGAATATACAAACAAATAAAAGTATATTTATTATATAAAATATTTTATTTCGGTAAACTAAAAAAGGAGTTTTTTTAAAAATAGTTTTTTTAAAGATATTCCCCACTTAAAATATATCAAATCTCTCTAAACATATATTTATTTATTTTTCTCTTGTATTCTCTAGGGAAAATGTTTTTTTGAGTAATAAAAATGCCTGAAAAGGATGAAAAGAAGAAAGAATTTTTTAGAAGAATTTTTGAAAGGATTTAATATTTTCCTTTTAAAAAACAAAAATTATCTTTTTATTCTTTTAATAAATTAAAAGAAATGCGCGAACACGTAAAAAGCTTTAAGTAACGGAAAATATTTTTCACAGAAATTATTGTCCTTTAAAGTAAAAATAAAAATTTGTTGCCATACTTTTAATAAATAGAAAGAAAAGGATTTGTAGAAAAAAGAAATTCTACTAATGAGATATCCCAAGAAAAAAAAATATTTTTATTTTTCTTTTGTGCAAAGACGTCAAAGAATGTATAGGCTGACAATTTCCAATACTTTTTTCGTTTCTCTTCAAATTTTAAAAAATATTTAATATGGTCCACTCTATTACATATTTAATGAGGTTTATCCCTAGGAATTACTAAGATCCCCAGGGTGTTGCTCTCTAAAGTGTTGATCTTGTGGGCTAATTCATATGATTCTTAAGGTGTTGATCTCTAAGTTGGTGATGTTTTGGGTCAATTCCTGAGATCTTTAGGATTATATTTTGGGCAAATTCCTAGAATCGAAAATTGATGTTCACTAAGGAGTTGATCTAGTGTGTTGTTCTGTAAGGTGTCGATCTCTCGGGTAAATTTCTAAGGATCCCGGGGTGTTTGTTCTCAAAGAAGTTGATCTTTTGGGTTAATCCCTATTTAATTAAAGTAAATATTTAATAAAATATCAAATCCATTTATGGTTTTTATTTTTTTTGTTCATATATTTTTTTCTATAATTTTTAAGTCTTCTTTTTTACTTAACTAATCCACCCGATAAAAGAAAGAAAAAAAATTTTTAAAGGAGAACATTTTTTTAAAGGAGAACATTCCCCCCAATTTGTTCCCCTCCCGTCACATTTTCTTTTCTTTATATTTTTTGGGTTTTCTTTCATTGGACACACAAATAAATTCTTTTTGGAATAAAAGAAGGACAACCAGCAATCTCGTCATTTGGCGGGGCTAGTTTTGTTTCCTTAACAAACAAACAAGCAAAATAAAAAATAAAAAAATATTTTTCCTTCCCCAAGTTTTTTTTCATCTTTGCTTTTTTTAATTTCCGTAGAAAAAAAAACATTTTCTATGCAGATTGAATTTATTAAATAAAAAAATTTATATTAAGTAAATATTTACATAAAAAAAGAAAAAGAGTGTCAGATTAGATTTAAAGAAAAGAAAGTCAAAAAAGCTTCTTTTCTCGTTTCAAAAAAGCTCGTCATTCATCTCCCCTTAACTTTAATGATTTTTTTCTTCTTTTTTGCCTTTTTCTGCGCTCTTTAATCCTTCAAAAATGATGATGCTTGGAGGAGGGGATAGAAGAAATACTACGACAAGTTTTGCTTCCCCAACAATTTCAAGCAGTCCATCTAAAAGAAGAAGAAGGACAACAACAACACAAAATAATTTGGAAATTGCTTCAACTAATAACGAATTTAATTTGCCAATTAATACGGGTATTATAAGGACAAATAATACAATAAATGGTGGTTGGATACCAACAAATGCTATAAAGTTTGTTTATTAATCTTGTTTCTGGATATCCTCTCGGGTTGAATAGGTGTTTCTTAAATATAGGATACGCTTAATTAGCTCCTCCACACCCAGCCAACTATATTTTAAAAGTATCTTGAAGTTAAGCCTCTAAATTGAGGGTATCTTAAATAGAGGGTACCAATGGCTACCTCGCCCCCAAGGCCAACCAAATAATTTTAAAAACCGTTTTTTAAATAGAGATGGGAGTATTTTATAATGAGGTTAAACTGTTTTTAGTGGTTTTTTGTGGCCCTCCTTCCAAAAATTATTATTATTATCTTTCAACTTTTACAGCTTGCCAGGCACATCAACTACTCGTTCCCCCAATGTCAACCAATTAAAAAGACAAAATTCAACATTTAATCGAACAACAAACATTCAAAATTCCCAACAACAACAACAAGAAACAGAAAGAGATAGACGTAAATCCCGTGCAAGTTCATTAGCAGCAGCAATGTCAACAAGAAAATTAAGTTTATTTAATAGATGGAAAAATCAAGCATTGGCTGACACGGCTTTAGATGGAATTAGTGAAGAAGAAATGATTGAATATAAAGAAGCTTTTCGATTATTTGATAAGGTAAGGGGAAAATTTTTTTTAATTTTAAAGTTTAACCCCTCTATAACCTCCCTCTTTTTAAAAGAGCCTTTAAAATTTGGTTGATTATTGGGTAGGGGAACTGCCTAGGCAGCAATAACTCTCTATTTAAGATACCCTCAATATAAGGAACCTCTCTATAAGACACCCCCAATCTTAGATACACCTCTTTTTAAGGGACATTTTTTAAAATTTGGTTAATTATTGGATATCTATTTAACAAACAACTCATTATAAGAGACAAATTTTTAACCCAAGGATGTATTTATAGTGAGAGGTTCACTTAATAACTAAAAATAAATTTAAAAATAGGACGGGAACGGATCAATTTCATCAAAAGAATTGGGTGTAGCAATGCGCTCTTTAGGTCAAAATCCAACAGAACAAGAATTATTAGATATGGTAAATGAAGTTGATATTGATGGAAGTGGAAATATAGATTTTGCTGAATTTTGTCAAATGATGAAAAGAATGAATAAAGTAAGGGGAGGTGATAGAATTTTTTTTTTAATTTTTTTATTTTTCAGGAAAATGATAGTGAAAGTATGTAAATTAATTTTTTTAATTTAAAAATTGGGCTATCCCAGAATGTAAACTTCCAGGAGGTCACCACCCTAGAGATCAACATCCCCCTGGAGGTCAACTCCAAATATTTGGGTGATAAAGGGGACACTCAAGATCAAGAATACGTTATCCTGCTCCCTTTTGCCTTATCTAACGGTTTGGCACAGGAGAATTTCCGTTGCCCCCGCTTAATTTTGGGCTGATCAGAAAAAAATATTTAAAAATTATTTTTTAAGTGATTAGAGAAGCCTTTAGAGTTTTTGATAGAGACGGGAATGGATATATTACAGCAGATGAATTTAGATATTTTATGACGACTATGGGTGAACAATTTAGTGAAAATGAAGTTGATGAAATTATTGAGGAAGTTGATATTGATGGGGATGGACAGGTAAAAAATTGAGAATAATTTTTTAAATAAAAATTTAATTTTTAAAGATAAATTATGAAGAATTTGTTAGAATGATGACTTCTTAATTTAATAATTTTTTGTTTAAAAATTTGTCAGGGAATTTTTAAACTTTAAGGGGATCCGTCACGGGGTGAGAAAAAGTAGGGACAGGAAGTTCGGTCGGTGTTTCTGTTAGGGACCCAATTCCCTTCCCCTATAGCTTGGTGGAAGCTTAAACCTAAACTTAAACCCTTTTTAAGATAATTTTAGTTGGACGAAGGGAATTAGAGAAAATAGGGAAGAAATTAACCCCCTAAAGTTGACAAATTTCTTAAAATTCCTTATTATTGTAAATTTCGATTTTTAAAATTTTTAATTAAAATATATTTTTTGTACAACATGCAAAAATTATATAAAATATTTAATATATATATTTAAACAATTTTTTTATAAAAAAATAAAATATTATGACCTTTTATTTAAATAGGCAAGACTAGAGTAGATGCTTGTTTAGTACAAAATGCCATTTTGGCCATTCTACCCATCCATTTAAGCCCATTTTCACCACCTGGAACATAGGAAAGGAGAAACCTGAAAATAAAAATTAAAAAAATTTTCTTAAATAGATGGTATTCTTCAGTCATTCCTCGCACCTTGTTTGAACTAGGTCTGGATTCTGGAACCAATGGCCCGGCTTGTAGTCCAAAAAAGCTGATGCCCAGAAAAACCTCTAGGAAGTCCAAAAAATGCCTCAAACTTTAGCCTAGACCCAGCTGAATCCTGTGGTAACCAAAATCTAAAGAAACGTATTTTAGATTGAAGGGTATCTTATAACGAGGTCTGACTGTAAAAAAGTTAAAATTTACCAAATTAAAGCAAAAGCCTCAAAACTCGAAGCAATAATTGTAAGAACTGTGCTTTTCAGCCATAAAGAAGTATAAAGGGTTGTAATCACACTGATTAAATAAATAGCAGTCACTAATCGTCTAGATTCAGAGAAGAGAAATTTAAAATAAGGAACAGGTCCCCAAAGAAAGCCAAAACTAAATGGAAAAAATAATATTGAAAGAAAACTTCAAAAAACCTGACAACAAAAAAAGCGGAACCAAGAGTATTTAAAGCTGCAAATTTTCTTGTTTGAATAATTAAAATAGGTAACAACATCATTGCCTATAATTTAAAAAATATTTTAATTTAATTTAAAAAATTCAAAAAAAAACCGTGGCAAAACAAAACCCAGCAGCAAACAAACAAAGAAAAAACGCTGCAATGCGTTGAAAACGGCTAAGTCCGCATGGATTAGCATCTGCAGTTACTTGGCTATTTACTGAAGTTGAGGAAGAGGAGGAAAAGCTCATCCAACCAGTACGTCTAAAAATTTTTTATTAAAAATTTAATGAGATACAACCCAAATACATTTTGTTGTATTTTAAAGGTCTGGATTTTCGTATGGATTGTTTAAGTCTGGAAAAACACTGACTCACGCCTTTAGTACAGAAAAACCTGAAGCGCAGAAACCCTAGAAAATCAAAAACTTAGCGTAGACCATCTGACTAGTATCTGTAGTTCACCCAACAAACAGAAAATTTTATAAAAATATTAAAAAACCTATTTCTATTTGAAGGAAGTTGTCCATTTTGTGCAGGTTCACTCGTTAATCTTTCTGTGTCATCAATACTATCGCTTGTTTTGAAAAATCCGTTGAATGATTTACTAACTTTAGAACCAAATGTTGCCACATTAAAATAATTTCTATTCCCTGATTTGTTCTTTTGTTCATTCACAAAATCGGCTAAAGACATTATTTTCTAAACAAAAATTATTTAAAAAATTTTAAAAATAAAATTAAAAAATATAAACACGTTAAGGGCCTTAAAAACATTTTTGTTATTTTGACATTTTTAAAATAAACTAAATGAAAAGTAAAAAAATATTTTAAAATGGCTTGTTGAGTGCCAATAGAAAAAAATTTAAAAGATTTTCTTTATATGTCATTTATTTCTAAGAATTTTCTAAATTAAAAAAAAAATTTTTCAAAAAATTTTTAAGACTAGAAAACCATTTTGATCAATTAATCTTCTCGATATTTATTTCTTCTTTTCTTTTTTCAGATTTTATTGGAGCTCCTTTCATTTTCACACTTAAATACCAATTTTCTGACTGGGCAATTACGACAGTTAAAATCTTTAAAATAAAATTTTTTAAATTAAAAAAAAGATAAGATACCGCAATATCAACGATCGAGATATCAAACCTCCAAAAAAACACCAAAATACCAAAATATAGATTGTTAACAACCTTTCACATTTTTCTAGTTTGGTATTTTGGCAGATTTCGGGGAGGAGGTCTGGTATTTAATTTTTGACATTACGGCACGCTCCCTTAAGAAATAAAATCACAAACCTGAATTATATTTGGTTGAACTTTTTGGTCTATAATTAATTCTTTCCCTTCAATATTTACATTATTTGAACCTCTCAAGTCAAGCTCATAATGTGTTGTTTGTCTTGTTTTTCCAGCTATCAACACAACATAATAATCAGCTTTAAATTGACGAAGACTTGTCAATTCTTTTAAATATGGTAACGGCTTTCCTTGTTCCCAAAAATGTTCAGCTAAAAGATTGTCTATCTCATCTGAATAAAATCGATCAACACGAAATGGTTCAATAAGTAACGGGCCTTCAGAACAATGTAATGTTAGACGAAGTGGACACGTCTATAAATTAATAAAATTGGAGCTGGTCTAATTTATGAGTCCAATGAACCCTTTAACGAAGCAAGGTACCCACCGATTTAATTGGACTTATAAACTTTCATTGGACTCATAAATTAGACTAGCGCCAAAATTTTATATTAAAAAATTTTTCTTACTGTGCTCATAAAAAATCGTCGATTATGTCCAAGCGCCCTAACAGCTTTCCACATTTGTTCTAAATTTCCTTTTGGGCCATAACTTTCTGCTTCTCTTTGATGCATTTGTACAAATGTTTTCATTGGTATATGTTGCTGTCTTAATTCAAAATCCGTACAAATACGTGTCCATTCCTTTAAAGAAAAATTCATAAAATTTTCAAAAAAAATTCTTTCTTTACTTGTTCACTAACAGGTCCAGTACCAGCAAGAATACTATAAGCTTCAAATTCTCTTCGACTTAAAAGTCCATCATCATCCAAATCAAAAATATCAAATAAATTCATTAGCATTACTCTTTAAATTTATAATTAAAAAATTTAAAAATTAAAAAAAATACTTGAAAGGTTTTGTCAATCTCCCAGTTTTTTCATCAATAATTCTATCAGATTTTTCCGTCTCAACCATTTTTAATGCGCGACAAAATTTAACCCTTATTAAATGATTTCCAGCAGGCACCTTAAATTTAGATTTTTTTTAATTTTATTTTAGTTGGAAATCAAGTAGAAAATATTTTTAGTGGTTTCGAGTTCACTAAAAAGTAAATTTAAAACAAAAAAAAAGAAAAAAAAAGAAAAAAAATTTTTTTTCAAAAATTAACCTGAACCCATTCTGTTGTAGCCATCTTTAAAAAATTAAATTATTAAAAAAAACTTTTTAATAAAATTTACTCCTTGTTCTCTTCGTTTAGTAACACCATAGATTTTTTGTTGTAAATCCAATTCTGAAGACATCTTTATAAAGAAATTTAATTTTTAAAATATATTTCAAATTTACAATAATTCCTTGAATTGAATTATGAAATCGATTTAATGAAGAATCAACTAAATTTTTAAAAATAAATTTAAATTAAAAAATACTGGAAACTCTCTAATATAAGCCCAGTCTCCAATATAAACCCCCAACTCTAATAGAAGCTCCAGTACCTAATAGAAGCCCAGTCAAAGAGACATTGAAAATAGAGACCCAGGGCTTATATTAGAGCATGTAGTATTTTAAAATAAAAAAATTCTTAACTTACTCAATTCATTAACACAAATTCCCAATTTTAATTTTCTTGATTTTTCCAAGTTAAAAGAAAAAGCAATACAATTAGTTTCTGTCATTTCTCTTTGAATTATTAAACTTTTTAATTGAATTTTTTCTTCAACAAATTCTTTTAATTGTTGTTGAGTAGTTAAATTTCTTGGTGAAAAATATTCAAATTCTTTTATTTGTTTGTTGTTGTTTGTGTTGCTATTTCTATTTGAAAAGAGAGAAGAGAGAGATTCAGCACTTTCGCAACGAGACAGCATTTTTGAACAATTAGAAACTTGAAGAAATAAAATTAAAGTTTATTTTTATATTTATATACATATCAAGTTTATTATATAATTAAAGTTTATTTATTTTATTTCATGTTGATTTTTATAATTCAAGTTCAATCTTTTTAATTCAAGTTTGTTCTTTATAATACAAGTTTATTTTTTATAATTCAAGTTTATTTTAGATAATTCAAGTTTAATCTTTATAATTCAGGTCATTTTTTATAATTCAAGTTCAATCTTTTTAATTCAAGTTTGTTCTTTATAATACAAGTTTATTTTTTATAATTCAAGTTTATTTTAGATAATTCAAGTTTAATCTTTATAATTCAGGTCATTTTTTATAATTCAAGTTCAATCTTTATAATTAAGTTTATTTTAAATAATTCAAGTTTATTTTATAAATCAAGTTGATTTTGTATTTCAGGTTTATTTCTTTATAATTCAAGTTTAGTTAACAATAGAATATAATAAACCTGACATATAAATAGAAAAATAAACTTTAATGTGAAGGTGGAGAAAATAAGTATAAAAACAAATAAAAATGTTTAAATACATTACCATATATTTTTATTATTTTCCAACTTTTTTTCTCTTTTATTTTCCCTCCACCTTCACATATATTTAATTAAGTAGTATTATTTTATTATTTTGCAAAGCAATTCATCTGGTCACGAAAAAATAATTTTTTCCTTATTTTTGCACAAACTATGGAAATACAAAATTAATTGTTTTTTGGAAGGAAAATTTCAAAAAAAATAATTTTTTAAATTTACCTTTATGTGAATTATTCCCTTCACCAAAATTATTATTATTTAATTCAAGCCCTTCTTCTTCAACAATTTGCGAATTTAATAGACGTAATCTCTTCTTAGTTTCAATTAATTCATAAATTAACTTTAAAGAAATTAAATTAAAAGAGAAATTGTTTTCTTTGGACAAAAAAATTTTTTGAACAAAAAAATTCTGTGAACGGAAATTTTTTCAAAAATTTTTTAAACAAATCTGTTCCTTTTTGTTTTTTGAACAAAAAAATTTTTCACACAAAAACAAAAAATATTTTCTTTGAATTTCTTCAAAAAAAATTCTTTTCAAAAATTTTTTTAATTTCTAAAAATATAGTAAAAAAACCCCTTATTTACATTTTCAATATCTGTTCCCTTTTGTTTATTCAATTTTAGCCAATTAATTAAATAATTATTGTCGTCGCCATTGTTTGTTGTTTCAATTAATTCCAACATTTTATTATTTAATAATTCCCAATTTATTTCATTTTCAGTTATTACAAATAATTCAAATAAATCGTAAATTTCGTCTAAACCAGTTGATGGAATATTTTGATAAATCTTTAAAAAAAATTTTTAATTATTTTTAAAATTCAAAAAAACCTGGAAACATTCTTCAAAAGAAAATATTTCGTCTAAAAAATTATTTAAAAATTAAAAAAACTATTTCTTCAAAGAACAACCTTTTTCTGATGCATATGGACGTAATCGAAGCAAATCCTAAAAAATTTAATAATGTTCTAAATTTATTCGCAATGAAATAAGAATCACTTCGCAATAGGAAGTCGGGGATCCTTTAAAGAATGGTACCAAAAACAATAAAATTCGCAGTGACAATAGAGATTGTCTCTTGTGAGATACGTTTTTTCTAAGATTTGTTTGACTATTGACAACCTTTCTATCCAAAATAAGCCTCAAAAGAAACGGTTTTTACGGCCCCAAAAACGTCAAGGGCATTTCCATTGTTTGCCATTTCAAAAGCTTTTGACGCTCCTTATCTAACAACGGGGTCTAATTTAAATTTTTTTTAATTCTTTCAAAGTTACCTCAATTTGTATATCCTTTCCACTGCAGATAATCACATCCAATAATTCACGCAATGAAATTAATCGCCCGTTATTATTTTCAAATTCAGAAGGGCCAATTTCTGTTAAAAAGGCTTCTCTAAAAGAATCAAAAACTTTAAATAAATTTTAAATTTAAAATAACCTAAAAATACGTAAAGCATCAGCTCCTCCACGATGTAAAGTTCCGTCCAATAAAGGATCCATAAATTAATTTTTTTTTTGAAAAAAATTTTTTGAATAAAAAAAAACCTTTATTTTTGTTTCATATTTCCTCTCCCTTTTTTCCTCTTTTTCTCCTCTCCTTTTTTTATTTTTTTTTTAATTTGAATTAATTTCGCGCAGTCACCTTGACAACCTGAAAATTAAAAAAATTTTGAAAAGAAAAAAATACCCTTTAATTAATACATTATTTTTAATAAATTAAAAAGGGTATAGGTATTTAAATGACAAAAATATTAAAAAGAAAAAATCTAAAAAAATGAGAATTAAAGACGAAGACATTTTTAAATTTGTATATAGTGCTTTAATCTTTTGGATATAATTAAAAAAAAGAATTTTTTTATTTTTAATCTTCTTTGAAAATTATCACAATGACGCTATCTAATTGTCATTTGAATAATTTAAAAGAAAAAAGTTAAAATAAAATTATTAAAATTGCTAATTCGATAAAATGTCGGCGACAAAACGGCTATTATAATACCGGAAATAGGTCACTTTGGTGCCTCGACAAGTATACACATTCCTGGTTAAGTGTAATTTGTTTGTGATCAGCAATGTATTTTCGAGCAGGGTTCGAATCCTTTTTGGTGATAATTTTTTTATTTAATTGATTTTTTGTTAAATTTTTAAAAAATCGATTCTTAATTTATTTTTTAAATTTTCTGTCCCTTTTTTAATCCTCTTTTTCTTGAATTTTGTGCCAAATGAGAAGAAAGTAAAGCGCATCAAATTGCATTTTCTCATGACAGAAATGAATTAATTGTGTTATTTTTTCACATTCTCATTAGACATTTAAATAAAAATAAAAGTACATCAAAAAATTATTTTTTTATTATTTTTTGGTGTAATTTGCTAGAAAAAAATTTTTTTTAATATTCCCATACATCAAATACGTACATAACTAGTACAACTAATTTATCACCAACTTTTTATTTCATTTTTGGAGGGGAATATTTGTAGAAATTTTTTGTAAAATTTTTTAATGACGGCGATGAAACGGCTAGTTTTTTGCCTGAAGTAAGCGTGGTTAAGTGGAATTTACATGTGTCAGTAATGTATTCTGGAGCTGGGTTCGAGTCTTTTTGGGGATAATAATTTTGTTTTGAGTGATTTTTTGTTAAAACTTTTTAAAGAATTGTTTTTAATTTATTTTCTAAATTTTCTGAATTTATTTTCCGTCCTTTTTTAATATTCTTTCCATTAAATTTTGTGCCAATCATTTTTTGGGGGGAAAATTAAAAAAAAATTTTTTGGAATTTTTTTTGTAGAAAAATTAAGAAATGTTAATTAAAAAATATAAATTTTTTATTTAACATTTACTTTCTTTGTTCTATTTTTAACTAAATTTCAATTAATTTCTACAATTTTTTTTAAATTAATTGTTTTAAATAATTTAAGCAAGATATGCACACATTCCCCCCCCCCCTTTATTTCATCTCTTAAACAATTCTCAATTTAAATAATTTATTTATTAAAAATAGAAAAAAAGAGATTTTTGATATTCGGAAAAAGACGATTAATTCTTGTTCAATAAAAACATGTTCTTCTTCTTGTTTACACGTAAATTTTAAAGAACAAAAATTTTTTTTTAATCCCTCCTCTCAAATTTCTTTTTTTAAAAAAACATTTCTTCTCTCTTTTGTTATCTTTTAAATATTTTTTTATGAATTTATTTTTCCCCTTTCTTTCCTTTCCTTTAAGTTGTTCACTCATTTCCTCCCCCCTCTCATTTTCCTTTCCTTGCGCCTGTCATTATTTTAAAAACTTCTCAAGTTCTTCCTTTTTAAGCACCTGTTGCTTTTATGTAAAATAATTCTTTTTTGGCATTTTTTCTTCCAAAAAAGTATATTTTTTAAAAGTATAAGTACTTTGTCTTAAATTTATTTTTGAAAAACAAAATTTTAAAAAATTCAAAAAACGCCAAAAGAAAAAAATTTTCAACATAATGCCAAAAAATCCAAAAAAAATGCCATAATCACCAAAAACCCCCACGAAAATCAAAAAATTTTTTTTTGACCTTTTCACAAATCGCAACTATTTTTCCTTTAATTTCGCATCCTTTCAAGTAAATTATTCCATTTTATCTCTTCCGGTTATTAAAATACTCCATTAAAAAGGGAACTTTTGCCCTTCAAAAAAATTGTGGAATTGTCTAAATAAATTAGCTAATTTATTTTTTAAAAATAATTTTTTTCCTCCTCATTATTTATTTATTTATTAGCTTAAAAACTTTCTTTTTACTACATAAAAGTTTTTTATTTAAAAAATAAATGTTACTATCCCTGTGGAATTAAAGTTATTTTACGTAGAAGGTAGAGCGACACTTGCGTACCGACATTTGCGAACATCCACAAATTTTTGGCTATATAAAGTATTGTAATGAGTACTGAAAGAGTACTGTAGTGCCAAAATATTAAAGTATGCTTAGGATATGGTACTGGACAAGAACCAGATCTTGTCTAGATCTCTTCTGTAATAAGACTGTTTTGTTCAAAGATGTCGGTCCGCAAATGTCGTCAGAATAATTTCCAAGTTAACGTTTACTAATTTTTGAAAAAAGCTTAGGTCATTGTTTTTCAAACATAAAAACCAGACAAACTTCCTTATATTATTTAATTAAAGACTTCTTCCCCCCTTTAAAAAAAGCTTAGGTCATATAAATCCTTATTTTTCAAAAATTATTTTTTAATTATTTCCCCAGATAATTTGTGTTTTGCCGTTTATTTGGCTTCTGAAAAAATAAATTAAAGAAGCCCTCCTATTTTTTATATAAAATTAATTTGTCAAAAGTCTTCACTTATTAGCGTCATTTACCTCATTTTGCAAGCCTGCCCTTTTTTCTACCAAACAAACAAAATTTATTCAAGCGAAAATTTTTAGAGTAAAAAATATGATGCCTCCCGTCTCCTCAGAAATTTACGAGCCATGAAAATACGTTCGTCTTCCACCCACCTATATATTTTTTTGTTGTTTTTAAGATTGATTATTTTTGTTTTTAAAAATATTATTTTTAGCTTATTTTTTAAATTTTTAGAAAGAATGAATAAATTAAATCAACAAAATTCGTGTTCTCCATTACAATATTTATTCGAAAATATAACTGAATATGTTTTGGAAAAGTTGGGTGAACGTTGTGCTGTTGTAAGTTTTTTTTGTTTATTTGTTTGAAGGACCTCATTTTTGGATATCCCCTCGGGGTAAGGGAATCGAATCTTATAATGAGGGGTCTCTCAAATAGAGAGTCTCGCTTTGGAAGCTCCCTAACCCAATCCAACCAAATTTTAAAGAGTCTCTTAGGTAGAGGTTTACAAAGTATAGTGGGTCTCTTATAAAGGAGGGTTTTATAGGGAGGTTTTCTTATAGTGGGATTTATCTTATAACGAGGTTCCTTTTTTAAATTTTTCTTTAAAAAATTTCTTTTAAAGTCCTCAATAATTGTTCCAACAGCAATAATTTATGGCTTAATTTTGTTAATTGGTTTATTTGGAAATATTTGTACTTGCCTAGTCATTTTAAAAAACAAATCTATGCAAAACCCAACAAATTATTATTTATTTTCTTTGGCTGTTTCTGATTTACTTATTTTAACTCTTGGCCTTCCAATGGAACTTTATGGAGTTTTTGATGTTTTGTATCCTTACAAATTTGGAGAATTTGTTTGTAAAGGGAGAGCTTTTTTAATTGAATTTACTTCTTATGCTTCTATTTTAACGATTACTTGTTTTTCTGTTGAACGGTGGTTGGCTATATGGTTAATTTTCTATTTATTTTTTAATCGTTTTTTGAGGTCCTATGAATAATGACGTGTTCCGGGTCCGATTTCTGGACCGTCATTTTTCAGTGGTCCAGAAAAGTGTGCTATCAATTCAAGAATAAACTCATTTCTAGTTAAGTAGGATAATTTTTAAGATTTATAAAGGGTAGAGGTTCGAACCTCGTCGATAAGAGATAATTTAAACTCCGGTCCCAACTTTTTTTTCTAACCCGGACCAGCACTTTAACAGAAACAATTTTTTTTTAATTTTTAGTTTTCCTCTTCGAATAAAACTCTTTTCTACTCTTGATCGGGCAATTCGTGTAATTATTGCTGTTTGGATATGTGCTTTTATTGCTGCTCTTCCTGTTTTGGATATTGTTGTGGTTAATAAATTACCTCTTCCGGACTGGACTATTGGGCAAAAATGGTTGTTACCTCTAATTTCTGATGATAATTCTACTCTTAGAAATACTGTAAGGGATTTGAAATATAATAAAGTAGCAGAGACTAACCCCAGCAAAATGCCCATCCACCACAAGAAAAAAGTCATTTTTAGTTAAGTGGGATAATTCTCGGATTTAGAGACGAAGATTCGAATCCCTTCAATGGTAAATAATTTTATTTTAACGAAATAAAGCGTTAAATAACTTAATATTTTTTTAATTTTCAAAAAAATTTTTTTTTGCAGGATACTTGTGCTTTAGACTTTCACAGACCTTTAGCTCAACGCAATTTTATTTTGACAGCATTTTTTCTTTTCTTTTTACTTCCAGCATTATTAATTACACTTGTTTATTGTCACATTTTACAATGTTTGTGTTCATCAGTTCGTTCTTCAAAAGCAATTTTTGGCGGTGAAAGAGCTCAAAAAATGCGGTCAAGAAAAAGTTTACTTAAAATATTAGGTTTGATTTTTTTAATTTTGTAAGGAACGGGGAAGGGATTTAGCTTACTCGGCGGGGTTCCACATCAGTCGGTAGAGCAGGCATGGGTCGGGTTGAGAAAAGTCTGGGCAATTTTGGTCTGGTCGGTTTTGGGTTTAAAAAAAGTCCGGGTTTCAAATTTCTAAGTCTCCAATCCTGCCGGTAGAGCACCTGTGCGTGTTGTGCGAAAGCGCCCAGCAATAATTGAACAAGGCGATGCCTGCTTTAGGCTAGACTTTACCTCTTTCTTACTTAATTTTTAAAATATATTTTTTTAATTTTTATAGTTTCTGTTGTTGTAATGTTTTTTCTTTGTTGGCTACCTTTTCATATTCAAAGACTTTTAAGTATTTATTTAAATGAAGCGGGAAATGTTAACAACGAGGAAATTAATGCAGAACCTTCTGCTGTTTTTTCTCTCTTTAGTGTTGTTTTTTATATTTCTGGATATTGTTATTATTCTAATTCTGCATGTAATCCAATTCTTTACAACATTCTTTCTGCTAAATATAGAAGGGCTTTTTGTCGAACGGTTAATTTTTAATTTAAAAATTAGGTATTTTTTGAGGACTTCCTTGGAAATTGGAAGAAAAAGAGGGGTCACTAACTCAGGGTCCCTTTCTCGAGGATTCGGGACAAAAAGGGCTATTACTCCCATCAGCCTCTTCTCCTTTTCTCGAGGATTGACTAGCCTCCATTTTGAAGACCTTTCTATCGGGGATCGGGGGAAGAGGACGAGTAGTGGTCATGAATGCCCCATTGTTCCTTTTCTCGGGAATTGAGGAAAAAATAAAAAATAAGGGGTGGGGCTCATAAGTAGGGATGGGATTTATATGGATTTCCATATTTTTTTCCTGACCTAGTTGGGTCGTGAAACGCACAAAAAACATAGTTTTAGCATATGTTGATAAGACCGATAATAAGTTATCAATCCATATTTTCCATATTTTTTCATATTTTGGCGTTCCGTCCATATTTCCATATTTTATCCATATTTCGTCATTTTTTGTAAAATTTTGCCAAAAATTGGTTAAAATTTTGAAATTTATGAAATTTTTGGTCAAAAATTTTTGTAAAAAAATTTTTTGAAAAAAAAATTCGTAAAATTTTTGTCAAAAATCAAAAATTAAAATTTTATAAAAAATTTTCAAAAAATTTTCGGCCCAAATATTATACAAAGTATGTTTAGAAACAAAATAATTACTTTAAATTCATTTTTTTGTAATATTTTGCATTAAAATTAGCTTATTTATCATTTTCTGCTTTAAGATGAAAATTTTTGCGTTAAAAATTAGTAGTTTTTGCCCCATATTTGATCCATATTTTGGATTATAATCCATATTTCAGTCCATATTTTGAGATTTTTAGTCCATATTATATGTCCATATTTTTCGATTGATAGTCCATATAAATCCCATCCCTACTCATAAGGCTAAAAATAAAAATTTTTCGTTTCTCAAGATATTGGGCGAACGAATGGCTAATAAATTATTAAATGAAAAACATCCTTCCTCAGTATTCGGCCCAGCTCTTCATTCTCATTTAAACACAAAATTGTCAGCAAGTTCAGCACTTAGGCACACAATTTCCCCAAAAATTTCATCAGCCAGCAGACTTTCACTTCCTCCACCTCCAACAATAATTTCTTCTTCTAAATTAACTACAACTACTAATAATCGACCTTTACCTCAACTAGACCGTTATGCTTGGGAACAATTTTGTGGAAATTCAATGATGACAATGGCTGTAGGGTCTGTTACTAGTCCAATCAAAACAACTAACTTTCTTACTCGTAAACGTAAAAATAGATCGTCTACAAATGTGGAAAAACAGAAAACTACAAATTCAAAAAATCGGAGAAGAGATACAACACCAGCAGATTTAACTAGACGACAGCTTTTTGTAGAGGATTCTCGGCCATTTTTGGAAAAAAGAAATCTTAAAACTTGATGAATAGGCGGAAGATTTTCTAATTAAATTTTACTTAATGAACTCAAATTTGTTAGTTTAATATTATAAATATTAAAAATGTAATATCAAGAGGGTCTCCAGCAAAAGAGAACATCCTCAGGATTCTCATCCTTCCTAATAGAAAACATCCCTTCCTTACATCCTTCCTCAGTCACTTAAAAGGTGAATTCGTCCGGCAAGAGTCAAAGGAAATTTGGTTGCCTGAATAAGGAGGTGATATCCTTAGTGAGACATTTCTTCTCCCAGTCATGTCTCTAAACCCAGTAACTAATATATTAAAAGTACATTATCCTTACTAGTCTCCTAAACCCCAAAATATTCAAAAAACCTGTGTAATTTATTATAACAAAAAAATATTTTCTAAATAAAAAACAAAATTTAGTTTGTAGGTATTGTCTTTCCACTATCATCCACCATTAATTCACCCCTTTCAATAGCAATTTCTTCATCAATTTCTTCCAAAAATGTTTCTTGTCCAAGTGCATAACATCCATAGAAATAAATTGCCAAAACAACAAGTACCCAAAAAGTGCAAACTTTCATTCCTCGATAAATTCGAATAAACATTTCTTTAACCCTAACTTCATTGACTTTATCAAGTTGTCGAGCAATTCCTTGGTGTACTCTAGAAAGTTCGTTAATGTCGACAGGATCCATCATTTCATATTTTTCAAATTCTTTTTGGAGATTTGCATCTTTATAAATTTTCTTTAATGGCTCGCTTGATCCTCTAACGGTTAATGGAGCATCAGAAATTAAACGGGTGATAAAAACTAAAAAATTAAAATTTTATTTTAAAAAAGTTAAATGTAAAAAAACACTGAAAATATTCTTGCAAACAAATTTAGTAACCAAAAAAAAAGAAAACAAAAATTAATTTAAATTTGAAGCACAAGTAGTGTTTTAGAAAATAATAAGTTTAAAAACCTGTAGGACATCTTGAGACCAATTTCAGGCGAAAAAGCATTTTTAACTAATTTTTAAACCCTTAAATAATTAAAAAAAAATAAATTTTTGATATTTAAAAAATGTTTAAGTATTTATAATTTCAAAAAAAATTCTATAAAAAATAAAATTTAATTTTTTTAAAAAATACTTTTATCTCTAGTAAAATGAATTTAAAATTTATTTAAACTTTTTCAACAAATTTCATCGCCCTTTTTAATCTATTTCGATCTAGCCACTGCTCCAAAACTGTTTTTTCTTCCTCACCTTTTTTATAAATAATCTCTTCTGTTGAATAATTAAAAGGGTTATAAAATGGAGTTTTAATTAATTCATCCAAAAGTTCAAGTCTTAAAATGTTTGTAAATCCAAACAATTTTTGGTTATTTGGAATTGAATCAATACGTAACCAAGGAATTGATGTTATCTTTAAAAAACAGAATTTTTTTATTTAAATTATATTATTTTAAAAGGTGAGCAACTGGGTCACCGGCAGGAGAGAAAAAAATTTTAAACCCCTGCGGGGAAATAAACCTTCCAGGGAAAATTTTCGGACCAGAAGTTGCTAAATTAAAAAAATACCCTTTCTTCAAGCAATAAATGTAATTCTCTTGAGACCATATCTCTATGATTATCTCTATCATCAATATGCATTATAGTTTTGTTTAGCTCCCCAAAGGGAATTCCAATTTCACGGCCAATCTAAAAAATATTAAAAAAAATATTTTTGAAAAACCTTAAAAAAATGTGCTGTGTGTGTAAACGAAAGTAATTTCATCCAAAAATCTTCAAATAATTTCTCCACCAGATTTTGATAATATTCTGGATGTTTTTGTCTCATTAAATTTAAAAATAGATACAAAGCACGAGAACTTCTACGAATCATTAAATCTGTCTAAAAAAATTTTTTTTAATTTTAAAATTTAATTAAATAAAAACAAACAATTTCAAAATTTGTTTTTTCCAAATTGTAAAAATCGCAAATTTGATTTAATTCATTAATTGCATAATTCTTTTTATTGACAATATCACACAACAAATCTGTTCCATCTGTGAATATATTATTTATACATTTAAAAAATGTTAGGGAAAAATGTTTTTCGCAGGGACCCCAATTCTCCGGGATTGCCTGCCAAATAAAAATATCGACTAAGAGTATGTGAAAAAGAATGGACACATTCAAAGATGGGAACCAAATATGGACAATTAAAAAATAAACAAACCTACATATCTCTCTATGCAAAAAAGTAGAATTAACAGGAAAATATTCAATTGTTATTTGTCGATATTTCCTCCATTCTGGTATTTTCTGTCTTAAAACCTTTAAAAATAAAATATAAAATTAAATTTAACAAAAATATAACCTTAAAGAAGATCCAAGAATTTGGAGATTTTATGTCGTAAAATAAAGATAATTTCAAAGCCATTAATGAAAAAGTACCTTAAAAAATATCAAGGTACAAATAATTGGCTTTAAAAAAACTCCCTAAAATCATCTCTTGCTGGGCGCTCAAACAGCTTTCTTACAAGTTGTTCTCGAATTTCTTCTGATAGCTGCCATGATTTATTTTTATTTTCTCTTTTTCTTTTACAACGCTATTTCGCCGTTTTATAAACATTAAGTAAGCCGTTTGAGTGCCAAGCATTTTTAAATAAGAATCATTTTCAATTTTTGGTTTGTTCGTTTTCTCTGTGATAATGTCGTCTAATGATCAACAAACTACCTTGTTAACACCAATTTCTAATGCTTTATCCCTCTCTTTGGCGAAGAAATGCTCAAAAATTTCCGATATTTTAATGGAAAACAACAATTGTTTGGATGTCCATCTTCAACATTTTTGTGGATTTGCTATTTCATCTGGCGGATTAATATCTGATGATTTTAGGAAAAAGTAAAGGTTTTTTAAATTCTTTAGTTAGTCAATTTATTTTAAATATCGAAATAAATTTGGTTATTTTATAGGATTTGGCCTGTATTAGCTAAAAATATTCCTTTAGCTAAACGCTGTAATTCAACGTCTCGCGAACACTTTGAAATTGTCGAATTTAAGTGTAATAACAATAGTGATAAAGCAAATACTTCTAATATATCTGACTCTGATTTTGAATCTGCTCTATCAACATTTTCGGACTCATCAGAAGAAGAAGATGATGACGATATTACTCTCGACAATTGTGTTGCTTCTGTTTCACAGGTTTATTTTATTTTTCTTAAATTTATAAAATTAATTAATTTTATTAAAGCCTCTAGAAATTCAAATAGAAGAACTACAATCACATCCAGATTGGAAGCAAGTTGAATTGGATGTAATAAGAACGCTTTCGCGGTTTCCTCCTGACATTGAGGATGTTGAAAGGGAAAGGCTTCAACAACAGTTAACACCTTTAATTGTTCGAATATTATACCAGAATGAGGACTTTCATTATTATCAAGGTTAATCTAATTCATTTCTGAGGGGGTTTGAATGTTAATGTCCCATTTTAATTCCTTCTGATCTCCATTTTTCGTGTGGGACGAGTTTTAAGATCAACAAAAAATATGGAGATAGTTTCGGCTTTTGCTAGACGTTTTCGCTCACTTCTACTTGTGAGTGAAAGCTCTTAGCAATAACTGCGAGGATGTCGCTGGATAGATGCGTACCCTGGGCTAAACCTTTGCTTGTCTCCTACTATTTTTAATACTACTTTTTAAAGGCTTTCATGATGTTTGTTTAACCTTTTTGCTTATATTGGACGCAGATGAGGCTTTTAAGGCAGTGCAATATATTTGCCAGCGCGGGTCTTTTGGCAATTATTTATCTTGTTCTTTAGAAGAAAGTGTTTTAAAAGAATTGGATGATATTTATGTTCTTTTATTTTTACATGACAGAGAAGTTGAAGAACAACTGCGTGGTTTGGAGTTGGGTACTTTATTTGCTCTTAGTTGGCCATGTAAGGAATTTATTTTTTGTTAATCTAGTGAGGGAATTTTTTTGGCAAATAACCTGTTCGTTAAACCGGGTAACAAGATTGCTTTTAAAGCACTTATTGGTAGTCCGAGTTTCAATCGTTATAACACTTGGATATGGTGAGCGAATCTTCTAGCAATAAATGTCAGGAGATTGCTTTAATAAAATATTTTTTAAGTGACTTGGTTTTCACATGCTTTACAACATCATTCTCAGGTTTTTTGAAATTATTTTTTACCTTAAAGATTTCTTTTAAAGGTGACTCTCTTCTTTGACTTTTTCTTATGTTCTGATTATCTTATGCCTATATATGTTAGTGCAGCTTTAATTTGTGAGAGAAGAGAAGAAGTATTAAATTGTGAAAAAGAAATGCCATTAATGCACAAATTATTAAATCATGTATTTTTTTTAATTATTTTTCTTTTTAAAATATTTAAAAATTTTAGGTTCCAGCAGAGATTAATTGTAATCGAATAGTCTCAACAGCCCGTTCTCTCTATGGAAGTTACCCTCCAACAGTTCTTCATGAATATAAAAAAGAATATGACAAAATACGTGAACGGCAACGCAGACAAAAGGATATAATGGAAAAGATTGATAATGTTAATAGAGAGGTTTTTGAAATTTTTTTATAAAAAAAATTAATTTATGTATTTTTTAGAATATGCAAATGTTGCTCGAAAGAAGGGGAAGTTCTCTACGTCTTAACGTGTATGAATTTGCTAGACCTTTTGCTGTGTTTGGAGGTGTTGCGGCAATAGCTGTTGTATATTTTTATACTAAAAATGGATTTCCAATTTTTTAGTCAAAAGATTAGTTTTTTTTAAATATTTACTCAAAAATACCTATATATAAATATAGACAAAATAGTTTTATCTTAAAATAAAATTATTTAAAACAAAATTTTATTAAACAAAAAACACATTTAGCTCTATAATTTGTATTTACCATTTCCCACCCTTCTTTTTCTTTATCTTTTTGGCTTGGTTTGGTCTTTGTTGTCGAGGTCCTTCTGCAGGTTTTTGTGGTGCTTGTGATGATGAAGATGTTGGTGGAGCAGTCCCAACTGTGGCAGATTTTGTGCTGTAATCACTGAAAATATAAATATTTTAAAGAATCGCTTATCTAAATTTTTGTCAACATTTTTAGTTTTGCCGTAAATAATTAAAAAATTTAACAAAATTTACATATTAGCCGAAGTAGTTGCTGCAGCAGCTCCTTGTGTCCCCTTTCCAATTTCCCGATCCTTGAATTTTTTATGCATTTTCTTACGATAAGCCGTACGTTCCTGTCGAGGCAGCCAACGTTCAGGATCTGGTTGAATTGTAGGGTCGTAATTTGCCGGCAACCGACGTCTTCGGAGCGACTTTTTAACCTTTAAATTTAAAATTAATTTTAAATTTCTATTTATTTTACCTTTTGTTCTTTCGCAAGTTCACACTTTGGCTTTATAGCTCTCCAACGCTTCCCAAACTTTTCATAACCAGCCTGTAAGTTAGTCATAATTGTTGCTCTTAATTTCCATTCCAAATTTCTAAAAAAATTAATTCGTTAAGATTTAAAAATACTTTATATGTCATTCAAAAAAGCTCGGTGACTGGATCTCCCGATGTCAGACCCGTGAAACTTCCACAAACCATAGGGAACCCAAAGCTGGTTTATAGTGTAAAAAAGTCGAATGACATATAAATTGACAAATTCAAGAGTTATTCTCAAGTTTTCCCATTACTTCTTAAAATATTTAAAAAACATTTTTTACTTTGTTTTCAAGACTTGCAGATAAATTTTTAAAGCTTCTTTGTCATTCCCCATTTCCTTCAGAACATAAGCAATTTGCGTCCTGATAGGAGCTTCCTCTCTTTTAATAGCAATTTCATCAAGTCCTTCTTTAGTTAAAGAGAGTCTACATTCTTCTAGAAAAAAATTTTTTAGATTTAATTTTTAAAAAAACCTAAAGCTTTGCAAAGCAATTCATGTGCCTCAGTTAATTTTCCACTTGCAATTAAATGACAACTAGCATTAAACATCAAATTAAATTTATCCAGACTAACAAGATCTACTTCTTGAGTATTTCCTTGGGAGTGAAGACGGGCTTGGACTGCTATAAAATTAGATCGGCGGATTTCGTCAAATTCGTCACTGTGTGTTCGCAATAATTTTCTAAATTAACCAAAATTCTAAAAATTTCTAGAAAAATAACCTTAATAAATTCATTGCTTCTTCAAAATCTTTCGTTCTATAAGCAATTTGTGCCTTAAGTTCCATAACTCGTGGCTCATCTTGATTCAATTTTCGAAGCACACCAATAGCTGCTTTATCATTTTTGTTGCGATAGAAGTTGTAAGCTTTGTCAAAAGAAGCTTTTTCAACAATTTTTTGTTTTGTCATTTTCAAAAAATATCTGAAAACAAACTAATGTTACTGAAAAATTCACAAAAATCAAGCATGAGGCGTGGATAAACAGACTGAAAACTTACTCCATCTTTTTGACATAATAGAACAAATTTCCAATTTAAAATTAGAAATCCATAAATCGGTTTAAAAACATATTTCTTTTGCCATTTAAGAATATTTGTTTCAGGATTCAAAAATTTGCCCTATTTGGCATAATGAAAAACATTAAGAATAAATGACACTTCATCCCAAAAATCAATAATCGATTTTTAATGACTCATCTAGTGTTCTCTGTTGCCATTTATAGCAAAGATGTTCTACAACTTGGAGCGTGGATTTTCCTTTTTTTGTGGGGTTAACCTTTTTGAGGGGTGGGGAGTAGTAATGACTTGCGGACAAGACTTGCTTTTTTTAATTTTTAAAAAATGTATACAATTTTTTCAGTTCTTCAACAGCAACAAAAACAACAAAAGCCCGGGTAGCCAAAGTCCCATTCGCTTCGGCGATATTTGGGCAGCCAAAGTCCCATTCGCTTCGGCGATATTTGGGCAGCCAAAGTCCCATTCGCTTCGGCGATATTTGGGCAGCCAAAGTCCCATTCGCTTCGGCGATATTTGGGCAGCCAAAGTCCCATTCGCTTCGGCGATATTTGGGCAGCCAAAGTCCCATTCGCTTCGGCGATATTTGGGCAGCCAAAGTCCCATTCGCTTCGGCGATATTTGGGCAGCCAAAGTCCCATTCGCTTCGGCGATATTTGGGCAGCCAAAGTCCCATTCGCTTCGGCGATTCTGGGCAATCTGCAACGATTAAATTCCAATGCTCTCGTCAACATGGTTAGCTTTTTTACTTTATTAAATATCCGCAAGTTTTGTCCGCAAAGTTACTCCCTTAAATAAGTTTATCCTTTCCCAATGTTAAAGCCAATTAAACGGTGGCCAAGTTCTTGTCACACGAGAAGACGTGGCCAGAACGAAAGACGCACAGCAAATGTTCGATGGTTGGATGTACTGATTTGTTTGCTTTGAATTGTTGATCTTTTGATAGGTTGTTTTTATGTTTAAGATTTTTTCAATTACTTTATTTTCAGCTTTGAGAGAGTATCCAGAAGCCTTAAAAATTTTTAAAAGGTTATTTTTAATTATTTACTATTGTTTCAAGATTATTTTTTAGGCGGGTGATATGTTGCGGAAAGACTAATTGATGAGAAGGCTTTAGAAGAACAAGAATCAGCAGAAAAAATGACTGAAGAACTGCAATCTTTCGTTAGAATTCAGCAAATCAGGTTTGAAAATTAATTGGTTGGTTTGATTATTTGGTTTCCATAATTTTTCGTTTGTCTTTCAAGTTTTGTCCCTTTTTAGAACTTATTAATTTAAAAAATCTCCGTTATCGATATTTAAATCTCCATCCGGTTGCTTCCCTTGGGGCCCCCCTCGATTTCGACAAATTACCGTCATTCGAAAAGCTCGACGAGATGATGTGAGTCGAATGACAGAAAAATCACCGCGATCTAACAAGTTTGACTAATTGTAAGATCGTTTGTTTAAGCTGTTCTTGTGGTCATCGTGGAGATTTTGCTGCTGCGGCGGAAGCCAGGCATGCCGACCGCAGCAAAAATAGGCATAGGTTTAGGGCCGTAGCCAGAGGGTAGAGAGAGGGTTTCTTTTCCTTTTTTAATTTAAAATTTTTGGAATAAAGTTTTAATTTTTTAGAAAAGATTTTGTTCACAGCGATGTTGACGAACAATTGCTTTTTTCTGTTCGCTTTTACTGGTTTTTTATTTAAATTTTTTTATTAAGAATAATTTTTCTAAATTTTAGCCGATGTTAAAAATTTTGTATAAATAGATTAACGATTTTTTGTTTCATTGTTTGAGTTTACAAATGAAATTTAAAAATTGTCAAACGTTATCAGGTTTTTGGGGTTGATGATAATTGATATTGAGTCTCGCGGGTTGAGCCATACCTTGGGCCATTACTTGGTACTTGTAGGGTTTGTATCCTCTGGAGAAAATAATTACGTTTCTTGGTTGTTTTCGTAACCTCATCTGGCCCGTTTTTTTCTAATTTCAAGGTCTGACGTGAATATGCTAATTGTTTGAGGAAAACGAAGCTCAATTTTACTCCATTTTGTGTGTATAAGCGATCAATTTGATTATCAATTAATTGCCTTGGCGCCTGGACTCAACCGTCGGCAATCTACCTGTCTCTCTTTTTTAAGTAAGATGTGATGTAGCAGGTAGAGAAAAAATATGATGGAGTAGGTGGAGGTTTAGAGATGTAAAATTTTTATAAATGACATTTTGTCCCTTAATTTAGAGAAAGAAAAGAGAATTAGGGTTAGAGAAATGTAGAATCGGTTGAGTGCCGAATCTAAGAGCGGGATAGCTACTGTATTTTTACATGTAAATATTTCAGTCCTTTTCAAATCTCATATCATTCGAAAGCTCTCAAGATTCTGCGCCTTTTTCATAACTGGCCTATCTAATCTGAACATTCAAAAAGAAGTTAAAGCCATAAAATTGCTTTTTTCTGCCTGAAATATGGTATACCACATATTGTTTTTGTAGGACGTTTAGTTCGGATTAGTCAAATTATAAAAAGTGCGGCATCTCGAGACTCTTCGCATGATATATAAATTCATTTCCATTATTAGTATTTGAAAAAGTTATTTCATAAAACGCTATTCTATTGAAGATGCTCAAACGTCCCCTCACCCGTATTATGGGATTTAAGTAATGACTTCTACAAAGATAGAGAAAAAATAAGGAAAATATAGTGAGTTAGACAACTAAATTAAATAGAAAAAATAGCGGCTAGAGAACATAATTAAAATGCGGGCATTCACGGCTGTTTCAGTGCCACGTTCAGAGCGAAATGGTTACTGTACCAGGAGGGGGAAACACAATTTTCAGGATTTAAAAATCAGAATAATAAATCAGAATCTTTTCATCATCATCCAATAATTCTTCAAATACTTCACTTCTGGGTTCTTCTTCATCTTTAGGAACAGCAATAACAATACATTTACGAATATTAAATAATCCTAGAGCATATTTCAGTTTATAATTATTAAGTTTGTTATTTTGTAAAATTTTCAATTTTTTAAAATCACGATAAATACTTTATTGTTTTTTAGTTTAACATTCAAAAAATTGTTTGGGTTAATCACAAAAAATTTCACAAAAAATAAAGTTTTTCCTTTGTGGATTTTGAATTTTATTCAATTTAAAAATTTGCCAAAATTTGGCGTAATGTCCCTTGCGCCAAATAAATGACAGTTTATCTTAAAAATTAATTTTGTTGAGTATTGGACATTTGAGTCTGACGGCAGAAAATTGAAGAAATTGAAAAGGACGGTTGAGTGCAATGAGGGAAATTCTTAAGAATTTTATATTTTCAAAAAATCGATACTTATCGAAAAATCAATACTAATCGATATCAATCGATAATTATTTTTAAAATAATTCTTAAATATTTAAATTTTCAAAGAATCGATATCAATCGATAAAATCGATACTAATCCATACTTTACATTTAAAAATTTATATTTTCCAAAAAATCGATATTAATCAATCAAATAAATCAATCAATCGATACTAATCGATAATTATTCTTTAAAAGATTTATATTTTCCAAAAAGATCGATAAAATCAATACTAATCGATAATTTACTTGAAGGAAACAAAAATCGGTTTTTCACTTTTGCAACTCCGCTCTCAAAATGAGCACCGAACTGGCCATAAATTATTAATCTCTATTTTTTTCTCTAACTACACTATTTCTTTTTTATAATTTCTCTAAACAACAGGGCATCATTTCTCGAGATTATCTATTACGGAACACTCCAGTTAAGTTACGTCTGTTGAGTCCTGCCAAAGTTTCCACAAAACACAATAAAAACAAAGCCAAAACATTTTATATAACAAAAACCCATCAAATTAAAAACAAAAAAAGAAAAAAAAAGAAAGAAAAAAAAACAAAAAAATTCAAAAAAGGATTGTTGTAGAAGCACCAACTTCTCTTGTTTGAATGTCCATCTTGTCGTTGCTCTTCCAGTTGTTGCTGCTGGGAATTGTTCAAGTCTGAAAGAAAAAAGCATATTGCGTAATTTTGGACTTCATTTCAAGCTCAAAATCTCCGTAACTTTTTGATACACTTGACTGGGTAGATTGGGAGGGATTACACACATTTTCTACCCTACCTTTACCTAAGTATATGGAGGCATCCTACAAAGTTAAAAGAAAACAGCTTGTTACAAAAAATAGAACAAAGCGTGAAATGTTCTTTGGGGAATACGAATATGTCAACGAGGAGTTTAGACGATGTTTTGGGACAATAAAAAGTAAAAACAGATACATTCAATTGTATCGGAAACTTGAAATCCCAAAATCATTCAGAAATCCACTCAAAAAACCCCCTCAACTAAACAAATAAATAAACTACCATTGTCTCAATCACGCCTTCATCCCCTTCCAAAGATTCACAACCAAAAGCTGCCACTGCTTGACTGTCTCTGCCAGAAATGTCCAACCAAGGAGTGTGTCCATCCGTCGTTGAACATGTTTAAAAAAATTTTTGAAAAAATTCTACAAATTATTAAGTAACCTTTCAAGCCGGGGTTTCAGGAGCAAGTTTGTAGGCCAAAGCAACATCAAAAAATTGTCCAACGGGTTGTCGTCATCAATTGGGCTCAAATCTAAAAGAAAATAAGTATTCGATGAAGAATAAAAAAGAAAACACCCAGAGTATTGAACCCGTGACCTATTCTTATAAAACCAATCACGCTACCAACTTAACCAAATGTCAATACGAAAGGCTTGTAAATTTTTTCTCTGTATACAAATGTGAACTTTGAATTTGAGGGATCTAGTTCTAGCCATTAAACTCAAAATCCCCGAAAAAGAATTAATAACCTTTCAAACTTCCTAATCTGCACATCCACAAGCCAAATAATTGCAAACATGCAGTTTTGCCAGTTGTCCTGTGTTGTGGAATGTTGTAGTTCAACCGTTCAGCCATTTCCTAGAAAACAAAAAATCATTTCATCCAGACAAACAAACAAAAAACCTGAATGAACTCTGCAGCTTCTCTTCTATATTTGAGTCCGAATCCATAGACATTCTAGCTGAAAGTCGGGCGAGTTCATCGTTTAAAAACCCATCAGTATGCAGCAGTGTCTTCCAGTTACCCCCTACCCACGCAGGTTAGTGATTGATAGGTGAAATCGCTAAGGATTGAGACTGATATCCCAAGGAACCCCTAATAATAGAGAATGTATCTGCGAACAAAACCCGAGGGTGTTTAAAAAATTAAAAAAACAAACACTACTTGTTGCTAGGACATCCACTTGCATCATGAAGAGCAATACCATTGGGGCCCCCAAAGGCGGTCACCGATGAGGGGCCACAAAGGCGCCACCAGAAGAGCAATACCATTGGGGCCCCCAAAGGCGGTCACCGATGAGGGGCCACAAAGGCGCCACCAGAAGAGCAATACCATTGGGGCCCCCAAAGGCGGTCACCGATGAGGGGCCACAAAGGCGCCACCAGAAGAGCAATACCATTGGGGCCCCCAAAGGCGGTCACCGATGAGGGGCCACAAAGGCGCCACCAGAAGAGCAATACCATTGGGGCCCCCAAAGGCGGTCACCGATGAGGGGCCACAAAGGCGCCACCAGAAGAGCAATACCATTGGGGCCCCCAAAGGCGGTCACCGATGAGGGGCCACAAAGGCGCCACCAGAAGAGCAATACCATTGGGGCCCCCAAAGGCGGTCACCGATGAGGGGCCACAAAGGCGCCACCAGAAGAGCAATACCATTGGGGCCCCCAAAGGCGGTCACCGATGAGGGGCCACAAAGGCGCCACCAGAAGAGCAATACCATTGGGGCCCCCAAAGGCGGTCACCGATGAGGGGCCACAAAGGCGCCACCAGAAGAGCAAAGACCACCATGAAGAAGCGCTGAAGCTAATAAAAAAATAGAATTGTTTTAGTGGATGACCCAAGTTTTGCCCGCAAATACACTACTTCCCCCCCCCCCCCAGGTACAGAGGGCAATCACTCCAAACAAATTTGTAGCTGTTGAATTCGTTTTTGCTGTAGTAGATGTGCACACATTGCATAACTTGGCATTTCATCATTGTTCACAGCATGATTTGGGCGAGAGTTAATGCTGAAAAAATTGATTTTAAAAATAAGTTTTCTAGCTAGATCTATGAGGACTACACAAACCCTTACCGAAAATATTAATTAAGAGCATGATCCCTCCCGACATACCCAACCCAATACCTCAAGTATTACAAGCGTGTCGGCAAACGGAAAACGACTAACAAGGGTTCACCCGTCGTTTCATGAGTGGCCAGACAGTACTCAATATTTAAAAAATCGGTTAACGAGGTTTCGTGGAGCTGAAGGAGATGGGCTAACACAAAAACTTTTACAAACCTGATGGGCAACAGCTCCAACATTATTTGAAGAGACGACAATTGTTTTGTGGGTTCAGGCTTTGTCCTTGCGTTGTTCCTTGTTGTTCTTGAAGCTGGTGGATGATTTGATGAGAGTCTGATGTGGTGTTTTGTAGTACCTTAAAGAAAGTTTGGTAAAATTGAAGTGTTTCACAAAAGTCGAAACCTTATCGAATGTACTGAAAAATTGTACAGTTGTTTAGAGGAATTTGAATATGTTGTTGAGGCGATTGAAGTCAGTGCCTTGAATATTTCAATGTTGAGCATGGACTTTTAAATGTAGTCCTTTGAATGAATTATTTTTTTGTCTAAAAATAGAAAATATTGTTTATGGAATAAAAAATAAAAATGTGGTGAAAGAAAAGTTGAGGAAAACAATGAATGCTCACAAAAAGTATCCCTCTTCAATTATTGATCGTTGTTGTCGAACTTTGCTCAAACATACAAAACCATGTACTGGTTAGAGAAAAATAATTCAATTTTTTCTCACTCTCCCGTGGGAAAAAATAAATTTGTCTTCTCTAACCAACACATGGTTTTGTTTATCTGAGCAAATATCGACAACAAAAATCAATAAAAGAAGAAATGCGATAACAGAAGATGATAGACACTATCCACTAAAAGAAACATGGAGTACAGCCCAAGTAGGCGCGCGGCCAGGTAGGCGCAAAGCCATAACTTGCTTCAAATTTTCCAAATCTTGCCAAATTTAGTATTAAACGATCCCTCTCATCGAGCTAAAGAGAATGGTACCAAAATTATTAAGGTCCAGAAATTTTCCAAGTAGTTATGGCTTTGCGCCTACCTGGCCGCGCACCTACTTGGGCGTGTCCCAGAAACATGTATGTGCGGATTCCGGAAAAACTCTGCTATACTCAAACGGCCAATCCCCAAACGGCCGTTACCAAACGTCCACTACCCTTGCGAGACTGTTAGATTTCCAGTTTAACCCGCCGTGAGGCGCGGTATACATAGTTTCTCAAATAGTTTTCGGTACTGAAAACTATTTTTGCATTTTTTTCTTTCGTTCTCTGACCGTCTCTCTTTTTCCTATGCACTCTCTCTTTCAAGAGCAATTTTGCAGCAACGTCTAAGAAATTCTCGGATTAATTTTACATTTTTTTATCCAGATAAATACATAATTTAGTTTGCAAAATGTCTCAAATCAGAGGTAAAGCTCGTCTGGATCGTGTCGTGGATTGGTTTCGTAAGGAGATGCCACCAAAGCCATATTTATTCGAAAAACCTAAAAATCCTCGGGATTTTCCAATGCCTTGGTTTTTTAATGCGTATGTTTTTTTGATACTTTATTTCTACAAAAAATTATTTTTTTTCAGTTTTAACAAGGCTTTTGGACGTTTTATGGAGCGCCAAGGAGTTCACTTTTACAATAATGTGTTTAACAAGACAGAAATTGGACTTTATTCGAAAGATTGGAATCCCCGTGTTCATGGAATTTATTGTCATTGGCGTTATTATGGGAAAAATCGTTTGTTATTTTTTTATTTTTAAATTATAAAATGATTTGTTAGAGGATATTCCTTTCTCCGAAGTAAAACTGCGTGATCTACGTGCTTGGTTTGGACGTCGTGATTATTCGCCTTCAGCCATGTAATTCTTTCTGTAATTATCTAGTTTACTGGTCCCTAGAAAAAAATGAGGAGGAAGTGCTCGTTCGATATTTTTGTTGTTTTCCAGTAGGTAATCAAGTGTATTCCAATAATTAATGTGTTCCAACACTTTCCATGACCTTGATTCGATCAGGTCGAATTCGGGTCTCTCGGCAACCCGATTACCTACTGGAAAACCTCAAAAAGATAGAAATATCACTTCTTCATTTTTTCTAGGGAATAATAAACTGGATGGTGACCATTTTTTCAAATATTTTTTTAATTTTTTAAGTTGGGCGGAATTCTGTCGTTTGATTTATCTGTATCGCCGTGATTATTTTAGTGGTGCTTATTTTCCGAATCCAGTTGAGTTTTTTGCTCGCTATTATTTTCTTATAATGTTGTTGGCCTTTGTTATCAGGTTTTTTAGAACTTTGTTAACCCCTTTTTAAAATTTTATTTTTTATAGAGGACTTATATTAAATGATTTTGATCATACAAAGGAGGCATTATATCATTGGTAGATTAAACAGGAATTAAAGAAACATGAGTATATTTAGATGAATATTAAAAAGAAAAGTAAAAGCAAGTTTTTTTCTTTTCATTAAAATAGTTGAATTTTGTTTTTCTCGTTTTTTGACTTTCTTTTAAGGAGAAATGATTTGTTTGTTAGATAAAGTGAGGAATATTTAAATGTTTGTAGTTTCGTTTATTAATAATTAATTATTTAAAATTATTATAAATATTTTTTATTTTTTTTAACAAAATATATAAATATAGCTATGGGAAGTTCGCAAAATACTCTCACATCAAGAGGTTTATTAATTGTTTTAGAAGGGCTTGATAGAAGTGGAAAAACAACTCAGGCACGTCTCTTGTTTGAACATTTTAAAAGTTTGGGTATTGATGCTAGAATTCAACGCTTTCCAGGTTAATTTCTTTAAATAATTTCTAACCACTTTTAATAGACAGAGAAGAACCAACAACAGGACCAGCTATCAATAAATTTCTCAAAAATGCAAAAAATTTAAATGAGAATTCTGAAGCTATACATCTTCTCTTTTCAGCAAATCGATGGCTTTTAAATTCAAAAATGAGGGAAGAATTGCTTTCTGGAAAAAATTTAATTGTTGATCGGTAAATATTTGAATTAGAAGATTTAAAAAAATTGTTTTTTTTGTAGTTATAGTTATTCTGGAATTGCTTATTCTATGGCTAAAGGAATCAATAAATGTTGGGCTTGTCAACCAGAAGTTGGTTTAATCCGTCCTGATTTGGTTTTATTTTTTGATGTTTCTCCTGACAATACAAGCAAGCGCGGAGGATTTGGAGAGGAAATAATGGAAAGAAGGTAAAATAATTGTGCTCTTAATTACAAGTTGAGAAATTTGAGATTTTTGAAAATGCCCTATCCATCCTATGGCACTAGCTCCTCGAAAGTTTTCAGTCTCTCGTCTAAAATATCCTAGATAACTAAATTGAAATTTTAAAGTGAATTTCAACAAATTGTTTATGAAAAAATGGAAATGCTTTTTGACAAAAATTCCTGGAAGGTTTTTTATTTTGATTTATCTATTTTTTTTTAATTTTTAGAGAATTGATGCTTCACTTTCAATAGAAAATGTTCATGAAAATATATTGAAGGAAGTTTCTCTTTTATTGGATAAAACAAATAAACCATTAAAGAAGTTTACTTTAAATGATTTTGGTATTCTTAATTAATTTTTTTTATTTTAATTTTGAAAAGACAAATACCTATATTCCTCTAAAAATTAATTTATTGTAAGAAATGTGCCATAAACTTCTCTCACAATTTTTTTCGAAAATCAAATTTTTTGAGGCTCATATGGAGGGGAGAATTTATGGGACAATATATTTGTATTAATTAAAGACATATTTATACAATATATTGAAGAATAATATAAAATTGTAATTTATATTAATAAAATTTTGTTGCCATAAAACGAATCGAAAATATTTTGGGTTTAAAAAAATATTAAAAATTTTTGGGTAAAATGAGTAAAATAAATGTTAGAGAAAAATATTAAATGGTTGGAACAATTTTTAACATATAAGTATTAAAAATATATTAGGGAAATTAAATAAAATATTTTTTTCTGAAAAATTTTTTTTCAATTATTTGAATTATTATTAATTTCTGTCTGGGAAGAGAAAAAATTAGAAATACTGCTAAACATACTATTGTTGTTTCCTTTTATTTTTTTATTATTTTTTGCCGATTGAGTGATTGGTGGGGTAGAAGAATTATTTGAAGAAAAAGAATTTTTTCTGCTTAACAAACTTTGTCCACCACTAGTTGTCGAATCTGCAGGCATTTTTTCAGTTTGTTCGTGATGTCCTTTAGCATTTTTTAAATGTCTGTCCAAATTTGTTTGTTGCCCAAAGCAACGGTCACAATGTGAACATCTAACTAGTGAAAATTAATTATTTAAATTAAAAATATAATTAAAATAACGAACCGAAAAGGTTTTTCTTTGTTGTGTATATTACGTACATGACGTTGTAAATTTGAACTTATTGAGAAAGAACGTTCGCAATGTTGGCACTATAAAAAATTTGTATAGAATAAATTTTAAAAAATTAAAATAATAATTTTAATGGTTTGGCAAACAAAAAAATTATTAAGGAATAAAGTAGAAGTCAAGAGAGGAAAAAAGGGACCCAAAAGGAATCGAACCTCCTTAGCCTTACATCATTCCGACAGTGGCTCTACCGACTGACAATGAGCCACCTGGACATTAATGATTAATAAAAAGGTTAGAATACCAGTTCTCCAATTTTTTGTTTCTTACCTTATATGGTTGTTCACCAGTATGTGTTCTTAAATGTCTAGTTAAATTAGCTGAGCGTGGAAATACTTTTTGACAAAATCTGCATTGATAACGTTCTTTAATTGTTTGTCCAGTAATTCTTGTTCCATTAATTTTGCCTTCTCTACTTTTTCTAATCCCTTTTCTTTGAGTAATTTTTCCAATTCCTTCTAATTTTCTTTTTGATATTTTTTGATTAATTTTTAATAATTCATTTAAATTGTTCTTTGTTTCTTTTTGTTGTTTTTGTCCCAGTTTAATAACAGATGGAGAATTATTATCATTAATATTTGTTGTTGTTGATTGCCATTGATTTGATAATGCTGACTTAAAAAAATTTTTTAATTAAATTTTCTTTCAAATAACCCCTTTAGCCCTAAAGAGGAGATCTTTACCTTTTCAAGAAAATTAAAAAAAATTCCCAAGCCAAGCGAACTCGAACCCACGCCCTCAAGGTCTCGAAACCTTGAGGTCATGGGTTCGAGTCCGCTTAGGGAAATAATTTTTTATTTTTTTATTGAACAGGCAAAGGTATTGGTATAGGAATTTTCTAGGAACTTACAAAAATAAATAAATAATTAAACGTACAAATTGTTGTGCACCAGGAATATTATTTATACAACCTCCTCCTCCAACTCCCCCTCTTTGAAGTAATCCAAGAAAAGCACTAGCAGAATATAAAGAAGCTAATGTTGGTTGATCTATAATTGTTGGTTGTTGCCCTAATTCATATTTTTCTTCCTTTTCATGCTTCTTTTGTTGTCCTTCAGGAATTGTTGAAATTGATAAATCTGAAAGTGGAGATGATGAAGATATAATTAATTTATTTCTTCCAGAAGTGTTTAAAGAAGAATTTGGTGATGATGATTGCCGATGTTCTCTATTTAAATAAAAAAATAGAATATTTATATATGCTACAGGAAATATTAAAAGCCTCTTTTTTTAAAAAAGAAGAAAATTTAAAAAATAATTTCCGCAAGCGGACTCGAACCCATGACCCCCAAGCGGGCTTGAGAACCCATGATAATCTTGAAGTCGTGGGTTCGAATCCGCTTGGGGAAATTATTTTTTAATTTTCTTGAAAATGTAAAGGCTTACATATCCAAATGAGATAAACCAGAAGATCCACATTCTTCAGTTGTAGAGCTTGGATCTGGCGAACTTTCTCCATCAGAATTTGTCAATTTAGTTTTTCGAATAGAGTCGTTATTATTAAAAATATTAGACGACGAAAACAAATTTTCATTTTCAATATTTATTCCATTATTTAATTTAAATGAATGATTATTAACTTTAAAAAATATTTTAAAAAACCTTCTCAAAAAAATTACCTGAATTTAAATTTCTAGCCATAGCAGCAGCAGCTGCCATAGCCAAAAAGGAAGAAGAATGTGTTAATGATGTAGTAGATGGGTGTCTTGGTAATAAATAACAAAAATTATTTGTTGAAGGGAAAAGAGAAGAAGAAGAATTATTTTGATTATTATTATTTTGCCAAAAATTTGGAGAAGGAAATATTTGTGTTGTTGTTGATTTTGGTGTTAAAAATAAATTATTTGAAGGATGAGTTGATTGTTGTTGAATTTGTTTGAGAAATAATGATGATGCTAATGATGAATTTGAAGAGGAAGAAGAAGAAAATGGTGTTGTTGATAATTGATTAGATAAAGAATTATTTAAGGAAAATGGACTATTCATAATAATTAAAGGATTTGTTGGTGTTGTGGATGAGGGAATGAATAACTTTAAAAAAATTTTTAAATTATAGACGTCGAATATATGGTACACCCTTGGGGCTAAAAATTTTGGACCTTTTACTGAGGTGTATATTAAATAGGAGGTATCGCTTAGGGAAGAAGAAAATGGTGTTGTTGCTTAGGCAGCTCTCCCTCCCGCACCGAATGGCAAACCAAATTTTTATGAGTCTCTTAAACAGAGTTGTATCTAACATCGGGGGTATCTTCGAGGTTCTTCTATATTTTTAACTAAAAATTAATCAAAAGAACCTTATTATTTTCCTGTATTTCAATATTTTGTTGTTGCTGTTGAATTAATTGTAAATTATTGTTTAAATGCAACAAAGGTTTAAATAAATTTAAATTATTATTTGAAGGAGAATTGGAAGAAGAATTAAAAGCCTTCATTGATATTTCTGTTGTTAAACGTTCCGAATGTATTTTTTTATGTCTACAAAGATTTGAATGTTGAGTATATGCTCTGGGGCAATAATTACAACGAAAAGGTTTTTGAGGATGTAATGAACTGGGTGAATGATGGACTGAACTCCCGTGTTGTTTTAAGCCTCTAAAAATTGTTTTTTAAAGGAAAAAATATTTAAAAAAAATTTATTTTAAATTTTGAATAACCCGGCGGAAGAAAATTTTTTAGAACAAAGTAAACAGCGATGTCCAATAGTTGTGGAGGGAAGACCACAAAGTGATGCACGTCTTTGACGGTGTTGATGGGGATTAGACAATGATGATTGCCTATAAGAAATAATTTAAATAAGGAGAATAATTAAAAATAAACTAAATTGTGCTCTAACCTAATTTTTAGAGTTAGACATTTTCAAATTTCCAGGCCTGTTGCCCGGGCCTTTTACACGAACTGACCCGGCAGTTTTCAGTACCTAAAAACCCGAGAACCCGGGTTTAATCAAAATACCCGATTTCCGGGCTAAAAACCCAGAAAACGGGCTAAAAACCGGAGTAGAAAAAAGAGAAAAAACCCAGAAAACTCCAGTCCCGGTCCAGTGTTAAACTCTAATATTTTCCCGATCAAATTTTATTAAAAAAATACCTTCTATTTAAATTCAAAATTTCATCATCTTCTTTATCACTTTCACTTTTTATTTGATAATTTAATTCTTTTTGTTTATCTTCTTCTAACAAATCTAAAGAATTAATACGAGGTCTAGGTTTCGGTTGGCTTTGTTTTCGACGACGATGACGGCCATCTTTTCTTTTTTGTTCTGAATCTGTTGAGGTTTTTGGTTGTTGTTGTTCAGTATTTATTGAAGAACGATAATAATGACAACGTTTAAGTAATTGGCGTGAAAGGGATTCTAATGAACGTGAATTTGTTGTTGATGATATTAATGATGGACTGCTTAAAAAATAAAAATTATTTTTTTTTGGATTTTTTGGAAAAAATTTTTTTGTGAATGAACTTAATTTTTAAAAAGGAAGGAGAAGAAAACCCTTTTCACTTTCTTGCACATTTTTTAAAAATTTCTATTCATTTATTCCCCCTCTTTTCTTTATCCTTTTTCGCGCATTGCCAGTTCCGGATGAAGAGCAATTATACGGATGAACCCAAATAAAAAAAGGATTTTTTCAATCTTTTCATATAAGTTAGATCATTAAAAGGGCAAAGGAGGACAGGATGTAAATTTTTCCTTTTTTAGCTTTCACTTCTTTTTTAAAGAAAATGATCGAGAGAGAGGATTTCCCCCCTTTCCACTCCCCCTTCACTTTTTAATTTTTAGAAAAAAAATTGTAAAGAAGTAATTGCACGATCATTACGTTTCCTTAAATCTGCAGGCATTCATTCACTCTCCTCCTTTTTTACTTCTCCACGCGGATGGCGCAATCTGGGTCAGCAGCGGATGAAAACAAAGAAATAAAAGAATGACTGGAGGGCTTAGGAAAAAGTGAATGGAAAAATGAAGAAGAAAAGTGAAAATTGTGCCGCTCGTCCCATTTTCGGCGTTGAATGAAAAAATGGAAGAAAATGAAAGTGCGAGGTGAATAGAAAATTTAGAAAAAAAATAATTGAAAAATATATATCTTTCTTTCCTTATAAGGAAAATAAAAAGAATTTTTTTAGAAAAATTTTTCTAGCTTTTTTGGAAAAGGTAAGACCTGGAAAAGGACAAAAAATAACGGTCTTAAATGATTGTAAATTAACAAGGATTTGTTACAATCTCTTGTAGGATAAACACCAATAAAAATAGAAAATCCTTTACATTTTTTATTATAAAATCTTTTGTGTCCATCCTAACCTTACAAAAGCAAAATGAATATTTTGAATCCAAAAATAGGCGAAGGAGACAAATAAAGAAGAGAGGTCAGGCAATAATGCGCGATATATATAAAATTCTGGAGAAGAATGGGGGAAAAAAGAAAAGGATATTTGGAAGCACTTGTTGGAAGAGTTTTATTGTTTAAGAAGAATTTTTAGAGCCAAATAAAATAAAAGTTTTTAAAAAAAGGTATTGAAAAGGTTAGTTTTTGGGGAGGAATTTTTTGAGAGAATTAAATAGAAACTGTAAGAGAAAACTTGGTCCTAGGCATTTCAGTGTAGCTATTTACTATAAATAAGTCTAATGAGATTTTGACTATACATCAGGGAAGGAGCCATCCCGATTCCCGAAAATCGTGAATTCCCGATGCCTTTTTGTGTCGGGATCCTGAATTCCAGAAAATTGGGAATTTATTTTTTATGTTGGCTCATTCCCTGCTATACATATTCGCTTTTAAAAGTTAAAAAATGAATTTAAGGTGTTGGAATTTTTGCAAAGATTTTCTAAAATGAATGTTGGATGGACACAGTTTTGAGAGTCAAAAACTTTTTCAAAGGCGTGACTAAGAAACTTAATCGGCAATATCGAGATATGTGTAAATATATAATTTTTTGGATAAAAATATCAAACACTTAAGGGCTTTTGTTATTAAAAAATAAGGAAAAGAAGAGTAAATACACACCTTATATTTGGGTACAGCCCGATTAGGCGCGGGCCAACTAGGCGCGACCGACTAGGCGCGACCGACTAGGCGCCGGCCAACTAGGCGCGAGGCCAACTAGGCGCCGGCCAACTAGGCGCCAACCTTTTAATTAAATATTTTGATTATAACTATTTGATTAATTCTTTTTAAAATGTTAAGAAACGATTTAATATTTATTTAGCTTCTAATATGCTTCATAATTCACAAAGAAATTGCGAAAAATATTCGCATAACGGCTTCAGTTATGTGAAAGATAAAGAAAGTGCGGATGGTGATCGTATATTTTGGCGATGTGATGAAAAAAGTAATGGTTGTAAGGGCAGAATTTGGACGACATCTTGTGAAAATAGGGAGTTTATTCGCCTTGTCACGGAGCATAGCTGTTCATCAACAGGTTTTCTTTGATATTTAGTCACATTTTTCGATTCTTTGTCACAAAACTAAACTCATTATTTTTTGTTATCTGGTCGTTTTAATATTTTGTTTTGAATATTGTTAATTTTTTGTTATATTATTTGCTATATCTATTAAAATTTGAAACTGTTTTATTTTTTCGCTAATTGATTATAATCAAAATATTTAATTAAAAGGTTGGCGCCTAGTTGGCCGGCGCCTAGTTGGCCTCGCGCCTAGTTGGCCGGCGCCTAGTCGGTCGCGCCTAGTTGGCCGGCGCCTAGTCGGTCGCGCCTAATCGGGCGTGTCCCTTATATTTTGTGTTATTTCTCCCATCTCAATCAAAAAAAAATTTTTTTCCTAACACCTAATATTACATATAACATTTCCTCAATCCTTATAAGAAAGTGGCAATTCTAGAAAATAGAAAATTACCTTTCTTTTTTTATTTACCTTTCTCTTCCTTTAAGTTCTCCAAATATTTCCGTTCGTTCCATATTACTGTTCTCCCCTGTCATCATCATTCGTTCTTTCTCAGCAAGTTGTTGTTGTTCTTGAAGATTATCAATATAATTGCTTTGGTTTTGATTACTTTCCTTAAAAATAATTTTTTTTAATTTAAATTTTTATTTGAAAATTTAGTTAATATTAATCCCCTAAACTTTTATTTTTGGTGAGTTTGCTTTCCCTTCCCATCAAAGGTCGGCCGAAATTTTCAATTCCCGAAAGTTCCCCTGCTTAGCTTGTCCCATCCTCAAAAAATTTTTCTCCCAAATTTATCTTAAGCTAGATATAAAGGTGCTAGTTTTATATATTTTCAAATAAAATAAATTTTGTTTCAAATATACACCAAAATAGGTATATATTCGGCTGGAAAATAAATCTTTTGGGCAGAAGTTCTACAAGAGACAAGCTAAAATATATTTTCTTTTAAAAGAAGAAGATAATTGTTTTGTTGAATGATTATTGGTTGGAAGCATCCGGGAGAGTAAACCAAAAAAGAATCTTTTTTTAAATATTTTTAAAAAGAGAATATTTAGTAGTAGAACCACCACACATCATCATCGCGGTTGGACGCATCTTTTGGAAATAATTGAAAAAAGGGCCTCAAAAAGGTTGAATGCCGACGGCAATTTGTTGCTTCCTATTTTCTTATATTCCTCCTCCTTCCTACTCCTCCAATATTCTCGGTAAACAATACAAAAAAGAGATAATTGGTTGTAGACCGGCTGTTGGCCAATTCCAATTAGATGGGCCTTACGGATCGGAATTCCTCTCCCCTTTCCTCTTCTTTCTTCTGCCAAAGGTGAGTTTATTTCCTAAGAAAGGCCAAGTGGAGAGCCTAAAGCAAATATTGGCCTAAAAAGGATTGAGAGAAAAGAAAATTGAAGAGCAAAAAAGAGGAAATGGACGAAAATTGAAAAGACGGCCCAAAACTAAGGAAGAAGAAACGAAAAAAATTTTTTTGGGGGAAAAGGTGAATATAATAATAAAAGTCAGTCCATTAGTGTTGTTTATTGTGTTGTTAAGGAGGGGAATATAATAGAAAAGGAGGAAATGCTTCTTTCTTGAATATATATGCCTCAAAATAAATATACAATTAATTATTTGCCTTATTTAAAAAAAACAACATTTGGAGGTTTATTTTTTGAATTTAAGAGAAAATTTTTGTTAATGGGACATCTGGCGGGAAAGCATCTTTTCTACACACAATTTTAATTCAAAAATTAAATTTAAAATACCTCTTGCTGATTGCATTCCTCTTCAAATAAAGCATTTTCTTGATTTATTGATGAATTAACTTTTTTTGTATTTTCCTCGTTTTGATTTAAAATTGAAGACATTTTTTAAATTCTAAAATAAAAAAAAAGATTAAAATAAAGTTAAAAATTAAAAAAAGATTTTCACTCTTTTTGCGGCCATTCATTGCTTTTTTAGCTCTAAAATTTATTACGGTACGGAGAAGAGGCAAAGGAGAAACAAAGAAAGAAAAGAAGCTAAAATAAATTTGAAAGTTAAAAATAAATTTTAAAATCTCGAAGACTCGAGATTGAATTGAATTTTAAAAATATTAGAGATAATGAAATTTTATAAAAATTCAATTACGTTTGGCCAGAGGATATAAGGACCAAAGACAAAGGGAAAAGACAGATAACAGAGCTATTGAGTCTTGACTCAAGACATCTCGAATTTTTTTTGGTCTTAATCCCGATCCTGTGGAGTATTGATCTTAGAAAATATTTGAATTTGAACAACTCGACAACACTATGTTTTCCAATCGAGCAATGGAATTTTCTCCATGTTTTATTTTAATTCTCATTTGTGAACACCAACCATCTTATTCGATTTCCCTATATACCAATTAAATATTTAAATTAATTTTTAAGTTGTTCAATAAGCCGCAATCTAACAAACTTATTAGTCGAACACCTGCTTTTATTTTTTAACCTCACTTATGTCCTCAATATGGCAATTTTATAAGAAAAGAGATAATCTTCTCTAGAAGGCCAAATTGACTGGTTAAAAAATAAGGAGAAAAAGGTTTTTATATTTTTGTTGTTATTGGAGTATTATTATTGAGGGAAAAGGAGGAGGGGGAGAGGGGATGGGAAGTGTAGATTTACTAGTATTTCTAATATTTTAGTAGACTATGGCAATCAAAAATGCAAGGCATTCCCGAAAAAAGAAATGAAGAGAAAAAAGAGATGGTGGGGTGGTTTTTATTAATTAAGAAGATTCAAAAAATTATTTTTGGAAAGATTTTTTAAAATAAAAATATTAAATAAAGATAAAATTTAAAGAAAAAATGGGAGGAGTATTTATCTAAAATAAAAATACAGTATTTTTAAGAATTCAATGAATTTGAAGATGTTGTGTGTGTTTAAATGACGAAGCAAAAATACTAGAAGAGCCTAGTCATGCATATTTTTGATTTTCACACTTCAAGGCGTTAAAAGCTTTAAAAAAGGTTTTTTATTAGAGAAGAAAAAAGAAAATGTTAAAAAGAATCTTAAAAATTTTGGGATATTTTTATACTTTGAAGGATGTGCCAACAATTCTCTTATTTATTTATTAATGGTTCTGAGGATGTGCAATATTAATACTTAAAAAAGGAAATTGAGAGAAGAGATTGATGGGAGGCAGGTGAATTCGAACAATTATTTTTATGTCAAAAATGCAGCCGATGGTTGTTGTTGTGGTGTGGTGGCTACTATAAAAGCCTCACACAATTGTCAGTCCGTGTCTCCTAATTGTCTCCTAATTGCTTCCCCAACATATTCTACTTCTTCAACGTTATTGTCTTTTCTATTGTGTGATAAACACATTATTGTATTGCTTCTTCATTGTTGTGCAAGACACAACAAAGTGGCGCGGTCTACAACGGATTCAATTGAAAATTGTATTGAAGAAAAACAAATCAGGTTAGTGGCTTGTGAATTGTTTATTGAAAATATTGTATTGATTGTTAAGGATGAAAGCAGAGGATATTCAAAAACTCCTTGAACAACAACAGAACAAATTCAATCAACAGCAAAAGGAACTGCAGGAACGCCAAAATCAACAATTGTTAGTACAGCAGAAACAAATTGCAGAATTGTTGAATAAATTGGGCAATACGCCGAATATTGATAGTGCAACGAAAATATTATTGTTGGTTGAACCTCTTCCCCCAACTTTTTTACTTCCCTTTATGCCCCCTATTCTTTTTGGCACACATCTTCATTGCCTAATTTGCATTCCAATGATTTAACTAAAACACTAAACCAAATTATAAAGAATGAGGCATCCCTTCAAAAAATGCCTAAGAAAGAAGAAAGCTAGCAAGTTGGGTGAAAGAAGAGCTACAGCCAAATAAACCAAAAAAATTCATCTCCAGCCAAACTAACTGATTTGGCCACAACCGATGAGCAAGCGAAAAAAATATTTATTAGAACACATTTAAAAAAGGTATTTAGGGGAGGGGAAAGGCAAAAAAATATATAATTTTTTATTTAAAGGTTTATGCCCTTTTCCTCAATAAATACATTACTCTCCTCCTCTCCATGTTGTTAAGAAATTGGAATGATGATGATGAAGAAAGGGGGAGACGAGAATGAAGGGGTTTTTTAAAAAAAGAAGAGGAGGGAGAGGACAGTATACCTCCTCTTTTATAATATTGCTTCCTCTTTTTTTCACATTTATTTATTGGATGACTTTCTCATAATCATCTCATAACTAAAACACCAAACGGCCACCAACTTTATTGCATTACCTAAAACATCCATCCCTGAAGATTTTTATTATTTTAAATTGGTCGTCTTGGAAACACGTTAAAAACAATTATTTTGTCCGACCAATCATAAAAACTTGAAAAGCTGGCAGATGAAATAAAGAAATGATAGAAAATTTAACAGATGCCTTAATAAAATTTTCTATTTTCTCCAAGAAATGCTTAAATAAAATAAAGAAAATATATATTGTTTAATTAACGTCATTACTCTTTATAAAAATTTCCCACACGAAGACGTTTAAAGCTTTGAATTAATAAAATAAGAGGAAAGATGGCTAGTAAAGAATTACTGTAAATACATTATAAAAAATATTTTTTAATAATATTAATCAAATATTATCTTGTTTTTGAATGAACTTTGACAAATAAATGTTAACAATTTTTGCATTCTTCTATAGAAGAAAATCACTTTGAGAGAGATCCTCAACTTTCAATAAAAGAATCACATTATAATTGAATATGGAGTTATTAGACCTTTCACTCTCACATAAAAATAACAATAGAAAGTTTGGATGATCCTAAGGAAGACAAACATTGAATGAAGTCAATATAAACTCAGTCGAGTAAATAAACAAATAAAAATTAATAATAAATCAACAAGTTTATCCAGAAGAAAATTTTTTTATTTTTTGGTGTAATCAAATAAACCAAAAAGCACTTAAAAATTAAAAAAAAATTAAAAATTTCAAAAATTTAAAAAATTCGAAAAAAAATTTTTTACAATGGGCACCCAAACATCCCATACTATCGTGAGCGTCCATCGTGGTGCACAGTTACAAGGAGCACTACAAAAGTGGCGAAAAAGCAAATTTTTCGGCGCTGCACGGTTCGGCGTAACCCATTATAATTTTGTTCAAAATCGTCTAATCAAGCTGATTTTGGTGTCAACGTCCCAGTTCTTTCAAATGAGCTGTCATTGAGTTTCTTATTTCTGATACCAAAATCAGCTTGTCACACCGAACCTTACCGCGCCGAATATCTTGCGACCAAATGTCGTATCCTTTGAGGTTATTAAATCCAAACAAACTTTAGCCTATATTTTCATTAATTTTAACCAATTTCTATTTTAGATACAAAAAATTATTTTAAAATGTGTTCGCGTGTCAATGTGGTTGGTGTTCGTATTTTAGAGAATCCTTCAAAACCAACAGACCCGTTTAAATTGGAAATAACTTTTGAATTATTCGAAAATATTAAAGAAGGTTTTCTTATTATTTTAATTTTTAATTTAAATTTGAAATTAAGAGGTTGAATGGGAGCTTGTTTTTGTTGCAACTGACGGAAAAGAAGAACACGATCAAGTACTTGATTCTGTAGTTATTGGACAAGTACGTGAAGGACGACATAAATTCGATTTTGAAGTTTGTTTATTAACTTAATTAAAATTTAAATTATTTTTTAGGCTCCGGCACCTCAATTACAAAATCTCCGTCCAGAGGATTTTATGGATGTTACGCTTTTGTTGTTAAAGTGTAAATATCGTGATCAGCTTTTTATGAAGATTGGTTAGTCAAAAATAAAAATATTCTTCTTTGCGAGCTTTTTTACGGACTTTTCCTATGGCGAAAATAAATTAGCGAGCGCTCAAAAAACGAAAATTAATTTAATTTATAGGTTGGTTCATCACGCATACTTATGTTGACGCTGAATTGATCGAAAACCCACCTCCTCGTCCAATAATTGAAAAGGTTTCTTAATTTACTTTAAACAATTTTAAAAATATTTTTTAAGTTACAAAGAACTGTTGTCACTGAAGACGTTCGTGTAACAACTTATCCAATCAAATGGGACGAAGACCTTAACAACGGGACAGTAGCAGGTCTGTGTTATTTTTTAAAAATATTTTTTCCAAAAATTTTAATTGGAAATTTGTAGAGGATGAAAACGAAGCGATGATTGATGAAGATAATGATTTGGATGGAATTAATGGTGATGCTGAAAATTCAATTCAACAATCTCAGGGGGATCAAGTTCCACCGGTTGGCACAGCTTTGTGAAATTTTTGAAGAAATGTTCGACTTCTGGATTTTATTTAATTATTACAGGTCTCAATTGATGTAAAACATTTTTATTTTAATTTATTAACACAATAAAAATCTGTTTTAAAAATCTCGACATTTTTGATAAATTTAGTGTAAAGTTGGTACTTGTGTTTTGTACGAAATAGAAAAATCAACAATCCTTTTTATTCAAATTTATCCCAACAAAATAACAATGAATTCGTAACACACATTTTTATAATCGCATACTTCTTAACGATAAGATTTCTGATAACGAGCACGAGCACCAGGTCCTCCAAACTTCTTTGGCTCGTGACGTCTCGGATCAGCAACAAGCAAATTACGATCATAAGCAACAAGTTGATCCTTCAATTCTTTCTTACTTTGCTCATCCACATTTTTCTGGTAATAAGCCACCAAAACTTTAGCAATTGACTGTCGAATTGCATAAATTTGTGCAACATGACCACCACCTTTGACGCGGATGCGAATATCCATTCCAGCAAATTTGTCCTTTCCTACAATCAACAATGGCTCTTGCAGCTTGATACGAAGAATTTCGGGTTGCAAAAATTCTAAAGGACGGCCATTGACCTGAAATATGGGAAACGAATGAGTTCAAAAATAAAATTTTAAACCTTGATTAATCCTTTTCCCTTTTTGGCATATGCCACAGCAGTAGCAGTCTTTTTTCGACCAAAAACTTGAACAGGTTGTGCAGTCACTTGAGGCTTCTCAACGGTTGTCATCTTTAAAAATCTTTTAAACGAATTAAAAGTAAAAAGCCCATTAAGAACAATTAAAATATTTAAAGGCATGAAACTGCTCATTAAAGAGAATATTCAATATAAAATATTTTAATTGAAAAATAAAAAACAATTTTATGATTCACTCTGTTCTTCATTCTCATTCATTTCTTGTTTAACTTCATCGGAAACAGCGGGATCCCACCAATCAACACATCCAAGTCCCATATCAAGCATAGAAGCCTTAAAACAAATTTTAGAAATGAATAGATGTAAAACATGCAAACCTCAATTGTCATGGCACTTGTTGAATCGCTTGAAGTTCCCGGCTCCAAACTGTGATATTTGACAGAGACTACTTTAAACCTATGAAGGGATAGAAAACAATCGCTTTGGTTCAATACCTAACACGCCTTCCTGGATCCATATAAAACTGAGTAACAGTGTCGTCATTCTGATATTCCCAATACCATATTTGAACCTTCTCGTCACTAAAAAAGAATAAAAAATAAGAAAAAACCTTTAACAACAAACAATTTTGAAACATCTGGAAGTTTATCAGGCGCAACTTTAATATCATTGAAAAAATGTAAAGTTAAAGTTAATCCATCTCTATTAGATTGTGATATAATTCCTTCAATAATCTCATTAATAATTGGTTGGAAAACAACATAACGAAAAATTATTGGAGTATGAGTAGAAGCATTGCCAGGCTGAAGAAACTTTTTTCAAATTAAATTTCATTAAGGCTTACAAGAATGAAAGAATCCCCAATCTTTTTAAAATCATAAAATGTTATGCAAAGACCAACATCCGGAATTACCTAAAATTTTTTGAAGCAATTTTTAAGTCTAATAATTAAGAATTACATAATTAGCAAATTGTTTATTTATCTTTCCAACTAATGTCGGCACAAAATCTTCACCAAGAACATTAGGAGCAATTTCTACAATATGGCTTATCGTTGACAGAACAAACATTTTCTCCAAGAATTTTTTTGGTCATTTTACGAGGTACTTCAAAAGGTTAATTAGGGGAGGAATGTTAAAAGGGTAAATGACAAAAAGGTAAACGACAAAAAGGAAAGTGTTGAAAAAGGTTAATTTTTCAACTAAATTGATAATAAAAATTTTGATGAAATTTTAGCCTCATGATTTTAAATCATCGGATATTTCGAATTATTAAACAAATGGATGCTATTCAAATAGCAAAACGTGGATTCAAATCAGAATTATTACCACGTGGTGGTCGAGCCTTTATAAACGGTTTTCTAATTTTTAAATTATTAAAATTACTAGTATTTAGGTAAATGGATTGAAGCTTCAAATGGCCACCGATTTGATGTTGTTGATCCTTATTCAAACGAAACAATTATTGATGTTTCTAATTGTGGTCCTCAGGATGCACAAATAGTAAGATTAATTTTTAATTTAAATATTCTAATAGAAGCCCACTCAATGGAATCCATTTAAAAAATTTTTTGTAAGGCTGTTGCCGCAGCTCGCAAATCCTTCTCTAGATGGACAAATGAGTTTACTGCTAAAGAAAGAGGCGCAATTTTGCACAAGTGTTTTGAAATTATGAAGGTTAAAGAAGAACAATTAGCTGAGTTATTAACAATGGAGCAAGTATTTTTTTGAATCTTTCAAAGGTTATTTTAAACATTTTTATTAAGGGAAAACCTCTTGCAGAAGCAAAAGCAGAGATTCAATATTCTGCCTCCTTTTTTGAATGGTATGCAGGAGAGGCACGTAGAATTTATGGTCAAATTGTTTCTCCATCTAAATTAAATAGACAACATTTACATACGCGGGAACCTGTTGGTGTTGTGGCTGTAATAACTCCGGTTCAGTTTAAAATTTTTTTTTAATATTCTTAAAAAATTTTTAGTGGAATTTTCCTTGTGCAATGATTTCTCGTAAAATAGGAGCTGCTTTGGCTGCTGGTTGCACTGTAATTGTTAAACCTGCAGAAGACACACCACTTTCTGCGCTTGCATTAGCTGAAGTGATTTATTGTTATTTTTTTATAAAATTCTTTTTTTAAAGATCTCTCAACAAGCAGGAATACCCAGCGGTGTTTTTAACGTTATTCCAGCAGATAGAGAAAATACTGCAGAGATTTCTAAATTTCTTTGTTCATCTCATGATGTTGATTGTATTTCTTTTACTGGAAGTTCGGCTGTTGGAAAAATACTTTTAAGTCAATCTGCATCAACGGTTAAACGAGTTTGTCTTGAATTAGGAGGGAATGCGCCTTTTATTGTGTTTAAATCCGCAGATTTGGATCAAGCTGTTCAAGTATTTTTAAAAAAATTTCCTTTCTAATTGTAAATTTACAGGGTGCAATTGCATCTAAATTTCGTTGTTCTGGACAAACCTGTGTATCAGCCAATCGTTTCTTTGTTGAAGAATCTATTTTTGAAGAATTTCTTGACAAATTAAAAAATAAAGTTGAAACATTAAAATGTGGACATGGGATGGAGAAAAATATAGATCAAGGGCCTTTAATAAATAAAGCTGCAGCAGACAAGGTTTTTTCACTTTGAAGGTTTTTCTGTTTATTAAAAATAATTTAAGGTCTCAAATCTTTTAAAAGATGCGTTGGAAAAAGGTGCTGAACTTGAGACTGGAGGTGAATTTATTCCAGACACAAATATTTTCAAACCAACAATAATAACAAATGTTAATAACGAAATGGAAATTGCAAATGCTGAAATTTTTGGACCTATAATTGCTTTACAAACGTAGGAAATGGATTTAGTATATTTAATTTTTTTTGTTAGTTTTGAGACTGAAGATGAAGTTGTTGAAAGAGCTAATGCTACAAGAAATGGACTTGCAGGTTATGTTTTCACGAAGGACTATTCGCAAATTAATAGAATTAGTAAAACAATTCAAGTTGGAATGATTGGAATTAATGAAGGTAAAAAAATGAATTTTAAATTGATAAACATGTCCCTTTTAGGAATTATTTCTTGTGCTGAAGCAGCATTTGGTGGAGTTAAAGAATCAGGGCTTGGAAGAGAAGGGGGTGGACAAGGGATTGATGAATTTACCCAATGGAAATACGTTTGTATAAATACAGAATAGATTTTATTTATTTGTGTCTTTTGAAAATTTATATTTTGATAGAGTAAACCCGATGAAATATTTTTAAACATTTTTACTAAAAAATAACAGGTTTAAAATAATCTAAAAATATTTAAATTTATGAAATGAAGTTTTTAAAGACAAAAATCACATATTTATAAAGCTGCAAAAACGAATCGAGAGTGATCATTCATTCCCAGGCTTTTTGAATACTTTGATGTCGAGAAATCCTCTTACAGATATAACTGGCAACAGTCAAAAATACCATAACAAGAAAAATGAAAGCATAATCAAAATCGTCCTTCAAAATGTCAAATGTTCCACTAAAAAGTAATGATTGTTCTAAATTTAATGTTTAAAAAAGACCTTGGCATAACACGTGTGTAAAAGAGATCTAATCCAAATACAAAAATAAGTGAACTTGATTCAAGTCCTGATGGTCTAAAAATGTTAAAGGAAATGATTAAAATAAATGTGTAGAAACTCACGCTGATCTAATTTCTCGAACTCTCATAGCCGTTTGATTATAATTTATAAAATCTTCAGTAGCAAAAGGTAATTCTGGTATGTATGGAATAAGCATTTCCTCTCTATGCTCTGGTAACATTTCCAAGGGTCTCCGAGCATCTAAAAATCTCCTAGACATTTCTAAAATTCCTCCAGATGGAAGAGCAATCAAAATACTTCTGGAAGTTAATCCTTGCACTAATTATATTAAAAATTAAAATTTTAATTAAATTTAATTTCAAACTAAACTTGTTTGTGTTGTAGAAATTGCACTTATTCCTTGAGGAAAAATGTAAGTTTGTGCAAGCACCATGGGTGAATTTACACTAGCAGATAACGAATTAAAGGCACTCGAATTTACTTGTTGAAGTCCTTCAAATAATTCAATAACACCAATTTCTGTTCTCCTTGCTTTATCATTCCAATAACTTATCTAATTTAAATGTGTTTAAAAATTTTTTTGAATTTTTAAAAAATACCACAATCCAATTTTCACAATGAACCATATGAAAAGGAGGATTTGCTCTAGCGTATTTTCCACTATAAACCAAAATACCACTAACAGAATCAATTAAATTAATCCTAAGTAAAGATTCAGCAGGATTTGAAGAAAGTATTGCAATTAAATTTGGATTCGAATATTTGTAAAGAACAGAACGATCACCAAGAACTCTACCTTGGCTATGTACTTTTTCTTAAAAAAATAATTATTTTAAAAATAAATAAAAATAACCATTAATATCCTTCCCTTTAATGATCTGAATAATATCATTAGCCCTTTCAGAATCGCCAAAACCAGGCAAAGTAGATTGCCAACGTTTACTAACCAGACCGTTTTTGTTTAAATTTACTTCATTTCCTGTCTCAAATTTTAAAAAAATTAAATAAAATTTAGAAATAAATTAAACCAAAATTCCAGAATTTTCATCAATCATACAAAGAAAAACTGGTTTTGAGTTTTCAAAATTCTGGTCTTTAATGGAAGGTATAAGCTCTGCTTTATTTGGATTATTATTACGCAAAATTAATAAAGAGTGGAGTTGTTCAGCGTTGACAGAAGGCCATAATTCAACACGAAAAATTCCTCCAGAAATCTAAAAAAAGGAAAAATATTTTCTAAAATAGATTACCTTAAATTTTTCAACTAATTTTCCAGTAATTGGATTAAATATTAAAATAAAAGAATCAGCAGAATCCTGCAAAAATAAAATAAAAAATTATCACCAAAAAATAAAAACCTTGCAATTAAAAACAACAGCAGCTTGACTAGCCCATTGATAGAATGAAGTACCTCTTAATAGAAATAAAGGAGCTTTATATTCTCTATATGCAGCAAATTTATTTCCCAGATAAAAAGTCCAACTTAGACGTCCATTTCCACTGTCCAATCCATGTAATGTTCCTTAAAATTAAAATAAAATTGAAGAAAAACTTTTTTTAAATCATACCTGCAAGTGTACTAACAACAATCATTTTTCTCATATTAAAATAATCTCTTTCAAGTGGACCATCTTTTGAACGATCTGCTTGATTGAAAATTTGTTTAATAACAGTGGAAATGCCAAGCTCTCCTTTGAATATTAAATCCATTGTTTCAGCAATATTTTCTGATGTTTTAAGAAAAAATCTGTGAAGTTGTTCTAATTGACTTCGAATACGAAGTAGGAAAGATCGCAAGACGGATTCTGAAAATATTGTTTAAAAGTAGATAATCGTTTAAACACCAACCATTTTGATTAAATTCCGACTCAATCTGTGCTTGTGATTCAGAAAGAGGAAAATCTACCATAAGAACATCGCTTATCATAGATAAAGATTCGTGGCGAATCCAAATTTGAGCTAAAGATTTATTTGTTTGATAAAATTCGTATAAAGCAAGAGAACAATCAACACGCTCGACAAGAATCTAAAAGAAAAATAATTTTTTAATTAACAAAGTTTAAAAATTAACCTTGTAATTTCCTTCTGAAAGTGGAAGAACTTTTATTTCCTTGATATCAGCACCAGAATTGTCAAAGCTTATTTTGAACCTTGTATGTTCTTCATTTTCGCCTCGAATTTCTACTTCGCATGTAACTGAATCAAAATGTGACTTAAGAAGCCCATTCTCTCTAGACTTTTGTTTCAATTCTGAAGTTGTCCTCTTCTCCTCATTTTCTGATGAAAATGCTCCTGTATATAAATGGAACTTGCGACGTTTTTGTCCAACATTTATAATGAGCGATGAACCATCTACACTAAGAAAATCTATTTTTTTGTCGTTCAACTGTCTCCAAACTAAATTTATTATAAAATTAAATTATACTTATAAAATAATTCTTTTACGAATATCTCCATTTTCGACGCTAATCCGTCCAAGAACATTCATATTCGTTGCTACAGCCAAAATATCATGCGACCCGATTCGTTCGAACCAAGTTTGAGTTGGGCATCCCAGATAGCGTGACTGCCTGAATAATGAAAAATATACGTTTAAAAATTTAAAGACCAATCAAATTTGCCAATTTGGTCCAAATAAATACCAGAACATAAAATTTGAAATTCCAAAAGAATAAAATAATAGATTAATTTCATGCGTCTAAATTTAAAAAAATATTAAAATCAACGTAAGAAATATGGCCATAATTTTTAACACTGCGAACTTACCTTTTCGCTGACTTACCTTTTTGCAGAATAACCATTTCCTCAATTGCTCTCTTGTCTTCAGAAGAAATAGCGTAGCTATAGATAAAAAGTAAATTTTTTGAATATCACTTTTGGCAAAATGTCTGATTTTTCGTCTGCAGAAAATACTTGTTTAAAAAATATTATTTAAGCCAAAATTTTAAGTCGGGATCACCCCAGAGTATCGACACCCAAAGTATCGACACCCAGAGTATCGACACCCAAAGTATCGAATGACCCAAAGTATCGACACCCAAAGTATCGAATGACCCAAAGTATCGAAACCATATGATCAACACCAAATTTTTTCAAATGATCAACACCAATTTTTTTCAGATTTTTTCAGATTATATTATTTGTTCTAAGTTATTTAAATGGCGTCATTTGTAAAATCTAATATGGGTGGAGAAAAATTAATTTACGGAGGATTCATCTACACAAAATGTAAAGATGGAAAAGATAAACGTTACTGGAGATGCGAGAATTGGAAAATTGATAAATGTCATGGAACTGCTACAACTGATAACAACAACTCTGTTACTGTTGGCCAGGAACATAATCATGGACCATCACCGACTCGAGTTGAGTTAGCTAGAATTAAAAACAACATTAATAAAGCTGCTATTAACTCTACACTTTCACCAAGGGCAGTTGTAAATTCGCAATTAGCTGGAATCAGCGATAAAGCCTTTTGTTAGATTTATAGATTATATGGAAAGAACATGGGTAGGCCGGGATTTTATGGCTCCTCGTTTTCCTATAGATATGTGGAACAACAAGAATATAACTATTGATCAAATGCCTAGGACTACTAATAGTGCCGAATCATGGCATAATTCTTTTGCCAGCATATTTCACAGACATTCACCTAATCCATATAACCTTGCAAGGGCTCTACTAGATGAACAGGTTTTCTAGTTTTTTTAATCAAATAATTTTAACGGCATTTATTTAAGGTCAGAGTTGATGCTATTTCAGTAAAAATTTTGTCGGGAGAAGAAATTCCTTTATTCAGCAAACAGAAATACCAACGTGCTAATGAACGACTTCTAAACGTTTTGAGGGGGCAAGCGATGATAAATCCCATTGAATATTTAACGGCATGCTCTCATTATATTCAATTTTAATTTATTTTTTATTCATTTCAAGTCATATATTTGTCTTCTAGTTATTTGTTTTAGCTTTTAAAGATTTTTGTAGATTTTTATTAAATAAATTTTTTACCTTATTTTATTTTAATTTTTATTGATTTAAATTTTCTACAATTATACTTAAATATTTGGGCGGGGGATCATTGAGTCCCGCCGATTGAGTCCCGCCGGTTGAGTCCCGCCGGTTGAGTCCCTGGCCGGTTGAGTCCCGGCCGATTGAGTCCCGCCGGTTGAGTCCCCACCCAAAGGGGGACGTTTGAGTCCCCGCAGTTATTTTTAGGATTTGGAGGGATTAAAGAGGATATAGTTTCATCTAGAGTAATTAAGGGAGATGATCGAGAGATTCTGGCGTGATACTGAGTCAATACGACATTCTGGGACCGAGTTACAGACCCCTGAAAATCCAAAAAAGGGGTCAAATTCAATTTTGGGTAAAAAAATTCTTAATATACAAATGATAGTTCATTCGAAAGGACTCGATGAGGTGAGTCGAATGACACCAAGATCATCACGAATTGATGATTCTGAAAAAATTGCGACCAACTGAATCTTCTCTGGGAAAACTTTTTGTACTACTACTCCAGTAAAAAACTGCTATTACCTAATACCCGACTCCGGCAGAATTTACCCGGATAAGGGAAAAAATCAAAATGTGAAAAAAAAAATATTTTTTAAAAATTTTATCAAAAAAAATCTTAAAAAACCATTGTCTTGTCTCGCTTCACTTATTAAATTTGTGGCCCTAATGAGGGCCGTTTGGGTTCGTTTTTGTCGTCGACGTTCTTCTAATTTTACCACCTTCGTTCCTTCGACGATCACGTGCTTGAAAATCGCCAGTTAGAAACTGACGGAAATCAACTAAAAAATTTAAAAAATAAAAACTTGAAAAACAAAATAAAAATTCCAAACCTTTTTAAATTTTCCATCGTTGTAGCCGTGGGATGAAGTCCAGCACGTGGCGAGCAAAGTTAGGCCATCTTTAAAAAAGAAAATCTAAAATTAAAAAATAAAATTTAAATTTTTACTTACACAAGATTTTCGTCCTCCTTGAGAAAGTTCAGTGCCCAGATGGAATGTAAAAGTTATCGGTCAACTACTAATTAACAAAATTAGTTGACAAAAACTAGGGAAAACCTAAATAAAATGAACAAAATAATGAAAAATTCTAAAAATAAACACTGGGACTCAAACGTCCCCCTTTGGGTGGGGACTCAACCGGCGGGACTCAATCGGCCGGGACTCAACCGGCCAGGGACTCAACCGGCGGGACTCAACCGGCGGGACTCAATCGGCGGGACTCAAACGGCGGGACTCAAATTTGACCCCTTTTTTGGATTTTCAGGGGTCTGTAACTCTAGATGAAACTATATCCTTTTAGTATATTTCGTGTTGATCATTTTAGTATATTTCGTGTTGATCATATGGTTTCGATACTTTGGGTCATTCGATACTTTGGGTGTCGATACTTTGGGTCATTCGATACTTTGGGTGTCGATACTCTGGGTGTCGATACTTTGGGTGTCGATACTCTGGGGTGGACTCTTTAAGTCGGCTTCTATTTCGAACAAATCCTTCTTGAGATATTCTAAATCCATGTAAATTTAATCTCCCACTGCTTTATAATTTATATAACCTAAGTAAGATTTTTTTTAGATTAGAAAATTTTTTTGCTATTAAATATTATTATTTTTAATAAAATTGTTTTATTTAGGTTAATTAATAAATATATCTGATTTTACTGAATGGATTTAAGCAACTCTTTTCCTTTTGCTAGCTTTAATTTTTCTGAAGATTTCCGAAACAAATCTTGGGTTGACATCATTGAGGAAGAAGAAAATAGGCGAGAAGCAGCTCTAGCCAAAAGCAAGGAGTCAGTTTCAGGCGAACCAGAGATTGTCTCGTCAAAGCCAAATAATGAAGTAAAGACTGAATTAAAAACTACTGATTCCTCTTCTGAACGCCAAACAAAGAATTCTGATACTATTGTCACTTCTGGGCCTCGTTCAAGTAGGAAGAGAGGTTTGCCGACACCAAAAGCTGAATGGGCCGAACCAACTCAAGTAAATTTATTTTTATTTGACTGACATGATTTATTATTCCCAGGGGTGGTGCTGGAAGAAAGAGACAATTGCTCGTCGTGAAAAGGAAATCAATAAGATGAAGGATCGTCCAACTTATGAGCGTTACATAGAACAAGTTCCAAAGGATGAAAGGAAGAAAGGAGTTCATCCTAAAACACCTAACAAATTTCTCAATTGGAGTAGACGATCATGGGACAAACAGGTTTTGTATGTATAGGGCATTTTAAGAAATATTTATTTCTAGATCAAATTGTGGAAACTTGCAATATATGAATGGGCAGGGGAATCGCCATCTTCAAGTGTTTACGGCTCTTATTGTTCATCAGAATGTAGTGACGAGGATCGAGCGCAGTCTTTGGAACGGCCGCATTCGGCGGAGCCTTCAACATCAAAAAAGATTAAAATTGAGAGGGACGTTGAACCGAAGAATAGGATTGTTAATATTCCACCATCAGCCGACACTATGGCTTCATTGTTAGGTTTGTTTTCGTCGTTTTTTCTTTAAAATTTCTTTTAATATTCTAGGTCATTTTGATTTGGACACACTTCGTGAAGCACCAGCACCTATTATGATCAACACAACTGGAGATGAATCAACATTGAAAGATATTCCTAAATCTAATGGCCCTGTTACTCGTTCAAAAAGTTATGCTTCAGCAGTGGTTTCAGGACAGACTTCGAAAGGGCCAACTGATTTTAGTCATCTGATTGCTAAGAAAGAAAGTTCTCTCGCAAATAAAGAGCGAAAGAAGAATTGAAAGATAAGAAGATTTATTGAAATTGCCAATTCTTTCCTAAATATATAATAAAACCCTTCACTTTAAATTGTCAGTCTTATTTAATTTATTTATTAAACTTGACATCGATAATTTTTTTTGATTTTTTTTCTTTTTAACAATTTTTAATTGTTTAATATCTGATCCCTTGTTTTTTAACTTGTTTAATACATTTTTAACAGACATAACATGTACCCTATTCTTAAACCAGATACTGCTCCGGAGTTGAATCTTGATGTTTTGCTCAGTGTGGCTGAAAAGCTACTTTTCTCTGTATGCTAAATTTACTTATAAATTTTTTAATATAAATTTTTAGCCAGATAACGATTTTCGTTTGGATCTGAGGGACCCTAATGCAGATGTCATCAACTTCATGGTTTTACTTTTTAATTTTATGATTTGCTTGTAATTTAAGTTTGCTGGTCCTATCTGTCGTTTGGCTTTTTTTATTCAATTCAGAAGGCTGGTCAAATTGAGTGTCAATCTCACAGAAATTCAGCTCAGTTGCCCAACTCCCATTCAGGGCGTCAGAGGTGTGCTCGCTAACAATAAAGAGGTAAAAGAAAATTTATTTAAAAGAGTTAGTGTTTTTTAGTTTTTTCAAGGCCCTTTTGTTGTTAGTGACCAGTTCTTCCTTGTTCTATTTTTGAAAGGAATTTTGCAACCAAAGTTTGTCGATTCTTTCTTCAAATTTGGACTTAAATGCAATGGCAGTGAAAGCAGTACCACAGGAGATGGGTCACAGCCTTCGAATTCCCTTGATGATGTTCAGAATACTTTTTTGGAATCTCAGGCTGAGTCACTTGTTCGCCTTTTCTTCTTTAGAGGTTTTTACTTTATTTTGGTTTTTATAGGTTTTTATTTATCAGGTTCTCCAGAAAGTATTTCTCGAATTCCAAAGGAAGACTTTGAGCATTGCAGCCTTGAACTTGACTTTGTAAAGATTCAGGATGACACTTCAATTTTTAGTAAAATTTTTTTTGTTTTTTTAAATTCCTTTTTAGAGCATATTACTCGCATCCTGAATTTGAATGCTACAACTCTATTGCTTGACATTTCATCGGAATTTCATAATTGCGTTTCCTCATTTAATCGTCCAAAGTTTTTTTAATTAATATTATAAATTATTCAGTTCTTTAGGGTTTTTGCTGATCGGACTCTCTTCGCTACTCTTTCTTACACGATCGATGCAATCTACTCTGAGAGTGTTACACGCTATGATTTTCCTTTTGATCAGTTCACTCTTCTGCTGTTTTATGTGGCCGATTGTTGTCCAAACTTAAAGGCAATGAATGTCCATTTTCAACTGCAGGGCGAGTTTTCAGATGACGACTTCAAAGTACTTTCAAAATGGTTGAGCAAAACATTTAAAGAATTTATTTCTGGAGGTGTACTTTCATCCATGGGCCTTAACTGTGACTTGACAATCTCTTTTCGAGTTTTCTTTCCTGAATCTACTTTAATGGTAAATTAATTATATTATACTTTAAATCAATTATCATTTAGGAGGCAGTTAAAATGGAACATGAATTGGTGAAAATGGGTGAACAAAAGCAGATGGAAGGCTCTACGGCAGATTTGGATGTTCCAGACACTTATACTATTTCTAGGCAGATAAAAATCCAGGAAAATCCACCAATCAGTGTTTGTTTTGAATTTCTCTAATTGATTTAAAATTTTGTTATAATTGCAGATTGTTTATTCGCTAATTGGCATCGAGGATGACAATACGAATAATGATTGGGATGGTATGAATTTTGAAAATAATTTTTAAATAAAGTTTATTTATTAAAGGCTTCCATGGAAATATGCCTATTATCGATCATTTCCCTTTGGTGGCATTAGAAGATGTCGACTTTGTTGGTGCCAATTATCAGCAAAATAGCCAAAGTGATTATGATAGCGGTTAAACATATAGTAAGATAAATTCAACTTATACTCCTTCGCTTATTTCTGATTTATGTGAAATTATAAGACGAAAATCTGCATATCCCTCTCATTTATTTTTGTCTTATGCTTGTATTCCTGAGGAACTGTCTCCAATAATTAATTTAGGAGAAAGATAACACGAACGGATTTTGTTGTAGATATTGTACATGATGAAATTGTGTAGACAGTTCTTCGAGCTGCACTTTTTCCGTGCTTTTCATGCAAATAAAACGAAAGTAGATAAATTGACCTACTGGCTAGTTTAATTTGATGCATAGAATATTAGAATTTTTTTTTAATCTGTCCAATTTGGTAAAATTTTGTTTAAATTTTTTTCAAAATTCGAAGCCATTCTCTCATTCATTTTAATTTGATTAAAGAAATAAAAGAAAAATTATAGAATAGGTGCCTAATTTATACCTATTTTAGCTTAAAAAATTGAAAAACAAGCTTTGTTTGTTTAAAAAAAAGTTTAAGTGGGTCAAGAAGATTTTTATAAAGGAATATTACTTAAGTTTTCGGGTATACATATTTAATCAATTTTTAAATATTTTAGCAAATAAAAATATAAATTGGCAATTTATTTACGGATCTTCTTTTATTTATAATTTTCCTTTAATTTTTTATATTGCGCCGAAGAAAAATAATTTCTGGAGATGAATTCTAGTTTTCCAGTCATTTTATTCATCTACCGATAAATATTATAATTATTTTAAAGCTAAAAAAATGTACAATTTTTTATTTGATTTAATATTTATAAATTTATTTATTAAAACTGTGAAAACAGAAAATTTTATTAAAAATTTTAATGATGGTTGGCATTCTTCACAAAAAGATAAAATAATCACTTCATCTACTACGAATACAAAAGATGTGCAGGAACTGGAGTTAATAATTAATCAAGTAAATCTTTTTTTTTTAAATTGTAAGTTTAAATATTATTTTTATTTTAGATTCAAAGATTAATTAATCAAACGGAAGAAAATTTAATTTTATCCTCTTCATTTTATTCACCATTAGATCCGTTGGTATCTGCACGCAAACTTTGGTCTGAACATGTATACTCATTTCCGGTTTGTTGAATATTTTTTACGAAAAAAATTTTAACATTTAAAGAAAGCAAAACAAATAGCTACAAGTGCTTATATCTCAATAGAATTAACTAAAATATTAAAAGGAAATAATAAATTTTCTAATGTATTGTATTCAAAAAATCAACATATAATTAATAATATTTTACAAAAATATTGTTATAAAGAAGAAAATGAGGAAGAAAATTGTGAAATGTCTAGCCCACACAGGAAAATTGATGGAAGATGTAACAATCCACAAAAACCATTACTTGGTTCTACTGTAAGTTTTAAAATTATTTAAAAATTATGACAATTGACGGTGCACAATTGTCGCTATCCGTAAATGTCAGTCATATTTATTTACCATTATGTGATTGTTAGAATAATTTTTATTTAAATTTTTTTTAGCATCCCAGAAAACCAAAAAATCTCAAATTTTTAATTTAAAATTTTTTGGTATTTTTAAAATTTAGTTTTCACCTTTTCAACGTTTACTGGAAGCTGATTATAGCGATGGTCATTTTAATTTAATTTTACTAATTTAATAATTATTTTAAAGGTATTTCTGAACCTCGAAAATCATCATCTTCATCAAAAAAATTTTCTTCTTCGATATCACTACCAAATGTTCGTTTATTATCAAATTTACTTTTTCGGGAACCTAAAGCAATAAAGTTGAACTCTCCACCAACAACAGCAAATTCGCTTATTGCACATTGGTAGAATTACAAAAATCGAATTAAAACAAAATCAGAATTTAGGAGTGCCTTAATACATACAGATTTGGTGCATATTGGAAGTTCACAATTAATTACAGAACATGGAGGTAAGGAAAATTTTTAGAAAAATAATAAATAAATATGTTTCAAAGAGAATCGTTTAATACATTGTTGTGCAATAGAAAATGGTTTAGGGGCACCTGATATTGAACAACATTTATTTCATCCAGAATGTTATTCAATTAATTTAAGTATTGATGACCCAAAATTTAGAGGATTGGTAAAAAATTTATTTTAAATAAATTTCTAAAAATAGTTTAAAGATAAATTGTTTTGATTATTCAAGGACTTTGCCCTCCCCGAGAACTGAAAATTGTTCTTTGGGACAAAGAGAACAATTAAATCAGGTTTTAAATATTTTTAAAAATTTTACATATTTAAAGTTTTATTTTTTAAATAAAGGCTACTAGTTTTTTGGATGCTTCTTTTTTATATGGAAGTTTGGATGAACAAACAAATTCTTTACGTTCTTTTAAAAATGGTATATATTTAAATTTATGTAAATAAAATATTAATTATTTAGGTAAATTAATTTCAAGTAGAGAAAATGGTCCAAATTCACTTTCTAAAGAATTACCGCCAACTTTAGAAATGTTAAAAAATGGAGGAAAAAGTCAAAAATTAATTTGGAATAATTATTTTTGTTCCAGTGGAAATTTTGGTATTTGCTTTGGTGGTGGAAATGGTTGTTAATTTTTTTAAATTTTTTAAAAATTATTTTTAGTACAAATAAACTTTTTGCCTTCGTTGACAGCTTTAAATACAATGTATGTAATTATAATTTAATTATGTTTTCAAATTGTAATTCTGATATTAATCCGGAAAAATTACAAATTTTAATTCTGAAATAATTCCGGAAAATACAAATTGTAATTCTGATATTAATCCGGAAAAATTACAAATTGTAATTCTGATATTAATCCGAAAAAATACAAATTGTAATTCTGATATTAATCCGGAAAAATACAAATTGTAGTTCTGATATTAATCCGGAAAAATTACAAATTGTAATTCTGATTTTTATCCGGAAAATGTACAAATTGTAATTCTGAAATATTCTGGTAAATTTACAAATTGTAATTCTGATATTAATCCGGAAAAATTACAAATTGTAATTCTGATATTCCGGAAGAAGTACAAATTGTAATTCTGAAATATTCCGGAAAATTTACAAATTGTAATTCTGATTTTTATCCGGAAAATGTACAAATTGTAATTCTGAAATATTCTGGTAAATTTACAAATTGTAATTCTGATATTAATCCGGAAAAATTACAAATTGTAATTCTGAAATATTCCAGAAAATTTACAAATTGTAATTCTGAAATATTTCGGAAAATTTACAAATTGTAATTCTGATATTACTCCGCAAGAAAACTTCATCTTTTTACGCTAATAAATATTTTTTAAAGTTTTCTTAGACAACATAATTCAATCGCTACACATTTATTTGTAAGTAAAATTTATTTATATAGGTAAATTTTAAAATAAGTTATTTATTAAAGAAATTAAATAAAGAATGGACCGATGAACAACTATTTCAAGAAAGTAGAAGAATTATTATTGCACAATTACAAATAATTACATTTAATGAGTGGTTACCTTTAATTATTGGGAAAGAAAATTGGATTAAATTTAAATTAGATGTTTTTAATGACGAAAATGGTTATATCTTAAGTGAAGATCCAACAACAGTTTAGTAGAATTTTAAAAAATTAATTTTAGTTTTCTAGTTAAATGAATATGCAACAACTGTTGGATTGGTAATTTTTATTTTGTTAATATTTTTGTTAAAATTAATTTTTAAAGTTTTTCTTCACGATGTTTGAATCAAAATTTGCACATTTGGAACCTAATGGAATTTCATCAATGGAAAAACCGTTAAGTGAATGGATGTATGAAGTAATTTAAATTAATTTTAAATATTTTATTTTCGTTTATTTTTAGCCTAGTTCTTTAATGTTTAGTCAAAGAATTGATGGAATTTTGAGGTTTTTAAAAAAATATATTTTTAAATAAATCCCTATTAGATTTTTATTAAATCGTCCAACATTTCCTTCTGGCCTTTATATGACATCAGAATTAAGGGATAAATTTCTTAGTCAAAACAATCCTAATGGGTATGATTTAGCAGCAATTATTTTACAAATGGGTAGAGATCATGGGATTGCTGGATATAATTTATGGAGAGAATATTGTGGATTAAGCAAAATTTATGAATGGAAAGATTTGGAAGAAATTATTTTTGAACCAAAGAGAATTATACCGATAATTTCTAAATATTTTAGAAAACCTCAAGATGTTGATTTATTTATTTTAGGTTTAATTCTAATGGATTTTAAAATAATTCTTTTTTAGGGTTAGCAGAAAAACCTTCGAAAGGTTCGCTTTTAGGCCCAACATTTGGCTGTTTACTTACTAAACAATTTCTAAAGGTTTTTTAAATATTTAAAAAATAATATTATTATATAAAAAGACAAAAAATGGTGATAGACTTTTTGTTGGTAATTTAGGCCAACCTTGGTCTTTTAATGAACAACAAATTAATGAACTTAAAAAAACTACTTTAGCTCAATTAATTTGTTCTAATACAGAAATAGGAGCAATTCAACCTAGAGCTTTTGAAATAACTGATAGTTTTGAGTTTGTTTATATAAATATTTTATTTAAATTTATTCAAAAAAACATTTAAACAGTAATTTTCCATTATCATGTAATTCAACGATACTTTCTGGTCCAGATTGGTCTGTATGGAAAGGTGAAGAATCATTAATTCAAATGCCCTTTACTTCAAGCCTGGTTAAAAAAGCCATTGAATTGGGTGTTGAGAGAGCAATGGAAAGGCGAAGAAGAGAAGCAAGAAATATTTCTTTTTATAGTTAAGATAATTTTTATTTGAAATTTTTTTCAATTTTTAGAAAAAAATAAACTAAATAACGATGATTCTCTCTTTGCATATGCACAAATGGTTATCTTTTAAATTTAAAGTAATATCTTTAAAATAATTATTTTAGATGAGACCAAAAAGGGAAGCAATTTCTATGGGAAGAAGGGGACATGTTTTATTGGAAGCAACTAAAATGTTATTAAAAGGGTTAGGTTTTTATATAATTGTTTTTAAAAAATTTTTAAAGGGATCCTCAACTAGGCGATTCATCATTTATAAGAGAAATGGATCCACAAGTATTACAACAACTTTTACCAAAATTGGATATCACTTCGTAAATTTAAAAAATAAATAAATATGTATATATATATATTTAAAATTTTATTTTTAAAGAATGTTATCAAGTATAGAACCATTTATTAATTCAATAGAACACAAAGGTATTTTGTCTGAATGTTTGCCTAGAGATTTACCTTGTGATCATACAAGTCCATATAGGTAATATTTTAATTTAAAAATATTTTCTATTTTTTTATTTAAAAAAGAACTTATTCTGGATGGTGTAATAATCTTCGATTTCCTCATTATGGTGCTGCTTTTAATACCTTGAAACATTTAATGCCTCCAGTATATGAGGATAAAATTGATATACCTAGATCTATAGCAGTTAGTGGAGCACCTTTACCCTCTGCTAGAGCAATATCTAATGCTATACATATTGACAGAAATTTTGAACATAAAAAATTCACGCATATGGTAATCCTTTTGAATATTTTTCTAGCAATTTTTTTTAAAGGTAATGCAATTTGGACAAATTCTGGATCATGAATTAACACATTCACCTGTGGAGAGAGGTCCAAATGATGAAATATTAAACTGTACACATTGTGATTCTCCAAAGACGCTTTCAGAGCATTGTATGCCTTTATCTATTCCGGACAATGATCCTTTCTTTCCAAAGTAATTTTCTTTTTAAATTTTTGTTTAAAAATATTTTTATGATTTAAAAGAATTGACGAAAATGGAGAACCTCGTTGTTTACCTTTTGCTCGTTCCTTACTTGGACAATTAGTATTTTTAAAATATTTCAAATTAATTTGTATTTATTATTTTTTCAGACTTTAGGATATAGGAATCAATTAAATCAATTAACTTCATTTATTGATGCTTCTGTTATTTATGGTTCTACACATTGTGAAGCACCTCTTTTAAGGACATTTGAAGGAGGACGTTTAAATTCGACAAATTTGGGACATTTTAACCCGTAATTATAATTAAATTAGATTCTTATATTTATAAAATTAAAGAGAAGCACTCCCACAAGGTGATCAAGAACAAGATTGCCGGGTTAGAGAATTTAGTTAAAAATAATTATTTGAATATTTTTAGGGAAAGGTATTTTTAACTCAAACAAAATTAAATAAATTGCTCCCATCAAAAGCCTTTATTTCCTTGTTTTATTGCTGGCGATGAAAGAAATTCACATCAACCAGGATTAACAACTTTACATATAATATTTTTGAGAGAACATAATCGTATTGCAAAACAATTACAGGTATAAAAATATTTTTAATGTTTTTTAAAGTAATAGATTGAATTTAAAGGAAATAAATCCCAATTGGAATGATGAAAAAATTTACCAAGAAACTCGAAAAATTATTGGTGCTATATTTCAACATATTGTTTATAGGTTGGAATTTGAATTTTTAAAATTATTCTAAAAATTCTTTTCAATATAGAGAATATTTACCAAAACTTATTGGTCAGAAGGAGGTTTGTTGAAAAAGGAAGTTAAATAAAAATAATAAATTTAAAAGATGATTAAACATGATTTATTACCAAAAAGTTCTGGTTATTATACAAATTATGATTCAAATTGTGATGCTTCTATTTCACATCCATTTGCAACAGCGGTTAAAAATTTTTTTAATTTTAAAAAGTATTTTTCAGGCTTTTCGTTTTGGACATACATTAATTAGAAGATACTTCCCTCGTCTAGATCCTCGTTATAAAAATTATTCTTTACCAATAGATTTGGTTGAAAATTTTAATAATATGGAAGAAATATATAACGAGAGAGCAGGTTTCTTGAATTTTATTTTAAAAAATATTTAAAAAAAAAGGTGGCTTTGAAAGTATTTTGCTTGGTCTTATTGGAACAAAAGCAATGGCTTTCGATAGACATATTACTGATGCAGTTAGAAATCATTTATTTGGAATTAGAGGATTACCTTTGTCTGGATTTGATTTAATTGCTTTAAATATACTTAGAGCTAGAGATCATGGTGTTCAAACATATAATTCTTTTAGGTTATTTCTTAATTTTTTTTAATAATTAAAAATTTAAATATGTAGAGAATTTTGTGGGTTAACAAGAGCTAGAAATTGGGCAGATTTAAATAATGAAATGGACCAAACAACAATTGAAGCTCTTCAAAGTGTTTATGAAAGTTATGAAGATATTGATCTATTTCCTGGTTTAATTTCGGAAAGGCCAATGCCAGGCGCCTTGGTAAATATTTTTGAAGGTTTTTATTATTTGCTGAATTAAATTTTAGATGCCACCAACAATGGCTTGTATTATTGCAGAACAATTTCAAAGATTAAAACGTTGTGATCGTTTTTATTATGAAAATGATGTTCCAGAAGTGCGCTTTAGTTTGGGTATTTTTAATAAATTAGAAATTTATAAATTAAAAAAAATTTTTAGAGCAATTAACAGAAATAAGAAAGATTCAATTTGGCAGTATTTTTTGCCAGGTAATAAAATTAAATTAATGTATCTTTTTAAATTTAAATAGAATGTTCCTTTGTTAAAAAGAATTCAACCAGATGTGTTTTCTCTACCAGATCAACTTTCGTTAGTTTTTTTTATTGTAAAAATTAATAAAATATTTTTGAAGAAATACCCAAATTCCTTGTAAAGATTTTCCAAAAATGGATTTAACTAAATGGGGGGAAAGATGTTTGTTTTTTAAACAAAATTATTTAATTTTAATTTATTTTTTAAAGCTGTTTGTCTTATTGGAAATTCGCAAGTTGTTAGAGGTGCAACAAAATTAAAAAGTCCTTGTGTTAAATGTACTTGTACAATTGAAGGACCAAAATGCAAAGTTGTATTTTAATTATAAAAAAATTTTTTAATCAAATTTCAGGCGATTAAAATAATTAGTTGTGCAAATCTTTTGGATAATTTTTTAATTAGTGAAATACGTGAAGATGGGGCATGTATGGTTAGTTTTTTGACATTCTATAATTTTATTCTAATTTTAAATTTTTATCCAGATGCAGTGTGGACAACAAATTAAATAAAGAAAGAATTTTTAATTAAAAAATTTTTTGGTTTAAATCATAAAATTTATTTTTTTTAATTAGAACGAAAAATACAAAAATCAGAAAAAGAAAAAAACGAGAGGAAAAAGATAGGAAATATACATACATTATCGCAAGCACGACTTAAAAAAATTTTTTTGGAGGTTGGATTTAAATGGGTTTTTGATGATAAAAAATTACCTGATTTTCCGCCAAAAATGAATTTAATCTTCAAGTTCGTCTTGAAGAAGTTCTTCTCTTTCATCAGTAATTGTTGTGGCTGAATTCTTTTTATTATAATAATAAATTTGGCCAATCATTATAACATCAAAAGCACAACATCCTAAAGAACCAGCTAACCAAGGGAGATGCCGTAAAAGATAACGCCAACCAGTCGTTTCAAGTAAAACAGAAAGGCTTTAAAAATAAATTTATCAAACAACTTTTAAATCTACAAACCCATATGTAAAATTTGCCAAAACAATTATGTAAAACATTGCCAAAGAAAGCCCCTCACAAGATTTTCTATAATAATTACGCAAAAGTTGAGGAATTCTACCAGCAAAATAACAAAAAGCAGCAACAGTTCCAATTAAATAACCAGCCTAAAAATATCTTTATTTTACCCATAGAACACTATCGAAGACTTACCACATCCTTATATCCTTCGAATATAGGCGGAAACATCAAACGATTACCTCTTTGTGTAACAAAAGGAATAGATTCAGAAGAAAGACTAATATAAAATTTTAAATGTTAGATTATAATCTAAATTAGAAAAACCTTCTGCCCGTGTGAAAATTTGAAGAATAAGAACGATCAGCAATGAAAGAGAAAATACCAAAAAATCCCAGGATTGAAGCTGGAATAATCACAGCTGTATCAGTTCGAGTTGATTCTACAAAATTTTAATTGTCAAACTTATTAAATTACCTCCAATAGTATTTGAATATATACGGGTATAGTAAAAGAATTGTCCAACTAAAACCATATCTTGTATAATATAATAAAAGCCTATCCATTCTAAAATATTTTATTTAAAAAATAGTAAAAAAATTAATAAACGTTGAAGTGGCTGTTGATGTGTAAGTAATGCACCAAGTAAATTACATGTATCGCCAATAAGCCTAAAAATTGATTCATAATTCTTGAAAATGTTTAAATAAAAAATTACCAAAACATTAAAAAGAATATTGAAAGTCCTTCACATCTTTTTTGTTTGTAATTTTCATAAAGTTGGGGAAAGAGAGGAACTAGCCAAAGGAAGAGTGAAATTACACCAACTGAAAATCCCAACATTTTTAACGAACTGTCGACACAATCACCAAAAACCTTTAAAAAATTATTTAAAATTTAACTTAAAAAATCAATAAAAAACATTTAAAATCCATTTAGTTCCATTTGGACAATCAGTTCCATTACTATCTAGAAGTAAGTTGTGGTGATTACCATTATGAGACATACCAACTGCCTCAATATCGGCAATTGGGAATGGCCAATAACGAGAAAGCATTAGAATAACATTTAAGGTGACAAATAATAAAATAAAGTAGTTTTTATTAAATCTGAAAATCTTGAATGTAATAAATTAGGCTGTATTTGTAAAAAATCATGACATAAAACTGCAGAATCCGCACTCGTTTGGTACTCAAACGGTCCTTACAATATGAAATTAACCACTTTGAAATGAATTCAAAATAGAAACAACAAATTATCAACACTCAAAACATCATTTATCAAAACGGTAAACGCAAGACAAATTTTTTTCTTATTTTTTTTAATTTTACATTTTAAAAATTTTCAGAGAAATATTGAAGGTGAAAATGATAGATTCTGACTTTAATTTCTTAGATATTGAAAATGAACCTGAATCAAATCTACGTGGATCAAGAATGGATGGATATTTATACAAGGTTTAAATTTTGTTTTATTTATTTTTACAAAATTTTTTTCAGCATGAGCAACGACCGATTGTTGGCCTTACAAAAAAGAAATATTGGTTTGTTCTCCCAAAAGAAGCGCCTGTATTATATTGGTATTTTTAATTTTTTTAACATTAATTTATTTTTAATTTTAAAGGTACAAAAGTCCAAGTGATTTTAATTGTGCCGGAAGAATAGTCTTGTCTGGTGCTGCATTTACTTTTAATCCTAGAGACTCTGGAATATTCGAAATACAGTTAATTTTTTTAATTTAAAAATTAAAAAGATATTCTTTAGTGTCGATAATGAATGCTACATTCTGGAAGCACCTGATAATAAATTTCGGATTGAATGGCTTAGTTCTTTGCAATATAATCGAAAACAGTATTATCAACAAAATTCAAAAGATAATTCAACTGAAATAAAAATTTCCGAAAATTCTCAAGTTTGTTTGTTTTATTTTTTAAATTATATTTTTAAGGGTGCTGTTTGTTCGAAAAGTGATCAACAAGATAAATCACCCACCAGCTTAAATAGATTGAGCCGAAATTTGGATAGAAACATTGATGTGGTAATCATTTTTTATTTTAAAAAAATCGCTTACTTTTTTTAGTCAGAACCAAAATCTATTTTTTATTTGAACGAGAATGGTGGATTACATCCTGGTAGTCTTGAAATTCCTCCTCCAATTTGTAATATTCAATCTATAGAAAATTTAATAAATAAAGTTAATGATGAAACTAATCAATTGGATTTAACAACGAAATTATTTCGTAGAACAAGGAATTCTCTGAGGTTTATTTAGTGATTTGTTTTGAAATTTTATTTTTTTAAAGAAATAATTCGCAATCCAGTCATTGTAATATGTCAAATTTTGCTTTTCCACAACCTCGAGAAAATTGTGATAAATGTGCTCAAGTAATTATAATTTTAAATATTTATTGTTAATTTATTTTTTTAAGTTTCTCAAAGCTTCTGATCAATTACGAAATAAATGTTTTGAATTATCTGATGATTTGGTTGTTTATCAAGACTTGGTTAATTCGTTGAAAAAGAGTGTCGTTTCTGCTTATAATGAAAAACAGGCCTTGCAACAATATTGTGTTGATGCTTCATCTGATATGGATAAATTAGCTTTTGTTTTAGAGCGAGAACAAGCTTTCACAAATATTCAGTTTACAGCTTCAGAACTTAGAAGAGATATTGAAACTTTAAAAGCTGATAACAGGTTTTTATTTTTTTGATTCTATTTAATTGTATCTTTTTAAGACAATTAGAACTCGAAAATAATTCATTAAATGTAACAGTCGAAGCATATCAAGAATCAGTTCGTACCAAAGAAGAGTTAATTCTGCGATTAGTTGATCAAAATTCTATGGGCGCTCCTGTAAGAAATTCAATTAGAAATAGATCTACTGGACATATAAATATATCACGTTATTTTTATAATTATTTTTATTTTATAAATATTTTTTTGTAGCAGAAGTTCCCGAGGCATTACTCGTTGATTATGGAACTCCTACCGATTATGTTACCAAAAATGTTTTGGCAGAGACGGCAGTGAGTGATTTAAATGAAATGCATGATTTAATTGAAGGCTATAAAAATCAAAATAATTTTTTGAATAATGAAGTTATTGGTTTGTTTGCTTTTATTTTTTTTAATAAATATTTTTAAAAAATATTTTAAGAACTCCAAAGAATTATTCAATCATTGGAAGAACGAGAACGTCGTTTGATAAGACAAAATTTTAGTCTTGAAGCTTTTTATTATCAAATGAAAAGTCGTTATGTTATGGTAATTTATTTAAATATTTAACTATTAATTTGAATTTTAAAAAGCTTTTAAATCATTTTCGTTCTTCTGATCAACCTCCAAAAAGAGGTTCTATTTACATATTATTTATTTATTTGTTTAAATTTTATAGTTATTGAACCATCTGTAATCCAAAATTTGGTGGAAGAAGTATCTCGACCTCTTTCTCCATTTAGAGCGAATAATTCAAATACTTTGGCTTCTGAAACCGTAAAATATTTTATATTAGCTTCATTTATTTTTTTAATTAGTTGAAGTCTCGTGCAGCTCTTTCCACTGCAATTTCAAATCCTGAAGGAATTCCTGTTGCTGCTTTTGAAGACTTAAATGCTGGAATCTTGCAAAATGCTGATCCAGAAACTGATTCCCTTGGATTTTATCTGACACCGCAAAAGTCCCGAAAATCGGATAGTTCTAAAAATGCTTGCCAAGAGCTTTCTAAGGATTTACAATCTCCTGGAGATGTTCAAATAAATTCTTGCGATGATCAGCCAGTTGCAGAACAAAATGTATTTTATTTTAAATTTTATTCTATATTTGTTGTATATTTTACTAGTCTTGTAAAAACGATGTTGAACAAACTGATCCTTCCTCTTCCGTTCCATCAACTTCTTATTTTGCTTATTTTAATGAATTAAAAGAAAAACCTGCCTTCTTTTCTCAAAACAAAGATTTATTATTACGTTTGGCAGCAGATTCACAAAAAAGGGCTGATGACATTCTTTCACTTGTTGAGCCAGGAAATAATCAAGTTATTTAATTCTTAAATAATTTATTTTTAAAAAATATTTTGTTTAGGAATTTGTTAATTGGTTAGCACGATGGGATTCATTTCTTGTTAACCATGTTTCACATCCACTTAGCCCTGACCCTAATTTAAAAGCTTTGGTTCGTTGTGGTGTTCCTCACGCTTATAGAAGAAGAGTTTGGAGCGGGTAAATTTTTTCAAATATTTTTTGTATAAAACAAAAATTTTTATTTTAAGACTTGTTGATTTTCATGTTGGTTCAACACAAGTAGAGGCAGGGAATGGATATTATGAATGTCTTTTGCGAAAATCACAAAAGCTACTTTCAGAAGATGATGCTGCTCTTAAACAAGTATTCTCTTAAATAATTTATAACTTTAATAACAAAGAATTTTTAGATTGATTTGGATTTGGCTCGTACTTTGCCAAATAATAAATTATTTGAGACAGAGCAAAGTCCAAAAGCTGGTGCCTTAAGAAATATTCTTTATGCTTTTCGTTTTCACAATAAAAGTGTTGAATATTGCCAGGTATTTTTTATTTATCTTTTTTCTATTAAAAAAAATTTAAATATTTTTAAAGGGATTGAATAGAATTGGTGCTATCGGTCTTTTATATCTTGAAGAATCTGAGGTTATTTTTTAAAATAGATTTAAATTAAAAAAAATATTTTTTAAAGGCCTTTTGGTTTCTGGTTGCTAGTGTTGAACATTTACAACCATTAAATTATTATTCTTCAAATTTAGTTGGAGCAGTTATAGACCAAAGAGTTTTACTTGATTTAGTACAAGATAAAATGCCTGCTTTACATGCACATTTACAAAAATTGGAAGTTAATTTGTCTTTATTTACCCTAAGTTGGTTCTTAACGGTTTTTGTTGATGTTCTTTCTCATACAGTTAAATTTTTAAAAAATATTTTTTAAATTTATATTTTTTTATTTTAAGGTCTACATTAAGGTTACCTTATTTTTATTTTTTTATTAATTATTAAATTTCTTTTATAAAAAGATTTTTGATGTTTTTCTCTATGAAGGCAATAAAGTTTGTTTAATTTTAAAAATATTTAATTTGTTAATTTTGTTTTTTAAAGGTATTGTTTCGTTTTGCTTTAGCAATTTTAAGACTGGTAGAGCTTCGCCTTCTTGAATGTAATTCATTTTCCGGTGTTCATACCTGTTTAAGTAATTTATCTTCAATTGTTACAGATTATAAAGCTTTGGCAAAGGTTTTTTTAATTAAAAATATTAAAAAAAATTTTTAAAGATTGCCTTTAATCATCTTAATCCATTCCCTGCAAGGCTTATTGAATCACGTCGCCAAAGCTATTATTTTCAGCACAGAGTTTGTTGTTTAAAATTATTTTTAAATATTTTTAATTATTTTTTAGTGTGGAAAATTCAATATTTAATCAATTTTGGATGAAAAAGAGGGATTTTATTTCTATTCTTAATTTGTATGTAATTAGCAAATGCTGGAATTTAAAATTTTGAAAAGTATTAATTTTTAAAATATACTCAAAATCATTCCATCTAGTATTTCCACTTCATTTTTAACTATATAATTTTAATTACTTCTTCCTGTCTCTTGTTTTTGTGATTTTAAATTTATAAATTTACGTATTCTTTTATTTTTTGCCCAATTTTGTTTGAGTATTTGCCTTATTCTGTACTTATAATTTTTGTTTCAATAAATTTTATGTACGTCGTGAATTATCTTATATCACGTCGTGAATTATCTTTTAGTGCAGCTATATTTTGGTGCCTCTATCTTTTAATTGATTTTTGCCTTATCTATCTTCTAGTATCTATATTTTGTGCGTCTATCTTTTAATTGATTTTTGCCTGTTCTATCTTTTAGTGCGTCTATATTTTTATGCGTCTATCTTTTAATTGATTTTTGCCTTATCTATCTTTTAGTGCATCTATATTTTGGTGCCTCTATCTTTTGTATAGGAGCCGTTATGGTCAGTTCGCTGCTCCTTGTTGAGTGCTAACCGGCAAAAATTAAAAATAGGTATATAACCTTACGTCAAGTTTATATTTTCAAAAAAAACTATAAAAATCAATAAATCGATAATCAAATTTATATAACATCTTTAAATAATAATGTTCACATATGTATAAACACTAAATCAGGAGGGAGAAGGGAATTATAGAGATCATAAAAAATTATATATCAAATTTAGTTCCTTTTTTGAGATCATTTTAGTGTAATTTTGCCAAGAGATCATTATATTCCTATAAAGATAAAATATTTTATTTTTTATAAAAAACAAACCTTTGAATTAATAAATCTAACGTAAGGATCATTTTTAAGAATTTGCTCAACGTGTTTAACAGCTTCATCAAAAACTGTGTCATCAACATTTTTCTCTCGTATTTTCTTCTCAACACGTTGGCGTAAACCAAATGGTAGAAAAACCTGAAAATTATCTTAAAAACTTTAAACATTAAATATTAACCTCATTGTGAGCTCCTTCACGGAGAAATTGTTGTTGAATTGTTCTGCTCATATTTAACATGGCGATGGACTTATTTTTTAATTGTCGAAATTCGATCACAGATTCCTTTAAAAAATATTTGTTTAACCTAATAAAGAACTCTTAAATTACCCAAAAACGTAAATTTTCCTCAGCGTGTACATTAAAAAGAAATTGTCGAAAGTGATGTCTACCAACTTGATTGCCTAAAAGAGCATCAAATGAAGTCATCCAACGTTCAGCATATGAACGAGGCAATAATTGTTCAAGAAATTCAAGGTACAATTTTGAACGTCGAAAGCGTGGAAATTGATCATTTTCGAGTAATTTGTATATTTCCTATAAATTAAAGTTTAATGGAAAAATAAAATCATAAATTTAAAAACCTTGTGGGCACATTCCAACGCCTTCGGATCTGGCACTTCTGACTTTGTTGCTTCTCTCAATTTCTAAAATTAAATAATAATTTATTTTTTTATTAAAAAACAAACACTCATAGCAACACTGCTTAAATTAATATATTGCCCATATTTATCCAATAACATTTTTATTCCTTGACGAATTTTTTCTGGTTGTTTTTCTCTCTTCATTTTTTCAACTTCTTCAACAAAAAGCAAATTTTCTTCTGCAAGAGATTCGTGTAAAAAACAACGGAAAACTTGACGACCTAGATTTTTTTAAAAGTGATTCTTTTAATTTAAAAAATCAAACCAATTTGATCTCTCATAATTTCTGCAACTGTTGAAGAACTCCAAGACGCTGCCCGAGGATACTATGAAAATAAATAAAAAATTATTTCTCTATAAAACAAATTATTTACAGTCATGTCACGGTTACAAATTTTAAATTATACCCTTATATTTCTGCGAGGTCAATATCCGTATCCGTTTGAGCATATCCACCCGCGGATATCCGCCTGTATTACGCATATCTAGGTATCTGCGGATATTGTCATTATCCGTGAACAGGCCCGTTTATTTACCTCAATTCCTTCAGTTGTTGGCATTTCAGGAATAGGTGCGTCACTACGGGAATCTTTTTCGAACATATTTGCAGTTGGCTTAATAAAAATAAAATATGTATAATTGTTATATTTAAATACTAAAAATAACCTTTCCGTCATTAATTCCATTTATATCTTTAACTGGTGGCATTTCTAATAAATTGTTATCTTCGTTTAAATTGCTAGAAATATCTGTTGTTGTTGTTTGATTTTTAAATGACGAAGAACAAGAATTACTATTACTCGATTTTCTTGGTCTAAATGTTTTAGCAGAAGCAGAATTAGAAGGAAGATTATTTAAACAATTCTCTTCTTCCTTAATTTCTTCTTTATTTAAATTTAAAACAGAATTTTCTTCTTCTTCTTTTTGGTCAGAAATATTATATTCTTCAAATGAAGAAGTAAATGAAGATGAACGTCTATTTAATTTATTAATATATTTATTATTAAATGATTTACGTCTACAATCTGTTGGTGTTGTTGACAATGAATGGGCGGATATATTTTTCCTTTAAAAAACGGAAATTATTTTTAAATAGAGTTATAATTACAAGTAGAAAAAATATATATTCTACACGTAATAAAAAAATAAATTAAAAAAAAATTTATTTTGCAATTTAAAGTCTATTCACTTAAAAAAAATAATGCCGTTTATATTCATCATTCTCTTACTTAAAAAAATAAAATTTAAATAAAATCAAGTAATTTTTTTTATTAATTATATGTAATTGTTTAAAGAGAAACTTTTAACTATTTTTGTACAAAAAACGAAAGGAAAGAATATAAAACCCCAAAGGAGTTATTGTAGTCAAATAATTGTTCAAAAAATTAAATACTTTATATTAATTTTTATTTTGTTGTCTTGACAACAAATAAAAAATTTTTTAATAATCTAATTTTAGATAAATTTTACTTGGAAAAGTAAAAAAATAAGGAATTCTTTATCAGTTAATTATAATTAATTTGTATGACAATTAATAAAAATTAATATAAAGTATTTTTTAATCTTTCGGAAGCCAAACATATAAGGACATGTCGGGATTTTTCAATGTACGGCTACCCCATTGATTTCAGGACCTACGGCAACTAGATCCTGAATAGTACATTTTCCTATTAAAGAAAAAAATGTCCCTATTAAAGAAGTTTTTACGTTTTATAACAAATGTAAATAAGCGACAAGATTTTTGTCACTACAATCCCGCCATGCCCGTCCCGATGTTCCTCTACCAATTATTCAACATTTAACTATAAACGAAAATTTTGAGGGTTCTTAAGCCAAAAATTATTTTTAGGTAAAATTTTAATAAAAAAAACCTTTTTGGAGTAAATGTATTAGTATTTGCAGCTGCATAACTCCGCCACATGGAGAAGACTATCCTTTAAAATTACTTCTGTTGGTTTTTACATAATATAAACAAATTTACATTTATTTTCTTGTATCTATCTAAAACATTAAGAAGAAAAATTTAATTTAGAAAAAAAGACTAGTAAAAGAAAAATATATTAACGTTTTTAATTTACATTTAATTACTAATTTTCCCGCCACTCCTTTTAAAACTAAAATATTTTTTTATATTTTGTTACCCAGGCAATATAAAAGATTTTTTAAATCAAATATAAGCCTAATTTATAAATTTAAATTAAAAAAACAAAACAAAAAATAAACGAAACAAAAATATTTGAAAAATAATTTTAAATAAATTTGAGAGAAAGAAAATAAAAGAAAATTATTTTAATAAAAACAATTTTTAAAAAAATAGATAGAAAGCTTAATCTAATTTTTGTATGAGTAAAATGAAAGAAAATAAATAGTATTTTAGAGGAAAAAAGAGAGAATTGCACATTTTTAAAAGTGAGCAAAAAAGATTTATTTTTTAATTAAAAATTTATTCAATATCACTTTCCCAGTCAGATTCCATTCCAAGAGATGAAAGAGGAATTGTTTTAACCAAATCACCATGTATTACTCTTTGAACTCCAGATGGTTGATTATTATTTTGATTTGTTGTATAAACATATGGTGATTGTATTGGGGATCCCATACGACCGAGTACTTTAAAAATAAAATTGAAAATTATTTTAAAAAATTGCTTTAAAAAACCTTCTTGAGAACTTTGCGCTTCAGCAGCAGAAACCTATAAAAAATAAACAAATTAAAAATAAAATTAAAAAAAAATATACATAAATAACTTCAATTCCATTAAATTTGCATTTTCTTAATCTTTGTTGTTTTTTGTTTCTTTTTGTTAAATTAATTTGACGTTCTTCAGCAATAGCAAAAATTGTCAATTTTCGATTAAACAATAATTTATTACAATTTGAAGATTTTTCTTTAACATTATTATCTTTATTTTGTAATAAATCTGTGCTTAAAGTACACCTAAAAATATAGAAAAAATTAAAAAATTTTCGCTCTTTCTCTCTTACCAAGTCGAAGAAGTTGCAAGAGAAAGTTGTTCATCTTCTTTATTAGAATTATTAGTTCCTGGCCATGAAATTGTTGAACAAGCAGAAGAAGGAATACGTGGTGAGGAAGAAGTATGAAAAGTTGAAGATTTTTTTAAATTTATTAATTTTATATTTTGTTGTTGTTCAATAGTTAAATTAATATCATTATTAGAAGAATCAATAGAAGAATTATTTGAAAATAAGGAACCTTTTGAATACTTTTTTTGATAGGATGAACTTGTAGTAGATGAAGAAAAGTAATTAGAAAAGGATAGAGAAGGTGAAGAACAACTATTTAATGATGTCTTTGTTGTTGTTGAAATTGGTTCTTGTATTGAACAATTTGAAGACATTCCACCAATTTCAGCAAAATTTGGAATTCGCCTAGCATTATGATGAACACGTAAAACACAAATATTTTTTGGTAAATAAAATTCAATAAAGCGAAATAAAGCAGAAGAATTGAAATGTCTTTTAAAAAATAAATAAAAAAATTAAAATATTAAAAAAAATACCTAAATCCAATTGCTCGTAAATTTGTCATTTCTTTTAAAAATTTTTGTCCCAAAATGTCAGGTTTTGATTGATCACCAAGATGAAAAATAAAAGGCGGCAAATCCAAATCATTCAATTTTTTAAATTGACATAATAATTGTAAATACTGAATCCTCTTTTGTTCTTTACCAAAAGTGCAACTTTAAAAGTTTCAAAAAATTAAAAAAACATTTTAATTAAAATCATACCCAATTGATAATCTTTTAAGAGACTTTGAGCATTTTGGTAAAATTAATTCCAAAGCACTAAGAGAAAGTCTGCAATTTGTTAATTGAAGCTCTTCGAGTGGGGCATTTATAGCTTTTGCTAAATTTTTCGAAAAAATAAATTTGGATGTTGAAGAAGAAAAAGAAGAGAAGGAAGATGTTGGGGAAGATGAAGAAGAGAAAAATGAATTAGCAGATTCATTTGATGAATTATTATAATTAATTGTTGTTGAATCTAATATAAATAATTGTTTTAAAGAAGTTAAACCAATTAATGAAATTAATAAAGGTGATGGATGATATGTATTTAACCATCGGCCACAATTCTGAAAATAAATTAAATTCTGTAATAAATTGAAAAAACAAATTTAAAGGTTGGTAGGGTCTAAAAAATCCAAGAAAATTTCTGTTTTAATACGTAGGCCTTTTGGATAATCAGAGGTGCCTCGATACCCAAAACCACCACTAGAACAACCATCTTATTGGGAATTTAAAAATTTCCCAAAATTTTTAAATTTAATTTAAAAAATCATTTACCCAAAGACGTAAACAACGAAGTAATTGAGAACAACGAATAATACAATTTCTTAATCTTTCAGAAAGACAAGCATCCCAAATTGTTAATTCTAAAAGTTGTCCATTTGCCAATCGACAGAGTAAAATTTTTAGAAGCCTTTCGGGTTGTTCAGAATCCTCTAATGAATTTATTGTTTTAATACGAAATGAACGGCCTGATGAAAGTTGTAAACGTAAATGAAAAGATTTTGGTTGATTTTTTGGTTTTGAACGAAGAGAGGGAAGACGTCGACGATAGCCAGAAGAAAGGGGAAGACCTGTTGAAATTGCTTGTGATTGTGCTGGTGGTGGAGGAGGAGGAGAAGGACAAATTGAAGGACCTAAATCTATTAAAAAAGTTTAAATTTTTATTAAAATTAATTCCAAACCATTTGCCCATTCTGGACGTATTTCCAAACTATTAACATCAAGCCAATGAGAAGTTATTAATTGAAGCCTTCTAGAACATTGTCCCAACAATATTCTTTCCAGAGGTCCAAGATATGAAAATATTTTGATCCATAATGATTCTGGCAACTGTTCCGAAATATTTTTGGGTTCAAGACGCGCTTTTTTACATCTTAAACGGCATAATTCAGCCAAAGGTTTGAGAGGAGATGTAACTTGTGTAAAATCAATTGTGTCGAAAATTACAGAAAGTTGCCTTTCTACAATTGGCATAGAATTTTGTTTTTGAAGTTTTCGTTGTTTATTTGAATTATTATTATGCCCAGGCATCAAAATAACTGTCATTTAATTTCTGCTAAAAATAGAAAAAAGATTTATTACATGTTAAATATATAATATTACTACTATGTGAAAAAAATAAAAGCTAAATATAGTAATGAAAGATAAAAAAACATTTTCTGCACAATTTTGTTTAGCAAGAAAAGGAATGTTAAAGCAAATAGTGATATTTAAGATAAATATAGTCTTAAAAACTAAAAATAGTGTTGCAGCAGAAAAGGAATGAAATTAAATAATGTCTACATTTTTTGTAAATAAATATATTCTCGTGTGACAGCTGAAATTTTTTTTATAATTTTGTATGTTAAAAGGCTATGAAAAAGCTGCGCATTTTTAAACGTTTAATGAATATTTGATGGGGAAATTTTGAAAAAAAAACATAGCGAGAAGGTAATAGAAAGGAAACGTCCATTGGCACTATATAAAAATTAAAGACAAAATGATACTAGACGAAATAGTATTTTGACAAAATAGAACTAGACAAAATGTTAAAATGGATAAAATTAGACAAAATGGTACATGAAAAATGGTCGTTGAACTACCATCTGTAAAAATCAGCGTAAACTTGAGAGGTAATTTGTGTAATTTTACTGTTTGGGAGGTTATGTTTTGTAGGTAGAAGTGTAGTAACATTTCGTCTATAGACCGTTTAGTTTGTACCATTTTGTCTAATACGATTCTGAGGATGTGCCATGAATATGTAGTAAAATAAAGAGGGATATTTCTTGCAAAAAAATGAATAATGAGGCAAAAACGCGCGCATGCCAACGTGAATTGTTAATGACAATAAATTATGAAAGATATAGAGTCGAATGCCTCGGCATTTTTTGTTTTATTCCTCTCAATTTTTTGCAGAAATATTCGATTTTCTTGCTTTATTATTTCTCTCTCTCCCTCCCTTCACATATTGCTGCTGCTGCTTTTTGGCCGCCCACCTTTTTCCCGACAAATGTTTGTCAAGAGTTTTGTTTTATGTAAAGGGAGGAGAGAAATTTATAGTTGTTTGTTAATTGCTATTAACTAAATGATGACATGCAGCAGTAATTTTCAATTGCAAAAGGTAAAAAAATAATAATTTTATTTTTTTGCAATTTAATTTCTGCAAAAGGAGAGAATGGTAATAATGAAAAAATAGAGCAAATATTAAAAAATAAAGAGATTTAAATTTAATAATTAATTAAAATATATTTTAATTCAAGAATGGAATTGGAATGAGGAATTAAAAATTAAAAATATATGGAAGTGGAAAAAATAAATCTATAATATTTAAACTTGAAAATTAACTAAAATTGCAAAATTGTAATAAAATTCTTTTTGGATTTTTTTCTCTTTGTTCATATGACATTTCTAATTGCCTAAATTATAAATTGAATTTGTTAAATGATGACAATTTGTTAGTGTTTTAAGATAAAAAAAATTTTTTAGTTTTTATTTGTCTCTTTTTGTAATATTAAAAATTAAATAATTATTGATGGTAAAAAAAGGAAAAAAGATTAAAATTAAATATTGCAATATAAAAAATCAATATAAATAAATTTTACGCATTAAAAGGAAATTAAAGATTAGAAAAAACTTTATTTCCACCCGATAAAATATTTCAGAATTTCCTAACTAAATAGAAAGATTTAGGTCTCATTCTGAGATTAATGAAGGAATTTCAAAATTTATTTATTATCGAGTTAGGGTAAAAAAAGTTGTCGGAAAGGATTGGTGTAGTTATGTATTTTTTAATCTTGTTTATGCTTTTTTCCATTAATCTTTTGTTTAATTAAAAAGCAATAAAAGAAGCCCACAATATTTAAAAAAGAAAATTTCTAAAAAAAATAAAATATATTTAAAGATTTGCGTAAATGAATATATAATATGAGTCAGTAAAATTTAGTTTTTAATAGAAATAAAAAGAAAAATGTTAATCAAAAATAATATAGTAGAATATTTTAGCTTTTAATACTTTTTCTTATTAAAATAATAATCCCCCTCTCTCGCTATTCTCCTTAATTCTTAGAAAAATATTTAACAAATAAACAACAAGAAAGAAAAAGCAATGAGGAAAGAAGCCACAAAAATAGTTTTTTTAAAGAATTTCTTAATAATTATTACTAAATTTTTAATTATTACGCAAAAAAATAAAATGCCATTTGTTTTAGCAATTAAATATTTTTTTAGACAGGGAAATTTGAAAATTAAATATTCTGTGCAAATAAAAAAATTAAAAAGGATGAAAGCTTACAAATTAGCTACCGTATTTTTTCGATTAATTCCCCATTCTCGATTAACAATTTAGAATTTTCCCCAGCTAGGGATGGGTTGAAACAATAACTCCCTAGCCTGAAATGCCCTACTGCCCATTCAAATTTCAAAACTCGAATAATTCCTCCTCACACGGATGGGTTGAATATTAATTCCCAAAAGGGAATCATGAAAATACGGTAGAAATATTTTAGAATTATGAAGTCAAATAAAATAAACCTTAAAGCTCATATGAATAGAAAATGCCTAAAAAAATAATTTTTCTCTTAAAACCAATAGAAAAAATACTTTAAAACTTTTAAATAAAAATATAAAACTCACAAACACATAAATTATTGTTTTTTTTCACCTCCACATCCACTTAAAATTAATCCTCCTTTTTAAAAATTTAAAAAATAAAATTCGAACTCTCAATTAAATATGAGTAATGTGAATATAACAGGAAAATCGTCATTTTAACTAATATTTCAATTGAAAATTTTATAAAAAATTATATCAAGGATAAAAAGATAAAAGTAAATTTATAATAAAGCTGACAAGAATCTATACTAATTTAATATTTATTATTGTTTATGTAAGATAGACGGAAATTCTTTAAAAGGAATTTATTTAGTCGGCTGCAAATGCAAATATAGAGAAGTTATTTACAACCATAAATAACTTTGAAATGATTCATTCTTAAAATAAGACAAATATAAAATTATAGTTTTAAAAAATAAAATTAGCATAGAAGCACTTTAAAAACAATTAAAAATTATAAATAAAAATAAAAATTAAAAGCAATTTTTAGTATTTGCATAAATAAATATATAACTGTTAAATGAAAGCTTTGAGAGAATTGAATAAGTACAAATGAATTATTGGAATTATTGCAATGACAAGTTTTGTATATCTGGGAAAATAACAAAAAAATTATAGAAAGTTTGAAAGAAAAATAGTTAATGGCAGCAAAACGCGAATAGTTTTTAATAAATTATTTGGCAGAATTTTTTAAAAATTAAAACAATATCGATATAAGCAGCTGAGAAAATTCAAAAGAAAGCAGAGATTCAAAGATTGTGAGGTGAGAAAAATGTTTTATACGGAAGCACTTCGAGGCCATCTTTGCTTATGCGCAGCGGAAATTAATCATCCTCTGCCTGTGTAAATTCATGTTGTAATTGTTGTAAAGTGTCAATCTGTAATTTATTAGTTATAAAATTTATTAAATAAAGCTGTAATTAAACCATTTGGTCTATCTCTTGCACACTCAATTCTTCTGCAGAATCAACAGACTAAAAATTAATTTTAAATAAAAAATGATCATATATTTATTTTAATTATTTCCGGGCACTATTTATTCACCTTATTAATGCATTGTGGTTGTATTTGTTGCCGAACATTTAAAGTAGAAACATCTTCCGATTCACATTCTCTTTGAACGCGTATGCTTGAATACGGGGAGGCTGATGTTTCTATCTGGTTAGTAATATTAACGCGTCGTTGTACCATTGCACGACCAATAGGGACATTTCCATTAGGAACATTCACTAATTATGATAATTGACAAAAAATATAAAACACTTACTACTCATTAATGGAGATGTTTTAGGTTTGTTTGAAGAACAAACATTTCGAAAAGCAGATGGCGAGGCATTAGCCGCTTTAATGGCAGCAATAGGTCTAACAACGTGAGCCACCTTTGGCTGTTGACGATGTTCTTCCAGTTCCATTATATGGTGATTCGATATTGACGACGGATGCACCTTAGAAGCAGATCGATCGTTATCGATCAATTCCTCGCTTGAAAAAGCGCCAGTTCGTTGATTCCCAACAGCAAGATCCACCTTTACTTGCTAAATTAAAAGTTGTTTATATTTTTCAAAGTAATGACATTATACCTGTCTATCAGTTCTGGTATGTACAACATGTGGATTTCTTGGTGTTGAATTAGGAGTTGGGTGACCCAAATTCCTTCCGTGAGGACTTATTATCGCCGTGTTGTAACAGTTTCGTGACAAATCTGAAAATTACAAGTTCAAGTGGTAAAGAGAAATTTTAATCATGAGTAATTCATGTTAAATCACTACCACTGCATAAGGAACGCCATATCAAAAAAAGAACTAAAAATTTAGAAGTCCACTCACTCAACAAACTTTTCACTCACTTCTATCTTGCCCTTCATGAAATGTATTCTGAACAATATCATCGTCTTTATTCTCTGTTTCATTTATATCTGATTGTGAGGTATCCAAAATTGGTGCAAAATTCACGCATTTTGTAGACATCTTTGGCCTATCATTATAAAAACCATTACTATGCTCTGTTATTAAAGTTCGGCGAGCAAGCTTCACAGGCAAGGCTGGGATACCAAAACTTGGAATAAGTGATTCAGTGGTGGTATCAACAAAATGTCTTTGGTGACGTAGTGGAGAATAGTCGCAATCATTGTTGGAAAAAGCGTTATTTCCTTCATTCGTTTGGCGTGTCCATACTGGATATAAATCACCAGTAGAAGTTGGAGAACCCAGATAATTCTGCCCAATTTTGTTGGATTTAACGGCCAAAGGTGTTATAGACGCAGAAGAGCAGAAACGAGGAGGAAGTGAACTTCGATTCTGACGGCCACTCTTTTTAGACTTTGATGGTGGTTGATGCTCATCAACAGACTGGACAGAGTCGGCTAAGCGCCGATGGAGTTTCGAGTTGTAAAACCCATTCCCCAATCGTTCAACACCTTTCAAATCTTTAACATTAAACGACTGACATAACAGCTAACAGAAACAGCTAAAGGATTAACCCACCGCTAATTAAGAATTGATCATACTTACAGCTCAAATACTAGTCAAAATTTTTACAAGTAGATTACCTTGATCATCCGAAGGTGGCAAATATTGTGAGTTATATTGTGGTGAAGGTGAACCAAAGTGAGCATGTGCATTAGAAGTAATAAAAGCGCGTTGTTGTCGATCAACCAAAAGAATTCTCCTCTCCTCACCAGATGATGTTGGCATTTCAAAGTTCTATATAAACCATTCAATTAGTGAGTTTTTAAACAACTAACTTCGCAAACAGTACGTCCAAGTGTGCCGGAATTATCCAAAACAGCGGCAAATCTTGTACCATTTTGTTGAATCCACAAATTATCATCACCAGTTTGTTGTGAATATTTTCTACCAGGTATATAACTATATTGAGGATGTTTTACATTTGTTTGTCGTCTAGGTTTCCTGCACGTACAAGCAACAATAACTGCCACAACCAAAACTAATAAAACAATTGTAACAATTCCAAGAAAAACGTTTGTTAAATTTTTACTAAATATTAATCTTTTATTTTTTAAATAATTTAAATAAAACCTAAGAAGTTGAACAATTTGTTGAGAAAATGTTGAATTAAAATCATCAGCAAATTTATTATTTTTGTCAGATATTGAAGAGATGTCCAAAATTTCTGGTGTCAAAAAACTCGTAATAGGTGTAAAAGGCCCAAAACCTTTTGAATTTTTTGCTTGTAATTTAAAATAATATGTTGTTTTCGAAAGAAGTCCTCGAATTTGTAAAGATAATCTATCACCTTTAATACTTTCCATCGTCCATTCACTTTCAGGTGCATCAAATTTATTTGAATAAAATAAAATATATTCTTTAAAATTAAAATAATTTTAAAGTTATAATAAATTGAAAACCTTTAATTTCTCCATTTGAATATTTTGGTGGCTGCCAGTTAAGCGTTACAATATTTGGATCATCCTTTTCTGATTGAGGACCAACTAAGGTAATATCTCTAGGTGGGGATGAAGGAGGTGCAGGAAATGTTCGATTTATTGCAATAAGACTCCAATGATTTGTTCTAGCGATTTTTACTGCAAATTCATATTGAGTATCAGGACGTAAATTGTCAAAAAGATAATCAGTTTCACTTGTGTTTATTTCTTTTGCAAGTCCATCTGCTTCACCGCTAAAAATATTATATCAGTAAATGAATAACCTAATTTAACCTCATTGCATATTTAATTGTGTAATATTGATTGAAGGCCTCATCATTTGGATCAGTCCAATATAAATGTATTTGTGAGGCAGAAAGAGTTTCAGCAAAAAGTCCAACAGGTGCATGAATGTTTTCAATAAAAATATTTGGTGATAAAGTTGTTAAAGAGCTAGATGAATACGTTCTAAATAAAAACTTTAATCCATATTTAACAAATTAATCTTACTTGACGGTTTCATAAATTGGAAAACCTTGACCTTTCTTATTAAATGCACGTAATGAGATAACATATTCTCTATTTGGTTTAAGATTACGAATTGTATATTGCCTTACATTTGAATCAACAATTGTTTTCTCAATATCTGGTATATTTATACCCCAACCAATCTGAAAATTAAAAGTAGGAATTTTTCAAACAAATTAAAAATACCTGAAATCCTCTAATTAAAACATTATCCTCTCGAGGTGGTAACCATGAAACTTGTATTGAATCGTGGTTTGCAAATGCCTGAAGTTCTGATGGAGTTCCAGCGATTTGTGATTCGTCTTCTTCTTCGGTGTAAATTAATTCATTTATTTCAATGAAAAATAATGCCACAACAAGAATAGAATTCAAAATCATTTAACAAGAAGAAAACGGCAACAGAACCTAAGGCAAAAAAATTGCGGATCGCATCTCAGACTCAAAAAACATCGAATTGAATTTTTTGAATTTACACTATTTTTAGCGAAATGTATCTTTTCTCTTTTTCTTTTTCAATGTCTCCATCCGGCACCTCGCAAAAATGGTATCAGACAAAATGGTACAAGACAATTTTCCTTATGAAACTGAACATTCTAGTGGTAAAATAATTAAAGGGCAAAAGTGAGACTGAATCAGTGGCTAATGTTGCTCTATTTACCCTTTCATGATTACCATTTTCTCAATTTTACCTTTAGTACCATTTTTGTCTTGTACTATTTTGTCTTCATTAACGGTATATTTTTAGACGCGAGTTCTCTTCTTTTCTTCTCGGCTCTACGCGATGAATAATTGTCTGAAACTAACTTAAAAAATTTTAAAGTTTTTTTAAAATTTTTATCCTTATTCGAGATTTTAAGGATTTTATATATTTTACATAATCTGTTAATTAATTTTTAATTTAGAAATATGTCGAGAGATCTTTATCCGTCAAATTCAAATATTATTGATTTGAGAAGTAAAATTTTATCAACGCATGCGCCTTCGAGGACGAAACAATTTGTTAACGAGTTGGATAGGCTTTCGAGTTCATCATTTGGGCAAAAGGTTTAATTAAATAATATATTGTTTTGTTTCATGAAAATCTTAAGGACAAAACGAGTAATTCTGGATTGGCGTATGAAACCGAGCGGTGGTTTTCTCCAAGACAAAATTGTGAAGTAAACACGTCATTGCCTCCTAGACGTTCAATTTTTACTCCATCAAGACTTTCTGCTCGTCGAACTCGGGAATCTACAAAACCTTATTGGTATAATTAACATGTGATCTTTAAATATTGTTTTTATTACAGGCGGTGTCCTAACCCGTCTTCATCCAAAAACATTACTCCATCTTTGGACGTTGATGGATTTTTTAACAAAATTACATCTGCGAGAAATGAGGCACCCGTATTTAATGCTTCTTTTTTCAACAATATTGCGTCAGTGGCCAATACACCGGTAAATACTTCTGTCAGCGCTTCGCCTGAGGTCAATTCTTTACCAATGAATATTGTTCCGTCTCTGACCAGTGCTGCACCTGTTGTCAACGCAACATGTTTTGATGTTCCAGGTGTAGAAAATGCTACAGAGCGAGAAGATGCTATTTCAAGTGGAGTTGATATATCTGAATCCTATCCTGCTTTTACTTTTGCTGAAGCGGTTATTCGAGGGCCAAAATGTCCATCTCCTCCACCTAAGCCTAAGCCAACTTATCAAGATAAGGAGATTCAAACAGATGAAGTTCAGAAAGTTCAGAATGTCAATACCTTCAAGGATAAACAAACGAACGACAAGCCATTTGAGCCTAAAACGCAACAGACTTTTGATAGCGTTCCAAAGATATCCGGCTTTCAACCTCCTCCAGCACCTCTCAATGGTGGTTTTCATTTTGGAACATCAACATCTGAAGGTACTTTACTATATAATAAATAGATATTTTTTCGTTGCTCAATTCCTGTGAATTTCTTAACCGTAATTTTGTTATCGCTTATTAAACGTTACTGCAATTCTAGTTTTTTTGGGTAGATATTCTCCCCTCGAAGTCAGAAAAATGAGAAAAATTTATACCAGGGAATAAAGAAAACTATTTTTTAAATTTTAAGCTACTGATTCAACAATGGTTATTGATACGAATGTTAATGGACTGACAACAATGAATGGAATCCCGGACCCCACAATGAATGGAATCGCTTGTGCTCCTGTGGTTAGTAGTTTTCAATTCTCTGCTCCTCTCACTGGAGTTTTTCAATTTGGAACATCTACATCTGAAGGTTTTTAATATATTTTTTTAGATAAAAATACAAAATTATTTTTTAATTAAGTCTCGTCGAATAATTCAAGTTTTTGTGATGGGAATGGATTGGCATCAAGGAGTGGTGTTTCAGTTAGGAAGATGCTGCAAGCGAAGAGGGCGAAGAAGCGTTAATATATTCGAAAAAAGGAAAACGACGTTTTAATTTTCATTATTACTATATAAATGAAAATATGACATGGAAGAATTCGGTTATTTTATCAATAATGCAGGTTTTTAATTATTATTTTAACAATTCTTCCATCTTTATATTATTACGTATTTTGCATTGATCTTTATATATATGAAATATATATTTAAAATATATTTTAGAATTAGAGAGGGACATATTTCCATATCAGAAAAAATTTAAATATTTTTCGTTATATTTTAGTCAAAAAATTTCATTATTTTTAATATGTTCGTCTCCGGTCATTTATATATGTATTTTACAAACCAAGAAAAATTTTCCTCACACTCAGTTTTATGCGTTGTTTAATTCAAATTTTTGTTAGTTTTATTTTTAAAATACATCGGAAGCAGCAGATAAATCCAGCCCGATTATTTTATTTCGTGTTTATCTTATATTGTTTCACGTAAAAAATTGTGTTAAAATAAATAACGAGGTTGATTTTTGATTTTATTTTTGATTTAATTTTTGATTAGTTTTTAAACGACATGTTTGTATCTAAATAAGAGATGAAATAAATTATCTTTTAAATTTTATTATTATACATAAATTCATATTAAAGTACATTAACGTCGTTTTGCATTATTAATGTGCCAAACCACTTTTAATGTAATGTCGGGATTTATAAAAGATTTAGCCGGAAGAAAAGAAGTCCTCCCATTCTTTTTAATGATTCTCATCCTGGTGGTAAATAAAACAAAGATTCCATTACTTTTATCAATTGTCACGCAAGGTTGTTTTTTTTTGTTATTTCTCGTTTATTTGCCTTTTTATTTTTAATTTAAAGTTATAATATTTGAAATCATAAAAGAATATTTAGCTATAGACTAGATTTTTAAATTTTTATAAGACTAAGTCAGAAATTTTTTTTGAAATAACCATTTTTTGGATAAAAAATTTAATTATACAGACAGCATTTTAGTAATTTTCCCTTCTTCTTTTTTTAATTTTCTAAATTAACAAAAGAATTAATTTTAAGAAATTGGTTGAAATAAATAGATATATTTAAGTGTTGCAGAACTGAACAAATCTCTTAAAATGTACTTGAAAATTAAAAAAAATAGGTAAGGGGAAATACTAAATAGATCTTTTTCTTTGATTTAAGTACTAAAGTAAGATTTGAAGTGAGAGGAGACATTTTATTTAAAAATTTCTTTCAAATTAATATTTTTTAAATATATTTTAAAAAATAATTTCAGATTACGCTATTAAACTACAAAAATATTTGAATTTGCTATTTTTATTAAACCAAAGTCACTAACTACACATTTTTTGGCGATAATATTAATAATATTAAATATGCGTCGTATCAGCTATTCAGGTACATTTATATATTTTTGCATAAATAATTATTATATTTTTCTATCAATCAAATTTTAATTTCTATATTGATTTTTTATTTATATACTATATTAAGTTCCACTATTTACTTTTTTTAATTATTAGCATTCCAAAAATGTTATAGTTTAATTAAAATTACACAATTTTCTTTTAAATTCCAATTTTTAAAATGTAGTCTGTATTGTAATTAATTTTCCCAAAATTTTTTTCTCTCTCTTAAATCTTTAAATTTAGGGTTTTAAGAAGACTACAATTAACTTTTAAAATTTCTACAAAAATAAATAATAAAAATGTTTTTGTAATAAAACTTCTGTTTTGATGTTCACATTTCTCAAAATAATTTTTTATTACTTTAAATATTTAAATCTTTTTTTATTTTTAATTCCCATTTATTTTTATTATTTACTACTTTTAAATCCCTGCTGTGATTTTCTCATATTTTTTGCAAAATATTTTTTTCATTTTTAATTACCTTAAATTTAACTTTTAAAAGCATTCATGCATTTATATTTAAAATCTTAGAAAATTGAACAAAATACAAAATTAAAAAATTACAAACCACTAAAGGATATTTTGGCCTGGGCCTTTTTTTAATGTGTACTATTTTTTTTCTTTTCAAAGTAATTTTAAAAATAAAAATTGTTTGGGGGAAAGGGAAGATGCGCAGCAAATGCGTGTACATAATAGGCAACTTCGCCGATCACAAAAAATGTTTTTAATGTAGTTATTTGGTTAAGAAGAAGAGAAAAAAGGGTGGGATCAATCTAGCCAAATAACAAAATAACAACAACATCTAAATTAAAAATAAAATGATCAAATTCCTTAAATTGTTCCTTATTCACGTAGTTTAGATGAAAAAATCTAAATATATAAATACTTAAAAATATATATTCATTTTATTTAAAGTTTATAATATTTTCAAGGACACATCTCTAAATAAATAAACTTGGAATATATAAAACTAGAATTTATATTTTTTCTATATTTCCTTGAATTATGTTAACTTAATATTGGTACTTTTCCATTTTATGCCCGCAAATTTATTTAATCGTAATTTTGTTCAGAATTATCGAATCACGTTGATTTTGGTATTACTTTCGAATGAGCTGTCATTTGCATGTTCGAACCCAATAATAAGTGTAGTCCCTCATGGGTTTTTAATTTTCGGAGACCAATATCTCGGCCCGCAGGCATTTTTATTGATAATGGTGCCATTCGAGTTAGATTAACGTGACGAATAGAAAGTTTAAATCGAAAGACCGAAACCGGCCCTTGACTGAAGTACAGCCAAATAATTTGGAAAAGTACCTTAATATTTAACATTAATTTTTCATTTTTCCTCTATTGTTTCTTTTTAATAAAATAAATTTTTAATTAGCTACATATACTATTTTTATAATATAGAAAAGCAGGTATTATTATCCTACGCCCAAATATTTGTCCCAAAAGAAACTCGTTTTATTTTAGTTTGCTGAATGAATAACACATGAATTTATTGTTTTGTTTTAATGCATGATTAACAGAAAAAAACTAATTTTAAAAAGAAAAGCCGCCTATTATTATTCACCCGATTGCGCAAATAGTGAGAGAATCTGAGGCAATATAGTATAACCTAATGACCGAATTTATTTTTCTTTTTTTTGGTAGTAAAAAATTGTATGAGAATATTTAATGCCTTTTAATTATTACATAAAAATTCCTCTATTTATTTTTAGTATATTAAACTAATAAATTAATTTTTTTACTTCTATTTTTAAATTTTTGGGACTACATATTACGTTATGACTAATTAGCACTTATGATTAAAAATGAAAAAATTTTTAATAATTAATTTTAAATAATTCTTACTTAATACTAAATTGCAGAATTTTAAAGAAAGAAAATTTTGTTTGTTCCGTAAATTTTTTCTCTCCAAAAATTTATTATAATCTACTTTTTATCATTAAAAATACCTATTTTAATCTCCTTATTCAAATTCCATTTCTAATTTTTTAAAAAAATATTATCTTTGTTTTACCAATTTTTATTATTTAAAATACACCTAATTAAATAAATTTTTTAATTGTTTACGTTTTTAAACTTCAAATTAAACCATCCATTTTTACTTTCCTTTCTTATTTTTGAAATTTAATTTCAAATTTTATACATTTATTGATTTGTAGGACTAAAAGAAAAAAAGAAGACTGGCCGTTCAGATCAATTTGGAACAACTAGACCTTTATATTTTACATCAGCAGCTGAACCATTAATTATTGAAACACCGCTTGAACGAAAAATAAGTAGAGCTAAAATTGAAGTTTAATTTTAATTTAACAAATATAAAAATATTTTTAGTTACAACAACAACAACAAATGGTCGCTGTTTCGGATATTGATAATTCTGATAAACAATTAAATAATAATGGAAATAATAAAGAAAAAGGGATTACTGAAAGTATACTTTCTTATCCCAAAGGTGTCTTCTTCATGTTAGGAAATGAATTTTGTGAACGTTTTTCTTTTTATGGAATGAGGGCAATTCTTATTATTTATCTAACTACTGATTATCAATTATCAGAAAAGTAAGTAATTTAAATTAAACAGATCTGATTAGATTTCCAAATCGTTTTGTCTCTGGTACTGTTTTGTTAAAAACATTTTGTCTATTACCATTTTGTCTCAAGTACCATTTTGTCTTCTCTCTAGTACAATTTTTCTGTTACCGTTTTGTCTGATGCAATTTGTCTGAACACGCTCAACTTTATCAATTTAAACTAATTTTAGTGTTGCAAAGCAGTATTATCATGTTTTTGTTTCTCTTGCCTACCTATCTCCACTTTTCGGTTCAGTTTTGGCTGATAATTATTTTGGACGTTTCCATGTAATTCTTTGGGTTTCTTTAATTTATGTTCTTGGACACTTACTTTTATCAATTGGTGCCATTCCATTTCTTGAGAAATCTGCAAAATTGGGGCTGGATATTTCTGGATTGGCAGTTATTGCTATAGCTACAGGTGGAATTAAACCATGTGTTTCTGCATTTGCTGCAGATCAATTCAGGTAAAAAATAAAAATTTTTTTATTCTAATTTTAGTAATTTTAGAGATGACCAACATCGTGAAAGAACACAATTTTTTTCTGTAAAATAAATTATAAATAATTTGAAATAACAATTCCTTTTTTCTAGTTTTTCTATTTTGCTATAAATGCTGGTTCTTTAATTGCCATAGCAGTAACACCATTACTTAGAAGAGTTAGATGTTTAGATTCTGAACATTGTTTTCCGCTGGCATTTGGTTATTATTTTTAAAAATGTTTTTATTTTCTTTTTTTTAAAGGTGTCCCTGGTGTTTTAATGCTTCTTGCTTTCTTAACATTTTTGGCTGGTTGGCGTTTTTACAAAATAACACCAGCTAGTAAAGGGAATATTCTTTGGAGAGTTGTTAAATGTATTTGTTATGCTTTACGGGCAAAATTAAATTCTAATTTAAGGTTAACTTTTTAAAAATTTTAATAAAAATATTCTTTTTACTTTTTTAGTAGAAGAAGAACATACAATATAGAATGTCAACCTTCTCATTGGTTAGATTATGCTTTACCAAAATATGATGCGCATCTAGTTGCTGGAGTTAAAAGTATGGTTTCTATTGTTGTTTTATATATTCCTGTTGTATTTTTCTGGGCACTTTTTGATCAACAGGTTTTTTAAAATAATTTTTTGAAAAGTTTTTATTTTAAAGGGAAGTACTTGGGTATTACAAGCAACTAGAATGGATGGACATGTTGGCTGGTTTACTATATTACCTGATCAGATGAACACTTTGAATCCTTTATTTGTTCTTATACTTGTACCAATGTTTGAAGCGTGGATATATCCAAGTAAATAGATTTTTTTAATTTTTAAAAAGATCTTTACTTTTTAGTGGTTAATAGAATATGTAAAATAACACCATTAAGAAAAATGGCTTTAGGTGGAATATTGGCAGCTGTAGCTTTCTGTATAGCAGGATTTGTACAGGTAAATTAAATAATTTAGATTTTTTTAAAAGTTTAAACAAAATTAAAGATTAAAATAAATTCAACAATGGAGCCAAAACCAGCAATTGGAAATTCATTTATTTATAGAATGGGAAATGCTAGTAATGTTGAATTATTTGCTGTTAATGGTTCTGATGTTAAAATACGTGCAGATAATGGAAAACAAGAAATATGGGCTAGTAATTATACTTTTGAAACTAGAGAATTAAATAATGATAATATATTAAAAAATTCTTTATATCTGGCTTTGGAAGGCGAAGTAGCGCCTAAAAGTTATGTTCTTGGAGTTTTTGAATTTCCTAATGGAACAATGTAAAGAAATTTTAAAATCATTAAAATATTAAAAATTTATTTTAAAGAAGAATGGCAGACTTTCCCTATACCTGTGAAAAAACAAAAAATGGAAAAACTCGTTTTTATTTTTTAATATTAAACGATTCTTTGCTTTATGGAACTGAGGCTGTTGCTGTAGATATAAATGGAAGGGTATTAATTTAATATTTAAAATTAATTATATATTTATAAAATTTAATTTAAAGAAGGTATCTAACGCAACAATTTTGAATGGAAATTATATTGAAATTCAACCTGGATTTTTCTCAAAATCTTTTAATTATAGAATTGGTTTTAATTGTACAAAAACAAAAGAGTTTGATGTTACTAACTGTATAAAATATATTAATGTGGAAGCACAAATGGTTAGAATTTTTGTATTATTTTAATTTTTTTAATTTAAAAAATAGGGGGCAGCTTTTGTAATTGATTTGGTTCAAGAAGAAGAAAACAATAATATGACAACAACAAACAATAATGTAAACATTTTAATTAAAATATTTTTTTGAATTTAAAAAATAGATTGGTCAATTAGTCCGTTCAAATAGTGTGAGTATTTTATGGCAATTTCCACAAGTTTTGGTTATGACAATTGGTGAAATACTTTTTTCTGTTACTGGGTTAGAATTTTCATATTCACAAGCAGCACCAAGCATGAAAAGTGTTAGCGATTTTTAATAATTATTTTTAAAAGAAAAATATTTTAATTTTGGAATATTAAGTGTTTTAAAGTCAAAACAAAAAATTTCAATTTCTATTTTCGCCTATAAAATATTTCATTTTTAAAAATGCGTATATTGATCATTATTTTCTCTTATTTTACTAAATTTAGGTATTACAAGCACTTTGGTTATTAACTGTGTTCTTTGGTAATGTTGTTGACGTTGTAAGTAAAAATTAATTAGTTCTCATCTAATACATAATTTAAAAAGATAATTTCTCATCTTGAAATACCCGATCCAGTTGCGGAATTCTTTATTTACGCAACATTAATGTTTTTAGTTATTGGAATATTTATTATTTTGGCTGTTCGTTATATTTACGTTGATGTAAATTTTTAAAAATTTAAATTTTTTTTAAATATTTTTATTTTTTAGGAACATAATTTAGAAATTCCTGATACACCAGAACAAATAGAAGAAAGCCCAGAAAAAATAAATAATAATATAAACTCGACAAGGAATCGCAGACCAACACCTTTTATACTTGAAAAAGAAAATGCTTGAAGGGATTTTGATAATAAATTGATCTCAATTTTTTTGAAAAAAAATAATAATTTTTGTAGTTTTTAAATTTACTTGAAAATAAAAAAATAATTGAAATTCTTAATATTTTTGAGAATTAGTCTAAACAACACTACTTTTATTTTTAAACATTTTGTAAATTTTGATATCCAACTTCCTCATCAACTCTTCCAAAACCATAAGGATTAACTTCAGCAATTGGCTCTCTTTGCTTTGATGTTTGATTGTATATAATTAATGCAGGTATCGCATAACAAACCATTTGTCCAATTAAAAATAACTGAAGAATGGGCTGAAAAAATAAAATATTGAACAAACCCCTGCAAATATATATCCAGCTGAATGTCCTAATACTGGAACTACATGTGTGGCATATCCAAAAGAAATCCAAAAACTTATTCCACAAAGTAAAGTTAAAATAACTGAATAAACAAATTCCTTTAAAAATAACAAAATTTAAAACAATAAAAATTATTTACAATAACACTCCAAGGTATATCATTTCCATTATTCAATTTAATATTATATTCATTAAGTCCATTTCTGTTAAACATCAAAAGAATTGTAGCAACCGTGCTAGCCGTAACTGAACATATAGCAACAAACCAAAGAACTCCACTTCCATCAACATGCGTAGAAGAACCAAGGCTTATTAAGGTTAAAACAGCTAGTATCTTTATAAAAATATTTTTTAAATTAAATTTAAATTAAATTTCATACAGATTGAATTGGCTTAAAAAGATCCGGTTGTTCTAAACAAATTATTTCACTCATTTAATCTTCTTAAATAGAATCTTAGATTTTTTAAAGATTTTCAAGAGGGGAATCTAACAAGTAAGATTTTAGTCTTATTGATCAATCGAAAATACTTTTCTTAAAAAACAATTTTAGGAAAATGTTATTTTGTGTTCATCATTCCCTCTCTTATTATACACATATCAATTAGTTTATTTATTACCTTATCAGATTCCTTATCATTGAAAGAAAGCCCTCAATGCACAAAATACAAAAAATATTTTGTTTACAGCAAAGTTACGTTGAAAAAGATTATCTGCTACAAAATGGACTCGCGACAAAATGGACGAAATTTTTCTTTGCATCAAAGCGTCCTAGAAATTTTGGGTAGGGGACGACTCAGAGTCGCCGATTCAGAGTCGCCGATTCAGAGTCGCCGATTCAGAGTCGCCGATTCAGAGTAGGGACAATTCAGAGTCCGCCGATTCAGAGTAGGGACTATTCAGAGTAGCCGATTCAGAGTACGGGGAAAAGGGGACGATTCAGAGTACATAAATTTTTGGACTTAGAAAAGCTGATTTTTTGCATCATTTCTTTTATTTTTTTAACAATCCATTATTATTTTTAATAATTTAATACTCCTTTAGAGAAAAAGCTTAATGGCAGCTGAAATATTATCTGAACGTGGGAGAACAAAGCTAAACTACAATGGATTTTTATATCTTTTTGAAAAATTAAATCGAGACGAAACTGTAAGGTTTTGGAGATGTGAATTCTTTGGAAGTAAGGGCATAAAATGCAAGGGCAGAATACATACTGATTTGGAGAACAACTTTTTGAGGGTATTTTTTTTAAAATATTTTATCATAATGAAAACAACATTCAGCCCATTATTGATTTTTTATCCGGAATCTCTCACAATTATGAAATGGACCCGTAATTTTTTGCTTCTTTATTTTTCATTTTGTTTTATTAGTCAAAATTATTAATTTATTATTAGTCAATTTATCAATAAAATTTTTTTTTATTTTTGATAAATTTTATTAGTTTAACTCGTTTTTTAATTAAAGTTTTGTTGTTTGAAGGAGAGAAAAGCGAGACCAAAGCTTCACCATAAGTCCGAAGAAACACAAGAAAAGCCTAGAGTCAAGACTCGACAAACTTTAGATCGTAGAAAGTAAGAAAATCCAAAAAAACTAGGTCCAAAAATTTATGTACTCTGAATCGTCCCCTTTTCCCCGTACTCTGAATCGGCTACTCTGAATAGTCCCTACTCTGAATTGTCCCTACTCTGAATCGGCGACTCTGAATCGGCGACTCTGAATCGGCGACACTGAATCGGCGACTCTGAGTCGTCCTTTTCCGGAAATTTTTTATTTGCTTTTTTTCTTTAGAGTCTTGGCATGCCTCGGAAATTTTTGAAACTTATGGGGCGATTCCTTGAAATTTTCCTATTTTTCTCGTCATAATAATATTTAAAGTCGTTATATACTTTTAAGGTATAATATTGATGTTTAATGAATACTCTTAATTCATTTTTAAAAGTAATTAATTTAATTTTACTTCGACGAAATATATTTACAATGGAATCAAAACGAAGCAAAATTTTACATGAAATTGCTCCTTCTAATATTACTCTTGAGGTTTTTATTTTAAATCTATTTTTTAAAATAATTTTGTTTTCCTTAGATATTGAGTAATGGTTCCTCACACATGACACCTTCAGTTTTTATTAGAACTCCCCATCGATGTTATCTTTTTAATTGTCCTGAAGGAATGTCTAGACTTTCAACTTTTCTTAGAGTGAGGCCTACCCAAGTTGAAGATATTTTTATTACAAAAGGTTTGTGTTGTCATTTCTATCCGAATTTAATATTTATTCTAAAATTTGTTTATTTTAGGTAAATGGGAAAATGTCGTTGGAATTCCAGGACTTGTTTTAAATAAAGGTTCTGAGGATGATGTTCGTATCCATGGTCCTCCAATTGCTATTGATATTCTAAAATCTTTTAGGTTTTTCAAATAACTTTTAAAATTTATCTTCAATTTTCAGTCCAATGTTAGATGCTGATTTTGGAGGTACAAATACTTTCGTTAAAATGAGGCATTGTGACGTCAAGCGTGATAATTATGAAGATTCTACATTATTTATTAATTATCTGAATGTTGAAAATTCAAAAGAAAGGAGATACCTTAAAAATGGCGATAATACCCCAACAAATACAGCTTTTCTTATTAAATTGAAGGTTTTGTATTATATATTGCCAATAAATTAGGGTAATCTTTAATTAGAATTTTTTAGCCTTGCTTACCTGCACTCGACCCTTTGAAATTGATTGAGCTTAAAATACCTCGATCTCCATTAATATCAAAATTAAAATCTGGCGAAACAATTACATTACAAGATGGAAGAATAATTAAACCTGAAGATGTTATCGATTTTAGAAAAAAATCAGAATCACTAAATCTGCTTGTTGCTGATATTTGTTCTTCTCAAAATCTTCAGTCAATTTCTAGCAATTATTTACTTAAAGTAATTTATCTAAATTTAATTATATTTTATTTTTTAAAGGATTTTATGGGTGATAAAAGGATACAAAAATTGAATTATATCATTCATTTTACTCAACAAAAATTATTTGAAACAAGAGAATATAAAAATTGGATGGGAGAATTTGGAAATGATTGTCAACATTTAATATTGAATGTTAAAGGACGTTTTCTTCCACTTTCGGATAATGTATATAATTCCCACTATATGCTTAGATCTATATTTTCTGATGGATTTCCTGAAATTTATCCTATTGGTCAGGTTTTAGAGGGAGAAGTTATCTTGCAGGTTTCTTGAAATATAAATATTTTTTAAATTAATTTTCTTAAAAAGGATGACGATAAATATGATATTAAAATTGATAATATGGACAATAATATTGGCCCTGTTTTTATTCCAGAATTTTTGAGGCGTTTTTCTTTACGAGGGACACTAGATAAAAACGAAATGAATCCAATTCTTTTGGATTTTAATTGGCAACGTTTTCTAAATGACAGACTAAAAAAGGAACCAGTTGAATTGCAAAAAAGAATTGATGAATTTAAACAAGGTATTAGAATAAACTTAGATTTAGAAATTTATATTTATTAAAGTTTATACGAAAACTTTTGACAATTTTGGTAATAGACCAAGAGATGTATATCCAACAGTTGTTTTTCTTGGAACTTCTTCCGCTTGTCCTACAAAATATAGAAATGTCAGCAGTCAACTTGTTCGACTTAGTGAATCTTCTAACATTTTAATTGATTGTGGGGAAGCAACTTATGGACAACTTTTGGCGCTTTTTGGTCCTTCAAATATTGATCAATTCTTAACAAAACTTAATGCAATTTTTATTACTCATGCACATTTGGATCATATTCTTGGAGTTTTTCATATTATCTCTAGACGTATTGAGGCGTTTGAAAAACAAGGTAATGCCAAATATTGATTATATTATTTTGGTTTTTAATTAATTTTATTTAGATATTCCATACGTTCCTCTAGTAGTTTGTCATGATGTATCTTTTCTTCATTTGTGTAATACATATTCAGAAATATTTTTAGATTTATTCCCGTTTATTATATCTATATGTTTACCTACTTTCTTTTATGCAAATTCGTCAGCACAAGGAATTAGACAACATATTTCTGCAGTTGATTTAATAAAAGTAAAAGTAAAAAAGATTAATTTAATTTTTTTTAATCTTTAAGCATTTTCCAAAAAATATCTTTTGTCATGATGATTGGAATTTAAGTGAAGCTACTGCTTTTCAAGTTGATCACACCAAATGGTCATGTGGTTTTTCATTTGTAACTTTAAAAGAAAAACGGAAAATCGTATTTTCTGGTGATACAAAACCATGTGAAAATATTATAAAATATGGAAGAGATGCAGATTTACTTATTCATGAATGTACATTCGAGGATGGTTTGGAGGTTTTTTTCAATATTAAAATAACATAAGAAATATTAATTAAAAATAGGAAGATGCTTCATATAAAAAACATTCTACAATGAAACAAGCTTTTGATGCAAGTGTCAAAATTGGAGCAAAAAATGTTTTTTTCACTCATTTCAGCGCCAGGTTTTAAATTTTTACTTTAGTATAAGAATGCTATTCGATTTCTGTTTTTAGATATCATTTAACTCCTCCATTACCTGATTATATTCTTAATGCAGGAAATATATCAATGGCTAATGATTTGATGTCAGTTCCTTTCGATCTTTTACCATTATTTCCAAAACTTTTACCAATTTATCAATATCTTTACAAAGATGAGTTATTTGAATTTGAAATGAGGAAAATGACAAGAATGGCTAATAATAATGCTAGATTAATTGAAAACTATAATACAGGAAGTTTTGAAGAAATTTTAAAACAAAAACGTAAAGCAAATTCTTAAATTAATCTTGTTATTTTTTTGTTTTTTTTTTTGTTAAGTTTTTACAATTAAATATTTTTAAAAAGAAAATTTTTTCAACAGAAATTCGAATATTTTTAATTATTATTTAATAGGGTTGGTCCCCGTCCCCGAAAGTCGGGGAATTTGAGAGATTTTTTGAAAATTCCCCGTCCCCGTCCCCCCCCGTGAAAAAAGAAAAAATTTTCCCCGTCCCCGTCCCCCCCCGTGGCAGAATTTTCCCCGATCTCCCCCCGAAATTTTTATGCAGAACTAAAAATAATTTCTTTCTCTTTGATATTTCTTTTACTGAGTAAGAGAAATATATTTTCTTTCATAATCAATTAGATGAGCGGTTAGTTGAGTGGTTAAGGCGGTTGATTTTATTTAAAGGAGTGTTAGGTTCGAGTAATAATCATCATTTGAGATTTAGTTTCAGATTATTTTAACTTTTTTTAATACAAGAGACGATTTTAAACCTTTGATATTATTTTTTGAAATTCAAAACTCTAGATTTTTCAGCTTTAGCGCAAAAAATGGAAGAAATCTGGCTTAAGGACCTCAAAATTCCCAAAATTTTCGCCTGCGGCGCAAAAAAATGAAAATTTTTGGCGCCGAAGGCGCCAAAGAAAATTTTTGATTCCCCGAAATTTCCCCGTAAAAATTTTTCCCCCGTCCCCGTCCCCCCCCCGTAAAAAATGAAAAAATTTTCCCCGTCCCCGTCCCCCCCCGTGGCGCTGCCTCCCCGAAAATTTTCCCCGTGGCCCTCCCCCCCCGTCGGGGACCAACCCTATTATTTAACTTTTATATTAAAAATACATAATTATTTTTAAATTTAACTAAATGTCCGAAGAGAATAATTCTTGTAATATTGTCAATTCTGTTGAACAAAAATTGTCAAAACGTCAAAAAAGAAGAGAAGATAGACGACAAAAATTTTTAGAAATTAGGCAAGAATTAAGAAAAAAGAAGAAAGAAAGAAAAAGAAATGAAAAGAAAAATTCTGTTGAAGGAATACGAAAACAAAAATTTACAATGGAACAATCAAAATGTCGAATTAATATTGCTGTTGATATGACTTTTGATGAGGTAATTTAAGAAAACATTTTTTAAAATTATTTTTAGTTAATGGATGAAAGAACAGTTAGAAAAACAATTTCTCAGTTAATTTTTTTAAACTAGAATAAATTTTAATTTTTTAAATTAGGTTAGCTTATTGTTATGCTGTTAATCGTAGAGTAAGTGATCCTGTCCAATTTTCTATTGTTGGATTAACTGGAAAAGCTGAAAAGGTAAGGAGAAATGTCAATTAATATTAAAATTTTATTTTAGATTTTTAATAGTTACCCTTCTTATTCTAATTGGGATGTTAATATTTCAAATAAAAATTTGGATGAATTATGGAATCCAAAACAAATAGTTTATCTAACTGCTGATTCTAACAATTTACTTGAAACTTTAAATGAAGATAAAGGTTTTTTTAATATACCATTATTATTAAAAATAATTTATAAAGTTTATATAATTGGCGGCCTTTTGGATCATAATCATCACAAAGGTATTTGTTTGAAAAAAGCTGAGGATAATGGATACGAGCATGCAAGGCTTCCAATTGAATCTTTTTTTAAACTTTGCGGAAGAAATGTTAAATTTTTAAATTAGGTATTATTTAATAATTTAAAATTTAAGGTTTTAACAATAAATCAAGTTTTTGAAATTCTGGTTAATTTTTGTCAATCTCTGGATTGGAAAAAGGCATTTTTAAATGTTATACCTAAAAGAAAAGGAATTGGTGAAGAAATTTCAAGTGAATATAAAAAAGGAGAAGAGGTTTCTTTAGATGAACTAACTACTGAAAAAATAAATAAAACGGAAAATGAATAGTAAATATTTTATATTAAAATGGGGAAATAAAATTTTTTAAATATACTTTCTTTTTTAATTCTGATAAAGTCACTTATTTTTGGACAGAGTTAACCTTTTAGGTTTTGTTTCCCTTAATTTTCGATCTGGAGTGCCAGTAGGTATAACATTATTTGTTTTGCATTAAGCTACGCTAGTATACGAAATAATTTAGTTTTATACTTTTTCTTTCATCTGGGTGGAGGTGAACACAATATATTTTGCTTTTATCTATTTATTGACATTCTAACTCTTATCTATTACTACCACAAAAAATAATCAAAAAATATACCTATTTACTTGTTTACATCTCTTCTCATTTTTACTCACATTTATTTTATCATTTATATCATTTTAATTTGAAAAATTTTAAAAATGCAGTTTAATTTGGATAGATTTCGAGCATTCCCTGAAGTGCTTAAACTAAGTACACTTGTAAGTTATTCAGTTTAATTCTACATATATTTTTCTTTTAAGATAACTACAATTCTTATAATGCTTTCTTTATCTGGTGCCAGCAATCAACCTCCTGGCACAGGTTTGTTTAAAAATTTTTTATTTTAAATATTTTTTAGCATTTATTTGGATAAGTTCAGTATTAGCAATAATTGTTGATTGTTTGCTTATTATGACTATTGGATTAGAACTCGAGAAATCTTTATTTTCTTATCAATCTTTATTAAATTGGCCTCTTGTGGTTTTTTCTAATATTTTTAATTTTTTAATTTTTTTCTTCAAATAGGAATGCATTTACTCTTCACTTTTTGCTATTAATTTTTTTATTTCAATTTGGCTTTGTTTTAATGGAAAAACTTTTAGTGATGATCGGACATCTTATTCCTTAGCTGCGGTTATTTTAATTAAAAAATTATTTTTAAATATTTTTTAATATGTAGACATTTTCCTTGGCTAATTTTGTTCAATACACCCTGAATGTTATTTATCATGTACGTACATGGATAGCTGAACAGAAAAGTGCAATGCAAGTAATTGACCCTCGAGGAGTTGGAGTAACTTCTTATGGAGGCCCTTAATAACTTTAAAATAAAAAATATACTTTACATATTTATAATTTTATATTAAATAAAACTACTTTTATGATTCTATAGAAAGATATTCTCTAAAATTCTTGACAATTTTACAACCTCTTTTCGTTTACATGGAAACAAAGGTTATGTATTAGCATTAAAAAGAAAGTAAAAAATTCTTTTTGCCGAACAATACAATTATTAATTTAAAATAATTTTGAAAATGAAAAAATCCCCTTTTGGTTCCTCTTCGTCTTCACTTACTCCCTTATATACCTATTCACCACAATCATCTCCAGTATCGAAAATATTTGATAAAAATGTTGATGAGATGATTAAAGATAAGCATTTATTAAAACATTCCTCTATAAATTATGAAAGGATTAAAGTTGTTGGAAAAGGTTTTTTAATTTTTTGTTTAATAAATTTAATTCTAAAAAAGGTTCTTTTGGAATTGCTGTGCTTTATAAAAGAAAAGATGATGAATCTTTTGTTATTTTAAAAGAAATTAATTTACATGAATTAAATAATTCTGAAAGACAGGTATTTTACAAAGAAATTATTTAAATAATTTTCTAAATAGATGGCCTTAAATGAAGTTAATTTACTATCTCGATTAGATCATCCACATATTATTGCTTTTTATGATTCTTTTGAAGAAGATGGAACTTTGATGATTGAGGTAATCTGAAATAATTTGTGAGGGGTTAAGAATAAATTATATTTTTTAGATGGAATATGCAGATGGAGGGTTTATTTTAAAATAAATTAAAAAAATATTTTCTTTATTAGAACATTATCTCAATTATTGTCACATTTAACAGAACCATTAATTGAATCAGAGATAATTGATATGTTTGAACAAATGGTTAGTGCTGTTTCTTATTTACATGATCATGATATCTTACACAGGTTTAGATAATAAATTGGAAATTAAATTATTTTTTAGAGATTTAAAAACAGCAAATATTTTCTTAACAAAACAAAGAATGGTTAAAGTTGGCGATTTTGGTATTAGCAAGTAAATTTAAAATTAAATATAATATTTATAATTTATATTTTTTAAAAAAGGAGAATGAGTAATGAAACAAAAATTAATGGTTCACAAACAATTTTAGGAACTCCTTATTATTTATCACCAGAGATGGTTTTTTAATTAATAAAATAAATATTTTATTTTTAAGTGCGAAGGAAAACCTTATAATGAGAAATCAGATGTTTGGGCATTAGGCTGTTGTTTTTATGAAATGTGTACATTAAACAAAGCTTTTGATGCTGAAAATTTACCAACACTTTTGAATAAAATAATTAATGTATAATTAAAATTAAAATGTTAATTTATTTATTTTCAAAAGAGTGAATATGAACCCTTAAAGAAAATTTATTCGCAAGAAGTTCGTCTTTTGGTAAGGGAAATGCTAAGAATATCACCACAACAAAGGCCTACATCATGTCAATTGCTTGATCAGGTTTTTAATTTTATTTTAAAAAATGAGGTTATTTTTTATAAAATAGGTTAGACATTTATGTTCCTCAAAAGAAAAGAAAAATCCAAAAATAAATGGAAATTATTTTGATAAAAATGTATTTGATGGAATTAATTCATTTTCTGCTTTATATGCTTTTGATGTATTAAATTGCACTCTTTCTTCTGTTCAAGAATTTCCAAAAAGAATAAAAATTAAACAGGTTTTGTATATTTTGAAATAAAAATTATTTAAAGATTGCTCTAAGTGAAAGTCATCAATTACTTATAACAATGCAAGGGCAAGTTTATAGTTGGGGAGATAATTCTTTTGGGCAATTGGGACATGGAGATAAGTATATACCTATTAACATATTAACATTTTAATTATTTTAAATAATCAGAAGAAAAAGACAATTCCCTACATTAATAGAATCATTGGAAAGTAAGGATGTTTATAAAGTAGCTGCAGGTAGAAAAAATGCTTAAATAAATTTATTTGTTCGAAAACAATTTTCAGGTAAAAAATTCTCTCTTTTTTGTGCTGGTCGTGGTATTTTACTAACAGCAGGAAGAAAATTGTTATTTGATAATAGTGACTATTTGTAAGTAGAAAAATAAAAATATTGTATTTTAATTTAAAGAACTAAACCGAAAATTGTCGAGGAATTGTTAACGTTAGTTTTTTTTAAATATTTAAAATTAGAATTAATTTTCTTTAAAGAGAAGATATTGTAGATATTTGTTGTGGTGATGAGCATGCAATTGCCCTAACGGTTTATTTACTATATATTTTTTATTTAAATATTTTAAGGAAACTGGAGAAGTTTATGTTTGGGGTAAAGGAAAGAACGGACAACTTGGTACTGGAAATAGAAATAATGGTTAATTAACTAATTAGATATTTAAATTTATCTTTAAGTTTCTGTACCAATTCGGATTCAAATACCTACAAGACAATTAATTAAAAGAATTATGTATGTTTATTTAGAAAATTACATTTAAATTTATAAAGTTGTGGTCCTGATTCTACAATGTTAATAACAAATAGTGGAACTATATTGGCTATGGGATCTAATAAATATAATAAATTGAATGTATATAAATTCTTACTTAAATTATTTGAAATTTTTAGTTAAATAAAAGGGCTGGATTTTTTAAAGAAATGAAAAAGGAACAAAATACAAATGCAGTTCAAGGAAAGGTTTATTAATTGCCTAAGATAATTCACTAAAAATTTAAAATATTAAAGAAACAACTAGTGGATGATGCTCTTTTGCCAACAGCTGTAAGGCCATTCCCTAGAAGAGTTGTTAGTGCATCTTTAGGCAATAATCACAGTGGTGTTTTGCTCGAAAATGGGCATGTTCATCTTTTTGGATTAAATTCTTATGGAGAATTAGGTACCGGAAGTACATTACCATTTTGTGATAGTACTAGACCTGTCAAAGCTTTAATTAATAAAGCTTGTTTGGTAAATATCTTTTTCGATTTTTAATTGAAATAAATTATTAAGCATTTAATTTGTGGTGATGGTTTTACAATTGTTGGAACATTAGATAATGAAATATATTTTTGGGGTTTAAGAGGTGGTGGAAGTGAGAAGGGAGAAACTGAGATAATAACAAATGACAAGAAACTAACAAAGGATGAAGTAAACAAGCTAAAAGTTAAGGCATATAGAATGGCCAAAACACAAGAAGGATGGCAACTTTCTGCAACTGAAACCGTTAATATAACTATTTTACATCCAATACTTGTGCTTAGGTTTTTATTTAGTTTAGAAATATTTCTTATTTATAAAATAAAGACTAGATGTTTCCCATCAATCTAATGATGTTTTTTTAAACAATCGTTCAAATATTGGATTGGCTGGATTAGTTTGCTCATCTAAAAGAGTTTTTTGTGTTGTAGATGTTGCTAATGAACAAATAGAAAAACCTAATGAAGAGTATTTTTTAATAAAATAAAAGATAATTTTTCCTTATTTTAGACCAATACTTCCAACAAATACAAAACAGAACAAAGCAAAAATTAGTAGAAGAAAGTCAGCACCAGATGACCTTTCACTATGTAATACAACGGAGACGTGGATACGAGATGAGATGGATGATGCTGAGTACATTCCTTACAAACCTCAAAAGGTTAATAAATCTTAAAGTAGTGTTAAATGCTTGAGTGGTAAACCGTTTCTTAGGTTTCACTCTTTTTGTATAAGGCCTAAAGTGTTGTTCAAATTCTCCCCTTATATGCGTCTCATTTAAAATTTGATCTGGATTTTAGTAAAAAATAAAATCTATCTTTTTCAGGCAATGAAAAGAGAATCTATTACTACTAAACAATCTTCTCAATTGTTAGAAAGTGAACAAAAACTTCGTGAGGAAATTACTCAATTAAGAAGCCAACTACAAGAACAAAAATCTACCTTTAGTGGGCATGAAAAACAAATGTCTCAATTACAAGTAAATTTTAAAAAATTAAAATATTTATAATTAAAATTTAAAAAGGCAAAATTAGCAGAATTACAAGAATTACTTAATAGATATAAAGAAATTGAAGAACCTTCATATTTACCTCCAGTAAATATTCCTCCACCTGAATATCCAGGCAAAAAATCAAAATCTTCACCATTAAGAGATACTCTTGTTAACAAAAATGTCACTAAGGCTTGTAATATTATATAAAAAATTTAATAAACATTTAGAATATATTTTTCTTATATGTATTTTTTATTAATTGATTAAAAAATCCATTCAAAAAATAAAACTAGAGAAGAAGACACCCACAAATAAATATTCCAAAGAATTGAGGCAAAATAAGGCAACTCGTTAAATTTATGATGTTGTATGTCCATTTGCGCTGATTGACTTTCCAAATCTTTTGGAGATAGAGAGGACGAAAGTATAACTGGATTCAATAGCACAGTTGGTGACTGGTAAGCTGAAAAATTTTGCTTAAAAAAAATTGTAAATACATGATTGCGAAAAGGTAGTTTTTATAATTTTATACAAAGTTAATCTATTTTTAGAAAAATTGAGATCAATTGTAAATTTAGTTTTAAAGGTGAATTTTTAAAGGTGAGTTTTTAAAGGTGAATTTTTGAATTAGGAAATTTTATTATCCATATGTATGTTCTAACCGTCCAGTCTATTCAATTCTTTGTTAACTTCTTTCAATGAATTGACAGATTTATCTTCTAGTTGTTGATTATCAATTTTCTTTTCTTTTTCACTTTTTTCATTCTCAATTATTTTAATGATTAATTTTGACATTGAAGGGTATTCAATTAATTCTTCAGTTCTAGACGTTCTTGCTGTATTATACAACAAATCCTCTTTTGTTTTTCTAACATTTAAAGGCGTTTCATCACAATCTAAATAATCTTCTCTATTACTTATTATTTCATCAGAAAAATAATTATTCGGAATAATTATTTTATTAAAAAGACGACCATTTGCATTATTTGAAATAGGTCTTTGTTTTGAGGATGTATTAATATTATTTTCTCCAATTATTTGATTCTAAATATAAATGAATATTTTAGATTCAATTATAATTTAAATTTACTTGTAAATTATCTAAAGAAAATTCTCTTGTAGTATATATTGGTGAGCGACATATACTAGATGGTTTTTTACGTATGAAATTACAACAGCAGATTAACCCACTTGATTTTGATAATTTTTTCCATTTTTCTGTTTCTTTTTTTGGTGTCGATAAAGAAAAAACCATATTTTAATTTATTTTACAACTAAAGAAAAGAATTCTTTAAGGTTTATCTCAATTTTAAATCAAAGAAAAAAACGTTAAAAAATATAATTTGTTATTCGCTGTCTTTAAACTGTTAAATTGTAAAAAAGGGTTGGTGACAAGTAAAAAGAAATATTTTATGTTTATATTTTGACTCAGCAGGTTTTAAAATATTTTTATTTGTCCTCCAAAAAGATTTGAAATAAAAATTATTTTTACGATTTAAAAGTTCTGTTTAAAAAATATAAGAGTTTGTTGCTATTACGATTAAATTGAAACAAAATAAATAGAAACAAAATAGTAAGAAAAATTATTGAGAAGAAAATTTAATTTTTTGTAATTTTTCTAATCATAAAATTTAAAATATGTATAAAATTGTAAGTGAAAATAAAAGTATCTACATAGGTATATATATGCATATTTAACATTAAATATAAATATTTTATTAAATAAACTACATATCTCGTTCGTTGTCATTTGTTATGGCAACGGATATGGATAATTACAAAGAAATTTAAAATTAATCAAAAAATTTCTTTTTAAATATTTTGAATGAGATACTATAAATATTAAAGAGAAAAAATTGTTAACCGTTAAAGGTCTTCCGAATGCATCCCACTTAACCACTATTTAGTGTCCAACTATCCACTGTCTAATTGTCTTATGTCGTTTTGTCATCATTCAAGTGGTCGTGTGCATAATTGTCCCTCTGGCCAATTGTCGTCTCATAATTTTTTGTTCGCAACAAAACGGCTTATTAATTTTTATTTTGCGTACTTTCAAATAATCTAAATTTTCATTGCGTCTAAATTTGTGATTTTTATTTGAAATTTTTTAAAATTTTTTTAGAAAAATGAATCCATCACAATATCCACAATGGCAACAACATTTAATTCCTGGTTATGCGCCTCCTCCAATATATTCACAAAATACAGGGCCACCAACATATCCGATTAATTTACCTACTCAATATATTCCATGTCCTAGCAATTATTATGTAAATATTTTAGAATATTTTTAATAGCATTATTTTTTAAGCAGCAAAGTGAACATATACAAGAAAAGGAAAAGCAATCAAAATTGATTGAACAATTAGAAAAAGAAAAGGATTCGATTCAAAAAGAGTTTGAAAAACTCAAATTGGTTTTTATAAAATTAAAAAAATTATTAATATATTTTTCTAGGATTATGATAATTTAAAAAAGGAAAAAGAATTGGAAATTCAAAAGTGTCGCAAAGAGGGTGAACTTCGTCTAAGTGAACTTGAAAAAGCTAAACTTGAGGTTTATTTTTTTTTGGTCGTATACACCCCCAAATTTTTGGTCGTACACACCCCCTATTTTATTTTTATGGGTCTCTAATTGCAGGTTTTAGCATCCAGGGCTGCTTATCGCCACATAAAAAATGGTCATAGTACATAAAAATAGAAAAGGGTCATACAAAATTCAAAATTGACTGTAAATGAATTTCTAATTAGTGAAAAAATTAGGAATTTAATACTACTAAATTAACAAATTCTTATTAAAAAATTTAAAGGTCGAAGAACGTTTAACTAAAAGAATTCGAGATTTGGGTTCTAATAATGAACGTCTTGAGAGAGAATTAGACGAATTAGAAAGTGATTATAAGGTTTCAATTTATCAAAAAATATTTTTTAAACTAATTTTATTTTAAGGGTTTGGAAATGCAAAATGATAGGTTAAAGAAGGATAATGAAAAATTAGTTATTGATGTTTGTTTTTTATTTTTTTGATTATTTAATTTAAATTTTTTAGGCAATAGAAGATGATAAAGAAATTGCTGATTTGCAAAGACAATTCAAGGTATGTGTGGTTGAGAATGAAGAATTAAAAGAATGTTTGGCGAAAAAACAATTAGATGATGATATTCAAAAAAAATTCAAAGAGGCTGATAAAGAGGTTTTTAATATAATTTTTTAAACCTACTTTAGGTAACCTTAAATAGTTTAATGTTTTTAACTCATTTCCAGCCTTTATTTAGGTTTACTTTCTAAAAATATTAAAGGTTATATCATATTTTAAGTGCGCTCCCTATTTAAGTCAATTTATTTTCCTCAAGCAGTTTAAGTAAAAGTTAGGGCTAACTGAACAACAATTAGTTAAGGAAAAAAGAACATTTTTTCGAAAATTAATTACTTTATAAAAATAAAATTTGACCATTTCGAGGCAGTAAAGAATAAAAGGAAATTAATCTGAATGACTTAAATAGATGGGGGGGGGGTGGAATATTAAATAGTTCCCCTATTTTTAAGCTTCGTAAATATAAGAAAAGATGTTCTCTTTGTGAAGAAGATTTACGTAAAAGTCAACATATTCTTGATAAGAAAGAATTACTTATAAATTCTTTGCAAAAACAATTAATTGAATCCGCAGCTGAAAATATGGAATTAAAAAAAGAAGTACAAGATTTGAAAACAAACATTTTAATTGCTGAAAGACGGGCAAAAAATGCGGAAGAAGATTTGAATAAAAGAAATATTGGAGGTAAAATTAAGTAAGAAACATAAATAAATTATTTATTTACTAATATTTCTTGAATTTTATTTAACAAAAATTGTCTTTGAAAATAAAAATATTTTAACTAAATTAGAGTAACAATAAAAATATTTTTCGAACTTTCTAGTATTTTCAAATAAGATAGTGGTAAAATTGACCTCCCCTCCCATTTTCCTCAAAATATTTAAAATGTGGTACAAACATTACATGGTTTAATTTACCTATTTTATGATTTACTCTATTCTAGTTTTAATAAGAATTTATATAACTTTCTGCAAAATAATACCAATTTGATTGACGTAATTTCTCAAAATCAGAATTTTCTGATAAATTTTTATAAAGAATGAACAGGTGAAAAACTTTTGTACATTAATTATATATTTTCTTTTTAAATTCTTGATTTTTCTTAAATTTTAACACCTGTCAATATCACACAGAATTTCTCCGCCCTTCTAAAGCTAAATTACTTCGATAGCAACAGAAAAAATATAATAATTTTTAAATAAAAATTCTCTCTTTAGGGAATTTATTTGCGCGGAGTAAGTCTCATTGGTCTTAAAAAATTTAATTTTCTCCATTTCTTTGTTTTCTTTTTTTATCTTTGCGATTTAGGAAATTCTTTATGGAATCGACGTAAATGGATATAAATACATCTTTAAATTAATTTTTAATTTAAATGTATTTATTAGATAATAGATTTTCGTCAATTATGTAGCATATTTTCCGGCACTTCAAAGTTATTTTTTTCGAGATCAACTTCTCGATTAATTCCCCATCCTCAAATAATTCCCCCCAAATACCCTACGCAAAGGTTCAAAACACGAAAAATTCCCTCGCTCGGAAATTTCACATCGGGAGAAGGCAAAGTACCGCGAGGCCAAAACCACCGAGTTATAACCATGTTCAAAATTATTGAATTTGGGTAACCTTGGTAGCTTTCGAGTCGAACCATACCAGTGCGCCCCGGATACGATAATTTGAACGAAGTTATAGCTACTTTTACTATCCACATACTGGTCGAAAATTATTTTTAAAATTTTTACTATAAATATTTTTAACTAATTATATTTAGTACTGTTTGAGAAAACAAGTAAATAAAATAGGTATGTATACTAATGAATATTTTTGTTAAATTATGCTTGTTTTCAATAAAATAGAACAATTTATTTTTTGTTATAAATTTATAAATATGTACTTATATTTAAAAATATTTTTTATAATTTATTTTTACATTTTCATATACTTATTTAGTTCCAATTTTAAAAAAAATTCTTCAATTTTATATATTTATATATTATGTTCCTATTCTGGATGGTCTCCTTATTTTTCATTGCATCCGTATCAACCTTCAGTCCAGTTCATAAATCAGAAGAAGAAATTTTTATGCCATATGAAGGTGAATTTTAGACAAGGATTTATTAGTGTCTCTTCAAATTAGAGGGATTTTAAGATATACTATTTTCGGTAGGTGATTGGGATGAGTTACTTGAGGAAAAATAACTCTACTAGGAACAAATATTTTAATCATTTATATTTTTCAAAGATTCATCGCTAAACGATTTATATTTAATTACTTCATTAAATAAAAGACCAAAACATTTAATAAATATTTTTTCCCTACCAAACCAACAAACAAATAAACTACAATTATCACCAAAACAACTTAAATTTTTATGCAACAAATTTTTAAAAAATAATTCAAAAGAATATGAAAGATTATTATTTTTATCTAAAAATATTAATTTATGCAAAAAGGAAGAAAAATTTATAACAAAAATATTAGAAAATGGTGAGTAGTTAAATGAGATTTGTAAATTGATTTTATTTTAAAGAAAAACGTTCATCATCTTCTTATGATTTTGTTCGTTTTGGGCGGCGTAATTCTTTTCAAATGGATAGAAAACCAAACAAAAAGTCAAACGGAAATAATGGGAATACTTATGATTATATTAGATTTGGGTGATTTAATGAAAAATAAATGGTTTTATTTAACGGAATTTATTGATAATACATATTATCGTTAATATTTAAATTGTGTTGAGAATAATTTAAAAATGCATACATTTATGCCAACTAAAATTTTTAAAAATAAAATTGGAATAAAAAATAATTTAAATCTTGAAGATTTTTTGACAAAACTAAACGTCTACCATACATTATTTAAATATTTAATTTGAAAGCCTATTTATTTTATACACCAATTTTGAAAGGTTAATAAGATGTTGTGTTCATTTTTATTTTTAGATTTAAATAAAAGATAAAATTTTAGAAGAAAATATCAACCTAATTTTTTAAATTTATTTTCTTTTAATTAAATATGCCTCTTTAAAATAATTTTCTAAAAATGTTTTGTCATTTAATTTCACCTGTAATTTTTATTTTAATTTGTTTGTCATTATTATTAATTGAAGGAATTGGATTTGATAAAGCAGGTGCCTCTTGTAATTCTAGTTAGTCGAGTTTTCAATTATTTATCTGTCATTTAATACGTATGTAAAACAATGTTTTTGTTCAGTGGGACGAATTGGGGTCGAGCAGAATTGGAGTGGGACAAATTGGGGTGGGACAAACTGGGGTATGGCTATTTGTATTTCTATTTTTAATGCGAGACTCAAATAGGTGCTAGGAAATGGCCAGTTGAACGCCAACTAAAGCTTACACCACTGACCCGAACCTAAAAAATACGAAAAATAATTTTAATTTTTCCGATGAATATTGTCCTCTTGGCTGGTCTGTGCTTCGCCGACGAGAAGATTATTCAGCATATACATGTAATCCAACAATAAAATCTGAAAGAAAATGCCCAAAACCACATATTTGTGTAGCATCAAAATGTGGAATTAATTTTTGTTGTGTTAATGATAGTTTAGTATACATAATTTAATTTTAAAAAAAAATTTTAATATTTAGAAATGTTAACTAAACTTGAAGAAAAAGAAGTTGAAGAAGAGGAAGATTTACAAGATGAAAATGAACTGAACAAAAAAGAATTTTAAAAATATCTTTAAATTTTGCAAGGATTTAAACAACTGCTTATACTAAATATTTACTTGTAAACATTGCAAGGTAGTTAAAAATAATAAATAAATTGCTCGTTTTCTTTTAACTCAAAACTGTTGTTGATGTAATTCTTGTCAAGTAAAAAAGAGTAAAAGCAGTGCATTATTTGAAGTATTAAGAGGAAGGAATGAGCCAAGAAAAAGCATCAATAGCAAGCGACTGAGTAAAAAGGGGCAAAAGAAGCACAGCTATATGCGGAAACGGAGAAAAAGCTGTGGCCCAATACATATTCTTGTGCCTTCTAAACATACAAATACTTGCCTCCTCTTCTTCATCCCCCTCCATTTTTCTTCCTCAACAACGTCTTCACCAGCAACTATTAGTGACAGCCTTATTCTTTTTTAAATATTCCCTTCTCTTTTCCCGTTCTCAGAGCATTAATGTTGTCGAGCGCCGTAGCAACAGCACAGCAGCGGCAGCAGCTGGGCCAACGACGATATTGTGGCGGATAGATGGGGAAGAATTGGGGGATGTGAATTGAAGTAATGCGACTACTCACCACTACTGTCCGCTTTCTTCTTCGTCTCTTTTCTATCTAAAAAGCAAAAGGGGTCGAAAAAGCTAAGCGTCCTGGCCTAGTCACATCGTTGCCTTGCCTTCTCTCGCCCAACCACCCCAGCAGTTGCTGTTGTTGTGGCCAACAAACATTGCTTAGAAAGTAGTATGTGCTATCTATTATTTGTTTTGAAATCGACTTTTCCTTTCTCCACAATATATGTATATAGTATATTAATTATTAATATAGGTATTCTGTTATGTACAACCTTTAATATAAAACTTTTAACTTATTCTATAAGTTACCCATTATTTTAGTTTTTTCTTGTAATTGACATAATCTTTGTTTAATTCATGCATACTAGCTAATTTAGATTTACTACCCAGGACTGCCTCAAGAATAACGTTTTAAGAAATACTCTAGAATATCTCATGTAGCAGGATATTTTTAATAGGACTTTAGAAAAGGTTGTAGCTAATGGAAGAAGTTTAATTAATCAAAAATTGAGGCAAAGAACTGAATATAGTCTTGAAAATTCCCAACTATTTCTCAATCTGTTATTCAAAAAATATATTTAAAGATAATTATGGCACCAGCCACAATCCCTAGTTGTTGTTTAACTGCTGAGCAAAAAGATATTCTCATAGATGCGGTCCATGTCCGACCAGTTATTTGGGACTGTTCTATACCTGATTATCAAGATGTAAATTATTTTTTGTTAAATTGTTTTTATATAAGTTATTTTATATCAGGTTCAAAATAGGAGGGCTGCTTTTGCTGAAGTAGCTGAAATACTTTCTGATGATAAATCTAAATATTCTGGTTTCTTAATTTAAAATTAAATTAATAAAGTTTATTTTAAGGACCAGAAATGCAAGTTGAATGGAAAAAGTTGAGGGATATTTTTAATAGGACTTTAAAAAAGGTTGTAGCTAATGGAGGGAGTGATTCTGAAATTACTTGGCGTTATTGGCAAAAGGTAAAAATATGTAATAATTGGCAGCACGGCAATTGACTTTGAGATAATTGGACGGAAGACTTATTATACCGAGGACAATTGGACAGTGAGTTGTGTTAGTGCATTTACAATATAGCGATTAACAATTAGGTATTTTAGAGTTCGAATCATTTGTTAAAAAAGATTTTTAATAAGAGATAATGTAGTAAAAAATAATTGCTAATCCTCTTGTAAGTTGCACTTAACCACGATTTATTGCCTAATTTCATACTGCAATTGTCTTCCAGTCTATTGTCTTTAATCGTATGTAATGGCGCGAATTAATATTTTGTTTAAAATATTTTTCATTTTTAGTTACAATTTATTGCTGATCATGAACGTACACAAATTTATAAAGCAATGCAAAAATGGTTTCAAATAAGTAAATATTAAAAAAATTTTTTTAAAGGAGTAAGAAAGTTCCTTCGTCATTATCGTTATCTCCACCAATTAAATCAAACTTTAATAATTTAAAAAGAAGATCTTCAAATAATTATCTTTCATCCCAGTCAACAAATAATCGACGTTTTAATAAAATTTCTGAAGGAAAAAGAACAACTTCAATGGTACAACAACTAGCTGAAGTTGCACAAACAGCCAGAGAACTTTTAGGAATTGAAACTAAAAAAGAAGAGATTCAGGAATTCAAAGAAGAAATTAATGAAGAAGAAGAAAAATATAAATTAATTAATGAAGATGGTGAAATTATTGATGAAGATGGAAGGGAAGAAGAGAAAGGTAATAATTGTGAGGTAATAGAACAACAGCAGCAAAAAATAAATAGTAGAAAACAAAGGATAAAAGAATTTAATAGCATTCAGGAACAACAACAACGTCCTATTGATACAATTGGCCAAATGCTTTTACTTGGGTAAAATTAGATGTTTTAATCAGAGATTTAATATTTAAGTTCACAATTACAAAATTCAACTTTTAATGGGATTGATTGTTCATCTATTGGAAATGATACTACTCCAACGTCAACTACATGCACAACAAGAGAATTAAATAAAACAATAGATAATAATGACTTGCCAAAGTTATTAAATGAATTATTATCTAGAGGAACAGAGATTATAGAAACAACAAAAGAATGTTTCGGAAGAACAAAATGGCCAATAAATTCACAAATTAAAAATGAAGGAACTAAAAGACCACGTGTTGAAGAACAATTAAAAAATGAATGGAATTATTGTAATGGTAACAATATAAAGACAGAACAACATCAATCTATAATTCGAACACAAAAACAAACAAGTGGTTCAGATCAATTTGATGTTTTTGGTAATATTTTGTTGATATTATTCTTGGAGTCAACCCTGAAGACCTACAACTTTTGAAAGGGAATATCGAGGATTTTAGAGGGATTAAAGGGGATAAATACCCAGCTCTATGGAAATAAGTACCTAGTTTTATATTTTAGGACCTATGTTCCTGAATTATGTACCTTAATTCCGGGTTATTAGAGATCTCTATCCTCTTCAATCACTCCAAATCCATCGATATCTCCTTAATCCCTCCAAATCCTTTAATATTTCTTTCAAAAATTGTAGGTCTTCAGGGTATAGGTCTTAAGAGGTGGACTCCTTTAATAGACTCGTATATTTATAGGTATGTTTATTGCTAGTCAATTAAGAACATTACATAGTCATTCTCCACAATCTGCTTTTACATTGAAACGAGCTTTAACTGGATTATGTTTTCAATTTGAAGCAGAACAAAAAGAAAGTGAAGGAAAAAATAAATTCAACCTTTAAATATTTTATACTATTGATTATAAATATTTAATAGAATTTAATTATTTTTCTACAGAATGACAATATCTTAATTTAAGAATTTTTTAAATTAAAAGTAAACTCTTTGAAGATATATCTTTTTGCTCTTCTATTGAATTACACCCATTTTTATCTCCACTTTTTAATATTATTTGATCAATTTCTTCTCTATAGATTTCTGTTGCCTTCTAAAAACATTATTTTAGATGAAACTTAAATTTAAAAAATTAACCGATTTATTTATTGAAAGTGGAAGCCAAACATCTTGTTCAACCAATTTTTGCTTATAAAAAGAAGATTGTTCTCGTCTTCTTCGTTGAACATCATTCTCGGCACGTGTATATTTTACTCGTAAAGGAGCCAGGTTTGATCCCGATGAGGCCGAAGATATTTTTTGTGAAGAAGATGCTTCTTAAGTTTTAAAATTTAATTTATTCTTAAAATTTTAAATGCTTTTACCCTTTTGTGTCGCTGCTTTTGATGCCTCCTTTTCAATTGTACCTGCTAATGGTCGACGCATTTCATAGGTTTTCTCAACTGGCAACAGAAAAAGCTTTCCTGAAAATCATAAATACTTCATAAGAACATTTCTTTTTATCCTAAATAAACATAACTTTTTCTAGATTTCAAGGTAAATTTATTTTTTTATTTTCAAAAAATTCAAACCTTCCTTAAAAATTCCAACAGCATGACTAATAATTTCATGTTGTGAAAAGCCTTCTCCCATAAAAACTTCACCGGAACTCTTTCCATCAACGTTTGTAGTAGAAGTTGAAGGATTTAATTCTGATTTGGGTCTTAAAAATCATTCAAAAATTATTCTAATTAAAATAAAACCTTAATAAATCAGCAATTCCACCCGAACCACCTTTTGAGTTCGAAACTATTCCTCCTCTACTTTCGTCAAAAATTTGTTCTTCCTCACCAAATCGTAATCTTAGGTGTTTAACTTGAGACTTATAATAAGCCTGACATTTTTCAGAATTAAATATTCTTTCAAGCCAATTTGTGTGTTGCTGAGGAAATTGTAAACGATTTAAACTAACAATATTTCCATTTGACTGGTCATCGGAATCAAAACTCCTGCTGCCCTCCACAGGGAGTAAATAAACATCCATCTGGAAATACAAAATTAACAGAAAACATGAAATTTTACAAAAACTAATCACAAACTGATTAAACAAAAACTACAAATTAAAAAACCTCAGAAACAATCTCATCTATCTCATTCGTATTCAACTGTTTTATATTCTCATTAACATCATTTGGTGCTTGTTCTGCAACAGTTTCATTCTCTTCCTCATCTGAATCAATAATAACTCTTCGAACTTTGACATTGGTGTCTTTTCCTTTATCTGAGGATTGCCTTTGTCTTTTTTGTGGCATAATTTTTTGTGGCAAAAAAATAAAAATCATATGTATAATTATGAAATAAAAAGAGAATATTCATAACTGATTAATAAGAAAAATATACTCTATAATTAATCTTTATTTCATAAAACTTTTAAGCAATTCAAGAATATCAGAACGAGTTCTTTTGGCTAAATCTAAAAGACTATCACCAGCACCATTGACGGCATTCATTTCAACACCTAAAATTTAAAAAAATCTAAAAAAATTTAATCATTAAACCTGGAGCTTCAAGTAAATATTTAACAGTTAGATACTGCTTATGTTTATCTTCACTTGAAGAATTAATTGCCAAATGTAATGGAACAATTTTGCCTTAAAACAAAAAGATAATTAAAAACTACTTTACTTATCTCAGTTCGACTATTCACATTAACACCATGCCTTAAAAGAATTGCGACAACTTCATAATTTGCCCAAAAAGCAGCACAATGCAAAGCCGTCCAACCATCACATGTTCGAATTTCAGGATCTGCTCCTAAAAATTTATGTAACAAGAATATTTCCCTAATAAAACCTTTTTCTAATAACCATTTACAAATTTGTACCCTGTCATTATAAGCAGCACGGTGAAGAGCAGTATATCCATCACGATCTTGGGCCTATAAGCCAAACAAAATTTAGAATAAATATTGTAGTAATTTGATAAAAACCATTAATAATTCAGGGTTAATTGCATACATTTGTTGTAATTTTGCAAAGTCACCTTCTTCAGCGGCAGTTAAAAATAGTCCAGTTAATTCGTCCATTTTTAAAGATCTGAAAATTTTTTGAACACCCCATTCCAAATTGTCTCTCGTGCTAAATCGAACAGCGGGAGTTCGTCAAATCGTTTGATACAAAATTTATTTAAAAAAGACTGAAATTTCCCCTTGCGTAAGACTGAAATGGTGTTTACGACAATCGGTCAATAATACAATCGGACAAAGAAGACAATTAGACAGAATTTTAAAATGTCAATAGTAAAAACGCCAAAAGAGATTTATCATTTCTGAGGATATTTTGTCCAATGCAGAGAAATTAAGAAATAAATATATTTGTGTGTTTTTTCGAATATGAATTTTTAATATCCAAACAATTCTCTCCTTTCATTCAACAAATCCATGATGCTAGGAATATTTTCATTTTTTCTTCCTAACAAGTCTGTTTGAAAAGATCTTTTCCCAAATAATTCTCTTGTCCTTCTTCCTTGTCTTTCCATAGATGGGGCTGAAATTAAATAAAAATTATGAAAAATAAATCTTTTTAAATTTATTCTTTATTTACCGTTTCTTTTTCCAAATAATTCTCTCCCTCTTCTTTTATGTAACATTTCTAATTTAATATTAGAAATTCCATCAAAAGAATTTTCAAATTCTGCTTTCGAATTAGTTAAAAATAATATGATTAATAAAGAAAAAGGAATATTTAAATAAAGAAAATTATACATTTTAAAAAATTTTTACTTCTTTAAAGTCAAAAAATCTTAAGAAATGAACAAAATTTAAAAATTTTTAAATGAAAATTTGAGAATTAAAAAGGTAGATAAATTACACTTTTACGTCATTTCTGATAGAAAAATTAAAAAGAAATATGAGCAGAAATTAAAAATAATTTTGGGTAATTTAAAATCTTAAAGTTTTTTTTGGCAGGATACTTTCACAGTAAATAATAGTTAAAATTTCATAAAGTGTGGATTTTATTAGCCTTTATTTTTATATTTTTTTACACATTTTTAGGTCATTTCCTTATGTTTCCCACGGGTTTATATTTCTGCAACTATTTTCTTAATGCGTAAATAATTTTTAAAATAAAAATTTAAAAATAAAATAAATAAAAATCTATTTCAAATTAAATTTATCCCCACTGAAAAATTAAAATATGTATTTTTCCTGCAATAAAATGTACATATTCTGACTAAGAATATATAAAAATTAACTATAATTAAAATAATTATTTACCCAAGTAATATGTGTTCCAAAATTTCTTCCAACAATAACATGCCAAGTTTTTCCCGTAAATTCATCCATTTGTTCTTTTATTTTTGTAGCTATTTCTGATTCCAAATTACAAGTCTTCAAATTATTATTTTTAAATTTAATTTAATATAAAAACAAACATCTAAAGCAATATTTGTAATTTCAACGGCCTAAATTAATTTAAAAAATTAATAATCATTAAAATTAACACTAGTCAATGCGCCTCAGCTATTTTAAAAGTAATAAAATCCTTATTTATTTGGACGTTAAATTTTTGATTATAATACTCTATAATGCACCTGTTTTTGTAAATCAGTATTCATGCCAGAAGTATTTCTAATAACAACAGATAAAGATTGTCCTTGAATGGATTTTGATTGACTTCCTCCTATAGAAATTTTTCCTTTTTCATTATTCCCCTCTTGGCCTGCAACTGCATGTTTCCATCTTTTAGTGGCATTTCTATTAATTAAAAAATATTTTTAACAAGGAATGCAAGAGCGGAAATCAAACGAAAAAAATACATATTAATAATTCTTCAAAAATTACCTTCTAATACTAAAATTTTTGCGTTGAAGAATATTGTTAAACATCTAAAACGTTAAATTTTGATAAAAAGGTTAAAAAAGATAAGTATTTAGAATAAATAGTTTTAAATTTTACGTGCTTTTACGAACAGCTGGCTTTTTTTAAATTTAAAGAAAACAGAATTACATATTTTTTAAAGAACTTCCTTTAATTTCATAGAGATCAACAGAAAGCAATGTCATAGAGAATTCCCACACAGCAAAAACAGCATTAACGAATCACATTGGGTCGCAAATTGTCGGATTTGTGGGAAAGTACCATTTTGTTGAAGTTCTATTTTGTCTAATAACATTTTGTCTAATTTTAGCCTCAATAATTTTTGTTGAATACCATTTTGTCACTTCAAATTAGTTTTGATTTTTCAGTACATTTCAAAGCGTTTATCGATTCTGCTCAAAATTTAGCGCTTTATATTAATCTCGCTTTTTTTAAGAAAACAAATAGATTACATTTATTAAGTTAATTTCGACATGACCTCAAACGTCGTATCACAAGTTGAAGTTCCAATTGAAAAAACAATAGATCGTGAAAAGGTTTTTAAATAAAAATTCTACATAAAATATATTTAAGGTATGCCCACTACTACTTCGAATTTTTTGTGCACAAGTTCGACATAATTCTATGAATGATTATTCCCGTGGTTCTGTTCCACCAAATGAGCTGCAAATTTATACTTGGTTTGTTATACGGAGCTTTATAATATAATATTCTTTTAAAGTAAAACATTTTCGGTTCTATTATTTTTAAATAAACTAATTGTTAAAATTCCCTTTTGCAGGCTTGATTGCACACTGAAGGAATTAACTTCACTTATTAAAGATGTTAATCCTGATGCACGTAGACGAGGCACAGAGTTTAATTTTGCAATTGGTAATCCAATAAATTGATTAAAACTTGAAACATCTTTTTTAACAATATTCAGTTGCTCCGGATCGTTATTCTGCTCGTTATGCATTAAGAGAAGTTGGAATAACAATCAGCGGGCAAAGATCTCCAGATGATGAGAAAAGCGTTTTTTTTTGTTTTAAATTTTTATTATTTTTATGTTTTTAAGTTGAGTCAATGTAAATTCGAAGTCGGTGATTATATCGATGTTGTTATCAATCCACCTGATACTGGAATTGCTGGAGGACGAGGAAATTCAGCGCATGGTGTTTATGGGGCACAACGTCGTTCTGGTGAACGTGTGGAACGTGATCGAACTGGTTCTTTTAGTGGAGGTGGTGGAGGTCGTTATGGAGGATTCGGACGTTGATATATTTTGATAAAATTAAATTTGAGTTTGTTTTATTTTATGAATAAATGTAATCAATATAATTTTGTTTTACTCTTTGTTAATTTACAAGCTAAAGTTATCGCTTTATTCTTAATCTATTCGTTTAAATTAATTCAATTTCTAAAATTATAACTAATGAGCAATAATTATTACCATTCTTCTCCTGCTTCTGAATCTGGTGGAAATGTGGAAGGAAGTCCAAGTCCGCTAATACAGGAAGTTAGTAATTCAATAGCTTCATTGAATAGTAGGGCTACAATCTATAGTGAGTTGTTTTCATAGATTTGAATTTTATTAAAATTTATTTTTAAATCAATTTGGTGAAATACAACATACATCACAGCTAGTAGAACAAATTTCTTCACTTTATTTAAATGAGGATTGTAGTGACTTAACTTTAATTGTTGAGGATCAACGTTTTCCCGTACATCGGGTGATACTTGCTGCAAGAAGCACATATTTTCAGTTTGTTATTTATAAATTATTTTTGAAATTAGTTTTTAGTGCTATGCTTTTTTGTGGTATGAGAGAAACAAATGAGAATGAAATTACTTTAGTTGATACACCAGCGGATGCTTTTAAAGTTTTTAGATATTTTTAAATTTATTTTTAAATTATTTAGGCTCTTTTGAAATATATCTATACTGGAAAATTACAACTTAAGAGTCTAAAATTGGATTTAGTTTTGGATATGCTTGGTATTTAAATTAAAATTACTTTTATACTTGTTTTTAGGATTGGTTCATAAATATGGATTTTCTGATTTGGAAGAAACAATTCCAGAATTTTTAAAGGTTAATTTTTTCCGTTTTCTTAAATTTCTTTCAGTCTACACTTAAAAACAAAAATGTTTGTGCTATTTTTACTGTTGCCCAGCATTATTCAATTGAATGTTTAATGACTACTTGCCTTGATTTTATTGATAATTGTGCGACTGAACTTTTGGGAACACAGGTTTTTTTAATTTTTTATATCTTAAATTTTTTTGAAAGGCGTTTATTGATCTTCCTGCTCAAGCTTTGGTAAAAATTCTGAGTAGAAATTCGTTTTGTGCACCAGAGATTGAAATTTTTAATGCTGTTAAGCAGTGGATAGAAACACATCCAGATGAGGTTAATTGAAAGATTTTAGTATGACATTAGTATGAAAATATAATTAAAAATGCCAAATTATCTAATTTATAGGAATCAGAGTTTTCTTCAATTCTGGCCCAAATTCGTCTTCCTCTAATTAAAGTTAACGATTTATTTGAACATGTCAGAGAATCATCGCTTATCTCTCCTGATCAAATACTTGATGCAATTAAAGATCAAAACACTTTAAGCAGTTCGCAACTTAAATACAGAGGATTTTTATGTAAAACTCATCTCTTATTGAAGTTAAAAATTATCGTTTAAGTTCCTGGAATAAATATCGCAACAGTTTCCTTTGGTGCAAAAGTAATTTCTGGCGATTTCAGGACAGCTTTGCTTTCAAATCCAAGTAATTATGATGAAGGAGTCCCAACTGATCGCACATTTTCTAAACATTTGATAAATCCAAGAGATCCGGGAATAACGGTTTTTTAAATTTTTTACTGATAATTTATATCATTTTGATGTAAATTCCATTTTCACAAGAAATTAAACCCATCTTTTAGAAATTAAACAAACTTTAATATAGTGTTCTAGTAAAATTTTAAATTATTTTTAGATTGAATTAGGTCGACCATTTATTATTAATTGTATTAAATTTCAATTAATGGATAGAGATCAACGTGCCTTTTCTTATTACATTGAAGTTATTTCTTTTAGTTTTTTGTAAAATCCTTAGTTTCAGGTCAGTATTGACAAAAATGATTGGGTACGAGTTATTGATCACACTCTATACTTATGTCGTTCAAAACAAAATCTTTTCTTTGAATCAAGAGTTGTGAAATTTATTAGGTATATATTTTTCTTTTTTAGTTTATATTTAAATTTATAAAAATAAATATTAAAGTTTTTTTATAGAATTGTTGGGACTCTTAGTTCTGTAAATAATACATTTCAACTTTGCAATTTTGAGGCATTATGTACAACAGAACAATTTGAAATCGATACAAAAACAACATTACAAAGTAATATATTTAATTTTAAAATTAATTTCAAAATATTTTAAGTTCCTCGTTTTAATATTGCTACAATATCAAATAATGCAATTGTTACAGAAGGAGTTTCAAGAAGTCGAAATGCTCTTTTAAATGGAGATACAACAAATTATGATTGGGACAATGGGTTTTATTTAAAGTAAACAATGTTTATTAAATTTTTTCTTAAAGATATACTTGTCATCAATTAGGTTCCGGTGCTTTAGTAGTTCAATTACCTCAACCTTATTTAATCGAAACAATGAGGTAATAACGAAAAAAAATTTTTTGTAAATTTTATTTAAAGATTTCTTTTATGGGATTGTGATGATAGATGTTATTCTTTTTATGTTGAAGTTTCAATTGATCAAATAAAGTGGACTAAAGTTGTGGAATTCAATGAATGCAAGTAAGAGTTAGATTTACAAATATACTAAATACTATAATTTAAAAAACAGGAGCTGGCAAATTGCTCAATTTGAAAGGACATCTGTAGTATTTGTCAGGATTGTTGGAACTTATAATTCAGCAAATGAAGTTTTTCATTGTGTACATTTTGAATGCCCAGCAATGGATATAAACGAAGCAGTTGAAGAAGAAAGAATGAAAAAAGTCCAGAATGTTAAAGCCTCCGTAACTGATTATTGTTCCCGAGCATCAACAAGTAATATAAGTAATGATAGAAGTAATCTAAATAACAAACAAGAAAATGGACTATGTAATAATTTTCTGGAAATTACTGAAAATGATAATACTTTTGAAGTTGAAGAAAATGACAAAGAAGAAATAATAAAAGAAAATGACGAGGATGATGAACAGGAAGAACAAAATGATGGAATTGAAAGTATAGAAGAATTACTGAGTGATAATTAAAAAATAGAAATAATATTTTAGGCGACATTTTAAATGTAAAAATTTAATTTTGATTAAAAAATAATTTTGATTTATTTTTTGTATTTTAATTTTTTATCTAAAATAAGTATATCTGTGTTCGAAGGAATTCTAATTAAATCGATTAAATATTCAGATGACAGAAGATTATATTCCAACACCTGAATATAGAATTGATCCAGAATTACATGGAAATGTTTATCCTCCATCGGAAGACACATTTTTGTTGATTGATGCTTTGTCAAAAGAAAGAGATGTTTTTTAATTTAAAAAGTGTATTTTAAATTTAAATTTTTAGGTAATAATTCCATTAAATCCGTTAATTTGCTTGGAAATTGGCTGCGGTTCTGGAATTGTGACATGTTTTTTACAAAAATTATTGAAAAATAATTTATTGACAAGGTTAGAAATTCGATATTTATTCTTTTTTATTAATATTTAGGGTGATTTGTACTGATTTAAATTTATCTGCCTTGAAGTGTACAGAAAGTACAGCAAAACTAAATTCTATTGGATTAGAATTTTTGGAATTTGTTCAATGGTATAAACTATTTGATGTATAAACTAATACTATACGTAAACTTTAATATTAAAGTGATGCTATTGGACCTTTGCTTCCAAGATTATATAATTCTTTGGATTTACTTTTACTTAATCCTCCATATGTTCTAACAGAGGAAAATCCAGAAAATGAAAAGGTTTATTAATTTGTATTTTTAATTGAAAATATATTTATAGGATATTTGCTTTGCTGGTGGACCTGAAGGACGCAATTTATTAAATAAATTATTACCTTTTATTTCTAAATTACTTTCTCCAAATGGAGTATTTTATCTTGTAGCCATAAAAGAAAATAATATTGCTGATTTAATTTCAGATAAAAATAGGTATTTTTATACAAATATTTTTAAAAAGTTATTTTAAGGGAAAAATTTGGATTAAATGGGGTTATTATATTGGAAAGACAATGCAAAAATGAATATTTATATGTACTAAAATTTACAAGATTTGATAAAGAAAATGAAAGGTAAAAACTAAATTTAAAGTAAATTTCACATTTTTAGCAATTTAAAATCATCTTCAATACAAAAATCTTGTATTAAAGAAATTCAAATAAATACACCAGAAACAGGAACAATTACCTCAACTAAAATAACACTTCATTTAAAGCCGGTTGGCAACGCACCTCAACTAAGAAAAGAATTTACAAAGTATAAAGTAGACCGGAATTGGACAATATTTAATTTACAACAAACTCTAAAAAAACTCTTAGGCGTTAAAACTGATCCTATTTACCTTTTTATTAAAGAAGCATTTGCTCCAAGTCCAGAAAGCACTGTAAGTGATAAAATAATTTTTTAAATAAATTTTTTTGTTAAATTTAAAGATTAGTTCTCTATATCAATGTTTTGGGACTGACGGTGGAATTTTGTATATTCATTATGGTTTAACACCAGCATGGGGATGACGTTGTTGAAATTCTTATTAACATTTTTTAATTTTTGTTGTGAATTAATTGGATGGATCAAGAGGATGAAAAAATTTCTCTTTTCAAAATAAATATATTTAAACTTTTAATTTGATTTTAACTTTGCAAATTCTATATTATCACATTCTCGATCGTTATCTTCTGAAAGTTATCTAAACAAAATTTTCAAATTCGTTAGGCTTTGAAAATTTTTTTTTCTTTCGAGTAATTGACAGAATAATAACGACTTGACACTTTGACATTTTCCAAAATTAAATTAACAAAATTAAGTTGCGTTAATATTTGGTTCAAATTCATTTGGCGTCACTTATCGATTTTCATTATTCAATTGTCCATTGATCAATTGTCCATGACCATAATGGCCCGCACTGAAAATTCCGCACTGAACTGACAACCCCCTTTTTTCAAAATAATATTTCAATAGGATCGGGCTTTCGCACTGAACTGACAACCCCCTTTTTTCAAAATAATATTTCAATAGGATCGGGCTTTCATACCTCCCGGTTACATATAACAAGGTACGGGATGGTCTTCCATAGGTACAGACAGTAGGGCACTTAGACCTTTGATTAGACTTAGACCACCTTCTTCCTGAACCCCCCCCCCCCCCCGACAAAATGCCACCGACCAACTGTCACTGACCAAATGTCCAGTGAACAACTGTCACTGACCAAATGTCCAGTGATCATCTGTCACTGACCAAATGTCCAGTGATCATCTGTCACTGACCAAATGTCCAGTGATCATCTGTCACTGACCAAATGTCCAGTGATCATCTGTCACTGACCAAATGTAAAAATCCTGCACTGAAAATGACCCACACTAAAAATTCCGTACTGAACTGACAACCCCCTTTTTTCAAAATAATATTTCAATAGGATCGGGCTTTCATACCTCCCGGTTACATATAACAAGGTACGGGATGGTCTTCCATAGGTACAGACAGTAGGGCACTTAGACCTTTGATTAGACTTAGACCACCTTCTTCCTGAGCGGGCGGGCCCCCCCCCCCCCCCCCCCCCCCCCCGACAAAATGCCACCGACCAACTGTCACTGACCAAATGTCCAGTGAACAACTGTCACTGACCAAATGTCCAGTGATCATCTGTCACTGACCAAATGTCCAGTGATCATCTGTCACTGACCAAATGTCCAGTGATCATCTGTCACTGACCAAATGTCCAGTGATCATCTGTCACTGACCAAATGTCCAGTGATCATCTGTCACTGACCAAATGTAAAAATCCTGCACTGAAAATGACCCACACTAAAAATTCCGTACTGAACTGACAACCCCCTTTTTTCAAAATAATATTTCAATAGGATCGGGCTTTCATACCTCCCGGTTACATATAACAAGGTACGGGATGGTCTTCCATAGGTACAGACAGTAGGGCACTTAGACCTTTGATTAGACTTAGACCACCTTCTTCCTGAACCCCCCCCCCCCCCCCCCCCCCCGACAAAATGCCACCGACCAACTGTCACTGACCAAATGTCCAGTGAACAACTGTCACTGACCAAATGTCCAGTGATCATCTGTCACTGACCAAATGTCCAGTGATCATCTGTCACTGACCAAATGTCCAGTGATCATCTGTCACTGACCAAATGTCCAGTGATCATCTGTCACTGACCAAATGTCCAGTGATCATCTGTCACTGACCAAATGTAAAAATCCTGCACTGAAAATGACCCACACTAAAAATTCCGTACTGAACTGACAACCCCCTTTTTTCAAAATAATATTTCAATAGGATCGGGCTTTCATACCTCCCGGTTACATATAACAAGGTACGGGATGGTCTTCCATAGGTACAGACAGTAGGGCACTTAGACCTTTGATTAGACTTAGACCACCTTCTTCCTGAACCCCCCCCCCCCCCCGACAAAATGCCACCGACCAACTGTCACTGACCAAATGTCCAGTGAACAACTGTCACTGACCAAATGTCCAGTGATCATCTGTCACTGACCAAATGTCCAGTGATCATCTGTCACTGACCAAATGTCCAGTGATCATCTGTCACTGACCAAATGTCCAGTGATCATCTGTCACTGACCAAATGTAAAAATCCTGCACTGAAAATGACCCACACTAAAAATTCCGTACTGAACTGACAACCCCCTTTTTTCAAAATAATATTTCAATAGGATCGGGCTTTCATACCTCCCGGTTACATATAACAAGGTACGGGATGGTCTTCCATAGGTACAGACAGTAGGGCACTTAGACCTTTGATTAGACTTAGACCACCTTCTTCCTGAACCCCCCCCCCCCCCCCCCCGACAAAATGCCACCGACCAACTGTCACTGACCAAATGTCCAGTGAACAACTGTCACTGACCAAATGTCCAGTGATCATCTGTCACTGACCAAATGTCCAGTGATCATCTGTCACTGACCAAATGTCCAGTGATCATCTGTCACTGACCAAATGTCCAGTGATCATCTGTCACTGACCAAATGTCCAGTGATCATCTGTCACTGACCAAATGTAAAAATCCTGCACTGAAAATGACCCACACTAAAAATTCCGTACTGAACTGACAACCCCCTTTTTTCAAAATAATATTTCAATAGGATCGGGCTTTCATACCTCCCGGTTACATATAACAAGGTACGGGATGGTCTTCCATAGGTACAGACAGTAGGGCACTTAGACCTTTGATTAGACTTAGACCACCTTCTTCCTGAGGGGGGCGGGCCCCCCCCCCCCCCCCCCCCCCCCCGACAAAATGCCACCGACCAACTGTCACTGACCAAATGTCCAGTGAACAACTGTCACTGACCAAATGTCCAGTGATCATCTGTCACTGACCAAATGTCCAGTGATCATCTGTCACTGACCAAATGTCCAGTGATCATCTGTCACTGACCAAATGTCCAGTGATCATCTGTCACTGACCAAATGTCCAGTGATCATCTGTCACTGACCAAATGTAAAAATCCTGCACTGAAAATGACCCACACTAAAAATTCCGTACTGAACTGACAACCCCCTTTTTTCAAAATAATATTTCAATAGGATCGGGCTTTCATACCTCCCGGTTACATATAACAAGGTACGGGATGGTCTTCCATAGGTACAGACAGTAGGGCACTTAGACCTTTGATTAGACTTAGACCACCTTCTTCATTAACCCCCCCCCCCCCCCCCCCCCCCGACAAAATGCCACCGACCAACTGTCACTGACCAAATGTCCAGTGAACAACTGTCACTGACCAAATGTCCAGTGATCATCTGTCACTGACCAAATGTCCAGTGATCATCTGTCACTGACCAAATGTCCAGTGATCATCTGTCACTGACCAAATGTCCAGTGATCATCTGTCACTGACCAAATGTCCAGTGATCATCTGTCACTGACCAAATGTAAAAATCCTGCACTGAAAATGACCCACACTAAAAATTCCGTACTGAACTGACAACCCCCTTTTTTCAAAATAATATTTCAATAGGATCGGGCTTTCATACCTCCCGGTTACATATAACAAGGTACGGGATGGTCTTCCATAGGTACAGACAGTAGGGCACTTAGACCTTTGATTAGACTTAGACCACCTTCTTCCTGAACCCCCCCCCCCCCCCCCCCCCGACAAAATGCCACCGACCAACTGTCACTGACCAAATGTCCAGTGAACAACTGTCACTGACCAAATGTCCAGTGATCATCTGTCACTGACCAAATGTCCAGTGATCATCTGTCACTGACCAAATGTCCAGTGATCATCTGTCACTGACCAAATGTCCAGTGATCATCTGTCACTGACCAAATGTCCAGTGATCATCTGTCACTGACCAAATGTCCAGTGATCATCTGTCACTGACCAAATGTAAAAATCCTGCACTGAAAATGACCCACACTAAAATTCCGTACTGAACTGACAACCCCCTTTTTTCAAAATAATATTTCAATAGGATCGGGCTTTCATACCTCCCGGTTACATATAACAAGGTACGGGATGGTCTTCCATAGGTACAGACAGTAGGGCACTTAGACCTTTGATTAGACTTAGACCACCTTCTTCCTGAACCCCCCCCCCCCCCCCCCCCCCCGACAAAATGCCACCGACCAACTGTCACTGACCAAATGTCCAGTGAACAACTGTCACTGACCAAATGTCCAGTGATCATCTGTCACTGACCAAATGTCCAGTGATCATCTGTCACTGACCAAATGTCCAGTGATCATCTGTCACTGACCAAATGTCCAGTGATCATCTGTCACTGACCAAATGTCCAGTGATCATCTGTCACTGACCAAATGTAAAAATCCTGCACTGAAAATGACCCACACATAAAATTCCGTACTGAACTGACAACCCCCTTTTTTCAAAATAATATTTCAATAGGATCGGGCTTTCATACCTCCCGGTTACATATAACAAGGTACGGGATGGTCTTCCATAGGTACAGACAGTAGGGCACTTAGACCTTTGATTAGACTTAGACCACCTTCTTCCTGAACCCCCCCCCCCCCCCGACAAAATGCCACCGACCAACTGTCACTGACCAAATGTCCAGTGAACAACTGTCACTGACCAAATGTCCAGTGATCATCTGTCACTGACCAAATGTCCAGTGATCATCTGTCACTGACCAAATGTCCAGTGATCATCTGTCACTGACCAAATGTCCAGTGATCATCTGTCACTGACCAAATGTAAAAATCCTGCACTGAAATGAACACCTAAAATGACCCACTAAAATTCCGTACTGAACTGACAACCCCCTTTTTTCAAAATAATATTTCAATAGGATCGGGCTTTCATACCTCCCGGTTACATATAACAAGGTACGGGATGGTCTTCCATAGGTACAGACAGTAGGGCACTTAGACCTTTGATTAGACTTAGACCACCTTCTTCCTGAAGCGCCCCCCCCCCCCCCCCCCCCGACAAAATGCCACCGACCAACTGTCACTGACCAAATGTCCAGTGAACAACTGTCACTGACCAAATGTCCAGTGATCATCTGTCACTGACCAAATGTCCAGTGATCATCTGTCACTGACCAAATGTCCAGTGATCATCTGTCACTGACCAAATGTCCAGTGATCATCTGTCACTGACCAAATGTCCAGTGATCATCTGTCACTGACCAAATGTAAAAATCCTGCACTGAAAATGACCCACACTAAAAATTCCGTACTGAACTGACAACCCCCTTTTTTCAAAATAATATTTCAATAGGATCGGGCTTTCATACCTCCCGGTTACATATAACAAGGTACGGGATGGTCTTCCATAGGTACAGACAGTAGGGCACTTAGACCTTTGATTAGACTTAGACCACCTTCTTCCTGAGGCCCCCCCCCCCCCCCCCCCCCCCGACAAAATGCCACCGACCAACTGTCACTGACCAATGTCCAGTGAACAACTGTCACTGACCAAATGTCCAGTGATCATCTGTCACTGACCAAATGTCCAGTGATCATCTGTCACTGACCAAATGTCCAGTGATCATCTGTCACTGACCAAATGTCCAGTGATCATCTGTCACTGACCAAATGTCCAGTGATCATCTGTCACTGACCAAATGTAAAAATCCTGCACTGAAAATGACCCACACTAAAAATTCCGTACTGAACTGACAACCCCCTTTTTTCAAAATAATATTTCAATAGGATCGGGCTTTCATACCTCCCGGTTACATATAACAAGGTACGGGATGGTCTTCCATAGGTACAGACAGTAGGGCACTTAGACCTTTGATTAGACTTAGACCACCTTCTTCCTGAACCCCCCCCCCCCCCCCCCCCCCCCGACAAAATGCCACCGACCAACTGTCACTGACCAAATGTCCAGTGAACAACTGTCACTGACCAAATGTCCAGTGATCATCTGTCACTGACCAAATGTCCAGTGATCATCTGTCCACTGACCAAATGTCCAGTGATCATCTGTCACTGACCAAATGTCCAGTGATCATCTGTCACTGACCAAATGTAAAAATCCTGCACTGAAAATGACCCACACTAAAAATCCGTACTGAACTGACAACCCCTTTTTTCAAAATAATATTTCAATAGGATCGGGCTTTCATACCTCCGGTTACATATAACAAGGTACGGGATGGTCTTCCATAGGTACAGACAGTAGGGCACTTAGACCTTTGATTAGACTTAGACCACCTTCTTCCTGAACCCTCCCCCCGCCC